>CM048744.1:623943409-625223409 GCA_026315105.1 Locusta migratoria
CGCCTCGAAATAGTCTAAGCACGACTTCCCGACATTTAAATTGATATTTATATCATCTTAGCAGGAATGTTCCACTATGTCCATTGCCGAGGTGCTATTCCGCTGCATGGAGAGCCTTGGGCAGTTGTGACAATTATCTATGGAACACAGAAGCAGAATTGAAATTTGTGACATGAATGGAAGTCGTGCTTAGACTATTCCGAGGCGCCTTAGTCGTTAGAGGTGCAGTAGTCTAACGGTAAGACGTCTGCCTAATAAGCATGGAGGTCCGGTTTCGATTCCCCGCCTCACCACGAATTTTAATTCATTGCTTCACGTTTATCTTTAATATTCTGAAAATGTTCTACAAATAAACGACACAGCTGCAGCAGCATAATGTCATCTAAATTACAAAATTACCGTGAAATCTTCTGCGCCTGCATTTATGGAGGTCAGTATTTTAATCGTCCACGACAGTCACTCACCTCCTGGAAACCGGTTACCGCTTTCTCAGGAGACGTCAACTATTCGTGTGACGGGGAACCCTTGAGTTAACACCATCAAGCTCATCAGTGTGGAAATTGGAGCGGGCGCTTCCACGTGTTAGACAAGCAGCAGTAAATCACCTTTACGAGCGATTTTTAACGAGGGAAACCAATTTCGTCGTTCAGAGGTGGCGTCATCCGCCTTGGCAGCCGCTCCCGCGTGGCTACTCCCACGCGCTGCCGCGCTCTCTTATTCTGTCCATGATACAGTATTCTGTCTCGCTATTCCCAGTTGATACCACCAATTTAGTTTTAGTAACTGTCAGATATTCTTTTCGTTTCACGTAAAATTCCTGCTACTTACAAACGTTTGTATTTTTTTTATACTCAAGTCATTATATGCGAGTGGTAGCGACAATGTAATACCTAAGCTACTAAGTGACATCGCTTTCTGAAAAATACTTAATTTTAAAAAGTTGTCAACAAATGTTCAAATGTTTGTAGAGCTTAACTGCCGGGTCATCAGTCCCTAAGCTTACAAACTACTTTCGAACTGGCTAATACTAAGGACGGCACAAATATCCATGCTGAGGGGGAGGATTCGAACCCCCGACCGTAGTGGCCGTGCAGACCATGACTGGCGCGCCGCAGTACCCTCGCGCACTGCGGCCGGCAGTTGTCAACGAGATATCGTTCATTTAATTGGAAACGACCTTTTTCCCTACAGGATCAAACCACTGAGGCCCTCGGTCCATGGACTTACACAACTGCCGGCCGCGGTGGCCGAGGGGACTGAGGCGCTTCAGTCTCGGTCTGCACGGCCACTACAGTCGGGGGTTCGAATCCCCCCTCGGGCATGGATGTTTGTGCCGTCCTTAGTATAAGGTAGTTCATAAGTACTTTGTAAGTTTAAGGACTGATGACCCCGTAGTTAAGTCCTATAAGCTTAACAAACATTTTAACTTACACAACTAGCCTATAAGGGCAGCACACGCACCTATGCCTATGGAGGACTCGAACCTCCGGCGGGAGTGTCCGAGCAGTCTGTGACAATGCGCTTCCGATCGAGAGGCCATCCCTACGCTATCGAAACGATCTCCATAGGTCATGTACCATTTCGCAAGAGTTAATCAACTTGTAAGTTCCTGGTAGATTATAACTTTGCCCCGACTGGAACTCGAACCAAGGACCTTTGCCTTTGGAACTTTGCCCCGACTGTAACTCGAACCAAGGACCTTTGCCTTTGGCGGGGAACCGTTCTACAGTCTTCGATACCCAAGCGCGCCTCACAGATCACCGTCACACGTGTACTTCCAACAGCACGTCGTCTCATTTCTTCCAAACTTCAGTGAAATTCTACTGTGAAAGTTGCAGGACCAGCAATCTTGGCAGAAAGGATATTGTGGAGAAATGACTAGCCACAGCGTAATGGATATTTGCACGTTGAAATTTTCGCTCTGCTGCGAAGTGTGCACTGATACGAAACTTCCTGACAGACTGAAACTGTTTGCCGGAGCAGGACTCGAACCCAAGAGCTTTGCCTATCGCGGGCAAGCACGTTACTGACTGATCTACCCGAACTTCCAAAAACCTGTCAGCGAAAACTTCTCTTAAAGAATTTGCAATACAGTTGCATCCCATCTTCGTTATCCTCTGAAAAAGTAATGCAGATACTGAGATTCGAGCATATATGCTGTGGGCATATGAAAGTAATCAGAAAAGAATCAAGTGAAAACTGCAGCAGTTTCCATCCACGTTACAATCTGCTCGTGACAGATCTTCTAAATATCATTAATTTGGTCATTTTTGGGATTGGTAATCTTCTTATGAATTCAAATTAATAATATGGCTAGTTCGCAAGAACTTTCTGTTTATTAGTCTTTGTATTTAGGCATGCTGAGGTACCATCTCCTGGTCTAATATCTTAAACCATTTATTCACTTCTGTAAAGGTACAAATGCTCTAAGACAGTGTTTCTCAACTTTTCTGAGTTCGCGACCCCCTTCAAAGTAAAACTATTTTGGCGACCTCTCTCTCTCTCTCTCTCTCTATCTCTCTCTCTCTCTCTCTCTCTCTCTCTCTCTGACCCCTCTCACACCGTACTCTATCACAACTATGTCTGTGAATTCAAAGACAGCGAATTTTATATTTTCTTCTAGAGATGAAACATCTTGCAAAAAGGGTACAGTGTTCTACATTATAGGGTGAAGATTTTAGTCTTTTTCCGGAATGGAACACAGTATCGCACATTTACATTAAATTTGACAGAAAAATATATGTTGCGTGACGAATGTGTCTCCTTACAGATAAGATTCGGAAGCGAATTATGCTCGGTAAGACCGATTGTTTAGTCATTTTCTAAAGAAGTTGAGGTTTATTCGAAATTCTCAAAATTACTTATGCCTTTCATTAATTTGGTTATCGATAGGTTCCTGAAAACAGTTTTCAGGCTTATCGTTTATTTATCGTTAACATGGAGTATTTATTGAAAAAACGTCTGTTTCATTCGAATCTGAATTGGTGATAATAAGGAATTACGTTTCTCTCGTATAAAATAAATTTCCTTTTCTTAGGAAAGTGTGGTATTGTGGAAACGCAAGTACCAAAAAGTGCACTGGTCTGGTTGTTTTGTTGTGCGATCCACAGGTTGAAAAACATTGCGTGCAAGATATCAAACCAGAAGAAAGTACCTCAGTGTGCCGAAACCGGTCGCCAAGGCAAATAAAAAGAATGCTGTTCTTGGCATAGTATTAATTTGAATTACACTACTGGCCATAAAAATTGCTACACCAAGAAGAAATGCAGATGATAAACGGGTATTCATTGGACAAATACATTATACTAGAACTGACATGTGATTACATTTTCACGCAATTTGGATGCATAGATCCTGAGAAATCAGTACCCAGAACAACCATCTCTAGCCGTAATAACGACCTTGATACGCCTGGGCATTGAGTCAAACAGAGCTTGGATTGCGTGTACAGGTACAGATTCCCATGCAGCTTCAACACGATACCACAGTTCATCAGGAGTAGTGACTGGCGTATTGTGACGAGCCAGTTGCTCGGCCACCATTGATCAGACGTTTTCAGTTGGTGAGAAATCTGGAGAATGTGCTGGCCAGGGCAGCAGTCGAACATTTTCCGTATCCAGAAAGGCCCGTGCAGGACCTACAATATACGGTCGGGCATTATGCTACTGAAATGGAGGTTTCGCAGGGATCGAATGAAGGGTTAGAGCCACGGGTCGTAGTATCACATCTGAAATGTAAAGGCCACTGTCCAAAGTGCCGTCGATGCGAACAAGAGGTGACCGAGACGTGTAACCAATGGCACTCGATATCATCAAGCCGGGTGATACGCCAGTATGGCGATGACGAATAACACGCTTCCAATGTTCGTTCACCGCGAGGTCGCCAAACACGGATGCGACCATCATGATGCTGTAAACAGAACCAGGATTCATCCGAAAAAATGACGTTTTGCTATCCGAAAAAATGACGTTTTGCCATACTGTATGACCAATTATCAGTGCCGATATTTAAGGAAATGCATGGTTTGCTTCCTAATTATCGGATGAAAGAGAGGTTTTTAAAAATGTTAGTGTGGTTTGTTTTTCCATGGAAAACCCCAAAAGACCTTGCGTACGCGGAAACATAACATTTATTTATTCCATCCAGCTGGTGCCGTTTAACTTGATGTTTTCCATGTTTTTACGAAAAATACCACCCTGCAACTTTTAAGGTTGAAAGCGACGATTAGTTGTATATCTTTCAAAAGCCGCCTGTGGCGGTCAAAACGTGCAGGTAACAAGTACTTTCGGGCTCCTTCCAGGAATAAGGGATTTCTCAAATCACGGACAAGCAAACATTTACACGTCAGTATCACTTTATGTCGTTTACTAGTCGGTAGTTATGAATATTACATTATTTGTGATAATAAAACTTTGTAGACTGCCAAATAACATTGTAAATTTAATAAACGTACATCTGCTTACACGTATTTTGCCATTATATCAATTAAAATATAAATAGTAACGAAAATTACTGTGTCGAAAAAAAAGGTGACGAATGGGACTCGATCCAGTGACCAACGGCCAACGAGTACGGGGCTCGGACGCTAACCACTTTTCTTCTTCTTTCTTTCCAGGTAGACATATGGTTTGCGGTCGTGGGTACAGTTCGTTTTTTGTTGTTCATTGAATATGTGGCTCAGCATTATTATTACAAAGGGCCTTTAGCCTCCTGACTGGGCGCGCTGAGCCACGGCGCCCGGCATTGGGTTGCCGCCGCGGCGTCAAAAATGTTCAAATGTTTGTAAATCTATCGGACCAAACTGCGTGGTTATCAGTCCGTAGCTTACAAACTACTTAAACTAAGTTAAATTAATCTAAGGACAAATACACACACTCATGCCCCAGGGAGGACTCGAACCTCCGACGGCGAGTAACCGCGCGCTCCGCAGCGAGGAGCCTTAGACCGCTCGGGTACTCCAGCGAAGCCCGCGTCGTCACAAAAGCGGCCAGGCACAGGTACATATGGTACATACCGGGTGATAGAAAAGTCAGTATAAATTTGAAAACTTAATAAATCACGGAATAATGTAAATAGAGAGCTAAAAATTGGCACACATGCTTGGAATGTCATGGGATTTTGCTAGGAAAAAAAAGTTTCAAAAAATGTCCTACAGATGTCGCGTGATTCTGGTTTTGTAACTGCTACCGTGACGGGTGAGAGGTACGCCGATATGTTACAGAATCGCATCATCCCCAGCCTGGCTGATAAACACCTGCTGAAACGTACGATTTTTATGCAGCATGGCGCTCCACCCCATATTGCTAGACGCGTGAAAAACCTCTTGCGCGCGTCGTTTGGTGATGATCGAGTGCTCAGCCGCTACTATCGTCATGCTTGGACTCCCAGGACCCCAGACCTCAATCCGTGCGATTATGGGCTTTGGGTTTACCTGAAGTCGCAAGTGTATCGAGATCGACCGACATCTCTAGGGATGCTGAAAGACACCATCCGACGCCAATGCCTCACCATAACTCCGGACATACTTTACAGTGCTGTTCACAACATTATTCCTTGACTACAGCTATTGTCGAGGAATGATGGTGAACATATTGAGCATTTCCTGTAAAGAACATCATCTTTGCTTCGTCCTAATTTGTGATGCTAATTATTGCTTTTCTCATCTGAAATCTTCAAATGTTTGTATAGTCTATGGGACTAAACTACGGGTTCATCAGTCCCTAAACTTACAAACTACTTATGAACTACTTACGAACTAGGACGGCACAAATATCCATGCCCGAGGGGGGATTCGAACCCCCGACCGTAGTGGCCGTGCAGACCGTGACTGAAGCCTCTCAGTCCCCTCGGCCACCGCGGACGGCTTTCTCACCTGATGATGCGCCATCCGTCGGACTTTTTTTTTTTTTCTAATAATCGCTATGTGATACCAAGCATGTGTGTGAAATTTTTCCTTTCTATCTACATTATTCCGTGATTTATTAAGTTTTCAAATTCATTCCGACTTTTTGACCACCCAGTATTTGACGACCGACTGAAACTATGATGGGGTTTTGTCAATAACGTTTGAGAAGTACTCGCTACTGCATACACATTTATTTGTCCTCATGGAGTACTACGAGTGTACGAAGTTTGCAGAAAATCTGCGTTTCAAACGTCGTGGCCTCCCATTGTAAGACAGGCGCAACAGGAAATAAAACAGCGATTGGTAGGAATGGCTGTATTTGCTGTGGCTCCGTCTGCCACGTGGATAGAGCGAAGCTGTGTCCGTGGCGGGCTGGAGGCAGCGTTCCCACGGCTCGGCTGTTCTGGCAGTCAGAGGAGGCCCAGTCGTCCCCACGGCTGCAGAGCGGGCCCACGGCTTATAACCGCGCCGTGCCTGCGCCAGCCGCCGCCGGCTTAAGCGGCTTAGCCGCCCGCGTCGCAGCCCACCTCCACTATCCTGCAGGCCATCACTGCTAACTGCCAACACTTTGAACCCGTGCCACTACCATTCCACACTGCGCCGAGCCTGAGTCGTTTCTTCCGTAACGACGGTAGTGATGAGGCAAAAATCCAGGAGCTTTGACTCTCAGAGAGATCCGGCTGAACTTCAGTCGGCCTAAGTTGAGTGCTGAGTTGTTAGTGGACTTTGAGTAAGTTAGTTTTATTTGATGCTTATATAAAAGTTAGATTAAAAGATAATAGAATATATTGTTATTCTCACAATATTTCTTAGTACACTGGAGCCATAATGGCATCGTCGCAAGAAACTTAACATCAGCATTACTTCGCAAGCATTTTTAGTATACAGGGTGTTACAAATAGGTACGGTCAAACTTTCATGAAACATTCCTCACACACAAAGAAAGAAAATATGTTATGTGGACATGTGTCTGGAAACGCTTAATTTCCATGTTCAAAATGTTCAATTGTTTGTAGAGCTTATCGGACTTAACTACGGGGTCTAAACTTGCAAACTACTTATGAACCAGCTAATACTAAGGATGGCACAAATATCCATGTCCGAGGGGGATTCGAACCCCCGACCGTAGCGGCCGTGTAGACCGTGACTGGAGCGCCTCAGTCCCCTCGGCCACCGCGGCCAGCTAATTTCCATGTTAGAGCTCATTTTATTACTTCCCTTCAACTCGCATTAACCATAGAATGGAAACACACAGCAACAGAAAGTACCAGCGTGACTTCAAACACTTTGTTACAGGAAATGTTCAAAATATCCTCCGTTAGCGAGGATACATGCATCCACCCTCCGTCGCATGGAATCCCTGATGCGCTGATGCAGCCCTGGAGAATGGCGTATTGTATCACAGCCGTCCACAATACGAGCACGAAGAGTCTCTACATTTGGTACCGGGATTGCGTAGACAAGTGCTTTCAAATGCCCTTATAAATGAAAGTTAAAAGGGTTGAGGTCAGGAGAAAGTGGAGGCCATGGAATTGGTCCGCCTCTACCGATCCATCGGTCACCGAATCTGTTGTTGTGAAGCGTACGAACACGTCGACTGAAATGTACAGGACCTCCATCGTGCATGGACCACATGTTTTTTTACTGTAAATCTATCGGACCGAACTGCGTGGTCATCACAATGACAATGGGACAACGTTTGTTTCTATCATGCATTGGAATTTTTGACACCAGCTGGGTACAAAGAATTTTGAATGCCATTTTTATCACGTTTAGTTTGGCAGCTACAACCGTTCAAAGTTTCGGGGGCGGAGGCTGCGACAGCGCAGCTTACTGACCGAGTGGCTAGCCCCTGGGGCACGGGCCACTGTCTCATGGCCACCAGCCTGTCAGCTACGCTGTCGTAGACTCCACCCCCAAAACTTTGAATGGTTGTAGCTGCCAAACTAAACGTGATAAAAAGGTCATTCAAAATTCTTTGTACACAGCTGGAGTCAAAATTTGCAGTGCATGATGGATACAAACATTGTTCCATTGTAAAAATTGTATGTTTGCATAAAAAATACACTTTATAGGTATTTTTACAATCCGTTTATTGACTGACAATACGAGTCCGTGACTACCAATCCATTCTGTGAAAACCGCACATCAACCGCACTTTTCGTTTCCGCAATATTTACGGTGCAAGTGTTAGGTAATTCACCCTGCACAGTACAACCAACATTCCATAACGAAAAGGCCAGGGTTATGTCAGCGCCATGAAGCGTACTAATTACCAGTGTATAGTTTTTAGTTACTGAACCGCAGTTTGTTGTGACAAGTAGCCCGGAAACATTATTTGTTGGGCCAGCAGTGATACCTAGTTTACATTACATTTTAAAAGTACTTGACGGAAGCAATGCTGATGTTACGTTTCTTTTATGACGATGCCATTATAGCTCCACATGTTACAAAATTAGCAGGTAGGCTCTTTTTATTTTAAGCGATTTTTATGCATATATCGATAACAATTTTCAGTATGATATTTCCGGTATTTTAAGGTGCACACTGCCCTCTAATGTATTTTGTTTTTGTCCCTTTTCTGCTGCAGATCTGAAGATGGTCATATCCGACTGAAAGCTGTTGTCTAATGACCAAATACTGTAACCATTGACGTAAATAAAGGAAATAAATTTTCAGTACTGGATCAGTGTTCTATTCGCAACCATACCGCAGCTTGTGAATACAGTAGGAGTTACACAGAATTTTTAGTTCGTGTGATGAATAGTAACCAGCTCTAAATGTGTAAAAACGTAAGTTAATGTAGGTGGTAAAAAAATCAATCCTGTATTATCTAGGTGTGTCGATGGAAAGCGAGAGGAAACGCAAAAATTATGTAGGGATTGTTGTAGGGAAGGCGAATGGTCGCCTTCGGTCTGTTACGAGGATTTCTAGATAACTGACCATGATGTCCGACACTGGGGTCACGTATTTCGAGACGAACGTATTAACGGCCATGGCCGATCGTCAGTTTTGGATGATAATGATGTTGTTGCTAAAATTGATGAAGTGGTCACACATCATCACGTTTCACCATTTTTGAACTGTCACAGCAAGGAGAGCGTCAGTGTTTGGCTACAAGCACAGGCGGTAGTTTTACTCAGAAGGGATTTAGAAGCTGGTGAAGCGGTGGGATGGATGTCTGAATGTGTATCGAAATTATCTTGACAAATATCTGAAAGGTCGTATCTGTTCACTTGTATGTAATAAAAGACATCTCAATGAATTGTTTTCACAAAAATAAATAATAAAAATATATCGGAATTTACTTTCAGTAGCGTTCTCTTATCTAAATGAGCCATTTTCTCACTCTGAGACTATTAAGAGTTATATAATTGTGATCGTTCAACTTACATTACTGACCACAATTTAATCATTTCAACGTGCACACGTATGTTGTTATTCTGCAATTATAAACTACACTTAGGACACTGGGACATTGAAAACCTAGACCCATACCACAAGCGTAGTTCGAGTGTACGACCTTTGCTTTTCTGGCAGTAACGCAACTTTACAGGCAAGGAAGCTGCCTAATTTGTGGTTAAAGGATGTAACTTTGTCTGAGCTGCAAATAAATCCGAGATAATCGTGTACACTAGAGACGTTATGTCAAATTGTATTACTTTTTCATTAGATTACCATTTAAATTGTATGGAGGTAATTACGGATGGAAGAGTGTACGGCATCCTGTAATTGCGCAAACTATTATTTGTCTTTTACATCAGGTTGCAGGGTTTCCTGGACATCATGTCGTACAGCTGCGTGAGTGACAGTCGAAATAATTCGTTATCTACGTTCTGTCTTTGTCTAAAATGAAACTACATCCGACAGTAAGGTGGGGAGTGTTGTGCGATTTTTTTAATGTTGGAAAGTTGATACCCGAAGAAATTTACAGTCTATTAAAGGAAGTGAACGACTGATATATTAATAGATGAAAGAAATTTGATAAAATGGTCTTAAAATGTGCACAAATGATGAGAAACGTGCATAGTGAAACTCGATTCGCACGTTCGTCACTCACCATAGAGAAATGGGATTGAACACCGACTGACACTTTGTCGGAAAGCTGGGGAAAGTAATAGGAAGTGATGCTAAGGTGAACAGTGCTACAGTGCTTTGAGCAGGTGGGCTAATGGGCTGGCGACATAGTATTACGACACGGGAATTCTACAGGGCGAGAGCAGAAATGACAAATATAAGTAAAATAGAGTATAACAGAAGGGATCTCTGGTCTTTTCCAAGGCATTGATATAGACCCACTGCAGTTTCTACATTCGTAACAGTAATATTAATATGTGAACACGAAAACTGGAGTACCGATTTTGTATATTAATTATGGAAGGATGCCATAATAATGCGTAACTTGAATAATGCGTAGTTGATTTGTCATAGATGGCCACAAATAGTGGCGCAGCCAGGATTTGTTTCTGGGGGGTGGTCATTTGTTAAAAATAAAGCCGATTGCTGAGGTTCCCCCCCCCCCCCACACCTCCACGACACGCGAGATATTATGTCCTGGATTCCTAGTTTATTACATAATAAAAATGGTTTTGCCAATTAAATATCTTTTATTTCATGTTTTGTAAATTGTCTTATAACGTCCTCCCCAGGCTGGCCAAAAATACTCATGACTCGTCATCGTCCAGCCAAAGCCACTGATGATAAAAACTTGAAATTTACAGAGGGTGTTCATCATACACTGTTGGCGACGTTTGTTGTTGTTGTTGTGGTCTTCAGTCCAGAGACTGGTTTGATGCAGCTCTCCACCCTACTCTATCCTGAGCAAGCCTTTTCATCTCCTCATAAGAACGACAACCCACATCCACTTGAATCTGCTTACTATACGCGTCTCTTGGTCTCCCTCTGCGATTTTTACCCCACACACTTCCCTCCAACGCTAAATTCACAATTCCTTTATGTCTAAGAATGTGTCCTACCAATCTATCCCTTCTTTTAGTCAATGTATGCCAGAAATTTCTTTTCTCCCCAATTCGGTTCAGTACCTCCTCATTAGTTACGCGATCCACCCACCTAATCTTCAGCATTCTTCTGTAGCACCACATTTCAAAAGCCTCTATCCTCTTTCTGTCCACACTGCTTATCGTCCATGTTTCACTCCCATACAAGGCAACACTCCATACAAATGCCTTCAGAAAGGACTTCCTTAGGCTTAAATCAATATTCGATGTTAACAAATTTCTCTTTTTCAAAAACGCCTTTCTACCTATTGCCATTCTGCATTTTATATCATCTGTACTGCGACCATCATTTGTTATTTTACTGCCCAAGTAACAAAACTCATCTACCTCCTTTATTGCTTCGTTTCCCAATCTAATTCCTTCAGCATCACCTGATTTTCTTACACTGCACTCCATTACCCTAGTTTTACCCTTGTTAATGTTCATCTTATATGCACCTTTCAGCACACTGTCCATTCCGTTCAATTGCTCTTCCAGGTCCTTTGCTGTATCTGACAGAATTACTATGTCGTCGGCAAAACGCAATGTTTTTAATTCTTCACCCTGAACTTTAATTCCTTCTCCAAATTTCTCCTTGCTTTCCTTTATAGCTTGCTCAATGTACAAATTGAACAACACTGGGGAAAGGCTACAACCCTGTCTTACTCCCTTTCCAACCACTGCAACCCTTTCATGCCCTTCAACTCTGACAACCGCTGTCTGATTTTTGTACAAGTTGCAAATAACCTTACGCTCCCTATATTTTACTCCTGCTTGCTTCAGAACTTGAAAGAGTTTATTCCAATCAACATTGTCAAAAGCCTTCTCCAAATCTACAAAAGCTAGAAATGTTGGTTTGCCTTTTCTTAATCTATCTTCTAGGATAAGCCGTAAAGTGAGTATTGCCTCCCGTGTTCCTACATTTCTCCTGAACCCAAACTGATCTTCCCCGAGGTCTGCTTCTACCAGTTTTTCCATCCTTCTGTATATAATTCGTGTTAATATTTTGCAACCATGACTTATTAAACTGATGGTTCTGTAGTTTTCACACCTGTCTGCACCCGCTTTCTTTGGAATGGGGGTTATAACATTTTTCTTGAAGTCTAAGGGTACTTCGCCTGTCTCATACATCTTACACACAATGTGAAACAATTTTGTCATGGCTGGTTCTCCCAGAGACTTCAGTAACTCTGACGGGATATCATCTACTCCAGGGGCCTTGTTTCGACTTAGATCTTTCAGTGCTCTGTCAAATTCATCTCTCAGTATAGTATCTCCTATTTCATCATCATCTACATCCTCTTCCCTTCCTACAATAGTGTCTCGAAGTTCATTTCCTTTGTAGAGCCCCTCTATATACTCTTTCCACCTTTCAGCTTTCCCTTCTTTGCTGAGAACTGGTTTTCCATCAGTGTCCTTGATATTCATAGAGCTGTTTTTCTTATCGCCAAATGTTTCTTTTATTTTCCGGTAGGCTGTATCTATTTTTCCCCTATTTATACATTCTTCTACATCCTTGCATTTGCCTTCTAGCCATTCCTGCTTAGCCATTTTGCACTTCCTGTCAATCTCATTTCTTAGTCGTCTGTACTCTATTTTGCCTGTTTCATTTATTGCATTTTTATATTTTCTCCTTTGATCGATTAAATTTAGTATCTCCTGTGATATCCAAGGATTCTTTGTAGGTCTTGCCTTCCTACCTATTTTGTCCTCTGCTGCCTTCACTATTTCATCTCTCAATTTTACCCATTCCTCCTCAACTGTTTTATTTTCCCCTGTTTCTGTCAATTGTTGCCTGAAGCTCCCTCTGAAATTCTTAAGAACTTCAGGTTCCTTCAATTTATCTAGGTCCCATCTCCTTATTATACTACCTTTCTGTAGTTTCTTCAGTTTCAGCCTACAGTTCATAACCAACAAGTTATGGTCAGAGTCTATGTCTGCCCCTGGGTATGTCCTACACTTCAAAACCTGGTTCCGAAATCTATGTCTTACCATTATAAAATCTATCTGGTATCTCCCGGTGTCTCCTGGTCTCTTCCACGTATACAACCTTCTTTTGTGATTCTTAAACCAGGTGTTTGTTATAACTAAATTATGTTCCGTGCAAAATTCTACCAGGCGGCTTCCTCTTTCATTCCTTTTGCCCAGACCATATTCACCCACTATCTTCCCTTCCCTTCCTTGTCCTACTACCGAATTCCAGTCTCCCATAACAATTAAGTTTTCCTCTCCCTTAATTGTCTGAATAATTTCCTTTAGCTCCTCATATATTTCTTCGATCTCCTCATCATCGGCAGAGCTAGTTGGCATATAAACCTGTACTACTGTTGTCGGTGTTGGCTTCGTATCTATCTTGACAATGATAATGCGATCGCTGTGCTGGTCATAGTAGTTTACCCGCATTCCTATTTTCTTATTCATTATCAATCCTACTCCTGTGATACCCCCAACTGATTTTGTATTTATAATCCTGTACTCGCCTGACCAGAAATCCTGTTCATCCTGCCACCGAACTTCACTAATCCCCACTATATCTAACTTCAACCTATCCATTTCACTTTTTAAATTTTCTAATTTTCCTACTCGATTAAGGGATCTAACATTCCACGCTCCGACCCGTAGAATGCCAGTATTGTCTTTCCTGATGATCACATCCTCCTGAGTAGTCCCCGCCCGGAGATCCGAATGGGGGACTATTTTACCTCCGGAATATTTTACCCGAGAGGATGCCATCATCATATGTTCATACAGTAGAGCTGTATGTCCTCGGGAAAGGTAACGGCTGTAGTTTCCCCTTGCTTTCAGCCGTTCGCAGTAGCTGTGTGGCAAAGCCACATTAGCTGATGTTACAAGGCCAGCTCAGTCAATCATCCAGACTGTTGCCCCTGTGACTACTGAAAAGGCTGCTGCCCCTCTTCAGGAACCACACGTTTGTCTGGCCTCTCCACAGATACCCCTCCGCTGTGGTTGCACCTACGGTACGGCTATCTGTATCGTTGAGGCACGCAAGCCACCCCACCTCGGCAATGTCTGTGGTTCATGGGAGTGGGGCGACGTTTACGAACCGATTATTCGATATTCCTTCCCTAATAGGGTGAAATGGGGGATTACAATTATTTATTATTTTTTTTTTTTTTTTTTTTTTTTTTTTTTGAAAATACGCTATTATCCACTTAATTTTGATGCTAGATGTACATAAATTGGTGTACGGATTCTTGGTTAGACTTTAAAGAAGGCGTCTTTCAGCTTTCTCTGAAATTCAGCCTTTAAGGGGGTGAAATAGGGGATGAAAAGATTTTTGAAAAATGCTACTATTAAGCTAGTTTTGCAGCCTAAAATAGAAAAATTGGTATTTGGAGTCGTGGTTACCACTAAAAATGTACGTGTATATCTCCCCTCCCGTCTTCGTCATTACCTACCCTTCCTGTATCTCGTCTTATAAATCTAACTTATAACGTTGTTTTGTCTTATATTCAAAATCTTACATCTCGGAAAGTTCTTGACCGAATGCTTTGAGATATTGATACAACGTACTACTGGATTACGCGGATGCTTTTACATACCTATTATTTAAATATATATTACATACGAATTTATATAAACTTTACAATGTGGAAACGTTGGGGCCAAATATCGCAAGGGTGCCATATACCGGGCGGTCTCGAGCGCCATGTTGCGGTTCGCGCGGCCTCCCGCGTCGGAGGTTCGAATCCTCCTTCGGGCGTGGATGTTTGTGATGTCTTTAGTATAAGTTAGTTCATAAGTAGTTTGTAAGTTTAGGGACTGATGACCCCGTAGTTAAGTCCCATAAGCTTTAGAAACATTTGAACATTTGAAGTGCCATATATATAGGTTTGAGTAATACATTAAACAAATAGGTGTCTAAAAACCTTCCTGTGTTACAGTGCAACATTGTGACAAATTTAGAGCTGAATCGGTGAAGAACGTTTTGAGATTTTCAAACACACACACACACAGCATTTTTATATAGAGAGATTAAGGAGATATCCTCGTGGATGTGTAACATGTCAATATATAATTTCTTTTATTTTTAATTACTTTTTACAAGGTGATATAAAAATAAGAAAACTATAAATACATGCATCAATGGAGTAGGAGTTGGCCACTGGTAAGTATTCTAAGCTCCCGTTAATTTGATCTTTACTTGAAGGTAAATTTTTATGGTTACTGGTGAATTACTGAAAATGTATGTTCCTGGTTAGTGGACCCCTTTTTGAAAAAAAAGAAGTGGTTTTACGTCGTTGTGTAGATCGTTTTTTGTTCCTAGTGTAGTATATATGTACTAAGCTGGAAAAAGGGACATGACACATTTCATTAAGGAATAAATCCACTGAGAGGCAGTAGTTAACACACCCAGTCCTTTGAAAAGGATGTCCGTGAATTTACTCCACAAATAGTAGGCGTATTACACGCTTTTGGACTCTGAAAACTTTTTCTTGGCTTGAAGACTTAGCCCGAAATATTATACCATATGAGATTATGTAATGAAAGTAAGCAAAGTATGCAAGCTTTACTACCTTTATGTCTGCTACGTCTGGTAACACACGAATTGCAAATAAAGATTTTTAAGTCGTTCTTGCAGTTCTATGGTTTTCTCGCAGAAGTGACCGAGCCCTCTAAGCCGCCTTGCTGCGGAGAGGCGTCTTCTCCCTGTCGGACGTTCGAGTCCTTCCTCGGGTGTAGGTATGTGTGTGTGTCCTCACCAGAAGTTAAAGTAGTTTGCAAGTCTAAGGATTGATGACTACTGTTAAAGTTAACCCTTTAATGCCTGACTTTTTATTTGAAGTCATGAAAGCTACCACGATTAATGTATAGTGCGTATATACTGAGAAAAACATCGAAAAAAATTCTTAAAATTATTATGCACTACTAGCAACAAGAAGTTCATAGCTGGTCTGCTATATAGTGCTTCCATGATGTACTCGATGCAGTAAATGTCACTATTATGCCTCTAATCATTCCAGAAAATAGCTCATAATGCAACAGTAGTATGTGATGGACTACTTTTACATGGCAAAGGAAGAATACTAAAGCAAACAAACGCACGCGTTAGGAGTAATTCAATGTAGTTTGTCTGTCGAACTGATTTAGCAGGACTCTGCAATTTATAATTTCTAGGACGAGCTAGTTGCATGTGTGACAGTATGTATAGAGGCAGCTTTAAATGAATTTGTGGTAAAATGTTGATCAGTTTGAAAGATGATCGAAAAATTAGGTATGTAGCTGATCAGGTACACTATGGATTAAAAGGTTAAGCTTCTTTATGTTGGTCTTTATCAACATATTTATAGAAGAGTTTTATATGTTTAATGACTATTCCGTCGCTTCTTGGTAGAAAAAATTCATTATGAAAATTCAAAAACCCAATATCCAAATTTGTTCTGCAGGTTTGTTTATTTTGTGAATCGATTTTCGGCTTATTAGGCCATCATCAGACATTTACAGACATTTAAATGTCTGATTATGGCCTAATAAGCCAAAAATAGATCCACAAAATAAAACTGTAGCCCAAACACAAAATTGTTAATTTTAATTTTCATAAGGGTTTTATAGTTAAAATTACATGAAGTGTGGCAAAAATTTACATGTTGTGTCCTTTCCTGTGATGAGATATTCCTTATTTTTCTTGCATATTTTACACTTCTAAATGTGCACTGCATGAGTGCTTTTGATGAAGATGTTTCACAGAACACTAAGCACTGTATCAGCGCTGTTAATGTCTTTCACACGACACCATGCTATATTTTTTCGTAATGCGTACTATAATCAAGTATGAAAGGCATTAACAGCAGTTATACAGTCGTCAGTGTTGCTTGAAACACCTACATCAGAAGCACTCACGCAGTGCACATTTAGGAAGTGGAAAGGATACAAGAAAAATACAGGGAAACCCTATCACAGGAAAGGTCACAACACGTAAGTTTTCAGCACATTCATGAATTTTAATTATTAAAACTAATGTTTGTAAATCTATGGGGCCAAACTGCGTGGTCATCTAGTCCGTAGCTTACAAACTACGTAAACTAAGGTAAACTAACCTAAGGACAACACATCACACCCATGCCCCAGGGAGGACTAGAACCTCCACGGCGAGCAACCACGCGCTCCGCAGCGAGACGCTTTAGACCGCTCGGCTACTCCACCGCGGCTACCTTCGTGTGCCTCAGTGGGCTAAAAAGAAGTGCGAGTAGAGACCACTGTAGTCTTCAGCGATCGAGTATTTTGACACGCCGCAAGTTCGTGTCTCTTGGTTCATGTGGTGCACCTTGTGCACTAATGACTATCTGTTCTGCGTCAGTTGCGGCCCTAGTGCTCCCTCTGTAGTCCGCGCCCTCTAGACCTGCCTCTGATCGTTCCATCTGCATTGTGGCGCTTCGTTTGCGGTCTGCGCCCGCTCGCTGAAATGTTCTGGGGCGTTAACATTCCGTTTTCCGTCTGCTGCAGTCCTCGGTGCTTTGTCTGTGGACAGCGACCGTCATAAAAGTTTGTATAGTCTATGGGACTTAACTACGGGGTCATCAGTCCCTAAACTTACAAACTACTTACGAACTAGGACGGCACAAATATCCATGCCCGAGGGGGGGATTCGAACCCCAGACCGTAGTGGCCGTGCAGACCGTGACTGGAGCGCCTCAGTCTTCTCGGCCACCGCGGCCGGCGCGACCGTCATACCCGCGTCTGAGAGCGTCATCTTCGGTCTGGCGTTCCCTTTGCGGTCCGCAACCGTTGTGCCCGTTCGTGAACGTTTTATCTTCGGTCCCATTATCCCGGTGCTCAGCTTGGGGATCGTTTTGCATATTCACGCCTTAATTTCTTCTGTTCGTGTTATGCTGGAGCTATCCTCGTTGCTTCTTTAATAATTCCAGAGGAGAGTCCCAGGCTCCACTTAGTTGGTGACGCATGATCTCTGTCGATTCTTTGATAACACTACCCCAAAATCTGGGAGTCTGAGCCAGAATGTTGGTGTCATCGTAATTCATGAGATGATCCTGCTCCAGACAGTGCTCAGTAGTATCTGATTTCGTCAGTCTCACAAGTCAGTTTTTGACCAAATAGTGCATGTGCAGGTATATTGATGGAACCAATGTCAGACAGGGCAGACGGAGCAGGAGAAGAAGGAGGAGGCAGAGTTAGATAATGAGCTATGAGGAGATGGTTAGAAATGGGGGATGGAGGGTGGGGAAGGCGGAAATACAGAGAACCGAGGAAGGAGGAGAACACTGCAACGCCGGGTTTTTGGTAACTGGCAAAGCTCTTGCTTTCCTGACTCAACTGTTGTCAACAAGTCGAGGCGTCTGTTTAGAGTGCGTCGACTCGCTTTAAAGAGTAGGGCCGCGCGCAGGGTGTTCATTAACCTGGTGGGGAATCCCAGCAAGTGTGCGCGGGGGCAGAGCGCCGGCCGCGGCCGAAACCGTAGCCCTACCAGTGCTAGTGGGAGCGCTAGCCGCCGCCAGCCTCCTCCCCCACACAACACACGCCGGCACGGGGCAGCCGCAGCAATTACGGCAGCGCAAATTGCTCCCATTAGGGTCGCCGCTCTTCTCGCTTCCCTCGCGTCAGCCGCGACCCAAAGTCCGCACCTGTTCATGCTGGCAGTCATCCTGTGGCTGCGCGTCTTGCGTGTCCTCCGGTTCAGTGAACCCACGGAAGAAATCCATGTTGGATGCGAACTGTAGCTGTAGCGTAAATGGTGGTTTATTTTGGTTAAAACATGTAATCAAATGCTTTTGTGGATGTTTTTCTTCCACTGTTCCTCACAAGCGTCTTCTAATCAAACTGCGTGCTTATGGAATAACGTCACAATTGTGCGACTGGATTCGTGATTTCCTGCCAGACAGGACACAGTACGCTGTAATTGACAGTAAGGCACCGAGAAGAACAGAAGTGACATCTGGCGTTCCCCAGGGAAGTGTTATAGGGCCCCTACTGTTGGTGCGAAAATTGTCAATTGACCCTTAATAGTGATAAGTGTGAGGTCATCCATATGACTACTAAAATAAATCAGTTAACTTTAGTTACACGATATATCAGTCAAACCTTGAGGCCGTAAATTTAATTAAATACCTAGAAGTACCGATAACGAGCAACTTAAATTGGAAAGAACACACAGAAAATATTGTAGGGAAGGTGAACCAAAGACTACGTTTGATTGGCAGGACACTTAGAAGATGCATCAGTTCTACTAAAGAAACTGCCTACACTACACTTGTGCGTCCTATTTTGGGGTATTGCTGCGCATTTAGGAGTCGCATATTGTGCATGGAGTCGAGAAGGACTCTTCCAATGGCAGTCAGGGGTACGACGCCGAGTGTTGCTCGTGCTGCGAGTAAAATTTAGTAGTTAGTTGGCAGCCATAAGGAATTTATGCTGCCTGTGACTTTGTTGACCCGATATCCATGTACCGCAAGATCAAACTGACCGCAGAATGTAATACTGCAAATTATTTTGGAAAGAACATAGCTATCATTCCTTACGTTAACATTGTGTCTTTCAATATTATGTCTGAAAGCTGTTGCCTAATTTCTATTTTTCCAAGGACTGATAAATCTAAATAAGCATTCTTGTGTGTTATAGACTCCTCGTCCTTCTTAACCTCTGGGTTAGATGAGATAGATCTGATACACCAGTGCATATCCAAGTTGTGTCTTCACCCTTCGCAAGCAAAAAATGTTCAAATGTTTGTTAAGCATAACGGACTTAACTGCGAGGTCATCAGTTCTAAACTTACAAACTACTTATGAACTACTTTATACTAAAGACGACACAAATATCCAGTCCGAGGGGGATTTCGAATCCCCGACCGTAGCGGCAGTGCAGACGGTGACTGGCGCGCCGCAGACCACTCGGCCACTGCGGTCGTCTTCACAAGCAGCAAATACGGAAAATAAAATAGTTTATTTGTAGACATGCAGCTGCAAATCCAACCGTTTCGTTTGTATTAATCTTCTTTAAGAGATCTGGAGAATGTCTTGTTTGTGCTTGCTTCAACTCGAGGTGTCGGCCTACCAAGATTCCTTATTTCACACTTTTCTTCCACGCTTAAAGCTGAGAAATTTGTAACTAAAAGATACTGAACGTTGTTTATTTTTCTTTGATAATAAACACCAAGAAAATAATACATGAACACTAAAAACAGTAAGTAACTGATTACAATGTTAAGTGACTGTGAGAAAAAGAAACCGTTTCAATGAAGAGACAAGATACCTCAAGGTCACGTCCCACTGTAAGCAGCACTCCCTCCTAACATTACGCATGCGCAAAGGCTGCTGCCCCCACCTTTTTTTTTTAACAGTTAAATATTTGTTACAACGAAGCATATACCCTCAAACTCGCGACACATTCGCAAAAACGTCCACAGATATGTGACAAGTAATAATATAAAAGTCATTGTAGTTCCCGTATCTGGAAAACGAAGATTGGATTAAAAAACTGCTACTATCTTTCACATCGAAATATGATAGCGCTAATCGCACGGCCATTCTTGCTTGGTGGAGAACAGTGACTTTAATATTATTCTTGATCGGATCTTATGAAGCCTTATACAGTTGATGCGTGTTTAATTAATAGTTATAAGATATTTTCCCAAATGTTTTTGATAGGTCTTCATTGCGCCAAAATGAAATATGAATGCGCAAAGCGAAGTACGAAGTAGCTCCATTTTCTTCGGTACCATTCGTGTGTAACCGCCTGAGCTCGGGTTGCCAGGAGCTGGCGTCTCTACCAGCTCCAACGCAAATGTTAAAAGCGGCGTTTTCCCTCTCCAATCCCAACCGCGGGAGCGCCTACGTGCAGCTTGCAGGGGGTTCAGGAGAGAATTTGAACCTCAGCTGCGCATGCGCATTGCAAATCTGCGACCACTGCCCTCTTTATTAGGCGGTCGCGCTACGACTCGTAAACGTTTGTCATGCGATAAAAATACTTTTAATCTGCATGTAAAATGATCTGATAGAAGGACGAAACGAAGAATAATAGTTATAGAAGGTATCGACAATTCCTTAGGGAATAGGTACCTTGCTTCTGCACGAAGTACTTGTTGCCCTTTTCCATTCTACTTTGTAGCATGGGCTTTGCCTTGCTGCGTGGGAGTAACCGAGCGGTCTAGAGCTCCACGCTGGGAGTGCGTGGCCTCCCGCGCGGAGAGTCGAATCCTCCCTCGAGCGTCGATATGTCTGTTGTCCTTAGATTAGTTTAAATTAGTTTAAGTAGTTTGTAAGACTAGGGACTGATGACCAACGTAGTTTGGTCCCATATGATTACAAACATTTGAACATTTAGGCTTTGCCTTGGGACGAGGGAGGTTAGAATCTGTGTAGATGCCCTAACGCTGAAAACATATCAGCAAAATATGCACCTCTCCATTGATTTTATTATTATTATTGTCGTTATTATGTTGACGAAGATTTTGGTCATAGTGAGTGTGTGTGTGGGTGTGTAGAGTGGCATAATGTAGTTTTAGTCGCCAAAATATACATCATCAAAGTACAAGCTCCGAAGTGTCTGTCAATTTAGTTTCTGTACGTAAAGAGGGCAAGATTGACACAAGGTCTTCAGGAAGTGCCGCGGTGGAGTGGCCGAGCGCTCTAAGGCGCCTTTCTGTGGAGCGCTCGGTTGCTCGCCTCGGAAATGTGTGTATCTTGTCTTTAGAATAAGTTAGTTAGTTTGTAAGCCTAGTGACTGATAACTGGCGCTGAGTAGGAATTCTCCTTTTCTCTGTGGTTAACATAGTTTATTCGTAGTGCATTGTGTATTTGTGTGTACCATTGTCTCTTTCTTCATACATAGTTCAGACATGTGTTAAGTAAGCACTTTCCCTGTTTTTCAGGTGAGTTTCCTCTGCACGAGAAACAATAATCGGAAGTTTGAAAAAAAAAAAAAAAAAAAGAAGAAGAAGTATGTTCATCGATGTGGACTGGCGACTTTTGGGTTCTTCGTTTTACGAATGGTACGTAATATATGCATTCTGACTTTGTTAAAAGCCAGTAGTACCCACTAGCTCAATATAAAACTACTATGTGAATCGCAATGTGCTGCGTATTAACTGTACCTTTTATAGTTATGAACTACTAAATCATATTAATAGTAACACCTGTTCGCAATCAATAAAATTTCTTCTCCTTACGATGCCAGGAAAAAAACTTTCATAATGAAAACCTTCTCGGTGATTTTAATCGTTCTCCTCCTTCCGTATTCAATTCACTTTTTGTTCAAATAAGATGCCATTAATTTTTAAGAATATATCATATAGTATGGAATAAAATGAACGTTATACGTACGTTCAGGATGTAACTGGGATAGTAGCTGTAATACATACCCATTATAAGTAACAGAAATATGAAAATTCCCGTATGATGTGGAAGAATTAGATGTACAGAGAGTCTGTCATGATACTCTAAGGAGAGGGAAGTATTTTCCTAACGTCTGACGCATCACTTTTCTCAAAACTCGGTGGCAAATATTGCCTCATGAGACAATCGAACAGCGGTTTCATTATGACCACGTATCTATGAGCACCTGAATTACGAAGTCATACTTCTTGCTCTGTTGTCTATAACGCTTTCATTTAAATATCACATTAAAAATTATGAAACTATATATGGGGTCATAAAATAATCATGCTTGGTAAGAGAAATAGTATTTAGAAATGATATTTATGATACTTAATTCAGAATCGTTCACGTAGCTGCCATTGTTTAGAGAGGGGATTTTTATTTTGCTACGTAACGCCATACGAAAAAGGCCTTTTCCTACAAAAAGCTCTAGTCTCAGACGAACGAAGTGTTCCTTTCCTTGGGTACTATTAGAGACGCCGCTAAGGAATTTACGAGTCGTCGTGCACGCCACCAGAGCGTTGTGATAACTGTGCTCGCCACTTGCGACCTTTGCGAGCAAAGGGCTGCGACATGTCTGCACTCAGAGCTGGCCGGAGATAAGGCTTGGACCCGCACTCGCAGTGTTTGCAGGGCCGTGTTTCATGAGGACAAACACATGTCCACACAGCAAACATGTGCTGCGTTCCCTCTTAGAGTATTCTGATGATAAAGTGTGGGAACGCTTCGAGTCTCTGCTGCCTACATAGTAATATGTTGTGTTAATTAGTTTTTCATGCTGGTATATAAGAAGCAATTTTTTTTACTAAGGAAGTCGGTGGATTCTTGCAGATTCAGTCCTGAAAATAAGAAATCAGCCACCAGCCACTATTAAGTATGCTATTCACAAAATAAATAAATCTATATCTATAAATGTGAATGTCTGTTCGGTGTGCGTTTATAACGTCTGAACCACAAGACATAAAGAGCTAAAAATTTGTACAGTTACTAATCTCTACCCGGGGAAGGCTTTAGGAACGATTTTATGGCGATCGGATAGCTATTTATCTATATACATTAACGTGAATGTCTGTTCGGTGTACGCTTATCACGTCCGAACGACAAGACGCAGAGACTTAAATATTTTTACAGTTAATTTATACCTGAGGAAGATTTAGGCACGGTTTTATAGCGATCTGATAGATAATTAGTAATTAGAAGAATATAACGCGAAATGTGGAACAATAACTACTCTTTGTAAATTATGGTTACTCTTTGAAAATGGTTTTATTGGTTGCATTGTTGCTTGAGGTTGATAATGATAAAAGGATGGAAAGTTATCGTTGTATATCAAATTCTACGTGTGTGTGTGTGTTAATAATTCGCTCTGCAGCGAAAACTACAGAACGCAAACGAATGATCTATGTGTAATTGTTGTCCGAAGTCTCCCGTTGTACACCATAGCAGTTCCATGCCGATAGCTATAAGGGGGTGGAAGATATGGTGGTTGAAAGTCGTCAAATTATAAAAAAATTCTGACTGAAGGCCAGCGATGACGTTTGCGACTCTATAGGAAGGAGGTTACATACAGCGAAACGTTATGCCACAACGTTTGGTCTGTGCGTGCTACAATGTCTTCAGCTCTTTCTCTGTAATGATAAGCACACGAATAAGAAAATATAAGAATAAATAAATAAAGCAGTAAAAAAGAAATTTCTTTGATACATCTCTTTAAAAATATCGAGTTGAAGTTTCGCGCATTATCTATCATAATCAACCAACACGCTAGCGGAGCTGCGGGTTTAAGCTAGTAAATAATAAAATAAAATAAAATAGTATCTTATGAAATAAATACACAAGATAACTGTGAGATATTCTGCAAATTTATTGATTTACGATCGGTTTTCGGCTGTTACGCCATCATTTTATACACACAATACCATTGGTCACTTTCTACCCAATGGTAAAGATAACCCTCCAGCCTTGGAAAAGAGTGGACTATACAAGATTACGTGCAATTGTGGCAATTTCTCCATTGGACAGTCAGGCAGAGCAATTTGTAACAGACTAAAGGTACACCACAGAAGTTGGAAACTTAGGCTAGGAAATTCTACATTTTCAGAGCACCTGCTGAAAGAAGGCCACAGTAAGTTACAATGTAACACATGAAGTCCTACATAGTGTACAAAAAGTAAGGAAAAAATGAACTTTTTTTAAATAATGGAAATTAACAGACATATGTAACCATCCCCAAACCTGGTACTGAATGATCAGACACAATTTCCATACTCACCACTTCACCTGATGATGGCTTAACAGCCGAAAACCGGTTCGTGAACCAATAAATTTGCAGAATATCTCACAGTTATGTTGCGTATTTCATTCATAATGTATCGAATATTCTACCAAGAACCGACGGAACAGTCAGTGAATATGAAAAAATAGTGCCGTTACCGCTTTCGAAAATAAAGGTTCATCTTCAGACCACGTCTGATGTTTTACGAGAAACAACCTGCATTTTATATACAACGGTCTCAAAATGTTAGTTTTCGACAAAATACCATTAGATATTTGTTATTTGACGCCAACATTAGAAAATGACAACTCTGTTACTTTATTCACCACATAGAAGTCGACATTAATCAATGAAACATATGTACCGAGTTGAATTAAGTTTGTCAATTTCGAGAGAGTGTTGATTCAGTATGAGAAAAATAAAATTTCGGAAAACACTGTCAAGTTTTAGTGAAATTAGACAAAGTGAGAAACGTTAGTAAGGAGATAACCTAGTGAAATTCATTCAAATGATTTTCCTCTAGCTCTAATTACAATTTTAAGAGTCGAACATTGAACTATGAATTTTTATTCCGTATCCCATTTTCTAATTTATTTATTTATTTTATTTCATTTTTTTGTACATCATTCAAAGTAACGTCAGGTGTTTCTCTAATATTATCAGGCCTGATTCCATGGTGTCACTTGTGCTCAGCGACTGTTTATTTGATGTGTAGAAAATTTTTCAGCAATCAGTCGTAAATATTAATTTATTCACACATCTAGATTACGACCACTGTGTGGTCATTATCAATGCTTAAAACAAAACGGTCAAAACACGTAAAACATTTCGACCACCATGCTGGAGGTTACCTCATACAGTTTCTCTAATATGTTTTACTTCTTACATTTGGAAAGTCCTTTACTATACATGTCATTGATATTTTTGTACTTTCTTTAATTTGATGTTTTGTTCAGACAATATGAAGTATAGTATATTTAAATTTCGATCGCTATTCCGTTATTATTAAGAGTAAGTAAATCGAGACCGAACAGAGACAATTCAATTTTTTTACTGTTATGTGGGTGTTTTTGATACAAAATTTACATAACCAGCAGCAGTTGTACCTGGAGTATTCAATTTTCCCTCAAATCACTACTTTTATTTCAGTTGCCTTGATTACTTTCAATCAATTTCATAGTATAAAAGTAGATCTCGCAATTGTCAATTTTATAATCCGTTACTCCATTTCCTAAAGGAAAAATGTTCTCTTAAGTAACTAATTACGTTTTTCTTATTTGATAACACATTCGAAGAATTAAATATTGGTTTAGATAACTGTAAGTCCCGTTGGTTAATTATTCAATAACCTAATTGTACATATCTCAGTCTTCACTTGCATGTCTAATTCGACCAAAAATCCAGTGTGTAACTACTAAGTGGTCTTGACTAAAACTGTGTGAAAAATGTATTATCACAAACTAGATTCATTTGTGTGCCTCAGTGGAATTTCTGGAATGTGTTAATATAATAGAAATTAACCACTGGTTGTGTGATTTTCTTCACTGTCCATATAACTTTCATCATTGAGAATATCTAGTGCACTGGTAAATTACAGAGCATTGCAGTGTTTACGAATTCCACTCTAATTTTATACGGCCCACGCCATGTTCAAAAATGTTCAAATGTTTGTGTAGTCTATGGGACTTAACTACGGGGTCATCAGTCCCTAAACTTACAAACTACTTATGAACTACTTACGAACTAGGACGGCACAAATATCCATGCCCGAGGGGGATTCGAACCCCCGACCGTAGTGGCCGTGCAGACCGTAACTGGAGCGCCTCAGTCTCCTCGGCCACCGCGGCCGGCACGCCATGTTCAGTGACGATACGAAAAATCCGTCTGAGTTCTGATTAGATCCAGTTAAACACACTGCGAAATTCAGTGCAGTTTATACATATGACATCACTAATAAAGTGTATCCGAAGCGTGTGTTTCTTTACTATATGTTGGCATCATCCAATTACATAGAAAATCTGAACCAGAAATTCTTAGCTTGGGTTTCCGTTTCCATTATGCGTTAAGACGTCTGGGTATGAAGACGCAGATAAATGGCTATTATAATTACTACAGAGCCCCGAACGATCAATGCTTGCTAGGTGTAGCATTAAGAATTACAGTACGTGATTCATAAGCGAGCTACATAATTGCGTTGTCTGTTTTTATCTGGAATGGACTGGTTTCTCTGTCCCAAATGAACTCGTCGTTGACTGGAAATGATTATATTGGGCTAATTGGGGACCATTTGCAGCCATTCATGGAGTTGATGTTCCCAAACGACGAAGTAATTTTCTACGATGGCGATGCGCAATGTCGCCAGGCAACCGTTGTCCGCGACTGCTTTGACGAAAATTGTGGCTAATTTCAGGGAATAATTTTGCGGCCGGCCGCAGTGGCTGAGCGGTCTGCGGCGCGCCAGTCACAGTCTGCACGGCCGCTATGGTCGGGGGTTCAAATCCCCCCTCGGGCATGGATGATTGTATCGTCTTTAGTATAAGGTAGTTCATAAGTAGTTTGTAAGTTCAGGGACTGATAGCTCCGCAGTTAATTCCCATAAGCTTAAAAAACATTTTGAAACATTTGAATAATTTTGCCATCCAGATCGCCCAAAATGAATCCCATAGAGCTTTTATGGAATATAATAGTGAGGTCAGTTCCTGCACAAAATATTGTACCGCCAAAACTTTCCCAATTTTAGATGGCTATAGAGACAGCACGACTCAATATTCCTGCAGGGAATTCGAAAGACTTGCAACTTGATTCCATAACGGAAATTGTGCCAGTCCATCACAATACTGCAAAAAAAAAGAGGTTTCAGCTTGGTGAGCGATATGAAATATTTCATTTACAAAAATTCACATAACGATTTCGTTCCTATGATGAAACATCATCAGTGTTGCAAAATCAACAAAAATACGCCAAGATTGTTACAATTGTATAACAAATTACATACTAGATTGTAAATCAAGATGACTCATTAATGGGTATAAGCATAAAATGATTAAAAGGTCTTCCTGGTAGACGTACCAAGTTTAAAATGAAGTAGCTGTTTGCGTACACCTACGCAGCTTAACCTTCAGGCAGTTGGTGCCTGGAACCCTCTTTATTTGAAAAATACTGCTTATCTACGTGATTTTTGTCTTTTAAACTCCAAGTGTAGTGTCGTGTACATTTAATATTATCAAATCTTTGTAAAAAAATGTACAAAGTATTGAACTTTTCAAATAATGAGGGCGCCAGGCACCAACTGCCTGCATGTTAAGCTGCGTAGGTGTATGCAAATAGCTACCTCATAAAAATAAATAAATAAATAAAATGTTTGTAAATCTATGGGACTTAACTGCTTGGTTATTAGTTCCTAACTTACAAACTGTTTCAACTACGTAAACTAACCTAAGGACAACACATACAACCATGCCCGAGTGGGACTCGAGCCCCAGACGGCGAACGGCCGCGCGCACCGCAGCATGGCGCCTCAGTGCGCACGGCTATTCCGCCGCGACTACCTCATTTTAAACTTGTGACGTGTACTAGGAAGACCTTTTAATTGTTTTGTGGATGTGTCCAGTGAGTGTTTTATGCAATGTACATGAGTCATCAGGACTTACAATCTGGTATGTCATTTGTCACACAATTGTCACATTGTATACATACTTTTTTGTTGTTTTAATGTCTGAAAGTTGATTTTACAGCACTGATGACGTTCTATCATAGAAACGATATCTATATATGAATTTTTGTAAAATAAATATTTTCATCACCCACCAAGGTGAAACTTCTTATATACGAGGCGCGTCCAGAAAGTAAGTTCCGTTGCAATTTATCTCCGCTGCAGCGCTGCGACTGTAGACGACGTGTATCAAGGAGAAGAACGTGCGCCAGTTGGAGATCGCTGTCAGTTACGTACGCTTTGTTGTGCTTGTTTGAAATGTCGGCGTTGATTGAAAATCCCGCCGCCTGTGAAATCAGGTCGGTAATTCGGTTTCTGAATGCGAGGAAAGTGTAACCAAGTGAAATTTATCGGACCATATGCGATGAGTGATTCGATGGTGAGAAGATGGATCCAACAGTTCAATGGCGGGCGTAGTGATGTGCACGATGAAGAACGAAGTGGGCGTCCACCTTTGGTTACAGAGGAACTGGTTCACGAGATTGATGACAAGATCCAGGACATCTCAAGTCTTTACTTGGCGTTCATCACTTCGCCCAATGACGACGTGCTGAAAGAAACTGTTTCCAACTGGTTGAATACACAGGCGGCAGATTTCTATGAAGAAGGTATACAAAATCTGGTGCCACGCTATGAAAAATGTCTGCAAAATTTCGGCACTTATGTGGAAAAGTAGTTTAAGAGTTGTAGAATTTTGTGCAATAAAAATTTCTTCTGTATCTGTGTACAATTTCATTTTATTACCAAACGGAACTTACCTTCTGGACGCGCCTCGTGTATATGTTACTGAGCAAGTAAGTGTGTGTGTGTGTGTGTGTGTGTGTGTGTGTGTGTCAATTGATCCTGCAATCCTGCAGTTGTTATTCTTTCACATTCACAATATATATGACATCAATTGCGAATGGGCAAAACTGAAAATGTGTACTTAGCCGGGATTAGAACACGGGTCTCCGGCTTTCTAGGCATTTTCTCTGAGAAGTACACCACTGAGGATGCAGTAATCACCGCCCCTGCAAGGACTACTTAAGCACGCCTCATGTCAGACACAAATTCCCAGCTTTACGCTGCCCGCAGTACTCAAACTCTTAGTTTCACAAACTAATTCCCTTAAGAGTAATGGCCTCAAAGTTCCCCACCCTTCCCCACTAACGAAACTATCGTTGCCCGTCACCGGCCCTTACTCTTACGGGATTAGTCTGTGAAACTACGAGTTTGAGTACTGCGGGCAGCATAAAGCTGGAAATTTGTGTCTGACGGGAGGCGTGCTTAGGTAGTCCATGTAGGTGCGGTGATCACAGTGTCTCCAGTGGTGTAATGGTTAGCGCAACTGCCTAAAAAGTGGAAGACCTGGGTTCGAATCCCGGCTGGGTACATATTTTCAGCTTTGCCCATTCGCAGTTGATGCCATATATTCTGTGAATACTTCTTATTTTATTACAAAACCTGTTAAGTCTATGCTGCCTCGAATTGCTGCACTCTGTTGGGTGAAAGTATAACCGACACGATTTCAAGTTTTCCCATGACTTTTGACACCTCAGTTTATACTAGCCCAATTTAGAATGTTTTCCTGCACATTTGCAGGAATTATGTTCTAATTGTTTCTTAATGTTGAAAATACACGAAGTAGTGTTTTAAATACAACATTTTACTGTTTGTATCTGATCACCACGTTCCCCAGGTGGTGAACCTGAAAATGACGACGAATCACTGGTTCCCTCAACTTGGTTGCCTCTGGTTTTGGATGATTTTTTCGAAGCACTATTGTAGCCTAGCTTTTAGGGATGAAGCTCTCAAGAACTCAAATTTCTAGTACATGGGGACTCACAACAAATAATGGGAAGAGGGTTTGACAGCCACCTGGTGCTAAGTTATGTTTAATCCAGTTAACCCGCGAGTACTCGCGCCGTGAACATTTTACTCACAGTAAGTTTAAAACAATCGACATTTTACCAATTTTAAATAGCCAAATATGTGTGTTTTCTTATAAACGCTACTGTTGTTGTTATGGTCTTCAGTCCGGAGACTGGTTTGATGCAGCTCTCCACCCTACTCTATCCTGAGCAAGCCTTTTCATCTCCTCATAAGAACGGCAACCCACATCCACTTGAATCTGCTTACTATACGCGTCTCTTGGTCTCCCTCTGCGATTTTTACCCCACACACTTCCCTCCAATGCTAAATTTACGATTCCCCGATGTCTAAGAACGTGTCCTACCAAGCGATCCCTTCTTTTAGTCAGAGTATGCCAAAAATTCCTTTTGTCACCAATTCTGTTCAGTACCTCTTCATTAGTTATGCGATCTACTTACCTAATCTTCAGCATTCTTCTGTAGCACCACATTTCAAAAGCCTCTATTCTCTTCCTGTCCGCACTGCTTATCGTCCATGTTTCACTCCCGTACAAGGCAACACTCCACACAAATGCCTTCAGAAAAGACATCCTTACACTTAAATTAATATTCGATGTTAGCAAATTTCTCTTTTTCTAAAATGCTTTTCTTCCCATTGCCATTCTGCACTTTGTATCCTCTGTACTGCGACCATCACATGTTATTTTACTACCCAAGTAACAAAACTCATCTACCACCTTCATTGTTTCGTTACCTAATCTGATTCCTTCAGCATCGCCTGATTTTCTAAGACCGCATTCCATTATTTTTGTTTTGCTCTTGATAATATTCATTTTATACGCTCTCTTCAACTATTAGAAATACTTATTTAGACATGTTAAGTACCTTACAAACTGCTCTTTGACTGTCAGAAAAATATAAACGTGAAGCAATGTATTGAAATTTGTGGTGTGGCCGGGAATTGAATCCGGACCTCCATGCTTACTAGGCAGACATCTTACCGTTAGATTACCGCACCTCTAACGACTAAGGCGCCTCGGAATAGTCTAAGTACAGTAGCAACCCGGGAGCATTACATGGAAACCTTTCGGCGTCCTGAAACCGTCAAGTCTTCAACCTCCACTCGATGTAAGAAACATCAATGTTTGCTTACAACACGTGAGGACCTTTTATATCGAAATGAGTTATGTCAACCATGCCCTTTTGTGGTCAAGACACCTAACATCAAGGGTTATTATGAATGAAATAAAGAAATGTGAAAGAAGGAATAAAATAGAAGATAGGTCAGGAAACGTGGACTGGGATGCTGTATAGCGAAATATTAATCTAAAAGGGCACTCTTCGGACGTAATAACAGCTTGGTACAGAGTCGTTAATCATATAATTCCCACCAACGAACGACTCTGTGGAATCGGTATAAATCAAACAGATCTGTGCCAACGATGTAATCTTGTTGATACAGTTATACACAGATTTACCTGTGGGGGAAACTTAAGTAACTGGAAATGAGTGAGAGCGCAAATAGCACTCTTCACAAGAACTTCACCTGTATACTTATCTCCGTCCATACTGTGTAGACCAGATCCAAGATTTTTTTTTTCAGACGAAAAAGAAAAAAAAAAAAAACAAAAAAAAAAAAAAACAAAAAAAAAAAAAAAAAAAAAAAAAACGCAGAATACTGGTTACTTGGAAAGTACGTGAGCTACGTGATTAACAATCTTGGACCGGACACCACCATTGACTTCAAACTATACATATACATGCAGGACGCATATAAAAAACTTAGCAAGTATATGGACTATATGGACCAAAAATCCAAGTATGGAAATATGTTTATTATATCGTATTTGAACTAATGGGAATAGATCAAAATATGTACCTGGACTCATGAAATATAAGTTTTCATGGACGGCTACCAAAAGAAAAAAAAAGTTATAAAAAGCCTAAATGCTAAGGTTAACTTATTTAAAGATTGAACTGCAAAATATGAGCAAATGAACATGTTGTTTTTATGATTGTGTATGTGTGAGTATATCATTATGGGTATCTGTGTAAAGTATCTTACTTGTGTATATGTATCCTAAGATGTCATAATTGATGTTCACTATATATCGTAGAATGTACAAGAAAAAGAGTAAATAAAATTTTAATAATAATAAAACGGTAAGACGTCTGCCTAGTAAGCGTGGAGGTCCGAGTTCGATTCCCGGCCACACCACTAATTTTAATTCATTGCTTCACGTTTATATTTAATGTCTTGGACATATTCGAGACGAAAAACTGTCTCAGGGTTTCTCAATCTATATTTAAATTAATATCTATGTCAGAAAAATGCTATACATGCGATGGTTCGCGTAACTTTTAAAAGTGCGAGTTCTTGCGGGTTAAACAGCGAGTCAGCTGTCACAGACTTTTTGTTCAGGCAAACAGTTTACCCCTGAGTTCCGTCCTGGCTGAAGTGTGGAAACAACAAGTGTGTTAAAATTTTGGAGCCACAGCGTCTTTCGCGTAGGACAGATTGTCGCTTGAGAAGTGGCCAGTGGCACAGGTTGTGGTGAAGCCCGCGAGAAGGCGAGGCGAGGCGAGTGGCAGATAAGCGCTATCTGAGAGCGCAGCGGCGAGCACGTGCTGCGGCCATAGGCCGGCACCGGCACCTGGGCCTTCCGGGAAGGGGAAACGCGAAACCGCCTGTTCTGGGGGCGGCCTCCTGCTTCCTGCCTGCTCACACCTACTTCCTATGTGTTCACCAACTTCCCATATACCATGTTGTAGAGCACCGTCATACGAGAGAAGAAACAAGTTCACACATTCACGACATAATGGTTGATTTTGATTTTTCACCTGCGTCTGATTCGGAAGGACACCAGAGATCTTCAGAGATAAATACTAGCTGCGTTGACCAAGAATAGGTAAACGAAGCATTGCCTCGTAAGAATGCACTGTCTCGCGGCGATAACATTGAATAAAAAGATTCTCGGGCTTACTTCCGCGTCTAGCCGGCCGCAGTGGCCGAGTGGTCTGCGGTGCGCCATTAACAGTCTGCACGGCCGCTACGGTTGGGGGTTCGAATCTCCCCTCGGGCATGGATGTTTGTGTCGTCTTTAGTATAAGGTAGTTCGTAAGTACTTCGTAAGTTTAGGGACTAATGACCCCGCAGTTAAGTCCCTTAAGCTTAACAAACGGAAAAACTTTCGCGTCAAGTGGTTAAATCTCCACGAGTTTGGGGCCAAGCACTCATTAGCCATTGTCAAGTGGTATGACGGCGTAGTGGCTGCAAGTACGGGCTTATATACTCGGCTGTGACGTCACTTGTGCCCCGCGACGTCTCCATATATGGGCATGTGTTGAGTCGGTGTTCGATGCGCACACTTTAACTCCGCGATCGCTGGATCCCTAACCGGGCTGAGCTGCAGGCCGCCGTCTCTGTTAAGGGTTTTGTCAGTTGTTTTAATTTCTATGGCTTTTTAGTAATACTGTCCCACAAGCCGTTAGTGCGTGCCACGACGGTGCTTTAATCAGATTTCTAGCGATGACCGTTTAGTAGAGCATGATCAGCTAAAGCAGATTTGTCTGGGTATCGTAAACAATAAAACTTTTCATGTTCCTTCCTGCGTTGTTCAACAGTTTGTACTGCTTGTCCGACATAAGACTGTCCTCTCTCGCAAGGTATCTTGTAGAACCCAGGTGTTCTGAGAAATTAATGAAAAAGGAAGCAGTAGAACATATCTGTTCGAAGGCTTACATCGTATGCGATAAAACTCATAAGGATTGCATTTTAAGTTTTTCACTTCTTTTTAAAGGAGATATATTTCCCTAGTTTGCTTTTAGATACTTCGATTTCTAGTTTCTGTGAAATTAAATAATCATCTTCACTGTTTACTGCTTTGTAAGACGTTCACTTGTGAAATATAAAAGTTTTATGTTTGACATAATTGTTGATTGTCTTGTTACATAACAAAATGTGAAAACAAATATATATACACTGCACATACTGCATCATGTTATTAAAAACCTTAAGACACCAGCCCAAAAAATGGTATGAAGTATACGTGTTGAACCAACTGCGAGGTTTACAAAACATTAAATGTACATTATATATATAAGTATATATATAAAGTCAATCAACAATTACGTCACATCTAAAAGTTTTATATTACACAAGTGTACATCTAAAAAGGCAGTAAAGCAGAGTCATATGTTCTCAATATGGCGATTTACTTTCGCCGAAACTTGTGACCAAAAGACACGTAAAAGTAATCTACGCAAATAAATCTTGTTTAAAAGGAAGTGAGAAAATTAATAGATTGAGACTGCATCAAATGTTCGAAGGTTCATAAATCTATCGGATCAAACTGCGTGGTCACTAGTCCGTAGCTTACAAACCACTTAAACTAAGGTAAACTAACCTAAGGACAACAAACACACACACACACACACACACACACACACACACACACACACACACATACTCCAGGGAGGACTCGAACAACCGACGGCGTGCAATCGCGCGCTAAGCAGCGAGGCGCCTTAGACCGCTCGGCCACTCCACCGCGGCTGAGAGCTGTATCCTAGCTGACAATGTCAGCTATTGATCACAACATTCGATTCAATGAGAGGGGAATGGATCGAGAGAGAGAGAAGGATAGAGTACTGGAAAAGGAGAGGAGGCTGTGCGCAAATGAAAGGAGAAAAGAGAGACGGTGGGAAGATTAGAGAGAGGCCTACGTTCTGAGCAGCCCAACCGGTGGCCTGAAACTGTGGAAGATTATATTGACGACTGAAGTGGCGGCTGGACATTGGCAGCGCTGCTAAAGATGAGTTAATAAACATAGTTTTTAGAAACTCATTCACCAAAGAAGACGAAACCAATATTTCAGATTTCGAATTACGAACAGAGACCGTAATGAGTAACGTAGAAGTAGATATCATAGAAGTAGTGCAGCAACTAAAATCACTTAACAAGAACAAGTCTTCTGGTCCGGACTGCATACGCATTAGATTTCTATCCGATTATGCTGAAGCGGTAGCTCCTTACTTAACAGCCATATACAACCGCTCTCTCAAAGAAGGATCTGTGCCAAAAGATTAGAAAGTTGCATAGGTCACACCGATATTCAAGAAAGGCAGTAGGAGAAAGCCACTAAACAACAGGCCTATTTCATTGACGTCAATTTGCAGCAAGGTTTTGGAACATATTATATATTCAAATATTATGAATTACCTCAAACAAGATGATCTATTGACCCAAGGTCAACACGGATTTAGAAAATATCGTTCATGCGAAACACAACTAGCTCTTTATTCACACGAAGTGATGGGGGCTATCCACAAGGGTTCGCAAATCATTCCGTATTTCTTGATTTCAAGAAGGCTTTTGACACCGTACCTCACAAACGGCTTTTAATCCAATTGCATGGTTAGGGTATATCGCCCCAAATTTACGATTGGATAGGAGATTTCCTGTCACAGAGGACACAGTTCGTAGTAATGGAGGGTAAGGCATCGACTAAAACAGAAGTGATGTCGGGCGTTCCGCAGGGTAGTGTTATTGGTCCTCTGCTGTTCCTTATTTAGATAAACGATTTAGGGGAAAATTTAAGTGGCTCTCTTAGGTTTCCTGCAGATGAAGCCGTTATTTACCGTCTAGTAAAAACATCTGAGGATCAAAACCAACTGCAGAACGATCTAATAAGATATCAGTATGGTGTAAAAATTGGCAATTGCCTCTAGATAATGAGAAGTGTAAAGTCTCCACATGAATACGAAAAGAAATCCGTTAAACTTTGTTTACAAGATAAATCAATCAAAAGTGAAGGCCGTAAACTCTACAAAATACCTAGGAATTACTATTACTTCAGACTTAAAGTGGAAAGAATACGTAGATAATGTCGTGTGACAGGCGAACCGCAGAGACTGCGTTTTATTGGCAGAACCCTTAAAAGATGCAACAGAACTACAAAAGAAACTGCATACAGTACGCTTCTCTGTTCATCCTTATCAGGTGGGTTTGACGGAAGACATCGAAAGAGTTCAAAGAAGGACAGCTCGTTTCCTATTGTCACCTTACAGAGGATACAACGTTACGGAAATAATACAGGATCTGCGATGGGAATCATTACGCTGCGGCGTGGGCTACTTACGAAACTACAATCGCCACCATTCTCCTGCGAATGCGAAAATATATTGTTGACTCCCACTTCCATAGGTAGAAATGATCATCAGAATATAATACGAGAAATCAGAGCTCGAACGGAGAGATTCAGGTGTTCTTTCTTCCCGCGCGCTATTCGAGAATGGAATGGGTGATAAATAGTATAACGGTGGTTCGATGAACCCTCTGCCAGACACTTAAATGTGATTTGCAGAGTATCCCATGTAGATGCAGATGTAAGTAGTAGCTGGCGTGTGAAGACCGCTCGTTGTATCGGGCGGTGTGTGGCCAGACTGGTTGAGGGGGTGGAGATTTGAGGGTCGGGCAGCGGGTGCGCCGTGAAAGACAGCCGCCTCCGCAGCCCCACAAGACTGAGGGGTCGGCGAATCTGCGCGCAGCAGCGCACGTGTGCCCAGGTGAGCCGAGGGCGTCGGGTGTCCGTCCGTGACGTCACCAGGGCGTCGGGTTTCAGCCGCGCCGCGCCGTGCGCTACCAGCATGCCCCTTCAACAGAGTCCACAGGACAGATAGCCGCCAGACGCCCACTGTGCACACATGCGACCGGCGGTACTATCCTGGACGCTGATAGCAAGCCATTTATCTCGAGCTATTTGGTATCAGTCAATGGACTGTCCATTTGCCACTATCGTTGTCTACAAACATCTTCCGCTGAAGTACGTCTAACAAGGAAAGTACTTGGGTTCGAACAAACACAAACGCACCAGAACCATGTGAGAGATAATGTAAAGGTGCCTTATTGCACTAGTGATACCATCGCGCCTGCAAAACTCTGCAGTCGTCCATTAGAGGCCTCTGCGTGTACCTTTGCAAGTTGACCTGCTGGTACCTGAGTCGGGACCAGTAGGGATGGTGCAGTGTGCCTCTGAAGTTGCGTTTTGTGACGTTACTTGTGTAGTGAAGCGTCAGTTGGGGCGGGGATTGGTAATGAAGTGTTGCGATTGGTTGCGATTACGAAGAACCCTTCCTCGTGAACATAGTATTGGTGTAGAAGATGAATCATTATAGTGGAGAAATATTAGCATATGTTAGAAACAGATACTGTTATAGTGCTAACACATAATGATGATTATACGGATGATAATGAAAAACAACCCATTGCTACGGCAAGTGCGGGAAAAGGCAATGGAAGAAGTGACGGTGAATACCAAGCGACTCCCGAGGTTAAAAGTCGCAAATATCATTACGGCTTTTGATGACAACACATTGGAGAACATGTACGATGATTATTACGTAAGATGTTTCAATATGTATAATTTCTGCAATGCGTATAACGTCTACAGTTACATCTACAGTGCTATCTAGAGCATAACTGCAGAGTTTTGCAGAAAAACAACACCCACCAGCACGTTGAGAGGTACGTGATCGTCCTGTAACCAAACGTTCACACAGATATGTTTGTTCGAGCCCAAGTACTTTCCTTGTAATTTGGTTGGGGACATCGAAAGTCAATAGTCCACCATCACGAATTGAACGATTACATGGTCTCCAAACTGCCAGGCACTTAAATGTGATTTGCAGAGTATCTATGTAGATTATGAAGTATTAGTTACTGCACTGGACTATTGATCCAAAGGAATCGATGTTCACAATCCAGTACTGTACCGTTTTCCATTCTTTCTTTTTTTTTGGGGGGGGGGGGGGGGAGGGAGGTGTGTACAGGACAATTTATAAGATGAAACTATAAAGATTAACAAAGTTGCTGCTGTGGTCTTTAGTCGAGTAACTGGTTTGACGCTACCCACTCTGTCCTGTGCAAGCCTCTTCATCTCCTCATCAGAATGGCAACCCGCATCCATATGAACCCTTATAGTGATCTCATCTCTCGGTCTCCCTCCGAGATTTGTACCCGAAACACTTGCCATCAATGCTAAATTCACGATCCTCTAATGACTCAGAATACGTCCTACTAATCAATCCCCCCTTACAGTGACGATATGCCAGAAATTTCTCCCCAATTTCGTTCCTTACCTCCTCATGATTTAGACGCAACTAATCTTCAACACCTGTCCGCAGCAACACATTTCAAAAACTTCAATCCTCTCAACTGTTTATCATCCACATTTCACTCCCGTACAAAGGTACACTCCAGACAAATGTCTTCATATAAAACTTCCTAACCCATTAATATTCAATTTTAACAAATTTCTCAGCTTCATAAATGCTTTTCATACCACTTCCATTCTAAGTTTTATGCCTTCTGTACCCCGACCATCGAAAGTTATTTTACTGCTCAAGTAACAAACTCATTTACTAAATTTATTTCGGGGTATCCCAGTCTAATTCCTTCGTACTGACTGCTTTTATTTGACTTCATATCATTTGCTCTTGTTAATGTTCATCTTACACCCTCCTTTTAAGAAAATGTCAATTCTGTTGAATTGCTCTCCTAGATTCTTTGCTATTTCTGACTGAATTACAATGTCTTCAGCAATGTACAGATTGAATAGCATTGTGGAAAGGCTACAACCCTGTCCTACTCTCTTCTCAACTACTGCTTCCATTTCGAACACTTCGACCCTCATAAGTGCTCTCTGGTTTCTATACAAGTTGTATATGACTTTCCGTTCCCTATATTTAATCCTTACTGATTTGGAAGATTGTATTCCTATCACTTTTCAGAACCTTTCACCAATTCTATATAAGCTACAAATGTATGTTTGCCTTTCCTTAAGATGTTTAAAATAATTTGGAAGTTGTTGCTGCACACAAATTCAATAAAATACTCAAATATAACCATAGGATTCAATAGTGACAAACCACCACGCATTCTCGCCTCAACAAAAACAGAGAGCACATTATTGCGCCACATCTATATTATTCCTGTAGTCTAACCATTACCTTATTATCTCCCCCTCTACCTGTCAATTCCTGCCTACTATTTCCCTCTCTCTCTTTTCAAAATTTAGAGGGTGATAATATATTTAAAGTAATTCCATTAAAAATGATATACGTTCAAAATGTTCAAATGTTTCTAAACATTATGGGACTTAACTACGGGGTTATCACTCCCTAAACTTAGAAACTACTTATGAACTAACTTATACTAAAGACAGCACAAGCATCCATGCCCGATGGAGGATTCGAACATCCGACGCGGGAGGCCGCGCGATCCGCAACGTGGCGCTCCAGACCGATCGGCTACTCCCGCGCGGCATGCTATACGTCATGTGGCAGGGATAAAGCTGTTTATAGATTATAATTTTTTATTTCTCATGTCTGTACCTCAACCGCCCTGGTTTTATTCGTCGATTATAGTATTTGCTTTGAAATCTAAGTTGTGACTTTGTACTTCGGTTTCCATAACTTCATCATTTGTGACTAGGGTGTGTTGCCATATTCCACTTGATCGTTTAAGCGTACTACACGTTTTTAAAAATGCTGATTATATGTACATGGTATCTGTGTTACTGTTAATTGAAACACTGCTGTTTGCAGTGTAGATATCTGAATACCACCCGTGTCTTACTTTCACTGTCAGTTTATAATAATTTATTAAGAAAACCCAAAGGCATTATGTATTGTTGCTGTCACTTTGTCTACATAATCAACAATCTGATTCGAAAACAGCTATTAAGCATCATGAAGTGTATCTATACATGTCTCCATATGCACCCAAATACGTCTTTTGACACTAAACCTCCCGATAACAAAACTATCTTGTTGAGGAAGGATGATGCAAATGGGCCTCTGAAGTCGCGGTTTATTGGCCAATGTCTAAGATGTTTAAAACTAAGGACGATAGACTGTTTTAACCTCTTTGTTTAATAGAGGAATGGATCAGGTCTAACCATTCAGCTATTCTAAAGCTTTGCAACATGTCGCCAGCAAATATATTAAGCTAGAACATTACGTAGCACGTTTGCCTAGAAGAGTGAATGCTGTTCGTCACTTAGCATGGCGAACCAGCTTGTGGCTTAAGCGTTTTTGAAAATCGAGAGTAATCTTTTCTAGTTTCTAATGATATTGGTTGGATTTGCGTTATAACTATGAAATTATTAGCACTTATGCTAATTTATGCTCAGATCTTTCAGAATTATCTGTTTCGAAGTTATAAAATGTAAAATATCTGTCACATCCTCAAGCCTTTTCATAAAATTACAGTACTCTTTACATTAAACAGTTCTTAACTAAAAGAGATTAGTAAAGACGCGTGATTCACAGAGTAGTCAAACATGAGAGAAGAAAAATTCGGCCGTTTTAAAGTATGGTACGTTTAAACGATAAAATGGAATATGGCAACAAACCCCAGTCACAAATGACGAAGTTACGGAAACAGAATTATAACATCACTAATTAGGTTCAAACCAAAGATTGTAATCGATGAGTAAAACCGGAACGGTTGTGGTATCAACGTAAGAAATAAAAAATTAAAATCTATAAGCAGCTTTATCCTTGTCAAATGACATATAGCTTGTTTTAATCGAATTACTTTATATTATTGCCCCCTAAATTTTGAAAAGATAGAGTGGGAAATAGTATGCAGGAATTGAGAGGATGGATAGACTACAGGAATAATGTAGATGTGCAATAACATGCTCTCCGTTTTTGTTGAGGGCAAATTTGTGGTGGTATGTCATTATTGAAACCTGTGGTTATATTTTAGTATTTTATTGAATTTGTATGCAGTAGCAAATTTCAAAATAAATTTAAACATCTTAAGGAAAGAAAAACATACATTTATAGCTTATATAATTGGCAAAAGCTTTAAAAATGCGATCGGAATACAATCTTCCAAACCAGTAAGAGTTAAATATAGGGAACTGAAAGTTGAACAAAACTTGTACAGAAACCAGAGAGAAGGGTTCGAAAGGGAAGCAATAGTTAAGAATAGAGTAAGAGATGGTCTTAGCCTTTCCACAATGCTATTCAATCTGTACGTTGAGCAATACGTGAAGGAAAACTAAGAGAAATTTTAAATGGGATTTTAAGTTCAGATGACAATTGCTGATGACATTGTAATTCTGTCTGAAACAGGAAAGGACCTGGAAGAGCAGATCAACAGACTTGACATTTTTGTAAAAGGAGGGTGTAAGATGAACACTAACAAGTGCAAAATGAAGGTAATGGAATACAGTCGAATTAAAGGAGTCAGTACTGACGGAATAGACTGGGATACCCCGAAATAAATTTGGTAAATGAGTTAGTTACTTGGGCAGCAAAATAACTTATGATGGTCGGGGTACAAAAGACATAAAATATAGAATGGAAATCATAAGAAAAGTATTTATGAAGCAGAGAAATATGCTAAAATCGAAAATTAATATACGTGTCAGGAAATCTTATGAAAAGGCATTTGTGTGGAGTGCACCTTCGTTCGGGAGTGAATTCTGGGTGTTAAACAGTTGAGATAGGAAGAGGATTGAAGTTTCTGAAATGTAAAAAAAATTAAGGTTTATCAATCAGCAACATAATTTTAATTTTAAAGCTTACCCATCCCCGCACTCCTGTTTCTGTCCATCACTTCCGTCTTCTTTTTGCCACTTTCATCTCTCCTTCTCCCCCTCTATTTCCCTCTTTCCCCTAATCGTCATCTTCCATCTCCTCCTGCATCGTTTCCTCCTCCTATCCTCCCCTCTAACTACCCACCGTGTCTGTCAATCTTCACCTTGCATTTTTTCGGTCTTACACTTCCTTCTCTTTGTCCACATTCTTTACCGCCTTTGTCCCTCTCCTCTTCCCCCATTTCTCTCTCTTCCTCACTTGCACATCTCGTCATCTCGTCTTTCCGTGTTCGTCTCCTCTAACGCCCCTAACCATCTCCTAATACCTCCTGTCTTTCTAATTCCTCATCACACCTTCTCTATCCAACATCTCACCGTTACAGAATTTCTTTCCAAATAGTAACATGTACCATGTTTCGTAGAAGTTTATCCAGGAGCTTCAAGGATAAACACATGAGCATATAATATACGAGGGCTGGAACTTAAATAGTGGCAACTATTTATTCACAACAGATACAAAAAGCGTTACATGTTTGTAGCTGATACTGTCATTCAAAGGAGTCACCAGTGTTGTATAGAACGTGTTGCCAGCGATGCGGAAGGCGTAGTATAACGTTGGGAGAGTCTGTTCTGTTCATGGTGCGAATGGAGCGGTCTACTGTCTGTCGAATTCCTGGAACAATTCTGAAGCGAATGCCATGAAGTGGTTCCTTCATCTTCGGATTCATATCAAAGTAAAAGGACTTAATTCCGTGGAGTATGGTGAATGGTACAGTACTTCCCAGTCCCATCGACCGAACAGAGTAGTCACAGCTTGCGCTGTATGGGTGGTGCATAAAGTGTTGCCGCATCTTTCCAAAAATTAAGTCCTTGTAAATTTGATTTGATTCCGAAAATGAAGGAACAACTTCGTGGCATTCACTTAGACAGAGAGTAGACCGCTCCATGTGCGCCATCAACAGAACAGGCTCTGATAACGGTATAGCACGCCTTGCACATCACACTGACAGTTTCGAAGGGAAGTAACAGATGTAACGCACCGCTGCTCGTCGTCAGGTTCGAGTGCTCCCTCGGGCATGCGTGTATTTGTTGTCCTTTGCATAAGTTAGTTTGAGTTCTTTATAACTTCGAATGATAACCAGAGTAGTTAAGTCCCGTATATTTACAAACATTTAAATATTTGATTTTACCTATATGTCGTATAATGATATAATTTTGTAGGTTCATCGTGTTGTAGATGTAAATACCATATGTAAATACCATAATGTATTGCAAATACAGTCAGCGATACATAAATATTAAATGAAAACGCTTGATGAAAATATTTTGTTGTATGCACAGGACCATTGTAAGGAGCCATAATTTCTATTTTCCATCTATTATTTTTGGGGTGTGTTCAGCAACAATAAGGTTTTGGTATCATTCTTAAATTCTGAATGAATAATCACTGGTGTTTTATGCATCTTAATGTACGCTGGTGTTCCATCTCCATCGCAACCCTTCCATCAGTGCAGAGCATTAGATACCATTGGACTCTTCTCCATGAAAATACATCTTTGTGTCAAAATTTCAAGTCAATGAACTCTGCGTATTTTTCCAAGTAAAACAAACTCAGGTTGAATTTTTGTATAGAGACATTAATATTGCAGTTCTTATTAATCATTTGCGTTACAAATGAAGAGTAAAAAGCGTAGTATTACCCATTTGGCTTTTGCTGGTGGTCGCGATCAACGACGTTCCGTCACAGTCAACAAAATGTTGCTGGTGGCTGTGTTGCCATGGGTTAAATAGCGTGTGGAAGCGTTTAGCTTCATGACGTCAGCGCCAGCCAATGGGAATTGAAAATCACAATAAATTAAAATTAACGAATAAAGTTAAATATGTATAATCAGTTTTACATTAAAAATTTAAAAAAAGTTGTACAATGTTACAAACAGTGCTGAAAACTATAAAAATAATTTAAAACGAGGGTTGATGTTATCGTCGTCTGCTGTTGATGACTGATGACGTCAGGGACGCCGTTTCTATTGAACCACGGCTGCTTACAAAAATGTTCAAATGTTTGTTACCCTTATGGGACTTAACTGCGTGGTCATCAGTCGCTAAAGTTACAAATTACTTATAAACTAATTTATAAGTAATGACAACACAAACATCCATGCCCGAGGGAGGATTCGAACCCCTCGACGTGGAACGGCCTCGCGAATTGGAGCATAACGTCTCAGTGCACTCGGCCACTCCGCCGCGGCGCTGCTTACAGTCAGAAAGGTTTTAGGTAGACATTCATTGCCATGTCTCTTCTATTCGATTACCAATGACCACATGGAACACAGCAGACAGTATTTGTGTCGTCATCTGCTTGCGTCGATTAGTGTCGCCAGGGATGTCGTTTCTACAGGGTGTTACAAAAAGGTACGGCCAAACTATCAGGAAACATTCCTCACACACGGAAAATATGTTATGTGGGCATGTGTCCGGAAACGCTTAATTTCCATGTTAGAGCTCATTTTTGTATTTCTCTTTAAATGTAAATTGAAATAATTCCAGCAGGCAATTGTCAAAATACCCAATTGTTTCGTTAGTATGCACAGTACTTCCTCGATTCACGTCATCAACACAGATTTTCTGTGAACGTTTGGGCAGGAATTGTTGGTGATGTCTTGATTGGGCCTCACGTTCTTCCACCTACGCTCACTGGAGCACATTATCATGATTTAATACGGGATACTCTACCTGTGCCGCTAGAACATGTGCCTTTACAAGTACGACACGACATGTGGTTCATGCACGATGGAGCTCCTGCACATTTCAGTAGACGTGTTCGTACGCTTCTCAACAACAATTCAGCGACCGATGGATTGGTAGAGGCGGACCAATTCCATGGTCTCCACGCTCTCCTGATCTCAATCCTCTTGACTCTCATTTATGGGGGCATTTGAAAGCTCTTGTCTACGCAACCCCGGTACCAAATGTAGAGACTCTTCGTGCTCGTATTGTGGAAGGCTGTGATACAATGCGCCATTCTCCAGGGCTGCATCAGCGTATCAGGGATTCCATGCGATGGAGGGGGGATGCATGTATCCTCGCTAACGGAAGACATTTTGAACATTTTCTGTAACAAAGTGTTTGACGTTACGCTGGTACGTTCTGTTGTTGTGTGTTGCCATTCCTTTATTAATGCAATTTGAAGAGAAGTAATAAAATGAGCTCTAACATGGAGAGTAAGCGTTTCCGAACATATGTCCACGTAACATATTTTCTTTCTTTGTGTGTGAGGAATGTTTCCTGAAAGTTTGGCCGTTCCTTTTTGTAAACCCTGTTATGTATGTTAGTGTGTGACGGCTGCCTGCGGTCGTCATTTTATGGCGTCGGTTGGTGCCGTCGGGGACGCCGTTTCATGGAGACTTTGGTGCATTATAATAATCGCTACATAAAGAATTATTAAATAGAAAGGTAATCAGTACTATGACAGTGAATTAGCAGTTATAGCAGCCATTCTCTAAATGGCACCTTCGAAAATATATTTAAAAAAATTTCGTACGAAAATCCAACTGTTCGTTCAGGAATGTGAAGGAATAATTTTTATAGTAAGTAAATATTTCTAATTCTTCCAAGGTGTTCAATAGCAAAAACCTTCAGGAGCAGTTCTTATGGTTATTATTTGCAGACAGCAGTGGTTACCTAAGCTGCTGCATTGCGCAGTTGACAGCAATAAAGAAAAGAAACACCTCCCGCGCTGCCTCGTTCTATAAATACAGAGCTCACGGCTGGAACTGGAATTACAGCTTTAGTGGCGTGTCCGATTAGCCGGGTACCGGATACACCTGCTGGCCGGCGGCTGTGCTCGGTAGCTCGCCTGTCCTGTGTGTCCGCACTGGCCGGCACCCGTGCGGCGCTAAACTCGCTATTTGAGCTCCGCTACTCGACATCTGTGGTTCGACCCGCAGCTGTAATAAATGGTCAGCACGGCCGTAAACGTGTCTTCAGCAGCGGCCTGTCACAAGCAAAACAGAATAACTACCGCTGCAAGTGTGGTCCACAGGCGATGCCGTTGCCACACTGCACGCAATGCCGCCCCTGTTATTGAAGGAAATCCAATATTTCTGACTGAACGACTGGAGTCTGCTAAACTGGAATCTTGCTGTGGACAGGGCGGTAAACGGAACTCAGCAGGCTTGGTAATATATGAGCGATGTCAAAGACTGGAATACAAATCCGGTTGTAAAAGAATGTTGACATTAATTTCAGCGCCAGCAGCACAGACGTCCTAACAAGACTAACAAACAAAACAAAATTATCCGTCCATGACTCGTGTCACTCAAGCGATAAAAGGAATGGAAACGGATGTAGAATGCAATTATTCGTATAGTATATGTTCTTTCCTGACATGTCCGAAAGAACAGACACCATTTGTTGACATTAACGGCCGTAATTTTACGAATTAGAGATAAGTAAACATTTCGACCGTTCAGGGCATTGAAATAAATCCAATGGCAAAGATGAAAATTTGTGCTGGACCGGGATTCGAACCCGGATTTCCCACTTTGGGCCAGCGGTCGCCTTAACCAATTATGCAATCCAGGCACGCTTTCCTGCGAACCGAACTCGTACCTTGTAGCACACTACGATTGTAGTTCCCCCTCGCCATTTGATTACACTTGATCGCAGCCTATAATGGATTATCGCAAGGAATCATAGGAAATTATGCGTCCTCATTGAAATTGTCAATGGTCTGTTGGGGCAGATGAACAATTAATTTAAATTCACAGAGTATATGACATCAGCTGCGAATGGGCAAAGCTCAAGATGTGTACCCAGCCGGGATTCGAACCCGGGTCTCCTGCTTTCTAGGCAGTTGCGCTGACCATTACACCACTGTGGACACAGTGATCACCGCGCCTGCGAGGTCAACCTAAGGACGCCCCCAGTCAGATACAAAAGCTGGGAATTTGTATCTGACGGGGGGCGTCCTTAGGTTGACCTCGCAGGCGCGGTGATCACTGTGTCCCCAGTGGTGTAATGGTCAGCGCAACTGCCTATAAAGCAGAAGATCCGGGTTCCAGTCCCGACTGGGTACACATTTTCAGCTTTGCCCATTGGCATTTGATGTCATATATTCTGTGAATATGAAAGAATAAAAACTCCAGGATCAGAAATGACGCCGTGGTGTCTGTTCTTTGCGATCAATCCCTTGCGGGAATCCAGTATAAGCTGCGAGTAAGTGGAATCAAATGGGCAGGCACACTACAATCGTAGTGTGCTACAAGGTGAGGATTTGGGATGGAAGGGAAGCGTGCCTGGATAGCCTAAGTGGTAAGGCGATCTCTGGCACAAAGCGGGAAATTGGGGTTCGAATCCCGGTCCAGCACAAATTGTCATCTTTGCCATTGGATTTGTGTTAATGCCCTGAACCAGTCCAATGGTTAAATATTTCGAATTCGATATTAAATGGACTCGAGAATTAAGTCCCCTGCTGGAATATTCAGGCGAGATTTATCTAACGAGGAGACCACATGGGTATCGGATTTTAGAATATTTTTATATTTATTGTACGTGAAGTTCACAAATCAATCAACAATCAGCCGAAGACATTCGTCACAACTTTCAAAAATTCTCGGAGAACTCGACACTGAAGTTTTGCAAGTAAGGGTAAGTACCAATCACTAAATTAATTGTAGTATCTGTCGGCATAAGTCAGGTGGTAGCGTTCTGGCCTTCCAACCGTAGGGTCAGTGGTTCGAATTCTGTCGTGCCAGATTTTGTTATTTTTTCATTGTGGTCGAATACTTACATAATATCAGTATCTTATGATAATTTTCGCGAAAAGTGCAAGTATTTTCGTTTATTGGTAACTTTCTATATTTTATAGGAGGCTGTTAATAATGATGCTTTCAATAAAAAAGCGCAAGTTACATTTTTTACAGTATTGGCTTAATGTTGTTGACGACGGTAGTCTTTGATCATTCAGTTTGTAGATAGCTATGACACAGGTTTTGGAAAGTCATGTACGTAGCTACTAATGGCTTTCCAAGTAGCTAACCTACCCAACCATCGTTTTACGTGACGACAAGGTTTTCAGCTCGTCTACATACACATAAACAAAAACTGATACAAGTGGCTTTATAGACCCCAAAACGATTTATCTAACTGAATTTTAAACTTAAAAATATTGTATCACAGTGGTATGCAAACTCGGGACTCTATTGTTGTGAGGCCAGCACGCTACCACCTAAGCTATGTCGACAGGTGCTGTGACTGCTTTAGTTATTGGTACTTACGTGTACTATGCAAAACTTCAAAGTCGATTTTCTCAAGAATTTTTTAGAGTTGTGTCGAATGGCTTTGGCTCATTGTTATTTAAGCCCTGAACTTCACGTAGCAGAAATATCAAGACATTCTAAAATCCTTTACCCATGTGGTCTTCTTGGTAAGACCACACTGCTACGGTTATCGATCCCTAGACATACAGACTAATTAAACTAATCTTTATATATAAAGTAGAGTGTCCGTATGTTTATTTGCGTCTTCGTGTTAGATACAAATCTACAGTTTTGTTCCAATCTGTATGAAATTTTGCTCACGTAAGCTTCAATCCATAAAGACGGTCGCAGTAAGTGTAAGGATCACGTACAACACATACTTCACGAGAAATGACGTCATAAACAATGAGATGCGAGAAAAACTGCTGCATCAAGCGAAAATGTAGCACATTTCCTCCTAAACCAATAGACCGATTTCATCCAAAATTGATACTCGTATACCAGACCGTGAGGTAACAATTGCTATAGGGGTAAGAAGAACTACATGCGTCACATGGTTTAGGAGATATAACACCATAAACAATAAACTAAGTAATTTCCGTTCCATACGCCCCGAGAAAAAATATGTGAAACCGACCGATCGCCATATCATCCTCCGCCCGAAGGCGTCATCGGAAGCGATATGGATGGGACGTGGTCAGCGCACCGCAATCCCGTTAGTTGCGTCGGAATCCTAGACTGGAGCCGCTACCTCTTAATCAAGTAGCCCATTCATTAGTCTCACAACGGCTGAGTGCACTCCGCATTCCATCAGCGCTCAGCAGACCCGGATGGTTACCCATATAAGTGCTAGCCAAGCCCGTCAGTGCCTAACTTCAGTGATCCAATGGGACCCGGTGTATCCACTGCTGCACGGCCGTTTGCCGTCATAAGCAATAGGAGTCGTAAAAAACCTACCATATAATGCGATTACATTTTAAGCATAAACTGCATGAGAATGAGAGTACGTAGCGACTCGCAACACACATTAAACGTAATTTCAAACCTTTATTACATTTATTTTCGCTGACAACCACAGCAAAATGATGAAAGGAAAAAAGTTTCTCGCATACGACTTTTTCGCTGTTCGTGGAGTAAAACTATGACATTCCATATGACAATTTATAATTTCTGCACTACAAATTGTAGGCGCAGGAAATTTTAGAGATAATAATCACACATACAACTGAATATACCTTCGAAATTGTATCACATTACAACACGTAGTTGCTGAGACATGAGGACAGAAACAGTAATGTTCATGGAATACCGCCCCATCACACAAGGGTTTTATTCCATTACTTCTTTACTACTAACTTAATTCGTTACAGATTTTACCGACATACAGGACTTATACAAATGAATATGTACCTGCTAAATTATAAAATTGTACTACATATTATTAAATAAATATGAGATCATATACATTCCTTTATTCCAGTCAGCTTAAAGTAAATTCTTGAAATCTCACGGTGCTGTTGACACCTTTGAACTATGAAGCACATGCGGTTATAAGCAAAAGCAATAGACTTCTATAGAGCTGCAGGGAAAGGATGAGAATGAAGCAGTGTACATCCAATGAATACCCATTATTTCCTGCAGATCTACCTTTTCACTTCAATAGCCTGCCGTTTCCAGTGAGAATTGCACTCGATATTACAGACCAATTTATTAAATACTGCGAAGTGGATGTCACATCTCCATGTTTCTCACACTTGCTAAGTAGTGGGACCCCAAATAATTTATTCATAGTAGGTCCGGACAAGTAATCTGAAATTCTTTTTATAATCAAGTTTGGAATTAAATGGATTTTTGAACGCTACATATGATTTGTATCTTGATGACTACCTTTCTTTGTTTGGACATTCCACTTATTATTTCGAACGTTGTTCAGCCTTATTTCTTAAATATTATCCCATAAATATAACATGTTTTCAGAAAGAGAGAAAAGGGTTAAGACAAGAATTAACCCAAGGCTTGAATAAATAAATACCCGGGGAACGCCGAGTTTTCAGCTAGTTTATACTAGGTACAACACACACACATCCATGCCCAAGGAAGGACTCGAATGTCCACGGAATGGCCGCCCAGTCCGTAGCAATACGCCTTAGACAACGCGGCCATTTCGCACGGCCCTCTAAGAGCGTCCTTAATTACCAAAACTAGTATTTCCTCTCGGCGAAATTCGACTAATTGTGTTTACAAAGTAAGGTAGCTCAATTTTTAACCTAATCGGAATTAATTGGTATGCAGATCTTTTGTTCCTACCCGAACCCCGAAAACTTTTAGGTTTCATCTGAACGCTACGAGAAAAATCGTAGCTATTCAAAATGAAGTAATTACAATTAGGGACTTGCTTGAATGCAGAAGCAGATGTTCGCAAAGTTATTCTTTCAGGATAATATGCGAAATTGTGACGCCAAAAACTAATGTTATTCCGTTACCGCAAAATTCTTACTTCCACTGCCGCCAAACCAGCCGACCTCGTAGTTCGATGTATTTTACCGCTATCGTGATAGACCTTTTCTTGTCGCGGCGTATCATCGTCTAATACTCCCTTTAGATATGAAAACATCCACTTCCTTCAATCAACGTTAACGGCCGTTTACACATGATTTTTGTTTCGTGCTGAAAATGTTCAAATGTTTGTCTAGCTTATGGGACTTAACTACGGGGTCATCAGTCCCTAAACTTACAAACTACTTATGAACTAGCTAACCCTAAGGACGGCACAAATATGCATGCCCGAGGGGGGATTCGAACCCCCGACCGTAGTGGCCGTGCAGACTGTGACTGTCGCGCTTCAGCCCCCTCGGCCACCGCGGCTGGCGTTTCGTGCTGATCTGTGGTCAGTTCACAATGGGTGGCCGACCTGAAACCATCCGAACTTCTGCAATGGCACTGTTATTCTACTGCAGAGTACGTCTGCTCCTTCTGGTATAACTGAACTCATGCGAAACAGGTTGATACAGCTCTTAATGACAAATGCAGAATTATAACGGGATGTTTAAAATCCACACCAATTGAGTAGCTTTACCATATTGCAGGAATATCACCACCTTCTGTTCGAACAGAAATAATAGCGAGCAAGGAAAGGAAGAAAGTGGAACAGGAATTATCTCATCATGTATATGGACATGAACTGCATGTGCAAAGACTTAAGTTCCGGAAGAGATTCTTGAGAACATCAGCAGAACTTAGAACCACAGATGAAAAATCCAGATTGCTATTGTGGAAAGCTAAGGCCATCTTACCACCTGCTTGGATAAGAGTATCTCAAACTTTACCACCTGATCATGTCAAGGGATGACTGACATCGAAGTCCATGATTAGGTTGAGATCAGGAGTGGGCAGATCCAGAGTTACCTGCGAGAACTCGCGATCAATCGCATTTATAGCAGTTTTGTGACAGTCAAAGAACAGTTTGTAATGTACTTAATATGTCTAAATAAGTATTTCTAGTTGCGTTTATAAGAAAACACACATATTTGACAATTTAAAATTGATAAAATGCTCATTGTCTTAAAATTAGTGTGAGCAAAATTCTCACAGCGCGAGTGCTCGCGGGTTAATCTAGCAAGGAAGCTACCATCAAGTGTGAATGTGGAGAAGACCAGATCATGAAACATATGCTTCAATGTCGACTGTTTCCAACCACCTGCACGGAAGACGGTCTTATGTGTGTTGTCCTTAGGTTAGTTTGAGTTTAACTAGTTTGTAAGCCTAAGGACTGATAACTAAAGAAGTTAAGTCCCATATATTACAAACATTTGAACCTTTGAACTTTAACCACTATTTACGGGTGCGTGCACACGTGATTCTTCTTCTCTTCATATCTATGACAAAGCCCCTTTGGAATTATACTTCTCGTTGGCTTCCCTCTCTATTTAATATTAAAAACTGGTACTTCAGTTTTCATGTTCACGTATTTATATAATGATGCCCTCGGTGTACGATGTTGTGAACACACAGTAGTCCCTAGTACGTCCAATGAATGTTCTGTGGGATTCATGTTGGGCGATTGAGTGCCAAATCATTCGCTGGTACTGTGCAAAATGTTCTTCAAATCAATCGCGTATAGCTGTGGGGCACTAGCGTAGTGTACTATCATCCATAAATATCCCAAACGTTGTTTGGTAACTTGAAATCGATGCATGGCTGTCAAATTATATCCAAGTAGCTCAATATAACCACCTTTTCCAGTTAACGATCGGTTTATTTTTGTGAAATGATTCATCTTGACCTTTCAGCAGCACTTTGTTCCACTGCATTACTCAACTAGTTTCGCTTATTGCAAGCATCATCATATGACTGTTTTTTTATTTAAATTTTATTATTATTTTATTTTTTAGTGTTGCTTTTACTCCTACTCGTTCTAATTTAGAGATCGCGAATAAAAGTATTATTACTAGACAGAATCGGGACATAACTTCTCAAAGTATATCTGACATAAAAAAGATAAACGTCCTACTGAATGATATTTGATCAACATTTGCCACGAGATGAACACTTCTGTATGTGACCATAAAGCCGGCCGCGGTGGCCGAGGGGACTGCGGCGCGCCAGTCTCGGTCTGCACGGCCACTACGGTCGGGGGTTCGAATCCCCCCTGGGGCATGGATATTTGTGCCGTCCTTAGTATTAGCTAGTTCATAAGTAGTTTGTAAGTTTAGGGACTGATGACCCCGTAGTTAAGTCCCATAAGCTCTACAAACATTTTTGTGACCACACAAATTACGAAGGTGAGTCAGTAAATAAGTCGCAATCTGTTGTAGACACGACAGTACTGCCTTTTTTGCTTTTCATCTGCATTACTTCCGAGAAAAGCCTGGAAGTTTGAATTTTTATGGCAGCATTTGCATCCTATAACAACTGACTCTGTTGAGCGGTAACTTTATTTGCTTCCTTAAACTGCTACAACCCACAAGACAGATGGACCGTTGTAGTAGCGAAATACGCCTTAATAGCGCGCAGTACTGGCGTGTCTACCTCAGTTTGCGACTTATGTACTGACCCACCCTTGTAATAAATGGGTACTTGCCGTTTCCTCATGCAGTATTGCAACAGCCGGTACATACTAGAAAGGCGTTATAACACAGTAAAGTACAGAGATTTTTGACAAACACATATATAAAAATATATTATTTATCAGTTGCAAGCAACGGATCAGATTTTGACCACTTAGTCTACGAAATGATGTTACGAATTGTGAGATTACTGCCCAATAGAAATATTGGTAATTAATAGCATTTGATAAGTAAATAGTATGAAGTTCACTGCAAACATTGACCATGCCAATGCACTAAATGTTACACAATTTTAATCTTATTAATTATGGTAGCAATGTGTGTACACAGTTGGGTGTGTACACATTTATAGTTAGGCCATAGGTAGAAATTCTCCACGTTGAGATTTGCTGTGTGCTTGTAGCTGATGGGAGGCCAGCGAACAGGCCGACGTTGGTGGCTTGTTCCAGCTTAGGATTTTCCAGTTTTCGTTTCCGGTGAGGGGGGAGAGGGACAATGGCGAGTGCCAGGCACAGTGCAGTGCACAGCGTGAAATAAAATATTCTAATACTACTGGCATTTGAAGTAATACGATGCAGTTAGGAACCTTTAAGGCCCTCATTACAAATTAGCCTGTTGATAAATAAACAATACATAAGCTGATATCGTCACATCTGGCGTAATATGTTTAATTGACAATGAAAAGTAATAAATTACCAATGAATACAAGACAGTTACACAATTAGCATGGCAATGTTTGTTTATAAAAGTAATATATTAACTGTGATTCTTCAGTTTCTCCCGGAGTATTTGATGGTCAAAATATCCACAGGTGTACTGCTGGTCTATAGTGTCCAACGGGCACAATATTTCGGCGATCATACATGTCGCCATCATCAGGTGAACTGACGGACTGAGCTCCTGGAAACGCGCCGGCACGGAGATCCGCACGCTACGGCTGCTCGAAGGGAACTGGGTTCTATTTTTTTTTTTTTTTTTTTTTTTTTTTTTTTTTTTTTTTTTTTTTTTCAGTTGAACAAGGTAGATGAAGTCCCATCGCCAACTGGCGACTTACACTTCCTGGGATAACAGAGGTATGTGGGTTAATGATGACTTCATTGTGCAATAAACTTTGGGGGTAGGCTTCTAAGGGCCAGTATGTCGGTCCGTAAGGTACCCCACTTGATTTTAGTACGTAGTTCCATTGTAGAGCAATTCACATAAAGGTTACAAGGTAAATTACGTTACCACATCTTCTTACTAACGCATTTTGTTCAGGTAACTAACGATCGTGGCACCTTGTACCTATGCCACGGGCGTGGAGCTGTCATTCCTAAGGTTTGGATGTTATGGACTGTTGCCCTAAGATGATCTATTTTATTATGTATCTTCGTCGTTCTCTTCTTAATTGCCTCCATGAGAGTGTCCATATGGAGTTCCTGGTGGATGTCCACATTTCTCGTGTAACGGCCAGTCCTGAGGATCCATCGTAACGTCTTATTCTGGATAACTTGCAGTCTTGAGATTTGGGTCGCACTAGCTAGGCCCCAGACTGAGCTGCCATATAACATTTTGGATAGCACTGTTGCTTTGTATAGTCGCAGTTTGGTACTGGTATTCAACTCTGCGCTGAGAAAGAACGGCATTAAGTTTTTGGCCATTGCATAGACCTTAGATCGCAAGTTATCAATATGTTTGTGGAGAAAAAAGTGCTTATCGAGGGTAACTCCCAGGTAAGTGACCGCCGCCCCCCATGGGATGACCTGTCCATGAAGTCGTAAGTTAGTTGGCATCTGTGGTCGTTTCCTGGAGAAATAGATCGCCGTGGTTTTTGCTGCATTGAGTTGTACTTTATTCAGCCTACACCATTCAGCAGTTCTATCTAGTTGTCGTTGGAGCCGTGTTATGTTAGCTTGAACATGCCTTCCGCTGGTTATAAAAGCCGTGTCATCGGCGAATTGTGCAATTTGCACTCCTTCCACCGTTGGAATGTCGTTAGCGTATATATTAAACAGGATCGGCGATAACACCGAACCTTGGGGTAGCCCAGCTGCTGCGGGTCTGGTTGATGATGTCTTCCCCTCCACCGTCACCATCATAGCTCTGTCTTGAAGATAACTCGCGATAAGCTTGATGTAACAATCCTGTATGGGCGTTTGCTCGTGTAACTTCCGAATGAGGAGTTCCCTCCACACCTTGTCGTAAGCTTTCTCTATATCCAAAAATACGGCGGCCGTTGCTTTGGTTACGTTCATGTTCCTGGTGATGTGCTCTGCCAAACGTAGTAATTGGAGTTCCGCCGACAGTTTTCTCTGGAAACCGTATTGTCCCGCTCTTATAGTTCCGTCCTCTACTAGTGGTTCCAGTATCCGCTTTTGTATTACCCTCTCAAAGGTCTTCCCCATACCACTGAGAAGGCTGATGGGGCGATGGTTGGCTGGTTGCGTCGTGTCTTTCCTCGGTTTAGGTATTGGCACTACCTTAGCTAGCTTCCATGCCACAGGAAAGTATCTTGTCAGCATGCAACCGTTGAATATTCTAGTCAACAGTACCAGTGGCTTCCTCGGAAGGTTTTTGAGGTGTTGGTTGCTGATTTTGTCTGCTCCTGGTGTCTTATTGGGATGTAATTTCCTGATGATACTCCGCACTTCGCTAGGTGTTGCCAGTCTTGGAAGTGATTGATCTTCTGACGTGATGAATTGATTGACTATCTGCACTGTAGCGGCCTCATGCTCCCGTTGGGCAGGGTTTAGTTGTTCTTGTAGCAGGGTTGTTTGTTGTTCGTAGGTGGTGACGAATGTTTCAGCTTTGGTTAATGGGTCTTCCGTTAACCCCTGTGGAGTTTGCAACGGTCTTTTTGGCGTGGGCTCTTCCCTGATGTTCTTCACCAGTCGCCACTCATCTTTCGTCTGGAGCAGGAAGTTCGACATTTTATCCTCCCACCTCTCTATTTTCCATTCCTGTAGTCGTCTTCGTAGTTGTCGCTGAAGTCGGTGGGATTGTCTGCGGTACACTGGATTTCTTGTGTGTTGCCAGAGTTTCCTGTACCTGTTCTTCTGATGCCGAAGTTCTTCTAGCAGCGGTGGTAATGTTTCCATGTGGTGAGCCTCTTCCGAAATCGTAAGTAGAGACAAGTTATGGGCTTTGCGGATCTTCTTCGTTAAGACGTCTACGGCAGAGTCTATCTGCTGTGGTGTTTGTATTGCCATAGTTGGGTCTATGTTGTTATTTAAGTATCTTTTAAATTGTGTCCAGTTGTTCTCCTGATATGTCCTGCGCCGGCGTATGGTCCCCGTCCGTGGCAGTACTGCAAGGACCGGGTCGTGGTTTGACGACAAGTCGTTGACCGTAATCAGCCGGAGGTCGATCCCGAGTCCTTGAGTGATAGCGATGTCCAATACGTCCGGCCGTTGGTTCGGTAGGTTTGGTGTGTGTGTGGGTTCGGTTGGTCCCCACACTTCAAGCTCCAGTTCTTGTTCCAGCTGGTGGAGTTGGGTGCCTCTTGGATTTGTTACTCGGGAATTCCAAGTGGGATGTTTTGCATTCCAATCTCCTGCGATAAATGTCTTCCCATGAGGCGCAAGGATGTTTTCCAGGTCTTGTGGAACCAGCCGCGCCCGAGGACGAAGATACGTAGCTACTAGAGTGACCTCTCCAAGTTCTGTCCGGATTGAGACTGCCGTTGCTTCTAGTTCTTGAAGTTGTGGTAGATCGATAGGTCTGTGGGTGATCGATCGACGGAGGAAAATTGCAGTTCCGCCACCTCTAGCTGGTCTGTCCGTGCGGTATCCCACCATACTTCTTAATTTGAAGGTTTGGTGCGGTCGTAAGTGGGTTTCAGATAACATCACAATGTCAATCTTGTGCCTGAAGATGAAATCCTGTAATTCGTTTTTCTTGTTCCGAACCCCAGTGGCGTTCCAGATACATATTCTCAGATCTGTCGTATTGACCTCCATGGTGTTACTCGGCTGCTTCCAGTAACGCTAACGTTTCAACCAGTATCACAATTTTTGATAGTTTGTCCTTAGCTGCCAGCATTCTCCTGCCAGCTGTGACAAGCTTAGTAAGAAAATTCTGGCTACTGAGGAACTTCAAGACCGTGGTGACTTCTGTAAGCGCCGCATCTGCGTCTTTGTCTCTTGGCGCCCTGGTTCGGCTGGTGTCTCTTCTGCGTCCTTGTAGTGCAGATGCGTAAGTCTGCTCTTCTTGCAGTCGGTGTATTGTGTCCTGTTCCCGTTGAATCGTCTGAGTTGGTGATGCCGTTCCTGCGGTGTCTGCCACAACCAGTTTGACGGTTGTGTTGTTCTTCGGTGTTTCCTTTTGTTGTTTGACAGGTGTCTTAATTGGAGCGCGGAACCTCTTCAAAGTCTTTTGATATTCTGGGCACCCTTTCCATGAAGCTGCATGTTGTCCGTTGCAATTTGCACACTTAGGGTCCGCGGTCTGTGTAAGCGCGCACTCTTTGCTGGGGTGCATATCCCCACATTTAACACAACGAGCCGGCAACCAGCAATAGTTGGTGGTATGCGTCCATCTCTGGCATTTTTTACATTGTGTGGGCTCGTTCCGCGAGCGATAATCCTCGACTCGCACCTTTGTCGATAGTACGTACTTCACTCCATATATTTCGTCTGTCTTGTCATTCTGCGGTAGAGTAACTGCATATACAGGTAGTGGGTACAACTTCCCTTGCTTCTTCCTTTTGTATTGATGTACCTGTCTAATAGTGAAACCTTGATCTTCTAAGTCAAGCTTGACCTCATCCTCAGTGACCGTAGGTGGTAGGTCTTTTACTACCACTTTTAAATCTCTGGTGTTGCTGTCCTGGTATGTATGAAATGGTATTTTCCTAGTTTTACAATAGGCGAGAAGTTTGTTGTAGTCATCCATGGTGTCTACGAAAAACTTGACGCCATCTCCCATATACGCTGCCCTGAGCCCGCCATCAATCTGGTCCTTCAGTTCTCGGCACAGTTTAACGTGGTTTGTGCTGTCGTAGATGACTATTGGTGGTATCTTAGGTGGTCTCTGTTGTGGTGTCGTCGACGGTATGTCAGCTGCCGGTGGCGTGTCCTGATTGGATGGTCCTGCTAAAACGTCGAACTTGTTTGACGTTTGCAGGGGTTGTGGCGCTGTTGTTGTAACCTTCTTCGTTGTCCGGCGCCGCGACGACTTCTTACTTTTGACTTGTCGGAACCCTTCCTCGTCTCTGACGCCATCAGCAGTTTGGCACTCCATGGTGTCTCCTCCCGTATTGGTCAAGGTGTCTTCGTTGAAGTCTGATGTCAGTGTGTCGTCGTACTCATCGTCGGAGTCGTGTAAATATTTCTGTTTAATTCTTCTATTTCCGTCTAGTGCCTGTTTCCGACGTCTGCTACGTTCGGCCAGTTTTTCTTCCCGATGTTTAAGTTTGGTGTCTGGTAGCGTCAAGGCTTTAACGCCTTGTTTGTTGGTGTCACCTTGTTGTTGTTGCTGTTGATGTAGGTCCTTTGTAGTGCTATCCATGCCGAAGTCCGTGACGTGAGCCATGTCGTCATCCGTAGCAGTCCAGTGGCTAGTAGTGGTGCCTACTCGCGGTACTATTCCAGAGTACCTCGCCTAATAAGCGCCCTATACCACCGCGAAGCGCTAAACAAAACAAAGTTGGCGTATACTGCAGATACAACTGTAATAAATAACACGTGCACACTCTTCGCTGTTCAGCAGAACTGTGTGAACTACTGAACTGGGTTCTAGCCCGGTAGCGGGCCATTTAAATACCCTCGGCCCGCGGAGCGACCCCTCCGCGGTCCGCGCCCCGCGCCGCGGCCGCGCAGTGGAACCGATTGCGCCGGCGTCTGAGAAGACGTCGGTGTGAGGGCTCTGTCCGCCGTGGTCGTCACTTCGTTACGTTTGCTAGATTTACTCTTAATTAACCCAATCGCTGGTTCCCAAGCTTTGCTAAGATTATAGCCAGAGTCACGGTTTATGAGGTCGTCACTTGTGCGAATTTCAATGGCCTCTCTAACGACGCAGTCCCAGTATCTCGACGTCTGTACCAGAATCCTAGTGTGTTCATACTCCATGGCGTGATTCTCCGACAAACAATGTTCAGCGACCGCCGACTTGCTCGGATACATCAATCGTGTGTGCCTCTGGTGTTCAACGCATCGATCCTCGACGGTACGCATCGTCTGTCCAATATATGACTTTCCACACTGTCACGGAATCTGGTACACGCCCGCCTTCCTCAAACCGAGATCATCTTTAGCTCTCCCCACCAGTGCACGAATTTTATTCGGCGGACAAAAAACAGTTCCAACTTGGTGTTTTCTCAAAATGCGGGCGATCTTCCCTGAGAGTGCGCCGGTATATGGAACGAACGCAGTGCCTACATCCTCCCTTGCGTTTTCATCCGTTTCCACAGGTTGTGTTGTAGTGGTTGGGCGGAGAGCCCGCTGAATCTGCCACTCTGAGTACCCATTTTTTCGAAATACAGTTCTCAGGTGTTCCAATTCCTGGGGTAGACTCTCTGCGTCGTAGATAGTGCGCGCCCTATGCACTAGAGTTTTAAGTACTCCATTCCTCTGTGAAGGGTGGTGACAGCTGTCTGCGTGTAAATACAGATCAGTGTGCGTTGTCTTCCGATATACACTATGACCCAGGGTGCCATCAGCTCTTCTCTTGACCAAGACGTCAAGGAACGGCAATTTACCCTCCTTTTCAGTCTCCATAGTGAATTTGATGTTGGGGTGTATGGAGTTCAGATGTGTAAGGAAGTCAAGGAGTTTATCCATACCATGTGGCCAGATGACGAAAGTGTCGTCCACATAACGGAAAAAGCAGGTGGGTTTCCATTCAGATGATGCCAGGGCTTCTCCATGCTGTCCAAGTCTCTTGATTTGAGAATACATTCGGTAACATACATCCTTTTGAATCTGCTTACTGTATTCGTTCCTCAGCCTCCCTCTACGATTTTTACCTCACACACTTCCTTCTAATGCTAAGATGACAATTCCTTGATGTCTCATAACGTGTCCTACCAATTTATCCCTTCTCTTAATCAGTATATGCCAGAAACACCGTTTCTCCGCAATTCGGTTAAGCACCTTCTCATTAGTTACGTGATCTACCCATTAATTTTCATCATTCGTCTGTAGCACCACATTTCAAAAGCTTCGATCACCTTTTTGTCTGAACTCCTTATCGTCCACATTTCACTTCCATACAGTGCCACACAGCAGACAAATGCTTTCAGAAAGGACTTCCTAACATTTAAATTAATATTGGATGTTAACAAGTTTCACTTCTCTAGAAAGCTTTTCTTCCCATAGCCATTCTGCATTATATATTTTCTCTACTTTGGTCAGAAGTTATTTTTCTACCTAAATAACAAAACTCATCTACTACTTTTATTGACTCATTACCTAATCTAATTCCAACAGCATCGCCTCATTTTCTAACATTCCATTCCATTAACCTCGTCTTACTCTTAATGTTCATCTTATATCTTTTCTTTTTCTTTCTTTATAAATGTATACTTAATATTAATGCTTCTGATACGAATAAATAAAATAAAGACACTGTCCATTCCATTCAATTGCTCTTCCAGATCATTTGCAGTCTCTGACAAAATTATTATGTCATCGGCAAACCTTATAGTTTCAATTTCTTCTTCCTGAACTTTAACTCCCTCTCCAAATTTCTCCACGCATTACTTCACTGCTTGCTCAATGTACAGAATGAACATTGGGGAAAGTCTACAACCCTGTATTACTCCATTTACAACTTCTGCGTCCCTTTCGTGTCCCCTTACTGCTTTCTGGCTTTAGTAAAGGTTGAATATAACTCTTCGCTCCCTATATTTTACTCATGTTACCTTAGGTTGAATATACCTATTCGATCCCTATATTTCACCCCTGTTACCTTCAGAATTTGAAAGAGTGTATCCCAGTCGACATTGTCAAAAGCTTTCTCCAAATATGCAAACGCTAAAAACCTAGGTTTACCATTCCTTAGACTATCTTATAAGGTAAGACGTAATGTGAGCATTGCCTCCCGTGTTCTTACATTTCTCCCAAATCCAAAATGATCTTCCCCGAGGTCGGATTCCACAAGTTTTTCTATTCGTCTGTAAATAATTCGTGTTAGTATTTTGCAAGCACGACTTATTAAACTAATAGTTCTTTAATTATCACGTTTGTCCGCACTTGCTTTCTTTGGAATTGGAACTACAATATTCTTCTTGAAGTCGGAGGGTATTTCCCTGTCTCATACATCTTACACACCAAGTGGAACAATTTTTCATATCATCAGTGCAGACGGAATATCATCTACTCCAGGGGCCTTGTTTCGACTCAAATCCTTCAGCGATCTGTCAAATTCTTCTCGCAGTATCATATCTCCTATCCCATCTTCCTTAACTTCGTCTTCCATTTCTAGAATACTGCCTTCAAGTATATTTTCTTTGTACATGCCCTATATATATTCCTTCCACAATTCAGCTTTCCTTTCTTTGCTTAGTATTGGTTTCCCGTCTAAGTTCTTACTATTCATACAGCTGTTTTCTTGTCTCCAAATATCTCCTTTTTTTCCTATAGGCAGTACTATCTTTCCCCTCGTTATATATTCTTCTACAGTTCTGCATTTGTTCTCTAGCCACTCCTGCTTAGCCCGTATGCACTTCCTGTCAGTCTCATTTTTCATACGTTTGTGCTCCCTTTTGCCTTCTTTACTCGCTGAATTTTTATATTTTCTCCTGTCAACAACTAAGTTGTTGTGTTATCTAGAGATTTCTATTAGCTAGTAACGTATAAGCAAATAGTACACGTTGTCGGTGACGTCTCTGGATCAATATCTGAATCCGGTGTTTGCAGTGCGTATCTGAACGGAACATTTAAACCATTACAAGGGTCGCAGAACTTCAGGAGGCTCTAGTGTTCTCAGCGTGACGTTATGCAAACTGGCGCAGGATACGGAGAAGGCGGTCCGCGGTTCCTGGAAGGACTTTCCTCCTCGTAGGCATGAAGGTGCCCTGGGCACACACAATTAGCGCAGGGTCAGCGCAGGATCAACACCCCCCTCCCCCCCCCTGCCTTCGTAAATGGAGCGTCGGATGGCCGCGTCGTTAGCGCAGACTTAAATTACTCGTTATGACGTGGTCTTCCCGAAACTGCGAAACACGGGACTCGCCACCAGCCGCTAATGTGATGAATTACACTGCATCTAATTGTCCGCTGAGGGACAAAGTTGCGCATGTCGCTCTGACGTAATAAGTGCAAAAAACTGCACAGTTCAGTTGTATCAATCAGTATACAGTGTTGATGTGGTCTTCAGCCCAAAGCTGAATAATGCAACTCTATACATCATCCCCTTTTGCGCAAGCCTCTTCACATCTGAATAAGAACGACAACCTACCAGTGTCGTAGCTGGGTTTGTAAGTTGGGCTATTACTGCTATTCGGCTGTACCGAGAAAGAAATGCTAAGAAAAAAAAAATCGATATCTTGCGCTGTTTCCGAGATATTGATAGTGACCGAGCCAAATATCTCAAGAAATTAGCAGCAAACGAAGAAACGATTACCGGCAAATGTTAAGGCGTTGAAGGGGGCATCCAATGACACTACATTCGCCCCACCTGCACCCCTACCTAAGCCCGTGATGGGTGGTGGGAGGCAACTTTGAAATGTTTTATAGGAACGACCCTTTTTAATGCAGTACCTTTTGTAAGGGTTCTTGTTTTTGGCTTCTCCTCACACTGCGGAATATATATATATACGAGGGTAAGTCAATTATTATCCGCAATTTAGTTATATTTTTGTTTATGTTGGTAGTACTGTCGTTTTGCGTTGGTGACGCATGCTTTGTTTTTTTGTTGTTGTTATATCTTTGCAATTTTCAAGCTGCTACGTTAGTTTCGTTGTCGCTGCCGTGCTGTTAATCATGGCGGCTCCGCTGTCTGTTTGCGCCAAAGAAGAGCAACGTTCAATAATACGTTTTTTGTGGGCGGAAGGTGTATCAGCGGCCGAAATTCATAGAAGACTTTCAGTACAGTACGGCATCAGTGTTTTGCCACAACGAAACGTGTACGAGGGGATTGAAAAATTCCGAAATCGTCGCACGAGTGTCAAGCACGATAAAGGAGCCGGACAACCGTTTACCGCCACAAATGAAGAAACCATTGAGCGATTACGTGAAATTATTCTCTTAGACGATTAACTATTGATGAAGTGGGCCGGCCGCGGTGGCCGAGGAGACTAAGGCGCTCCAGTCAAGGTCTCCACGGCCACTACGGTCGGGGGTTCGAATCCCCCCTCGGGCATGGATATTTGTGCCGTCCTAGTTCGTAAGTAGTTCATAAGTAATTTGTAAGTTTAGGGACTGATGACCCCGTAGTTAAGTCCCATAGACTATACAAACATTTGAACATTTTGATGAAGTGGCTCATCGTCTTCAAATTAGTCATGGTTCTGCCTACGAAATTATTCACAACAGACTTGGGTTTCGTAAAGTTTGTACAAGATGGGCCCCAAAACAACTCACACAGTTGCATAAGCAAACGCGCCTCGACATCTACAAAAAACATTTGGATCGCTATGGTAACGAAGGGGACAACTTCTTAGACACAATCATTACTGGTGACGAAACATGGATCCATCATTACGAGCCAGAGAGTAAACGGCAGAGTATGAAATGGAAACATCCAAATTCGCCGTGCAAGAAAAAGTTCAAGACCCAACCGTCCGCAGAAAAACTGATGCTTACGGTTTTTTGGGATGCACGAGTCCTGTACTGGAAAATTATGGTGAAAGGTGCAAAACAATAACTAGTGTACGTTACAGTGAGATTCTTACTGACAGGCTAAAGCCTGCAATTCGAAGCAAACGCCGAGGATTGCTGTCAGAAGGTGTTGTGTTGTTGCACGACAATGCCCGTCCGCATACTGCTGTCCACACTGCTGAAACCCTCCAGAAACTCAAATTCGAAGTACTGAATCATCCTCCATATAGTCCCGATCTTGCCCCTTCTATCACTTTTTTGGTCCACTCAAACAGGCATTAAGGGGCCGTCGATTTGACTCGGACGAAGAAGTGAAGGAAGCGGTGCATTCCTGGCTCGCAGCTCAACCGAAAATCTTTTATGAGGGCATAAGGGTGCTTGTAAAGCGATGGACGAAGTGCATTGAAAAACAAGGAGACTATGTCGAAAAATGATGTTCTTGTAAGTTTTGCATTTTATTACAATAAAATTTTATAACTACTTTGCGGATAATAATTGACTTACCCTCATATATCATCTTTCATTCCAACCCCTTATGGGGGAAGGCGGGCACATGAAGAACATAAAGTTCTTTGGTGCCTTATATTACCTTAGTATGATTATTGTTTATTAGAGAAATTTGGGAAAGCTCTACTTTATTATTTATTCTGATCTTTTGTTTTGTTCAAATGTTTGTAGAGCTTATGGGAGTTAACTACGGGGTCATTAGTCCCTAAACTTACAAACTACATATGAATTAGCTAATACTAAAAACGGCGCAAATATCCATGCCCGAGAGGGGATTCGAACCCACGACCGTAGTGGCCGTGCAGACCGTGACTGGCGCGCCGCAGACCGCTTGGCCACTGCGGCCGGCTTTTGTTTTGTATGGAGGATGTTAAGACCCTGGTGCGGTAGGGAAAACCTCCAAACACCTCCGCATAGGTCTGATCTAATGCTATTTCTGTTTGTTATTATGCTTGTTAGCGGTCAGTGTTTATGTTCTTGAGTGATTTCTTCCTGATAGATTTCTTCTTTAGTTTCCGTTAGGTGTTGGATTATTGTACTGTCTACCTCTTCGTCTGTAATCGGTGGTGTAGTCTTCATCTGTGCACGAAAGACTACAACCGTGGGCTACTCCCTTCGCAGCCACTGCGTCCATTCCGTGCCCTTCGACTCTTATAACTGCTGTCTGGTTTTTCTCCAAGTTGTATATAACTTTTAGGTCTCTAGAATTCACCCCTGCTGCCTTCAGAAGTTAAGAGTGTATTCCGGTGTTATTGCTGAAACATATCTGTACAAAAATAAAATTGAAAATTCTTCGTTTCTGTCTTTAATCTCTTTAATAACACTTATTGCCAAAACTACTTAACGAATTTAGACGCCGGTCATGGTGGCCGAGGGGACTGAGGCGCTCCAGTCACGGTCTGCACGGCCACTACGGTCGGGGGTTCGAATCCCCCCTCGGGCATGGATATTTGTGCCGTCCTTAGTTTTAGGTAGTTCATAAGTAGTTTGTAAGCTTAGGGACTGATGACCCCGTAGTTAAGTCCCATAAGTTCTACAAACATTTGAACATTTTCGAATTTAGACGGGGTTTACTGAGGCAACTTAAACGATGTCTGGAGCAACATATAGGTGTTACTTCATAAAAAAAATGGGTTCGTGTATTAAGAAGATACCTTAATTTTAAAATTTCATCGTGCTTTTAAATTTATATCTGTAACCATCGTGTGTGTCTGTTTGAACTCGCCAATCGCCGAACGTACTAGACAAACTAGTTTGGCTTTTTCGTCGGTAACTTCAGCGTAAACTGGGGCAACATACAGGCTACATTACATCAAAATCAGAGTACGGAAACAAAAAATTAATATGCACATGATGTCCCATTTATCTTGACCACAGAAAATATCTCTGGAAAAACAACAGCTATTGCAAAACGACTTTCACCGGTATCAATGTAAGGCAGGGGATCATGAATGTAAATATTTTGAAACATACCAAAACGAAAGCATATGTGTTTTTAACAGAAACCTGTGTGTTTTTTAAATGGACACCCTATATTTTTTTCATCAGCAATCTATAGCATGACAAATCACATAAATAATGGCGTTGATTTCATCGCTTTACGCCAATTACATCCCGAGATATTGCGAAGCGAAGTTGACGCTTCAAATACGCGAAACGTGCGGCTAGCGCGCGTCCGGAGACTCAGGCGACAACACCATGCTGATCAAACGTGCGCAATGCCCGCTTTTAGCGTTGCTTTCGTTTTAGAATATTTCAAAATATTTACATTCGTGAGCCCCTGCCTTACATTGATACCGCCGGGAGTCATTTTACAATATCTGTTGTTGTTCGAGAGACTTTTGGATGTTCAAGATAAATGGAACACCCTGCATAGATAAAACTAACGTGTCTGTTGAGGCGTCTTTTGGAAAACGCTAATCTGCGAAGGAACTAGGGCAATTTGCATGAATATTTCAAGGTAATTTGAGCTTATTTTGATTCAGTAACTTTTATTTCTTCACAATCGAAGCAGAGGAAAATATATATTGATATGAATTTCAAGACTCTACTCTTATTAGTAGGACGGCTTAGTACCCCAAGATGTATTAGATGATGCTATTAATTTCTTAGTTGACCAACGAACCGATACATGGGGCTGTTAGCTTTAAGTCTGTGACAGGAGTATACTCGTATTCGGAAGCTTGTATCACCGACAGAATTAAGCGCCATAGTCTTTATTTTCAAATACAAACATATAATTCACGTCAGTTAGCTAGGATGTATGGGTTTACGGATTTTTTTAGAAACCGACGACATTTCTTTAATTTTTAATGTCTTTATTTATTATTTGTTTATTTATTTATAATTTACATTTGTCTTCTTGGCTAGAAAAAGTTAATTCTTTGAATAAGTGATCCTATTAGAGTACCATTGTTTTACAGATAGAGGTACTAAGTTCTAAAAGAGCAACAGTATACGCAGGTTCTTCTGTCACTTTCGTTTCAGTGTATGGTAGTACAGCTAGTATCATTATTTTTAAAAAAATGTTAATATTTGTTTGTGCAAATCCTTAATCTCCGAAACGTCTTGACAATGTGCCTACCACTGGCATACGCAGTCTTATGTTATTCTACGAGCGTAGAAGCTAAGATCTAAATCGTAAATTCAAAGACCCAACGTCATATGTCGTCGGTCATGGAGGTTTCTACTTCTGTTACTTTCCCTCCAGACATGCATTTTGTATGAGAAACAAATCCAGCTTTTCGATGGTAAAATATCACGGTGCAGTATAGATGTCCATATAACTGGACAGGTGGATCTCGTTTTCAAATCGGAGAAAGTGAACGTTCGTTACGTAGCAAGCACCAAATTGTCAATTCAAATATTATAATAATTAATAAGGGAAGACTTCCACATAAAAATCGAGGATATGAAATTAGACAGCTTTTCCTCTACCTTTTATACAGACGTTCCTTTTCAATGATCAAAATTAAACGAACACAACATTTCTTGCAAAGAATTCCGTGGCCATTATTCGTGTAATTATTTACCAATACTGAACCCATAACGGTAATTTGCTAAGAAGAAAAAAAACTCCTTTTATTTAAGTTACTTTTTACGGAGAGAATACGTGTAAAATGGTTCCACGGTATTATATGCTTTTTAATGACGTCTGCGCCTTCATACTTAATTCAGACGCTGTTAAATTCCTCGACTTTAGTATGTCCGTTGCCTTTATACTTTTCACTCTCTTATTTTTATTCCATTTTGTTTTCGTTTTGTTCCTCGTTTCTGTTTTGTCCACCAGTTTCTGTGACAGTTCGTCACAGCCAGTGCAGAGTTTTATCTGTGCAGTCAAAAAATTCAGGGTAATTTCACTGGTATCTTCTACGAAAGCAACCGAGTAAATAAATAAACTACCCGTACTACTTTAGTACTATAAGTTTATTCTGACCTATATTTAATTTTTTTCAACAGGCCGTGACATGTCGCTCTTCATTATGCTTTGAATTGTGAAGTCATCTTTGGAACGACATTTTCTTCCATTCGTTCCAGATGTTCCTCCTAGTTTATTCATATTTTTGTAGTTAGTGATTAACTGAAAAACTATTCAGTTCTAGTCTAATTTTTTAATTACGAATCCTCTCTTAACGCAACCTTCGACAGCTTGTAAAAGTTGAATTTGTGTTGACTGAACATGACTACCGTCTTTTCTGTTCATGACTCCGAATTCAATGCCGTCTGGTAGATCATGAATAATCATTATCGTATGGAATTTCACATTTTTGTCGCTTCGCGTTTTGAATGTTAAGCTTACAGTGCAGCGGTCGTGCGATAGTGGAATCATGTTTGTTCTATGGTGTTAGATGAGTTTTTCGCACAGTTATTTTATTACGGCCTTGTTTAAACGAACCTGTTCAAGCGATATCTCTATTCATTTCCGAATGGCATCTTCCATATACTTATGAAGAAATGACAGCTGTTAGATGCACCTTTCTCTCAGACTTTCTTAAAATATTCTCTTCTGGGTTAACGGGGACATTACTTGTAATGTATGATCCATTACAGAAACATTTGATGGAATTTAAATGTAGTCATTTGCGTATCCACATTTTTCCATAATTTTCTATAGGTTAGTATAATTTTGATGGAGTAAAAATTCCACAGAATTTTCTTGAATAAGGTAAAGTTAACGGTAAAGCTAGTGTTTTTTTTAAGAGTAAATGCCCCTCATATGAAAATATGAACGTTTCTTCACTTATTGTACCGTCGCAAATAAGAGTGGTGCTACTTTCTCGTGAACTCTGTAGAGGCACTCCATGAAATGAGATGCGATGCTGCGCTGTTCCTTTAGCAATGGCACAGGCGGCCTGTTGCATTATTTTCGTTCCTAGCAATACTGTAATCCATATCTATTGTTTCAAGGATGTACTGCGATGGCATGGTATCTGACATCGCAACTACTAACACAGAATTCTGTGCAGAACAAAGACATTGTAATCCGCAGCTCGACATTAGTAACACTGCACTTTGAATTCCTACAGAATTAAGTGGATTAAAATTCTCGTAACCAAATCCGTGAAATATGAGTTTGGACGAGGGATAAATGTCCCGTTTCTAGGTTCCCAAACAGTAAATATCATTTCATAAACCGTAACAGTAGCAATTACATAGTGTACAAAACTCATACCCTGACATCTCTTCTTGTGTTTTCTGTGATTTACGGGAGGTAATTATAAATTCAGAAAAGTTCCTTGAACTTACCACGTCCAATTCTTGCCCTCCTACTAGGGAGCACGTCAACAACTCACTCAGTGTTGCTTGTCTGTTAGCACTAACAATTGTAAGCAAACACCGCTGCCTTCTGTCATTGAAAGCAGATCTTCGACCACTGTGTTGTCTACGTTGAGAGGCAATGACTGAAATTTAGTGTTCTACGCAAACTCTTAACAAAATGCACCTCTAACTCCAGTTATCATTCCAGGTTCCAAGCCTGTTAACTTCCGTCGTGCGATCATTATCCCATCGCAAACGACATCACATAAATCTCGAAGGACATAAGACAGATCCGTAAAACAAACACCGTTTATACTTTGTGTACACAAACTACTGTCATCTGTATCAATGTATATAGCTAACCCATGACCTTTGACCCCTCAGTATAACCAGAACATAGAGAGAAAAGCGATGATGCAAACATTGGACATAGCCCAAAGGTAGCTTACGGATTGGACACGGACTGAAATACTGAGGTGAGCGGACAAAGGAATCTCCGCCCGCCGAATTTCAATACATGGATTGCTGAGTAACGAGGGACGTGTGGGGACAAGCCAAGACTCCGTAAGGCAGTCCTGGCAACACGCTTGCCGTCAGAATTAAATTTGTTCCAAGCGGTGCTGACAGTGCTTGTTGTTGGTTGCCGTTACAACAGTTCTGTATTGCCGCGGCCGCAGCATCACATTGAAAATAGAGAAAGAGACGGGGCATAACAAAAGCCTTCGAAATTCGTGATATCGTTTTTTATGGTATCATGTGAAACGACTGTGATTGCTGCTATTAATTTCGTACAGTTCTCATACTTCCAAATTAACAGACACAGAAATTAAGTTTTAGCAATAAGAAGGAGTGATAGAACCGCGAACACTGAGCATTTACCGGCATCGCTGGGGTAAATGCGGCATAGATGGTCATTTCCAAACGCCAGTGTCACAAACCTAATACATAAAAAGAAACTAAAACATTTGATATACTGCATTTTCACTTCATAAAAAGTAAATGTCGACTTTGATTACAAAGATATACTAATTTTTTACTAGCTAAAGACCATTTCAAGAAATGTCCCATTTGGTCATCTCACCCGAGTATCGGGGTTAGATGGCCAGATTTGTAAGGGTTACATATCCATCCGACAAACACTTTCAAATCAAAGAGAAAATTATTAAAAACAAAACGTGTTATTGAATCACTTGATGTAAAACATTTTATAAAGGTGTTATTGTATTTTAATTATAGCTTATTTATTATTGTAGTTAAATTATAGCTTAAAATGAACCACATTTGTAAAACGCACTGTACAACTCGTGATTGCTTTCACATTTTCATTAATCGTTGTAAAATACTATTTTAAATAGAAAATAACGAGAAATTACCTCGTTTAGTTTATATCTACGCTTAATTTACGAACAGGAGCCGGTCGCAGTGGCCGAGCGGTCTACGGCGCGCCAGTCACAGTCTGCACGGCCGCTACGGTCGGGGGTTCGAAGCCCCCATGGGGCATGAATGTTTGTGTCGTCTTTAGTATAAGCTATTTCAAAAGTAGTTTATAAGTTTAGGGACTGATGACCCCGCAGTTAAGTCCCTTACGCTCAACAAACATTTGAACATTTATGAACAGAAAGTTTTATTGTGTAGGCTTTGGTTTTGTTTTTAAAATGGCATTGCCACATTGATGGTACACATCCACATACGCGTGCAGGATTCGTGTAACCAACGGTTACACCTGATACACTGAATCCAATCACAGGCTTCATTTTTGAACAAGTAGTCTTTCCCACATCCAAAACACGTTTCCTCTCGTCACTAAGACCGTCAATTGAGTCGGCTTTGTACTTGACCTCAGCTGACGATTATGAGCTCTCAAAAGATCCTATTACTTTCAGGACCAGAACATTTTCCATCTTGGTTTTTCTCAATACTCCTATTTCTCCTTCCTTTTTTATGACGTTTCGATTTTAATTTTCAGTCTTATGACGTTAACCCTTTCAGACCTTTTTTTTTTCTGGAGGAAGGAAATTATTATTATTATTATTATTATTATTATTATTATTATTATTTTATTTTGCTGTATTCCTCTTAAGTTACGTTTTTAATTATTTTAGAAGCAAGATTTACGCTGTTGTATGCATGCATTTACATACTACAAAATTGCATATGCTGAAAAGGAAGGATTCTTTTTAAGGACTAAAATAATTAATTTTGTACTAAATAAACTGATCATTCAATAGTTGCCATGCAAAATAATTACTACTATTTTTCAGTTGTACAGTGGAATACACGTAACCCACAACTTGCGTGGTCTTTGGAGGTCATAAGCTGCTGCGCATTGCAACACTGACTACTTGGTATTTCTATAGTGAGCTCGATGAAGAGGTTGAACACTCACAGTCATATACATGTTGTTTCAATAGAGAAAAAATGTTTCTGATCTATCTTAGACGCTGTAAAAGTTATGTACGCAAATGTAGCCAGACGGTCTGTAGTTTCATTTCTTTACATTTCATTATTTGAGTTTCGGGTCTAAATGGCAAAGGTGAAATATTGTTCAGAATTTTGGTAGAAGTGACTTGGTTTGTTTCATTTAAAATCGCAGGTCAAATATAGTCTGGCCTTGCAGGTCATGGCAGAGGTGAAATTTCTCGTCTTTCAGGGAATTTTTGGTCACATTTGTCTGATGAAGTGGAGTCGATCGATCTAGATGTGGATTGCGTCTTGGGTAACAGAGATCTTTCACGGAGGACATCTATCCAGATGATGGTGTGGCCGTCTCTTTCTATCGGCCGAAAGAGATAGCCATAGCGCATAATCAAACATGGTGGACGCAAACTCAATATCTACTTACCGGTATGCAGTTAGACCTAAACAAATGTTACATGTAAAGTTCCAACACTACTAACAACCTGAGTTACACTATGTGATGAAAAGTTTCCGGACACCTGGCTGAAAATGACTTACAAGTTCGTGGCGCCCTCCATCGGTAATGCTGGAATTCAATATGTTGTTGGCCCACCCTTAGCCTTGATGACAGCTTCCATTCTCGCAGGCATACGTTCAATCAGGTGCCGGAAGGTTTCTTGGGGAATGGCAGCCCATTCTCTCGGAGTGCTGCACCGAGAAGAGGTGAGGCTTGGCACGAAGTGGGAGCGTTCCAAAACATCCCAAAGCTGTTCTGTAGCATTAAAGTCAGGACTCTGTGCAGGCCAGTTCAGGGATGTTATCGTCGTGAAACCACTCCCACACAGGCCGTGCATTATGGACAGGTGCTCGATCGTGTTGAAAGATGCAATCGCCACCCCCGAATGTTCAAATGTTTGTAAATCTGTCGGACTCAAGTACTTGGTCATTAGTCCGAAGCTTACAAACTACTTAAACTAAGGTAAACTAACCTAAGGACAACACCATCACCCATGCCCGAGAGGGGACTCGAACCCCCGACGGCGAACAACCGCGCGCACTGCAGCACTGCGCCCCAGCGCGCACGGATAAATTGCCGCAGCTCCATCCTCGAATAGCTCCTCTACAGCGAGAATCAAGAAGGTGCGTAGGACATCAATGTAGGCCTGTGCAAGCCCGCTTCATGAGAAACACGATCACAAGATCACACGGCCGCTTCCGAATTTTACTGTTGGTACTACACACGCTGGCAGATGACGTTCACCCTGACATCGTATTGCCACATTGTGTACTGTGATTCTCCACTCCATACAACGTTTTTCCACTGTTCGGTCGTCCAATATTTTCGCTTCTTACAGCAAGCTAGGCGTCTTTTGGCATTAACATGCTAGATTTGTGGCTTTCTGGCAACCGCTCGAACCATAAAATCTTAGTTTTCTCACCTTCCACTTACCTGTCATAGTACTTGGATTAGATCTTGATGCATTTATCAATTATTGTGTGATGGTCTGTATAGATGCCTGCCTATTAGTCTGTACGACCTTCTTCAGCGGTCAGTTGTCTCCGTCAGTCAACAGACGTAGTCGGCCTGTACGCTTTCGTGCTGTACGTTTCCACTTCATTATCACATCAGAAACGGTAGACCTAGAGATGTTTAGTAGTGTGAAAATCTCAAGTATAGACTTCTGACACCAGTGACACCCAATCACCTGACCACGTTAGAAGTCCATGAGTTTCGCGGAGCGTCCCATTCTGCTCTCTCACGATGTCTGATGACTACTGAGGTCGCTGATATGCAGTACCTGGCAGTAGGTAGCAGCACAATTCACCTAATATGAAAACTCTATGGTTTTTGGGGTGCCTGGATAATTTTTGTTACATAGTGTATGTTAAAGTGAAAGCTAATGACCTAACATATAATTTCAAGGTATAATGAACCCTTAAATCATGAAATTACTTACTTTTAATTTATATAAAAACAATTGCGGAATGGCAACAAATTCTGACTTTACGTACTCACTATCAACTGACTTTCAGCGCGGTACAGCTGATTGTGGAAGAATGACAGGCGTTGGCCATGCCTCAAGTACAGTCGTCTATTCCGGAATTACACTAAAAAATTTATGGTCACGCTTCGGAATGTGCTATCATCACTTACTCTTTGAGGAGTCTATGAGCTAGAGAGCTCTGCGTCACTCATCAGTAGCCACGTATGTGACGCAAACGCATCGCAACACGGGGAAAACAATCATTGCGCAAGGTCCACATTAGGGTTTGGCGCGTGAGCTGACCGGGAGACTGCCTGTGGGCACTGCGGGTACTTTTAGCCGCCGTGTGAGCGCAGCTAGCGACCTCTTACTCGCGAACAGCGCCAAAACCCCGTTTTACATGATCGACTTTGTGGTGAAAATAGACTACTTGAAGTGCGTGCGCATTTCGTGCCTTCTTATAAATCAGCAGCCAACCCTATCGCGAGTGCGTCTATAATGCCAATGATCTAGATATTGTGTCCAGTGTGGGGCTGTAAATTTTCGAGTGTGCTACTTAATGCGCATGCGCAGAACAAAAACATTAGTGGCGTTTGCTAATATAGGAATTTAACCTCTTCTGGTCGAGCGCATTCATATTATAGAGATGCTTTTGCATTTTCTTTAACTTTATTCTGTTGTTTGCTTTGTGTTTCTATCACACCTAAAACGTTGCACCATAGTCTATTATTTTTTTCTACTACTTTTCCCTACAAAAGAGACGAAATATCTACAAGCAGAAAAATATTTTCGTTTTACAGGGAAAAATCCTTCTCCATGTATATATACAAGCGTAAACATATAAACGTGTTATTCCGATAATTATTTCAACAGAATAGTCAGAATTATTAGCTGGGGAAATTGTTTTCGATGTTATATTGACGTCTGCAAAGAAAACAAGATATGAAAGCTAAAGTAAATAGTCGCTTTTAACTGTATTTTCTACATTGATTCATGTGTTTGCAAGTATAAATTTTCTTTAGCAAATAAATGTGTAAGTTTTCAAAAGTTTGAATGAAACGTTTCCTATTATTTACGTTCTCAATTAGGTATCAAATTTGCCGCGGTGGAGTAGCCGAGCGGTCTAAGGCGCCTCGCTGCGGATCGCGCGGTTGCTCGCCGTCGGAGGTTCGAGTGCTCCCTGGGGTATGGGTGTTAGTGTTGTCCTTAGGTTAGTTTACCTTAGTTAAAGTAGTTTGTAAGCTACGGACTGATGACCACGCAGTTTGGTCCGATAGATGTACAAACATTTGAACATTTTAGGTATAAAATTTTCTACAGGAAATTTCAGGAGAACATCAACTAGGAATTACCCTTTAGTCATTAAGAAACTCTATTATGTTTTTCCTGCTCCTATGTAAAAAGTGCCCTCATAACGCCACTTCTTCATTGAGTTGCGAAACTACATAGCAGACAGCTCTTCAAGTTTGGTGTTTATGTCTAAACGAAAACTACTACTCGAGAATGGCGAACACAGTACGGGAATAGCACGCCAGAGGCGCTGCAGTAGACCCACTCGTCTCGAATGTTTGTAAATCTATCGGACTCAAGTACTTGGTCGTCAGTCCGAAGCGTACAAACTATTTAAACTAAGGTAAACTAACACCCATGTCCGACAGGGGCTCCAACTCCCGACGGTGAATGGACGCGCGCACCGCAGCACGACACCCCAGTGCGCACGGCTAATCCGCCGCGGCTCTCGTCTCAACTGAGACAAGAAGGTTCCTCGTGTAAAAAACTTAAGACTGTCGATAATACACGATCGACAGCTGACGCCCGAGTTTGTAGTCACTTTAGCAGTATTTTTTCCACTGTCATAATTACTATAATATGAGATTGCAATGAATACTTAAAATTAATTAAATATTTATATGGCATTTGAGGAAGTATTGCCTTAAACACTAATTTTGTGTTGCACAAAGGTCTCATGGAATGAATAAGTAATTATAACGATTCTATCCGATAGAGACAAAACACAACGCGAAAGGAAAAAATAAAAACAAATTATTTTTATAGCATAATGCTGTAATGAGTACAGCTGCGTCACAGAATAATTTGTTGCATAGGTTGACAGCAGTTACCGGTACGTTCAGAGTTATGGCGTTCTTCAGGGCATTGGTGAGCAGAGGGAGAGAGAGAGAGACTGATAACCGGCCGCGGTGGCCGAGGAGACAGGCGCTCCAGTCACGGTCTGCACGGCCACTACGGTCGGGGGTTCGAATCCCCCTCGGGCATGGATATTTGTGCCGTCCTAGTTCGTAAGTAGTTCATAAGTAGTTTGTAAGTTTAGGGACTGATGACCCCGTAGTTAAGTCCCATAGACTATACAAACATTTGAACATTTTAGAGACTGATACAAATCAATAGAGGAGAGTATACTATAATATCCGTCAAATTAATTTTCTGGTCACATAGTCCAAGTAGAAAAAAATCAACTGTTTTTTAAGCTTGTGGGACGTAACTGCGGGGTCATCAGTCCCTAAACTAACTTATACTAAAGACAACATAAACATCTATGTCCGAGGGAGGATTCCAACCCCCGACGGAGAACGGCCTCGCGCATCGGAGCATAGCGCCTCAATGCGCTCAGCCACTCTGCCGCGGCAACCGACGAATAAAATAATAAAAAAAACATGCTTGTATTTTTGTTAAACAATTATTAACTTAAGTTCAAGAACTGACCCAGAACTTATGAAAAAGAAATAACTTTGTATTTTCACCATCTTGATCTTTGGAATGAGATTACTGGTCACCAGCCGTATTGTTCCAGTCATGTGAACGTCAGTGAGATTACGCCTGTCCTTCAATTTCGTTAATTTCACTTTAGGGAAAAAAAAAGACTTTCACACAAGTATCTAGTTCCGGACGCACTGCTGGCTCGAGCAGGTAGTTTAAACGGCTGCAGGAACTCCTGTGGAGATTGTTGTAAAATATTTCAATAATTAGTTTTCCTCTTACTAATGTTGTCCTAAGAACGCCAAGCAGACTTCGACACCGTTAACAGTACTATAATGACGCGAAGTGTACAGGTACTTCTTGGCGCACTAATACCAGCACTCATACCGTGCAGGTGGAGGGGGAACTCGTTGTTGGCAGTGCGAACACCACCTTAAACATGGCCTCACTGAAGTCCGTGTGACGTCACACCGAAAGGCTGCGATCGCTAGCAGACTGCCTGGTCGCTACGAGGCAGTGGGCTGTGCGTAAGCGACCACGCAAACACCTTTTAAAAATAACTGGTCTCCCTTACGGCGCTGCCGTCACAGGAATAATTGCAACTTTCGGCTGGTCGGCATGATAATGGCAAGTGTCAGGAGATAAATCGTTCATTATATAGCTACTGTGGTATATATTCTCAGCTGGTAGTGACGTGTGTACTGTTCAACTGTTGCATTATACAGGAAGCACGATAGTGAAGAGCTGCTCAGCGTTTAACTGCACAAATCGATTTAATAAAGGAATAAAAGAACCAATACTGCCTTCTCATTTATATTTCTCAGGAATACAAGTAGCCTTACTACTTGTGTTCACAGATAGTGGACTGTTAGTCAAGACAATATATGATTTTGAATGAAATAAATGACAGGCTTTTAGAATAATGGTAGCTCTTAAAAACTAGCTACTTTAGACAGTATTGGTGGACAGGAAGTTCAAAATGCTTCATTTTTTGATTGTGTAAAATAACTATTGGGGACATGAAATCAATTGCCTCACTACAGTTCGAATTTTTGTTTATGAAATTAATATAAGCAACTTATAATACAGAATTTAAATGTCGTGTGTTTTAGATATAGATATAACAAACGAAAGGGGTTTGCAGAACTGTGTATATTTCCATATATGAATGACACATAGCCACACTGGATGCACATTGTGAAGTTCAACTCTATAACGATAGTTGCTGACTTTTGAGCAGTTCACCCTACTGTAAGGTATTTCGCTTACACCATTAAAAAAGCTAATATTCGTGCTAGAGATCCAACTGATAATGTTTCTTGATGCTATACAATGTGTAAATATTGGAGAATACAGCAGTTACTTAAGCAAAGACGTAAAGTGTTGTGGAAACTCTTCCGAAATAATTGTTTGTACAAAAGTTTTACCATTGTTGAATGTACTGAGTTAGTGCCAAAAAATCGTGTCCAACGATAAATTCCGTTCATTTATCGCACTTAGAACACTAAAAAGCTAAATGTTATAATTAGGTTTAATTAGGAAGAAGAAACGCTGTTGGCCGATTTATACACCATGTGTGAAATAAAGTTACACGAACCAATAGTTACTGTATATTAAGAGAGTCTGGAGCTACTTAGTAGTTATATATTTAAATGAGACATAGTTTTTGCGAAGTAACTCGAATGAATAAACGTTCTAATCAAAAGAGTCTTATGTACACTTAAACTTTGCGCAGAAATTTGCCACCATAATGGCCTCAGAGGAGGTCTTCAAGTTGTCCGTTGTTCGCAGTCGGCCGCTTACGGTATTGTGGGGGCTTGGGCCAGTCAGTCATCTAGCGATGGCGGTCTCTGGGTATGACCTGACACGGACTGTTGAGACGCTTTGCCTCTAGATGGTGTTGGTAGTTTCCGGCCCGGTCAAGCAGTGTGAGCGTTCCTGGGCGCCCGTGCTCGCATAACTATTTGCTCACTCCTAGTCTACATACTGTATGCAGAGATTTGTATTGCATCCCTGAGGTTGGCAGTGGCCGGAAACAAAACACTAGTTGCCCGAAGTCAAATGGTGCCTATTGATATCTTACGATGCAGAAATAAGGAGGCCGCGAACTACTCGATGCGAACATGTAATAGTGTAAATTATTGATAACAAAGACGCTGCTTTTTATTAAATTATTTAATACTACAGGCCCGTTTCGGCGTGAATGCCATCGTCAGGTATGTTGTAAAATACAAAGGTGGGTATACTATTTAAGAAGATAATTGTACTTTTTACAAGGCGCTGCTTCTCTTATATGTATACGTTCTCATTTACATGTGTAAAAGAACTGATGTTGTTATAGCTCTTACATAGCTGTATATATACTTTTTTTTAAAAAAAATTCTTATATTGTCGACGTCTGACAGCTATTTTGACAGATATGCCAGCGATATTACAAGTTTACAATGCAATTATTTCTTTATTATTATATAGAATATACCTGGTCTTATTGGTAGGGCACGGCCACTACGCTCGGGGGGTTCGAATCTCCCCTCGGGCATGGATGTTTGTGCCGTCCTAGTTCGTAAGTAGTTCATAAGTAGTTTGTAAGTTTAGGGACTGATGACCCCGTAGTTAAGTCCCATAGACTATACAAACAAAAAGTCCTAGCATGAAAATGATTAACCACATTTACTAGCAATGTTTGACAGCTCTTTTGACAGATATGCCAACGATATTACAAGTTTACAATGCAATTACTTCTTTGTTATTATATAGAATAAAAAATGTTCACATGTTTGTATAGCTTATGGGACTTAACTACGGGTTATCAGACCCTAAACTTACAAACTACTTATGAACTAGCTAACACTAAGGACGACACAAATATCCATGCCTTAGGGGGGATTCGAACCCCCGAACCTAGTGGCCGTGCAGACCGTGTCTGACGCGCCGCAGTCCCCTCGGTCACCGCGGCCGGCTATATAGAATATATCTGGTCTTATTGGTATGACAATAGGATGTTTCATTACTAGTATGTAAATGATTAACCATATATACTAGTAATGAAACATCCTATTGCCATACCAATAAGACCAGATATGTTCTATATAATAACAAAGAAATAATTGCATTGTAAACTTCTAATATCGCTGGCATATCTGTCAAAATTGCTGTCAAACATCGACAACATAAGAATTATTTTAAAAAAAAGTATATATACAGCTATATAGAGCTTTAACAACAACAGAGCTTTTACATATGTAAATAAGAACGTATACATATAAGGGAAGCAGCGATCTTACAAGGGTAAGAAGAGCTACCAATGTATGTATAAAGTACAATTATCTTCTTAAATGAAATAGTATACCCACCTTTGTATTTTACAGTACACCTGATGATGGCATTCACGCCGAAACAGGCCTGTCGTATTAAATAATTTAATAAAAACCAGCGTCTTTGGTATCAATAATTTACAATGTCTCTAAATGACATGCAGGGTGTTTCACTAAGTGTGTTTGCCTCTGTAACTTATAAAATAATGGGTGACGGGAAATTTTCATGCGGTAGGTCAACACAAGAAATATTACACTTTCTGCGGAGCTATGAACATAGTTCATTGAATCATTTTCCAAAGAGTTACAGCACAAAGATATAATTTTTTAAATGGAACAATAGTTTTTTCTTTAGTGCATTGGATTCGTTGAAACCAGCTGCGTCCAAATCAATTTAAACTACATTCCTATCACTGTTGGTTTGGGAGCTATAACCCTTCAAAGTTTCAGGGGCAGATACGTCACGTTGTACATAATACATGGCTGTGTGGTGGGTGATGGATGTTATGCCGGTGGGAAGCTGATTTACATGACCACCTACGTTGACGGTCGCCAGGTCGTACCCACCGAGGATTGTCTGCGGACCAGTAGTGCATGTTTTGGCGATTCACTGCACCATAATTCGTGAACGTGGACTCATCAGAGAACCTAACACTTTGTAAAGACTCCAGTGTGAAATTACGCATGGCCCACTCACAGAATGTCACGTAAATCGTTCCCATGCAGCTCCTGGGTCAGTGACAGGCGGTACGGGTGAAACCTGTGGCCGTGTACTATACGCCACACAGATGTGAGACTGACACCAGCGACTGCAGCAACGGCTCATAAGCTGAAATGAGGGTCGTGGTGTAGTGCAGCTAAAACAAACACCTCCGTCTCCTCACTTCTTGCAGGTCTTCGTCTATTACTGCGGCGCATTACGAAGCTGTCTGTTTCCCGAAGTCGTTGTTCGGCACGTAAGAACGTAATGGCTGCCGGGGCTCTCACGGCATACGCCTTGGCTGCTTCAGTGGCATCGTGTCGGCACTCGCCGAGCATCAGCAACATGTCAACGTACTCGTTGTTCGTGTATGCCATCGTCATCTGATGTCAGTAACTGTGGTATATTGAGCCCCGGTTGTTTGTGTGGCTCCAACTGTCGGGTATATGGCCGTGTGCGACGACAGTCGGCAGTCTAACAGCGCATCGAGGAAGCTTCTCGCTCCGTGACACCGGCGACGTTACAACTCGGCCGCGCCACATGTAGAAGGCGCATTGCATTATGCGCAGCGCTTGTGGTATCTGCTCCTGAAACTTTGAAGGGTTGTAGCTCCCAAACTAACAGTGATAGGAAAGTAGTTTAAATTGATTTGGACGCAGCTGGTTTCAACGAATCCAATGCACGATAGAAAAAAATATTGTTCCATTTAAAAAATTATATCATCGTGCTGTAACTCTTTGGAAAATGATAGAATAAACTATGTTCATAGCTCCGCAGAAAGTGTAACATTTCTTGTGTTGACCTACGGCATTAAAATTTTCCGTCACCTATTATTTTATAAGTTACAGAGGCAAACACAGTTAGTGAAAACACCCTGTATATGACGCAGCGGGCCCAGAAGATTATAAATATAAGTAATAATGCCTCTGGATTCTAAATCTCAACGGAGCACAACGTGTTACATTCCGACTTTGTGCACCTGAAGCAGGTGCAGGAACGGCGAGCGTCAGGTGAGGCGAGCTATGCTCCGGAAGGCTTGCGGCTGTGTTATTAGCGAGGCTGGTGAGTGGCGGCAGCAGCCACTGCCCGCGGCGCGGCTGTCAGAGGACAACGCCTCCACAGCGAACAGCTGTGCCCAGCACTGCCATCAGGGAGAGGGAGCCCCAGGCACTCAGGCCGTCGCCTCCCACCGATTATCAACACACTGAGACATCTTCCTCCGCGCGCCCTACCCACCGCCATATGCTGCTCCAATGCATCAGTCTGTCGTCCCCTGTGGCGACTCATCAGAGAGAAGGGCATGTTTAGGAGTGCCACAGGGATCTGTGATAGGACCGCTATTATTTACTGCCGGTACAAATGACAGGGTTAGTACCAATCTGCGGCTGTTTGCTCATAAAATAACCGTAAGGCTCATTGTGGCGGGGATATCTCCATTGGGGTTTGCCAGTCTACTGCAAGTCTTCTTATTGACGCTTTTTCGTCGACCGGCGTGTCGATGACAATGAAAGTCATTATCAACACGAACACACACAAACCTGTACCCTACCGGGAATATAATGCGGGCTCCTGGCGTGGCGGTGAACTGCTACTATTCCTTAGTTGTTAAAATTAATGATTAAGAAAAGTTAATTTCAAATGAATATTTGAGAACTTTTTAGTTCCAAGATTTTCACTGAGAAAAGGTATAACAACAATTTTTCGTAATGTGAAACCTTAACTTTCCCCGGCGTAATGAATGTTCAAGCAACTTACGGGTATGCTGCCGGGTGAGTCGTCGACAACCGCCGATATTTCGGCAGGAGGACACCGTGCCATTCTCAAGGCACAACTGCACTTAAGGAAGCAATGTGCGAGCGTATTTAATACCTCGGTTTCCAAAGGGTAAACAAGGAAAATAACACACACAGTACAAGTCACTGCAGAGTCAACACAACCTAAGATGACCAAACATCAAAACTATCAATAGTGACTGTTGATCAACAGGTGTGGCAGCATTAATTTTGTCCCTCTATTTTTTGGCGAGAGACAGTGCCGGATTCCAAGCAGTATTTGAACAAAAACCACCGTCTCTGTTTATAAGGTCACTTACTGGTTTAATTTCAACAGCTTCCTTAATAATACTATCCCAGTACGTGGAAGTGCATGCCAGAATCTCCGTGTTGTTATATTCCATAGGATGACCGGTGCCAAGACAGTGTTGTGCAACAGCGAATTTGTTTGGCTGTTGTAAGCGCGTATAACGTTTATGTTCAACACACCCGTCTTCCACGGTCCTGATTGTCTGGCCAATATATGACATGCCACAACTGCAAGGAATACGATATACACCTGCCTTACGCAAACCAAGATCATCCTTTACGGACCCCAACAGGGCCTTTATCTTAGAAGGCGGTCTAAAAACACATTTCACAACATATTTCGGCAAAATAGATCAACCTTGTTGGAAATGCTTAATGCGTAAGGCAAAAAGGCCATAAATTTCGTTCCCATTTCATCACCATCGTCACTCACCTGTTGCACAGAAGGCTGATAGCGCAATGCACGTTTTATCTGCCTCTCACTATAACCATTCTGCTTTCTTAAGTGCAGTTGTGCCTTGAGAATGGCAGGGTGTTCTCCTGCCGAAATATCGGCGGTTGTCGACGACGTCACCCGGCAGCATACCCGTAAGTTGTTTTAACATTTTTCGTAATATTTCTCATCCCTGAATTACACTGATTTTAATATGAACTTATTATTTCATTAAGTTAACTGTTTTTAAATTTAAATAAGTCTTTACGTTATTACAATGAAAGTGCAACTTAAAACTGATTACTATTTTTATAAAGCTCGAGTAGAAACCTGAGCAATACTTCCTATTGGAATAGCAAAATGGCCGTTAGTAAAGCTATTTCAAATACGTCAAAACGCAAAATTCCCCGCAACAAATGGATTGAATAGGCATCCGACTGAATTTTTAACTCTAACGAAAAAATCTGCATATTCTCAATAGCGGATAAATAGGAATTGTAATTCGTCAGGCGGTGAAGCTATTTGATTATACTTTGGGAGCCGCATTGGAGTGGACATGCGCTCTAAGGCGCCTTGCTTCGGAGCGCTCGGTTTCTATCCATCGGAGGTTCGAGTCTTCTCTCGGGTGTATATATATATATATATATATATATATATATATATATATATATATATATATGTGTGTGTGTGTGTGTGTGTGTGTGTGTGTGTGTTGTCCTTAGATTAATATAAGTTGGTTTGTAGTTTGTAAGCCTAGGTACCGATAACTAGTGTAGTTACGTCCCATAGCTTTACAAACATTTTAATTTGAAACTTCGCGTTACACCAATCTGTATATTGTCCTCACAAGCTAAATAGTATCTGTTAATACATGTTATATAAGTAGATAATTATCTTAAAAATTCTGGAGAGGGTTACAAATAATTTTCTTAACACAGTAAAATTTAAATGGATTGTTATTAAAACTAAAATTACATCATGTACATAGAAACTTACATTCTGAACTCGAAGAGACGAAGATGGGGGTAGATAATATGGAGTATGACATATTACAATAAAACCGTACATGTTATATTAAAAGCATACTATGTCATAGATTTCGTTGTGACTATTATCATTAAATTTCTGTGAATATTATACTCTTTGGCTGGCTGTGCCTCTTTGACAAACATGTTAAATATCTTTTGCTTAATTATTTAAAATTAGGCGGAAAATCATAAATCAGGTACCACAGCGGTCAGCGAGGCCGCCACTGACCTACAGAGCAGATCTTCGCTTATGATGCTGTGGTGTACAGGAAGGTAAGCCGTTGAGGAACTTTAATAGATAGGGAATGACAGCTGTAAATTTAGAAAAATGTACGGTAATGCAGATGAGAACGAAAGAGAATTAGTGGTGTGCTACTTGACACAGTTCCGACGATTAAGGATCTACATGTCGTGTTGCAGAGGGATATTTGCAAAAATATCAGAGTTTTGACACCCTCCATTGAATTAACTAAAACCAGCAGTTCGGAGATGTGACGTGACATTCATTGCCCAGAACTTTCTTTGGCATACGCCGTCTTGCGTTGCGTATTTGATGATTTTCTTATTGTAAGTTACACTTTGTCATTTCAAAGCAATGGCGCACTGAAGAATTAACAAAAAACACATCGTTCATCGTACGATAAATCATAATCTAGTATCAGTTAACAACGGCCATCAATAGTATCGGATTAAAGGGCACGATTTTCGATAAATAGCCGTAGCGTAGTGGGCAAGGCGTTGGTCTATGATGCAGAAGGTCAGTGGTTCGGAACACGCTACTACTACTTTTTTTTCTTTGTAAAAAGGTTTCACTCTTATTAATTAATTTTTTATTATTCAGGTTATTATTTTGTTCCAGAATGTTTGCAAGAACTTATAAAACTACAAATTTAAAGTGGGCCGTAAAACACGTCAGTGCGATTTTTTTACAAGGTCTTAGGGCGAGCGTGAGAATGTTTTGAAAGTACGACTGTGACAGCTCTGGACCCCGTGCTGCGCATACCGCTCAGCCCTCTGGCGGGGACGGGAACTCGGGCGCAAGGCCACACCACACGGCAAACCAGCTTTCGCCGCTCTGCTCGCCTGTTTCCGCACGTTTAAAAGCCAACGCGCTAGCGACCTTTCTACAGCGCTGCGCACTCAGCCAGCAACGCCCTGAAAGCAGCATCCAAATCGGCCGGCCGCGGGGACTGAGGCGCTTCAGTCACGGTCTGCACGGCCACTATGGTCGGGGGTTCGAATCCCCCCTCGGGCATGGATATTTGTGCCGTCCTTACTCTTAGTTCATAAGTACTTTGTAAGTTTAGGGACTGATGACCTCGTAGTTAAGTCCTATAGACTATACAAACATTTGAACATCCAAATCGGGTGGGGGGGTGGGGGGTTGAGTAAGCGTTTGCGGCGAGTAAAGATGCAGAGCTGGCATACATTACGGCTCTATACATTGATCAGTGGCAACATTATGACCACCTAAGTAATAGCCGGTATGTCCACCTTCCACACGGATAACAGCGCCGGCGCATCTTGGCATGGAAGGTACGGGTAGGTCTCTGGAGAGCGCAGGTACAGCATCTACATACAAAAATCATCTAATTCTGTGTAGGTGGTGCCGGGCAGCTTTTAGATAGGTTAAAAATTGTATATTGAAAATACTCAGCTGTACCGAAAATGCCTATGGGTTTCGGCCCAAATCGGACCATCTTCGGGACTCCTGTACAGAAGAAGACATACATAGTTGTTTTTAAAAAACAAAGTGAAAGTTACACAAACTTAGACGTACCAGTATGAAAGTAATTTCTAGGCAAAAGATCTAACGTCAGAACATGTCATCATTACAGAGGTTAATTACTGGCAACAATTTGATTGTTTAAAATTTAAAAGTAACCTAATATATTACAATATAATACACAACACATTTTTAATTTTATTAATTGGAAGGAAAAAAGAATACGTACTCAGGTCGACAGAAGTATTCACACACAGTCTTTTTTGTAGTTTCAAATGTTTGTAAATCTATCGGACCAAACTGCGTGGTCATCAGTCCGTAGCTTACAAACTACTTAAACCTAGGTAAACTAACTTACGGACAAACACACACACCCATGCCCCAGGGAGGACTCGAACCTCCACGGCTAGCAACCGCGCGGTCCGCAGCGAGGTGCTTCAGACCGCTCGGCTACTCCACCGCGGCTTTGTAGTAGATCCTGCATTCATAATGTAGGTGATGAACTGTCGAATTTCTTATGTCGATTTTTAACGCTGTGTGCCTCAAATGTTCGCGTATACTCAAATTTATTTAAATTCAAGCACTGGTTAAAAGCCAGAGAACGAAACGCTGATAGTTGACGGAGACAGAAGTACTCACACACCGGCTGTAAAATAGCCACAGTTCCAAGCTGAATGCCGCTGAGTGAAAACAGCAGCAAGGTAAGTGTGCCGAACACGCAAATACGCCAGTGACAACAACATGGGTAGAAAAGGGGAGGCAACAAGTCCAGAAGAGAGGAAGATAATGCCAACGTTGAATGAAAAGGGTAAATCTTATACCGAAACAGCAACGATCGTTAAGAGGAGTCGTTATACAGTGTTCAGTGTTATTAACAGGTACAAGAAACATAAACATTGATAAATGGGCATCGTGTTGGAAGACCATGTCACATTTCAGAAAGATAAGAGAGGCACATTACAAGGATTATTAAGAAAACACCAAAATTAGTTCATCGGAGATTGCTGTACCAATACACGAGCTTTAAGCGAAACAAGTTCACCTCAAAACTGTCCGGAGGATGTTTCATCGAGCCGGCTACAAAGCTCTAGTTCCTAGAAAGAAGCCTTATATAAGCAAGGCGAATAGTAACAAAAGGCTGCAATTTGCAAATCAGTATGTGACCAAGGACTCAGAGTGGTACCTTTTCCATCACGATGAACGACTTTTAGTGTGGAGAAGACGAAATACCGAATTGGAACCTACTAATATGGCCTTTACGCTAAAATATAGTGGTGACGCTATCATGGTCTGGACTGCATGGCTGCGTCAAGTGTGGGGAACGTGGAATTTATTGATGGAACTATGGATCAGTATGTGTATCTGTATATTTTAAAGAGAAATTTGAGAGTCAGTGCTGAAAACTAGGTTGGGATACTGATTTCTATTTCCAACAGGACAATGATCCAAAACTTACGGCATACAGTGAACGTCTGTGCCTCCTGCTTAATAGCCAACACACCCTGCAAACACTACCTCAATCCCCAGACATGAACCCTACTCAACATCTGTAGGAAGATTTACAAATAAGAACCAGAAAATATCATATTTCCAGTAAAACAGCTGAAGAAAGTGATTGTTCAAGAAGAGGGAAGATTGACGCAACAGCAACAAGAAAGGTAGTGGATCAGTCCAGGTCAGGTCAGCTCAGGCTGAAGGCTTTTATTAGAAGCAAGGGAATGAATGCACACTATTACAAGTATGTAGCTAAATCACACAGTGCAACATCTAAGACTCTTTCTTTGGGACATCATTAATGATTTTTTATGTTTCAGTGTGGTTAAACGGATATTCATGGACAATACATTGTTGTAAATAGTCTAAACATTAAATGTACGTATGATTATATATATATATATATATATATATATATATATATATATATATATATATATATATATATATATATATATACTTCTGTCTACCAGTAGACATATCAATTGTACTTACGTTATTTTAAACCTCATGAAATAAAATATTAAAATATACCATCAATAGTTTACTGCTGTCTGTACATGACCACAGACGTCATACATTAATGAAATAAGCAAGTAAAACATAGTAATATATAGAGGCAGCAACTATATACAAAAATAGATGTGTAACGATACCACAAATGTAAATGTTAGTGACATTTCTATCATAAAGTTTTGTTGCCTTCTTCGATGGTATATTAAATTTTTAACAGTCACACTGTCGCCAATAATTAAACTTCTGTAATGCTGACATGTTCTGACATAGGATCTTTGGTCTGGGAATCGAATACGTTCACCCTGGTATGTCTCAGTCTGTGTAGTATCACCTTGTTTCTAAAAACAACTATCCAACAGCTGACCTATAGAGTGCTACGATAAGCAATATTGAAATTTACAAGTAATACCTGTTTTATAAGTACTTTCTCATAAACATGTATGGAAAATATATTCAGTATGTAATCAACTACATATAAAAACACACTGCGCATGTACACACATTATGTATTTATTCTTCATTTTTACAGGAGACCCGAAAATAGCCTGATTTGGGACGAAATCGAGAGTCATTAATAAATATTTCCGGTGCAGCTGTGTATTTTCAATGTGCAATATTTAACTCCTCTAAATCTCGTAAATTCCGGCGAGGAGACGTCGTTCAATCGCATCCCATATTCGTTCGATCGGGATGAGGGCAGTTCATCAATTGATACTCTTTAGTGTGTCCCTCGAACCACACCATCACATTCCTGGCCTTGTGTCACAGGGCATTATCTTGTATGACGCCTCCATGATTGGCGCTACCTTGTTGAAAATTGCCCCTGTCGTTGCGAAACAGGATCGTCATGAACGTGTGTTCATGGCCTGCAACCAGAGTACGATACTTCTTGGTCATACTGTTGCCTTGTTCGAGCTCCACTGGAAGACCACGTGAATTCTTTCCAGGGCATAATAGCGGCGACGACAGGTGATCTCCGTCCCATAGCACAAGTGCCAAGGTGCTGTTTTTTTGGAGAACGACGAATTCGCACCCAACCAACGACGTGTTGAAGAAGGAATAACGAAATCTCAGAGCATGCTAGAAACGGTTTCCATATAAATCATTTTAGAGAATATTTGTTTAGACGGCAGTCGTGGCTTTATTTGAATGTATTTTTTTAAAAAGGGTTTCGACTATTTTTTGAGTCATACTCATTTGTAGATGCAGTTGATTTTAAAACAATTGCCTTAGTTTTTGGTTTGCAGTTAGGGGTTATTTAATCATTCTATTTATAATTGCTACGAAAAGACTTTTTTTGTTGTTGCTTTTATAGGATGGCTGGAATTAGCATTGATAGTGACATCTGTCGCTGTTGACTTCCGAAAGATGGTGAAAAAATGTTTTCCATTGTGCTTGGAAACTACGACCGCGGACAGCCATTATACACTAATATCTTCATGTAAATGTCATCCCTGGCGACACCAACCGCCGACAGCAGATGACGACGCAAATACTGTCTGCTGTGTTCCTTGTGGACATCAATAATCTAATGGAATCGGCAAGACAACGTATGTCTACCTATATACATCCTTGACAGTAAGCAGCCATGATACCATGGAAACGTCGTCAATGACGTCGTCAACCGATAACAACAGAAGGAGACAACATCGACCCATGTTTTAAATGATTTTAATTGTTTTGAGCACTGCTTATAGTATTTTACATTATTAATGTAAAATGATTATATATATTTATTTTTATTTATTATGACTGTCATTTTCCGTAAGCTGGCGCTGACGTCATGAAGTCGCGAGTTTTAGCTATTTAACCTATGGACTGTCAGCCATCAGCAGCACTTAATTGACTATGGCTAATCGTCGCTGCTCATGACCACCAGCAACATCCAAATGAATAATGTTACGCTTTTCAGTCTTCATTTGTAAACAGTAATATGCAGTTTTTACATCTGTTTGTAACGCTGTATATTCTACATTTATTTGTAGTGGTTTGTATCTGAAGATGGAAAAGTTATGTGCTGACACCGGTCATTGGAAAATAATAATAATAATAATAATAATAATAATAATAATAATAATAATAATAATAAATAAAAATAGTTCAAATGTTTGTAAATCTAACAGACTCAACTGATTGGTCATTAGTCCGTAGACTACAAACTACTTTAACTAATGTAAACTAACCTAAGGACAACACCAACACCCATGCCCGAGGGGGGACTCGAACCTTCGACGGCGAACGGCTGCGCGCACCACAGAGCGATGCGGCACAACTTTCACACATACCCGCAAAGGGATGAAGTCTTATTTATTGGATGCGCAACACAAGAAAAATCTTTCTCTCAACAGCATGTTGTTAAAGAAACGCGGCACAACTTTCACACATACCCGCAAAGGGATGAAGTCTTATTTATTGGATGCGCAACACAAGAAAAATCTTTCTCTGAACAGCATGTTGTTAAAGAAAACGATATTTATAAATATATTCTCCTGCACGAAAATGAAATCAGTAAACATAAGGGACCAAACTGCCGAGTTCATCGGTCCGAACTCTTGAAAACTATTTGAAGTTACTGAAAATAATGTATAGCAACGACAACACACACACACACACACACACAGAGAGAGAGAGAGAGAGAGAGAGAGAGAGAGAGGCCCGAGGTAGAACCCGATCCTGGGACGCTCTTGATGCACTGGATCGCACGGCCATTCCCGCGCGGCTTACACAGTCGTGTTTCCTTTTACTATTTTTACAGCACTTGGAGAGATCGATAACACCTGCTCCACAGCACGCCAACTTTAGAATAGCCTGAAAATAGTCCACCTACGGATCGAAACTACTTGCTAATAAATTCAAATGGTTACGCTTTTGATTGTTCAAGTAATTAATTAGTTAATTAATTAATTTTAGAAAAAAACACTGTCCCCCAAAATGTTTACATAAATATGTGACGTATAGACCACGGTGGGATGGTCGAGTGCTCTAAGGTTCCTTGCTGTGGAGCAGATGGTTGTTCCCCGTCGGAGATTTGACTCATCCCTTGTGCGTGTGTGTGTGTGTGTGTGTGTGTGTGTGTGTGTTTTGTCACTTAGTTTAAGTAGTTTGTAAGCCTTGGGACTGGTAACCACAGATATTAAGTCCCATAGATTTACAAACATTTGCACATTTGACGACATACATTTGTGCAGACAAATAAATGAGAATTCGTAATATTTCAGGCTTTGAAATAAATCCCATAGCAAAGATGAAAATTTGTACTAACCGGGATTCGAACCGGATTTCCCGCTTTGTGCAAGCGAGCACCTTAACCAATTAGGCTATCCAGAAAGAACAGACACGATATAAAAAAAACTGCGCATCTGCCCCAACAGGCAATTGACAATTTCAATGCGTACGGATTAATACGCTCCATCCCTTTGCTGGAATCCAGTAAAGGCTGCGAGCAAGTAGATTCAAATGGGCAGGGGGCCACTACAATCGTAGTGTGCTACAAGGTGAGGATTTGTGTTGGAAGGGAAGCGTAACTGGATAGCCTGATTGGTCAAGGCGACCACTGGCCCAAAGCGGGAAATACGGGTTCGAATCCCGGTACGGGACACACTTTTATCTTTGTCATTTGATTTATTTAAATCCCCTGAAATGGTGCAAACTTGAATATTTGAATATTTTGAATTCGTAAAATTAAGGCCGAAAAGAATGAACACCAAATAAATAAGTGGAAATTAAAAGAAAAGAAAGAAAATTCATGTCAAATAGCGCTACAAATGGAAGAAGTGAATAACGCGTTGAAGGTAGTGACGGTTATTTTGCCACTGGTTTTTGTTCGTGGCAACCAACTGCGTCGCGCGGTCGTGGCTGAGTTGCGGGATGATGACCGCAACGCCACACTCGCCCACGCTGCGGTGTCGCCTCGCCAGTCGCGGACGCCGCCTTCGCTGACTGCTGACACTTTCCAAAAAAAGCATCAGCGTGCTGCCAGCAGGGGCGGGGGTTCGCTGGCCAAGAGCTGCATTATTCATAGCCGCGGCGAGCTGTGCCGGCGATGACATTTCTCTTGGCATCGACGGCGTGTGGCGCAGAGGTGCAGCGGCGCAGAAATGAAGCCCCATCCGACACACCGTCTGCAGCCGTCAACGTCTGCAGCTGTTTCCAAATATTCTGACTTCATAAATCTACTCTGTGTCTGCGTTGAAATACATCTGCACATTTCGAAACGGATTCCGTTTGCGTACGTCCGTTCTGTCAGCTATCTTGCGTTTTGCATAAAGTATTTCGAAATTTTCCTAATTTTTCTACAATCATGTAGGTTCTTCCTGGAAATATTTTACATACTGATTCTTAATTCAGCTCATGGTTCAGGGTAGTTTCAGGGGAAAGACAAGGCTGTAACCTGTCACCACTGTTGTTCATGCTATTCATGGATCATATGTTGAAAACAGTAGACTGGCAGGGCGGGATTAAAATAGATCAAAACAAAATAAGCAGTCTCGCATATGTGAATGACTTAGTTGTAATGGTAGATTCGATTGAAAGGTTGATCAGAGGTGCATCAGATCAGAGCATCGATCAGAGGTGCAAGGATTATAATATGAAGATCAGCATATATAAAACGAAAGTAATGTCTGTGGGAAAGAGATTTAAACTAATTGAGTGCCAAATAGGAGGAAGGAAGTTGGAACAGGTAGACAGTTTCAAGTACCCGGGATGTATTTTCTCACAGGATGGCAACATAGCGAAAGAACTGGAATCGAGGTGCAGCAAAGCTAATGCAGTGAGTGTTCAGCTAAGATCTACTCTCTTCTGCAAGAAATAAGTAAGTACCAAGACTAAGTTAGCAGTGCACCGCTCTATCTGTCGACCAATTTTGTTTTATGGGAGTGAAAGTTGGGTGGATATAGGTTACCTTATTCATAAGGTAGAGGTTACAGATATAAAAGTATCAAGAATGATTGCAGGTACTAATAGATGGGAACAATGGCAGGAGGGTGTCCATAATGAGGAAATCAAAGAAAAACTTAGAATGAACAGCATAGATAAAGCAGTTAGAGCGAACAAACTGAGATGGTGGGGTCATGTTACATGCATGGGAGAAGCGAAGTTACCTAAGACACTCAAGGTACCCTCCGCCACACACCGTCAGGTGGCTTGCGGAGTATGGTCGTAGATGTAGATGTAGACTCATGAGCTCGGCAGCGGAGGGTAAGAGGAGCCGAGGTAGACCAAGAAGAATGTACTTAGATTCGGTGCAGTATAATTTTGAAGTAAAAGGCATAACATCAGACGAGGCATCAATGTTAGCACTGAATAGGGGATCATGGAGGAATTTTATTAGAGATACTATGCTCCACACTGAACGCTGAAAGGCATAATCAGTCTCTAATGATGATGATGATGATGACTGATTCTTAATAAGCAAAGCTGTAAGAGCGAACGTAAATAAGCAACAGAATTTCTCAGCTATGGAGAATGTCACACGGCTGATTGGTATCGAGTATAGCTGTTTGGTAGTTCCACATGTGGGATGTCTAAAATTGTGTAAGCAGATACATATTCACAGGGCGCGTTCATTAGTACGTTCTGAAGAATGATTAGCATTTTGGTCAGCTCGGTTCAGCTATATGTGCTGTTGCTCAGAGTACGTATACAATTACATCCGCATCCACACCCATACTACGCAAGCACTCTCACGGTGCGTGGCGGAGGGTACTTTGCGTACCACCGTCACTTCCTATTATTCCAGTCGCGTATGGTTCGCGGGAAAAATGATTGCCTGTATGTCGTTGTGTGGGCCCTAATCTCTCTGATCTCATCCCTGTGGTCATGTAGCGAGATATATGCAGGAGGAAAATAGCTTGACCCTTAGTGAAAAATTTGGTCTTGAAACTTTGGCAGAATCGCGTAGCGCGATGCAGAACGCCTCTCTAGCAGCGTCTGCCACTAGAGTTCCCTAATCACCTCTGTGGCGCTTTAGTGCTTACTAAATGAGCCCGTAACGAAGCATAATGCTCTCATTGGATATTATTATTATGATTATATTTATTATATATGAAGTAGACCCTTTGTGGATCACGTGAAGCCTCTACAGTTCTTCCTGCGATTTGCCCATGTGACCATTGTCTCGCTCACGGCTTTCTTTCTTTCTTCCGTCCACTTCGTGCCGGGATTTTTGGCGCTTGTCTCTGTCTGAACTTCCCACTTGCCTACTTAGCTTCTGTAAATGCACAGTCAGAAGTGCCCTGAATGGTGAGTTGTGCATCAGTAAGGTCTATTCGTCCTTGTGTGGCCCATGTTATACCTGTAAGGTTTTAATTGGATGCGAGAATCTGGCGTGTGAGTCTATACTGTGTATGTGTCCATAGAATTTTAAGCGTCTTTTCTAATGTCAGCAGCAATATTTGAAAATTTCTCTGAAATTTTATTGGTTTGCAGTCTAATCCAGCTTCAGTTTTCGTGGTCCAAGGATTTTCCTAATGATCTTTCATTCTTCTTTTTGTAGATTTTTCTTTAGTAGCATCTTGTTATGGAGTAACAAGGTTTCTGCAGCGTATAGCACATCGGGTTTAATGACAGTGCCATAATGCCTGATTTTTGCATGCATGAACATTCACTTCTTGTTATAAAGTTGGTGTGCCCCATCGTAGGCTCTCTTTAGTTTCTCTGCACGAATTTCTTGCGCAGTGGGTTCGAAAACTTCCCCTAGGTATTTAAAATGTGGAACTCTATTTATACGTCCTTATTTTTTGGTGAGATGATCTTTGTTTACGAGCGTACTCATAAATTGCGTTTTCTCGAAAGAAATTTGCAACCAACCTTCTCGGCGCATTCTTTGAGTATTTCTATCTGGCGTATTGCATTTTGTTCGTTGTCTGTGAGTAATGCAAGATCATCGGCAAAGATTAGGCAGGTGACTTCCAATCCTGACTGGTTTCAATAGGCCACGTGTTCTAAGCTCACTCTCCAATAACCTTATGATCTTTTATTATTATTATTTATTTGACGGGTCCCATTACATAGTAATATTTCATGTTTGAAAGTTAAATTCAGACGATTGCGTCCGGTACTATGGCAAACACAAACACAGTACACAAGATGGAAGGATTTACAAAAGAATGCACTTTGGCTATACAAAATTTATCGCTCTACATAAAGAAACCAAATGAGTTTTATACAGCAGGAAATTTAATTGAATTACAGAAGTTGTATGAGTCTGTTTTGAATTTTTGTACAGCATTAACTTTACTGGCGGAGCATCCTCCTCCTTTGTCAGCTATTTTTTCCTGAGATGAACCCTCGCTTTCAGTAAGTTGCAGCAGTCGAAAAGCAGGTGATCAACAGTTTGTATATCTCTGTTACAAGTGCACGCTCCGTCTTCCGTTATTCTGATAACAGGCTTTCAGTTTCCTATGACCTGTTAACATTGCTGTAAATTTCTGAGATATTGTCTTTTTTCACTCAATCCCCCAGTTGTTCCTAAACTCCTGTCGAAGTTTCTTCTCCCTGTGTATTTATTAACCCTAACTGGTATGGATCCTACACTGATGAGCAGTAATCAGACGTTTGCCAAATGAGTGTTTTGTAACCCACTCCCTTTGTTGACGGACTATACTTCCTGACGATTATTCCAATGTTCTCAGTTTGGCATCTCCTACATCCACAACTGCTACTATATGGTCGTACCAATTCCGATCGCTGTTTATGTCTACTCCCAGATATTTTATGGAAGTATTTGCTTCCTGTGTTTGTCGTGCTATAGCATAGTTATACAATAAATGACATTTCTTTCTATGTAAAAGCAACACTATACACTTGTTTATGTTGAGGGCCAATTCCCATTCCCTACAAAATGTTCAAATGTTTGCATAGCTTATGGGACATAACTGCGGGGTCATCAGTCCCTAAACTTACAAACTACTTATGAACTAGCTTATTCTTAAGACGGCACAAACATCCATGCCCGAGGGCGGATTCGAACCCCCGACGGGGAACGGCCTCGCGCATCGTAGCATAGCGCCTCAAATGCGCTCGGCCGCTCCGCCGCCGCCCCTTTTCCAATATTGTGACTTAGAATAAACTAACGCGAAAAGCGTCATCGAACATCCGATGTTATCTACGAGGTCATTTATGTATTCTGTGAAAGCAACGGTTCTAACACTTCCCTGGGGCATCCGTGAGATCACTCAAACGCCTGAAACCTTATCTCCGTTGAGCTGGAAACACCTCAATCCATTCACACAGTTGTTCTGATATTCCTTATGTTCGAAGCATCAGGCGACGGTACGGAACTGTTTCGAACGCCTTGCGGAAGTCAAGAAACACAGTATCTACTACAGGGTGAAGCATCCACGTGTATAAGCAACACCATGCCCACGTCACACAATGAGGCCGCGAACGCTAGCTGATTGGCCTGCCGCAACGAGGCGGTGGGTTGTGCCCCTGTGGCCGGCCAATCACTTAGCGTTCGCGGCTTCTCGGTGTGACGTGGGCATGGCATCTTGTGAGACCTTGTCTTCTAGGCTTTTGGTTTAAGGCGCGAATGACGTCCTGTGGCATAGACTTTCCTGCTGCATTCACTTGGTGCCATAGTTACCCTATAGTAATTGGCATTGAGTCATAGCGATTGTAACAGGGGCACAACTCCGCCGATTCCAGGACTTAATTCTGCATTTATGCCCGCAGAATTCTGCCTGATGAACTCGTAGAATGATATCCAGACGCTGTCATCTGTAAGCTGCCAAACTGTTTAATGTTGATTGGCAGAGTCGACCTGTTACAATATCTCGCTCTTTGTAGTTGCGAGATATGGAACTCAAATCAAATGTTTGTATAGTCTATGGGACTTAACTACGGGGTCATCAGTCCCTAAACTTACAAACTACTTATGAACTACTTACGAACTAGGACGGCACAAATATCCATGCCCTAGGGGGGATTCGAACCCCCGACCGTAGTGGCCGTGCAGACCGTGACTGGAGCGCCTTAGTCTCCTCGGCCACCGCGGCCGGCGATATGGAACTATTTCTAATTAATGGCAACGTGGTCTATGGAGTACGATTCTCGCTTGCGATTAAAATGCAGGAACATTGGATGCACTGTTAATTCATAAATGAAACATGCAATGAACTTTTGAAAATAGCACTGGATTTAATAAAACTTCAAAACACTTCAGTAAACACAAGTAATGGATACATCTCTCTGCGCCGCCATCTTATCACATGCACTTTTTACACTGACATATCTCTCCAAGCAAGTGCTTTGGACTGTTTTTACACAAAACAGACTGACAATGTTAATACTTCCTCTCTCCACTAAGCCAAAATCTGAAGAACCTAAGCCGTTCTACGTCACTTAGTTTTATACAACGGCAAAAACATCAAATAATTTCTGTGGAAAATCTACGACTAATACTTATTCAATTATCTAATTTTCCATGTAATTTTACAAATACACAATTCAAGGTAACAGAACACTATGACGTTACGGTTTATAATCGAATACAAACAGGGTAGTGATTTTGATAGTATGAAACGTGTAATTTAACAATTCTTAATAGTATCAATCTTGATTAAAATAGTGAACATAAAATTTTATTTAAAACTTAAATTTTGCTAATATGTGACTTTTTCGACCTAAATCAACATTGAAACCTGAATCAATCTTTAGTTATTCTCCTAGTGAGATAATTCGCTTAAAAATCTTTTACGTAAATAAAGAGATCACAAATAGTGCGTCAGATATTATTTATAGTGTGAATTTTACCTTAATTAACATAAGAGTGCTACATCTACAACATGACATAATTACGTAAGTAAACTGTATACCCATATTTTAAGTGAAAATGTACTATGTGTGTGGTACGTGTCAGTCCCCAAGAAATAATAGGTTAGGTTCTTAAAACACTGTTTAAAATCTTTGCTTAAGATGAAATGAAGTATTCTGGATATTAAGTGACTGGTATCGAACGAGTCAAAAAAGCAGGGTGGTATCGGGTACTAGAATCGAGTGTCAAATAGCTCGTTCCGTTATATAGTGCAACCGTCGTTTCAACCACATCCTGTACACATCTGCTTGATGACAAGTCTAGAGTTATGGCAGGTCAGGAGGAAAAGCTGACATCCTGTGACACCAAGATGGCATGCGTTCGTGCAGCAACATGTCCTACATTGTCTCACTGAAAAATGTCGTGGGGAAAGGGTGTAGCTTTGAGATGGCGGTTATTGCTGAAACAACCGGTTTTCGGTTATACCGGTTCTTTTCATCTCCAGTTTAACCGCACTGTAAAAATTGCTCAAGATAACCGGTTTTTTAAATAAACGGTTTTCGGTTTTTATTGCTATTATTTCCAGTATAGTTCGACCGAAACGTATTTTACGGCCGAAACAGAAACCGTAATCGAATTTGCGGTTCTTTTACGGAGTTTAGTTAAAATTTAGGTAAATTTACGTTATTCGACAAATCACTAGTCTTTCCATATTTTGCAAGATCCCCTCCGAATACTACGCCGTCACAGTTACGACTAACAGTATGATTCTTGTTAGTGTAAATTTACGCAAATTGAACTAGGAAAGCTGTGTACCTCATGATCAAAGAATGTTCAAATGGGTGTGAGTTCTTATGAGACCTAAATGCTTAGGTCATCGGTCCCTAGACTTCAAAACTACTTAAAGTAACTTATGCCAAGGAAACATACACACCCATGACCGAGGGAGGAGGGAGGACTCGAACCTCCGACTGGAGCAGCCGCGCAATCCGTAACATGGAGCCTCAGACCGAACGGCTAGCTCGGGAGGCACCACATTATCAATGTTACCTAAATCCATATTGGTTATTAAAAAAGCCTCTCGCTTTCAAGGAATCACATTAATAAAACTTGTCAGCATAAAAATATGAAAATACATTAAAAGTTATTATTCAAAGCTTACATAATAGGTATATGAATCGAATTTACCTTCTCTTCCAAGAAACATTTTGGATGCTTTCTCCTTAAATGACACAGCATGTTTGTAGTACCTCCACCCGTTTTCAGCTTTTCGAAGCAAATGGAGCATTGTGCCTCACTGCTACCGTACTTCGTGAAGTACTTCCACAATCGGGATGGAGCCATTTAAGACATAACCGATGTCTGGCGACGACAGCAAGGAACTGCCGCATGATCAGACGGAGGCAAGTCTCGTACACTGCCGGCGCACGCGCGTCGTCTAATAGGCCACACCACACGGCAACAGGTGCATCGATGCCTCAATAGCTGCACCAGTCCTTAAGTTCTTATGCCACACGTTTGTTGCGTGTTTCTGACTGCCGGGATTGTTCTTAAATTATCAGTGATCGCTTTTCTTAGTTATTGCGTTGACCTAATATTTCAAAGCAGTGGAAATTTTAGGAATAGCCCTAAATATTAGGGTCTACTAGTTTTAATTTTTTTTAATTTACAAAAAACACGTTTTGAATCACTACTACAGGAAGTAGTCTTATCGAGTTTTTACCCGGTTCTTGGCAATAACTAAAAAAAAAAAAAAAACTATTACAACCGACACTAATTAAATACCGAAAAAACGGTTATTCAAAACTAAAATACCGGTATCGGTTTTAACCGGTCGGTTTTTCCCATCCCTAGTGTAGCTACACTCCGCTGGATGTCATTCATATAGGTCAAATTGGTCACAGTGTTCTGCTGGACATCAGTTGTGATTTATGTTTGTACCCAATAGCATCCCACAGTATAAGGCCTTCAGTCGGCTCTGTATGTCTTGTGCGAATGCTTTCACCGTCATGTCGCTGCCACTCCTTACGGCGGAGCAAAATGCGGCCATCATGTTCAGACACACAGAAGAGTCTATCTGGTACGTCACCACTTACCATCGACATCGTTCAACCCACCCGTCCGCGTGGCATGTTTCTGTACGTTGGTCAAAGGTACACAGGGAAGTGGACGACGCGCAGGTAACCCATGCCATAATAAACGGCAAAGGACTGTCAACCCCTTATAGTGTACAGTGTGTTACACTGTTGCGCAAAAGCCGAGGAGAACGCATACCTGTCCTAAAATGCCTTTCGGGTGACGTGTCGATCTTTTCAGGGGGTAGTCTTACAAGGATTCTATATATTTTGATATTTGTGGCACGTGAAGTTAAGAACTCAAATATCGATCAGCCAAAGCCATTCGACGTAACTCTCAAGAATTCTCGAGAGAATCGACTTCGATGTTTTGCAACCACAAGTAATTACCAATAATTAAATTGGTTGTGCCGCGGCGCAGAGGCCAAGCGCATTGAAGCGCTATGCTCCGAGGCGCGAGGCCGTTCCCCGTCGGGGGTACGAAACCCCCTCGGATATGGATGTTTGTGTCCTCTTTAGTATCAGTTAGTTTATAAGTAGTTTGTAAGTTTAGGGTCTGATGACCCCGCAGTCGAATCCCTTAAATTTCAAAAACATTTTGAACATTTGAAATCGGTTGCAGCATCTGTCGGTGAAACTCAGGTGGTGACGTTCTGGCCTTACAGCCATTTTTTACTATTTCAAATATTGCTCATTCGTACACAACTGAAAAAAAGGTCTCGACGGGATTCGGAACCGCGGACCCCGTGGTTCCAAATCCCGTCGTGACCTTTTTTTTTCAGTTGTGTACAAATGAGCAATATTTGAAATAGTAAAAAAAAAAAAAAAAAAAAAAAATCCTCTGTTGCCTGCAAAACTGTGTGTACCTGATCGAACGAGATCGTGAAATTAGAGGAGAAGATTGCATCAAAGTTCATTAAATTATTTATCACCAACTGTCTTCTCCAGTCTTCGGTGAAATGATCAGGTATGCGTGGTTCGCGTGTACAATGTGCTATAAAAGAGAAATCTTCAGGGAACGTAAATGCTTTCCAGTTGACATTAGAAGAAAAATTGCGACTGTAAAAATGCAACATTTGTACGATGGGCTCAATGCCGTGAAAATTGTTTCCATGTTTTTACGATACGTATCGCCCTGGCGTGTGTGACACCGTCTGGATGTGAAGCATTTTTATTTTCGGTAATGCCACAAATATGGAATGTGCAATGTTTTTTTTTTCATTTTAATTTTTAAAATTAAATCTTCATTAGGTCTACTGACAACCTTTTACAAGATATACAAATTTACGAATAAACAAAAGTACGTGAATTTTTTCGTAAAAAATACCATTAGATATTAAAACGGTGTAATTATTCTAAAGAAAAAAAAAACCTACCACAATAAGATTCAGACTACCGGCCCTATGGTTATGAGGGTAGAACGCAATTACCTAAGCTACACCGACAGATGCCGCAACTGTTATAATTATTGGCACTTACAGGTACTTGCAAAACTTCAAAGTCGATTTTCTCGAGAATTTTTGAGAGTTGCGTCGAATGGCTTTGGCTGATTGTTATTTGAGTTCTGAACGTCACGTACCATAAACGTAAAAAAAATCTAAAATCCGATACCCACATGGTCTCCTTGTTAGTGGTGCGAGCTGACCCTTTGAACCAGTTTTAACACACCCGTTGCACTGTCGAAACACCTCGACCAACACGAGCAACAATTTTCATACTGTCTCGTGCCTCTATTGCACCCTATTTCAAACTAAAATTTACCCATAGGCGGTGATGCACCGCGATATCGATGTTGTCCCTGAAACCGCGGGCTGACATGGTTCAAATACTAATCATCTCTGGTGAACATATTAATGAACGTCTCCTGTGAATGTGAACTTTATATATCCAGTCTTTCCATGTGTTAGCAGTGTAATTTCTTAGGCAAAGTAGTGTCAGTACACCTCTAGATTGAAACTGAGACATGTACATCTGGAGCTTCATCTTCCCATTAAATTTGAGTTCCGTTATTCTCTACAAAAAATGAATATTAAGTACAAATTTGATTCGTCTTAATTGCCGGTTTCGATTGCCTAACCGTTGTCTTCAGATATAAAAACGAAAGCAATATAGAATGAATAAGTGAATATTAGGGTTTAACATCCCGCCAACAGAATGGTCATTAGAGATAGAGCACAAGGTCTAATTGTTTGGTTACGGACTGGGAACGAAATCAGCAGTGCCCTGTCGAAGTAACCATCCCGTTGCCTTGAGTGACTTAAGGAAAGGACGGAAAATTTAAATCTGGATGCCCGGAGCTGGATTTGAACCACCATCCTTCCGGATGCGTGTCCAGTGTGCGAACCGCCTGCGGCACCTCACTCCGTCAGATATGTGGAATGCCCACTACGTTTTACTACTTGTTTGCTCCTAATTTATTTATATTGTATGTATTAAAACAGTAAACAATTACTATTATCATTCTCATAAGTTTTACATTTGTAAAATTATTATCAGTCGAAACCGATCATTAGAATTTATGTTACGATGAAGCCTCACGAAATTTATTAATATTATATGAATTTATATTATTAAGATTTGGTTAAGATAGGCCTTATGTGTAGACGAGAATTTAATCAAATCTTTTCTCCATAATCTGTTTCAGGTAAGTACTATAGCCAAGCAACACCTCCAGTCCATTCAGGATATCCACCACAGAAAGATGTCTAGCTCTTCTGTCGTGTACAGCGGTGGAAACCTACTACAGGCAAGTACTTTTCACTTTTATGAAGTTCCAAAATGTTGGATTGAGGAATCGCAACTTGGTATTTGATTCCTCTATTTATCTGAACCGTCCCCACGTTTCCTGCAATAAAACCAATTTTTGTGACTAGTTTCGCACTTTTAATGGTCCATTACGAAACCCGGCCACATTCGGAAGCAAATTTACAGTGATACACCATTTCCCCATATAAAGATGTATGTGTTTTGGTGAAGAGTAGTACCCTCCGTTCGGAGGACTGGTGTAACTCTATAAAGACGTAATTAAGACAGCTTCACACAGTTAAAATTGTAGTTGTCTGAATGAAAGTCCTTGGTCCACTTGAGCTGTTTTTTTATTGGAGTCGTGGAGGCCCGCACTACCGGTTTCACAACTTAAAGTTGCATCTTCAGGTGCTTTTTACTGTACAGAATGATAATTGTTTCAATAAAATGAATATTTAGATTGAAACATTACATATTAAATAGCAAAAGTCCAAACTACTTCTGTATGAGGAAGTTAAATGCATATTGTTTAGTCTCGCTAAACCTCGAGAACGGCTGAACCGATTTGGCTCATTTTAGTCTTGAAATATTTGTGTAAGTCCAGGGAAGGTTTAACGGTGAGAAAATATGGAAAAGTTGTACGGAAAAGAGGAAAATCTGGAAAAACTGAAAAGGCTTTTTCCAATGAGCTATGAATACCGTTCGTCCAACTGCGATAAAATTTTGTACATTTGATGTTGAAAGCAAGAGGAAGGTTCGCATCAAATAAAAATTTGGAAAAGTCGCTTGGATAGTAGGAAAATTTAGGAAAAACCGAAAGCGATTTTTTTCTATGAATAGCAATCAATTGCCACATGGTTGTAAGAGCATCACTTGAGTACGGCTTGACAGGACAATGTTTTTATGAAATAATTCTTTTGGAAAATCTACCGGAAAATTGGAAAATGTGAGAAAATCTGAAAGTGTGTTCTTGATTGAATTCAGCACTATAACTGACTATTTGCACGATGGAGAGGGGTAATTGTCTTCTTCTTTTTTTCTTTTTTTGGTTCATTATGGTCTTGGAAAAGATTTCAGTAAAATAAAAAAAATTGGGACAGTTAAAAAGGAAAGTCACAAAATTCGAACCAAGTTCATTTCTCAATGTGTTTCTAAATGTACTGAACACTGTAAGTTCAGAACCTTTCATCCGATTACTATAAAATTTTGATCAATTGACGGTCAACAAAAGATGCATGTTCTTATGAACTAAAAATGTGGGAAAGTTACCCGGAAAATTGGAAAATTTCGGAAAAATGAAAAGAGATTTTTCTATGAAATATCAATACCATTCATCTGATTCCGATAAAATTTTGCACATTCGACGTTCAAAGCGAGAGGAAGGTTTGAATGAAGTAAAAGTTTCGAAAAGTTGGCCAGAAAATAGGAAAATTTATGGAAAACTGAAAGAGCTCTTTTCTTTGGGATATCAATAACATTCATATTAATCCGATGAAATTCTGGGAAGCATTGCCGGGTCGACTAGATGACCCGGTGAATTTCGGATCACCTCTGAATATAAACCATATACTGGGTATGAGGTCCGCCTGATATGCAGAGCACTGTTTTTATTTGGCACCCAAACTAGTTTCAGCACCTCTGTTCCATCATCAGTGGGCTTTCAATTTATTTCATGCTGTGAAAACAAGTTACATTTATTTTACTATTGTGCTAGTTGTAAATTTAGACCTAAAAAGTCGTCAGTCTTATTTTGGTTTTTTACCTTATTTTACATTTTGTGGTCATGTAAATTACGTTTTCGCACCATAAGTAGCGTTTTAAAAACCTCACAAGTTGTTAAAAGAGATAATTTTGGTTGCAGATGACAACGCTACCACTTCATAAGTATGTAAAAAGGGTCCCCCATGACCAAAAAATGTAAAATAAGGTAAAAAACCAAAATAAGACTGACGACATTTTTAGGCTAAATTTGCAACTAGCACAGTACTAAAATAAATGTAATTTGTTTTTACAGCATGAAATAAATTGAAAGCCCACTGATGATGGCACAGAGGTGCTGATACTAGTTTGGGTGCTAAATAAAAAGAGTGTTTTGCATATCAGGCGGACCTCATACCCAGTAAAGTTTACTGCAAACACGAAAAATAAGAGCTGCAATTCAAGAAAATGATGAATATAAACCATATATATTTAAATCATGTGTAATTTAGACCCAGTAGCTTTATAAAGGCATCATCAGATAGTCGAATTTTATTTGGCGGACAAAAGACAGTTCCAACCTGGTGTTTCTTCAAAATGTGGCCGACCTTCCCCGATAGTGCGCCTGTATTTGGAACAAACGCAGTGCCTACCTCCTCCCTCGTGTTTTCATCCGTTTCCACAGATTGTAGTGGTTGGGCGGAGAGCCCGCTGAATCTGCTACTCTGAGTACCCACTTTTTCGGAATACAGTTCTCAGGTGTTCCAATTTCTGGGGTGGACTCTCTGCGTCGGCGATAGTGCGCGCCCTATGTACTAAAGTATTAAGTACCCCATTCCTCTGTGAAGGGGGGTGACAGCTGTCTGCGTGTAAATACAGGTCAGTGTGCGTTGTCTTTTGATACACCCCCAGGGTGCCATCAGCTCTTCTCTTGATCAAGACGTCAAGGAACGGCGATAATTAGCTACAACTGTGACTTTTATGATTATCCAATTTAGACACGACACGGTAAGGGGCTAGGTCACTCTAGAGGCCGAGAAAAAGACTTATTTGCTATTTACTGTCATAAAAACTACTAATAAATCGAGAGTATAAAAAGGGGTATGTATCATACATATCAGTGGCTGTATAAGACAATTTTTGTGAAGTGCATAATTCCAAACTGGGCTCGATAGTGGGCGGAGAGAGTGGGCAAATCACGCACTTCATCAAACGACAAGATCGAGCTGAGTTCCATAGATCGATGAATGTTTCGTTCACTAGCTGTGGCGTGATTGCGCAATTTAACGAACACGTCCGCAGCACAGATCGCCAGGAGGTCATCGTATGCAGATTTGACGCTGAGATGAGGGAAAGAACAGGAAACGTCGTGTTCTACCGAGTTTGTTATCAGAGTTAGGAGACGGTGAACATCTGCCGACAGGGAAATACAAGGGCGAGGCCGGTATGGGGAATACACGGAAGAATGTTGGCAGCCAAGTGCAGATTTGGCACCCCGCCGATTCCCCGGAGGCACGTTGCAGAACGACGCGGCGCGGCGGCGAAATAACCCGGCGGAGACGCCGCGGGAGGGGGAGTGGCGCTTGGCCCCTAGCCAGCGAAGGGTGGGGGGGAGAGGGGAGGGGACGTGACGACACACTAGCAGCGCCGCTGTCAGCGGGCGACCACACGGCGGCGATAACGCCGGACCCGACACGCCGCCTCTCACTGCTGCCGCCTAATACCATCATTTGTCGTGACACTGGCTTCACAAGATACTTCAGGAAGAAAAAAAAAACGGAACACGGGAGTGCCACAAGGGAGCGTGACAGGGCCATTTTTATTCTCGACGGACGCGCAGTCGATTGACAACATTATTGCTACCTGCAGACAACCAGAGAATTAATCAAAATATCCACGGGTATACTGCCGGTCATAGTGTCCAACGGGCACAATATTTCGGCGATCATACATGTCGCCATCATCAGGTGAACTGACGGACTGAGCTCCTGGAAACGCGCCGGCACGGATATCCGCACGCTACGGCGGCTCGAAGGGAATTGGTTTCTAGCCTCCGTAGTTAATTGTTGGACAACTTAGCTGTCCGATTTGAAAAGAGAAGTTCAAGCCTTTCGGCTACGCCTTCACTATTAATACATGTACATCGAATTTTACACTTGACATATTACGATTCTCTTATTCGTAACTGCATGTATTTCACATATATGTTGAAATTGGCATAAACTAGGTTTTTTTTTAAATTTTTTTTAATCATTATTATTACAAGTTAGAGTGATAGTAGTAGGTGTGTAGGCGAAGTGGATAGATTGAAAAGGTTCATGCTTACATGCTAACTATACACTATGGTCCTATTTGCTAACTTAAATACTATGATGGATGTGCGTGTTCCTGTTGACTTTTACAATGGTTGGACTTTAAAGCAGCCATTTCTGCTCCTTGGTGTGAATGGTGATGAGTGAATGAGATATTGTAATGGGTGAACAGGTGATCTTATTTGTAACTTAGCTTCTAAATGGGTGTGAATGTCCTCATTTGCTTTACATTGTCGGACCATAAGCAGTCATTTCTGCTTGTTGTTTGAGATGGCAATGAATGATGTTGAGACTTATTGTAGGTATTCTTATTTGTAACTTAGTTTCTAAATGGGTGTGAGTGTCCTCATTGGCTTTACATTGTAGGACTATAAAGCAGTCATTTCTAGGGTTGTAGCCCGGTGGCGAGCGATTTAAACACTCTCGGCCCGCGGAGCACCCCCTCCGTGGTCGGCGCCCTGCACCACGGTCGCGCAGTGGAACCGATTGCGACAGCGTCTGAGATGGCGTGGATGTGAGGGCTCTGTCCGCCGTGGTCGTCACTACGTTACGTTTGCTAGATTTACTCTTAATTAACCAAATCTCTGGTTCCCAAGCTTTGCTAATATTATAGCCACAGTCACGGTTTATAAGGTCGTGACTAGTGCGAATTTCAATAGCCTCTCTAACGACGCAGTCCCAGTATCTCGTCGTCTGTACCAGAATCCTAGTGCGTTCATACTCCATCGCGTGATTCTCCGACAAACAATGTTCAGCGACCGCCAACTTGCTCGGATACATCAATCGTGTGTGCCTCTGGTGTACAAGGCATCGATCCTCGACGGTACGCATCGTCTGTCCAATATATGACTTTCCACATTGACACGGAATATGGTACACGCCGGCCTTCCTCAAACCGAGATCATCTTCGGCGTTCCCCACCAGTACACGAATTTTATTCGGCGGACAAAAGACAGTTCCAACCTGGTGTTTCTCCAAAATGCGGACGACCTTCCCCGAGAGTGCGCCGGTATATGGAACGAACGCAGTGCCCACATCCTTCCTCGTGTTTTCATCCGTTTCCACAGGTTGTGCTATAGTGGTTGGTCGGAGAGCCCGCTGTACCTGCCAGAGTACCCATTTTTTTCGGAATACAGTTCTCAGGTGTTCCAATTCCTAGGGTAGACTCTCTGCGTCGGGGATAGTGCGCGCCGTATGTACTAGAGTTTTAAGTACCCCATTCCTCTGTGAAGGGTGGTGAAAGCTGTCTGCGTGTAAATACAGATCAGTGTGCGTTGTCTTCCGATAAACATAATGACCGAGGGTGCCATCAGCTGCCGGCCGCGGTGGCCGAAGGGACTGAGGCGCTCCAATCACGGACAGCACGGCCACTACGGTCGGGGGTTCGAATCCCCCCTCGGGCATGGATATTTGTGCCGTCCTTAGTCTTAGCTAGTTCATAGGTAGTTTGTAAGTTTAGGGACTGATGACCCCGTAGTTAAATCCCATAGACTCTACAAACATTTGAACATTTTTATAGCTTAGTCCCATAAGCTTCACAAACATTTGAACATTTTGCCATCAGCTCTTCTCTTGTTTAAGACGTCAAGGAACGGCAATAAATAGTTATAACTGTGATTTTTATGATTATCCAATTTAGACACGGCACGTTAAGGGGCTAAGCCACTCCAGAGGCCGAGTAAAAGGCTAATTCGGTATTTATTGTCATAAAAACTACTAAACAAATCGAGACTATAAAAAGGGGTATGTATCATACATAACAATGGTTGTATACGGCAATTTGTATGAAGTATATAATTCCAAACTGGCAGCTGTGCAGCTTTTTGCGGTGACATTTCCGTTTTTATTGTTTGATCGTCCAGCATTCAGTCCTGATCTCAATCGTAGCGACTTCAACTTTTTTTTTTTTTTCCTTTCTTTTTTTTCCGCTTCAAGAAATTTTGTCTTCTAGCCAGCGTTTTGACAAAGATGTGAAGACAACTGTCAGTCAAAGTCTAGTACCATATACAGCCGACATGTGTTTAAGGCATATGATTACGAAAGTTGAAAGTTTATCCAACGATATGACAAGTTCCCTGTGATGACTATGGCTATGTCGATAAATAGCTGTATCATTCTCGTACCTGTTGCTGATAAAGTTTTAATTTCACTAAGTGGTCTTTATTTATTTATTTTTTTGTTTCTTATTTATTTAAAATAGGTATTTAAATAGGGAAACTTACTTTACTGGTTTCAGGTTGTATCAAAAATAGAGAATTTCTTTTAGAGTCTCTGTGGGAGGTATGGATGTTCAACCAAATGGTGACATATGAAAATTTGTGCCGGCCCCGGACTGGAGTCGTATTCGGGTAGTCTAGTGGTTAAGGCGACCGCTCCCGAAGAGTGGGAAATCTGGATTCCAGTGCCGGCCCGGCACAAATTATCATATGTCAACATTTGGTAGAACATCCATACCTTATACAGTGACGCTAAAAGAAATTCGCTATTCCCGGAAAATATTGATAATATTATCATCACTGTAATTCGTCACCATACAGTAATGTATAAAAAAATGCCTTTAACTTACACAGTTAAAGTACACCATAATAAAAGCAAATGAGTCCCAGTAAACATTAGTCCGCAAAACGAACCGTTTGCGAGATTATTACGAATGTGCGGTTCTAAGACGCCACTGGCGTCATTGTGAACTTCTTCCTAGTTAGTACATGTTAATTTGAAATTTAGACTTTACTATTAGGTTTTATATCGCATTTAGTTCACATTTCACGTATGGGTTACCTGTTAAAGGAGGCGTTCGAATTGTCTTCGCCGGCCGCGATGGCCGAGCGGTCTCCGGCGTGTCAGTCACGATCTGCACGGCCGCTGCGGTTGGGGGTTCGAATCCCCCCTCGGGCATGGATGTTTGTGCTGTCTTTAGTATAAAATAGTTCATAAGTAGTTTGTAAGTTTAGGGACTGGTGACCCCTTAGTTAAGTCCCATAAGCTCTACAAACATTTGAACAATCCTTGGATCTGTCTCTAATACTGTGTTCGTCTCTGCAATTAATTTAGGATGAGCGGGATAAAGCAGCAATTTTAAATGAGAAGTATGTCCAGATGGTCGAGGTGACCGTTCACGAGAAGCGGAAGTCCCGATCCAGTGGCGGTTCTGTACAAAATTTCAAGTGGTGCAGCTCAACTCCTTAGCAGCTATGTTCAACGTGTTTCCCATTAACTATGAATTACGCTAGTTAGTCAATTATTCTTCCAATCTTGTCCAGAAGAACAGTCACCTTTCATATAACTTATTACTTCTTGTGGCAGAAATCTGGCGTATTGGACAGAATGTGGAAAAAAAAAATCAGAGAAGCTTAGCAACACTTGTTTGAAAGTACCATTCAGTACTGAAAGGGGAATAAGTATTATTCATGAAAGACTTGTGCAGTGTAGACGTACATCAACTAGAGTATTGATTCAAAGATGGTGAGACAAGAACAGCTACCACTTAACCCAGAAGACTAGGAACTTATTTGTGACATCACAGGTCTGTTAAATCTTGACTCTATGCTTCCTATTACCTTCTAGCTATATCTACCTATGCTTCAACATAAATTTGTTAAGAGCCCCTTTCTTGTTGGCATGGATACACAATTAGCTAACCTTTTTTTCTTCTATTTCAATTTTTCTGAGGTTCTGTGTACCTACTCCTCATTCTCAGATATTTGTCAGATATTCAGATTTGTTTTCTAACTTCAATCAGTTGTCCATTTCTTGACTATTGGTTCCTTTTGCTCATCAACTTATATTTCCTTTAATCTTCACTAATTCGAGGAGGAGTATTATATAGTCATCATTTCTATTCACCCATCCTATCAATGCTTTATATAGAAAGAATAATTTTTATCAGTTCTGAGTTAAGCTTCATTAACTTTTTTTTTGGTTGTGAGGCATCTGTTTAAACAGTACTCGTGTCTCTTCATCATTCGTCATTGTAGATTAGATGTGTAGATAACGTGACTAATGAGGAGGTGCTTAACCGAATTGAGGAGAAAAGGAGTTTCTGGAATCTCCTGACTAAGAGAAGAGATAAATTGGTAGGACACATTCTTGCTTCAATTTAGCATTAGAAGCAATTGTGTGGGGTAAAAATCGTAGAGGGAGACCGAGGGACGAATACAGTAAGCAGATTCAAGAGGATGCAGGCTGCCAAAAGTATTCTCAGATGAAGAGACTTGCATAGTACAGGGTAGTGTGGAGAGCTGCATCAAACCAGTCTGCGGACTAAAGACCACAACACAATGTGTCTCTTCCATACCGCTTTTGATAATGTATGTGTCTAAGTCGTTATGTATCTCAGACATTTGCGCGCATTGTTACATCAGGTTTATATCAGTTCATCAGTAACTTGGTTTCAGCGTCTCATGATATGGATTCGACAGCGATGGAGTCCCATTGATTTGTACAACTATACAGCAATAGAAAAAATTCATATGTTTATGTTTCTATCGAAATTTAGTGGTTAGAGGGTTTAAGAGTTGAGAATTGAATAACAGTATATATGCATAATTTTCTCACATGGGTACATTCATTGCTGGCCGCGGTGGCCGAGGGGACTGAGGCGCTCCAGTTACGGTCTGTACGGCCACTACGGTTGGAGTTTCCAATCCCCCCTTGGACATGGATATTTGTGTCTTCCTTAGTCTTAGTTAGTTCATAAGTAATTTGTAAGTTTAGGGACTGATGTCCCCGTAGTTAAGTCCCATAAGCTATACAAACATTTGAACATTTTTTGGTACATTCATTGTGGCTCAAATGAAGTGTGCATGAAATTATCGAAGTTTTGACCAGCTACTAGTGCTCGGGTGAGCTGCCCACAATATGTTAACAATATATTGGTATTAGTAGAGAAGTGGATGGGAGACCTGTTTGCTTACAGAAACTGCGAACAAGTAGCAACCTGTGCGGGTGCAAATGGTTCCCGGATCCTTATAAGCACATTTGCGCACCTCTTGTTTCAAATTTTGAAATGTTTGTGAAGCTTGAGGGACTTAACTGCAGTCCCTAAACTTACAAACTACCTATGAACTAGCTTATACTAAAGATGGTACAAACATCCATGGCCGAGAGAGGATTCGTTCCCCCGACAGGGATACGGCCTCGTGCATTGTAGCGTAGTGCCTCAATGTGCTCTGTCTGCCCTGGCACCTTTGATTTAGAGTGTATAAAACAGCTATGGTACAGAATATAAAAGCACCAGCACTACCGGCTAGATTTCCCTTTGTTATTAGGAGAAGCGGTATTGGGCTGAGAAACGCGGTATTTTATTGGGTTGTCGGTGTTTTTCCACTTGTTTGTGGGGAGGTAGAAGTGGGAATGGGCTGTCCGGCGCTCTGACAGGCTGCCAGCAGCGGCAGGAGGCGGCCCATTACCTGCCATCCGCGCCACCGCCACCGCCGCTGTGTCGCAAGGCGCCGGCCTCCGCACGTGGCCACGCTCGTGCTCTCTGCCCACACAAGCGCCACTTCTGCGTCTCTAATGCACCACGCGCTATGCTGCTTCTACTGCATTTATCGCGAATCTTTAATTCAGCGCAAAGTTCCTAGTGATTGGAAAAAAGCGCAGGTGACTCCCGTGTATAAGAAAGGAAAGAGAACTGACCCATACAATTACAGGTCAATATCGTTGACATCGGTTTCATGTAGAATTTTGGAGCATATTCTCAGTTCGAATATAGTAAATTTCCTTGAAACGGAACAGCTTCTTTCCATGAATCAGCACGGGTTTAGGAAACATCGTTCATGTGAAACTCAGCTTGCCCTTTTCTCACATGACATCTTGCGAGCCATGGACGAAGGGCAACAGGCGGATTGTGTTTTTTCTCGACTTCAAAAAGGCGTTCGACGCGGTGCCACATTGCAGACTGCTTATGGAATAGGTTCACAGATTTGTGACTGGCTGGAAGATTTCCTAAGTAATAGAACGCAGTACGTTGTTCTCGACGGCGAGTGTTCATCAGAGACGAGTGTATCGTCAGGCGTGCCCCAGGGGAGTGTGATAGGACCGATATTATTTTCTATCTATATAAACGAACTCATGGACAGAGTAAGTCGTAATTTGCGGCTGTTTGCTGATGATGCTGTGGTGTATAGGAGGGTGTCGTCTGTAACTGACTGTAATAGCATACAGGATGACTTAGACAAAATTTCTAGTTGGTGCGAAGATTGGCAGCTAGCTCTCAATGTGGAAAAATGTAAGGTGATGCGCATGAGTAGAAAAAACAATCCCATAATGTTCGAATACAGCATTAGTAGTGAGCTTCTTGTTGCTGTCGCGTCGTTCAAATATCTAGGCGTAACATTGTAGAGCGATATGAAATGGAACGAGCATGTAAGGACAGTTGTTAGTAAGGCAGACAGCCGACTTCGGTTTATTGGGAGAATTTTGGGAAGATGTACTTCATCTGTAAAGGAGACCGCGTATAAAACGCTTGTACGATCACATCATGAGTATTGCTCAAGTGTTTGGGACCCGCAGCAGATCAGTATAAAGGAAGACATAGAGGCGGTTCAGAGTTGAGCAGCTAGATTTGTTACCGGTAGGTTCGACCAATGCGCGAGTGTCACGGAAATGCTCCGGCAACTCAATTGGGGATCGCTGGAAGAAAGACGACGGTCTTTTTGTGAATTTCTGTTAAGTAAATTTATAGGGCCGGAATTTGAAGCTGAGTGTAGTACGATCTTGCTGCCGCCTACTTACATTTCGCATAAAGAACACAAAAACAAGATAAGAGAAATTAGGGCTCGTACGGAGGCATATAAGCATTCTTTTTTTCCTCATTCAATTTGGGAGTGGAATAGGAAAGGAAATGCCTAGTAATGGTACAGTGTACCCTCCGCCACACACCTTACGGTGAATTGCGGAGTATGTATGTAGATGTAGATGTAATGACAATGTTCATGAAAATATCATTAGCAGACCTTTCTATAACTATGCTTGAAGTACTTTTTATTGCAATACTTGCATCATCCTCAAACAAAATGACCTCTACTTTCGGTAGTGTAACTGATGAGAGGTCATTAATGTACACAAGGAAAAAGAAATGGCCCTAAGATGGATTCTTGTGGGACACAAAACATTTATATGATATATAAGTAATTACAGTTCATTCGACCGATACTCAGCTTTTCAACATTCCGATGGACGGGGGTTCTGCTCGCTGCAACATTATTCTCCTGGGGCGTCGTGGTAGAAACAAATACTCGTAGGTACAATTTTTCACTCCTTCTTTAATTTGAAATCAAACTACGTCTCCACCGAAACATTACAAATTCAGAACATATACAAAGAATTAGAACGGTAGTACTTCCATTTCAAAACAGCAGGCTGACATAGCTTCCTGTGCACTTTATTATCGTACTTTCAGTAACAATTAAACTTGACAACTCGCACAACAAAATTAAAGCAGATGGGAAGACTACAAGCTAAGCGAGGGAGTTTTAGTTAAACATACATACATTGAATAAAGTCTTCAATAACAATTACTAGGAGCTCACACAATTACTGCTAATGCGAGGCGCTGAAATATGATTCTTTACAGTACATGCATTATCACAGATAATTTAGAGACTACATCTGCCTCAAAATCTAATCATTGATGATTTAAATTTTAATTAATGTGGTAGCTTCTAAATGGGTGGCAGAGCGCTTTTTCACAAATTTTTACAGAGTATTGGATCCAATCTCACTACTCGGCAAAATGAGTAAAATTGTTCATAACAGTTATTGAAACGAGAAAATAAAAGCGGTCTACAGTTTTTGTGGAATGATGATTCGACTATTAAGTGATCAGCTGTATGTATGTGTTAGTTATTTACTTGCGGTCGTACTTCAGATCAATCGTTGTAATATTCACTTTTTCACCATTTATTAATGTTCGTGAAAATATCATTAGCGGAACTTTCTATAACTATGCTTCAAGTACTTTTTATTGCAATACTTGTATCATCCTCAAACAAAATGACCTCTACTTCTAGCAGTGTAACTGATGAGAGGTCATTAATGTACACGAGAAAAAGCAATGGCCCTAAGATGGATCCTTGTGGGACACAAACATTTATCTCTATATATAAAAGGAAGTGTCCCGATTGACTGACTGACTGACTTACTGACTGACTCATCATCACCCAGCCCAAACCACTGAAGACAGAAACTTGAAATTTGTGGAGGGTGTTGATCTTACACTGAAGCGTCATTTAAGAAGCGATTTTTCGATATTCCGTCCGTAAGGGGGTGAAATAGGGGATGAACATTCTTTGAAAATACGTAGCTATTTAGGCAGTTTTGAAGCTAGAATTACAAAATTTCGGATTTTAATTCAGGGTTCGAATTTAAAAGACACGTGTTTCGGCATTTTTTGAAAAGCGACAAATAAGGGGGTAAAATAGGTTACGCAAAAAATATGTTGCAGTTATCTGTAATTTTAAGCTACAACTACGAAACTTTGATATGGAATCTTGGTCAGGATTCAAAATCCATGATTTTTAGTATGTTTGGAAATTCAACAAGTAAGAGAGTTAAATAGAGGATCAAAAATTCTTTTTGAAAACACGTTGCTATTGATACAATCTTGAAACTGGAGCTGAAAAATTTTATATTTGTATAGTTAAAAAATACGTGTTTCGGTATTTTTGGAAATTCAACCATCAAGGGGGTTAAATTGCAGAGGGGATGTTTTTCGAAAATCTGTTGCTATTTAGGCAATTTTGAAGGTAGAACTACAAATTTTCGGATTTGGATTCGGGGTTCGAATTTAAAAGACACATGCTTCGGTAATTTTGGAAATTAGACTAATAAGGGAATGAAATACAGGATGCAAAAATTGATTTTCAAAGATATGTTGCTGTTAACTCAAATTTCGAGCTATAACTACGAAACTTAAGATATGGATTCTTCATCAGGATTAGAAAGAAACAACTGGTGCAGATCAACCCGCCTACGCATGCGAAGCCGCGGGGTTTCAGCTAGTATGATATATAAGTAATTACAGTTCATTCTACCGATACTCAGCTTTTCAACATTCCGATGGACGGGGGTTCTGCTCGCTGCAACATTATTCTCCTGGGGCGTCGTGGTAGAAACAAATACTCGTAGGTACAATTTTTCACTCCTCCTCTAATTTGAAATCAAACTACGTCTCCATCGAAACATTACAAATTCAGAACATATACAAAGCATTAGAACGGTAGCACTTCCATTTCAAAACAACAGAGTGGCATAGCTTCCAGTGCACTTTAGAAAAGCCAAAACTGCAACTCCCCCAAGCAAGGCGGTGAGGCAAATATATAACATCGGCAATAATGCCATTACATTACGCATTGTTTATAACAATTGAACATACTGATTTACAATTAAGGAACATAACGGAAATACATTTCATGTACACAAAAATAATCACAATATAATATGAAAACTATACATACAATAATTTTATATGGCGCATGTATTTTTAAGACGAAATTTCCGATCTTTCTGTTGACAACAAAGTGCGATGTTAAATGTCAATTAATTTGTTAATGAATACATCATACATGTTCCTAACATATATTGGACTATCAAATGTCATGGCCTTTCACAAAATATACTCCAAATCTTACGTCAGTCAATATATATAAAGAATAACAATATTCTAGTGTCGACTATTAGATTAATTACCACAATTAGCTGGTCAACAAAACTTGTTTATGAGCCTAACTATATACAATGCTATTTATTTTCATGACTTTATGTTTTACATAAGTTTGTACCCTTCGTCTGTCTATTTATTAAAATAATGTACAATGACAAAAGTATTGTTTATAGAACTGTCTGGAAACGTCTTATACAAATCTCTTTATTAATGAAATCTATCACTTGTTTTGATCACAGTATCACCGAGACACTGCCCTACACTGATTCCTAGACTGGCTATTTCGTTTTTAACTTCACACGTAACGTTTATCACTACTGAACTACACGATTCCGGATCCGACGCAGACGGTATCGTAGGATGTATCATCCTCAAACAAAATGACCTCTACTTCTGGTAGTGTAACTGATGAGAGGTCATTAATGTACACAAGAAAAAGAAATGGCCCTAAGATGGATTCTTGTGGGACACCACATGTAATTTCTTCCCAATCCGATGATGACTGTTGGCTTAATTCACTACTCACTTGCACTGACACCCTTTGTTTCCTGTTAGTGAGGTACGACTTAAACCATTTTGTAGCATTTATCATGACACCATAGAATTCTAATTTACTTAAAAGTATGTTATGGTTCACACAATCAAATGCCTTTGATAAATCACAGAAAATACCTGCTGCTTGCAATTTATTATCTAATGAATTAAATACATTACCACTGTAGGTGTAAATAGCCTTCTCGATATCGGAACCTTTCAGAAATCCAAACTGTATTTTGGACAATATGTCATTGGTGGTAAGGTGGTTGAGAAGCTGCTTGTACATTACCTTTTCTAGAATTTTTGAGAATGCTGGCAAAAGTGAAATCGGTCTGTAATTTGATGGTATCTCTTTTTCCCCTTTCTTGAATAGAGGTTTAATATCCGCATATTTTAGCCAATCAGGAAATGTTCCAGTTCGTTGTTTCTTGATGTTCTCGCTGATCGTTGTTCTCGGTAGCGGCCAGCTGAAATTTTAGGGGGCAAAACTAATCTACACAAATAACGTAGGCAGCACACAGAATTGCAGTTCTTTGACACTTTTAATGATTCATTAGTTCCCAGTTGTCCCCATTTATGGCCAGCATACAAGTCTCATTAATTATAATTAATATGACTAGGAATTCACATTCCACACACCAATAATACGAATTTACACAGTTCTTGTGTGAAATACTAGGTGTACAGCGTGTCACAAATATGTATTACTAATATTGAATTTTGTTAACATACTGCTCACAATTAAAGTTATGCCATAGATACAACACGTTACACGACTTAAAACAAGACTCTGAACTGGCGTGGATTGTGCTTCAGATCACAGACGAAACAATACTCATTTACATGCTGCGAACGGATCCTATTTATATCTTTCACACAATGATACTGGATATTGCGTATAGTTAATTATGTACATTAAATTAATTATAATGGAAATTACATACAACTGGCTATAGTAAAAGGTTGCATAAATAATACCAGTTAAAATAGTTTATAAATCTCAGTTAAATTAATTGTACTTCATTTACGTATTTAACGAAATAAGTTTATCAACTATTCTTTCGTTATTAATGGTAATTATACAGAAACTAAAGAGGGCAAAACTTTCATAACATTACTTGTGAAACACCATAATACCTACTTTAATATTATGAGAAAAGAATTTGCTTGGTTTTATCAGCATACTATCTGAAATATTACAATACACCTAATTAAACAAACTTCTGCGACCCAAATAGAAAAAAGCTTCAGCTAGTCACGTTAGAAAAAAAAAACGTTTTCGAAAAGAAAATGAATCACTTTTATATCTATTATTACGCAACTGTGGTATTGGGGGGTTCCGTAATGCAAGCAGATGGGAATGAATTCCAACATGCACCGTTACACATTGTCTGCTCAGTCTATGAAAAATTATATAATTCTGTTAAATTATGTGGTGATAAGTGAAATTGTTTCTAATTTTCATTGCAAGTGGTATGGTTGGTTCTGTGAGGAAGTGGTAGGGTATTGGGCTATAATTACACTAGACATTTGCTGAAGAGAATTTATTACAATAACGTTATAATTGGAGTCACCACTTCTGAACAACAACATGCAGCAAAATTTAAATTTTTTAACAAATGACAATCTCAAAACTTGGCAATAAACAATACATTCCAAAACTTCAGTTAAGATACATTAACTTGCAGCAATAAACAATTCCAACAAATAACATTTCATAAGTAGATGCTTTTCTTTTTGTTTGTTTGTATATCTATCGGACCAAACTGCGTGGTCATCAGTCCGTAGCTTACAAACTACTTAAACCTAGGTAAACTAACCTAAGGACAACACACACACCCATGTCCCAGGGAGGACTAGAACCACCACGGCGAACAACCGCGCTCTCCGCAGCGAGACATTTTAGACCGCTCGGCTATTCCACCGCGGATGCTTTTCTTTTCTTACTATCACACCAACAAAAATTAGACAAACATAATAAATTAACAGCCTTCACATCTGATTTAAAAACACAAATAAGTTCTTCATAAAATTTTCAAAATCAATATCTCTCAAAATAATATATGCCTAATGGACGTGATTATCCATGCTTTAGCTCCAAATCAATTTTGTGAATCTTTTCTTTTGACAGCAGAAATATCAATTAACAACAGGAGAAAAATAAATATCACTCAGTTTAACAGCCTAGCTACCATGCAAATTTAACATCAACTTCCAAAGAAGAATGGAATTAATTAATATTGTTACTTATAACAACTCTTCGGGTTTGCACTATGCTTCTGATATTGTCCGTTACGCTGTAGCGCCATATCTGATTAACTACAACATAGCTGAGGTAGTGATGTGTACGTGGGTCGGTATTCATAAAGGGTCAAATGTTTGTAGGGCTTATGGGACTTAACTACAGGGTCATCAGTTCCTCAACTCACAAGATACTTATTAACTAGCTTATACTAAAGACTACACAAACATCCATGCCCGAGGGGAGATTCGAACCCCGACAGGGTACAGCCTCGCGCACCGTAGCATAGCGCCTCAAAGCGCTCGGCCGCTCCGCCGCGGCCGGACGATATTCTCCCGGTTCCTCAAACTAAAAGTCGGTAAATGTCTATCTACTGGATGCTCCGATTAAGTAGGTGCCTATTAGCAGGGTTAACAACCGTCCTCTTGTACCCGGACGTTTTTTGAACCCTAAAAGGGCCCAGTCGGCCATTTTTTGCTGCATATTTACAAAAGGAAAGTGCCATAATAGAGTACTGAAACCTCGCAAATGCAAACTCTAGAGAAATTACAACAATGCGATAATTTTTCTAAGCTCTTTTCTTTTCTTTACTTTGGAGCCCGCAGTGTGGAATATGATGTTGAGTGACATAATTCTAAATCACTTTTATACCTTTCACACTACTGTTATAATGTCGTTTTTGTTTCTGTCCTTGTTTAAGATGATACTGATTTTATTTAAATTATAACTGGCTTATATGCCTGTAACAGATTTTTTATTTTCTGCCTGATTAAAAAGGACAGCTATTTTCAAAGTGTTTTAACGAAATTATATCTCTGAGTAACCATGTAAACATATAATGTCGTTAAAACACTTTGACATTAGCTGTCCTTTTTAATCAGGCAGAAAATAAAAAAAATCTTTTACAAGCATATAAGCCAGTTATAATTTAAATAAAATCAGTATCATCTTAAAGAAAAAGGACAGAAACAAAAACGATATTAAATAAAACCTGATGATGGCAATATAAAGCCGAAATCAGCTCATAGTAAATAAATAAAGCATTATAACAGCAGTGTGAAAGGTTAAAAGTGATTTAGACTCTTTTCTTCTGTTTGTCCCCTCAGTGCCGAGCTCAAGTTACGATTACACGGTGGCATCCGGGGCGGCAAGTTAAAAGCTTTAAGATGAACAATGCCCGATAACTCGGCTTCTGATAACTTCTTTTTAGAATTATTACTTCTGCTTGGTTTTATATTAAACTATAAGTGTCCCTTTTTTCTAAAGACCTGCATCCTGCAGATCGACCGCAAAAGTCGAGAGATGGTGTGTGCCCTGATTTAAGTAGGATGTCCGCCGGTTCAGGGGCAGCGAAAGCTCGCCAGCCAGTCGGCGCTCTCTGTCTGCAGCCGAAGGCTCCCATCCATACCGACTAGTCTCGTCTTCCGATTACACTTTCCCCTCATGCGGAACCGCAGCTCAGTTTGTTATAACGATGTAACAGAAACTCAGCTGATCATTTTGCTCGTAGTTTTACAAATGATCCGGAAGATAATTAATAAGCTGAAGTTACTCAAATACTTCGAGAGGAACTGTTTCCGTCTTGTTCAGAGTGAGATATTCAGTGGCATGAGTCCATCACCCAGAAAGAAAGTTTGTACATCTGGATTTTAAATCTGTCAAGCGATTCGTTAAATTGTGATTCAAAAAATGTTTACAAACATCTGCGACTTCTTTTATCTGTTGAGGTGCCGAACCATAAAAATAATGAAATATGATGCACATTTCTATATCGAGAGCCATCACAGCTTTACTGCTGCTGAAATCATGCAACAATAAACCATTTCATGTGAAAAGAAACAGTATTTAAATAATAATATTCGCTGCGACGAGTTCTGCAACTAACGTGTATTAACCGTGAACAGTCATACAAATACCCAGAGGAATGCCACTTGAAACATTGCCCGAAATGTCAGACATTTTTAAAGATTGCTCTCACACACCCTGAAAAATTTTATGATTGTGAAAACGACCGCGGAGTATTATGCTTACATTTATATAACCGTCTTTTATGATGAAATATGGCTCCAATAGGCATTGTATACGAAAGTCTAGTTTATTTAGGTCATAACCTTTGGTCTCCATGTTCATATCCTGATGGCTGCAGTTATTATTTTTACGTAGGGCGCGGCGCTATCAGTACATGGTTTGTTCTGCAAGAGACATAGTAAACTGCACCGTCGAGTGGATCTTTCCACTTATCGGCGTATTTGTCCATTAGAATTATCTATATTTTTTTCTCGCTGTACAACATTATCGTCGTTTTTCATGCATTATAAAGTAAATGGGTGGATTTCAAAATAGTCTTTATTTCTGGGCCTCGTTTTATCTTACTTTACTTTATTGAGTACTAGCTTAAACCCGCGGCTCCGCTCGCGTGTTGGATCTTTCAGTAGTGTGCTATGAGATTGGTTTTCAAGGATGAAATGAAATACAATACCTTCTTTAGAAACAAACATTTTTAATCAACATTCAAATAAAAAAAAATTATGTTAATAGTGTAGATCAAATCACACGTAAAAATGAACTCATTTCGAAGAATCCAATCACGAAATTCAATAATAATGATTGTAATAATATCACAGATCGATCACTTGATGTAATGCTCGAAACGTCAAATCGATTTTCTTTTACAGAGACGTATTAAAAGAAATTTCTTTTTTCTGCGTTATTTATTTATTCTTATATTTCCTTATTCGTAAGCTTATCCTTACAGAGAAAGAGCTGAAGACATTGAAGCACGCATAGACCAAATATATGGTCTAAGTCATCAGCTTTCGGTGTATGTAACCTCCTTGCTATTGAGTCGCAATCGTCACCGCTGGCCTTCAGTCCGAATTTTTTAATAATTTGACGGCTTTCAACCACCACATCATCCACCCCCTTATAGCTATCGGCATGGAACTGCTATGGTGTACAACGGGAGAATTCGGGCAATTACACAAAGACCATTCGTTTGCGTTCTGCAGTTTCGCTGCAGAGCGAAATATTAATACACACACACACACACACACACACACACACACACACACACACACACACACACACACACCGATAACTTTCCATCCCAATATACTCCACCCTTTTATCATTATCAACCCTCAAGCAACAATGCAACCAATAAAACCATTTTCAAAGAGTAAATATAATTTTCAAACAGTAAATAAAATTTTCTAAGAGTAATTATTGTTCCGCATTTCGCGTTATATTTTTCAAATTACTAAATATATATCAGATCGCTATAAAACCGTGCCTAAAACCTTCCTCAAGTACAAATTAGAAAGTGTACAAATATTTAAGTCTCTGCGTCTTGTTGTTCCGACGTGATAAGCGTACGTCGAACAGACATTCACTTTAATATATATAGATAAATAGCTATCCGATGGCCATAAAACTGTGCCTAAAGCCTTCTCCGGGTACACATTAGTAACTGTACAATTTTTTAGCTCTTTATGTCTTGTGGTTCAGACGTGATAAACGTACACCGAACAGACATTCACATTTATAGATATAGATTCTCCCCATTTACAGATAGGGAATTTGAAACTCCTGAAGACAACAGAAAGGTAGCGTTGCTAAACACGCGAACAGGGTAAAATTGATTTTATTCCTCTCATGTTGGAAACCAACACTGAACAAAACATAAGTTCAATGTTTAATAATCTCAATAACATATTCGACAAACTGAGAAGACGGAGTCGCTTTGGATGAGGTGGTCGACGTAGAGTATCGCCGTAGCCACTTTCCGACAAACTCCAACAAGCCGGAACGCAAGAATAACGTTCTATATTTAAAAACTTTAAAGGCTGTAAATTACATTGTGAAACTTGAGAAAACTCTACGGCGAGTGGTCACGCGACGTTTAATCACGACAAACGACGCGGAGCAAATGGGTGCAAGCTATTAATATGTTTACTTTATTCTCGTTGGATTTTGTAACGTTTTCTCATAAAGATTTTCAGGAAAATCTACACGCGGACAGACCAACCCACCGACGTTGCAAAGATGGTCGCGCGGGGAAGTAGTGAGACAGTGGCAGAATTCATTCATTTGTTTTAATGAAAGGACTGAACTGAAAAATGAAATCGAATGATGCTCTCATAGTCCACACTGGAGTATTAACTCTGAAAAAAATTGTGTTTAAAAGAAGGGATAGGAAGGTAGGACACATTCTGACAAGGAAAGTACTTAGGCTCGAACAAACAGAAATACACCAAAATCATATGATAATGTAAAGGTCTCTTATTGCACTAGTGATACTACCACATCTGTAAAACTCCGCAGTCGGCCATTAGAGGCCTCTGCGTGTGCCATGCCGCATTGCACTTTGACCTGCCGGTACGCCAGTAGTGACGGTGCAGTGTGCCTATGAAGTTGCGTTTTGTGACGTTATTTGTGTGGTGAAGTATCGGATGGTACGACGATTGGTAATCAATCCTGCTAATATAGTGTGTATGGTTGAGGTGGAGTTACGAAGAAACCTTCTGCGTGTAGATGGTATTGCTGTAGAAGATGAATCATTCTATTATGGTGTTTCTTATCTATTCTAATATTTCTGCACTATAATAGATACCAGAAAAAATGTGAATGATTCTTCTTCTACACCAAGACCGTATTCACGAAGAAGGGCTCTTCGGAATTTCATCTCAACCAATTGCAATACATTATCAGGACTGATTACCAATCGCCGACCCATCTGACGCTTCACTACACAAATAACGTCACAAAGCGCAACTTCAGAGGCACCCTGCACCGTCACTCCTGGCGTACCGGCAGGTCAGAGTGCAATGCGGCATGGCACACGCAGAGGCCTCTAATGGGCGACTGCAGAGGTTTTTTTTTCAGATGCGGGAGTATCATTAGTGCAATAAAGGACCTTTACATTATCTATCATACAACTTTGGTGTATTTCTGTTTGATCGAGCCTAAGTACTTTCTTTGTGAGACATGAAGGAATCGTAACAATTTAGATTGGAGGGATGTGTGGAGTAAAAATTGCAGAGGGAGACCAAGGGACGCAAATAGTAAGCAGATTTAGATGGATGTGGGTTGCCATTCTTATGAGGAGTTGAAGAGGCTTGCTGAAGATGGAGTAGTGTGGAGAGCTGCATCAAACCAGTCTCCGGACTGAAGACCACAACAACAAATCACTCCCACATTAATATCTACATACATATTCGGCAAGCCCCGTATTGTATAATGTGGAGGGTAGCACATGCCATCACTTCACTTCCTTTCCTGTTCCTCTCGCAAAAGGAGTCACTGTCTATATCTCTCCGCACCTGTCCAAATTTTTGTTATCTTTGCGGCATTTTCGAAATGCACGTCAGCGGCAGTGGAAGGATTCTGCTGTCAGCTGCGAATGACTCGTTCCAAAATTTCCCAACAGTGTTTTGTGAAAAGGACGTTTTAAATCCTGGGATTCCCATTTGGGTTTACGAATCGTCTCCGCAAGACTCACGTGATGATCGACTCTACCAGTAAAAAAAAAAACCAACTAGTAACACATTCAGCAACCTGTCTCTGAATAGCTTCTGGGTCATTCTTTAATCGGACCTGGTAGGGATAAGAAATACTCAAGGAATATTTCAGAAAAGGTAGCGCAAATGTTCCTAACGAGGCGAACTTTATAGATAAGTTACACTTACCTAAAACTGTATCAATAAACCCAAGTCGATCATTCATCTTCCCCACTGCGTACCTTACATGCTCGTTATATTTCATATCGTTTTGCAGCGTTACACCCAGATATTTAATCGACTCTTTTGAGTGTATCAGTATACCTCTAACACTGTATTAAAACATTACATTTATTCCTACCAAATGTATTAGATTTTTCTCATTTTAGAGCAAACTCTCATTCATCACACCAATAGAAATTCCTTACCTACCCACGGTCTCTCAACCATGATACTGTAGCTAACAACCGCAGATTGATGCTAACTCTATCCCTCAGACCACTCACATACAGGGTGAGGCATTTAAAACTGTATTTCGGAATATTTGGAAAAATGTAAATCGGATTAACAGAGTTTTAATGAAATTGTTCACATCGAAGTCGACCAACCATCAACATGAAAGTCGATTCCCCTCTCTGTACTAATCCCCGGGGGGGGGAGGTGGTCTTAAATAGGAACCCCTATTTTTTTATTGCAGGTTTGGATTCTCTTCTGTATGAAAAGTATTTTTTTTTTTTCAGTGATAGGTGGCTATTTAATCGGTAAAATTAAAATGAGTTGAAATTGTTGAAAAAAGGATAATATGACAAACAAATAGGCATCAGACCCTTCCTCTATGTTTAACACTTCCAGTTACAGTAAACAGTTGGACAGTACTGCGAAAAATCTTTGCAGAAGGAATATTCCTATCGGCGAGCAGATGAGCGTACCTTTGATGAGCTTCTCCAACATTTCTATGAGACTCAAAGTACAAGGAAATAGTATCTTCTTCCTCTACAATCGTTAGTAGCGTGGAATAATTGCATAGTGCGTGTACAATTCTAATCATTGAAGTGATATGACGAGTCTAATCAGGTACGGAGAGCGTGATTTCACTTGGTGCTTCACTCGATTGTGGGAGTTGTCGCATGATAGAAATCTCAAAAATATCAGAATCTGTACTTCGATTTTTCTAATCTGATGTGTATTTTTGAGACATTATCGCTTATCAATAATTTTCAATTTATTTTCATCTGTTGATTACAGAGCCATTTATCATGAAACGAAAAAGATGTTTGATGCAAAATTTATATATTTTTCCTGGAGGATGTGAATCTACAATAATAATAATAATAATAATAATAATAATAATAATTTAATAATTTCATAGCCTCAGCCCTAACAGAACTAGGATTCAGTGTCTATTATTACTGGTTCTTATTTGCTGATGGAAGACTGATCTGTAATTTAGCTTAAAATGGATGTTTATTCAAATTTGATCGCTGGTTTTTGTCCACCATATTGATGACAAAAACTGACGGATGACATAGGCAGGTTAAAATTACCAAAGTTCAAATGTCTGTAAACCTATTTGACCCAACTGCTATGGTCATCAGTCACTAGAGTTAAAAACTACTTGAACTAACTTAGGCTAAGGACAAGGCCTCCAAGGCCGAGGAGCCAGGCGCAGTGGCCGAGCGGTCGCGCCAGTCACAGTTTGCACGGCCACTACGGTCGGGGGTTCGAATCTCTCCTCCCCTCTCCCCGGGCATGGATATTTGTGTCGTCTTTAGTGTAAGGTAGTTCATAAGTAGTTTGTAAGATTAGGGACTGATAACCCCGCAGTTAAGTCCCATAAGCTTAACTAACATTTGAACAAGGCCGAGGGGGACTCGGACCTCCGATGGGAACGGCCGCCCAGTCCGCAGCATGACGCCTTGATCTCGCAGTCATCCCGCATGGTTATTACCGTAGTGTTTCCCACCTTGTATCCAAACGTAGACGCTTGTTGAATAGGAACACGTGGCACCGAAACTTTTTTCTCCTGTTCGTGACATTTGATGCATAATCGGCGAGCTGGGGCAGTAAATCAGGGAGGGAAGTGTGAAGAGGGTCGGAAATGAGGGCGGAAGCGTGTGAGGAGGCGGCCAGAGCACGAGCAGGCGGCCGCCGCCTCCCCTTCCCCCCCTGCCAGGGCCGTGCCGCCACGCGTCACGTTATCGTCGCGTTTCTTGTGGGGGCGTAAATGTCACTCCGCCTGCTTCTGAAGCCCACGGCGCTTAGTTAACTGCCTGTTGAATCCACTCCTCACACTCGATGCAAGCCGAGGACTATACTCGTATCGACCACTCTTGTACCAGAAAACACCTACTGTAAATGTCCACGCGCGCTTTCACGAACGTTTTACCACGCGAACGCTCACACGCAATGGTTGTGAATACAGACTTAAATGTACAGGTTGATTAAAAAACGCAACAAAAACAAATTTCAATGACTAATCGAGGGGAGTGAATACATAGTATTTTGAGTAGAAACCCATGATATTAATTTTTCATAAATTAATATATAATGAATATATACTTTGAACAGAAGTCTGTATCTAAGGAAGAATATTCTGAATTTGTAGGCGTGGACATTGATGAGATATTGACTTAAATGGTCTGCTAACACGGTTCACTTCAGCTACTTGTGCTAACAGTCATCCGATAGGCGCGTCTTCTAGCCAGGCAAGGAAGTTAACGCGTATTTTGCAGTTACCTCTTGATAAAAAATCTTAAAAATACACAAACATAAAACATGTATTTTAAACGAGATGGCTAATACAAAGAGGGGGATTTCCGAGACAGTGATACAAACCTTGTTGCCTCTTATCTGACACACACGCGCCTGTCAGAAGGTTAGGGATACTGCAAATATTACTGATAAACATCACTAAATTAGTTTAGTTTGTTTATTGTCATTCATTTGTTTCGTATGGTATCATATTTTGAGGAAATCCACCACTGATTAATAGATACTTCTTGTACAAAAGCGTGAAATCATTTGCTGGAGAACACACGAGTTCATCCTTTACGCATTTACTCTTATTTAAGAAACTAGTGATCTTGACATACATCACTTATGAAATTTGTTGTTAATAACCGAACCCAATTCGAAATCAACAGCAATGTGCCTAACTACAATAGCAGGACAAAGGATGATCTTCACTATTCAAAGTTAAATCAACTTTGGCGTAGATAGATGTATATTATGACGGCAGAATAGCCTTTGGTCACTTACTAAATAGCACCAAAAATATGACAGGTAACCAAGGACCATGTAGAAAGAAATTAAACGAATTTTTGAGTAACAACTCCTCCTGCTCAATAGATGAATTTTCAGATATAAATCCTAGAAAAAAATTAATTTCTTGTAATATAGAGATACATTGACTCATTCCGCACTATTAAAGTCGTGTTAATGAAATATGGAACAAATATTAATCCAATCCAAATAAATTCCTTGTACTCCCATGCTCTTTGCTTTTCATCTTTTATGGGGTGGTAATATGGTATTAAAGTGCACCCTGCATAATAATTCACATATTGGCAAGAGATTAGTGAGCCACTCATACCTTCCAGACGTCCGCATATGCGAAAACGCGACTTTCACAAAGTTTTAACGATATGGGTCCAGCGAGCGAAACCACATAAAAATCTGATAACTGTTATTGTTAGCACTATGAGAATTCTTGCCTAGCCGTAATTCAAGGGTCTCCTGTACAGTAGGCAGGAGCGCTGACCACTATGCACCCAATCACGTTGGCCACCACACCTGTAAGGATTACTCACTATTGCAGCGTTTCGCCGACTTTTCGTAAGATTTCGAGCATGATGTCCATGCTTACTGAAAGGTTCAAGGAGGTTAAAATGGAGGGTAGATGACGTTATCTTTTCGAACAGATGACTGTAGAAGGCTGTCCGCAATCTAAGGGAGTCGTAGAATGCTATTTCTCTTTTAAAGTGAGCCTCTTAGAGTCAATGCACTGATCTAATAGTGCCGAGTATGTACTTTCAGGCAATATACTTTAGTACAGTAGTTACGCATATTTTCTGTAGTGGAACCCACAATATTCCTTTAAAGATCTTCAAAAAATTTTCAAATGTTTGTCAAGCTTAAAGGACGTAACTACGGGGTCATCCATCCCTAAACTTACAAACTACTTATGAACTTTATTATACTAAAGACAACACAAACATCCATGCCCAGGGGGGGGGGCATTCGAACCTCCTACGGGGAGCGGCCTCGCGCATCGGAGCATAATGCCTCAATGCGCACGACCACTCCGCCGCGGCTGTAAAGATCTTCGACACCCAGTCTATAATGACTGCACGGCAATGAATAACAACTAAAAATTATTTGTAATATGAAAATGTTATATTGAAATGCTTTGCTATGGAAAACTTTCGATATTGGTAAAGGCAACATTTATTTAAAAAAAAATTCTCCAACAAAAAATATTTTTAACGAATTAAATGATAAAATGAATGAGATTTCTCGTAGCGTTCAGTCTAGCTGTTATTGATACATTATATATTTTTATATATTTGTTAGTTTTAGGTGTAAGTCATTTACAACGCAAAGTTCGTTTTCAATATTTTATAAAAGAAAAAAAACCCTAGAGACACGTAAAGTTTGTTTCTAATATTTTACTAAGGGAGAAAAAAATAGATAGATATACACGTCATGCTGGAATTGTCCCTGTGAAGGCTATGTTACTTCGTAACGCATACTTTGTATTGTTAACAACAATCTGTAATGTAACTTTTCTGTTTTGATATGGTTGGAACGGTACGGCTCGAAAGCCAATAAAATAAAAAATAAACACTCAACATTATAACGGAAGCGAAATTTACATTTTCAGCGTAAGAGCGTCGATCTGTATTCTAACCTCGTAAGAAGCGATCACTGTTCAGGATATGTTCAAAACAACAATGTATAGCTTGCATCCCGCCACCGTCTCTCAATCTGCGTTTGCCGCCCTGATGCTACACTTCCAGTGGACCACGAGGGCCGCGGTGGAGTAGCCGAGCGGTCTAAAGCACCTCGCTGCGGAGCGCGCGGTTGCTCGCCGCGGAGGTTCGAGTCCTCCCTGGGGCATGGGTGTCTGTGTTTGTCCGTAGGTTAGTTTACCTAGGTTTAAGTAGTTTGTAAGCTACGGACTGATGATCACGCAGTTTGGTCCGATAGATTTACAGACATTTGATTTGGACCACGAGGTGGTTGTAGCCTATGGGTTGGGAACCTCCGCCCGGACAAATCCCAGTAACACATGTCCCTTGGGTCATCTGTACAGTGGCCGTACCACACGACTGAGCACTGTTGCACTCGCGCCCGCTTTGATGACACAGGCACACACCCATACACACACACACACACACACACACACACACACACGCACGCGCGCGTTCCTGACCTGTCAGAGCGCCCCCTGGCCACCACGGCACGGCAGTTCAGGTTTCAGGCGGTCCCCTGCTGTAGTTGAAGCCGTACTGGTGCTTCTGCGGCACTCACCTCACCCAACACCGGATTCCTGCCACCCGGCTCCTGGTCTTAGTGGAGGGGCTGGCCGGCTCGCCACCCGCAGACAGCTCAGAGTCCGGAATAGGAAACGTTAACAGGGATTGCACCCGCCACAAGCTCCGCCCAGTCTGCCCCTTCCACAGCAAATGGCTCAAGTGACGCCCAGCGCTCGCAACGTTTGAAACGGCATATCGGGTTCACCTACTTGGATGGTCTCCATATTACATAACAATTGGCAGTGGCGGATGGTGCTTCAGATGACTGACGGTTTACCTCTATGAGTGCCGGATCTTGACAGTGGCGACTCCTCAACCCCTTCCCCCCCCCTGCCCCACCGCTCGGCTTCCAAAGAGAATTTCGCGCTCCTCTGCGAGTGGCGCAGGGGGAAAGTGCCACGATTGTTTTCTGCTGTCTGTGAGCAGAGATTACTGAACAATTTCGGCCAGCGAGCGTTTCACATGATACACTAACGTCCTGTCAGGAACACAAGTCAGATATCATTTTCCACTTTGTTTCATGAAGCTGGAAATGGGTAAGAACTTTTAAGGGCTAATGGAAGGTTAAACAGCTTGTAACATCCATGCAAAGATATCTTGTGTGAGAGTGGCTGAAGTCACCAAGAGATACAAATCTGATAATGGAATCTCCGAAACGTGGCATTAAAGAATGATTTCTATTTTTATGTTTTGCGACCTATTCAGCATACCCGCAGCACTACCGATTATTGTAAATATGGTCGCCTGCCTCTATCGCTACTTTATATCGCATTTACAGCATCCGTGTTATAACTCCCGTCTATTACAATACTCTGCTTGAAATCAACAGCACAATGCAGAGTTATTCTAATCATGTGACTGGAGACAATTAAATGTTAGTGAAAAAACTAGCTCTATATTACCGTTTTTAGTATGTTCCTTGTGGTAATGATAATAATTTCTTGTGGTTCAGGGGCCTGATACAATTACAGACATGTCAGTACAGAGTAGAAGGTAGCTGTTTCGCACCTATCTAAATGTTTACATTTTTTTTCTCTCCTCTGCGTATATTGATACGTATGTACATACAGAGTGATTACTTCCGCTGTGTACAAACTCTAAGGACTAGCACTTTTTTGTGCATATATTGATACGTATGTATATACAGAGCCGGCCGCAGTGGCCGAGGGGACTGAGGTGCTTCAGTCACGGTCTGCACGGCCACTACGATCGGAGGTTCGAACCCCCCCCCCCCCCTCTGGCATGGATATTTGTGCCGTCCTTAGTGTTAGCTAGTTCATAAGTAGTTTGTAGGTTTAGGGACTGATGACCCCGTAGTTAAGTCCCATAAGCTCTACAAACATTTGAACATTTTTTGTCTATACAGAGTGATTACTTCCGCTGTGTACAAACTCTAAGGACTAGCACTTTTTTGTCACAATCTGCTCGAACATCTGGCGCAGACATTTCAGGACCGCTGTATTGGTGGGGAAGGCTTCACAACTTGGTCTGCTCGTTCCCCAGACATCACTCAAAATGTTCAAATGTTTGTTAAGCTTATGGGACTTAACTGCGGGGTCATCAGTCCCCAAACTGACAAATTACTTATGGACTAGCTTATACTAAAGACGGCACAAACATCCATGCCCGAGGGGGGATTCGAACCCCCAACGGCGAACGACCTCGCGCATCGTAGCGTAGCGCCTAAATTCGCTCGGCCGCGGCCGACATCAGTCCCCCGCACATTTGGGTGTGGGTACACTTGAAGGAAATGGTCTATGCGAATCTAATCAACGACGTGACGACACTACAGGGTCGAGCGTCAATGCGTATCTGCAAGAACCTCAATAAATGCCCGGTTTACTGCAAAGGGATCGTCATTACTTACGCCAAAGGACAGAAGCATGCGTTGCCATGAACGGACGCCACGTGGAACATCTCCTACAAAGACGTGTTTATCTCAGAAATCATGCGTTTCCGTATTAATGATGAATGTACTTAGTTTCTTGTTTCGATGAGTACTGTCACTTCTCAAAGTACAGTATACTTATTTTTAAACCGCTTGTATATGTTACAAGATCCAATGATGTCATCAAATCTTTAGAAATGTCGATTACTACAAATATATAGAAGCGATCTTGGTGTACCGTGATTTTTGAAATTATTGAAACAAATTGAATCGCTTTCAACAATGTCAGGTATATGCAGAACTTTTGTTCCGATTTTGTTGGTTCTTGCTGTATAATAACGCTATCTATACTCCATTCGTCGAAACGAGAGACGTACTGTAAACACAGCAAGGCGCGTGACCACAGCGCTGCCGTCGAGGGGTGTACAAGGCAGGGGCGCACAGTCAGCGTGGCCGTCTCAATTGCAGGTGTGAGCTCGTTAGTGCGTGCTGTACAGCGGCGATTTCAGGATCTCTCAAGTTCATCTTTAAAGACGCTTGAAAGACTAGTTGAACCTTCGAGAAGTGGTTCTAAGGTGTTCTTCCTCGGCTTGCGGTTATTGTTGATAAAGCGCCGTACCGTTATCGTAGAAAATAAAAAGTCCCCAGTGCGAATTCCAATAAGGACTAAATATCAGAGTGGCTAAAATCTAAAAACCTCGATTTTGAAGACGCTATGATGAAAAAATAACTTTTAGATATATTTCAAAATTACAGAACAACGCACAACAAATACGCGATAGATGAAATGGCGAGGAATGCAGGGAAAACTGTTCTTAGAATTCCTCTGTACCGCTGTGAATTAAACGCCATCGAGTAAGTGTGGGCCAGAATCAAAGGCTATGTTGCAGCGAAAGACAAAACACAAAATTCTGGAAGTTGAAGAACTGCAAGAAGAAGCAGTAAAAACAGTGACTGCAGAGCCGGCCGCGGTGGCCGAAGGGACTGAGGCGTTCCAGTCACGGTCTGCACGGTCACTATGGTCGGGGGTTCGAATACCCCCTCGGGCATGGATATTTGTGCCGCTCTAGTTCGTAAGTAGTTCATAAGCAGTTTGTAAGTTTAGGAACTGATGACCCCGTAGTTAAGTCCCATAAGCTTAACAAACATTTGATTTGAAGCGACTGCAGAAGTTTGGAACAAGTTCGTCCTCCGTGTCGTATTTTTAGTTGAAAGTCAAATGTGCAAATTGTAGAGGAGAGATAGAGGAGCGGTTTGGTATAAACCTCAATTAAAACAGTTCAACCTTGACAGAATGAACCTTGTTTCGCCGTCCTTTACCATTACTGTTACTGGTAATGTTATTAAAAATTGTGTATGAATGGAGTGTTTTATTAGCAACCTGTATGAAAACAAATCTGTTTTGACAGAATGAACTCAGTGTCATCGTACTTTTAACATCATTGTAATTGGCTTTGAATCTTCCATGTTGTGCATTATTTCGTTACGTTGTTGTCCAGGTTTCTCAGGGTCCGCTATGACGTCAGCTCGGCAGCCAGCCGACGCCACCAGCTGCAAAGCGTGCGCGAAGGATTTTGTACACCCCTTCGTATCACGTGAACACCGGATGCTTTCTCTGGAAACGATCGTAGTCGCTCACGTGACACTGTTTACGTTTCGTCCCAGCTCTCGGTGAACGGAGTATAGTGTAATTTTGATCTACGAAGTGGATACATTCAAATACAATCCATGTTACCAACCCCTCTTACGAGGTGCATTCAACTTCTAAGGCCTCCGATTTTTTTTTTTTTTTTTTTTCTAATTAAATGCTCACCTGAAATCGATGAAACTGGCGTTACTTCTCGACGTAATCGCTCTGCAGACATACACATTTTTCACAACGCTGACGCCATTGATTCCATGGCAGCGGCGAAGGCTTCTTTAGAAGTCTGCTTTGACCATGGAAAATCGCTGAGGCAATAGCGGCATGGCTGGTGAATGTGCGGCCACGGAGAGTGTCTTTCATTGATGGAAAAAGCCATAAGTCACTAGGAGCCAGGTCAGATGAGTAGGGAGCATGAGGAATCACTTCAAAGTTGTTATCACGAAGAAACTGTTGCGTAACGTTAGCTCGATGTGCGGGTGCGTTGTCTTGGTGAAACAGCACACGCGCAGCCCTTCCCGGACGTTTTTGTTGCAGTGCAGGGAGGAATTTGTTCTTCAAAACATTTTCGTAGGATGCGCCTGTTACCGTAGTGCCCTTTGGAACGCTATGGGTAAGGATTACGCCCTCGCTGTCCCAGAACATGGACACCATCATTTTTTCAGCACTGGCAGTTACCCGAAATTTTTTTGGTGGCGGTGAATCTGTGTGTTTCCATTGAGCTGACTGGTGCTTTGTTTCTGGATTGAAAAATGGCATCCACGTCTCATCCATTGACACAACCGACTAAAAGAAAGTCCCATTCATGCTGTCGTTGCGCATTAACATTGCTTGGCCACATGCCACACGGGCAGCCTTGTGGTCGTCCGTCAGCATTCGTGGCACCCACCTGGATGACACTTTTGGTATTTTCAGGTCGTCATGCAGGATTGTGTGCACAGACCCCACAGAAATGCCAACTCTGGAGGCGATTTGTTCAACAGTCATTCGGCGATCCCCCAAAACAATTCTCTCCACTTTCTCGATCATATCGTCAGACCGGCTTGTGCGAGCCCTAGGTTTTTTCGGTTTGTTGTCACACGATGTTCCGCCTTCATTAAACTGTTGCAACCACGAACGCACTTTCGACACATCCATAAATCCATCACCACATGTCTCCTTCAAATGTCGATGAATTTCAGTTGGTGTCACACCACGCAAATTCAAAAAACGAATGATTGCACGCTGTTCAAGTAAGGAAAACGTCGCCATTTCAAGTATCTAAAACAGTTCTCATTCCCGCCGGCGGCGGTAAAATTCCATCTGCCGTATGGTGCTGCTATCTCTGGGACGTATTGACAATGAACGAGGCTTCATTTTAAAACAATACGCGTGTTTCTATCTCTTCCCAGACCGGAGGAAAAAAAATCGGAGGTTTTAGAACTTGAATGCACCTCGTACTTCCCCTTCTACCTCTTCCACAGTCCACCTCTCTCTCTCTCTCTCTCTCTCTCTCTGTCTCTCTATTTATGTGTGTGTGTGTGTGTAGGTTACTTTTGTCCATTATTCACTCTATGTGGTGTATTTTACAGAGCAAGTGTAAACTAGACCTGCTATTTTAACAGCTGTGCTCGCCTAGCCGTGACAATCCAAGAAATGCATCGCTGCGCCAACTCGTTAAATGCGCCAGAGCAGAAATAAGGCGACGCAGCAAGCGTCTTTAACACCAGCTGTTTTGCAGCTACTGGGCAAAACATTCGCCACTCGTTCCGCATGGAGAACGGTCTCAGTAATAGCGAGGAACAGCAATGGCATTCAGAATGAGACGAGGAAATACGCGGAAGGCACCAAATGCTGACAACACTCCGCAAGAAAGCCACAGACAAATTGAAAGCGTGTGCAGGAGTGAAACTCGCACCCGGTCTGCTTTAATTTGGCACCCTTCTGCCTCTGAGGCATACAAGTAAAACCTCAGAGTTTCCGCATACCAGTACTCTCTCGCTCCACTGCATATTAGACGGCACTGTGCCTGCTTTAACTGAGAGAAGAGAAAGTCAAATGATAGCGTGGCTGGCTAAAACTTACCTCAGGTCAGTGCACAAAAAGACGAAAATAAAGGTAGGACCAAGCTTTCGGAATAGAATTCCTCCATCAGGCACGAGAAAAGAGAGAGGAGAAAGGAAGAAGAAGGAGAGTAGCAGGGAAAGTCACATTTATGCGTCAGAGTTTCTTTCAGAGTAAACTATTAGTTTTAGAGAAATATGATACAACTAGAGGCCCCGTGCGATTGCCGGCCGCGGTGGCCGAGGAGACTGAGGCGCTCCAGTCACGGTCTGCACGGCCGCTACGGTCGGGGGTTCGAATCCCACCTCGGGCATGGATATTTGTGCCGTCCTTAGTTGTAAGTAGTTCATAAGTAGTTTGTAAGTTTAGGGACTGATGACCCCGTAGTTAAGTCCCATAGACTCTACAAACAAACAAAAACCCGTGCGATTACTTCGCACAGTTAGCGGAATGAAAAAAATGTTGGGTAAAAATGGAAGTAAAGTTGAATCTTCACGCATAGCTTTCTTAAGAATCAGTCAGTGCAAGTGGTTAGAAGCGCAAATGAAAGAGCTTGATCAGTTGAGTGTTTTTAGGTCAAAAAGAACTGCGTGCCTTAATTAGAACCGAAGATATCGTAAAACAAACCGATTAAAATCTTCAATAGGTTACAGCAAGGACATCCCCATAAGAAATATACAGAAGGAAATCACGTTTGAGTATAGAAAAAGGAAGGCGAGAGTTATGTAAATTCTGATACTTGATGACAAATATGTAGATGAATAGCTTTCGCTTAAAACAAAAATAAGGAAATCGGCCAGGTAGTATGGTCTGGTCGTATGACTAGTTTTCCTAGATTCATTTAATATAGGCTATAAGATTCTACAACTCTTGAGACAGATTAGTGATATTACTTTTTTATTATTTTTACTTGTTAGTAAAAATGTAAATACTTAAAAAGGATAAATAACATGTTCTGCAAAAGGAAATTACTTTATTAAATTCTGTTTTTCTACTTTTATAGTGGAAACTCCGCTTTTATAGTCGCTTGTGCTGAAGAGAAAGGCAATGGTTTCTTTCGAAATTCCAGCGGAAAAACGAGCAACGAAGTCACACATAAAGTTACATATCTCTCCACAATGCCTGGTGATGTATCAGCATTGGTCGCCTTGATTCTTCCCTCAAATGGAAACATTTACTTCTAACTCAGCTAGTCCTCGACGGAAACTCGACCGTAATCTGTCTGTCCTACGAACGAATGATTGCACTTATTAGTGATCAAAGGAAAGGTCATAAAGTATAATCTTGATAAATTTTTATGTCGATAAATGCTGAGAAGTGAGAAAAATTTCAGAATATTGATATGAGTTTTCTATCGAAAATATAAACCTTTGCCGGCCGGGTGGCCGAGGGGACTGAGGCGCTCCAGTCACGGTCTGCACGGCCACTACGGTCGGGGGTTCAATTCCCCCCCCCCCTCGGGCATGGATATTTGAGCCGTCCTTAGGATAAGCTAGTTGATAAGTAGTTTGTAAGTTTAGGGACTGATGAACCCGTAGTTAAGTTCCATAAGCTTAACAAACATTTGAACATTTTTTATAAACCTATATACAAACGTATAAACCAATAATGAATGAGTTTGATGCAAATCAATAATGGTAAGGGAATAGAAAGCGCCTCCTTATATTTTTCATTCGGTAACAAATTCCATGAAGTACAGTATCTTTCTCATTCACTAGACTTGAGTTTTTCACTAAAATATTTAATGAAAATTTCTGTGGTAATTAATATTGTTATTTACGATTTCAGTTCTGTTCACCTCAATAGTTTTTGATTCTGAGATATGTGACCTAGCTTTTGGATAAACACTCAGTGCAAACATTTCAATTCGTTATGGTACATTTGCAGATTACCAAGGAACAATCACAGTCATAAACTGAAATTATGAAAACACAAAGTCAACTACTGTCACATTACAGAGCGCAGCGAAAATATGTTTTTCCGATGTTCCCAGACGACACCGCTGTGCAAATTTGGTTTCAAATGTTCAAATGATTGTATAGCTTATGGGACTTAACTACGGGGTCATCAGTCCCTAAACTTACAAAATACTTATGAACTAGCTAATACTAAGGACGGCACAAATATCCATGCCCGAGGGGGGATTCCAACCCCCGACCGTAGTGGCCGTGCAGACCGTGACTGGAGCGCCTCAGTCCCCTTGGCCACCGCGGCCGGCATAATTTGGTTTTCAAGAAATCTTGAAGCCTTCACACGACGTGAAGTAACATGAAGATTAGTGTGAATTAACGAACAGCGTCGTCCAGAGATCACGTGACAATCCCAGCTTGATGTTGAGAACATGCGCAGTACGCAGTGCTCACTCCAGAGATATTCTAGCTATATGGTTGTAGCGTTAGAAAGTGGGCAAGGATGAGACACGTTCAGGAACACGATCCGTGTGCCGACGGATTCAGCGCTCTGTCGTTTGCCGCAAACATTGTTTCGATATCTGGATCCGTTCACGAAATAAAACGAGTGTTATGGTTTGCGTGACTCACACTTTATAAAAGCGTCAGAAATAACAAAAACCAAACCGTCTATATATTGGCCCACTTTAGGTTACGGTAGTAACACTAAAAGTGGGCCTCTGCGATCGTCTTTTGATAGCTCGAAATTTAAATGAAAATAACGGCTGAACTATTCATGGTACACGAAAATTGAATAACCAAGTTTGTAGAGGAGCAAATTCTCTACAACTTTGCTCTATTATGTTTTTTTTTTCATATCTCGTAGCTTTTCAAAGATATTTGCAAAAGTAACGGCGATTTTGGTATGTATGTCTGTCTATCTGTCTGTCCGTAACGTGTTTCCTGTTTTTAAGGCGAACCGTTCAACCGATCAGCACCAAATTTTACAGACATGATTGTAGGCCGCCAGAGACCATAACCTCCCTTTTTCAAATTTTTAGGACAAAAAATACGGTAGTAAAACCAAAAAAAGCCGTTTGTAATATAATTGTAATTGCAAACGAACCGTTCATCTGACACGAAACTTGAATAACCTAATTGGTAGAGGAGAAAATTCTCTACACCTTAGCTCCCTTATGTTTTTTTTCATATCTCGTATCCTTTGAGTGATATTTGCAAAAATAAAGGAGATTTGACACCCTCCATTGAATTAACGAAAACCAGCCGTTCGGAGATGTCACGTGACATTACTCGCGTATTCGATGGTTTTCTTATTGTAACTTACACGTTGTCATTTAAAAGCAACGGCACACTGAGGAATTAACAAAAACACATCGTTCTTCGTACGATAAATGATAATCTAATGTCTACATATGCCATATTAATATCAGTTAACAATGGCCATCAATAGTATGAGATTAAAGAACTACTGTTTTGATTTATAGCCGTAGCGTAGTCGGCAAGGTGCTGGGCTGTGAAGCGAAAGGTCGGTGGTTCGAAACCCGCCACTACCTATTTTTTTTCCTAAAATGGTTTCAGACACTCTTATTAATTAATTAATTATGAGTTATATTATTATTTTCGATCAAAATGTTTGCAAAAACTTATAAAACTACAAATCTAAAGTGGGCCGTAAAACACGTAAGTGCGATTTTTTTAGTTGCAACTTAGCAAGTCAGAGAGTATTGCCCTGCTTGAGACGAGGTAGAGTGCGTCGTTGGACGTAAGCGCTGAGTGACAGTAGCGTCTCTGGCAGTCCGCGGCGTTTGCAGCGGTGTTAGGCGTCTGATGGACGCCGCAGATGCCGCTGTGATATGCGGACCTCGCGTTTACTGCCGCCCCACAAGGGCAAGCGCGGTTACCAGATTATCCTCAATCTCTGCTGCCACTCTGCGACGCAAAAGACTGGCTTCACGTCCGTGTGTTGCGCTGTAGATACCACAGGAGTTCCAGGAAACATCTCTCTCTCTCTCTCTCTCTCTGTGTCTCTCTCTCTCTCTCTCTCTCTCTCTCTCTCTCTCTCTCTCTCTCTCTCTCGTGTACACAAGCTTCGTCCGATTCGTCAAACAGAAAAAGCTGCGAGGACAGACAAATTCCACAATTATTTATTACTTGCTTACGTTTTTTTTCCGACTAATGAACCGTGATCGTCAGAAGAATAGACCAATGCTAGTAGTCAAAAAGAACAGTGTTAATTTCAACTCGGCGATTATAAAGACGCTACTGCGAAGGTATTTACGTCATGCAGAACAATAGAGAGTTGATGTGTAACAACAGACACTCCTAGGCGAAACAGCTCGAATATATTTGTTTGTTAAGCTCCAAGGACTTAACTGCGGGGTCATCAGTCCCTAAACTTACAAACTACTTATGAACTACCTTACACTACAGACGACACAAACATCCATGTCCGAGGGCAACACGTCGTTTCAGTACGCGCGGCTAATCCACTGCGGCGCTCTAATATGTTTGTAACTTTCAGGATTAGGAGGGATTATAATAGATGAGTTTGGTTTTCTGAAGAATTGGAGAATATGGAGAATAATGACAAGAACAAAGGGCATGACAGGACATGTGCTACGACATCAGGGAACACCTTCCTTGGTAGACAGAGTTACAAATAAAATAAAAAATAAAATAACCTGACGATACTGCATAAAAGTGGCAGGTCACACCACAGTAGTATAAAGACCGAAGGCTCAAAAACAAATCTAAGATAGAACGATAAGTGAAGACACAACAAATGTAAGTTGAACATCATTAGCAAACAAATAAAACATACACACAGAGAGATGTCATTCACATGAAATTAAGTAGTAGACCTATTTGCGGAGAGGTGTGGGGTTCTTATGTTCGGCATCGTGAACAGTTCTATGGACACGTTGCGAGGCGTAGTCCCACTCAGTAGTGCCACCATACCGCGAGTGAGGTCCCACACCGTAGATTTGTGGCGGCACTCAACCCGATGTTCTCTGGCGTCTGTAACTTTGCTGTTCATTCAGTAAGTATGAAATCGCCACAGAGATGATTAGAATACTCCAGTGGCAGATGCTGGATTTTGTCAAAGTTCAGAGAGCATACGTTTTTCGAAGAGTCAGCCAATATATTGCTTTCTCCTACGTATGTCTCGCGAATGGCTACAAATTAGAGAGTTCGGCCCACACAGAGGCTTACCGCGAATCGTTTTCTCGCGGACCAAACGGGACTAGAGTCGCAGGGGGACAATGGTACACTAAGCATGGGGCTAGATGGATGTCAACGTAGAAATTATACTGTCAATTAAGACAGCGACATCCTGACACTCATACTAGAGATCAAGGTGATTGTTGTGTCACTATTCGCCACAACGCCGGCGGTCTACGCAACTTCCAGACGAGGCGATAAGTCGCTCCCAGTACTTAGGCCGTCGGGAGCGCCTGCAGTCTCGGTACCTCTGTGCCTGCGTTGCGCGCCGGCCAATAGGAAGGAGGAGGCTCGCCAAGATATGACGGCGCATCACAGCCGCGACAGTCAGTACAGGAGTGCAGAGGAGAACGTCAGTACCAGGAAGTTCAGCGAGTCCACAGAAGAGTGCCAGTCACGCAGTCTTAATACAGGCTGCAACATTTGCTATTGAAAAGACTCCAAGTGAAGCATAGCTGAACTGTATGTTAGATGGGAGTCTGTACCAACAAGTGCACCAAAGTTGAGTATTTAGATCGTTGTATTAATAAATCCTTGTGGACTAACCACTTTTTTCTCGCAGACCTTGTCTCCATCCTTGCTAGCGACAGGTAGAGCCGGTCATGTCAGCCTTCAGGCTCGCTCGTAGCTCGTCCCCGCCTTGCACCAGACTCGCAGCGATGGGGCACTGCGAGTCAGCCTGCTACGAGCTTCCACTGCGCTCGGGAGACTCGTAGACCCACGGATACTATACTCCGTTCACCGAAACGAGAGACGCACTGTAAACACACTGAGGCGCGTGACCAGGGGTGGACAGAACAGGGATGCTCGCTCAATTTTGCTGCAGCCGTTTCAGGTGTAACGTCGTTGTGTGTGTTGTTATATGCAGTGGTAATAGGTGTTGCCTGTCAACATCATCTTAAAGGACCAGTTGCTGAATAGTAACATAAGTATTGATGTTTACAATACCATTCAGCATTCATTATGTGTGTCTTTTTCTCTCCCATTGGTATCATGTAAGAGTAACCTCATTACGTCATTGATAGATTGATTGATTTTCTCAGGGAAGCCAAAACAGTCTTGGTCCAACCCGCCACTACCTGCAACGAAACTAAGTTTATTGTGCGGTATCGCTCCCTGTATATCTAGTAAAGCCAACCAATGCCCTTGAACAGTGCAAGGAGTCCCTTTACCAGTTCTTTATTAGACACGATTTCTTCAGGTCTAGTTGTCCCAAATGTTCTGTGCCTCTCACTCTCCAATGCAATGTATTCGAAGATTAGATGTGATGCAGTTTCATCACCGTCATCACAGATCCTACATTTAGTGTCCTCTTCTGTTATTCCCATTGTATGTAGGTGTTTTTTTTTTAATTCCCATGGCCTGTCAGCAATCCAACCATGAGTCTAATCTCTCTCCTGTTCAGGCCCAGGATTGCATAGATTCTTTTAAAACATGGCTTTGGCATCATTACCTTGACATGTTTTTGTTGATAGACTTTGTGGTCCAATATTCTACGTGCTGTGTTCTGAGCCAGTTACGTAGTTCCAATTTGACCATTGCCTTGGTGATTGTCAGGACAGGTTCCGGTCCAATAAATGGAGTCTCTGCCCCCATCCTGGCTAATCTGTCGGCATGTTCGTTGCCACTGATCCCCGAGTGGCCAGGGACCCACAATAGGTTTACCCTACTGCTTTCCCCTAGCTCCACCAGAACCCTGTGACATTCTGAAACAATATAAGATCTTGTTGCAGGAGCTGCCAGTGATCTCAGGGCTGCCTGGCTGTCTGAATAGATATAGATACTACGATCTTTGTAGCACCTACGAACATTCTCCTCCACACACGCCCTGATGGCAGTGATTTCGGCCTGGAATACTGAGGTCAGTTTCCCTAGTGGGATGTCGCCCTCCAGTCTTGGCTGCACCCCGTAATCCCGGCCCCAACGCCTTGGTCTGATTTTGACCCGTCAGTGAACCAGACAATATCCCCCGTACGGTGTCGAACTATTTTCTCCCACTGCTCCCTACTAATTTCTCTTGTTTTACCTTTGCGGTCTTTACTCGATATGTAAGTTGGCGGCAGCAGAATCGTTCTGCAGTCGGCTTCAAATTCCGGCCATCTAAATTTCCTTAATTTACTTTGTCTGTTTAGGACTTTTTAGAAAGGTATGATTTTTATGTAATAGTCGGTATACATCATGTTTATCAGATTTTTGCGTACGTTATTTAAACTATCTCAAAATAAATGTTTGTAGAGCTTATGGGACTTAACTAAGGGGTCATCAGTCCCTAAACTTACAAAATACTTACGAACTAGCTTATACTAAAGACGGGACAAACATCCATGCCCGAGGGAGGATTCGAATCCCCGACCACAGCGACCGTGTAGACCGTAACTAGCGCACCACAGATAACTCGGCCACCGCGGTCGGCTAAACTATCTCATCATCACAAGTTCAATTAGGCCTAATTAGTGACGGACTTCTCTGATTGTGCAGTTTTCTGATGAGGCATCAGCTCCACTGAATGAACGTTTATTAAAGAGCCTGCTATTAAAGACTACATTTAGTATAGATGGTTCTACTCTAGTGGATTAAAAATATTGTGGTGAGCAGTGCTAAATTTTGTTACCTGGCTATTTTTCTTTCTTTTTTGTACCATATAATGGCAATTAGGAACCTGCACTCGGGTTTAGTGAGTTCTTTAACGTGACCATATTAACTCTAAGGTTTACAACACGATTAACGCTAGATTTCCAGAACGTCGGACGTGCAAATTACACCCTGTGGCACGTAAATCTTTGCCGAAAGACGAATGCTTTTCCACTCACAAAACACAAAATGAGACTGCTCGTAGATAATTAACTAATGAAAGGCGTACGTCTGACTACACATTACGCAGGACAAGAAGGTCTACATAATGGTGTTTGGGTATGTTACTGTCGCCATTTTCTGTTATCCAGTGTACTCGGAGATCTCTATAATAGTGTAATGGTATTGTTCTTTTTTATTTATTTATTTTTTCTTCCTTGTCATCTCTGCCGTCGTTCATGACCATTCAATATTGTCTTTCGCAACATTCATTACCGCCGTATTTTTACACAGAAGGAATATTTTCTCGAGAGTTTTTCTTTTTACAACGCACCAGCTGTTAACAGTTTATGAAGTTTATAATTATTATTATTAAGTCTTTTCGTATGACAAATTCTAAGAGACGGCACACCACACTTTGCCGACTTCCCTTGCGCTACGAGTCTGACTGAGTCGCCTCGCTCGCGAGCGCCTGTGCTCGAGCCACGAGCTGCTCGCTGCGAGCGAGTTTCTTGCGCCAGCCCACAACCTTTCGAATTTACAGCATCGCGAGGACTTAACGAAGCTAAATTTTTTGCTATTTTGGAAACCATTGGAGCACAATTACAGTGATAAACGTTGCCTTTCTGCTCCAAGTAGCCTAACAAGTTGGTGGAGATCCCTGTTGTTGCAGTCACTGGCAGAACTTCCTCAGGCACCAAGGCGTTGCTTTTTACGTGTGTTACATGTGAACAGAACTGAACACTCACGGTAGAGCCCCACAAGGTAACTGTGTAACTGCATAACGCCTTTCGGCTCGCAGTCTCCCCGTGAAGGGGCTTCCTTCTCAACTTCTTGCGCTGCTTTTGTGCCGTTTCTCCATTTCGCGCAGAATGAGACGTAATTGCTGGCTCCTCGCAGACGTTCGCATCCGGCTTACAAAAGGACGTTTTGTTTCGCCAGGGAGCTGTCGGAGCTGTTCTGCGCAGTCGCGGGTCGGGAGTCAGCGAGGCGAGGCGAACAATACCTGCCGTCACGACTCGGGCGTGGTCGAGTTTCGCAGTGGCCGCTGAATGCACTTCCTCTCCGGGGCGCCAGTCATGGCCGGTGTTGCGAATTCTGTCGCGGTATGCAGGATCCCACAGCAGCCCGAGACCGGATTGGTCACGGCTCCGCATGTACTGGAACCGTCCTACAAAATAAATTTCTCGAATTTCAAGATTAGTTCACGGAGTCTCGTCACCTTGTTCTTTCGTCTGTATATGTCACATTTTCCAACCAGACTGCTACCTGCAAGAAAAGATAAATAGTTGCCTTGACTTTTGCCCCAACCCTCGTATATAAGGTGTTACAAAAAGGGTACGGCCAAACTTTCAGGAAACATTCCTCACACACAAAGAAAGAAAATATGTTATGTGGACATGTGCCCGGAAATGGTTAATTTCGATGTTAGAGCTCATTTTAGTATTTCTCTTTAAATGTAAATTGAAATAATTCGTGAAGACAATTGTCAAAATGCCCAATTGTTTCGTTAGTATGTACTGTACTTCCTCGATTCACCGCCAGTTGGCCCAATCGTAGGAAGCTTATGTTGACTTCAGTGCTTGTGTTCATGTTCTTCCAACTACGCTCACTGGACCACGTTATCATGATTTCATACGGGATCCTCTACGTGTGCTGCTAGAACATGTTCCTTTGTAAGTACGACACAACATGTGGTTCATGCACGAGGGAGCTCCTGCCCATTTCAGTCGGCGTGTTAGTAGGCTTCTTAACAACAGATTCGGTGACCGATGGATTGGTAGAGGTGGACCAATTCCATGAACTTCACGCGCTGCTGACCTCAACCCTCTCGACTTTCATTTATGGGGGCATTTGAAAGCTCTTGTCTACGTAACCCCGGTACCAAATGTAGAGACTCTTCGTGCTCGTACTGTGGACGGCTGTGATACAATACGCCATTCTCCAGGGCTGCATCAGGGATTCCATGCGACGGAGGGTGGATGCATGTGTCCTCGGCAACGGAGGACATTTTGAACATTTCCTGTAACAAAGCGTTTGAAGTCACGCTGGTACGTTCTGTTGCTGTGTGTTTCCATTCCATGATTAATGTGATTTGAAGAGAAGTAATAAAATGAGCTCTAACATGGAAATTAAGCGTTTCCGAACACATGTCCACATACATATTTTCTTTCTTTGTGTGTGAGGAATGTTTCCTGAAAGTTTGGCCGTACCTTTTTGTAACACCGTGTATAGTAAACTGTCGTGGAAATCCCATGTTCAGGATCTTCTTCGAAAACTAAAATCTGCTTTCTTTACCATTAGAACCGTTTCTGAGATAAGTGATAGTTTAGCAGGAAAAGTAATATACTTTGCGTATTTTCATTCGCTTATGACGTATGGTGTTATTTTTGGGGTAACTCATCCGGTTCAAAAAGGATATTTATTACGTGGAAACGGCCGGTTCGGACAATATGTGCTGTTCAGTAGCCTGGGAATTCTGACATTGGGCTCTCAATACGTATTTTCTTTGATGTCGTGTGTTGTTCATACTATTTGGTTATTTCAAAGAGTTAGCAGCTTTCATTCAGTTACTACAACATAGAAATTTAATATGCATTAGGATCACACCTCATTGACACTTGTGTTGAAAGGTGTGCAATATTCTACGGCATTCATTTTTAATAAGCTACCGCAAGAATACAAAGAGTTTAGTAGTAAACCAAACACTTTCAAGACTAAGCTGAAAAGTTTCCTCGTGACTCACTCTTTCCATTCCTTCCGTCTAGCAACTCCTCTAAGAATTTAAAACATAAAGTAATTCCTGTGTTACGTTTTTGCTTCTATTTATTTATGCTTAGACCTGTCGTGTGCTTAAGATAGCAATACATTTCCCTTCATCAATTACTACTCCTTTGCTACAGTTTGATGTACTGACTCGTTCCATGTGGTTTGCTTTTAAATTCGGATGAAAGTTGTTATTAAAATTGAAAGTTGTCATTTAAATAAATATTGTTGTAAAAACTGCTTCAACTCTACCTGAGTGGCTTCTCAAGGAATCGTGTCGTATGTTGTGTGTGTTATCAGTGATTGTTAATGAGCCTACACTTTAACTAAAACTTCGCTAATCTGATTAAAAACTTTATCAAAGTGGTTCAACGTAGCTTTGAACAAAATCCAAATATATAATAAAAGCAAATTCTGACCTTGAGGCTTTGTGCATTCAGTGTAACCAGGTTAACATCTGATAGAAAACAGGCTGACTCATTAATGATTGAAACTGTCTGAACAATAAGAACTAAATTTTCTGGGTAAGTTAGTAATTTCTATTTATGGCTCAATTCAACAATTATTCCTGTGGTAGCTCACTTGTCAGATAACGCTAATTTATGGCCTACCTGTGCGCAAGGAAACAGCATATGTGACACTGCTCTGAAAATTACTGCCAAAGCGGCAGCTGCTGCCTGCAGAGTCAAAGCTAACTACAGATTAGGCAGATGTGCAGTGTGTATCCACTAACTACACAAATACAAAATTTCTCCAGCTCTGCATTATTATTATTATTATTATTATTATTATTATTTTGCGTTGGTAGTAAATGATCAACACGAAACAGTCTGAAGGTTTGATTTTAAAATAATAATAACTTTATTTTTTCTTCATAAGAAAGATGGGTATGAAACATTAACAATAGTGAATCTTTCACATATCTGTCATTATTCTGTATTTTTACTATTTTTTTATTAAACCAATCATTCTCTTTAGTACGATCAAAAATTAACTGGTACATTAAACAATGTAGTCAAAAATTATAATTATCCTCATCATATTTTCTCCCTTCTTTCATACAGCAAAAAAATCTTTCTAAACTCCTTTACTACAAATTGCATTATTTAGAAAATGAATATAAAAAGTTGTACTATAACCCTTCATGCTGAATGTCTGTCAGAGACGGACATCAAGTACGCGGATCGCCTAATAATGAAAATGATTCTCCTTACTTTGATTTTTCATAATATCATATCACTTTCAATCATCGTTAAATACTCCAAATTTGTTCACCTATCCGTAGGAAAAAAATTATCATTATTATTGCTAGTGCTCTTTTTCTAAAAAAAAAAAAAAAAGTTTGGGGGTACTCTGACATTACATATAATGCAGCGAAAATTACTTATAATTGAAGCATGGGATACTACCCACAAGAGAATGTGGCATTGCATACTTCAGTTTACATAACCTCAAATGAATCATGCGATTACCATCAACTCGCACACGAATTATTGACAGGTTTTGGTTTTTTAGATGCAGGAGAACAAGTTAAATAGTTTGTTATTTTTCTGCTCATCTCTCACCTCTAACTTAACTTTCAAGTTGCAACGAAAGACACACTTTAAAACTTCGCACCACTAACGAGAACGGAACAGCAAACGCAAAGAATAAAGAAAACAAAACAAAGATGGCAATGAATCGCGGATAGCGGGACCGTAGAGACATGTATCGGTAGCTCGGCGTTTGAGCGTAGGCCTACACATATTCGTTTAGCAACACAATCACCCAATTGTAGCGGGCGAGGGCACTACATGCTTGTCAAACTGGCAGCTAGCGATGCAGTTGTTGAGAACGGTTGCTAGAGCTTAAAATCCTTGAAAAAGTCAAAGACATCGCTTTTCCCACCATAAAGTGCACTGGTCTCGCTCGTATTGCAATTACCAACACGAAAAAATAAAATAGGAAAATTACGTACTTGAAATAAATTTTTGGCTTTCTTCCAAGTTCTCAACATTGTAAGATAATTACTTTGTGAACCAAAAAGTTTAGGGGTACGCGTCCCGTAGCGCGCCCCCCCCCCCCCCCCCCCAGAAAAAGAGCACTGATTATTGCACATAAAAAGATTCATCTGTTCAAAGCTCACACTGCAGTTTTGAAACGTAAATCCTTGACTGCGTACACAACAGTGTCATTGCTCACTCGTCGGTGGCGGGCAATGAATTCTGTTAGGTCAAACGCGGTGCAGCACACACCAAAGAGTGTCCTCGCGGAGTAAAGGATATCAGTTGCAGACATTCAACATGGCAGACCTCAGATGTGGCTAACTTTACCTACGTTTCAAGGTACGGCGGAACATGATAAGTGTAAATAAATAAAAAAAAAGCAAAACGGAGGCATACCAGAAAGCCGCGGTGGAGTAGCCGAACGGTCTAAAGCACCTCGCTGCGGAACGCGCGGTTGCTCGCCGTGGAGGATCGAGTCCTCCCTGAGGCATGAGTGTGTGTGTTTGTCTGTAGTTAGTTTACATAGGTTTAAATAGTTTGTAAGCTACGGACTGATTACCACGCAGTTTGGTCCGATATATTTACAGACATTTGAAGATTTGCATACCGGAAATAGGTTTTCTGCGAGCCATAATGGAATGGAACAGGATAAGGAGGAATTGACAATAGTATACAAAGTACCAACCGCTACACAACGTGAGGCGGCTTATGGAGTATGAATATGCGTTTTCACATGAACCTCCAGACTACGAATGACAGCTCTGCGCCGCGGTGGAGTGACCGAGCGTTCCAAGGCGACTAGCTGCGGAGCTCCCCGTCGGAGGTTCGATCCTCAAATTGTTTGTGAAGCTTAAGGAACTTAACTGCGGGGTCATCAGTCCCTAAACTTACAAACTACTTATGAACTAACTTATACTAAAGACGACACCATCATCCATGCCCGAGGGTGGATTCGAACCCCCGACGGAGTACGCCGTCGCGCATCGGAACGTAGCGCCTCAATGCGCTTGGCCACTGAACTGCGGCGTTCGAATCCTTCCTGGGGCATGAGTGTATTTGTTGTCCTTACTGTGTAAGCCCAGAAACTGATGACCAGGGATTTATAAACATTTGAACATTTGATTTTGTATAGCTCTGCCAATGCACCGCCTTTCTACGCGGCATTACCACCATCTGCATCTGTGGATACCGCTACCTCATGGCTGTGTGTGGCAGTGGTGAGATACGAGGTATGTCCACAAAGAAAGTTCCGTTTGGTTATATAAAACAAACATGTACAGATAAAAACAAATTATTGTACAAAAATATGCCTTCTTCGTAGAAGGTTGCCGCCTGTGTATTCAATCATGTGGTAACATGTTCTTTCAGCTCGTCGTCATCGCTCAAGTGTTGACCACCATAGACAGGTTTTAGGTGTAAGAAGAAAGTCGCTAGGAGCGAGACTGTACGGAGCATGATCAAACACGTCCCAGTGAAATTTCCGTAAGAGTTGTTTGGTCACATTCGCCATGTGAGGTCGGGCGGCAACGTGAAGGGAAGAAGAAGACTCCTTTCATCTCTTCTTACACCTAAAATCTGTCCTTGGTGGTCAACACTTCAACGATGATGAGCTGAAAGAACATGATTGCCACATGGTTGAATACACAGGCGGCAACATTCTATGAAAAATGCACACAAAACCTTGTGCCATGCTACGACAATTGCCTACAAAATTTCGGAAGCTATGTAGGAAAGTAGTTTAACAGTTGTAGATATTTGTACAATCAGTATTTTTTCTGTATCTGTTCACGTTTGGTTCATATAACCAAACGGAACTTACTTTGTGGACATACCTCCTATTTAGCGGACAGTGTGCCGCTACCTGCCGCTGAGCCGGCACGCAGGGACGGCGTCTTCCGCCGAGGTTCAGTGGCCGCCGGCTGGCCGCCTGCTTCCGGTCACCTGATCAGGGAGGAACTGCCGTGCTGCAGCCTGCCTGGCCTCGCCTTGCCTTGCACTGCCTGTTCTTGCTCGATACTACTGGGAGATATCGGCGCTCACGAAGCACATACAGGGTGTCCAGAAAAGGACTCCCTGATTTCAAAATTAAATATCTCGAAAACAAAGATCGATAGAGGAATGCAGTAAACGGTATGTTTATTGTGAAAGCTGTAAGAAGTTTATACATCAGTTTGAAATAATAGTTACAAAGGCTGCTAACAGATGGCGCTGTAATCTCCATACGTAATGCCTAGTATAAATAGTGATCCGAAGCCCAGAGCGATCAATTCCACTATTGCAACGTGAAAGGAGTTTAGCGTACCGAAGGAAGAGATTATAACCATGTACTCCATTGAACAAAGCGTTTTTCTGGTGCTAGAGTACCACAGGTTAGAAGAGAGACCTACGGCAACAAGGCGAAGTTCTCATGGACGATCTAATGTTCCAAAAGGACCCGATGCGAAAACGATACGTACGCTCTTCGCAAAATTTCAACGAACAGGCAGCGTAACTGATGATGTAGTGGGGCATGTTGGCCGCAAGCAAACCGCAGTTTCTGGAATTATTCAGCGAAATCCAATCTCATCCGTCCGTAGAATTGCATCTGAGACTGGTTTGAAGCGTTCCAGCACGCATAAAATACCGAGAAAGAGCCTACACATGTTTCCATTCAAACTTCAAACGCCCCAGGCCGTACCCGTACGAGCTGTTCAACAAAGGGTTACCTTTGCTAATCATATGATTGATAGTGAAGCATTTGTTGGTGGCTGCATCTGGTTTACAGAATCTGAATGGATACGTGAATAAGTAGAACTGGCGATTTTGGGGTTCCGAAAAGCCATATTGGTGTGAAGCGAAACCCCTGTATTCTCCTAAAGTTACTGTGTGGGATGCAGTATGCAGCAGAGGCATTATTGGCCCTTTTTTCATTCGAGAAACTGTCACTGGTGCACGTTACGTTGCAATTTTGGAACAATTTCTCGCCACATAGCAAGCGTTAGAGGATCGACCAGGTACTGAATAGTTTATGCAAGAGGAAGCCCGACCACATCTGACCGAACAAGTGTTTCGGTTTCTTGAGGAATACTTCGGGAATCGAGTCATTGCTTTGGGATATCTCAAATTTACTGGTGCAGGCTTGGATTTGCCTCCATATTCACCGGATTTGACTCGCTGTCACTTTTTTTTTTTTTTTTTTTTTTTTTTTTTATATATATATATATGGGGCACAATGAAAGACATGATCTACTCGAAGCATCCCGCCACGCTGGACGAGCTTGAATCGGCGATCTCTGTGACACGTGAATCCATTTCGGTTGAGACACTACGAAATGTGATGGCGAATTTCATTCTTCGTTTGCGCCACCTCTGTAGTGCCAATGGTGAACATTTTGAACATTTTGAAGCCGGCCGCGATGGCCGAGGGGACTAAGGCGCTCCAGTCACGGTCTGCACGGGCACTACGGTCGGGTTTCGAATCCTCCCTCGGGCATGGATATTTGTGCCGTCCTAGTTCGTAAGTAGTTCATAAGTAGTTTGTAAGTTTAGGGACTGATAACACCGTAGTTAAGTCCCATAGACTGTACAAACGTTTGAACAAATTTTGAAACATTTTGGAACATTTTGAAAACATTGTGATGTGATTGTTTGGAAAGAGTATTTTCACTTATGTATGCTGGTATGAGTTGTACAGCGTACAGCGCCATCTTTTAGCAGCTTTTGTAACTATTATTTCAATCTGCTGTATAAACTTCTTACAGCTTTCACAATAAACATACCGTTTACTGCATTCCTCTGTCGATCTTTGTTTTCGAGATATTTAATTTTGAAATCAGGGAGCCCTTTTCTGGACACCCTGTATTTACTCAACATATACAGGCAGGAACGCCGATGTCCCATATTTAGAACGCGCCAACAAGAAACACAACAAAATACTTGGAACAGTTCAGATACAACTACAGATACTGACACAAATAATGAAAGTGACACAGATCATTCAACGACGAACACGCACAAACACCCTGATAAACAGATAACAAGGAAACCGATAATCAATATGAAAAGAAAGACATATCTTATCATTTCATAAAATGTAATAGTTATAAGAATTGTGAATATAGAAATCAAATAACAGCAAGCAAAGATATTACATAACAAAGATTAATAGTACAAATAATCTAAAATAATTTTAGGATATAGTGCAAATAAGAAGCTGATTCAGGAGGGACAGGCTCATGGTCTTACCGAATCCCTCCCTCCTGGAAAAGCCATCTTGAGGGAAATTATTCTCTTTCCTAATTCTAAAGACATCTAATTAATTTCTGTCACAATCCGTAATGAAAAAAATAGAAAATAAATAAATAATATTGTACCAATGTTAGATTAAATACGGGCAGGTTTAGGGAACAGGCTTTTATTTCAACACAAGAAATTCCTATCCTCCAGCTAGTGACGAGCTGAAGGCTACTGTGTCACGCTCAATTCAGAATGTTGTCAATAACGTTTTTGACGTAACTACGAAGTGAATTTAAGTTACAAAAAATAGGTAAAATTAATTTATCGGTACCGTTCGTATTTTAAGTGAAACTTTGAACGGTCACACGACCCTGAAATTTGAATGAAAATTACGTGAGGGAATGAGACGAAGGTTGTATGTCTATATTTCTGTGGCTTAGGTTGTGTAAAGGTAAAGCAGCTGCCAATTCGAAGACAGATTTTAAACACCATAGTGCTTTACTAGGCATGGACCTTTTTGGACGTGGTATGCCGTTGCCTTCCTCCTACCTTCGAACTGACTTACCCAGCCATTTATAGGAGAACCTAATGTTTAATGTGGACTCCGAACTACGGTGTAACTCGCATTTCTTTTTTCATATCAACAACACTGACAGAGGTGAGAGCAGTAAAAAGTGCTTACACGAATGGGACCACTTTTGAGCAGTGTGGCCAATGCATGTCCCTGTTGTTGTCCAAGGCGCTCCGTGCGTACGTTTCCGAGCACGATTTCGCTACACGACGTCATTTAGCTCATTTATTTGATCCGTCATTAATATCGATATGGTACTGCAGCTGGTTACAATTCATTGAACTGAGAGGAAGCAACAGCCGCATACTTCATGATTAAATCCATTTGCCTACTACTTCCGGCGTTAACCCTGGAATGCAACCGGTCGTCGATGCAACGAAGTTAACCAACGTAGTTAATCCCTTAGTTTTACAAACATTTGAATATTTGATCTCTACAGGCGTAGACGAACGTGCGGCACTCTAGGCAGCGCCACTGTAGCTCAGTACAGTAGACCTTCCTGCATGTTCGTTGCATCGATGACGGGTAGCGTTCCAGGATCAAAATAAATCAATCATTAGGCTCCTATACGTAACCAAATGAAGGTTTTCACATGCACTGATGCAATATGTTAAGTACCTTGTATTCAAAACTAGACATGTGATACAATGGTTCTACTCATACTCCAGTCACGAACAACAATTGTGAAGACTAACCTCGTCAGTTGTCGTTGTTGGTGGAGATAGAATGAAAATGTGACGGACAGTGTCCGTTGATAAGACGGTAGAGTAGACGGAGTATGTGAATATCTCCGTGTTTCTCTGCTGCGCGAAGCTAGGATAGCTGCGCGTAGGGTGTTGAAATGTAGTCACAAGTCAAACCTCTCATTTCTATCGTGGCAGTGAAACTCGCGCGCACTCATTGTCAATGCGTGATAAGATGGCAGCACTGTACCGCCCATAGAACTTAGCGACAGTGGGGAGAGGCGGGACTGTAAATGGTACTTAAAATCGCGATGTTCTCAGTACAAAAAAAGCGTGTAATCATTCGCTTTCCCCACTTGCGTGGTGTTCCACCGATTGAAATTAATAGTCGGTTGAGTGAGATATATAGTGATGGTGTAATGGATGTCTCCTGTTTGCGTTCTCGTGGGGATTCGCGAGAGAAAATTTGAGCCACCACTGTAATCAATAATTGGAAGTACTAATTTGTGTACAACTTTCGTTCTTCAGGTCAAAGAAATTACAGCGTCCTTAGTTTTTGAAAGACTTGGGAAAAGGCTAGTCCCTTCTTGTCCGTTACAGCTATGTGCTCAGACCGGTTTAACTTTCAGTATTCTAGATTTCTCCTCCTCATCATTATCATTTAAAACTGATTATGCCTTTCAGCATTCAGTCTGGAGCGTAGTTCAAATGTTTGTAGAGCTTATGGGACTTAGCTACGGGGTCATCAGTCCCTAAACTTACAAACTACTTATGAACTAGCTAATACTAAGGACGGCACAAATATCCATGCCCGAGGGGGGATTCGAACCCCCGACCGTAGTGGGAGCGTAGTTCCTCTCAGAAGACTCCTGCACGATCCCCTTTTCAATGCTAATATTAATGCCTCGTCTGATGTTAAGCATCTTACTTCAAAATCATTCTTGACAGAATGCAAGTACTTTCTACTAGGTCTACGTCGACTCCTCCTACCATTTACTGTCAAACGCATGAGTCTCTTAGGTAACCTTGCCTCTTCCGCACGTGTAACATGACCCTGCCATCTCAGCCCGTTCGATCTAACTGCTTCACCTATGGTTCATTTTTTTCCCTCAGTGTGCACACCCTCCTCCCAATTTTTCCCATCCATTAGTACCTGTCATTATTCTTGCTACTTTCATATCCGTAACCTCAATATTATTAATAAGGTAACCTCCATACACCCACCTTTCAATCCCATACCACTTAGTTCGTCCAAGGATTCGGCGGTGCATTGAACTGTGGTGGAATGGCCGAGAGCACGGTTGTTCTTCATTTGAGGTTCGAGTCCTCCCTCGGGTATGAATGTGTGTGTGTGTTTTTGTCCTTTGGTTAGTTTAAGTAGTTTGTAAGCCTAGGAACTGATAATCACATTAGTTAAGTCGTATAGATTTACAAACATCTGAGAGTAAATATTACTGGAGCACCCATAGCATTAGCTTTGATACATCTTGATTCCAGTTTTTCACTATGTTGCCATCCTGTGAGAAAATACATACTAAGTACTGTCCACCTGTTCTAACTTTGTTTCCCCTATTCTTTCCCACAGACATTACTTTTGTTCTGGAGATGCTGATTTTCATAGCACAACCCTTACAAATCTTATGTAGCTCTCAAATATTAAATTGCAACATTTCATTCGAATCTGCCAACTAAGTCGACCGCAGATTCGAGACTGCTTATGTTTTCGTCTATATTCATCTTACCCTGTCAGGCTACCCATAAATTATATGTACTGCATCGTAACAAGTTACAGCCTTGTCTTACCTCTAAAATTACCCGGAACCACGAACTCAATTTAACTATCTTCCTGTAGAGTGTAGAAGTCTGCATCGTATTCCATAATCTTGTAGAATTGACAATAACTTCCTCCTAGTAACACGGTCATAACCCTCTTTTATTGAGGGAGAGAAAGTGATATGTCTATCTGTTCAAATGTCTGTAAACCTATCGGACCAAACTGCGTGTTCATCAGTCCGTAGCTTACAAACTACTTAAACCTAGGTAAACTAACCTACGGACAAACACATGCCCCAGACAGGACTCGAACCTCCACGGCGAGCAACAGTGCGCTCCGCAGCGAGGTGCTGTAGACCGCTCGGCTACTCCACCGCGGCTGATATGTCTCACATTACCAAGGTCCCGATACTGCGGCTATTGAACTTGTAATGCGCAAGTAGAAATTCTTGGGTTTCCATGGATGAAGCCCCAACACTATATTCTGTGCCCATTTTACATGGATTAAGCACAAACACTGTATTCTGTGCCCATTTTGATAGTGAATACTGATCAAATGTTCAAATGTTTGTAGAGCTTATGGGACTTAACTACGGGGTCATCAGTCCCTATACTTACAAACTACTTATGAACTAGCTAATACTAAGGACGGCACAAATATCCATGCCCGAGGGGGGATTCGAACCCCCGACCGTAGTGGCCGTGCTGACCGTGACTGAACCGCCTCAGTGCCCTCGTCCACCGCGACCGGCAATACTGATCTGCACTGAGGTTATCTATTCATGTTTTGCATTTCTCTCTAACTTGCTTTTTGTAGACAGATTGAATGTCACACAACACGTCCCACTCTCTTCTCCATTACTGCTTCCGTTCCGTATTATTCGAAGCTTAGAATGGTTGTACGATTTATAGATATTGTATACATATATTGCTGTCCTCCACATTTTGTTCATAACTTCTGAATTCCAGACTGCGTCTTGCAACCAACACTTGAAGTTTCTCCCGAATCTAGAAATCTGCAAATGTGGATGTGAATTTCTTCGTTTTATCATCTAAGTGTAAGAAACTTTCATATAAAATGACAGACTACCTTATGAAATTTACGCTTGCCAAAATCTTTAAAAATCCAATAAATGCGCACTCATTTTAATTAAAGACGTCAGATCAAAGACATTACCTCAATTGTACGTTGATAGATTTTTCGTTATCAATGTATTTTCCTAAATAAGTTACTGCTTTCGTTGTGCTACCTGCAGAACAAAGTTTGTTGTATTTGTGTGAAGAAATGAATTGCTGAAACTTCCCGGCAGATTAAAATTGTGTGCCGGAACCGGGACTCGAACAGAAGAAGTTTCATATCAGCGAACACTCCGCTGCAGAGTGAAAGTTTCATTCTGGAAATGAATTGCTGTTTTTCAAGCGTAAATAATTAAAATACGTATATATTTCAAAGATATAAATGAAGCAGAAGTACTCTCAATCTTATCGTGGTACCTCTGACTATTTGTGTTCTTGATGAAAAGAGACACTCATAACTCTTAACATAAGTCTAGTGGTGTTGATGAACACGGAGGCTATGTTCTTGAAAATATGTATTTACGTTGGCAGTTATGAGTTCTAAAAGGTAATTCGTTACAAGTCGTTGCTGACAAATGTGTAAGTGCTGAAGACCAGAAGAGCAGGTTCACATGTTAGCCGCGTTATTAAATCGTTGAGGAGCGGCCGTTATAACAATCCGTTGCCAGCAAAAACCAGTCAGGCCTCATTCGAGTTAGAAAGGAACTTCTGGAACGCATGGAGAGTGTGAAAACGATCGTTACGTAACCAGAACTGTCGCCAAGAACAAATAGCATCTAGTCGCACATAACTTATAAAGAAGATAGTTATTTTTCTATAGCACGTTAAAGATGATACCATCTTTGCATGAATGGCTATTTTACTTCTCAACTGATCCCATGGTTTAAGGTACAGTACGTTGTTTTGTTTTAAAAAAAAAGTTGATGTAATATTTATCTAACCTCGTCATTGTTTACTATCTTCATTTAGTGGCTTAGTCCAATAATGTGAATATATTTTATGGCAGTTGCGTGTACTTAATATTTAAATACGAAGTCGTCCTGTGATCTGATCCTTGTTTACTTACACAATAAGAAGCATCTTATGGATAAACATTCGCTGATCACTTTATATAAGGCCACACTGGCAACTAACGATTCTGTATTAAGATTTTTTTTTTCTTCTTCTTCTTCTTCTTTTTTTTCACTTTTCCTACCTGTTATTTCTGCATTCTCTTAAATCATGAATTTGTTTAAATGAAACACGATTAAGTGCGCAGTCTTGTGGTTAGCGGATGACTGTAATAACTACTGAATTATAGAAATATCTTAATTTTAGTGTGCAAAATGACGTAAACGAAGTCTATTTGTGAATGCAGATAAGCAGCCCAACGAGTTTTCTTTTAATTAAATACTCTATAAACGGATTTCGACATCATCTGAGGGTGTCTACATCAAAATTGTGATATAAGACGTATAAAGTTAAAGCGTGCTGTGCTCGAGTCGTAAAAAAATAGCACCAAATTTGTACATAATATAGAATACATGCTAGGTAAATACTAGCGGGCTTATGACAGTTAAAAACAATTTGTCTAGCCGCTACGGACTACCGTGATGAGTCTAATGACGATACTAACAGCAAGCACTGCGGCCGGCCATAGTGGCTAGCCAATTCGTTTTAACTTTCGTAAACCCACTATTATTTACCTGCCATTTTTATGCAGTAACTTGATGTTACGTTTTTACGACTTGAGCACAGCATGCTTTAATTTTTACGTCTGGTGTCATAATTGTATACACCCCTAGATGTTGTCGAAACCCGGGTAAAGTGTAATAGATTAAAAAACAGCTTGTTGGGCTACGTATCTGCATTTACACCAAATAAACTGTTACGATTCCTACTTTTAAGACAAGCTATGTTCAAAACGCTAGGAAACTAAGTCAACTGACAAAAATTGATTCATTCTCTTTGCACTGCTTGATCACTTAATTCTGTTTTCATCCTGGCAGTACGGATCATATATGTACGTGCAGATCTCCAGTTCCCGAATTACTTTTCTTCTTACGTTCTAAAAGCGTGCTCTTCTCATTCGCAACATATCTGTAACTGTTGTAAGCTGACAAAAAGGTAGAATGCCTTTCCCCATATGTCTCATGTTCTACATCTACAACTACATATCGCATTAAAGTGCCTGATAGTTGGTTCATCGTGCGGCTTTCATAATATTTCTCTATCATTCCATTCTCTAATAACGCCCGGGAAAAAGGAACAGCTAAATCTTTCTGTTTATGATCTGATATCTCTTATTTTATTATGATGGTCATGTTTCCATTTGCACATAGGTCGGTGCGTGTAAAGTATGTTCGCTTTCGGAAAAAAAGCTGGTGAAATGGAATTGTCAAATACATCTCTCCTCAAAGAATATCGCCTCTCCACCCTAACTCTAGCATCGTTTCGATGACATTCAGTCACTTGTATCACGATCATACAAAATGACCTGCTCTTCTGTGAACTTTTTCTAAGTCCTCCGTCAATCCCACCCGATGAGGATTCCACAGTCCGCAAAAATACTTTAAAATAGGACGGATTTGTGTAGTGTACGCAGTCTCTTTAGTAGAACTTTGTTTCGCTTTCTTCACGATATTTTACGTCTGTTCTTCCTAATTAAAGTTGTCCGCAACTGTAATTCCTAACTAAATTTACGCCCCCTTAGATCTGACTGATTTACCGAGCAAATGAAGTTTCATGGATTTCTTTTAGTGCTAATTTGAATGATTGGTTAGAATACCACAGTGCTTTACTAGGCATGGGGATGGTATTCGGTTGCTTTCCTCCAACCTTCGAAATGGCAGGCCCAACCAGTTACAGGGGAACCTACAGGATACAGAATCCAGGTGCAACTCGCCATTTTTGACAACTACATTTCTAGAGGTGAAAGCAGTGAAAAGTGAAAGATAAAAATCCTATGACTGACTGAGCATCGAACCCGTCACATTTGGGTTCGTTGTCTGACAGTCTACATATCTGCCACTGAGCCACACGAAAATCATTTAATATCCTTACCTGTTTGAAATCATTATCTAAACGGATAAGCTAAAACTCTTTCCTCATTACACTTAATACTAGAAACCAGATGTTAACATCAAACGGTTTCCAGTTACCACCGATAATATAGTGCCTGCCACCGAACTGCCAGGGAAATGGGAAAGACTACTGTAATGAAAATTAGTGGACTCTGTAGACAGGCCATAAAAGTCTGTTGCGTGGCACCGAGCGTGGTAGTACAATGGTAACATAAAGGGACACTCATTCGGGAAGACGACAGTTTTAACCCACTTCCCGACGCGGTGGAGTGGCTGAATGTTCTAAGGCGCCTTGCTGCGGGGCGTGGTTGCACGCCGTTGGAGGTTCGAGTTCTCCCTCGGGAGTGTGTGTGTGTGTGTGTGTGTGTGTGTGTGTGTGTTTGTTCTTAGGTTAGTTTCACATATTTTAAGTAGTTTGTTAGCCTAGGGACTAATAACCATAAAAGTTAAGTCCTATAGATTTACAAACATTTGAACCCGCTTCCGGCCATCTAGAATTAGATTTCCGCGATTTCCTCAGATCATTCCTGGCAAAGGACGAGACAGCTCCTTTCAAGGGGCACGGCTGATTTTTTACACCATACTAAGCAAAATTTAACCGGGAGTGTGTTTCGTCTGTAATGACCAGGATTTCGACGAGACGTCGAAAACTAGTCTTGCTTCCTTCTGTTGCGTGGCGAGGTCGGTCACAGCCGACTAACGCGAGGATAATGCAAGTTTTACAAGAGCGGCTTTCTGTTCCTTTCGTGTGAATCAGCCGCCAAATACAGTGCGAGTGCATCTATGACATCAATAGAGTGTGGAGATCTAAATTTCCGAGTGTGCATTCGAATGGACATGTGCAGAAGATAGTAACAGTAGTGGTGTCTGCTAACATCGTAAGTGAACCTATTCTGGTGGAGTTCAGTCATATTATAGTAACGCATTCGCATCTACTTAAACTTTATTCCGCTGTTTGCTTTGTGTTCTTACCTCTCGAAAAATGTTGGAACAGAGAACATAGATTGAGAGTGCTGCTGCTTCATTTATATCTTTGAAATATATACGTATTTTAATTATTTCCGCATGAGAAACAGCAATTCATTTCCTCACACAAATACAACAAAATTTGCTCTGCAGGTAGCACAGCGAAAGCTGTAACTTATTTAGGAAAATACATTGATAACGTAAAACGTATCAATCTACAATTAAGGTAATGTATTTGATATGACGTCTTTAATTTTAAATGAGTGCGCATTTATTGTATTTTAAAGATTTTTTGTAGTAGCTTTCTCCTACAAAAGAAATAGATATTCACGTTTTACATGGAAAATAGCCTACACTATGCATAAATGAGAATGTAAATATACGAGGATGAGTCAGTAAATACGTCGCAAACTGAGGTAGACGCAACAGTACTGCGCGCGGTGTAGGGGTATTTCTCTACCACTTCCGTTTTGTGGGTTGCAGCAGTTTAAGGAACCAAATAAAGTTACAGCTCAAGAGCGTCGCTTACAGGATGCAAACGCTGCCACAAAAATTCCAAGCTCCAGGCTTTTAAGGCCTTCTCGAATGATGGGACAAGTGTTTAAATTTACAGGTGGAGTCGGCTAAGTAATTTTCAGGCTTGTAAACGAAGTACTCGCGTGTCTACCTCAATTTTCGATTTAATGATTCACCCTCGTACAAACGTGTTTTAATGAAAATTATTCCGACAGTGAAAGACTCGGAATTATTAAAAGACAAAACTATTTTAGACGTAATTTGACCGGTAGCAAGGAAAACATATGTAAAGTATACACGCGCGTTTTACTGAATTTTGCAAGTATATATTTATTTCAGCAGGTAAATGTATACGATTAAAAATGATTTCAAGACACTTTTCTGATTTTTAGGTCGTCAGTGGTGTACAGACATTTACCACATGTCATTTGACAAGATTATCAGCTACGTGTTAAACTTTTGTCATCAATAAACTCAACATCATTTGCTGCTCCGGCGTAAAAGTGCTCTCATTGTCTCACTTCAACATTCAGATGCTTAACTGCGCAGCAGACAGCTCTGCAGTTTTGGTGCTGACATCGAAACGAAAACGAGCACTCAGTACACGCGAGACTCAGTACGGGAGTAACACGCCAGGGGCGCTGCAGTAGAAGTGATATCTGGCGTTCCCCAGGGAAGTATTATAGGCCCCCTACCTCTTCCTTGTGTTTATCAACGATTTAGGAGACAATCTGAATAGCCCCCTAGACTGTTCGCGGATGATGCTGTCGTTTATCGGTTAGTGAAATCAACAGAGGATCAAAGTCAACTCCAAAGCGATTTAGCCAAAATTTCTACATGGTGCGTAAATTGGCAATTGACACTAAATAAAGAAAATTGTGAAGTAACACACATGACCACTAAAAGAAATCCGCTGAACTTCAATTACGCGATAAGTCAAACCTTAAGCTTGTAAATTCTACCAAATATCTAGGAGTTACAATTACGAACAACTTAGACTGGAGAGAACACGCAGAAAATATTGTGGGGAAGGCGAACCAAAGATTACGTTTCATTGGCAGAACCCTTTGAAGATGCACCAGCTCCACCAAAGAGACTGCCTACATCGCACTTGTGCGTCCCCTCCTGGAGTACTGTTGCCCATTGTGGGACCCTCACCAGGTGGGACTGACGGAAGACATTGAGAAGGTTCAGAGAAGGGCAGCCCGTTTTGTTTTATCACGTTACGGGGGGAGGGGGGGGAGCGTCACGGAAATGTTGCACGAATTGGGGTGGAAATCATTAAAAGAAAGACTTCTGAATGAGAAAATATTTTGGTAGCACCCGCCTAATTTGGGAGACATGACCATCCCAATAAAATAAGACAAATCAGATCGAAAACGGAACGATTTAGGTGTTCTTTTTTTCCTGCGCGCTTTTAGAGAATGGAACGGTAGAGGAAAGTTATGAAAGTGCTTAATGAACCCTCTGCCAGGCACTTAAATGTGATTTGCAGAGTATCTATGTAGATGCAGATGTAGACCCACTCGTCTCGAATAGTCAACTGAGACAGGAAAGTGGATCGTGTGAAAGGGGCTTAACACGCAGTCTGTGGACACAGGGCAGATGCCAGCCATGGAGAGCGCTCTCTGGAGCCTACCCAGTTGTACAGCCCGACAGAAGCACGGCGAAAACGCCGCAGACAATTGATGACGCCGTAGTGTCACTGACGTTACCAATGATACGGCTGGTCGCCGACAGAGTGGCGCCAAGACAATTGTGGGTCCTCCGTGACTCATATGATCTTCCTCATGTCGACCGATTGCCGCAGTTAAGTTCTGAAAAGAGATCTATCTTGCTGCCGGGGTTAGTGTGAATGAGCAAGGTGGCGCAGTGGTAGCACACTGCACTCACATGAGGGACAACGGCGTCGTGCTAAGGAATGAAGGCGTTTCACACGGTAGCGCACTACAGACTGCTAACGGAGGTATGAGCTTATGGAATACGTACCCAAATACGTGAGTAGCTCGAAGACAACTTAAGTAATAGAACGCATATCGCCTCAAATTTGCGAATGGATAGGGGATTTCCTGTCAGAGAGGACATAGTTCGTAGTAATCGATGATAAGGCATCGACTAAAACAGTGGGCGTTCCACAGGGAAGTTTATTGGTCCTCTGCTGTTCCTTATTTACATAAACGATTTAGAGGAAAATCTAGATTGCTGTCTTAGGTTGTTTACAGATGACACCATCATTTACCGTCTAGTAAAATCATCTGAAGATCAAAACCAACTGCAGAACGATCTGAATAAGATATCACTATGGTGTAAAAATTGGCAATTGACACTAAATAATGAGAAGTGTGAAGTCGTTCACATGAGTACGAAAAGAAATCCGTTAAACTTTGTTTACAAGATAAATCAATCAAAGGTGAAGGCCGTAAACTCCAAAAAAATACCTAGAAATTATTATTACTTCAGACAAATTGGAAAGAAGACGTAGACAGTGTCGTGGGAAAGGCGAACCAGAGATTGCGTTTTATTGGCAGATCCCTTAAACCATACAACAGAACTACAAAAGAAACTGCATACACTACGCTTGTCCGTCCTTTTTTGGAGTATTGCAGCCCAGTGTGGGATCCTTATCAGGTGCGTTTGACGGAGGGCATCGAAAAAGTCCAAAGAAGGGCAGCTCGTTTCCTATTGTCACGATACAGGAGAGACAGCGTTACGGAAATGTTACAGGATCTGGGATGGGAATCTTTACAACAATAGCACTTACCGCTGCGGCACGGGGTACTTACGAAACTCCAATCGCCAACATTCTCCTCCGCATGCAAAAATATATTGTTGACTCCCACTTACATAGGTAGAAATAATCATCAGAATAAAATACGAGAAATCAGAGCTCGAACGGAGAGAATCGGGTGTTCTTTCTTCCCGCGCGCTATTCGAGAATGGAATGGGAGATAAATACTATAATGGTGGTCCGATGAACCCTCTGCCAGGCATTTAAATGTGATTTGCAGAGTATCCCTTGTAGATGTAGATGTGCGTTGTCCTCGATGGCGAGTGTTCATCAGAGACTAGGGTATCGTCAGGGGTGCCCAAGGGAGGTGTGACAGGACCGCTATTATTTTCTGATGTAAATGATCTGACGGACTGAGTGAGTTGCAATCTGACACTATTTGCTGATGATGCTGTGGTGTAAAAGAGGGTGTCGTCATTGAATTACTACAGTGATGCCGGATGACTTGGACCAAATTTCTAGCTGGTGCGAGGAAGTAAAAATCCCGTAACTTTCGAATACAGCATTAGTAGTGTGCTTCTTGACAGAGTCGCGTCAATTACGTACCTAGGCGTAATGCTGCACAGCGATACGAAATGGCACGAGCATATGACAGTCGTGGGGAAGGCAAATGGTAGACATCGCTTTATTGGGAGAATTTTGGGAAGGTATTCGTCTTTGAAGGGGACCTCATATAAAACATTTGTACGACCCCGTCTTGAATATTGCTCAAGTGTTTAGAATCCACACCAGGTCATTTTAAAGGAGGACACAAAGGCATTTCAGAGGTGTGTAACTGGTACATTCGATCAATGCTTCAGGAACTCAATTGGGAGTCGCTGGAGGGGAGGCGACGTTCTTTTCGAGAAGCACTGTTAAAGAAATTTGGAGGGCCGGAATTTGAGGCGGTCTGTAGAAGAATTGTACTGCCGCTAACCTATATTTCGCGTAAATACCACAAGGATAATATCAGAGAGACTACAGATCGTATGGGGACATACATGTATTCGTTTTCCCTCCTTTTATATGGGAGAGGAACAGGAAAGCAAGTAACTACTGCCGCGGCGGAGTGCCTGCGCGCATTGAGGCGCTATGCTCCGTTACTCGAGGCCGTTCGCTGTCGGAGGTTCGAATCCTCCCTCGGGCATGGATGTTTTTATTGTCTTTAGTATGAGCAAGTTTATATGTAATTTTAAGTCTAGGACTGATAACATAAGTCGTTGAGTCCCACAGGATTACAAACATTTAATTTTGCTTATCAATGTAAATATTTTGAAACATTCTTCAACGGAAGCATTTTTTTTAATGCAGACTTGTGGTTTTAAATGGACACCTTGTATTATTGTTCATCAGCAATCTGTAGCAAGACAAGTCACATAAACAATAGCGTTGATTGCAGCTAAATATGTCGGTTAAATCCCGAGATATTGCGTACGTCCTGAGCAGCAATAGGGTTCTCGCCTGAGACGCGGGTCGTGCGCTAGCCCCGATTTTCACGTATTTCAAGCGTCTACTTCGCTTTGCAATATCTCGGGATGTAACTGGTGTATTTCGATGCAATCAGCGTCATTGTTTATGTGATTTGTCATGCTATAGTTTGCTGCTATAATTATCTAATACGGCCATTTAAAAATACACATGTTTGAGTTAAAAAATACATATGCTTTCATATTAACAGAATATATGACTTCAACTGCGATTGGGCAAAGCTGAAACTGTGTACCTAGCCGGGATTCGAACCTGTGTCTCCTTTCTAGGCAGTTGCACTGACCCCTACACCACTGGGGACACAGTGATCACCGCACCTGCAATAGCTCCCTTAGACTGTTCGCGGATGATGCTGTCGTTTATCGGTTAGTGAAGTCAACAGAGGATCAAAAGCAACTGCAAAGCGATTTAGACAAAATTTCTACTTGGTGCGAAAATTGGCAATTGACACTAAATAAAGAAAAGTGTGAAGTAATACACATGACCACTAAAAGAAGTCCGCTGAACTTCAATTACGCGATAAATCAGTCAAACCTTAAGATCGTAAATTCTACCAAATACCTAGGAGTTACAATTACGAACAACTTTGACTGGAGAGAACACATAGAAAATATTGTGGGGAAGGCGAACCAAAGGTTACGTTTCATTGGCAGAACGCTTAGACGATGCACCAGTTCCACCAAAGAGACTGCCTACATCACACTTGTGCGTCCTCTCTTGGAGTACTGTTGCCCCTTGTGGGACCCTCACCAGGTGGGACTGACGGAAGATATTGAGAAGGTTCAGAGAAGGGCAGCTCGTTTTGTTTTATCACGTCACGGGGGGGAAAGCGTCACGGAAATGTTGCACGAATTGGGGTGGAAATCATTAAAAGAAAGACGTTATTCATTGCGGCGTGATCTGTTTGCGAAGTTTCAATCACCGACTTTTAGTTCTGAATGTGAAAACATTTTGCTAGCACCCACCTACTTAGGGAGACATGACCATCCCAATAAAATAAGAGAAATCAGATCGAAAACGGAACGATTTAGGTGTTCTTTCTTCCCGCGCGCTATTAGAGAATGGAACGGTAGAGAAAAGTTATGAAGGTGGTTAATGAACCCTCTGCCAGGCACTTAAATGTGATTTGCAGAGTATCTATGTAGATGTAGATGTAGATGTAGACTTCCTAAGCACGCCTCCCGTCAGACATAAATTTCCATCTTTGCCCTGCCCACATTAGGCCTACTCAAACTTGTAGTCATTATGTACTAATTCCCGTAAGAGTAAGGGCTCTAAACTTACCCAACCCTCCCCACTAACGAAAGGATCATTGCCGTCACTGGAATATTATATATATACATGTGGCGACTATTCCGAAAGAACAGACATCACGCAGTTGTTATTGGTTTCATATTCACAGAATATATGACTTCAACTGCGATTGGACATAGTCGAAACTGTGTACCTAGCCGGGATTCTAACCCGGATCTCCTACTTTCTTGCCAGTTGCGCTGACCCCTACACCACTGGGGACACAGTGATCACCGCACCTGCCTAGAAAGCAGGAGACCCGGGTTCGAATCCCGGCTAGGTACACAGTTTCAGCTTTGCCCAATCACAGTTACAGTCATATATTCTGTGAACATGAAAACAACAACTTCAGGATCAGAAGTGACGTCTGTTCTTTCGGAATAGTCGCCACATGTATATACATATGCTTTCATTTTACAATGTTTCAAAATATTTACAATCATAAGCGCCTGCCTTACACTGATACTGGTGAAAGTTGTTTTACAATAACTGTTGTCATTCCAGATATATTTTGGGTGGTCAAGATAAATGGGACACCCTGTATACCGCTGAATACTCTAGCAATCCAGTGACAAATAATAATGAATTGTCAATGTCATTTAATGTTCTACTCCGTAGGTGGGAGTCACGCACGAAGGAGCTCGACTATACGGACCCGTTTCTTGTACCTAATTGGAATGATGTAAGATTTACTGAAAAGTGTTTCGAATCGTACCGTGATGAGAAGACGCCTGCTATCGCTCATAGGTATTGTGACTTGAAGTATAATGCTTGGGCAAAATGGTCGTCTCTAGGTATAATGCGTATTTTCAGTCGATCACGGTACTTAATCCATCATTGCATTTGCCCGGGGACTGAAATATAGCCAAGAGTACATTGATTAGAAAAGAATGTTAAGTACACGGCAAAATGTGTATATGATATATTCTTCTGAATTCTGCTTTGGCAGGTATAATTGCAAAGTACACAAAGCTGAAAACAGTTTGCTTATATTTTAAAGCGAATTGTGGAAGACAGACCCATCATAACGTGAAGATTAGGCCCAGACTTAGAATTACTCACTGGGGACTTGTTATATTCGTGTCGAATGAGATCTCTATTTTTGAAAATACATGACAAAACAACAGCAGTATTGTAATGTTTTAACTAATACAACGGTGGTTAGCAAAAATCATTTCTAATATATTGTGATCTTTTTATTAGATGGTAATAAAATCATCTTTAAGAAAGAAAGTCTTCCAACATTGACATCTGCTCTGTACACAACTCCATAGTTGTGATTAATGAATGAAAGCTGTTTCCACACTCAAATACAATGTTTGCCTTCCAATAAAACTTCTACAATTAGGACAGAACTCCAGTTTTTCAGATGCCGCTACTTCTAGACTTTCAAAAGTGTTGTAATCTATCACAGATTAGTCTGACATTTCTCATAAGAAATAATGAACTAATAAAAATCAGTCACTTGAAAATACGCTGCGGTTAGTTTTCTACAATTATGCCAGTATTCGTTTTATCATTTCTTCCCTCTTTAATCCGATTAACACATTCCTACGTTAACCGTAATGAATATTTCGCATGCACTATATCTTGGCATAAATAAAGTTTTAAAAAGCAGTTGATTAATGCATTTCCTCAAGCAATATTAATTCACGGCCACAGAATTCAGTTGTCATTACCATAAATCAAAACACTTCTAAGCCATTTACCTGTTCCGCTCGACGCGTTTCCTGCCTCTGAGATTGCACATACATTCATTCGCTTATCGCCTGATGCTAATCCTGCCATTACAGACCCTGCCTCCTGCTTTCCGCCCATCATGTAGGTTAACGGCCACTAATTAGCGACCATGGACCAGAGGAACATTCAGTCTTCATTAGCAAAGCAGAGTGAATTGCCTTGTCCCTGCTTAACGACATAAAGTTCGTTGGATGACGAAGTGGAAGTGCTGGTTAGCACCGCCATCTCGTAGTACGAGGTTTTCTTCTTCCTTCTTAGAAGTTATGATGGAACAAGTATGAAGACACGCTTTCTTGAAAGCACTTGGCATTAGTGCGGACACATAAATCCCACAGCTAAAGAATATACTAGGAGTTCTAAAAACTCTCTTTGTTTAGCAAGCTATTATTATTTCATTATAATTTTAATTCTGTCTGTTGTTTCGGACATTAAACTGATCGCATTACTAAACAACTATTTGTACATAAAGGCAGCCACTTACTTATATCTGAGTGATATGTGGTCCATAGAACTGCTAGTATGTTTAAGAGGAAATGAGGTCAAAGATCACTTCTGCGCAGAGGCACTCCATGCCGGAACTCTTACAGTATTCGGAGAAATTGAAAGCTTCTTCTTGTAAGTTTATTAAGTGAAAGTGAAAGCTTGATGAAAGTTTCCTATTCTTATTAAGTCTTTCTATTTAAATCAAGGAGTTTCTCATATGTGCGCAACGGATTTAACAAACAAAATTAGGCCCTGTAAGTAAAACAATCTGTACTTCTGTGAACATTATTTCTGACAGTCAGATTCAGTAGCATGTAAGGACTGATCACTTTACTGGTACGTGAACATTTTCATTTAAAAGGAAATCTTTTTTCTCAAAAAACTCACACGTACCATAAAATAAAATCAAAACTGCCACATTCAGGAAAATGAGGGTCGAGGTTGAGCTGAAATAAGAAAAATTAGTAATCTTTAAGTTATTTATTGAATTAAAGACACATACCTTTGTTGAGTCTTGAATATGTTCAAATGTTTGTAAATCTATCGGACCAAATAGCGTGGTCATCAGTCCGTAGCTTACAAACTACTTAAACCTAAATAAACTAACCTAAGGAAAACACACACACATACACACACACACACACCCATGCCCCAGGGAGGACTCGAACCTCCACGGCGAGCAACCGCGCGCTCCGCAGCGAGACGCTTTAGACCGCTCGGCTACTCCACCGAGGCAGTCTTCAATATAATACAATGGTTTTATACAATTCCGTTCCATACAAATATTATCTTCCTCTTGATACAGAATCCACTGTCCAATATAATACGTTTATATTCATAATTATAGAGTGAAATAAATCAAACTCAAAACAATCATTGCTGACGAATTCAACCTTAGTACACAACACAGTTGCCATACGTCTGTCTGCTAGCCTAGCCCACGATCGACTCTTCTGCTCAACAGCTCACACTCTACTACTCGCCTCAGCAGTCAAAGAAGCTGCTGTAGCGCAGATGCTACATCGCAGTTGCAAAGACATTATAATGTGCAGTAGTTACAAACATGGACTGAGATTATTGATCATGGATGACTTTCACATACAAAATAACGCTATAAGGCGGATACACGTTCAGATTCACAAAAATAAAGCTAAAAATCCATAAATAATGAACTTCAGGCTATGGCTGCCTACTTTCAAAATGCAGAAAGTAATGAAGGATGATGGGCATGGTCACTACGTCTGTAGTGTTTGATAAGCTGAGAGAGGTATTCCGTGCAGCTGTGTTGACCACAGTGTCTTGGTATCATTGCGGTCAGCGCACTTGCCGAGTGAGCAGAAAACCCGGATCGAAATTTGATCTCTGTTTCACTCTATTCAATGCAGTGCCCAATGAATAAATTATGGCACCTAATATCTTTAATTCGTATGCGTCTTGAAATAGTTATTTACGATGCGGTAGTCAGACAGGGGTTGGGGCAACGAGCTTAAATTTCACACTACTTACAACGCTCCTCGCGGCAACCTATGTAAACTGGGCTGCCTTCACGAGAATACGAAGCAAATACTCCAGAATTCGTATCAAGAATAGCTTCTAGCATGCCTAATTTAGAAGTAGATACGCCTGGAGTATTAAAACAACTTAAATCACTTAACAAAATAAATCTCCCGGTCCCGACTGTATATCAATTAGGTTGCTTTCAGAGTATGCTGATGCAATAGCCACATACCTAACTATTATATACATCATTCGCTCAGCGATCGTTCCGTACCCAAAGACTGGAAAGTAGCATAGCTCACTCCAATATTCGAGAAAGGCAATAGGAGTGATCCGTAAAATTACAGGCCTGTATTTGGCTTTAGTAATGTTCAGCAGGGCCTTGACGCCATACAATTTTATTATGTTAACCACCCCCCCCCCCCTCCACGGTACTTACTGAAGTTTGTAACTTTACAGATTCTGAAGATGATTTAATCGAAACGCGTCAATAAACGCATGACCCATCACTATCTGTGGCTCTATAATTTTACACAGCGTCCTAATAGCACTGTTTATCAATTAAGAGTTAAAGGTATTCTAATTTTTTTCTACCTAAGAGCGCATCGATAAACATCCAAAAAATATGATCCCACGTTCTCAAAGAACTTATCCACGCGATGAACCAGCTTGCGATGAAGAATCTTCATCTTACTATGTATATAAGCGACCATCGTAAGAGCTTGTTTTCTTGATTTTTCGTAATACACACATATTTGAACAACGTATTGTGCATTATGTAGTGTAACGAGTTGCACTACATTCCCATATCCTGACATAAAATGGCCAAAACATTTATTTTGGGTATTAAGGTAGGAGAGTAAGTACTGCTTCGAGTTTTTGTCTGCCCAGGTGGACGGCGGAGGAAAACACTTGCTGTTCCTACAAGGAGAAGACGTGATCAACAAATACTGAGAATTCAGAAAGTGTGAATTCATGGCATATACTGTGTTAAAAACAATGTGGTGTATTCTTTTTCTTTTGAGTGTGTGTGTATGTATGTGTGTGTCTGTGTAATGTATTGTGGGATTCTGTGTCGAGCTATGAACTAGTTAACATGTACGGAGCTTGATAAGCATTGTGACTCATTGGTTATATATATAAAAGCCTCGTAGTGTTTGGAGTTCATGCCCTGCCGCTCAATGTCACACTACACATGATGAAATATGTTTAGTTTTCAATATGAAGCGATACAGTTCATTTTTAATTCGATTTTCTATGACTGAGAGTTAGCAAACAAAAATGCGTTGAAGTCCAGTTCTGTCCCTAAACAAGCGACCTGTTATAAATGAACGGAATTGGTTGAGTGTCATACATAAATAAGGAAGCTAGAAGAAGTGTGTATTACGAAGGATTGCACAAGTAAAACGTTTTTTAAAGATGTTAACAGCTCCATTCACAAATTAAAATAAAACAAAATAAAATCTGGGAGTCAGAAGAAAATCACAAAATGCTACGTTTGCACTATATCGTAGCAACAACCGGAAACAGAATAGCAAATACAAAAATGAAATATTTAAAAGCTTCCAAAATGTGGTGTTAGAGAAGATTGTCGAAGTTCAGACCGAGAGGCTGAGTGAGGAAGCAAGACGTCCTGCAACGAGTTCAAATGTTCAGATGTCTGTAAATCTATCGGACCAAACTGCGTGGTCATCAGTCCGTAGCTTACCATCTACTTAAACCTAGGTAAACTAACCTACGCCCATGCCCCAGGGAGGACTCGAACCTCCACGGGGAGCAACCGCGCGCTCCGCAGCGAGGTGCTTTAGACCGCTCGGCTACTCCACCGCGGCCTGCATCGAGTCAACAACAAAAAATTGACAACTTTTTCGTGGAGAATTATTGAAACCATCACTGAAGATGGAACTGGAACTGCGGCTAGTTAAGATTACGTAGGAAGTAGGATACCAACAGTCGTATGTTTAACAGAAACATTTATTCCTTAACTACTAGTTTCGGCATTCCATTATGCCATCTTCAGGCCCCTATATCGGAGTATTATGTTCATTAAATATGGATCAAAACTGGGTGCATGGATTTATCGCTCTCGCTAAGAACAACTAGCAACAACTGTGACAGCGAGGACTGGTTGTGGCTTCAAAGATCATGGACATAATACTCCGATATAGGGGCCTGAAAATGGCATAATGGAATGCCGAAACTGGTAGTAAAGCAATAAATGTTTCTATTGGTATACGACTGTTAGTATCCTACTTCCTACGTAATAATCGAGGAGATGCTGTTATCGACCACAAAATACGTCGTCGGATGCTTTAATCTCTAGCTGATGGGATGATAAGTAGAAAAGAATAAGGGGATGCAGAACCTTTACTGAAACGATAAAAAAAAGCAGCTTATTGTTGGTAGCATATTCACGGACTGGTCCAATTTACAAATTGTCCGTACTTGGAGTAACGTAGTCAATATTCTCTCAGATTAATTACTCCTATTTAAAGAGAGACGTTACGCAGTCGTTAGCACGCTAGGATCGAAATCGCGAGGGATGCGGTTCAAGCCGCACCCGCGCGTTCAGATACGGGTATATTGTAACTACCGTAAAATAGATCACGAAAAATGCCGGGATGTTTATTTTAAAACGGCATGGCCGATTTCATTTTACATTTTCTATAAAACAAGCAGAGTTCTGTTTCGTCTCTAACGACCATGTACTTTCCTAAAATTCCGTAGGTGATAAATTTAAAATCAATTGGTTGTGAAAAAAAAGTAAAAAATCATGATGAACGGCTCGAATGACTCGTGTGTACTGGGTGTGTCAGACGATTACAGAGAGGTTCGACGGGAACGTGGGACCAGCGAGTGCTCGGTAACTCTGTTCAATATGCGGCGCACGAGAGACGTTGCCCCTTACCTTAAGGCAGCGACAATTTTCCTGTCAGAACCACAAGTTGTTCTGATTTATAGACTGGCTTTCCTAGCGTTCGCTGTCTGAATTTCTTCGTCTGGAATTAGCATTTCACTGTTGTTTATTTCCAAATCTACTTCCCACGACTACTTTTCTATATAGCGACACCGCGTCCCACAAGCTCCTCTTGAAAGGAAATCTGTTAAGAGAGTACGCGTCCCGCTCGAGATAGTCGGTTCTGCAGTATTTACACCAGATGCTCTATATCTAGGTACTGTTATCAAAAAATGTGCAATCTCGCCCCTTCAAAAATGTACAGCCACTAATTGTAGCACACATATTTTGCACTTATTATTATTATGTAGTATTCTGCCTAGTGGCAGGTCCATGTCTTCGTACGGAGAATTTCTGATTCCATTGGTCGCTGTCTTCAGCTTCTTCCTTCAGTCTGTTGTATCTTCTTCCATCTTTCATGTCGTCCAGATGCTGAATCCTCCTCCTTCTTCGTCCTATGTTTCCTCTTATTTTTCCTTCCATGACATCGCTTAGGAGTCCCTCATGTCTAAGTACGTGTCCAATCCAGTTGGCCTTTCTCTGTGGAATTGTATGCAGAATACTTCTCTTCTCTCCTACTCTTCTCAGTACATCATCATTTTTCATGCGATCTGTCCATTTGATCTTTTCCATTCTCCTCCAGCACCACATTTCAAAGCTCTCTAAGTATTTTTTCTCCTTCTTTCTCATGGTCCACGTCTCTGCTTCATATAGTGCAATGCTCCAAATGTAGCACTTTACAATTTCTTTCTTAATTTCAAGCTCAACTTGCTGGTCAGCAGAGTCCTCTTCTTGTTGAAAGCAGCTTCGCACTTACGGAAAGACATAATGCTACATGTGCGTGGATCCGGAAAAGCTTTGTTTCCAAGTCACATGTCAAGGTCTACAATGCGGAAATAAGAGAGGAAAGAAGCTTAGGGTTCAACGTCCCGTCGACAGCTTCATCATTAGAGACGGAGCTAACGCTCGGATTTTTGTGTAAGGATGGGAAAGGAAAACGGCCGTGCTATTTGAAAGGAGCCACCCGACATTTGCCTGGAGTGGATGGCCGGAGATGTATTTGAACCACCATCCTCACGAATGTGTGTCCAGTGCGTTACCACTGCGCCACGTCGCCCGGTGTAATGCGGAAATAAGGATAAACGCACAAGAACAGCGCGTTATAATCGTCATATGAGCTGACGTATATCCTCACGCAACTAATCAACTAATCAACAACCACGTTTCATCACTCGGCCGGCATAGTTGGGGAATACTTGGTAAGGCGTCACTTTCTTCACCCAGGCTCAATGGATTCGTTACGGAAAATGTCCTGCCTGTTCTGTGCGACTAAATAAGTACATCAAGCACGTTATAATCGTCATACTACTTAACGTCAGTCCTCAGGCATTCCATGTTGAAGCAAATCATCAACAACGAGTTTCTATGAATTCTTTGGCCGGCAATGTTGAGTCACTATCTGGTAGGGCCTTACGTTCATCCATAAGGCTTAACGTACACGTTACCATAATTCTGAGGAGAATTTCCTACCAGCTCTGTCAGACGATATGCGTTTGAGTGTCCGACTACATATGTACTTGATGTACGATGGAGCAGGAGCACTTGCTCATGTCTGTCGGCTTCTCAGAAACACACTCGGCGAGTGTGCCAGTTGCCTGGACTCCACGCTCTCTGGACCTAAGGCCACGATTTCCAAAAATGTTCAAATGTTTGTCAAGCTTATGGGACTTCACTTCGATGTCATCAGTCCCTAAACTTACAAACTACTTATGAACTACCTTATACTAACGACAGCACAAACATCCATGCTCCAGGGGGGATCGCCCCCCCCCCCCCCCCCGCCAGGGAACGGCCTCGCGCATCGGAGCATAGCGCCTCAATGCGCTTGGCCACTCCGCCGTGGCCCACGATTTCCGGGAGACTTTTGACACTGTAGTTCACAAACGTCTTCTAATCAAATTACGTCTTTGTGGAATATCGCCACAGTTGTGTGACTGGAATCGCGATTTCCTGTAAGAAAGGAGGATACAGTATGTTGTAATTGACGGAAAGTCGTCGAGTAACAGAGAATTCATGAGTGACGTTCCCCAGGGAAGTGTTACATTGCCCCTACTGTTCCTTATATTTATGAACGAGTTAGTAGACTATGTGAGCAGCTCTCTTAGACTGTTCGCGGATGATGCTGTCACGTATTGGTTAGTACACTCACCAGAAGATCAAAAGCAACCGCAAAATGATTTAGATATCTGCAGGGTGGGAAAATTGGAAATTGACCCTGAAGGTGTGAAGTCATCCACATGTACACTAAAAGAAATCTGTTAAACTTCATTTACACAATATAAATTCAAATCAGAAGATCGTAAATTCAAGTAACTATCTGGTAATTAAAATTACAAACATTTTAAATTGGAAAGAACACGTGGAAAATGTTGTAGGGAAGTCGAACCAAAGGCTACGTTTCATTGGCAGAAAACTTAGAAGATACAACAGTTCTACTAAAGAAACTAACTACACTACACGTGTAAGTCCTATTTTGGAGTACTGCTGCGAATTGTGGGATCCCCAACAAGTGGGACAGACAGGTGATTTAGAGAAAGTTCAGAGAAGGACAGCTTGTTCTGTATTATCGTGATATAGGGGACCGGGAAGGGGGGGGGGAGAGTGTCAAGCAAATTATGCAAAAGTTGGGGGTCGAAATCATCAAAGGAAAGGCGTTTTTCGTTGCGAAATTCCTGTCGCCAACTTTGTCTTCCGAACGCGAACATATTTTGTCAGCATCTACTTACATAGGGAGACACTATCATCTTAATAAAATAAGAGAAATCAGAAAGATTCAGGTATTCCTTTTTCCCTTGCACTATTAGAGACTGGAACGTAGAGAAATCGCACTTAAATGTGATTTGCGGAGTATTAATATAGATATAGGTGAACTTTTATTTGTTGGGGCCTCTGAAAGCTCTTGTGTAAGCAAGACCAAAAGATGTTGAGAGCCTCCGTGCCCGTATTACGGAATACTGTGAGATATATCAAAACACCAGAGATTCATCACGACGGCGAGTTGATGAATGTGTCAGTGCTTATGGAGGGCATGCTGTGCGTCTAGTGTGAGATAGACTGACATGTAATATACTGTTGCGTTCTGTTCTTGTGTTTTCCTCTGATTACTGGCGTTGGAGACAATTAAGTGTCACACGGAAACAAAGCTTTCCCGGGCTCTTCTTTACATAACATTATGTCATCGTCTACGTGTGAGGAATACGTCTTGCAGTTTCAGTTGCTACGGTGCCTCTTTTCTTACACCTTCTACATACAGGTGGTGGACATAATAGTACGAAAACCAAGGATAGACATAATATTTATTTACGAGTAGCAGTAACAAGCAGGCCCTACCATTGTCTTTGACAACAGCTACAAGTATTCGAGTAACACATTCGTCTTTACAGTTTACAACAGAATGTCATCCATTTTTGTAGCAAAAATCTGCCAATGACTTCACCGACGTTGGAGCTCTAAATTTCGATTTAATTCTGTGCTGTAAAACGCCTTATAGCGGTTTAGTTATGTTAAATATGGCAATTCCGCTGAGCAGGGGAGATGTTTGATCGTTTTCTGAGGCTGCTTGAAGCACGCCTCAACCTTTTACTCTGTATGTGTGAGGCCGCATTATCAGTGTGACAGTGTTTGTCAACAATACGTTACTCCAATTAAGGAGTTCCTTGATGAAAGCGGTAAGAAATAGGTTCATAGTCAATCAACCAGTGAGGGTAATGATCGAGACCGTCGCTGGTTGCTGGTTATCTGGAGCAACAATGTTCAGTCACAGCCGATAATCTCCGACAGAATTAATTAATTAACGAATCTTCTTAATAGATCGTTGAACTGCCTTAACATTGTTATCTAAAATTATTAGTTGAATACAATGATATACATATCGAACTTATGACGGACCGTCGCACATGCTTTACTTTAGAAATAGGCATGTCATATCATAAGCTTCGTTTGGGGTAATGACAGATGTATGGGATGGACAGGTGGATAAAGGGGAGGAGGAAGAAGAGGAACAGGTACGTAGACAGAGAGGACATGTGACTGGGCGGCGACATGGTTTGGTTTGGTGACTGGGGCGACAGTTGTGTTGACTTCGTTTTATATTTGGCTTTCGACTTTTAAGCTGTAGATTACTCCTTGATTTTCACAGTTGTATTGGACGTATAGGTTCAAAATTCTATTTGTCATCTCAGTATGAAAATTAAGTTTGTAGACCTGGTACTACTTCGCAGTTAATAAAATTTATATCTCTGTTGACTTTTTCACTGTAAATATTGGTTCTGAATTTCATTTAAACTTAAAGACTTTTTGTAATGTTTGAGCATGAAAATCCGTTTCTTAGGGGCTGCTATTTAATGAACCAAAGAATAAAAATTTGAATCATTGAGTCCCGGTATGATAATTTGACGCACGTCACAAAGATATTGTTTTTGCCTGATCCTTTTCCTTTTAGAATTGTTCTTTAGAAAATGTCACCATAAGTTTCTCCTGACTAAAACTATATTCCTGCACACATTAATTAATTTCTTAGGAACGTCACAGATATATTTTTCACTTTTAGGATATGCTGGGTCAATATTAGGGAACTAAATACTCGAATAACTGTTTAACACGTTCACAGTATACACTTTATAAGTTCACAATTCGTGATTATTTTCGTCAAAGTTTGTTTGTATTAATCTCTCTGGATCCTATACACTGATTACGAACTTTAATTCTTCAAGATCCGTCTTTGAAATGTTGTTGCATTAAACTTGCCAAATAAGTTCAAATTTCAATCTAACGAATGTTCATCAGTTTATTACCGGAGGCAGAAGTTTCTAATTCTTCCGTCCTAGCCTATCCCGATCAAAGCCCAAAGATAATGTTCGCTTTCGCGTATTATCACGATATGAAAGTTTATTTTAAAGTTTAAATACTTTTTCGGGTTTTTTTCCTATCTTGGAATTTAACCGCGTATAATATTTTAGCTAAGCACTGAGAGCTCGTTACATAGAGAACCAATCACATAGAAAGCTACGCACATAGAGAAATCTGAGCACATAGAGAGAGAGAGAGAAACTCAACTGCGGGTACTATTTATAATAGCAATCTGACAAATGATCTCTGATATACGAGATGTTTTGACCTAAGTATTCCCTGGATACTATTACCTTGAATTACGCTGATATAATTTGAATTTACTAAAAAATTTGAAAAATGGGAAAATTCTGCCTCTTGGCAAATTATTAAAATTACGTAACGATGAAAAATGTCGGAATACCGTGATTCTAATCCTATGGTCGCGATGTGGTTTACAGACATAAAGATGGGGGAACTGCAGGGCAGCGAGATTTTTGTAGGGAGTGTAGGATGTATTTCCAATTCCCATCCATCTTTAGCAATTGCGAAGTATAGCCGGGATGGCTAGTTGTATTATAAAAATTTCGCCGCCCCCCAAGCAGTTGGCACCCTGAGCTGTTTCGCCGGCCCTGAGTGTGAGCGCGGCGGCGTGGGCGGCAGGTGTAGCACCAGCTGGCCCCCGGCAAGCTCTGCCTGCGCGGGTGGCCGACCTGTGTCGTCTTGTAGGCGTGTAGCCGGTGCCATTACAGCAATTTCCTCGCGGTCGCCGGCCATTAGGCACCGAGGCTCCTGACGCGCACACACCGGAGAACGCCGGCATGCGCCTCGCGACACCAAAGCAACGAATCAACTCACAGCTACAACACTCGCCTCTCTCCAGAATTCATGAGCGTAAGGTGGTACAAATTCCATATAGAAGTTTTGATTGTTGTTGGTGGACATATTACAGTGTCCGTGTCTGTTATTGAGGAATAACTTTAGCATAAGGGCTAATGTTGTTTTGCAGGGGAATTTTAAAATGTCCGCCATCGAGAGGAGTCCCCTATTGTGAAGTGTCCGTTAAGGGGGGTCGTACGAGAAAATGGACGTGATTACATAATCGAACAGAGATTTTGGTGTTTGAAAGATAATGGAAAAAATTTGCACTTGAGGTAATTATGTTACGGGCTACATTCTGGAATTTTTTAGCTTTGTATCTAAAAAAAATTGCTCGTGGCATTGTTGGAAATTTTCGCAACACATGCTATCACACAAGAAACATTTTCTCAAAAATTAATTTACTTACAACTTTCGTATTGTGGTAGGTAATTCTTAGTAATCAGGTAAGCAAACGTGTGGAACAGTTTTTTAATATCACTTTCAGAGATCTTAAAATTTATTTATAAAAATTATGTATATGAAACAAAGCAACTTCAATTTCATAAAAATGTAAATAATTTTGACAGAATACATGTAGAAAAATTTGAATCACAGGAAGTTGTGTTTTACTATGGACAAAGTCTGCAGAAAATTTCACTTATCTATCTCCAGTGGTTCAGGAAAATGTTCCTTATACACCAAAAAATAAAAGTTACAGGAAAGGCACATAAAATATTTTATAAAGATTTAGATAATTAAATAGTACGCTAATGTTGACCGTAGCCACACATTTGGTGATCTTTCCCTTCTTGGACATGTTTCTTTGGAACTGTTGTTTCAGGCGTGCCCTTTTGACTATATCCTTCACAGACATTTCAGATCTTGCAACACGCTCATTATCTGTCTTCTTCTTCAATAGCTTCTCGGTGAAGCAGCCAGCAACAAATCCTAGCCTAGTAAGAGTCCTTATTCGTTCAATTTTACCATCACTAAATATCCAAGATACCTCATATGCGGCAATTTTAACAATAGTAGATGAGCTAAATGTTGTTTTGGAGCATCTCTTCCAAAAGACACTGTTGAAGCTCTCACTCGGGTTTTGTGTTCCACCATGGTTACATTTCTTTAACAAATCTGGATGAGCTAGAAACTGGAATGTTGGCTTTATGGTGCTTAAGACTGCTTCAGGAAGACTGTGGTATGTGAATATCTTTTGTTTCCTGGTTTTGCCTGCTTATATTTACACCAGGAGTGCTACGTAGTGATTGAAAGGAGTCAGCTTTTTTATCATTTGTAGTTCGAATTAATCTGTGAAAATTGGAAACATTATTTCTAACATGCTACAGAATAATATTGAAGCATTTTTTTTAAAATCATATTTGAACAATTTTGTCTACGACCCCCCTTTAAGGGGGGACGTAGGCAAAATTGGTCAAAAATGATTTAAATTTTTTTTCTCCATATAATTCTGTAGCATGTTGGAAATAGTCTCAAGTTTCACAGGTTAATTCTAACTACTAATGATAAAAATGATAAAAATCTGTCTTGTTTCAATCACTACTCAACGCCATGCCACTTTTCTAGACGACACTCTCCTTGTTTGCGATGTTTTATTGCTTCCTGCTGTCATAAAAACATCAGAAGAGTATAGAAGGTTGTGGACCCGTTTATGTCGTGTTATCTTTGCCATAAAGACAACATTCCAATTTCTAGCTCATCCAGATTTGTTAAAGAAATGTACCTAAGGTGGAACACAAAACCCGAATGAGAGCTTGGAAGAGATGCCCCGAAACAACATTTAGCTCATCGTTGTTAAAATTGCCACATATGAGGCATGTCTGGTGTTAAATGATGGTAACACCGGAAGAATATGGACCCTTGCTGGACTAGATTTGTTGCTGGTTGCTTCACCGAGAAGCTATTGGAGAAGATAGGTAACGCGCGTGTTGCAAGATCTGAAATGTCTGTGAAGGATATAGCCAAAAGGGCACGCCAGGAACACCAGTTGGAAAGGAAACATGTCCAAGAAGAGCGAGATGACCAAATATATGGTTATGGTCAACATTAAGGTACTATTTTATGGTGTAAAACTTTATAAAATCTTTTATTTTCATTTCCCGTAACCTTCATTTTTCGGTGTATAAGGAACATTTTTTCCTGAACGACTGGAGATAGATAAGTGAAATTTTCTAAATGTTTAAATGTTTGTGTAGCTCATGGGACTTAACTACGGGGTCATCAGTCCCTAAACTTACAAACTACTGATGAACTAACTAATACTAAGGACGACACAAATATCCATGCCCGAGGGGGGATTCGAACCCCCGACCGTAGTGGACGTGCAGACCGTGACTGGAGCGCCTCAGTCCCCTCGGCCACCGCGGCCGGCGTGAAATTTTCTACAGACGTTTTTCATAGTATAACAAAACTTCCTGTGGTTCAAATTTTTTCTAAATGGATTTCTGTCAAAATTATTTACATTTTTGTACAATTGAAATTGCTTCGTTTCATACACATAATTTTTAAAAATAATCTGTCAGAGCTCTAAAAGTGATATTAAAAAACTGCCTACACGTTTGCTTATCTGATTAGTAAGAATTACATACCACAATATGAAAGCTGTAAGTAAAGTAATTTTTGACAAAGTGTTCCTCGAGTGATAGCAAGTGTTGCGAAAATTTCCAACAATGCCATGATGAAATTTTTTGAGAAAAAAAAATCGAAAGAATTTCAGAATGTAGCCCATAACATAATTACCTATAGTGCAAAATTTTGTGCTATTATATTTTAAACACCGAAAAGTGTGTTAGATTATGTAATCACGTTCATTTTCTCCTACGTCCCCCATTAAGGGAAGTTTCACTAAACTTGCGGGACTCCGTGTATGAGACATCTGCAGTGTACAAGTTAAAAAATAAGGGGGCCAATAAGAGAAGTAGTTGTTGAAGTACTTTGACGTTGTATGATTGCAGCTGCCAACAGCACTAAATCCGGGCCGGAGAGTGGGCGAGGAGAGGGAAGTAGTGAGTTGTGTATTACGCAGCTGAGACTGAAAGACGAGCAGCCGTGTAGTGCAGACAGGGGCCTCATTTCTGCGGCGGCGCGCTGCCAGGCGTTTAGTTTACGACCGCCTTCGGCCACGTCGTGATCGACCGGTGTTTGCTAGCGTCGCCTCCCACGCACTGACGCAAGGCGCCGGACCTGAGCTCTGGCGGCGCGGCGAGCTGTTTGTTATGCAAGCGGCAAGCGGCAAGCGGGCCCACGCCTCGCTCGCAGACTCCGCCACTTCGCTGAACACTCCGTTTTTCTCCCTCGCGAACGGCATTACCATAAATTTCTCCTAATGCATTTCACGCCCCGTTACACGATCACGACAATGTCCGTATTCTGCCCCGGTTTGTAGCTGGCAGAAGAGGTAATGGCCTGTAAAGAAGTGTCCTTTTGGAAACCATCGAGTCCGAGGATGTAGCTACTGGATGTTTTATGTTCTGTTGGGCCCAGTATGAGAGTTTGTGCAGGACTGGCTTTCTACAGATCTCAAGGTCGTTCTCTCTCTGCAACTGCACCACCACGAAATGGTGGAGTTGACCAAAATAACCGTATGGCTTGTGGCATTATTATAATAATTTCGGGAGAGTTTCCTCATGCACTACAGACTGCGCACCACCCCTCCCCCCCTCCACCCACGCCGCGGTGGAGTAGCCGAGTGGTCTAAGGCGCCTCGCTGCGGAGCGCGCGGTTGCTCGCCGTCGGAGGTTCGAAATGAAATGTTCAAATGTTTGTAGAGTCTATGGGACTTAACTACAGATTCATCAGTCCCTAAACTTACAAACTACTTATGAACTAGCTAATCCTAAGGACGGCACAAATATCCATACCCGAGGGGGGATTCGAACCCCCGACCGTAGTGGCCGTGCAGACCGTGACTGGAGCACCTCAGTCCCCTCGGCCACCGCGGCCGGCCCGGAGGTTCGAGTCCTCCCTGGGGCATGGGTGTGTGTGTTAGTTTACTTTAGTTTTAGTAGTTTGTAAGCTACGGACTGATGACCACGCAGTTTGGTCCTATCGATTTACAAACATTTTTAACATTTTTTTCCACTAGTTTTGTTAAAACCCGCTCGATTGCGTGGGGAGGTGCTTTGCAGTTGCGCAGTAGACGCTGGGCTACGAGGTAACTATATTAATTTCAATAGTGATAGTTATTAGCCAACGGCCGTGCCGCAGTGGATGGGCCGGTTCCCCTCAGATCACTGCAGTTAAGCATTGTCGCGCTAGGCTAGCAGTTGGATGGGTTACCTCCGGGGCTGCTGAGTGCTGTTGGCCAGCGGAGTGCACTCAGCCCTTGTGAGGCAAAACCGAGGAGCTGCTTGATAGAGAAGTAGCGGCTCTGGTCTCGAAGACTGACATAACGGTCGGGAGTGCGGGGCGCTGACCACGCCCCCCTTCATACCGCATCCAGTGACGCCTGCGGGCATAGGATGACACGGCGGCCGGTCGGTACCCCTTGGGCCCTCGCGGCCTGCATGGGGCGGAGTTTAGTTTAGTTTTAGTGGTTAGATAATTAGTTGGTGCTAAATAGTGACATATTTTTAATATCTGAGTAGCTGCAAGAAGAGTAACTTCTGTTGGGTGCCTGTTGATTCTAGTTCGGCCAACATGGCTGCTACGGTCACTGAGTCATAGGGTGTGGCGTCTATCCCTGATAGATCGGGATACATGCCGCTACCTTTGATACTTATTGTGTTGACTGTGGCAGGGAAATTAGGAATAAAAGCGATTGATGGAGAGGATTTCTTTTGAAAAACTCTGATAGGCCTAAGTTTAATCTATAAAAATAATTTAGAATTTATTCATTGTTTTGATATAACGAAAATAAAGGATTTGTTTGCCAATTCTTCAGTGTTTATTTTTATTCCTCAGTTGTTACAATCATAAACTAAAGTTTTAACAAATTTTGTTTAAAAAAACATAAATTTCAACAAATATCATCATCCGGCATATCACCCTTAAGGACGCAGCATCTAACACTTAGCTTAAGGGATGGATGCCGCACTGTAAGGTTTTTTGAATGGTCAAATAGCATGACGAATGAGTGCATGTAACATACTCAAAAAATTATATTTTAAGGAAAACTTTTTAACCTTTTTTTTTCCTTGTGAAATAATTAATTTTACTTAACAGCATTATGGCATTTTTTGATGAATAATTTTGAAAATGTGTGCCAACTCTCCCGGATTTACCCTATCTGATCTGAGCAAATGGATCATTAAGTAAACTAAATGATATCAGTAACAAAATATACTATGATAAAGTCAATATTGAATTATAGCAACTGCATCGATACTCATCTTTAGCGTTTCTTTTTCTTGACATTGGTAGTTCAAGTAAATCTGATCCAGCAAAATGCAATTTATTGAATACAGACTTGTAGAGACTCGATAAGTTCTAAATAAAACACTGATGTTTTACATACTGTTTTATTACACTCGATGGAATAACAAAACCGCACGTTAATAACTTCATACAGCAAAGACCTCGCGCAAAGAGACAACGGCGAGGCGCCTGTATTTAAAGTTTTGCTGACAATAAGTCTATAGGTTACAATAGTTTTTAACAATTACCAGTATTGAACTATAATGACCAATGTTAATAAATCAATTAAACAAACCAATGAAATTATACATCATAAAATATTGATAACAAAATTTCAATGTGACTCTCTTTGCTGCAGTACTTTGCACAAAGCATAAAATTACGTACGTCAGTAATACAATTCACAAAACTTAATGCAATTAATTAACAACAGGATAGAAATTGATACTAACACAAACTCGTCATGTACAAATGATTACAATCCTCTGAAATACGGAAACATGTTGTAAGAAGATTTGCCTGTTGGAGGTCGTCAAAAAATCTCAAAATTCAGAATGCGTAATAACATACTCTAGTAATAATAATTTCGTTATTGAATGTTGCAGCAAATCACAACTAATGGGTCGCAACAACACTTTCGCAGTGAAAGTTAAAATTTTGAATTAAAAAAATGATATTAATTGACTTGAAACAGTCACTGTGGTAATTAATTAAGCTTGGCCCTACCTGACTTAGCATTGACTACAGTCTCCAACTAGCACCGCTTACGATTCACGAACAGCACAACTTCATTAATAAATGTGTCAGAATTCATGTAGTGGTGATGGCGTGTTCGTGTTATAATCAAAATCGTAAGAGTTGATAGATTCTAATTGCAATGATAATAGCTCAGTACTGTAAAACTCCGTGGTGCAATGAGCTTCACAAATACTACAGTCAAAGTTCTCAATAATTTTGATTATATTGTTTAAAGCATTCAAGTTCCTTATAAAACTTTACGTGAACTATCTTTGATTAATTGGTTCTAGGTCCTGGGTACCGAAAGGCGTGTAACTGGCTGAGCAGAGTCTGGCATTTAATGTATTTCATAAACATTACTTTCGTCAAGTCTGGTAAAACTACTATAATACTTTGAATACTGTTAGCCTGGTTACTTTCTACATATATGAAACCAACTTTACTTTACTTGCAAACTCGCTTGCAAGTTAAAATATTTGGCTTAATAATTGGTTGCAAAACTTAGAACAGCAGTGCACTTTAATTACTAGTCTCTGTGGTTGTAACACGTTTATCAATTCTTTAACTCTTCTAGCAATTTCTTTATAACTGATGGTAATTACTTTAAAAAATGATTGAACTGGTTAGTCAATGTGCAGGTTTGCATAATCAACATAATCTAATAATGGTGATAATGGGGTGACTACAACTACTTACAAAATTAAGACTGGTTTCAAAATAAGTCATGTATAAATGAACCAAAATTCTGATTGGGTTGACACTACATTTACATGCATACAAAATAAAATGTTACAAAAGTACTCATCTGCTTTCGTCGTCTTCGTCGTGAAGTACATACAAGAAAAATATGATTATAATAGGTAGTCTTACTGCTGGATCAAAAATATTTTTATCGACAACTCTTTGTTGAGCTCGTCTGGCTGAAATCTCCATGCATTGATATCACCTCGATACACCTTCTAATCTCCGTAATTACAACAACCATCACTCTCGGTGTCAATAGACTTGATAACCAAACAATTACTTTTCTTGCACACATGAAAAAAGATTACACTGATCACTTTCGAGTATAAATAAACTTGTTTCGCACTTTCTTCAATACATTAAACAGTACGTCTCTCAGGCTTATTGCAATTGCATTAAACTCGCGCCACACTGCGCCTGCCATGCCTCTGCACCATCAACAAAACATTTATGTGTTTACTATAGCGAGTCCGCTCCGCGACTGCTTCAGCAGCGCGACACTCACAGCTACTACTTCTGTACCAAAGACAGTCTTTACAACAGGTTCAACATTTTCTCTGGAGCATTGCCAACTTACAGCATAAGAATATCCGTGCATTCATGCGGGTTTACACATACATTACATGTTTACACTAAATGAATCAATATAGGAAATGTCGTTACATAAGAAATATATCTAGCATACAAGAAAGGAAAAAATACATGAAATAAACAAATTTAAGACAATATATACATTACGTTAAATCAAACTGTAAGATACAGCGACAGGTGTACTCTTACAAGGTAACAGTGTCACTTGACATATTTCGTTAATTATTGGCACAAATTAACGGGACCAAGCAACATAAAATTCATAACGCTTTATCTGAGTTGTCTAAAGCTTCCTATTACAATTTGCACTTTCCACAAGTTCTCAATCACAAAATAAGCGAATAGAATGTTCTGGAAAGTTCACGACCTAATTATATTTAGCAGTGAAAAATCGCCACGAAAATCCTAATTACAGTATTTTTTGATGGCAGATACATTTATATACGTCGCATTATGTTTGAAAGTAGCTTTAGTGTCGCCACAGCTCAAAATTCGATGATCAAATATGTTTATCAGAGCTCTAGCTACGCAAACTAATTACTCTTTTAGAATTGTCTTCCTTAATGAATGTTATAAATTCACAGCACTCTGTGCACTTACCAAGGATTACGAATTACCCTATACGTATTAAATGTCTGTCTGAACTGGTATTTAACATGGCACAGGCTGGGTATCGGAAGCTTCATTTTGTATGGAATCGTCACGTTCAATAGAGAGAGGGGGGTGCAGTATTATTATAGACTCAAAAAGCCCCTGTGTGTCAGCTTTCTGAAGACACATGCCGAGTTTCACTGTTTCGATAAAATTCGATCGTTTCAGCCCATACCAACAGCAGTCCCAGCGTAGCCAAACTATCCTAAGTAGCAGACGACAGCGCTTCTTCGTACACATAAAGAACTGCAGTTTAATACCGAAACACATCGAGATCATAGCAGTGTTATACAATGGTCGACATCTGACATAGACACAATATTTATTTATTGCTAAGGCGCTACACCACCGTTTACTTTTGGAACAGCTGAAACTCTTCGACGAACAGACTGTTTACCACGCTTGTACCTAAATAAACGCCAGTTACTTCAACCATGATGAATCTGTACATATGGTTTTTATTCTCTGCTCTAAGACTCCCAATAGTGAATAACTCTGTATGATACGTGACGCTATTCATAGGCGATACTGTCGTCTTCATAAAGGCAGCAAAGCCACGAAACTAGCGAAATGCAGGACGATTTGGAGAGGATTTGGCGCAGGGAATTTCATTTGATCCCAGAACATAATCAACATATCGTCAAGCGCGTATGCAGGCAAAAATAAAAATGACAATAAAATAAGAGAAACTGGAGCTGCTATGATTTATCAGCATGCATTCTTTGCTCATACTGTCCATGAATGGAACAAAGAAGAACTGTGTACACTGGTGAAATTTTCGTGAACTTGAAATTACATTGAAAGATTCCCCAGATCTCGTTTTATTCTCCGGATACTTACAATGAAGTGCTCCTGGTGACGAACCATTGGTTTTTCATTTAGAATGTGAATGTGAAATGAAAAATAGAGGTTACCATTTGAAAAAATGAACTTCAACTTGGTTGACTATGAAAACAGGGTTCAGGGTTATTTTGAAATAAGCTTTCCATCATCCCCTGCAAACCTTACAACCTTTAGTACAGACTTTTTTTGTAGAATTGTGCCTCTCCGGAGATATCGACCGGTATAGAATAAAATGGGACACTATATATACGTTTTATATTTAGGGAGCGTCGTACAAAAAGAAAAAAAAAGAAAAAAATGAAAAAGTTACATTCCCATAGTTTACATATTAAAGAAGGAAATATACAAAAACCTTCCTTTATTGATTATAACTCATTCATACGTCATCATTTCAAGTCACAAGTGCACCGTGAAGTGAATCGTCGTCATCATTCGAATAAACGACCACGGGTGGTGAAGGCCAACGAGGTAGAAGCTCCAATACCAAATTTGAAACAAGTTTACACACAAGATTTGATTCATGAATCATGAAAGCGTGCGATGAATAATGCAAATATAAAGTCAACACGATACATAATGTAACCGAACCACAATGACAAGCTAAAACTCACAATGCAAGAGTATTCCTGCATACTGCATCTAAATGCATCATTAAGTCATGTTGTAGTGTGTGGCGGAGGGAATTCCTCGTACCAATACGGCGTCTGGCGGGGTGTGTCCTTAGGTATTCCGTGCAGATGTGTTAGCCCCGTGTGTAAAGTGTCTGGTGAACCGGCTCGAAACCCATCACGGTCCCAAAATTTCATGGGCCCATCTTGAATGATTACAACCCCTACAAGCATCTGAGACAAAAATTGTAAATAAAGTTAAAATTTACATATTCTATATAACTATAACTTTAAATATTAATTTGTTCAAGGTCTCAAATCTCCAAAATTTCTCCACAAATTTCGTCAAAAATTCAAACGCTGTTGTATTAGATGTCACACTTGTTACGAAGTTATCAGTCAGCTCTTGAGAGATATTTGGCCATTTTTCAGTGAGTGCAATATCCAGCTCTGCAACCGTTCTGGGAGCTGCTGGTCTGGCTGCAATGTGTCTGCCGAGTGCATCCCAGACGTGCTCAATCCGACAAAGTACGGTGAACAAGATGGCCTCTCCATTCGTTCATTTCTCTTAGCTTCGGTCATGTTGTCCACCAGTGCAGCTCTGTGAGGACGAGCATTAAAGTCCACTAGAACGAATCCATCTCCTAAGGCACCAGCGTAGAGCACAACTAAAGGTCGAAGGATTTCGTCTCTACGACTTAGAATAGTCAAAGCGCCATTCTGAAAGACTTAGAGGTTCTTACGTTCGACAATACTGACTCCTGCCCACACCATTCGTCCACCACCGAGTGGCTAGCCCCTGGGGCACGGCCCACTGTCTCATGACCACCAGCCAGCGAGCTACGCTGTCGTAGCCTCCGCCCCCCTGCAAACCTTACAACCTTTAGTACAGACTTTTTTTGTAGAATTGTGCCTCTCCGGAGATATCGACCGGTATAGAATAAATTGGGACACTCTATATACGTTTTATACACCACTGGGGGGACAGCGATCACCACACCTGCACGGAATTAGTCAAATAGGCCTCCCGTCAAATACAAATTCTCAACCTTACCTCTGACCAACAGAACTCAAAGTCGTGGTTATTGTAAACTAATTCCCATAAGAGTAAAGGCCTCCGAGATGAAGAAAGGATCATTGGCCATCATCGGCACATGTTTGTGTGAAACGTTTGTATATACAAATTAATGTTTGTGTGTCTTTTTCTTTCTTCCTCTCAACAACGTCTCCCATTTTCCCACTATAAAATTTTGTAAATTCGTACATGATAAATATTTTACAAGTTAGGTACATGGAAACGCCCGTGTTCGAACGCAATTTTACGTCAGATTTTCAAAGCATTCCGTCATGATATTTCGTAGGTATAAGACTTTCAGTATAACACTAAACCAGGCTGTACGTAGGGCAGAAGTGTAAGAGGAGATGGAGGAGAGGGGGTAAACTTCAGTAGAGGAGGAGAGGAGTAGATGGACAGGGGCAGAGTGACAATGATGTGTAAACACAACAGGAAGATGAGAAGTTGAAGATGCGCAGACAGTGGGGGAAGGAGGATCAAACGGACAAAGAGAGTGGGAAAGGGGAGGAGGCGATTGACAGGGAGAGTTTAGAAGAAGAGGTGGGGAGGAGGACTGGATAAAGTGATGTAAGGAGGAGATGAGTAGAGGCAAGGGAACGAGGATAGGCGAGCAGGTAGTGTAAGATATATCCAATGACCCTTTAAAACGAACTGTGGAATTACTCCCATAACACATGTCTGCTTTCTCCTTTCTTTCTTTCTTTGCGATTTATTTGGATAGAAGCCACAGCACCGCTCGGCCGCGTTCAGCTATTGCTTAAAGAAAACATTGCCCAACATCCAATCGATAGGCGAAGTGTCACAGTAAATCTCTATATGGCCGCAGTCAATACGGAGACGCTCGAGGTTCCGTACCAGAGAGCGATAAGCACGGGATAGGAGGAGCAGCGTGCTTAAATTACAGGCCGCCGGCCGTTACTCTGCGCAATTTACTTCTGTGGACCGCTGCTGTCATACCGTTTAGCTCGGCGGTACTCGGCGGGTGACAATAACGATATTTCGTGCGCGCTACTCCAGGCGACGCAAATTAAAGCTTTCGGCGGCTGTTGTTGCACCCGCGTCGCGTGTGCACGTCCCATTCCGTGCCTTTCGCGAGCTCGTTTAGCAAATGCACGGACAGCGCGCTGAACACTGACTGCGCGCCTTCTACACTCTCCCTCACGTGACCCTTCACTGTTAGTCACCTCGTCTCTGTCAGCTATTCAATTCGTTCTGACGTTGCCTGATCATCTTGAAAATTCTGCAAATGACAGGCGTAATAAAATGAACCGTGCGGAGGCATGGCATCTCCAGAACATATATTTATCCTGCTCCTTCTTTGTCTTCTTCTGTAGTTCCTCCCTAACAGCCATATTTCATTCCGCTGCCTGACACTTATCTGCCATTTTACGTGACACGCCATATAACTGGCCAATATAATCAGCCGTTAATTTAAGTGTTCTCGGTATTTCTTATGAAGAGACTTTCTTAACCCTTTCAAACTTGACGTCCAATATATTGGCCTCTTACTTCTTATGTATTTTATAATACTATACGATTACGTTTCAAGTTGAGACCAATGAACCTGTTTACTGGACATCTGTCGCTTTTAGTTTCGTTCTTCTTGCTACCATCTGTCACGAGAATGGTGTACTACAATGGAAAATTTTGGAGATAGCAGAGCCATTGCAGAGTGCTCTAGCATGCTACCACTACTTAAAATTAATGTATGTGTTCATTTCTGAATTTTATACAAATTCCATTTTGAGATAGATGTTTCATAATAAACAAGATGTCAAATATTTAACAGTTGACATGTTATTTCACAAGCATGACTGCATTCCACACCCGGTGTTCAAATTATTGAAGATTTTTTTTAACCCAAGTACGACAAATATTTATTTTGCTTATATGTTCAAATGATTGTCAAGTTTATGGGACTTAACTGCGGAGTCATCTTTCCCTAAACTCACAAACTATTTATGAACTAACTTACACTAAAGACTAGACAAACATCCATGCCCGAGGGGGGATTCGAACCCCCGACAGGGAGCGGCCTCGCGCATCGGAGCACAGCGCTTCAATCCACTCGGCCACTCCGCCGCGGAAAATATATAATAAATATGGTCTTATAAACATGAGAAAGTGCAATAATACGTTTTACTACATTTTTAAATTAATTCAGAACTGAAAGGGTTTGTAACAAATATTAATTTGTCAATAAGTTTCTTACGAACATGTTTGATCCTGCACTTATTATCTATTAATATTCAGGGAATGTAGGACATTAGCTGCGAATGAAAATGTGTACCCAGCCGGGATTCTAACTCGTTCTCTGGCTTTCTAGGCAGGTGCGTTGATCACTACACAACTGGGGAGACAGCGATCATCACACCTGCATGGACTACTCAAGGTCGCCTCCCGTCATATACAAACTCTCAACATTTCCCTGCGCACTATTACTCAAATACGAGATTTTTTCCAGCTGATTCCCTTAAGAGTAATCGCCTAGGAGTGCCTCCTCACTGAGAACATGATTACTGTTCGGCATCGGCATATTGTGTAAGTGATCCATGCAGGTGTTACGATTGTTATGTCTCAGTGGCGTAGCGGTCAGCGTAACTGCCTGCAAAGCAGGAGACATGCGTTCGAATCCCGGCTGCGTACACATTTTCCACTTTACCTATTTACAGTTAATGTCATACATTCCATGAAGATGAATCTTATAACGGTATTTATGTGTAGCATAGCCTCCTACTTGAGTGAAACATGTTATCATTTATCATCAAGTAAATAACCGGAAAGCCAATAGCAAGTACAAAATGATCTGATGATGACCTGGTGATGATTTGGTGATATGGCCAAGATTACTGTTTGGTGCGAAAAATGGTCAATGACCCCCATAATGAAAAGTGCAAGGCAATTCACATAATTACCAAAAAGACGCCATATTTTGTTTACAAGATAAATAGCTTTGATTCTGATGCTAAATTTTTACGTAAAAACCTGAGGAAGTAAGCCCTTTTAGCAACAATGTCCTCTTGTTCGTACAAAACAACACGTTTATTTTGGCACCTTGTAAAACGAAATCCCATAGACAAACAATTTTTGTAAGGGTGTACTTTCTAGCCTAGAAACTCAGTTCTCTTCGACAAAAGCTGTGCAGTTTTCGCAAAGTTATTATTTCTTTATGTTATTCGTAATATCGTTAAAATTGCTGCCTGATAATACATTTATCCATATTTTCGATCACGTACTTATTGTGAGGTTCTTGGTTCTTCTTCTTCGTCGCAGAACGCGAATTCCACTCTGCTCGTCATCGTATCCTTCTTCCCTTAATTTTCAAAACCATCTTCTTGTTCAGCTTTAACACTTTGGCGTCACGTTCTGTCGCCTTCCACGCCGGCACGGTCAATCCCTTCTGTTCCTCGTCGTCAACGAATTTAATTACGTTAACCGCAAGCCGCCGCGCCTGTCTACGAAGACACTTTCCACGCTGACTTTCCATTCTCGCACTTACAGGTAACTACGCCCACTAGTGTAACGTAGCCCGGCTGTACCTCGTCACGTGACCAAGTTAGTTTCTGCCGCTGCCGCGTTACCACTTCACCTTGCCGGGTAATACAAACTGCTTACACTAAGAACAACACACACACCAAAGGCCTTGTAAAAATAACTAGACTCCCTGACGGCGCTGCTGTCGCGGAATAATTTGAACCTTCGTCCGGCCGCCATGGTAGTGGCAAGCGTCAGATAAATACGAGTGTTGTTAGCAGGTAAATCGTGTATTAAATAGCTACTGCGGGGCATATACATAATTGATATTCACGTCTGTATTGTTTGACTATTGCGGTGTACATAAAGCACGACAGTGAAAAGCTTCTCAGCGTTTAAATACATATATCAATTTAAGAAAGCAATAAAAAAATCGAATACTGTATTTCCATTTATATTTCTCAGGAATACAAGTAGCCCTACTAATTGTGTTGAGAGATAGTTACTCTTGCTTAACAGACTGTTAGTCATGACAATATAGGATTGAATGAAATAAACAACAGGCCTTTACAATACTGATAGCTCTTAAAAAGAAGCTACTTTTAGGCAGTACTGGTGGACAGTAAGATCAAAAAGTTTCATTTTATGATTGTGTAAAGTAACTATTGGGGTCACAAAATTAGTTGCCTCACTGCAGTTCGAATTTTCTTTTCTTTTCTTTTTTTTTTATGAGATTAATATTAGCAACTTGTAACGCAGAATTTAGAGGTAATCTGCTTTACATATAGGTATAACAACTGAAAGGGGTTTGCAGAACTACGTATAGTTCCATATATGAACTGCACATAGCCCCAGTGGATGTACATTGTGAAATTCGACTGTGTAATGACAGTTGCTGACTTTTGAGCAGATCACTCGGCTATAACGTATTTGGCTTATATCATTAAAAATGCTAATTTTTTTGCTATATACCCTAATGCTAATGTTAGATACCTTAGTGAAGAAAAGGTTATGGCATATTTCGTGTCCTTAAAAGAATTTGGTAGTGACTGGTTGCCGTATTCACAACGTAAGAACCTATTTTTCAGTTATGTATGCGATAGCATATTTCACTTTCGCGACTGATTTTTAACATTGCCTGTTTCAGGCAGCCCTGTTTGACTTTTGAAATATCTAAATATTGGAGAATACAGGCACTAAAGCAAAGACGTAAAGTGTGAAACTGTTCCGAAATTAATGTTTGTAGAAAAGTTTCACAACCGTAGAATATACTGAGAAAGTGCCAAGAAATCATGTCTGACGATAAATCCCGTTCATAGAACGCTAAAAAAGCTACATGTTTTAGTTCGGTTTCGTTAGGAAGAGGTAACGCTGTTAACAATTTCTACATCGCATGTGTAACAAATTTACAAACAACCGATAGTTGCTGTATATTCAAAGAGTCTGAAGCTGTTTTGCAGTAATATATTTCAATTAGACATAGTTTTCGCGACTTAACTCAAATGATTACTCTTTCTAATCAAAAGAATCTTACGCACATTTAAAGTTCGCGCGGAAATTTGCCACAAAGGTCGCCGAGGCGCTCTTCAATTTGTCCACCGTTCGCAGTCCGACGCTAACGGAATTGTGAGGCCTTGGCACGTTGACTGCCTTCCAGGCGCGAATACTGATGCTGTGGAACTCGAATTCGCTCTAGAAAATGTTCACTTCCTATGGTCGTGTTATACTGACAACCAATGTGATCTTGTAGCATGCAGACAGTTTCGTTCCAAATGACAAGGGGACTATCCGCTCTCGCAAATTCAGTTCAGGCTGGAACTTCGAACAATAGTAGTGTACCTGAAAGGTGTCCTTTCATAGAAGCCCTAAAGCGCACTATCCAGAAAATTCTAAGGAAGAGGACTAAATGTTTCCGCAGCGCATATATAGGGTGCATCAAAATGTTGAAATGTTTGTAGAGTTTATGGGACTTAACTACGGGTTCATCAGTCCCTAAGCTTACAAACTACTTATGAACTACCTATGACTAAGGACGGCACAAATATCCATGCCCGAGGGGGGATTCGAACCCCCTACCGTAGTGGCCGTGCAGACCGTGACTGGAGCGCCTCGGTCCCCTCGGCCACCGCGGGCGCCTAGGGTGTATCGAAAATAGTTGAAAGTACACGATAATAGAAGCAAAAATGTCCCACTAAATATGGTTCAGCAAACGAGTCGTTTGCGAAATAATTACAAATGTATCAACAAAACGGAGATTATGTCGTGCCACTGCTAGTAACTTCGCTGTCGGCCGCTTACGCGATTGTGGGGACTTGACACACACCCATACTGGAGGGAGGGCTCAAATCTGGTATATGAGGCGGCATCGGCCAGCTTTAGTGTGTACTTTGGCCAGAGGAGAGCGTGCCCTTGGTAGCCGGTGTGCCACCCTAGCCCCTGCGTGGAGTGGCCACCCGCGGGCCAGGCTTCCAGGCGGCCGCGTGTATATATAGGCCGGGACATGCCAAGCCGCGCCGGACGGCGGCGGTTCGCGCCTTCAGGCTGGCGCTGGCGCCGCCACAAATAGTGCTGGCCGCGGTCGGTGGACGCCAACTCCCTGCCGTGCGCGACCTTTGTTCTTTCGGAAAGGAGGAAATGAACTCAAAATATCCATGGGTGTACTGCCGGTCTATAGTGTCCAACTGGCACAATATTTCGGCGATCATACATGTCGCCATCATCGGGTGAACTGACGGACTGAGCTCCTGGAAACGCGCCGGCACGGAGATCCGCACTCTACGGCGGCTCGAAGGGAACTGGGTTCTAGCCCAGTAGAGGGCTATTTAAATACCCTCGGCCCGCGGGGTGACCCCTCCGCGGTCAGCGCCCCGCGCCGCGGCCGCGCAGTGGAAGCAAATGCGACGGCGTCTGAGATGACGTCGGTGTGAGGGCTCTGTCCGCCGTGGTCGTCACTTCGTTACGTTTGCTAGATTTACTCTTAATTAACCCAATCGCTGGTTCCCAAGCTTTGCTAAGATTATAGTCACGGTCACGGTTTATGAGGTCGTCACTTGTGCGAATTTCAATGGCCTCTCTAAAGACGCAGTCCCAGTACCTCGACGCCTGTACCAGAATCCTAGTGCCTTCATAGTCCATTGCATGATTCTCCGACAAAAAATGTTCAGCGACCGACGACTTGCTCGGATACATCAATCGTGTGTGCCTCTGGTGTTCAACGCATCGATCCTCGACGGTACGCATCGTCTGTCCAATATATGACTTTCCACACTGACACGGAATCTGGTACACGCCGGCCTTCCTCAAACCGAGATCATCTTTGGCGCTCCCCACCAGTGCACGAATTTTATTCGGCGGACAAAAAACAGTTCAAACCTGGTGTTTTTTCAAAATGCGGGCGATCTGAAGAATCACAGGATCTGGGCGATCTGGGCGATCTGAAGTATCACAGGAAATGAACTATTCGAAGAATCGGCCATGTCACCTCGCCTCTCCCCCAGACATTAAAGTCTGAAGTTGTTGTGATCTTCAGTGCGCAGACTGGTTTGATGCAGCTCTCTGGTGCTCTCTGTGTACAGAGTCGGCACATCGACCGTACACCGTCCTGATCCTGTTGAGGGTAGTCCAGGTTTAAGGGGGTAATTCGAAGCCTGGACGTCTGTTCGACGGTTTCAGTGAGGTGATTACCTGTGGTGGTGCTGATTCTTCCCATTCCAGTTTCCAGCGTTCTGCAAGACAGAAACCATTTTCAGCCATATCTTTGGCACTTATAAGAGACGGATGTCTAGAGGGTAATCTATCTCTGCCAATGCTATTGCTCAAAGCGTGAATCAGAAGTTGCGGTTTGTCTAGTTTTTTTTTTTTTTTTTTTTTTTTATACATTCTCTGAGAAGTCCATGGTCTCTTCGTAAGTGAGGTGGCGGTATGTGGCTCAATACAGGTAGCCAGTGAATGGGGTTGATTTTATTGTACCTGAAATAATCAATTGTTCAAACGTTTGTAGAACTTACGGGACTTAACTACGGGGTCATCGGTCCCTAAGCTTACAAACTACTTATGAACAAGCTAAGACTAAGGACGGCACAAATATCCATGCCCGAGGGGGGATTCGAACCCCCGACCATAGTGGCCGTGCAGACCGTGACTGGAGCGCCTCAGTCCCCTCGGCCACCGCCGCCGGCCTGAAATAATCCCCATCGTTTGTTTCAGTACTGTGTCAACCATCTTGGTGTGAGCGCTCTTTGGCCAAACAGGGGAACAGTACTCTGCCGCAGAGTAGACAAATCCCAAAGCAGAACAGCGCAGGGCAGACGCGGTACCACATAGTGACATAGTGTCTGAATGACATTGTTCCTAGTGAGGACTTTTGCAGCATTGATGATGAGGTGTTGTCTGTTGCTCAGGGTTCTATCTAATGTCACTCCCTGATATTTTGGATTTATATTATGAAGCAGAATATTGTTATCAAAATATATCTTAAGGCGTCTGTTAACTGATTTATTATTCATGTGGAAACAGGTAGCCTCAGTTTTAGTTGGACTTGGTTGTAGTCTTCATTCACGAAAGTACGTTCCAAGTAAGAACAAGTCGCTTGTCACGACATTCTCAGTATGCTCCATATCTTGATGTTGTGTAGCTATGACCCAGTCATCTGCATATCCGTATCATCACCTTCGAGCTGCAGATAAAAATAACGATTGGAATTTTGCCGTTGGATACTTGAAAATCACCAAGTAATTCCATTTTTATTCTTCCCTGATGAAGCACTTTCACTCTTAAAGCAGCAATGTTGTTGTGGTCTTCAGTATGCAGACTGGTTTGAGGCATCTCTCCACGCTACCCTGTCCCGTGCAAGTCTCATCATCTGAGAATACGTTCGGCAACCTACAACCCTTTGAATCTGCTTACTGTATTCGATCCTCCGTCTACGACTTTTACCCCACACACTTTCTTCTAATGCTAAAGTTCAAATGTTCAAATGTTTGTGAAGCTTATGGGACTTAACTACGGGGTCATCAGTCCCTAAACTTACAAACTACTTAAGAACTATCTTAAACTAAATACGGCACAAATATCCATGCCCGAGAGGGGATTCGAACCCCCGTCCGTAATGACCGTGCAGACCGTGACTGCCTCAGTCTCCTCGGCCACCGCGGCCGGCAATGCTGAAGTGATTATTCCTTAATGTCTCAGAATGTTTCCTACCAATCTATCCCTTCTCTTAGGATACGCCAGAAACTCCTTTTCTCCCCAATTCGGTTAAGCACCTCCTCATCACTTGCGTTTTCTACCCATCTAATTTTCATCATTCGTCTGTAGCACCACATTGCATAAGCTTCTATCATCTTTTTGTCTGAACTCCTTATCGTCCACGTTTCACTCTCATACAATGCTACACTCCAGACAAATGCTTTCAGAAAGGAATTCCTAACATTTAAACTAATATTGGATGTTAACAACTTTCGCTTCTTTAGAAAAGCTTTTCTTGCCATATCCTTTCTGCGTCTTATATCTGCTGTACTTCGGTCATCAGAAGTTATTTGGCTATCCAAATAACAAAACTCATCTACTACTTTTATTGTCTCATTACCTAATCTAATTCCTCCACCGTCCCCTGCATTTCTGACATTACATTCCATTACCCTCGTTTTACTATTGTTAATGTTCATCTTATAACTTCCCTTTAAGACAATGTCCATTTCATTCAATTGCTCTTCCACATCATATGCAGTCTCTGACAAAATAACTACGTCATCGGCAAACCGCAAAGTTTTTATTTCTTCTCCTTGAGCTTTAATTCTTTTTCCAAATTTTTCCTTTGATTCGTTCACTGCTTGCTCAGTGTTCAGATTTAACAACATTGGGGAAAACCTACAATCCTTTCTTACTCCCTTCCCAAATTCTGCGTCCCTTTCTTGCCCTTTGACACTAATAACGGCTGTCTGGTTTTTGTATAGATTGAATATAACTCTTCGCTACCTATATTTTACCCCTGCTACCTTCAGAATTTGAAAAAGTGTATTCCAGTCGACATTGTCCAAAGCTATCTCCAAATCTACAAACGCTAAAAACGTAGGTTTGCCTTTCCTTAACCTATCTTTTAAGATAAGTCGTAATGTGAGTATTGCCTCGAGTGTTCATACATTTCTCTTAAATCCAAACTGATCTTCCTTGAGGTCGGATTCCATGTTTTTCCATTCGTCTGGAAATAATTCGTGTTAGTATTTTGCAACCATGACTTATTAAACTGATAGTTCTGTAATTTTCACATTTGTCGGCACTTGCTTTCCTTGAGATTGGAATTAAAATATTCTTCTTGAAGTCAGAGGGCATTTTCCTTCTCTCATACATCTTGCATACCAAGTGAAACAATTTTTCATGTCTTGCTTTCCTAACGATGTTTGCTGTTCAGGCAGAGTATCATCTACTCCAGTTGCATTGCTTCGACTCAAATCTAAAAGCGCTCTGTCAATTTCTTATCGCAGTATCTTATCTCCTATATCTTCTTCCTACACTTTGTCTTCCATTTCTAGAATATTGCTTTTAATTTATTTCCTTTGTATAGTCCCTCTATATATTCCTTCCACAATTCAACTTTCCCCTCTTTGTGTAATACTTGTTTTCCGTCTGAGTTCTTGATATACAAACAGCTGCTTTTCTTGTCACCAAATACCTCTTTTATTTTCGTGTATGCAGTATCTGTCTTTCCCCTAGTTATACATTCTTCTACGTTTCTTAATTTGTCCTCTAGATACTCCTGCTTAGCCACTCCGCACATCCTGACAATCTCATTTTTCAGACGTTTGTACTCCCTTTTTCCTGCTGCACTTGATACATTTTTATATTTTCTCCTCCCATCAATTAAGTTCAGTATATCCTGTGTTATCCAGGGATTTCTATCAATAACACTCATACTTCGCATTAGTGGTTCAAAGAAAACCCACATTGCATTGTGGAAACACATTTTCAAGAATGCTTCTCTGTAAATTTGTGGTGTGGTTTATTGAAATATCACCTCATAAATTCACTGCTAAATGTGAAACCTGACAGTCTCCAGGTATGTGATTTACCTTCTTTTACTAAAAACCAAAAGAAACCACATCTATACGGACATAATTCTTCCCCTGTCTCATCCTCCATCTCTATATTCAGCTAACTACATCTCACATTAACTCACAGATGTATTCTATACATTGTTTCGTAAATATATGTGTGTACATCATCTTTTCGTACGTCTAGCTACTATTTCTCACATTCAATCTCCTCCTCCTCCTCCTCCTCCTGTGTCCATTTTCTCTGCCCTTCCTTTCCTCTCTCCTTTCTCAAATTCTTTCTCCCCCCCTGTGGCTGTCACAACAGGTGGTCCTCTACTGTGTCCTTCAGTTCATCTTCCGAATTGAAGCGCTTCCCTTTAGCGGACCAGACAGATGGAAGTCACAGGGCGACATGTCCGGGCTGCAGGTCGGATGCTCAAACTTCTTCCACTTGAACTTGGCCAGTACACTTTGTGTGACCCTGGAGACGCGTAGACGCTTGTTATCATGGAGCAGAATCACTCCCTCCGTGTGCAGCCCAGGCCGTTTGCTCTTGATGGACTTGCGTAGGCTACTGAGTGTCTCACAATACACGTCACGGTTAATGGTTCATCCGTTCTTGAGGAATTCAATAATTATCGGACCTCGGATGTCGAGAAAGACTGCGAGCATCACCTTGGCTGCTGAGGGCACTGTCTTCAGTTTTTAGGGGGAGGTAACGACACATGCTTCGTGTCCTTAGATGTCACTCCAAGTTATCTCAAAGCAGCCTATTCATATTTCAACCCGTTGTTAAGACGTTTCGTACCTTTCCATTTGAACCCCTCTCGTATTAGACAGTAGTTTTCACTATGTGTTCCTTTTTTTTAATTCAATTTCAACTACAGCACTTGTGACAGAGGGAACAGAAAAGAATGAATATCAACAAATAATACAATTCCTTGAGACAACATTGTCTCGCTATACCAGAGGTATTAAACATAAGGAGAGGCACTGAATTAAAATTTATGCTGTGGTCGGGATTCGAACCCGGGACCTCCTACATACTAGGTAAATGCTTTATATCACTCAGCTAACACGGTGTTGCAGCCAAAGCAACTACACGGACTGTCTTACAGCACGTCTCCCTCCACACCACATACTTTATTTCTGTCTCACGTTCCTAGCCACAGGATAAACTTTAATTCAATGCCTCTCCTTATTTTTAATACCTTTGGTATAACGAGACAATGTTGCCTCAAGGAACTGTATTATTCGTTGATATTTATATCACTTCGGTCTGAGAAACAAGGCAGGATAGTTCCTATTCGCGTTCTTTGCTGGAGTGTTATTCCAATGTAGGATAGGCCTGGCAATTTGATACGCATTTCAGAGGGAACATGAGGCAGAATGAAAGTATGTGGTGTGGAGGGAGACGTGCTTTAAGACAGTCCGTGTAGTTGCTTTGGCTGCCACGCTGTGTTAGCTGAGTGATATAAAGCACCGACCTAGTATGTAGGAGGTCCCGGGTTCTAATCCCGGCCACAGTATAAATTTTAATTCAATGCCTCTCCTTATGTTAAATAGAAAAGAATGAGTTCATTTCAGATGTTTTACTCATGATCAAAGCTTTTCTGCTGAGAAACTTCGTCTTCTGTTTGTTTGGTACCTCTGTGAACTCGTGACCAGGCCTTTCATTACGTTGTGCACTCGAGATTTGGAGGACCGCAGGACGAGAGGCACAGGATGGTCCCAATCCTCTTCTTAGTCCGACATTGAGACATTACAGTTTAATAATCTGCCATTCCACCCCGTGAAGGTAGTAAGACAGGGTTGTAGCCTTTCCCCAAAGTTGTTCAATATGCACATTGAACAAGCAGTGAAGGAATGGAAGGAGAAATTTGGAGAGGGAATTAAAGTTCGGGGAGAAAAAATAAAAAGTGTGCGGTTTGTCGATGACATAGTAATTTTGTCAGAGACTGCAAAGAATCTGGAAGAGCAATTGAATGGAATGGACAGTGTCTTGAAAGGAAGGTATAAGATGAATATTAACAAGAGTAAAACGAAGGTAATGGAATGCAATGTCACAAAATCAGGCGATGCTGAAGGAATTAGATTAGGTAATCTGACAATAAAAGTAGTAGATGAATTTTCTTATTTGGGTAGCAAGATAACTTCTGATGGCCGAAGTAAAGAAGATATAAAATACAGAATGGCTATGGGGAGAAAAGCGTTTCTAAAGATGCTAAACTTGTTAACATCGAATATTAATTTAAATGTTAGGAAGTCATTTCTGAAAGCATTTGTCTGCAGTGTAGTTTTGTATGGAAGGGAAGCGTGGACGATAAGGAGTTCAGACTAAAAGATTATAGAAGCTTTTGAAATGTGGCGCTACAGGCGAATGATGAAAATTAGATGGGTAGATCACGTGATTAATGAGGAGGTGCTTAACCGAAATGGGGAGAAAAGGAGTTTCTGACATATCCTGACTAAGAGAAGGGATAGATTGGTAGGACACATTCTGAGACATCAAGGAATTGTCAACTTAGCATTAGAAGGAAGTGTGTGGGGTAAAAAATCGTAGAGGGAGCCGAGGGACGAATACAGTAAGCAGATTCAAAAGGATGTAGGTTGCCGAACATCTTCTCAGATGAAGAGGCTTTCACACGACAGGGTAGCGTGGGGAGCTGCATCAAACCATTCTGCGGACTGAAGACCACAACAACAACAACAACAACAACAACAACAACAACAACAATCTGCCATTGGCGTAGTAGATGAATATCCGTCGCAATCGCAGAGCAGGTCATTATTGGTGGCTGTCGTATTGGCAGAGGGATTGCTGTCTTGGCCGAGGAGATCGAGGCGCTTCAGTCACGGTCTGCACGGCCACTACGGCCGGGGGTTCGAATCCCCCCTCGGGCATGGATATTTGTGCCGTCCTTAGTTGTAGGTAGTTAATAAGTAGTTTGTAAGTTTAGGGACTGATGACTCCGTAGTTAAGTCCCTTAAGCTTAACAAACATTTGAACATTTGATTGCTGTCTCAGGGCCAGAGCACAGAGTATCGGTGTCCGCCGGTCAAGTGGTGAACAGATCCCCAGCAGGGAGCGCCGGCTCCTCCCTGCCACGCGGGTTGCAGCCCCTGGCAGGCGCCGCCCTCCTCGCTCCCAGGAATGTGCAATAAAAGCGCAACACAAGCCGCCCGCGTTTCCGCTGTCTTACAACGTCTCGCAGTTTGCACAGCCCTTATTCAATCTCTGGCTGAACACTCGTGGCACGTTGAAAATCTTCAAATGTCACACCATGGAAATTATTTCATTCGCTCAGCTGCTCTACAAGCAGATCTAATCAACGGACATCAAAAGAAGTTTTGTATCGCGCACCAAAGAGACGTACGGTGGTACTCCGTACTACTGTGAAGTAATACATCATCTCAAGTATTGTTGAACGGAGAATGCGAGTATTATTTGATGATAAATTCGATGAAAATCAGTGCGGGCTTAGGCACCACCACCTAGAGAGAAGGCCGCGGTGCTCTCGTGTGAGGTCAGGCAGAGTAGGTTGCGCGCGCATAGCTGACTGGCTCGCTGCTTCGGCATAGTGGGCCGTGCCCCAGCGGGTAACCAGTCAGACATAAATGCCATTCGTGTTTGTCCCAAAATACAGTTTGATGTCGGACTCCCAGTAAGGAACATGACATCGGGTAGTAAGGCGCAGTTTGTACCTGATAAGCCCGCTGTGTAAGATATTGTTTACAAGTCATTGGGGGACATTGTCTAACTCCGCTCTGAAGGATTTGTTTACTTCTTGTGTGGTCCAGGACGGGGAAGACCGCTGAGAAATATGAATTTTTACAGTATTGCAGGAGTAGTATATGGGGTTTAGGTCCGGGGAGTTCACAGACCATTGCACACGTTATCTTCATTTTACAGTGTGTGTGACACCTCAGCGTTCCCTTGTGAGTTGGGCATTTCTGGGACTCGACGATCGTATTTGCGCTGAGTTGTTAATTATCCTCATTTTATTGTAAAATTATTTGATATGCGCTGCCAGTTTTTTGTACATACCAATTCTCAAATGCATCCTTAGCAACAGATTGGGTTCATAGTCATTATTTCGTCAAAAAAATTACATGGCATGCATATTTGTTCATAGCACGATCTTAATCGCTAGCCACCTCGAAATTCATAGGTATAAATCGCACATGTACCCATTTGCAAAACAAAGAAATTATTTTTCCAAATTCTTTCTGGCTTTGGCACCCGATAAGGGAAATGATCGATCATAAAGGTGACAAACGTCGACTAATGGATCCAAAAATCTTGGGCATTTTGTTGCAATTCCGCACTGTTTCTTCAAGGCCGTAGAGAAGCAAGCTCGCGCCTCATCATGTGTTCAGTTGAAGAAAGTTCAGGCGAGAGTACGGAATAGCTCAGTTGTCGTATGACACGAAGAACATTTTACGTCGCAGAAGCTGTCTGTGGATGTGTGTTATTCTACTTGACACACAAATCACATTCCTGTTGAAGGAATGGCACGATCACGGACTTTTCAGCCTGTGCAATTTGGAGATCACTGTTCAGTTTACATTACAGAAACATCAGCTGAGACAGCAAGTTGTTGCTTGACCCACCCTCACCATTAAACCTGGCATGGGACGGGTTTCGTGGGGGAGTGAACTCTGGAACAGGACGCTTACTAGAAACACGTTAGTCACTTGCAGACGGGTAGAATCCACCGTGTTTACTGAAGGCAACAGAGCTTTTCCCCACTCCATCAGCTCTTTCATGACACCAGAGCACATAAGACTGCTTCTGTCGTCGATTCGTCGGTAGCTCGACCAGATTCAGTCATTTTTACGTTTTTTTGCTTATTGGTCGCTATTTGTCACATTAATGCAATCTCTTTATTACCTTTTCCGAGTCAAAATACAAAATCAAGAGCGCAAGAATGATCTATATATTAATGAATAATAACGAAATTAAAACGTTGAAATATATAATAGTGCACATAGTTCATGAAATAAGAAGAAACCACTGACGTATGGCTTGCAAAATCCGAAGTAGTCTGTCAAATGCATTGGATGATTGTAAGTACAAAAGTGAGAAAATCAAAAATTTCCTTGTAAAAGTAAACATTAAGCCCACTGATGATATATATAAAACAATTTTCTTTTAAAATTGTTTTGAGGACTGTTAAAAGCACCATGAACGGCATGACATGGCAATTTTGATTTTTCAAGTAATACACTGCCGGCCGCAGTGGCCGAGGAGACTAAGGCGCTCCAGTCACGGTCTGCACGGTCACTACGGTCGGGGGTTCGAATCCCCCCTTGGGCATGGATATTTGTGCCGTCCTAATTCGTAAGTAGTTCATAAATAGTTTGTAAGTTTAGGGACTGATGACCCCGTAGTTAAGTCCCATAGACTATACAAACATTTGAACATTTGAAGTAATACACTTACGGCCACAAATGCACTTGACTAGTTAGTACTTTCTCAATTTACCAACAATGTGAACTTGTATGTACTTCAATATTTTGATGTCGTTCCTGTGCGCCTCGGTTGCACAGTGGTAGAGTGACAGACTACAAATCGAAAGGTCGCGGGTTCGATCCCCGCCAGGTCCTACGATTTTTATCTGTCACTTTTCACTTCTTTCACCTCTGGCAGTATTGCTTATGTGGAAAATACCGAGTAGCACCGTGGTTCGGAACCCACGTTAAACTGTAGGTCCCCCTATAATTGGCTGGGTAAGTCAGTTCGAAGGTCGGAGGAAGGCAACGGCATACCACCTCCAAACAGGACCATGCCTAGTAAAGCACTGTGGCGTTCAAACCAATCTTCGGATTGTTGACTGCTTTACCTTTTTTACCTTATGCTTTATTGTGTAGCTCATTCTTGTGCTCTACGTCGTGTATTTCGACAGGTTGTACTATCTGGGCCATTCTCGAAAACGGTAATAAAGGGTTTAAATTAATATAACAAATAGCGACCAGTCAGCTTTGATTCCGTGTGCTGTACTTTTCAGAATGGTCACGTACCTTGTGTACGATTTTAAGTCGTTTTTTAGATCTTAACAACTTTGCAAGGAAATGGTGTCCAATCGTCGCGGATGACGCAGCAGCTGCCTGTGTGCCAGATTTCACCACAACCGGCCACCCACACAACCGATCATGACGTGCGCCTGTACTACGCGGATGTGCCAATCTAAGCTACCGGCTTGGGAATGTTCCACAGACTGTTGCTGGGATAAACGTTACACCACGAATATACGGTACATCTGCAGCAGTCCGTCAATACGTCTGTCAGGCCCAGAGTACGACACCGTTCAAACGGCTCAAGCTGTTCCGCACGAGTGTGTACGCGAATGTACCCTACAATACATTTCACCTCGAAACTAACCACAGATACTGCCTGAAGGGTCAAACTGGGGTATCATAAATACGGTTAGTTAGCGCCGTATAATCGTCGACACCAGTGACAAGTGAATCAGGAAATGTAAGACACCTTAGTACGTACTCTGAGGTTGTCAAAAGTCTCTGGACTGCTCAATCCACAGACAGAGATGATGACAGTATGACGAACATAGGATATAAAACAACCGTACATTTCAATAGCTGTTATTTGTACACCATTGATAAACGTGGGAAAGTTTCCGACGTGTTTATCGTCGATCTATTGGAATCAGTAGACTTGGATTTGTAGTTGGACCTAGTATGAAGGGACATTCCAATTAGGTTATCGTAGCGGAATTCAGTATTCCGAGATCGACAGTGTGGACAGTGCGCCAAGACTGCCAGATTTCAGGCATTACCTCTGACCTCGGACATCGTAGTGACTGGCGGACTGCACTTGATGACCGCGGGCAGCGGCGTCGTTTGCGGGCAGTCGATGTGTGAGATACAACTATCGTGACCATAAGGACAGTGAGGCCCAGTTTGGCATTTATGGGCCTTACAGTAGATAACCGACTCGATCGCCTTTGCCAACAGCGCAGTATCCACTCTCCTGCACTTGTGATCAGATAGGTTGGACGAGACGACTGGATAAACTTTTATTAGTCATATAACTCCCATTTGAGCCAGTAAGAGCTGATGGTACGGTTAGAATGTGGCGCATACCGCAAGAAGCCTTTGACCCAAGCTGTCATTAAAGCACTGTGCAAGCTGGTGGTCGCCGCGGTGTGGGCTGTTTTACATTGAATGGACTGGGTCCTCTGGTCCAACTGCACTGATCACTGACTTGAAACCTCTTCGGTCGGCTACTTGGAGACTATTTGTAGCTTTTCATAGACGACTGAATTGCTATGGATGGATGACAGTGCAATGCACTACATCATAGGGTTGCAGTTGTCCCGATTCGTTTGAAGAACATTCTGCACAATCCCACAGAATGATTTGATCACCCAGATTGCCCGACATGAATCCAATCGAACATTTACAGGAATCCTGAATATTCAAACATCTCGACTGATGGAGGGTGTTGTAATATATTGAATGGAGAGATAAAACATTTGTGCTGGAGTACGATTCGTACATCGGGGCAGTCGTCGACTCAACAAATTAGGCTATTCAGGTAGGTATACCGTGCTGTCCAAATTCTCAACATATCACACACTACAGTGATAGCGCCCCCTGCCCTTCACTTGTTCTTGCTCCGAGCCACACAGGAAGGAATCGGGCTTGTTTGTTTATTCGCACATAAACTGACAATTGCCTGTGGGAGTGGCAAACATACAATTACATATAAGTTGTCTGTTCTCTCGGACATTTCCGAAGAACAGACACCATAACTACAATTTAATATTATAAGAACAAAATCGAGAGGTCATTATATTCTGTTCTCTTTTGATAAATCAAGAGAAAATAGAATATTCCTCCATCTACATCTAAAAAAATACAACGTACAAGGAACTCCATTCCAGAAGAATCATCCAACCGCATTTCTAATATGTCTCTACTGTTATGTTCTATAATAGCGTGCTTGAGAGAGAAAAACTGAAATCTTACCGTTTTAGATCTGATGATCATCTGCCCGTATGTAGGATTTTAATGCTAGTACAGCACTTAACATTATATTTAACAAGCTAAAGTATCGCAAAACATGTGCAAGATGGGTCCCATAGGAGTTGACGCGGCTACACTAGGAAACAAATTTAAGAGTACGTACAGAGCAGAAGGAACGTTATGAAAAAGAAGGTGAGCACTTCCTTAACAAAATTTTAACTTGAGTTCACTACTATGAGCCAGAATCAAAAAGTCGAAACATAGAGCGGAAGCACACCAACTCATGTATCAATGAAAAATTCAAATCCCAAGCATCAGCAAGAAAAGTTATGTTGATGCTGTTATGGGACGGCGAAGGTCCAGTTGTGATTGCCTCGAAGAGGAGCGTACAATACAAAACGGATTAGCTTTTAAACAAGGCGAATCCAGCCATGAGACAGAAATGTCTTCGCTCTCAGAGGAGAGGTGTGGTTGTCCAGGAAGACAATGCGCATGCTCGTATTGCTCAACTAACCCGTGAAACCATCGACAAAATGAGGTGAGAAATACTGCTCTATCCCCATTACTGTACCGATTTAGCACCTAGTGATTTCCATTTGTCTGGTGCTTTGAAGAAGGCAATAGGTGGGAATACGTTCGAAGACAACGAGGACGAGAAGAAGTTTGTAAAAAATTTATTCAAACATCAAGATAGAGTTCTTTCCAGCCGAAATAAAAGGCTTGTAGTCCGTTGGAACAAGTGTATAAATGTTCTAGGGGATTGTGTTGAAAAGTAGAAGTAATGTTTTCTAGAAAGAAACGTTCTTCTTTTTCTCCAGACCTATTTGCCTCTTCAATTATTGAATTTTCGAACATGAAAACAGAAAAGATTGCAACAACTATCGAGTTATCTCTTTAATTAGCGTTGCAGGCAAAACATTCTCAGGTATTGTTGAAAGGAAAGTGCGAGTATTAATTGAGGAAAAGTTAGATGAAAATCAGTGTGGGTTTAGGCCTCTTAGAGGCTGTTAGGACCAGATCTTTAGCCTACGGCAGGCAATGGAAAAGTGTTATGAGTGGAACAGGGAATTGTATCTATGTTTCATAGATCTGGAAAAGGCTTATGACCGTGTTCCTAGGAGGAAGCTACGTCAGTTATTCAAGATTATGGTACAGGAGGCGAACTTCTGCAGGCAATTAAAGGGCTTTACGTAGACTGTCAGGCAACAGTTAGAGTAGATGGCAAATTGAGCTCTTGGTTCAGGGTAGTTTCAGGGGTAAGACAAGGATGTAACCTGTCACCACTGTTGTTCATACTATTCATGGATCATATGTTAGAAACAGTAGACGTGAATCTTCGGATGACTTAGTTGTAATGGCCGATTCGATTGAAAGGTTGCAAACTAATATTTCAGAACTCGATCAGAGGTGCAAGGATTATGATGTGAAGATCAGCATCTCCAAAACGAAAGTAATGTCTGTGGGAAAGAGATTCAAACAGATTGAGTGTCAAATAGGAGGAACAAAGTTACAACAGGTAGACAGTTTCAAGTACCCGGGATGTATTTTCTCACAGGATGGCAACATAGCGAAAGAACTGGAATCGAGGTGCAGCAAAGCTAATTAAGTGAGTGTTCAGCTAAGATCTACTCTCTTCTGCAAGAAAGAAGTAAGCACCAAGACTAAGTTAGCAGTGCACCGCTCTATCGTACTACCAACTTTGTTGTATGGGAGTGAAAGTTGGGTGGATACAGGTTACCTTATTCATAAGGTAGAGTTTACAAATATGAAAGTAGCAAGAATTGTTGCAGGTACTAATAGATGGGAACAAAGGCAGGAGGAAATCAAAGAAAAATTGGGGATGAACAACATAGATGAAGCAATTAGAGCGAACCGACTGAGATGGTGGGGTCATGTTCCACGCATGTGAGAAGCGAGGTTACCTAAGAGACTCATGAGCTCGGCACCGGAGAGTAAGAGGAGTCGAGGTAGACCAAGAAGAAAGTATTTAGTTTCGGTGCAGACTGATTTTGAGTAAAAGGCATAACATCAGACGAGGCATCAATGTTAGCATTGAATAGGGGATCGTGGAGGAATTTTATTAGAGGTACTATGCTCCAGACTGAACGCTGAAATGCATAATCAGCCTCTAATGATGATGATGATGATTATTGAATTACCATCGTATATTTTTAAATATTTTTCCGAGTCTGTTACACGTTGTAAAAAAAAGTGCAATGTCGTCTTTCTCAAGCGAGGCCCCTGTGTGGGGGTCCGCTGTGGAGCCGACCCTTGGCACGGCTGGCGAGCTGGGCAGCTGCGCGCTGCAGTGTGTGGGGGGAGGGCCTGGCCATTTTAATTGTGCCCCCATTAAGGCGTCACGCCGTAACTGGGCCCGCAGGAAGCGGTTACTTGTGCCGGCACAAGTGCTTGAAACCCGGCCAAATCTCGGCAGCCGCTCTTTCGCGCCGTTGCTCCGCGGGGTCTGCGGGGGCGAACGGGTTGCGATTGTGGGTGAACCCACCAACACGTGCGGTGCTTCACTCCGTTAGTTGCGGAGGCTGGTTTGGCATGGCGTTAGCATACATTCAGTATAAATCAGCATAAAATGTTTAAACAATGCAATAGTGCCCAGTGTTTGTATAGCTTATGGGACTTAACTACGGGATCATCAGTCCCTAAACTTACAAACTACTTATGAACTACCTTATACTAAGGACGGCACAAATATCCATGCCCGAGGGGGGATTCGAACCTCTGACCGTAGTGGCCTTGCAGACCGTGACTGGAGCGCCTCAGTCCCCTCGGCCACCGCGGTCGTCAAAGAATGCAATAATCTATATCAATAAATTGTAATGTCTGTTCGGTGTACGTTTATCACGTCTGAACCACAAGACATAAAGAGCTAAAAATTTGTACAGTTACTAACGTCTACCCGGGGTAAGGCTTTAGGCACGGTTTTATGGCGATCGGATACCTATTTAGCTATATATATTAATGTGCATGTCTGTTCGGTCGTCCGAACGACAAGACGCGGATTTGTAGAGTTACTAATTTATACCCGAGGAAAGTTTTAGGCACGGTTTTATAGCGATCTGATAGATATTTAGTAATTTGAAGAATATAACGCGAAATGCGGAACAATAATTACTCTTTGAAAATTATATTTACTCTTTGAAAATGGTTTTATTGGTTGCATTCTTGCTTGAGGTTTGATAATGATAGAGTATATTGGGATGGAAAGTTATCAATGTATGTAAAATTCTACGTGTGTGTGTGTGTGTGTGTGTGTGTGTGTGTGTGTGTGTGTGTTTAATATTTCTGTCTGCAGTGAAAACTACAGAATGCAAACGAATGGACTGTGTGTAATTGTTGTTCGAAGTCTCCCGATGTACATCATAGCAGTTCCATGCCGATAGCTATAAGGGGGTGGAAGATATGGTGGTTGAAAGTCGTCGAATTATAAAAAAAAATGAGACTGAAGTCCAGCGATGACGTTTGCGACTCTATAGCAAGGTGGTTACGTACAGCGAAACGTGATGCCACAGACCATATCTTTGGTCTATGCGTGTTACAGTGTCTTCAGCTCTTTCTCTGTAAGGATAAGCATACGAATAAGAAACTATAACAATAAATAAATAAGGCAGTAAAAAAGAAATTACTTTTCAAACATCTCTTTAAAAAAAATAGATTTGAAGTTTCGCGCATTGCATCAAGTGATCAATCTGTGCTATTATTAAAATCATTACTGTTGAATATCGTGATAGGATTCTTCGAAACGAGTGTAATTTTACGTGTGATTTGATTTACACTACTTACTTTCCTGATAAACGGTAAGTGCATAGACTTCTGCAATCTGATAGGAATAGTTTTCAGTTTGTTTCTAAAGAAGGTATTGTATTTCATCCTTCAAAACCAGTCTCATAGCACACCACTGAAAGATAGCTTATCTATCATAATCAACCAACACGCGAGCGGAGCCGTGGGTTTATGCTAGTTGGCAATAAAGCTATCACCCACGATCGATATTACTGACCACGTTATTACTGATATTGATGGAATTTGATAACGTGAAATCGGTCCAAATAATAATTTGACAACAGTGCGTACATTTCCTCGAATGTTAGTGCCACCGGTGTGGAGAGGGGAGTCAACTTCTTTAGTAAGAAAACGTCTCTGGGGAAGCTCAAGAAAGAAAAAGCGACCGTTTTAGTGACTGGCCGAAGACCTGAAATGCGGCAAAGTGTTGTTTCAGCCGCTACAAATGTGTGTGCTCATCCTCTTTGGTGTCATGAAATGGCGGAAACGCAGATGAATGGCAAACCGTCGGTGAAGTGACCACCGCCTGGACTTGTTGCAAACCTGAACCTCAAAGCGTTCTGCCAAAAGATGAATTTCCTGTCGAAAGAAGTCAGTTTGTTGCTACACACACATACACACACTTATTCTTTTCATTCTCCACTCCGAGGAGTGGAGCGGGCTGTTTGAGATCCGGCGCATAAAGAGTCGCGGTTCTATTCAGCCAATTATCAGACAAGCTGATAGTGGGGCAAAGGGGGAATCCCAATTGGGAATAAGTGGGAGGGGCTCATCAGTTCCGGCATACGCCTTACAACCAAGGAAAATCTCCCGAAAACCTTGGTCGGAACCGGGGGTATTGGGACCAATTTAATTTATCTCTGGGACGTTGCCTCACACTAAAAATGGATTATCAGAAGAGCACGGGTGCACTCACAACAATGAAGGATCGGTCGCCCGAGTTACTCTTGTAAACTCGTAGAGATCAGTTCGACCAACAGTGGTCAAGCTCGTCCCTAGAGGAACCGCACCCGTGAGCACGGTATCCTCTGCGTCGCTTGTTGCTACTGAAGGGGCAGCTGTATATGTTTCTGCGTGAGTGTTTCGTCTATGAGAGGTTGTTAACATTTTACCTCGTCGCCAATTATTGAGACCGAAGTATTAACGGATCAGAAGCGACTAGATAGCGACCGGCCAAACAAGGACATCAGCGGACAGTCGCCGCAAGTGGACAACACGTAACGACAAAAGTAGAGGTGACAGACCACAACGCAACCAGGCGGAGTTGCCAGCCCAAAGGGTGAACCATATCGAGACCAACAGGTAGCCGAGTAAGAACCAAAATAACTACGATGTGCAAGCAAACGATAATGAAGCGCAGTCAAGACACGACTGAGGAGCGTGCCGCGGGTCCATGCCATATAGAGCCGACACCAGCACCAGCTAGAGACAAGGCCTCGCAACAGCCCGTGTAACGCCGAACAGGCCAGGCCAAGACCGCCAGCTGCCTGGCTGGCCGCTGGAGCGCAGCCCACTGCCTCGTGGTGGCCAGCCAATCAGATGGCGGGCAAGAGTCACTCATTGCCCAACACAGTTCTGATGCTACATAGACAAGTAGGCTGCGACGTTGACACATGTTTTCTATGTGTATGGCATTGTATACAGACCTGTTAAAAAGAAGATGCAACGGATTTCAAAAATTTATTGCTTGCAAACTGTAAATGATGAAACCCCAATTCCAACGTCCCTGAAAAGAGTAAAATGTCAATTTTTTGTGAATATGAGCAGAATGTGTTACACGACAAATGTCGAAACAGTGGCTTATTTCTTGACACACACGAAACAGCTGCTCTATCTATTTAGCGAATTTACAGCTTCAAGAATTCCACATCGTTGGATTTCAAGAGTTCCAAACTTAGGGGAATACAATCGCAGTGTTTCATGTGATCCTACAGGTAGCGTTGACAACTATGATGTCTATGGACTTGGGAAGCCACCGGCGATGAAGTTGATCTTCGGCTCTTCCACGTCCAAACCAACGACCTGGAATGGTGTCATTAATTAACTTTGGACGTGTGCAGAGAAATGAGTCGGGATGCCATCATTCATGATGATGAAATTATTTCAATCTTCAAGTTGAGCAAATAACCATTTTTGAAGCATTTCTAAATAGGTCAGTCCTGTCACAGTTTTCTCCACTAATTAGGGTCAGTAACTTTTTGCACAGATATTACGCAGATGACATTAATCTTCTATGAGTCTCTTTCATGTTCAATAACTGACTTAGGAGTTTCACTTGCTCGAACTCTAAGGTTATGCCGATTAATTTGACCGGAAAGATGAAAAGTGGATTAAGACGAAAAAAATTGATCGTTCAGAAAAATTGTAGTTTCCCATATCATCAAGCAGGCTAATGCAAAACTGTACACAGTCGTCCGTCCAGCAACGTTGGAATTAAGTTGCATCTTTTCTACCCACATAAAAATTGTATCATCACCACGATTTTAGGGGTTCACGATTCTTTACATAAAAATAGGATAGAGAAATAAAACAACATTTCAGTTCCCTTCATTGAGCTTGAAACCTGAAACGGACAGTTATGCGACAATAACCCAGACAATCTGAATCTGAGTTCCAGATTGCAGCAGACACCATTACCCTAATACCTGGTAACACGTTCTCTTGTACGGTTAATGTATGTGTGTTTTCGTCGTGACATACTGTGCACTAGATCATGAAGGGACTGATAGTGCAAATTGCCCTAACCTCAACGGTAATTCGGTATAGATCTCTCAGATGATTTGGTGAGTGGTCCCGTCCAAAAAACCCCACTTCATCGTTTCTCAGGCATGTTCGAGGATTCATCTTTGGAGAAAATCCTAATCTTGCGATGTCTTTATCATGAAGGAACGCATTCAGAAAATGTGCACAATGAGTGCGAAAAGAACCCTTCACTGAAATGCTGCCGATATGATTGCTGTATAAGTCGGAGGGTGCCATTCCTGTACCTTGTTGGCGCTTGGTTGCCTTCTGTTACCACCAGTGGCATATGGTGGACGCTCATACTGCCACCCCAAAACATCAAGAAACTACCATCTTATTACACTCGGTGGACGGTGAGTCTAAGCTTCCGGCTGATAAGGGTGCCACCGGAAATGTCTCCGACCATTTTTTGGTGAAGGCAGATGCGAGGCTCCTCTGTGAATAGTTATTGATGCCAATTTTGACCAGTCCATTCATCATGCCCCTCTGTACCGCGCTGCGTGTTGTGTAGGTGTCAAAGCAGGCCTGGAAATGCTTGTCATGCAGCCTATTATTACGTACCGTTTGAGACGAAACACGACATTCTGTGTCTGCACAAAAACCATTATCCAGCATGGTGCCGTTCCTCGAGGGGTTCCTCCGTGCTTAAATCAGTAATTAATCTGTAATCAGCGGTCATCAGCTACTGTGGTAGCCTTATGTGGGCAGAGCGAGGCAATTCATCTACAGTTCCTGTACCTCTTTACCTCCTTCACGTCAGAACAACATCGCTTTGGTTCACTCCCCCGCGGTGGTGCGTTCTAAGGCGCCTTCCTGAGGAGCGTACGGTTGCTCACCGTCGGAGCTGCGAGTCCTCCCACGGGTGCGCGCGCTCGCGCGCTTGTGTGTGTGTGTGTGTGTGTGTGTGTGTGTGTGTGTGTGTGTGTGTGTGTGTCTGTGTCTGTGTGTGTTTGTATTATTTTTTTTTTTTTTTTGTTTACTCCGAGACGTCTATAAACTCGCGATGAGAGACCCTCCTGGCATAATGTAACGATTCGGGTACGATCAGATTTCGGAATTGAACTTGTAGGCACGGCAGTACTACAATAAGCACAAGCATTGTACTTCCATCCTGGTGTTACGACTGGAACTGATCGGCTTTCTTACCCACTCCGCTGCATTGGCTCTGTTCAGGAATGGCTATTCACATCTTTGAGTGGGTTGAGTGACATTTATGATATCTATGGTCAATCTAAGAAACTGTGTTCCCCCCAGGGGGCTCACGGTTCTTTCGTGAGTTCGTGTATGGCGAGCTCTGGGCCCCAAGCTAATGCAGTCTTCCTTCCTTCTTTACTTCCCGGACTGCATTTCCTTTCCCCCTCCCTTCCTTTCATATCTTCACTCCTTCCCCTCCCCACCAGGGGGACTGATAACCTCAGTAGTTTAGTCCCCTTAAACCAACCAAACACCCCAATCCAACCCAAACTGTGTTCCTGATGTAATATCCACATTCAACATCAGTGTTCAGGAGACCTTGGAACCAAGGAGATGCAACACACGTTTTATATTTGTTCCTTCTTTTTGAACAGCCATGTATTTAGCATGGCGATTTTCCAGGCTACACTCTACTGTGGAATGAGGCAATATCACTGTGTACCTTGGAATATTACAGATTTCTATTTATATGTTACTAGATCCGATGAAAGCAGCACAGGTTTGTAGAAAGCGATCATAAATATCCAGCGGGTCCACATCGCGGTTGTTCATTTGGTTATATAGTTGATGATGGGATTTAACGTCCCCGAAACCGGTCGTGTGTAACGTAATAAAACAAATTTGCAACTGAACCGATTTCTTGCACTGCTATGCTCATAAATAAAAACTTGTAAAAGCGGTACTGGGGAACCCAATTTTTGAAATTGTCGTCATTTTTATTTGTTGCCAGGTAGGAATCAACAGTAATTCGTACACCGTAAGGACAAGGGAAATACGTCTGAGCCGGCCGCGGTGGCCGAGGGGACTGAGGCGCTCCAGTCACGATCTGCACGGCCACTACGGTCGGGGGTTCGAATCCCCCATCGGGCATGGATATTTGTGCCGTCCTAGTTCGTAAGTAGTTCATAAGTAGTTTGTAAGTTTAGGGACTGATAACCCCGTAGTTAAGTCCCATAAGCTTAACAAACATTTGAACATTTGAATACGTCTGATTGTAATGTGTGTTTGAGACCTCGTGTGATACGACTAATGTAAAGAACTTGACAAAATATCACGTGTGATTAAAAGAAATGGAGATTGAACGGATGGCAATATCTCTCGCAACCTGGAATACGACAGATTTAACGTTCTACGCCAGAGAAATAATTAACAACCAAAAGACACATCGTTTTTTGTACCAGGCATATGCTGAGCGAAAATGATGGCAGAAAGAAGCAGTCGAATTCCTTTTCACGTACTACTCGATGTGACTTCCGGACCAGGGTTTGGTGCAGCAAGGTCTTGAGCCAAAGTATAGCGTCTTTCTGCAACGTCTCTCACTTATTCCGATTCGGAGTAGTCGTTGCATTATAACACGAACTGAGAGACGCGGAAAGGGCGATTTCCTGCCCGTTACTACGTGAAGATTGTGCGAAATGACTGCTTGGGGCGATGGTGATCCCAGATTAAGGCGCAGAGAATGCTGTGGGTGCCAGACAGAGGTCGTGAAAGGCAGGAAACGGCAGCGTGGTCACGTTCTCACAGGCGAGGCGCAGCGGTACCGTTTGCTGGCACCACGGCACAGCGGGCTGTTCTCGCCGTCTCTGCTTCCTTTCTTCCCACTTCCTGCCTCCCTCTTCCTTTCTTTCTCTCTCTCTCTCTCAATCTCTCTCTACTTCTCTCTGTCACTCATCGCGTAAACAGGCTGCTTGCGAAGAGGCACTTCTCACACTAAACCATCCCCTATCAATATCGTAGCTAATATTAGAAATGGCGGCGTGACTTTGTTTATAACGTTTCTACATCTTAACTATTTAACCGACTGTTATGAAATTTCGCGTACACGTTTTTAGGGGTACAGGAATAGGATATTGGCTATATTTCAAACACAAAAAAGTACTGGTACCGAGGTGAAAGGTGGTGGTCATTCTAGTCTTTGAATTTTCTTATTTCTCGCTTCATGCTTAATTTTGATTTTCGTCGCAAGAAATTAATTTATTTTTTACTCTGTGGGTTGGGAGAATTGCATTAGGATTCTGGTGTATTGCTTTATTTAGTTATTCTTTGTGATGTAGTGCTTCTGATTTCAAAATTCTTTCCTTACCGTCGAGTCAGCGTTGCAGAGCAGCGCGGGTCAGGGCTCTTGGGCGGTCGGCTAGATCACAGGAATTCCGTGTAGTGACCCTTAGTCACATACCATTATATTTGGTAAGGTTGTACATTTTTGCCAATATATGTCACTTTTACCAATTTCGCATAACCTTATTTCTCTAACCCCAGTCACCATTTTGGAGGCAAAATTGTTTCTGTTGGCAGTATGTGGAATGATCTGATTTTCTTTTCATAAATTGATCCATGATAGAATATTATTATTATTCGCGACATAGCCCACTGACACACACAACAACAACTTATTTCACTCTTCACGCATCATTAGCTTCATAACTGACAGTTACGTACCTGATCAGGATGGCAGATAAAACGGAACGCATTGTGCCACAAAATATTGGAAAATTGAAGCTAACAACTCAAAACAGTATTCTTTTAGGAGCTTCATAATACACCCTCAGAATTCCATCAATTTTATGCGACATGGACAAATTAAATAAGTAACATTTATTAGCTTTAACTGTATTTTTTTCTCAACGCGAAGATATCCCTGCTGATAGACTAACATCACAGAAAATCAGGATAACGTAGCCTGTTTAAGTGCTCTGTGATATGGTGGAGTTTTCGTTACATTGCAATTTAGACGCAACTAAAAATCTTTTGTTGCGAAATTTTTATGCCTCAAATATTAGATGTGAACTAATAGGATTGCTTTTCTTTTCAGGTGAGTTTCCTTTCAAGAATATTTCCGCTGCCTCACGCGTGGTAAGTGTATCAGATTCAACATGATGAAGCCGCTCTTGGCTAGATCCAGTAGCCTTAATATCAACATCATCTGTGAAATTCCTGGTGTGTACTTACGCAACTGTGTTTCCAGTTTCCTTATTTCTTTCTTTCTCATTCACTTTGCTAAAATTTCCTTCACAGAGCTGTTTTGACAGTTTCAATACTTAGACAGCTATGAATATACTGTATTACGAAGTAAATAGGCTGTACCTTTCATACATTTTTGTTACCCACCTTGAGAAGAGACGTGTTTAATACATACTGTCGTCTCATTAGCACTCGTATTCTAATCTATAGACATTCAAAACAAAGAACACGTTGAAAGAATAGAGGCAGGAAGTTTGTATTTACTGTTCATGTACAATAGTGTGTTCTGAAAGAATAATTGGAATTTTGGACCACATCGGCCTATGGTTTGAGGATCAACATCAATATAGCAGTGCAACAGCACCAACTATAACATGTACCTGAGGCTTCCTTCGTCGCTATAAGAAAAGCTGGTGGATCAGTGCCGCTTGAGTAGATGTGTAGGATGCCTCACTGCCGTATTGGCAGGCCATACCGTTAAATCAGTAAGTTTGAAAGAGTAAGCGTTGTTGGCATGAAAAAATGTGATGCATCCATTCGGGAAATTGCTGGTCGAATGACACGAAGAGTTTCGGTAATGCACCGGGTGTGTGCAGAAAGGTAAAGAGTAAAGTCGTATGGCATGAATGGCTGGGAGACCCCGAAGGGCAGGATCAGCCGCCTAATTGGAAAGGTTTTCCCTGTCTCCATGCCCATAAGCACCTTTCCTTCGCGAAGTGTGAGAACCTTGTGCCAATGTGTCTGTGTTAAGTGTAGGAGACTGTAATGGATACGTGTGTTGTGTAGAGTCGTGTTCGAGGTTATGGGAGAAGGGAGAGGGTAAACCCGGTGTCGGCACATAGCCTACTCCTGTAGAAAATCAGCAAGGTGGTCTAAGAGCTTACGTCCCCATCCGACGTACGGATCACCATCAGCAGTGTTCTATGCCCTCTCTCCATGAGACACTACGGAGAGCTTTGGAATTTAATAATCCAGGATATTGGTGCAAAGACTGGTGATCAGGGACTTTGCCGCCACCACCACCACCTCTCCTGTCCCCTCCGACGTAAAACAAATGGAGAAATGTGAACACCGCGTGGCGTTCCCGGACGGTTACCCATCCAAGTTCGGCCACGCGCGACGTTACTTAACTTCGGTGATCTGGCGGAAACAGGTATATCCATCGCGTTGACTGTAGAATGGTTTACGAAAGGCTGCAGTCAGGTCGTATCACTCACACCATGACCCGAGAAGATCGATGTCTCGTCCGAATGGCATTGTAAGAAAGATTGAGTCCTCGGATCTGACCTAATAGTGGAGCATAGTCCATAGTCCATCAACGTTTTTTACGGCATGGATTACATGAGCGTCGTTCACGTCTCCGCCTACCTTTGACTGTAGAGGAGTATGCTAAACGGCGGTAGTGTTTGAAACAACGTCCTGGTGGCTGGAATGACATCCGACTGTGGGCTCTGTTTTTATTTATTTATTTATTTAATAAGGGCTGCGTTTTGGTTCGCATTACTACTCAGCCCAGTAGCTGTTTGCTATTGACATTTTATCTGCTGTTATGTGCCATTCCGTCAGCATGGGAAACTGTTGCTGAATTCTATGCATTTAGCGTCAATGTAAATTTTTGCTTTTATTTTTGTTGCATTTTAGAGCGTTCTGTGATAGTTCACTTAGTGTTCCGATTGCCAGTATCCTAGACTCTATCTTTTTTTGTTTTCAACTTTTATATCATACCTCGGGACGGAGCTGCTGTTCCATAGAAGTTTTCCTTAGCTTTGGTACTCCCGGATTTTTTGATACTTTTTTTCACTTTGGTATAATCCATCCCAATTGAAGGAAAATCTAGGTTACGAAACCGGTCGTGTTTATATTTAAACATTGTAGCTTCAGTAACTGTTGGTCGGCTTATCCAAGTTTATATAATTAAGTAATATGAAGTCTTTACTGAAGGCGTTATTGTAGAATGTAGCCTTGTACGGGAGTGAAACTTGGAGGGAAACCAGTTCATACAAGAAAATTGCTGAGGATCAGAATGTTATAACGCATAATTAATTAGCAGTTGCTGTACAGTTCGTGAGTAGTAACACATTCTGAAAATGTCAACTGTGTGTAAACCCACTGGACAAACTGCTGTGATTATCACTTCCTAGACTTACACACTAATTAAAGTAGCTTACAATGAGGACGACACACACACACACACACCCTTGCTCCAAGGAGAACTCGAACCTCCGGTGGGAATAGCCGCCCAGTCCGAAGCATGCCTTAGACCAGGCCTGCACGCAGTCCACTCGAGCGAGCTGAGTCGTGCTCGCGCCACAGCAGTGATCAGTCAGCCGGCTCGCGGTGGCTGATGGACGAGTAGTGAGGGGCAGTGACGGGAGGCAGGAATCCCAACACAGTAACTTCCCAGCGGAGACTTGTCGGGCAGTTGTAACACTACATCGCAATCACAGCACAAACTAGCCATTTTCATCGTGATTCAATTCTAATAATTTGTAAGAGGCAGAATTTTAGTAAGTATCTTTGAAGTATTGAAACAGTACAGTCTCAGAATAACCACGTCTAAAGACCGTAAAGCAGAGTAATCTTTTGTCGCAATAGTAGTATAAATAGTTTCGCAGTATAGCTACTCGCTCTCTCAGTCTTTATTTCTCCCAACGTTAACAGCTCTCAGAATTTGTTGCTCGTAACGATAAGATCTCACTCAGTCTTTGTCGTTGTATCTTAAATAGATAGTCAGGTGCAAAAATATTCCGTACTTCTGGTTTACTATGATTGAATTTATTTGAAAGGCTTAATTAAATCAAATTTATACGCGAGTGTGTAAATAATATCTGTGGACTTTAATTCGGGATAGGCTACGGACTTAGAAAAATTCTGCATCCCGATAGGAACTTAATAGTAAATAAAATATTAATCATTGCTAAAAAGGTTTTCTTCATTGACAAACATTAAATCAAATAACTTTAACTTGTTAAAAAAAGGATTAATTTTAAATATTGACTTTGCCAATATCAAACTGCGATTTTGTGAAATGAAGTATAGACAACTGTTTATTTAAAATATATCATGTGACTTTGACAGTGTTTTGTAAATCTGTGCTTAAGGTGAAATATAGGAGAAATATTAATTTAAAATTTTCTGTCGACCATCTCAATCGTAGTTAGCACCTGACCTTCCCATTAATAATTGAAGAACTTTTAAAAATAACATCTTTGATTTATCTGTGAATCAAAGTGACTAAAAATAATTAAAATGTTATGACTTTTATAGGTAAAGACTAGTGAATGTTTATGTGACGTGCATCGTGAAATGGAACTACCGGGAAAGAAAAGATTATATTACAAAAAGAATTCATAATTTTTAAAACGTGCCCTGAGATCAGCAGAGTCCAGGTTTATCAGTTAAAATATAATCCATGAACTGTGTTAGGCTACGGAAAGTTAAACCAGAGGCATCCGTAACTGAATATATGAAATATTATCAGGTGTGCCAACTTAAATAACCAAAGTATGTCTCAAATAAAATTTTACGTGCCTACTGAATCTTTATGTGAAGACCACGAAAGCTTGCACTACCGCTGATGTCGCTTCTATCATACCGAAGCACTACAATAAACCAAATAAACTGCTACCACCAACCAAAATATCAAATAAGAAAGACGTTTCGTTTATCTTGTCAACGAACTACACAGTCTAATTCTACGACCACTGCCGGCCGCGGTGGCCGAGGGGACTGAGGCGCGCCAGTCACGGTCTGCAGGGCCACTACGGTCGGGGGTTCGAATCCCCCCTCGGACATGGATATTTGTGCCGTCCTTAGTCTTAGCTAGTTCATAATTAGTTTGTAAGTTTAGCGACTGATAACCCCGTAGTTAAGTCCCATAGGCTCTACAAACATTTGAAAATTTTCTACGACCACTAATATGTTCTACGGAGATGTTACACTTCTCGGTGGTTGAATAATCTGCTCTGTGGCAAATTAATTGTATGAATCTGATGTGTGAAAGAGAAAATACAATATATTTCTTATTTTTATTGTTTTTGTTCTGTCTATTACAAAAGAAACAGCTGCAAACAGATAATACACTACAAAATGATAGTTACACTTCCCAAAGCTCAACTTCAAAATAACTCAAGAAAAGATATTACAATATGAGAATATTATCAAATACAGCTAAAAAAAATTAAACAAAATGTGACATTATCCATGATGGAGGTTCGAACCTACATCCACGGATTGACAGTCGATGCTACAGATCGCTCAATCGGCGACGGCGTTCAGAAAGTCGTTCATATTTACCCAAGATACAGCATGAAAACGTAAAAAAACCTTAATTACTCGAAACACTAACATTTGGCCCCATAAATATTAGTAAAAGATGCTCATCTTTAGACGATCCTTCGACGTATCGCATTGAAAACGCGATTTTCGATCTTCAAATTTGACCTTAATATTTCAGAAACTACTGAGTGTCTAGCAAAAAGCCGAAACACCTGTCCTTTTATATTCGGTATAGAACTTCTATGCAAAATTCGATCGAAATTGGCGACTGACATGTCAAACCCTCTCATTGTTAGTTGTATGTTCTTTTAAAATTTGGACCTCCGCTTTCCGATATTCATATTGCAAGTGCCCATAATCTTTCGCGTGGAAGGTATTGCAATGCCGTTGTAAATTGAATTTTTTCGTTGTGTTAAGAATTTTGAAGCATATTAAGTATTACAGACAATCGCATATCAGAAACGTATACGCTTCTTGCACTGACGTATTGTACATTGACGTTGATGTGTGTGTTTTTCGCTTTGAGGCCAACGAACTAAATTTCTTGGACATGAAAGGAGGTGCTCCGTACGTCGCGTACTACACGGTGGACATACGAGCTCGCATCTAAAGCTAAGCCGGAACGACGTTGTGCTTAGTCGCCTGAAGACAGCCCCTGTTTACATCTCGCCTGCGCTTTCGTCAAGACGCCTGACATTCAGCCGCGAGCGCTCGCGGCCCAGGCAAGGAGCGAGCGCGAACGCTCGTGCTCGTCTAGCCGCCTCCTGAGCAGGCCTGCCTTAGACCACGCAGCTACTCAAATGTTCTACATCTACATGGGATACTCTGCAAATCACATTTAAGTGCCTGGCAGAGGGTTCATCGAACCACCGTTATACTATTTTATCTCCCATTCCATTCTCGAATAGATAGAAGATAGAATACCTGAATCTCTCCGTTCGGGCTCTGATTTCTGGTATTTTATTCTGATGATCATTTCTACCTATGTAAGTGGGAGTCAACAATATATTTTCGCATTCGGAGGAGAATTTTGGCGATTGTAGTTTCGTAAGCAGCCCACGCTGCGTCGTTGTTGTAATGATACCCATCCCAGATCCTGTATCATTTCCGTAACGCTGTCTCTCGTGTATCGTGACAATACGAAACGAGCTGCCCTTCATTGGACTCTTTAGATGTCCTCCGTCAAACCCACCTGATAAGGATCCCACACTGGGCAAAAATATTCCATAAAAGGACGGAGAAGCGTAGTGTACACATTTTCTTTAGTAGTTCTAATCTTTTAAGGGTTCTGCCAATAAAACGCAGCCTCTGGTTCGCCTTTCCCACGAAACTATATACGTGTTCTTTCCAATTTAAGTCAGAAGTAACTGTAAATCCTAGGTATTTTGTGGAGTTTACGGCCTTTACATTTGATTGATTTATCATGTAAACAAAGTTTATCGGATTTCTTTTCGTACCCATGTGGACGACTTCACACTTCTCATTATTTAGAGTCAATTGCCAATTCTTACACCATACAGATATCTTATTCAAATCGTTCTGCACTTGGTTTTGATCTTCAGATGATTTTACTAGACGGTAAATGACGGCGTCATCTGCAAACAACCTAATAGAGCTACTTAGATTTTCCCCTAAACCGTTTATGTAAATAAGGAACAGCAGAGGACCAATAACACTACCCTGTGGAACGCCTGATATCACCTCTGTTTTAGTCGATGCCATACCATCGATTACTACGAACTGTGTCCTCTCTGAGAGGAAAGGCCCTATCCAGTCGCAAATTTGGGGCGATATACCGTAACCACGCAATGTTCAAATGTTTGTGAAGTTTATGGGACTTAACTGCGGTGTCATCAGTCCCTAAGCTTACAAACTACTTATGAACTACGTTATACTAAAGACGACACAAACATCCATGCCCGAGGGGGATTCGAACCCCCGACCGTAGCGGCCGTGCAGACTGTGACTGACGCGCCGCAAAACGGGCGGGCACCGCGGCCGGCCACAGTTCAGTCCCATAAGTTTTACAAACATTTGAACATTTGGTATACACATTTTAAAGTAACATAGCAGTTCGGCTGAGCTACATACGTTTACAACGGCTTCTTCGCATGGAATAATTTTGGTTAATTTTCAGAAATTGGAAGTCAAAGATTAGATTATTTTTAAAATTTGCCTCAGTTCTGTGATTTTTGTAATATTTGTTATAAACACTGGAAAATGGCGAAGTAGTACGCCGAAACTTGTCGTTGTCTAAAAACACAAGAGCGACCGTTGGCTTATGAGTTAATGTCTCGCAGATCTACATCTACATACATACTATGAAAATCACATTTAAGTGCCCGGCAGAGGGTTCATTAACCACTTTCATAATCGTTCCGTTTTCGATCTGATTTCTCTTATTTTATTGGGATGGTCATGTCTCCCTAAGTAGGTGTTTGCTAGCAAAATATTTTCACATTCAGAAGTAAAAGTCGGTGATTGAAACTTCGCAAACAGATCACGCCGCAATGAATAGCGTATTTATTTTAATGATTTCCCACCCCAATTCGTGCAACATTTCCGTGACGCTTTCTCCCCCGTAACGTGTTAAAACAAAATGAGCTGCCCTTGTCTGAACCTTCTCAATGTCTTCCGTCGGTCCCACATGGTGAAGGTCCCACAAGGAGCAACAGTACTCCAGGAGAGGACGCACAAGTGTGATGTAGCCAGTCTCTTTGGTGGAGCTGGTGCATCTTCAAAGCGTTCTGGTTCGCCTTCCCCACAATATTTTCTATCTGCTCTCTCCAGTCTACGTTGTTTGTAATTGTAATTACTAGGTATTTGGTAGAATCTACGACCTTAAGGTTTGACTTATTTATCGCGTAAATGAAGTTCAGCGGATTTCTTTTAGTGGTCATGTCTGTTACTTCACACTTTTCTTTATTTAGTGTCAATTGCCAATTTTCGCACCAAGCAGAAATTTTGTCTAAATAGCTTTGCAGTTGCTTTTGATCCTCTGTTGACTTCACTAGCCGATAAACGACAGCATCATCCGCGAACAGTCTAAGGGAGCTATTCAGATTGTCTCCTAAATCATTTATAAACACGAGGAAGAGTAGGGGACCTATAACGCTTCCCTGTGGAACGCCAGATATCACTTCTGTTTTACTCGATGACTTACCGTCAATTACAACGAACTGTGTCCTTTCTGATAGGAAATCATGATCCAATCGCACAATTGGGGAGATATTCCATAAGCACGCAATGTCATTAGAAGCCGCTTGTGGGGTACAGTGTCAAAAGCCGTCCCGAAATCCAGAAATATGGAATCGATTTGAGATCTCTTGTCGATGGCACTTATCACTTCGTGTGAATAAAGGGTAAGCTGTGTTTCGCAAGAGCGATACTAAATTAAACTTAGAGAGTACCACTCCTGGCAGGCAATATGTCGGATTATGAAACAGGTGAGCTGTTGTGACAGGTGGAAACTGCGCCTGGCTGGACCTGTCGTGGGTCGCTGGCAGCGGCGGCACAGTGTCACGTTGTGCAAGCGGCAGTGCTGCGGCCGTGACACTGCGCATGCGCAGGCCGCTCTATTGGCCGCGAGGCCGCGACCCACAGCTGCAATTATGCTAACAGCCCCGGCGCTTCTTCCGCGTCGCCACGGCGCACTGCCTGCGCCCCATTCACGGCCTGCACTCGGCACACCGACTGGGAAGTGACCCATTAGAGGCAATGCTCAAAACAACTCGCCAACTACATCTCTGGACGGCCAAAATGCAGCACTAGCAAGGATCCGAGAAATCGCAGCTAAATTTGTTTGAGAGATAACGAGCTTTACAACAATCTCATTATTGAAAATACGATCCAACATGGACAAGGAAATTAACAAGTTTTGAAAGAAACGATATTTCGAAATTTCGCTCTGATCGAAATATGTTAAAGCAGAAAGTTGGACAGCTTAAAACGATTTATCGATTTCTTTGTACTGAGTATCGATTTTCTTGCGAAGTTTTGAGATATACTGAAAAATCGTTAAAAGCTCTTGAAACTGACTCTTAATGGCTTATTAACGTTCTCATTCCCAAACTAGTTACTACCTTCGAGTACAGCTCACAGAAAAAAAAAGAAAAAAAAAAAAAAAAAAAAAAAAAAAAAAAAAAAAAAAAAAAAAAAAACCTTGAACCTTGCAGGTGGCTCTACTGGTGGCCCATGATGTGCGCATCTTCAAATTTTTGTTAAGCTTAAGGGACTTAACTGCGGGGTCATCAGTCCCTAAACTTACAAACTACTTATGAACTACCTTATACTAAAGACGACACAAACATCCATGCCCGAGGGGGGATTCGAACCCCCACGGGGAACGGCCACTCCACCACGGCGTTGTGCATTTCTTATCGGCGCAAACGCTTGCTGCAAATCTCATCTGATTTGGATATTTTCTTTAGTGTTATAACCTAATGAATGTTCAAATGTTTGTAAAGCTTATGAGACTCAACTGCGGGGTCATCAATCCCTAAACTTACAAACTACTTATGAACTAGCTTACACTAAAGACCGCACAAAGATTCATCCATGAGAGGGGAGTCGAACCCCCGGCGGGGAACGACCTCGCGCATCGTAACATAGAGCCTCAATGCGCTCGGCCGCTCAGCCGCCGCTATAACCTAACCTCACTGTCGCAGGTATTTCTATTCCCACACGAGTGTCCTTTATATTGGAAGCAGCGGTGGAGCGGCCGAACGCATTCAGGATTCTATGTTCCGATGCGCGATGTCTTTCCCCGTCAGGGATTCGAATCCCCCCTGGGATATGGAAGTTAGTTCAGGTACTAAATGACTTAGATTTCTATGTGGCTTCGTCTTAATTGAATGAAAATTATTGTCGTTGTAAATCTGTTTATTATCAATACTGATCCTGAAAACTACGGCTTTAACAAATTGTTCGTCTACATGCCGCTAACATTACTCTGGCCTTCTTTGACACTGAAACATAGGAATTAACATTTAATCTGAGCGGAGCGAATACTGTATATTGCTATTTCCAAGTGTCTCAGACCTATCCTCTCTTGAATGCTCGCTGGCTCCTCCAGTACCAGGGTCAAGACTGACGTCTTGATTTTAAACACTCCTGATATATTTACTATCGTTCTGATACACTTTCTAGATGCAGTTCATTAATCATAGTAATCTGACAATTTAATCCGATCAGAGCTCACCGGTAACTGTGACTTGATGGTAGAGATTAACTTGCAACGTTCTTGATTGTGTAACAGGCAGTTGATCCAGACCCAGACTGAAACTACACGTATAACGAACAAACGACTTAGGTATTGTTTTTAGGCCGTTTTCCATGCTCGTATAGTGATGTGTTGTTCCCCAATTGCCGCTTCAGAAAATTTACAGTCAGTTACAACCCGCCATCAAATAGAACCAATTTTAGACGATTCACAAACATTACAGATAAAGGAAAAGCTGAAATAAAGTTTGTGACGTGGAGAGAAGACATACTTTGGCTATTCCAAGTCACCTTAATCGTTAGTGGTGTCATGGTCTAACAGCAAGACGTCTACCTAGTAAGCATGGAGGTCCGGGTTCGATTCCCGGAAGCATCACAAATTTTAATTCATTTCCTCTCCTTTTTCTGTAACGTCTTGGACATATTAGAGACGAAAAATCGTCTCAGTGTTAATGAATTTATATTTAGATTCACAGACAGTTAATGCATGTTCACTTCCTGCTTTAAATCTCTGTGTTAAGAAAGTATGGCCAGCCTTCTCGCTGCGGCCATGCTGGGCTCATCCCACTGTTATTTATGCAGTGATCTCTACAGCGTTCCATCCGCCACTGAATACTTATGACCGATATTAAGAAAACTATTCACAGGATACATTTCTTTCTTGCACATCTTACAGTGCTATATACATTTTTGGTAGTTACTGTATTATTATTGCTTTGTTGATTAATACAGAGCTTAATCAACGACAAAATGTTGCTGTATTCCTGTTATCTTCCGCGAAGCTTCTTTATGCAGAGGATCTTCCTTGCGTGTGCCGCGACGTTCTGTTATTTAACTTATGTGGTCCGTCCGAGAACGTCGTGATCTACCCCGTTTACTTCTGCCTGGTGGCTTGCTTTCACGGATGTTCTTTAACCACCGATGATCTGGCATCTTCAAATGTTCAGATGTGTCTTACGCCACGAAACTGCGTGGTTATCAGTCGCTAGACTTGCACACTAATTACTTGAATAATTTAAACTAACTTACGCTAAAGACAACACAAACACCGATGCCCGAGGGAGGATTCGAACCCCCGATCGTAGCGGCGAGACAGACTGTGACCGGCGCGCCGCAGACCGCTCGGCCACTGTGCCACGCCTGGCATCTTCAACTTATGCCCGTATCATTTTAATGTTTTCTATAGATTCTATCTATGACCGTTTCATCTGCCTTCATTCCAGCTCTTACTTCAACATTAGTTTTCTTTCGATTCTAGATATTCTGCCAACCCTACGTAAATAATCCATTTCCATAACTAGTAGTCTTCTTTTGAGATTAGCGTTTAAGATCTATAGTACTGATCCTTAGCACGGCTCCGATTACACCACTATCTTACCCAATCTTGTCTTATTGCTGTTACAGATGTTCCACCAAAACGAATCCATACGTCCTAATACGCATTGTTGTATTCCGTCTTTGACTTGTGTTTGGCTCAATCAATTTTATCAATATATGCACAGAGATATTTAAATTCTTTTACCTGTCTCATAACTGCTTTGTTACTCATGTGTACTTCAAATTTAGCGTTACTATTCACCACTCCCAAGGGTCGTAGTCTTATCGTAGGTACCTTCACTAACGGACGGGAGGGTTTGCGTGCTCCAATGAAGTTGAGAGCTATGTCGGTAAGGCCTGAGTAAAGAACCCTGACGAAATGTGTCCCATACAGGGTAGGGTATGGCGTGGGGAAGCCAACCTTCCTAGTAGAGTAAATCCTGATGTCAAATCCACAACTTCCAAGATGAAACCGAGCGAGATGGACTCTCATTCGGGAGGGCGATGGTTGAAATCCACCTCCAGCCATCCAGATGTAGATTTTCCGTGATTTCCCTAAATCACTCCAGGAAAATGCCGGGATGGTTCCTTTCAAAGGGCACGGCCGATTTCCTTCCCTATTCTTACCCAAAACTCCGAGCGTGACTTCCGTCTCTAATGACCATACTGTCGACGGGACGTTAAACCCTTTTCCTTTTTCGCAACTTGGTGGTTGCGTCAATGGGCCAGCACCCCATTATCCACAAGAACCTGTTAAAGTTCGAGAATTTAAAGGTAAGCCGCGTAAAACGGACGGTAAAACCTTACGACATTTTTGATACTTACTGTACTACATCAAATTAAGTAAACTATCGAATTTGCAGACGTAAAAGCGCGTGGCATATGGTTGATTACAGCCCTGCACTAGCAGCTTATGAAATGTAGGTAATGCAAGCTAATTTATCTAAAATAGAGACTAGAACGATATCTCATTACATGCTCGACATATAGCACTGCATATCCGACGATTGGTTCCGTACACCATAACGATATCTAGCCAAACTAATCTGTCGATTACCATGAAGTGGTTCCCGTCGCATTTTCGGAACACAACCAAAAAGAAAATATCTGTTAAAAGATAGCCTTGTCACAAATTTTAAATCGATGCTTAGCCCTATACTCTTTTTCAGGGATAGTATTAAAACAAATGATTGAGTCCTGAGACAGAGGTTTGACCTTCCACTAATTTTCCATGACATTCCTAGAATGCTCTTCCCTACCACTGCAGTATGTGACACATCTTTTCTCGCCAAAATGAAGTGCATGCCACTGCAGTGACAACAAAATAAGCCGAAGCCTCAAATCTCCTGCTGTAGAATCGGTTAACGACAAAAGAGACCATTCATTTGTAAGATATTACCTCTTATCGTGAGCTCAACAATGCAACTCCCCGCAGAAGGTGTGCTTAAACGTAAGCATTTCGCCGCCGAACGATACAGCGGTTCCCTAAAGGAATGTTTTGCGGCCATACGACAGCAATAAAAACGCCACGCGTAAAATGCGACTGGGTAGTTTATCGGTGACAGCAGAGACGGCGCATTACGGCGACGTAATAGCCGGTATGTCGTGTGCCGCGGCAAGCACGCCCCGCTGCGGTCGCCTCTAGGCTACAGGCGAGGCTGCCCGACAAGTGAATTGGCTGTCAGGCAAATTGCCTCTCGCCGCGCCCTGTCACACGCCACGACGTCACAAGTAATTGAATCCCGGCGCACCTTGGCCGCGCGATTCCATTGAGCTACGGTTGTCACTCCGCACTACTTTCTCCGCACTCGCAGGGGGCAGGGGAGTCCTTGAGTGTAAGGTCGCACGACGCCAACGATGCTTGCCGCATTCGACGCCCCACCGTGCAACGACGGTATTGGCTGTTGATCCTCTTCACGGATTTGCAGTCAGATCAGTGGCGTAACTAAGGGGGGGGGGGGGGAGGATGAGGGGGATAGAACCCTCCCAGAAACCTAAAAAAAAAAAAAAAAAAAAAAAAAAAAAAAAAAAAAAAAAAAAAAAAAAAATAATAATAATAATAAAAAAAAATTAAAAAAAATTAAAAAAATTGTATAACAGAAATCTGGTAAAGGTTAATATTGGAAACTCGGGGCGTTTTACCATAAGCTTTCATTGGATGGGAGTGAATTAATCTTCAACTGGAGTGGTAGATGGTAGTCTGGAAACTGACAGAAATTTTGCTCATCAAGCAGATCTATCCCCCCCCATCCCCAAAGCCAAGTCCTAGTTACGCCACTGAGTCAGATAGTAGCATAGGGTTACCAAATCAACCAGTTTTTCCGGGGTCCACCCGGTTTTTAAGCTCTATTTCTGCCCCCCGGTTGCAAACATCCAAAACAGTAAAAATCCCTCGATTTTTTGGTTATCCACGTCAAACTGTAGTTCTGTGGTGCCAAGTGTGATTTTACGGAGTAAAACTGGAGAGATAAAAACAATCTGACAACTAGATGAGTGTCGACTGTCGCGGCACACGGCATAATTGCAAGTTTCGCTTCTGTAGAGTATTGTTTGTACACGATAAGTTGACGTTTCGCGCAGTGACTATGAGGAAAGTCAGGATGCGTACCTTGCTCCCGCACTATCACTGCCGAGTGGCGAGGGGAGGGCGGTGTCGGTTGTCGCGATCACTCCCACCAATGCGTGCAGTTGAACTTCGCGTTTATGGTGCTGCTGAACGATGAATAACTTTCTATTACAGTTCGATTAAAATTACTTGCTAGCCGCATGCGGTCTCTTAGCTGCGGCTGCACTGTTGCCGCTTCTTACACAGCACTAGCCAACTACGGGAGTGAACTGACCATCTGTTGCGGCAGCTTGGCAATAGCGCCCTGATTGCACGAAGCCCTACTTGCCTACTTGAGAAACAGAAACGTTATTGTGAATGACATTGAATTGTTTGATGAGGTACCTCGCCTAAAACCGTTTCTGTGTCAACAGTTCAAATCCGTAATTGGGCCAACATTTTTGGAAAAACTGTATCTGATAGATGGTGTGAGGTCATAGTTCAAGATTTGAATATTCGGATTTTTTTTAAATTGTTCAGTATTTTTTCGCAGTCCCTGCCCACAACGCTGCTGTGGAAGGGTATTTTCATTATTAAATATACAATGGACTGATGAAAGAAGTCGAATGATTGAACAATGTGTAAGGGATTTGTTGATCATCAGTTACAACTACAAAGATATCACTTGCTCTAAGTTCTATGACAATATCAAAACCAACTAAGAATTACTGTTGTGGTTCAAATAAAGATTATCTCCAACCCCCCCCCCCCCCGTTTTTTACTATGAAAATATTGTAAAAAAGCTATTGTGGTCGAAATAAAGATTTTCTGTAATACCCCCCGGTTTTTTATTTTCAAAAATTGGTAACCCTATAGTAGCAGTCAATGCGTGACGTATGCAACTCTAGAGCTACTCATCTACATGCATGATAGGCAAGCCACGGTGTGTGACGGAGGATACGTTGCGTACCATAGACACTTCCTCACCAGCCGCGGTGGCCGAGGGGACTGAGGCGCTTCAGTCACGGTCTGCACGGCCACTACGGTCGTGGGTTCGAATCCCCCCTCGGGCATGGATATTTGTGCCGTCCTTAGTTGTAGGTAGTTCATAAGTAGTTTGTAAGTTAGGGACTGATGACCCCGTAGTTAAGTCCCATAAGTTTAACAAACATTTGAACATTTTGAACACTTCCTCCTGTTCATTGGCGGTTAGTTCGCGGAAGAAGCGCCCGCTCGGTTAGCCGTGTGGTGTAACGCACCGCTTTCCGAGACGGGGAGGCGTACCGGCCCCGGTTCGAATCCGCCCGGCGGATTAACGAAGGGGGTCGGAGTGCCGGACAGCCTGGATGTGGTTTTTAGGAGGTTTTCCACGTCCCCCTATGTCAGGCATGGCCAATAGTTTTGTATAGTTCGCGTACTGGTTCGGAAGAGCGCGCCCACAGGCGAACGAAGCGAACTAGTTGGCAGATCCCTCGCCTCTTAGTTCATCCGCTCCTTTTCCGAAGAATGACGGGTAACAGCGAGAGGACGCGGGAGCGCGCAGAATCGCATGATTCCCTTCTGCCAGTTGCCGTCATTTCGAACTGAGATGCAGCTCTGCTGTAGTTTTGAAGGAGCATGCACCTTTTCTGTTCACCGTCAAATAAATCTTATTGGCCGGCATAAATCGACTCCTGATTGGTTGCTCTGCCGTTGATAACCTAGCGAGTTCGAGCGCTACCCGCTGGCGCATAAAATTCCGTTTTACCTGCCTTGCCACTCGGCCGCCGCTGCGAACAGTGCGCGGGGCCGGAGCACGGCAAAGGCTATGCCTGCCCTAGGTGAATACCGGGCTGGTCTTCAAGTCCCACCTCAGTTACACGATTCGCAAACATTTCGTAACACTGTACACGTTTCACACATATAACATTATACGAAGACATTTGGTGTACACTTTTCCAAAAAAATGTTTGTATAGCTTATGGGACTGAACTGCGGTGTCATCAGTCCCTAAACTTACAAAGTACTTATAAACTATCTTATACTAAAGTCAGCACAAACATTCATGCCCCAGGGGGCATTCGAACCCCTGACGGAGAACGGCCTCGCGCATCGTAGCATAGCGCCTCAATGCGCTCGGCGACGCCGCCGCGGCTACACATTTTCATTTGAGTGGGGGGGGGGGGGCATGGAGTGGCGACAGAAATGGCATTCAGCCACCCTACTAAAAGCCCAAATGCGATTAACAAAGCCAACCCTGCTTGTGCGGGAACATGGCTCAAGAAACAGAAGAAGGTTGCGGAAAAGTGCCAGTATGCTTCCCTGTGGGCCCTAATCTGTTTAATCTTATCCTTGTGGTCCCTTCAAGAGCAGGATGCAGTCAGTTTATTATATGAGTGCATGAAACGTACGCTCTCGGAACTTTGACAAAAGCCCGTACCGCGATGCAGGACGTCGCTCTTGCAGCGTTTGTTAGTAGAGTTTTCGAATCATCTCCGTAACGCTTCCGCAACTTACAAAATGAGCCCATAACGAAGCGTGCTGCTCTCCGTTGATCCTTCTCCATTTCTTCTATCAACCCAACCTGGTAAGGGTCCCACACTGATGAGCAATACCCAAGCGCTGGCCGACCTAGAGTTTTGTAACATACTTCCTTTGTTGACGGACTACACTGCCCGAGGATTCTTCAAATGATTCCCAGCCTGGGATCTGCTTTACCCACGACTGATTTTGTATGATCGTCCGATACCAAGTCGCACTTGCTTTAACATTAAGTGTGATAAATGCACTGAAGGATAGCCGGCCGCGGTGGCCGAGGTGACTGAGGCGCTTCAGTCACGGTCAGCACGGCCACTACGGTCGGGGGTTCGAATCCCCCCTCGGGCATGGATATTTGTGCCGTCTTTAGTGTAAGGTAGTTCATAAGTAGTTTGTAAGCTTAGGGACTGATGACCCCGCAGTTAAGTCCCATAAGTTCTACAAACATTTGAACATTCGATTTTTGAGCACTGAAGGATAAAGCGTAAAGTCGCATGTTCTTGCCACCTGTCATAAACCGTACGAACATTGTGACCAATATGAGCCTTTGCACAAGGTCAGGGGACTTCAAACACTGCAAACGCCGCGCATTCCACCGTGTGACGCCTGCTGGTGAAACCAGTGTTGGCAACTCATTTCCAACCATGTACGTACATCACGTCTCAAAAAATACGTACTTTCACCACATGAAAGTCCCTCCGGCGGACGAAAAAAATGAGAAAGACAGAGAGAGAGAGAGAGAGAGAGAGAGAGAGAGATCCTCTGGTGTGGGGAGCTACATACTCAAGCAACTTGTGTTGGCCTTTATTAACATTATTGTACAATTAATTGTTACTGTTTTGAATTTTTTTAAGTAGATTAATTCTTTACCGTCCCTGAGAAAAGTCCCTATGTTTTGCAAAAATACCAGAAATCCGTCCATACAGTTTGGAAAAAAGAGACAAAAGTCTCTAGGTGTAGGGACATGTCAGTACGGTTGGCAAAACTGGGTGAAACACCCTGCACCCGCTGACGCCCCGCGCAGTAATGGGAAGTGAGCGGAGCCTGCCGTGTTGTGGTGCAGCGGTAAACAGCCGGCCAGCGGCTATTTTGGTGCCGCTAGCCTTGGCCGAGTGCGCTATCAGATGCGCCCTACTGCACTCTGCTGCAGCTCGCCACGGTCGCCTATCGCTTAGTCACATCGGCTTCCGCTGTTTACAGTTTCTGCCTGCTGGCTGCTCGCTACCTGGCGTGACCTCTCTCTGCTATTGCACGTTAGAACCGCACGCAAAATATCGTGCCTTAGTTTCCCTCCCAAAGCAAAGCTGCTAGCAGTCACGTTTAGTCATCGGAGCTTCACCAGTGCAAGGACCTTTACACTTATGTAGCTTCCCAAATATTTTCTCATCACTATTTCTGGCCTGTCATGCTGTTACGGTCTTCGAGTCCAAAGACAGGTTTAACACAGCTCTCCACGCTACCCTATCCTGCAAACGTTTCTTCATTTCTGAACCAGAACGGCAAACTACATCCCTTTGAATCTACTTTCTGTATTCGTCTCTCGAACGCCCTCTCCGATTTTTAACCCCACACAATGCCCCCAATGCTAATTTGATACTTGTCCTACCAATCGATCTCTTCTTTTAATTACTTACGAGAAATTTCTTTTTCCGACAGTTCTGTTCTATACCTTATCAGTTACAAAATCTATCAAAAATTCAAATGTTTGTATAGCTTATTGGACTTAACTATGGGATCATCAGTCCCTAAACTTACAAACTACTTATGAACTACCTTATACTAAGGACGGCACAAATATCCATGCCCGAAGAGGGATTCGAACCCCCGACCGTAGTGGCCGTGCAGACCGTGACTGGAGCGCCTCAGTCTCTTCGGTCACCGCGACCGGCCAAAATCTACCCATCTGAGCTTCAGTATTCTCCTGTAGCGTTAAATTTCGAAAGCTTCCAGCGTTAACCCAACACTCCACACAAATGCCTTCAAAAAAGCCTACCTGACATCTAATTACAGTTCGATATAAAAAAAAATTCTTTTTCCGAAATTTTTTCCTCCTCATAGCCATTCTGCATTTTTTAAAAGTTCAATGTCAGTTATGAGACTTAACGGTGGGGTCATCAGTCCCTAAACTTACAAACTACTTATAAACTACCCTATACTGAAGACGACACAAACATCCATGCCCGGTGGAGGATTCGAACCCCCAACGGGAAACGGCCTCGCGCATCGGAGCGCAACGCCTCAATGCGCTCGGCAACTACGCCGCGGCATTCTGCATTTTATATCTTTTCTACCTCAGCCATCATAAGTTATTTTGCTACTGAAATAACATATCTCACGTAGTCGCTATTTTGTCAAAAAACGGACTCTGTGAGAACCTGACATAACTATGGTATAAAAACGTTTATTTTTTTCAAACCATGACCAGTTTGGGATTTCCTTACAAATTCATCTTTACAAGCTTTGCAGATCGAGCCTCGTTTCATGTCTCTTATAGTTTCGCAGCCCTAGGATGGACAAAAAAGTATTTTTGTGTACTAATTGCAGAAGCTTGCGTTAGGTTTCATTAATTTCGTCTCTATCATCACATTTATAAAAGGGTTTTAAAGTTTGGAATATATTAAGTGTGGCTAAAATTTACGTGTTGTGTCCTTCTATGTGACGTAATCTTCCTGTATTCGTCTTACGTATTTGGAACATTTATGTTTTTGAACGAGCACTGTTTAAGTGCTCTTAACCTTTCTGATGAGCACTTCACATAAAACGATGCTAAAATTTAAGCATTCATAAATCGTGTCGCAGCTTCACATAAGACATAAACATTGTTTGCAAAGATATTATTACTGGGTGAAGTTGTTAGGCAGTAGATGCTATGCAAGTGTGTGGGTATGGTTAAACTTGTCTTTGCTTGTTCAGAGAGATTCAGCTCACTATTTGACATTAATCACTATATCAGTGACACATGTATTCATGAATAGTATCAACATTAATGAGCACATTGTTTTGATTCCTTTTTTACACTTAAAAAGTGAATTTTCTTTTATTTTTTCATGTCCTTAATTTTTGTGATTACAACTCCGTGTATGTAACATATGGAGTTGTCCAGGAGAAATGAATGTAGGTTACATTTGAAGATTGTTTTGCTTCGCTATCACTATACGACACATTGTTTAAGAGATATGACGTCATGAACACGGAGATGTGTGAAAACTGCCGCATTATGAACTACCTTAAATTTATTACTGCTTTGCTAGTAAATGTATTCGCAACATTCGTGGGAATCAACCGTATCATGTTTTTGCGCTGTCGTACCGTTCATCGGGTTGCGATGAAACTTTTACCAATTGGTCCTGAAAACAAGAGGACAGTCACTGTCTACGTAAAATTGGAATGGTGTATGGCAGAGGACTTTTACCTACGAATTTCGACAAAACCTAGACTGCTATTACGTTATTGATGAAGTATTACGCACTTAACCTTCAAAATAAGAGGAATATCACTACCTCCTTAAAATACCATACGGTGCAAGGTGGAGGACACCTTACAATAAACTTAGACACCGCTTAACTGATCACCATGAACTTTAAGAGAGTTATATAATTTTCCACAAAAGGAGCAGCCAATGGTCTGAGGAGGCGGAGAAGGAGATAGACAGAAAGAGAAGGAGTCGATTGGCAGGAAAAGAGGAATGTGGAACTGGGCAAAGAGAGGGTAGGGGGATATGAACAGGGAAAGGGGAGTTGAACAAAGAGAGAGAGAGAGAGAGAGAGAGAGACAGACAGACAGACAGACAGAGAGAAAGAAAGAGACAGAGAGGAGGAGAGAAGGAGGGAGGAGATTGACGAAGAAGGAATGAGAAGGTGGACAGTAATAAAAAGCAACGGAGAGATAAAGTGAAAAATAGAATAAATAAGTACCCAGACGGCGTCGGAGTTTCAGATAGTGTTTGATATATTTCACATGCACGTCCAAAGTCACGCACACTTGAGCAGTAATCGATACAAAACATTTTATACGTGGACAGATGAAAGATAATAAATTATGAATAATATACATGAAATAAATGACAGTATTCAACTTGTATTCATGTTCATTATTGGGTATTTGCAGTATTCAACCCGCTGAAGTTCAGTAACGATCGGACACGCGTCCATGGGACATGTAGCACAGCGTCCCAGTGCGCACGGCTAATTCGCCGCGGTGGAACTGGATTGGAAATGGATGATCCTTCATTATGCGACACATTGCATAATAATGTAATGTGCGACCAAACTACGTGGTAATCAGTCACTAGACTTACACACTAATCACTTAACTAACTTAAAGTAACTTACGCAAAGGTTAACACAAACACCCATGCCCGAGGGAGGATTCGACCGAGGATTCGACCCCCTGCCCGCAGCGGTCGTGCAGACCGTGACTGGCGCGCCGCAGAACGCTCGGCCACTAAGGCCGGCCGACACATTGCAGCGAGGTTGGGAAATTTTCGATTTACTGCGCATACATTCAAATCATCAACAGCTGTAGTCATCTCGTATGCTCCCATTGCCGTGAAAGTACTGTCAGTGATTTCCATCATGACGAAGAGAACTCAGATCGGGACGACCGCCACGTTTCTGTAGCCGGTGTTAGTAACCTTGACTGCGAAGGCGCCTTCAACACCGTTTGCCCCCATCTCGGTAATGAAATTTCTTCTCGCTACTTTCAGAAAACGCCGAGAAAGCACGCTAAGAAGTAAAGAGCAATTGTTGGAGGCTGAGGAAGGCGGTCGCAATTTCTTGTCCCGTTGGTGGTGAGAGCAGCGGACCTTTCACCGCGGCGCAAGGGCGCCTGGCCGCCTGCGAGACCGGTGGCGGCGAGAGGGCAGCGGCGCGCCAAACACTCCATTTCCGGCAGCTGCGGCAGCAGCGCGGGCCCGGATATTGGCCGACACTCTGCTGATTGCGTCGGCCAGCTCAGCGCTACTGACCAACACCTCTACCCGTTCAAAATGTTCAAATATTTGTAAATCTATCGGACCAAACTGCGTGGTCATCATTCCGTAGCTTACAAACTACTTAAACCGAGGTAAACTAACCTAAGGATAACACATGCACACACCCATGCCCCAGAGAGGACTTGAACCTCCGACGGCGAGCAACCACGCACTCCGCAGCGAGGCGCCTTAGACCGCTCGGCTATTCCACCGCGGCACATCTGCCTGTCTCTGGACGTCGCGTCTAGCAACAATGAAAATGTTCTGGCGACCCTTCCCCCACCTCTTTTCACGAACTACAACAAAAATATGGTATCTCAAAGGGTACAGATTTAATTTTCTTTCTTTTGTTTCAGTTTTCTTTGAAATATACTATTGTAGCGTGATTTTCGACCAAAAAAAGGAACCTTTGCTTAACGATTGTTTCGAATTTTAGGTGAAACTCAGAAGCGAATTATTCTCATTAAGAAACGCATTGCCAATTTCTTGAATAAAATTCTGAAAATTTTTTTCAGAATTATTTTCTGAATCATGTTCTTTTGCCTATCGAATGGTTCCTGAAAACAGTTTTTGGACTTCGCAATGTATGATCTATGCTATTCATAATCAATGTTACACAAGGAATTGCCGTGGCGGAGCGGCCGAGCGCATTGAGGCACTATACTGCGATGCGCGTACTCCCCTCCCCGACGGGAGTTCGAATCCCCCTTCGGCATGGATTTTTGTGCTGTCTTTAGTATAAGGTAGTTCATAAGTAGTTTGTAAGTTTAGGGACTGATGACCCCGCAGTTAAGTCCCTTGAGCTTAACAAACATTTGAACACAAGGAATTCCGTAATTTTAACATGAAATAAATTTCATATTGGCGAACTTTTTTTTTGCGAGTAATTCCCTCCTGCGACGGCGACCCACTGAGCAACTCTTTGCAACCCCCTCGGGGTCGCGAGCCACAGGCTGCTAAACGGTGCCCTAGATCAGTGTTTTTCGTCAACCTTTTTGAGTTCACGACCGCCTGGAAAGTAAACATATTCTGGCGAATCCCTTCCCCACCCCACCATCATCATACTGTAAGACAACCATGTGTCAGATTTCAAAGACAGCGAATTCTATAATTTCTTCTGGAGTAAAACATTAAAAACACACAGATAAATATTTGCTGCATTACGAATGTTTCTTGTTGCAGCTAAGATTCTGAAGCTAATTACGCACGCTAAGTCTAACTGTATAGGCAATTTCTAAAGACGTTCGTGTTTTTTTTTTTCGGATTTCTCAAAATTACTTATAGCCTCTCTTTAATTTCGCTAGAGATTGGTTCTTGAAAACTGTTTTTAGGTTTTCCATTTATTCATGGTTAACATATCGAATTTATTGTTAAAAAAAGTCTGTTCTATTCAAATCAGAATTGACGATAAAGAATTACGTAATTTTCGTATAAAATAAATTTCAAATTTTTGGGCAGAACGACAAGTAACCAGACGCGCACTTGACTCATTTGTTTATGGTTCGAGCACTTCCTCCTAGGACCGCGAACCCCCGAACTAGACATTGCGACCCTTCGACCCACAGATTGAGAAATACTGCCCTAGAGGTAACTAGTGCGTGTAGGCACTCCATATTGATGTTACCTCATGAGGGTGACAACAGTTATTTGGAGGCAACTGTCACTGAACTGCGCTTCTTTCCTGACCCACGTACAAGGGACGTCACAAAATTTATAGGCTACCTCTTGGTATAACTTCGTACATCAGTATGAGCATTGTTGGGTGGTGATAGAAGAGAGCAAAATCAAAGACGAAGTTCATAATTCAACCATACACACATACCTTCATTGGTGACAGCACTAATTTCCAAATGGAGGACATAGTAATAGGCATAGCCGGTGTTGAGAAACAGCCGAGAGAGTTGAAAACGAACAAGTCGCCAAGTGCAAATGGTGTACCAATTTGGTTTTACAAAGAGTACTCTGTGGAATTGGGCCCTTACTTAGCTTGCGTATATCGCGAAACTTTGGTCTAGTGCAACGTCTGGAAAAAAATCACAGGTGACTTCCGTGTATAAGAAAGGCAAGAGAAATGACCCGCAGCGGCGGAGAGGCCGAGCGCATTGAGGCGCTATGCTCCAATGCGCGAGGCCGTTCCCCGTCGGAGGTTCGAATCCCCCTTCGGGTTTGTCCTATGTTTAGTATAAGTTAATTTATAAATTGTTTTTAAGTTTAAGGACTGATGAAACCGCAATTAAGTCCCATAAGCTTACCAAACACTTGAACATTTTTTAGAAATGACCCACATAATTACAAAAAAAAAAAAATGTTTGTAACCCTATACGACTCAACGACTTAGGTTATCAGTCCCTAGACTTACAAACTACCTAAACGTAAGACGACAAATACACCCAAGCCCGAGGGAGGGCGCGAACCTCCGACGGGGAACGGCCGCGCGCACCGCAGCAAAGCGCCTTAGTGTGCTCGGCAATTCCGACGTGGCACATAATTACAAACCAATATTACTTACATCAGCACGGCTTTAGGAAACATAGTTTGTCAGAAGCTCAACTCGCCCTTTTGTTTCATGATAAGAGATCGCTTGGTAGGACACATTCTTAGACATCGAGGAATCGTAAATTTAGCATTGGAGGGAAGTGTGTGGGGTAAAAATCACAGAGGGAGACCAAGAGACGCGTATAGTAAGCAGATTCAAGTGGATGTGGGTTGCCGTTCTTATGAGGAAATGAAAAGGCTTGCTCAGGATAGAGTAGGGTGGAGAGCTGCATCAAACCAGTCTCCGGACTGAAGACCATAACAACAATAAATGATCTGACAGAGTGAGTGGCAATCTGCGGCTGTTTTCTGATGATACTGTGGTGTACCGGAAAGTATCATCATTGTAATAGGATGAGACTTGAATTAGACGAAATTTCAAAGTGGTGTGAGCAATGGAAGCTATCTCTAAATGTAGAAAAAGAGTAGGAGAAACAATACTGTGGTGTTCTAATACAGCATTATTAGTGTGCTGTTTGACAGAGTCCCATCAATTAATTATCTATGCGTAAAGCTGCACGGCGATATGAAATGGACGAGCATGTAAGGAGCTAAGGACTATCGTGGGGAAGGACAATGGTCGAACCCGGTTTATTGTGAGAATTTTGGGAAGGTGTGATTCGCTATTAGTCGAGAACCATCAGATGCGCTACTGATAATAACAATGCAGCCGAAACGTCAACAGCCTCAGTGCCATATCGGGCGCAGTGGCATATCATTACCTCACTGGACTTCCATTCGGGAGGAAGACGGTTCAAATCCCCGTCCAGGAAACCAGATTTGTGTTTTCCGGAAATCGCTCCTGCCAAATGCTGCGATGGTTCATTTGTAAGGGATTCAGCCGCATTCCTGTCCAAACAATGGGAACTTTGGCTTCGTCTCTTATGAATTCTATGCCGACGTCGTTGTAATATTAAATCTCGAGTGTTCGGCTAGAATTAGTTTCATTGATTTTGTTATTCCTCTCGTCTCACGTGACAAACATCAACATCTACTTAACTTTTATTGCAACCGCGGTGCAATGGCCGAGCGCTCTAAGGCGCGATTGCTTCCCGTCGGAAGTTCGGGTTTTTGCTTGGGCATGGGTGTGTGTGAGTGTTTTTTTTTTTTTTTTAGCAAAAGTTAGTTTAAATAGTCTGTAAGCATACGGACTAATAATCGCTGCAGTGAAGTCCCTTAGATTTACAAACATTTGAACATTCAGTTACTTCGCCATCAGAGGCTCCGTCAGACCTGTACTATATGCGGAAATTAAGTTGCTACTAGACACAGTGGCCATAAGTGGCAAATGCTCGCACCAGCCACGGAGCCGAGTGCCAACTCAGTTTGCACGAGCACTGCATAGCGCTTTCAATGGAACGGTATAAAATAGCAAATTAGTCTTCGAGTCGTCTCGTAGAGAATTCCCATGTGGCTGTCAATCATGTGTAGCAGCTTGGCTTAACAGTATCTTTTATTAGCTGTTAGCAGCAGTTGTCACCAAATCCGGCTCTGTTACCTTCCTCATGCTTTTATTGGCTGTTATTTTCCGCTTATTCTGATTCAAAACAATGAATACCGTGCTAATGCAATCTCCAACGTGTTTAATCGAAATTTATATTCGATTATCACGCTCTAAAGTGTACGTAAAAGCTTACGTTTGGTACTGGTAAAGTCAGCAGCACCCCTAGCGGAGAAAAAAACCAACCTTAGCAGTACTGTCAATACACAGTCTAACACGAACTGTTACGGAAGCGAAGTTAGCTCTCTAAAAGGCAGCGCTACAGTAACACAAGAATGGCACCATACAAACGGAGAACTTTTTATTTTTAAGGCTGTTGCTTGAATATTCCCTGGTCATTAAATGAAGTAATGAATTTTCCAATACGAATAGGATTAACTAATTCAAGCAACACTCCATCTCTTGTTAATATGTCATGCAATGCAATCTACATCTACATCTGGATATATATATGGGATACTCTGCAAATCACATATAAGTGCCTGGCAGAGGTTTCATCGAACCACCTTTATATTATTGACCTCTCATTCCATTCTAGAATGCATACGGTTCGCATTGGCTTTGGTTCGCAGTAGCACAGACGTAACTGTGTTGTAGAAAACCGTGCCGGCCGCGGTGGCCGAGCGTTCTGCGGCGCTCCAGATACGGTCCGCACGGCCACTACGGTCGGGGGATCTAATCCCCCATCGGGCATGGATATTTGTGCCGTCCTTAGTGTTGGCTAGTTCGTAAGTAGTTTGTAAGTTTAGCGACTGATGACCCCGTACTTAAGTCCTATAAGCTATACAAACATTTGAACATTTTTGAAAATCGTTTAAGCTTCGTCACACGATATTCGCCGTCTAACCACCAGACGTCATTGGCTACAGTAATTATTGCTACTCGCGAAAAGCTGGGGTGGATCACTAGTTGAAACTCTACAGAAATCACATTTTAGTGCTTGGCCATTATGATATTTCCCTACCGTTCCATTCTCTAATAGCACGCGGGCAAAAGGAACTGCTGAATCTGTCTTCGATCAGATTTCTCTTACTTTATTAAGGAGATCGTGTCTCACTACGTACGTGGATGCTAACAAAATACGTTCGCGTTCAGAAGAGACAGTTAAAACTAGTGTCAACCTGTAGCAGTTTTAACCGCAGCCTCGTGAACTGGACCTGCTGAACTGGAGGGTCGGTGAGTCAGACGGTGCGGCCGCGACCAGCTGTGCAGTTCTCCGCTGGCCGGCGCGGCGTCATCGCGTTAACGCCGTAATTGCGTTTCCAGCGAGCTGCTCATCCATCCATGCGCTTATTTACGCCGACGTCCGACCGAGCCCCCACTCTGGAGCGACTTAACACCGCGTAATTCTCGCCCTAATTGCCCTCTCCTCTCCTCTCCTCTCCTCTCTGCACGTAAGCTCCACTTTGGGCTCTGAGCTCGCTTCGGTAGCAAGAAACGTTTCCTTATTCCGAGCAGCTCCCTGCCCCCCCCCCCAGCCCCCCTCCCCACCCCACCCGCCTGTAAAACCTGAAATTTACTTTTCGTTCAACGGCATGCATTAACAGCTGTTTCACACTTAGTAACGGTCGCTGGAGGACCGGATGAGATCATACTTGTTACCTGAATACGTGCGTGGAGATCCATACTACTCGAGTTGGAAGCGTTAGTCAAGTTTCGATTCGGATGTAAAATTGAAATGACAGACCCTCAGGCTCAGATGCATTTCAGCATTCAATAAGCCTCAACTCCAGCTGATCGCTTCATTTTATGGTTTATGCAATGGCGCAGCCACAGGGGGTAAAAGGGGGGGGGGGCTAATGGGGCTGAAGTCCACATCACCTCCCAAGGATTTTTTAATGTTATTATTTTTTATTCTTTTCATTTTTATTTTTTTAAACAGGTTGGCTCCGGAAATTTGAAATAGTACACATGTAATAAATCACAAGGTAACTATAATATGCCAAGCGCAAGTGAACGTGACAATGGGTCGTCAACGTGATGCCGCCACTGAGAATGTGTACTGCTATTAGTGCGAGCGGTTTTAATGCCTCCCGCCCGGCTTCGATGCTGCCGCTGTTGTTACTGCTATGCTGAAGTTACGAGCTGGTTGTTCATATGCAGCGACCCATTGCTTAGTGAAATCTTAGGAACAACAATAATGATATTTTAGTTCAATTTTTACACATAGGGTCTCATGTTAATGAAACTGTAAAGACCCTTCTCTTTGGCTAATAACCTAGAATCTGCCTAAATATTTTACGAGCTGATAAAAAAAAAAAAGTTTGTAAATCTATCGGACCAAACTGCGTGGTCATCAGTCCGTAGCTTACAAACTACTTACACGTAGGTAAACCATCCTAAGGACAAACACATAGACCAATGCCCCAGGGAGGACTCGAACCTCCACGGCGAGCAACCGCGCGCTCCGCAGCGAGACGCTTTAGACCGCTCGGCTACTCCACCGCGGCCGAGCTGATCATATACACTTCATTTCCACCACGTTACTCCTCTTCCACTTTTAAATTAATTCGAGCCTACTCATTTTATTTGTTGTGTAATTATTTTCGTAGTATAACTGCTTAAATTAAAGAAAGCGTAAAGATAAGTCATACATTAATAAATTCAATAAACTTTATTTTTAGAATATTAGCCCTCCCCACAGAACCAAATCCTGGCTGGACCACTGCGTTCATCACTCGTGAAACGATTAAACCCGTAAAATTTAACTTTATTCTTGACTGTCATGGAAACGATATGAACCAATACTGAAGGACTCGATACCACATGGCATTACACCATGGGCAGGGAACATACTAAACGGAAAAGAAACGCGGAAAACAACATTCCTAAACACAAAACAAAACTCATACAAATTAAATCTTCCCTTTACACACAAACTTTCCTTTGCTACGGTCTTTATCCAAGCAATTGCATTACGCATGATCGAAGTTTTGATTGATTAGTGTTATTTTTAAATCAAAACACAGAGCTCGGATAGGTGAATGGGTGAACGTAATTCGATGAGTTTTTATTTTAAAACGTAGTAACATATTCCTAATACAAGAAGAATTATCAATGTTTCCAGTTACACCTGGCATGGCCAAACAGCGCCTCGCGGGCGCGGGCGCCCTCGCCGTGCCCTTGCCGCCACCCGCGAGCGGCCTTTGCCGCGCCCCTGCCCCGCGGACTGTGCGCAGCGGCGTGTGGGGTACTAGCAACACGGTCGCGGCCGGGCCAGTCAACTACAGTCTACTCCGCCCGCGGGCACGGACGCGCCCGCCATGCGGAAATGTTGGCCATGTCTGAGTTACAAAAAAATCGGACGTCAGGGGTGAAAGCCGACCAATGGTATCCGGTGCTTCAGTTGACCCAGATATCAAACTAAGTATCTCAGTATCCTTCTAGGGAGATGGCGCATTGTTAAGACGCCCTGGTCATTAGAGACGGAGTACACACTCGGATAGTTACTGTGAGGGATGGAGAAGGAAATCGGCCGTGCACTTTGTAAAGTACCATCCCGGCATTACCTGGAGTGATTTGGCAACTCACATAAAACGTAATTCAGGGCGACCGGAAGCTGGCTTAAACCGCCGTCCTCCCGAAGGCGAGGCCAGCGCCCTACTTGGAAAGGACGAGTCCAACTGTTGTCAGGACACGCAGATTTAGTTTCATCGTAATTTTCTTAAATTGCTTAACGCGGATGCCGCTCCGGTTGCTTCCAAACAGCATTGCCAGAATCCTTCCCTTTCGTTTCGCAATCTGAGCGTGCTGGGATGCTAAATCATAACGATACTTTGTTTAAATCTCTTGCCGTTAATTCCACCATTTTGACTCTTCACAGTAGAAGAATGTACGTCTCTGGGCGCTTCTTTTTCTTTCTTTTTGTTCCTTAAGGTGCACTACACTACTTAAACTAAGTTACGCTAAGGACGACACACAATCCATGCCCAAGACAGGACTCAAATCGGCGGGAGGACCCGTGCAATCCGTGACATGGTGCCTCAGACCTCGCGGCCATCGACCGAGTGGCTCCTGATACTTTATCAAGAAACATGTTAGCGACATTCAAGTAACCTTTTCTCGTCAATGTTTACAATTTCTTACCTCATTTCCGTTTGGAATGTAGTCTCTCTCTAGATCATGAAAATACGGCGTGTTCAAATAAATGTCACATATTCTTACTTAACACAATATCGTTCGAATCTAGAAGGAAAAAATCGTACAGTTATGAGTTCTAAAATCTATCTATACATTTACAGATTTGGGACGTTTCGACCACTCAAGAACGGAGTGTAATATTCGGCATAAGGCAGGATCCACAAGAGGCGGCATAGTAAAATTGGCACAATACTATCGTTTGAACAGATGCAAATTCTCGCCCGGTATTAGAAGTAATTCATGAGGATCTCATCCGTTGAACAAATGAGTGTGCACTGACGAAGTCATTGGACCGTATACTTTACCAGTCAGATCAATGGCTGATTTGTATCACCGATTTATGCACGATGAATTAACAGCGCTATTACAAGCTTTTACCGTTGCAGAAAGACATCTGTATAGGTAGTGCGGTAAGGTACGTCACGGTGTGTGCTCTTCAGTAAATTGATACTAAACTAACATAGATAGCATAAATATTTAAACATTAAGGTGATTTACTGACATAATAAAAAAATTTAAAAGGTGAGAGTAATGGATGTTTTAATGTGTGACGTCTATGGATTTCTTTCAAACAGTAATAATAAAAGAGTAAAACCAAGAACTCAACAAATGTACATTTACTATAGTTAAAAACACGATATAGAAGACCCTAACCTAATAATAATAGTAATAACAATAATAAATCACTTCACTGGATGGACTTGGTCTGAGGTAGACCGTTGACAGGAAAAGAAGATGTTGGTCATTTATAGGATAAGATGGTGTGATATAAAGATAGAGGACTGGCAAAGGTATTGATGGAGCTGAGTGTCTGTTGGGAAACAAGAAAGGAGAACTAGATGGTGGTATCAGTGAGGCTATTAGTACAGGGGTATGGGGTTTGGAGTGGAGTGCGGGACGGGAAATGGAGTAGGCGAAATAGGAGGGCAGGTAAAGGTAACTCTGATAACGTGGGATGGAAAGGATGAATTTAGGGTTGGTAGGGTGGGTAAAGTTCAGGACGGATTTCATAACCTATGATGTGGAGAGACGGTTGAAATTTCTTTAGGAGTGTGGAGGGTACAGGTGTAGCGTTGGTGAGTTTTGTTGGTAGAAGCTTTTGTATCCCATCTTCGTCACCACTCTTGTGTATCTCGTTTCCGCCGGTTGTCCTGGGTGTCGATGGAGAGTAGACAGACCGACACAGGAAAGTAGGATGCACGCGTGTGCGGTACGGAGGTAACCAGCCAGTGGGAGAGCAGAAACCAGAAACACTAAGCTAGATTAGAAATAATACATTACTTAACTTGGAGAGCAGCAGACTAGTAGAATGTTGATACATAGTTTATATAGAGGCCTGCCTACTGATGATTCCTAGTGCCTATTCGATAGCCAAGTCTTAACTGGTGCCTATCCGATTCCCACGTGGCCGATGCAGCAGTCGTGGCCACGAGCGGAGTTGCAACAGAGGGCGCTCGTGGCTGACGTAGTAAGAACGCCGCGCCGTGCGTGAATGCCGGCGCGCGGCGAAAGTACGTGGCGCGCACTTCATACTTGTGCGACACCACAGAAGCGAGACAGCATATTGGGATGGGAATATGTAGGGGAAACTACAGGATTATTACAAACAACTTTGCGGATAGTATACATTGTTCGCAAGTATTCACTGTGAGTGAAGAGCGGTGGATATGGGCTGAACTAATGAAGGATTCGTATAGGGAAAGGTAAATGGACTAGCGAACCGAGGCGGAGTTCTGGGACCTGAATCAACGTGTAGAACTTATGGGTGGAAATACATGCAACATTCCCATAACAATTGAAGAGCCGGTGCAAAGCTTTGTGGGTGTGGAGTACAGCGGAGAGATGCAATCCCGAAGTTTGGAGTGTTAGTTGAATTAGTTTACTGTGGGTTTTGTGTTGATTATTAACAGTTCCGGATTCCATATTGGTGAATATTTAAGTGTATCAGTTAACTGGATAGGAGTCTTATAAATGATAAGATTGAAGTGATGGAGTCAGAAGGTGCGGGTGGTTCGCCATGTAGTTAATTCGTTCGTTTTGGAAGCTTGGTTTCAGGGAGCCGTTGGTTGCACCAGAAACAGGTCTCGGACGTGGGAAAATAGGCAGTTGTGTTTACCCTGGCGCTGTTTGGAAAGGGAACAGGAAAGGAATTAACTGGTGGTGGTGGTGGAAGCTAACCTTCGACAAACACCTCGTCTTGTAGGTACGAACATGTGTTTGTAGAAAAAGATTAGGCAACTGCTGCTGCTTGTGGAGCTATCTCAGGGTATCGCGTTGAACTCCTGCTACGCCCAGTGCCCTGGCTACAGCATGCTCCTTGTGAAACGGCAAGTGGCGGCTCTCCCTCAGCCAAATACGGCCGTCAGCTGAAAAGCAGGCCGGATGCTGCGTGAAGTCAGCCTCGCGTCGCCGGCACACGGCTCGTATTTCGCGCCTACCCGGACGCTGAAATAACTCAGGGCTCAGCACGCAGCGCGACCTGCACGCCGTATAACAGAGCACGTCGCCACAATCTGTCCTAGCGACCGTTCCCAACACCACGCAGGTCAAGAGTTCCAAATATTCGAACACCTAGATCGTTGCAGGGCATTAAAAGAAATTCAGTAGCGAAGCTGAAATAATTGTGCTGGCCCGAGATTTGAACCCGGATTTGACAGTTTCTATGCGGATGCAATAAATACGTTCGATCCCTTCCGAGGACAGGGGACACTACCAACGTAATGTCCTGTAACTAGAGAATTTGGGCAGGACGGAAAGTGTGTCTGGATAACCTGATTGGTTAAGGCGACCAATGGCCGGTCCGTAAAATCCGGATTCGAATCCCGGTTGTAACATCTCTGGAAAGGTCGCAACCAGTGGTTGACGTGAGCGGTCGCGAGAGGGCACCCGCTAGTGTGAGCAGAGCGCTCACGTGTAGTGGGCTGCTGAGGCGACAGCCTTTCTCTCAGTCACTCTCCGTCGTTCTCAGTTGCTGTTCAGACCTACTAGCAGTCATTTTTACTTGGAATTAGATATTGGATTGCTGCTAGTATCATTTTGTCTAAGTTTAGTTAGCAAATGATGAGCTGTAGTTTATGCCAGTTTTGTATGGACAGCGCGTGTTGCGCACTTGCTATTAAAATATTATGTTCACAGTTTCAGACAGTAACCAACTGTACTTAATACTCCCCTGTTCCAATACGTGTTATCCATGGCATCGATCCTGCAATGTTACTAATCACCGTGCTAAATATGGGCTCAGGGGCATGGAATTGTACGGAAACGGCGTTGTTGCCTTCCACACGTAACTGATAAGGTAATTATGTATTTTTACGGAAAAAGGGGGTTTTATACGGTCCAGGACAAATTTTCGACTTCGACAGTGAATTTTTTTCAAATGCCTTTCAGCGGTGGAAATGAACATTTCTAAGCCATACACTTAACGGCCGTTAATGTTTACAAACTGAGTCTATCCTTTCGGACTTCAATAACAACGCGCTTTTTTACTTCAGTGATCGCCTTTTTCTGTTCCCAAAAAGTACGAGGGGAAACGAATCTCTGTATTAAGAATTGCGCTGTGTGTTCTTTATGAACATGTCCGAAATAACAGACGCCGTAATTTTTAATTACGGTTCACGTTGGTTGAGGGTTGATGCGAAGTTGGAGGACATATGATAGTGTGGGTAAGATTGTGTACGTCCTTAGGCACCTCTTACAACTGTACTAAGTTCGTGTGCCTGGGATGGCGCAGGGGCTTAGTGCAACTGTCTAGTAAGCAAGAGGTCCCGGGTTCGAATTCCGGTCCGGCACAAGTTTTCATAGTCGCTGTAGATTTCATACTGTCGTGGAGTATGGGACAGCGGTTGGTAGAGTTGTGATTCAAAAATATTTATTACACACACCAACAGCCTTAAATGTTGATTAAGCTCCAGTGGTATCATCTTCAGACCACATCAACAACGTCCATCCGGTTACATGCATTGTAAATACCGGAATTCGCAGCTCCTGGACGTTCTTGTGTGCTCCTTACACCTGTGAATTCCGGTAAATACGGTGCATGTAACTGGATGGACGTCGTTGAGGAGGCCTGAAGATGATACTAATCGAGTATTGAAAATAATAATGTTAAATCACAATTTACGGCTATTGGTTGTATATAACAAATATTTTTGATTATATATATTTTTGACGAATTACAGCGTTCAAATGAATGAAATAAATCGCAATTTGCAATGTTATGGCTTCACTGTATTAAGCTTAGATGAAATACTAAACTGTGGCCGACCGGCCGGGCACAAATTTTCATTCGCCACAGTTTGGTATTTCATCTAAGCCTAATACAGTAAAGCCATAACATTGCAAATTGCGATTTATTTCAAAATTTTTGGATCACAATTTGTCATATGTCACTGTTGTATCATTACAACACGTACGAGCAGTTGAGACTCAAAAACCCCAGTCAAAATCTAGAATGCCTGTACGTCTCTGTACCAACCGTAATATATCTTATCTTCATGGTCTTTACGCAAAATACAGGTTGCCGGCAGTAGAATCGTGATGCAGTCAGTTTCACTTTACGGCCCTCTAAATTTGAACATTGTTTTTCGAAAAGAGGTCGCCTTCCCTCCAGCATTTCCCATTTGACTTCCTGTAGCATTTCCGTGACACTCGCGCATTGATCGAACCTACCAGTAACAATCCTAGCCGCCCGTCTCTGAATTGCTTCAGTATTTATTTAAACCGGTCTAGTGGAGACCCGAAACACTTGACCAATACTCAAGCCGGGTTCCCACAAGCGTTTTATAGATGGTCTCTTTTGCGAATGAACCACGTTTTTCTAAAATTCACTCAATAAATCAAAATCCACCATTCGACTTTCGACTGTCCTTACATGGTCATTCCATTTCATATCGCTTTGTAACGTAACGCCTGGATATTTAATCGACTCGAATGTGTCAAGCGGCACTTACCTATGTTGTATTTCAACATTGTGATATTGTTTTTTTTTCCATACATCTGAATCTCTTTACATTTTTCAATACTTCGCACTAGCTGCTGCTCGTCACACCAATAACAAATTTGCCGGCCGCGGTGGCCGAAGGGACAGCGGCGCGTCAGTCACGGTGTGCACGACCACTACGGTCGGGGGTTCGAATCCCTCCTCGGGAATGGATATTTGTGCCTTCCTTAGTGTTAGCTGGTTAGTAAGTAGTTAGTAAGTTTAGGGACTGATGAACCCACAGTTAAGTCCCATAAGCCTTATAAACATTATGAACATTTGGACAGTCCTGACTATGCCCTATTCTCTGATGAACACCCGCCGTGGAGGACAACGAACTGAGATTTATTAGCTAAAATTCTTGGAGCCATTCACCTATCTTGGAGCCTATTCCATATGCTCCTACCGTCGTTAGCAAATCTGTCGTGCTCCACCGCCTCAAACGCCTTTCGGAATTGAACGTATATGGAGTGGTCATTAGTTCCTAGCTTACAAGCTACTTAAACTAAGGTAAACTAACCTAAGGACAACACAAACACCCATGCCCGACCGGGGGGACTCGAACCAAATGTACAAATGTTTGTATAGCTTATGGGACTTAACTACGGGGTAAACAGTCCCCAAACTTGCAAACTACTTACGAACTAGCTAACACTAAGGACGGCACAAATATCCATGCCTGAGGGGAGATTCGAACCCCCGACCGTAGTGGCCGTGCAGACCGTGACTGGAGCGCCTCAGTCCCCTCGGCCAACGCGGCCGACACGGACTCGAACCCCCGACGGGGAACGGTTGCGCGCTCCGCAGCACGGCACCCCAGTGCGCACGGCTAACCGTCCGCGGCTGCAGACATTGATTAAGCTGCGCTTTCACGAGAAAAGAAGCACTGAATCATTGCCTTACCAGTGCCTCTTCTTTGAACCTGCCAATAATACCATTCACATTGCTAATTTTTGTCTGCTTTGTCTATAACTTCTTTTCACTTTCCCCGAATTTTTTTTATTTCTCTTTGTTGAAGCCATAATCGATAGAAGTTAAGATCAGACGAAACTAGCTTAAAACCTTATTTTCGCGCTGAATTCACTAAAATGCGTTGAACGAACCAATTATCCAGTTTCGTCGAACAAATAGGTGATTTGTGAAAGTAACCCGTCAATAGATGAATGAGATTGTTCAAATGTTTTTCTTAAAGTACTGTATAGGATTTTCTGAGGGGGGAGGGGGTGGGTGAAAGCAGAACTTGAAATTTTCTCACGCGGCAGCGAAATTCCGAAATTCCTGGAGTTGGCCGTGAGTGCAGCGAGTCTGTGAGTGACAGTAATAAATGGTTTCTTGAGTGTAAGTCAACCGTCTCTTGTCACTCAATTAAAAAGAATGAACGTTTACTTGAATTACCTCTGCTGTCTTCAAGACGCAATGTTTGCTGATGTCATTCTCACGTCTTTTGCCTACCTAACATGACAGGCAACATGCTTCGTAAAACCTTCGGTGTTACTGTTGGGGAGAACATGCAACATTGAATTAGTTACCTGAATGTGTTTTCCTATGCATTGATAGTAGTGATAAAATAGTACAACACAAGAGAAAGGGAATCAAACTAAATATACACTCGCCTTACTGCTTATCCAGAGCACCGTTCCTACACAAGACTGGTTTATCTAGTTGATGAAAGACAATGTCTTTAGTATTAACTTCCTTCCGACGTAGTGGTCACAGAGAATGATTGTGCAGAAATCTGATTCGACGAGGATGCAGCAGGGTACCGCGTCTGCCAGTTTTGAAGAAACTGTCGTATTATTCGTCACAAGCATTTTAAGGGAAACACGGTAAACCTAGTATAGGGTAGCTCGATGCGAATTAAAGTCCCTTTCATCGTTAAAGCTAACGAAAAAAACCTTATTAATCTTTTGTTGACTTATCTTAACAACATACTGTTAAAGTGATACTGTTTGTAAGTAAGTCCTAGAACAGGGATGGGGAACCTTTCTAGATACACGTAGCATTTTTTCCAAAAAATCTACTTAATGTGCTTAAGACGTGTCCCAGTATAAGGCATATATTTCTGATATTAATAACATTTATTACAAGTTCTAGACAAAGAAATCCGCATTCCAATTAGGCAGGTAAATTCTTAAAATTGAAGCCGTGCCCAAAATATTTGATTGCCTGCGAGTAATGGACACCCATGGCCTAGAACCGTAAAATTTCTTTAAGAACACTCTGAACAATATCAGTGCACTTTCAATAACGTGTATTACCAACAATATGGCACCGTATGATCATCACAAAGGAATTTAAGAATATAATTTTCATTAACTGGTTTTGACTCACATTTACAACAAGTTTTGAAAGACACATTAATGTACTGGCGTGATCCTATATGCGGGAATATTAAATACCGTATTCGTTATAGAATTCACATCTCCTATTAAAAATTGAATTTTTTTACTTCAGTTTAAGTGGAAAATAAAAATAAGTGAAATCTGATGGAAGGAAGGAAGGAATCCTAGGGTTTAACGTCCCTTCGACAGCTTGGTCGTTGGAGACGGAGATCACGCTCGGATTTTTTAGTAAGGATGTGTAAGGAAATTGGCCATGTCCTTTCAAAGGAACCATCCAGGCATTTGCCTGGAGTGGCTTAGGGAAAACACGGAAAACCTGAATCTGGATGGCCGGAGGTGGATTTGAACAACGTTCGTGCAGAATTGTGTAACCACTGCACCACCTCGCCCGGTAAATCAGGTGGAAGGCTCCATTGAAAAACGATAAATACTTATATCATGGTTTTACATGGTAACGCATGTAACTAGACCACACTGTTTTCAAAAAGTGGACGTAAATGCTCACCGAACATTCATAAAAATATTTGTAGAAACATCAACAAAGTTTTATCTAGAGAAGATCTTAAGTCATAGTGTGGAAAGTACAGTGACACTAATCACTGTCAACAAAGTTTGGTGACGTCTGGTCTGAACGTGATGACAACGGAGGCGCATACTTTCGGATAGAAGGATCTCTAGTTCCCAAATTTCTATTTTCCACCACTTGCGTTCAAAAAGAGCAATGCAGTCGCTTGCAGGCTGCTTACATGCACGAATCTAAACAGGTTAAAAGTAAATCATTTTCCTGGTGTGCTTAGTAAATATTTTCATCCCAAAATAGCATTTTTGATGGTGAATCTTTTTTTTTTTTTTTTTTTTTTTTTTTTTTTTTTTTTTTTTTTTTTTTTTTTTTCACTCAGTAAATCCATTCGAACCAGAGATATCGGATACCAGGTGCTTGCCGTTCACGACTCCCTGAAAATGCTTTGTCAGAATGCAACTCAATTTGTGAAGCCGTTCTCGTGCGCGAGCGCTCTCTCTCTCTCTCTTTCACACACACACACACAAACACCGTGCTGTTTTTTTGTTTTTTTTTTTTAATCTGATTCTGCCCTGAGCGAAGTAAACTGCTTAGCCGGCAAGCCGTTCTGGCGGACTACCGCATTCACAGCGCGGCCTCGTACCACCGTTACTGCCGAACTGCAATTGAGTTTGGGCCACGCTTATATTGCATGACTTCTCGCCACGCGAGGTCTCCAGCAACTAGAACAGCCCACACAATGCTTGTTTCTCTGTCGCACGGAGAGGAGCTGTAAGCTTCAAAATCAATCAAATCAAATGTTTGTACAGCTTATGGGACTTAACTACGGGGTCATCAGTCCCTAAACTTACAAACTACTTATGAACTACTTACAAACTAGGCACAAATATCCATGCCCGAGGGGGGATTCGAACCCCCGACCGTAGTGGCCGTTCAGACCGTGACTGGAGCGCCTCAGTCCCCTCGGCCACCGCGGCCGGAGCTGTAAGCTTCCATACGATGTTAAGTCCTCAACACAGAATGTATAAAATGTAATTCAGGTAAACAAAATATAACAACAAAAAGTCTGTGATAATATTAATCGGTAAAATAAGAATCAAACGTATATCACCCACATTATAAATTGCAGGCGACTACCCATTTCCAACTTACCACAGCTTGTTGTTGCTGTGGTCACTCCCTCTGACCTTTCTCTCTCTTGCTTTCAAGTATTTGAATACTATTTACCGTGTGTCAATTTCTTTATCAGCATCAAAAGAGGCAACGTAGCTGTTACAGCATTAGGGTCGAAATCACTTGGAGCGAAGCAGTCAGGTCCGTCAAGAGTTCCTTGATTTCCCGCGCGTTTCCGAAATCTTTGTAGGCCAGAGCACGGATGACAATGTTGAGAACATGTTCGATTTCCACTCCAGTCCACATCTTTATCTATAGTCCGAACTGGTGATTGATAGACTTCGCTGTCCATAGGGTGGATTCATGTCCTACTTCCGTTCTTTTCCTTGCCTTCTATTAACAGTGCAAGGGAAAATCCTCTTTTCCATCTCTCTTTTAGTCAGATGACTTTCAATCTAAATTATTGATACTACTCAATCCCAGAAGTATTATTCTCGATAAACTTCGGGTATAAAGGGGGCACGCAACGAATAATTAATCTTATTTTCCTTACTTTTCAGTCTTTTACTGTATTCCTTTGCTTCTTCCGGCAATAAATATGACTGCATTGCCGCGCGGGAGTAGCCGAGCGGTCTGGAGTGCCACGTTACAGATCGCGTGGATTCCCGCGTCGGGGGTTCGAATCCTCCCTCGGGCATCGATATGTGTTTTGTCCTTAGGTTAGTTTAACTTAGTTTAAGTGGTTTCTAAGACTACGGACTGATAACCAACGTAGTTTGGTCCCATAGAATTAGAAACATTGGAACATTTGAATTTATGACTGGATTGAAAGTCATTTTAGTAACTCTTGAAAACCTGTCAAAAATAAAGTTGCTAGCTATGCCTTTCGTGTAGAACAACAGAAACGCAACTGCAGACAAAAGTGTCTCGCTCAAATAATATACTCGTAAACATCATTTTAGGTTGGAACTACGATTCAGTACAGGTCTCTATGTATTTTGTCTACATCTCAGTTATTGAGTGCCCTATATGAGTAAGCAACTTGAACAGGGACGGTGCATCAAATTTAATAAATGTGTAACTTTAATTTACGCAAGACAGCACTTAATGCCTTCCACCAATCTTAAACTAGAGTCATACATTTCCATTTGCGGAATTATAAAATTGTGATTGATTGCAGTTTGAATCCTTAACTGTAATTTTTAATTCCTTTTTCCACCTTTGTGTTGGTAAAAAAATTTAATTTATTCCTCGGACAATATACCCCATATCAAAATGTAAACGACTCATGTGTGTGTTTGTGAAAAGGTCTGTGTGTTCCAGTAGTGACAGCAGAAGTGATCGCGGTAATAGCGACAATGAAGAGGATTATAAGAGAAGGAAGATGATGAGACTTAGCTGTAAATCAGTCAGATCCAATAATGCAGGCATAAGTAAAGTACAGCAATTAAATCATATAAAAGTTAATCTAATGTCATATGCTTACAATGTGACCAAGGCGGAACCTAATCTTACACAGATACTTAATGTAATATATACAGAGTAAAGAAAATGATTTCTGTACTACTAACTTTTTAATTACTTTAAAGTGACTGGCGATCAACAGCTCGATAGAAACAATTTCGAGGTATTCGTCGACAGTCACAATTGTTGATGGTAGTAACCATTCTTACCGCTATCCTATCATTTTTATTATGTCCTACTTAAAATGAGAAAATTTTATTTATTTTTCAACTTCCATTTATTATTCATTTTTACAAATTTTGTTATTTCAAAACATTGCAGACAAAAATAAACAAAAAGAACAACAGAAAAAAAAATATGTTAACTGCAATGGTATCATGTACAGTCATGTATTATTGGTCAATAATAATTGGCAGTAAATGACAAGAAATGAAAAACGGATACGTTAATGACGTGAGAGTGAAGTCGCTGACTTGAACTACATATATAGCGTACTGCACAAATCGATATATGTTATTACTATTATTTCCCTTGATCTTATAATGTTAAACACAAGCAGCCCCTAAAGCAAAAGCTGATTGGGAATAACTGGTGAAGGGAGAACAAACAGCTGAAGTGGAGTTGTTTCTTTCGGTACAGAGGATGATGAATACGAACAATTCGTTTCTGTATAGCCATAGTGACTATATTGGCAAATCGAGACAGGAAAAATGGAAAATTAGTTTCTTCACATTGCCTTCCATAATGAAGGTTTTTTTTTCACCCACAACTGTATAATATCCAAATGGGTGTTTTTCCAGCAATCAGTCATTATTTGTAAGAAACTGCTTTATTTTGCAGATCTAGATTTCGGCAAGTGATTTTCCATTATCAATGCTAAATTAGCAAGAAATCATTATCTGTTTACATACATTATATGAAATGTAACATTGACAAATTAGAAAAGAGTCAAAAAGATGTACATTACATACAATACATTTTTTATGTTAGCATGTTATGCATGTGCATTGTACCTCATAGATGATCTGTAGCACATTGTTTTCCACAGTTAATGTAATGCTATTGCCAGTAAAGTGGTTTACAACTTGTGAAATGGAACTGTATGCAACAATGAACCATGTGTAACAATGTAAATATTTAAATTAACTGTTTGTTTGTTTATGACTGGTCTTGAACAGTATGTCGTAAAATATTGAATACACTGCCAAAGTATTTATGTGAATCTGTTAACTATATACAGAAGTTTCTATTTATAGTTATGGTATTCATACTTTCAATATGTCAGTGGCTGTTAAATATTGGTAAGGAAAGAAGATCTATTGCGTCCCTCCTGGGTCGATTTCTTTTCTATTGTTACACAAACAATGTGCAACTATCCACATGCATAACATGCTAACATAAAAAAATGTATGGTATGTAAAGTACATCGCCGCGGTGGAGTAGCCGAGCGGTCTAAGGCGTCTCGCTCCGGAGCGTGCGGTTGCTCGCCGTGGAGGTTCGAGTCCTCCCTGGGTCATGGGTGTGTGTGTTTGTCCTTAGGTTAGATTACCTAGGTTTAAGTAGTTTGTAAGCTACGGACTGATGACCACGCAGTTTGGTCCGATAGATTTACAGACATTTGAACATTTTTGTAAAGTACATCTTATTGACTCTTTTCTAATTTGTCAATGTTATATTTCATATAATGTATGTATACAGACAATGACTTCTTGTTAATTTAGCATTGATAATGGCAAGTCACTTGCCGAAATATAGATCAGCAAAATAAAGCAGTTTCTTACAAGTAACGACTAATTGCGGCAAAAACACCCATTTGGAAATTAGTTTCTTTTATAACGTTTTTACTACGCCATTGTATATATTTAGACCACAGCTATATTATCGGATATCGGTACGTGTTTCTGGCGTGTTAGCGTGTATTGAAGGTGCTTACGTAAAAACTTAAGTCCTAAGACGCTATGATTGGGAAACGCACTTACCAATTCCTGCAGTACTCAGAATTGGGAGAAATACTTGGGATCACTGGAAGCAGGGACTCTGAAATCACGAATACCATCCAATCAGCAGAAGACCACCCACAGCTCTGACAGCGAGGAGAATTGCCGCCCGCCAGCACGATTTTGCGAACTCCAAACCGCTCCAGGAAATTGTTTTTGCACTGGGGCCTTTCAGCCAATCGACCTCAACAGAAGAATGAAGGCAATTTCATGCGTCATTTCCTGATCCAGCTGTTAGCACTCGTCTGCATACTGTGCCCTCCTGCGGTCTTTCTTCTTTTTTATCCGGCAGGTGCTACTACAATATATCGTCCCTCCTCGGAAAGTCACTGTCACCAGCCCTTAAGCTAGCCTAGTGGGCTCTGAACAAAGACCACTGAAACGGACTGCGAAATGACCTGCCCATCACAAAGGACAAAGAGCTTTTTCACAAAACAGCCGGTGGCAGCTCTGACATTCTAAATCTACATCCATACTACGCAAGTCACCTCGCGCTGTGTGCCAAGGGTAGTTGAGTAACAGAGTCACTTCAAATGTTCAAATGTTTGTTAAGCTTCTGGGACTTAACTACGGGGTCATCAGTCCCTAAACTTACAAACTACTTATGAACTACTTAACAACTAGGACGGCACAAATATCCATGCCCGAGGGGGGATTCGAACCCCCGACCGTAGTGGCCGTGCTGACCGTGACTGGAGCGCCTCAGTCATCTCGGTCACCGCGGCCGAGAAAGTAGGTGGCGCGCACTTTATACTTGTCACTTCCAGATGGACATGGTTCGGGGGGAGGAAGCTTGCCTGTATGCTTCCGTGTGGGCCCTAATCTCTCTAATTTTATTCTTGTAGAAGCTTCGCGAGATATACGGAGGACGAAGCAGTATATTGATTGACTCTTCATGAAACCAAAACTGTAATCAACTTTTAACCAGGTTTTACCACCAACTAAGCGTGTCACAGAATTCGAGCGACATGGCTCTCGTTGCACAAAACTTCATTAAAAAGTCATAGTGAAATTGCACAAAGTTAGAAACTTAAAGACTGGCATGTAACAGTTATCAGTTATTTCATTTCCAATGCATCTGTGATGGAGGCTGGCACCGCGCTGCCTACTGGCGAAATCACGGCTTTCATGTTGGTGGAAGACGAAAACATTTCAGTCAAACTTTCTTTCACCAAATTTTTCTTGTGAATGCGAAACTATGTTTCAACTCCCTACGTGGGAAAATAAGAGATATTAGAGGTCCAACAGGAAGATGTAGACGTTCTTACCTCTCGCGCTAATTTACAGAATGTATTGCGTAGAGAAATACACTGAAAGTAGACTGGGCAAAACAATTAATGACACAGTTGACATATATAGGTTCTGAAATGTTCAAATGTTTGTAAACCTATTGAACAAAACTGCTATGGTCATCAGTCGCAAGATTTACAAATTGCTTAAACTAACTTACACTAAGTACAACAAACACACACCCAGACCGTAGCAGGCCTTAGACCATGCGGCCATTCCACGCGGCTCTAGGTTCTGAAGTACTGTAATCAGCTTAATGAACTGAAATGGTAGGACGTCTTCTTGTCGGTTTTGCGGAGTGGAGACAACATTACGGCAACCGAGATAGTCGCAATAACAGACAGTTGCTGCAGAGGGGGCTAGTGTTGACTTTTGTTTACTCTACCAAACGAATTACACGAGCAGTTGGTTCAGATAGCGTAGTGAGCACATAATACAATGCAACAACAACGTGACTTACCCGAAGCTAGGGCATGGAGAACCATAGAAAGGTTGGAAGCGGGACAGACACAGAGGGAGGTTGCTACCGCTATTGGAATGTCTGTAATTTTCAGGACCTGGACGCGATTTCAAACAACACGAAACGTTAATAGAAGGCAAGGCCAAGGTCATCCACGGGTAACATCAGCATGACATAACCGTTATCTCCGGTTAACAGTCCTTCGAGACAGGAGGCTGAATGCAACTCAGCTGCAACGCACCCTGCAGGCAGCTACAGGACGCGCAATATCAACAGAAAGTCCGAAATAGCCTTCTAGGATGTACTCTGTACGCACGGAAGCCTGTAGTGTGTGTACCATTAAAACCACGACACCGTTTCGTCCGTAGAAACTGGGATGAGGAGCATTAGGATTGGAGTCGTATCTAATGGCGCCGGGTCCTGTTCACAGATGAGTCAAGATTTTGTTTCCAGCTGGACAGTCGTCGTTCCCTCATCTAGAAAGAAGGTGGGACTCGAAACAATCCGTTTTATGTGCAGGAAACATCACCATGTCATGGTGGTGGGCGAATGGCATGCGCAGGACTCAGTATTGGCAGTCGTATTTAACCTCGTGTCGTTCAGAATGGTGCTTTGACTGCTCAGAGGTATAGAGACGAGATCCGTCGACCTTTTATTGTGCCCAATGCTGGTTCCATAGGATGTGGGTTCCTTCTGGTGGACGATAAAGCTTGTCCCCATAGAGTTGCACTGGTGGACAACATGCTTGAAGTTGAGCGAACTGAACGAAAGTAATGACTAGGTTGTTCACCAAATTGAAGCCCAATTGAGCCTGTCTGCAATGCACTTCACAGACGCGTTGCAGCCAGACCAGCACCTCCCACTACGGTTGCAGATATAGATATTGCACTCATGGGAGAATGACCAATATCCCTGAAGAGCTGATTGATAACATCATACTGTGTGTGCCACGTAGGTGTACATCTGTACTGGCCGTCCGAGATGCTCACACACCATATTAGAGGGCAACGAGAATGACAGTTTCACTATTATAATAGCCCCATGGTACCTCACCGAAGTAAAGGCCATGCAAATCTCTAGTAAAGAGTTGAGATAGGAAAATATCGTACTGTATCACACACAAATTACTATTATAACCAATATCTGAATACAATATGTTCTTCTTCTTTGAGTAGGTCTGTCCTCAGACAGGTTTCAACTGGACGTCTTCCACTTCGCTCTTTTCTGGGCGTCCTCCATTTGCCTGTAGTTCCTTCCTTTCTTCAGGTCAGTCAGCATTCCAAATCTTCTCCTTCCCCTCCCTCTTCTTCCTTCTACTTTTCCTTCCATTATTCTTAGCAGCAGACAATTCCTACGTAGTATGTGCCCCAACCAAGATGTTTCCCTCTTCTGGATAGTCCTAACTAAAGTCCTTTCCTCTCCTACCCTGCGCAACACCTCATTTTTCATTTTGTCTGTCCACTTCACTTTTTCCAGTCTTCTCCATAGCCACATTTCAAAACTTTCTAAATATTTTTGTTCTTTCTGTCTGGTTGCCCACGTTTCAGATCCATATGACACCACGCTCCACACAAAACATTTGGCGAACCTCTTCCTTGGAGTGATGGGAATACTTTTGGTTGTTAGCAAATATTTTACTTTCCTGAAAGCTTTCTTTCCCATAGATATTCTTCGCCTTACTTCCTCTGTGCAACTTTCACTGGATGTTTTCGTGATTCCCAAATAGTGAAACGATTGCACCTATTCGAATACTCTTCCCTCTAATGATATTTTGATTGTGTCCTCTTCTTTTCCAATTTTCATGACTTTGGTCTTATCAATGTTTAATCGCATTCCAAAATCTTTACCCCCGCTTACAATATTGCCCACCATTTCCTGGAGATATTCTTCTGTTTCTGCTAATACTATCATATCATCTGCATATTTTATAGTTTTTATTTTTTCTCCTTCCACTACAGGTCCTTTTGCTTCTTCCAAGGACTCATCAATTAGCTTTTCAGCATATATATTGAAAAGTGCTGGTGACATACAACAACCCTGTCGCACACCTCTTCCGATACAGATTCACCTTCTTCTACTCGAACTACCACTTTCTGTCCAACATAAAGTTGTTTTATTAATCTTCTGTCTTTCCAATCTATAACAGCAACTCTCAAAATCTTCAACAGCATACTCCAGTTAACTCTGTCAAACGCCTTTTCCTAGTCAACAAAACAGACATATATTTCTCTATTCACTTCTATAAATCTCTCTGTCAACATCCTAAGGCACCCAATTGCATCTCTGTTCCCCTTCCTTTCTAAATCCGAACTGATCTTCTCCTATATGCTCCTCTATTTTCTTGTATATTCTTCTTAGCACTAGACTGGTCACAGCTTTCATAACACTACATATGAAACTAATTGTCCTAAAATCTTTACATTGTTTGGCATTACATTTCCTTGGTAATGGAACCATTATAGTTTTTACGAGTTCTTTAGGCCCGATACCTGTGTCATGTATTTTGTTGACCAGATTTGTAAGCCTGCTTATAGCAAGCACCCTTCCCTAATGCCTTCAGTGCTTCTGCCGGTATTTGATAACAGCCCGGCGCTTTCCTTTTTAAAAGATCCTGTTATACGTATGTTAGCATATGTATATTGTGTAGGACATCTCACCTGATGCCCTAATTGTGAGCAGTATACGTCGATGAATGGTCAACCAAGCACTTGTCAGTTGCGGAGTATCCATGATTGAAGTGTATGTATGAGGGATGGGGGTTGAGCAGTGTTATTTGATTGCACTCAGCAGGGGTAATGGTCTGAACAAACTGGCGATCACTTTTTAGTAAGCAAAGTGTTGCTATTGTTGGGGCACGCGAAATTGTTATTAACTAGGTGAGCTGCAGGAGAACGCTCTCTGCCTCCAGCCTCCGTCGACGTGACGTGATCTCAGAAGCGCCGGCTGCGACTGCAAGGAGTGGCGCGAGACGCGAGGCCCTGCGCCTGGCTTTTCATCGGAGTAATTGCTGCCCCACGGCCCGACGTCCCGAGAATAAGGAAGCGGCGGATAGCATCTGCCGCCTTTCAGGAGGCGTAAACAACTCCTTTTGTTGGGGAGCGGGCGCTCATTGTTTCCGGGCCACGGCGGAAGAGAGAGAGCTGACCAGAACGGAGCACGCGACCAGATGCCGGTCACGGCGCGCTCGACAAGGCCTGTGTGTATACAGCACGTGGGTGCTGCCGCACTGTGCTAAGGAGACCGCTCTGCGGGGGCGGTGGCGTGGGTGTCGAAGGGTACATCACATAATGCCGATAAAAGGTGGGGTGAAAAGCACCCGATACATGCAACCATACTCCCTCATTTATTTTTTATAATACTTCTCCTACTATATATATGAAAGATCTAGTCAGTCGGCGAGACCGTTGTATCCGGCCGATTTCATTCATTTTTTTAAACTAAAGTATTGTGTAAAATTTGTAAATCAATCTCACTAACTAACAGTTTCAGGCAGAATACTGTTTAGTCAAGTCAAAATCATAAATCCGTTATCAATATTTTCTCGCAATAGCGAATTTCTTTTAGCGCCACTGTATAAGGTATAGATCTTTTACCAAATGGTGACATATGAAAATTTGTGCCGGGCCGGGACTCGAACCCGGGTTTCCCGCTTATCGCGGGCGGTCGCCTTAACCACTAGGCTACCCGAACACGACTGCAGGACCGTCCCAAACTTCCATATGCTACACTGACTGCACATAAAAGTCAACTGCATTCATTCCTTAGCACTCGCAGCTTAATCTGTATTCCCGCACCAGGGAGAATGAAAACAACGTGGCATTAACCTACGCTGTTATCGTCATTGCCTCGCTTAGGCATTTACTAAATTATTATATGGTGACGAATTACAGTGATAATATTATCAATATTTTCTCGCAATAGCGAATTTCTTTTAGCGTCACTGTATAAGGTATAGATGTTCTCCCAAATGGTGACATATGAAAATGTGTGCCGGGCCGGGACTCGAACCCGGGTTTCCCGCCTTTCGCAAGCGGTCGCCTTAACCACTATGCTACCCGAACACGACTCTAGGACCGATCCAAATAGCTTAGGTTATTGCCACGTTGTTTTCATTCTCCCTGGTGCGGGAATACAGGTTAAGCTGCGAGTGCTAAGGGATGAATGCAGTTGACTTGTATGTGCAGTGAGTATGGCATATGGAAGTTTGGGTCGTTCCTGGAGTCGTATTCAGATAGCCTAGTGATGCCGGGCGCCGTGGCTCAGCGCGCCCGGTCAGGGGGCTAAACGCCCTCTGTAATAAAAAAGCTGAGCCAATTATTCAACGAACAATGAAGAACAAACCAAACGAACGACCGCCCGCAGACCACAGATCTAACTGAAGACGACAAAAAAAAAAGTGGTTAAGGCGACCGCCCGCGAAAAGCGAAACCCGGGTTACAGTCCCCGCCCGGAACAAATTTTTATATGTCACCATTTGGTAGAACATCTATACCTTATGCAGTGGCGCTAAAAGAAATTCTCTATTGCGAGAAAATATTGATAATATTATCAGCATTGTAATTCTTCACCACATAGTAATAAATCTGTTGTCGTCTTCTTTATTTAATTTTCACGTAGTTAAAAATTTTCTCTCTCTCTGAACCTTGCAGGCACAAGCATCAGAACACCCATTTGCATTTTTTTTATCATGACTGTTAATTTCAATTGTGCGCTGCCCTTTGATGCTAGTTGAGTCCCTTTCGAGAGGGTCGTTATTCACGAAGTAAATGCCAAAAGACACACGCCCAAAGTCGTTAAGTTTTCGTCGACAATTAATGTTGAGTTTTTCCTCTGTAACACAAAAGTAATCTGATTGTCATTTCTAAAAGTTATGATTTATTTTTACACGAAGTCTGTATTAGTTCAGTGGCACAGGATAAAGTTCATTTCATCTCTGATTCTTGCGCAAGACCTTACCTCAATACTACCAAGTGAGAATGAATACAGGTTTACGTGCACTTTGTATTTATACAAAACTTTGAGATTCAAGATAAAATTACCCTCACTGCGTTAAAATGATTGATTATTATATTTTTGACGGAAATCTTTCGAAATTAGCTTAAGTAGTTTGCATGCCTAAGGATCGCTGACCTTATCAATTTGGCTACTTAGGATTGCAAACATTAGAACATTTTTCGAGCACTGGCAGCTCTATGCTAACATCGCCGCTCCCTGTCATTAAGTCCCTAAGTGTGGAGTAGGAGCCATGTGAAGAAAATTGATGTCCAGCTCCATGAAACCATGAGGACGATAACAGCGACGTTAAAGTCGACCCCCTTCAATGTCCTTTCAAACATTACTCCATCAGAAATCCGAAGACAACAGGCAACGATTCAGAAATGGAAAAATAGAAAGAAAAATAATAATAAATAAAAAGAGATAAAGCAAAACTACTACCGATACACCAACTACTAGAAAACCGCTGTCAATGTTGCCTAAAATCAAGAGAACCAATATGGGAAGACAGAACTCTTACCCAAGGAACTACCTTCGACAGCCACAAACCCTGGAAAACTAAGTAGACCCACCACAACATAGAGGACCCCAGCCAACAACTCCCAGGAATGAAACTTCCCTGTAAAATTGGGTGCCACCTTAACCGGACAAGAACTGGACTTGCAAAAAACCAGTGGGGTACCACTGACAGCCCATCGTGTGACTACGAAACTGCTGTACAAACGTTACAACATGTAGTGCAAGATTGGCCGTTACGAAGATTATGTGGTGACTGGGGAGACTTTATCGAGGCAAGTCCTGCTGCTATTGAGAGGCTCTCTCGTTTGGACGTAACTTTATAGTGAACCGTGGCTGCCTTCTTTTTCAGCTTAGCTCTCATTTAATAATCACTGGTGTTATTTTGTTTACATTGTTATACGTATGAGCATATTGTATATTTTTATTTATATATAATGTAAATGTATCACATCAATACCTTACTTGCACTTGTAAAGCCACACCATGAATAAGTAAATCGGATCCTAGGTGAAAGATAATGCCCCAAATTTATATTGGCACTGTGTATCTCGGAACATTGAATTCCCTAACGATTTCCGAAATGAAATGTCCCAAGCATCTAGCTCTAACTACGATCCGCGTTCAAATTCAGTCAAATTCCATCGTGTTCCCTTAATCACGGCGGAAACATTTACAAGCTAATGACCAGAGGAGTAACAAATGTGAAAATTACGGAATCATATATGAGTTTAATACGTGGTGGACTCAAAATACTAACACGAATTATTTACAGACGAATGGAAAAACTGATGGAATCCGAACTTGGACACGGACAGTTTGAATTTAAGAGAAATGTAGGAACACGGGAGACAATAGACACATTATGACTTACCTTAGAATATAGGTTAAGGAACGGCAAATTATACTTTTATAGCATTTGTAGATCTGGAGAAAGCTTTTGACAGCGTTGAATGTAATATACTCTTTCAAATTCTGAACGTAGTAGGGGTGAAATATAAGAAGCGAAGAGTTATATTCAAATTGTACAAAACCAGACAGCAGTTATTAGAGTCGAAGGGCATGAAAGGCATGCAGTGGTTGGGAAGGTAGTAAGAGAGTGTTATAGCTTTCCTTCAATGTTGTTTAAACTGTGCGTAGAACAAGCTGTGAAGGAATGCAAGGAGAGATTTGGAGAGGGAATAAAAGTTCAGGAAGAAGAAATAAAAATTTTGCGGTTTGATGATGACATAGTAGGGTAGCATTGTATTGGAGTGAAATGTGGACGATAAGGATTTCAGACAAAAAGATGATGACGCTTTCGAAATGTGGTGCTACAGACGAATGATGATCAGTTGGGTAGATCACGCAAATAATGAGGAGGTGCTTAACAGTATTGGGGAGTAAAGGAGTTTCTGGCACATCCTGACTAAGAGAAGAGATAGGTTGGTGGGACACATTTAGACATCAAGAAATCGTCAACTTAGCATTAGACGGAAGAGTGTGGGGTAAAAATCGTAGAGGGAGACCGAGGGACGAATACAGTAAGAAGATACAAAAAGATATAGGTTGCCGTTCTTGTTCTCAAGTGAAGAGGCTTGCACAGGACAGTGTAACGTCAAGAGCTATAACAAACCAGTCTTCGGACTGAAAACCACAACAACAACAAAGACCGGAGTACAAATGACAGCGACTGCATTATAACTGATTCTTTGTGTCCCAGTGAAGCGCCACAGGGTTTTACCCCGTCTGACTTCCAGCATGGCTTAATGATAAAAGAGAATGGCTTGTGTATAGTGTCTATGTTGTTTTTGTGTGTGCCACTGTTTGTGTGACATGTCTGTGTTTATTCCCTGGAGTGTCTGTTTAATGTGTTTTTAGGTCTCCTGTTTGAAAAATCTGGATAGTTTGTTCCTAACTGGTGAATTAGGTGGTGGCGTGAAGATGAAGCCTTTTCGTAAAGGGCTTCTGATTTTCTTTATATGAGTGTAGGGACTGATGGTTCCCCTAATTGTTCCTTAATGTGAGTAATGCCGTGTATCGGTCTGCGTCGGTAATAGTACGCAGAACCTTGTTCTGGAATGTCAGGAGCTTGTGCAGGTGTGTATCCGCTGCCATAGACCACACTTCAGAACCATAGAGAATCTTCGGCAGAAAGGAGGACCTGTACAGCCTCATCTTTGTTTGTATTTGTAGACCTGGACTTTTGGGAAAGGGATACAGTTAGATGAATGCTGTGTTACCCTTGTTTTGAGCCCTTGTTAGTTGTCTGGCAAATGTTAGTCTCCAGTCGAGTACTAGTCCAAGATATGTTACGTTGTTGCTCCAGTCAAATTCCCTGCCTGCTACCGTTATCTTTTTGTCTGGAGGGGTGAGTTTGTTGGTAAACATAATAGCCACTGGCTTGTCAGCGTTTATTTTGACCTTCCAAGCATTGCACCAATTTGAAATCTCGTCTAGGTATACCTGGAGTTTTTTTGTGATGAAGTTGGGGTTGCTACTACTCCTGAATACCGCAGTGTCATCTGCGTAGAGCGCCAGTTCGTTTCCTGCCAATTTTGGCATGTCGTTTGTGTAGCCGGCCACGGTGGCCGAGGAGACTGCGGCGCTTCAGTCACAGTCTACACGGCCACTACGGTCGGGGTTTCGAATCCCCCCTCGGGCATGGATATTTGTGCCGTCCTTAGTTGTAGCTAGCTCATAAGTAGTTTGTAAGTTTAGGGACTGATAGCCTCGTAGTTAAGTCCCATAAGCTCTACAAACATTTGAACATTTTTTTTTCGTTTGTGTAGATCGAGTACAGTGAGGGGCCGAAGACAGACCCTTGCGGGACTCCCGCCACAGCTTCCCTGATCGTACTTGTGTGTCTACCGCACCTGACAGAAAATTTCCTCTCTGACAGGAACGAGTCGATTATCCTGATCGTGTGTCCTGGAAGGCCTAACTGGGTCATTTTACACACTAAGCCAGACTTTGTCAAATGCTTTCTCGATGTCGAGTTAGATTGCTCCTGTACTGTGTTTACTGTCTCTCGCCCTGCATACATGCTCCACCAAACGGAGGGACTGATGGACGGCACTATGTTCAGGGCGGAAGCCAAACTGCTCAGGGGTGAGTAGGTTATTGTTAGAGAGGAATTTGCTGAGGGTTCTATGGATGAGACACTCCATTACTTTGCCAAGAAATCACAGGGGTGAGATTGGACGGTAAATTTGAGGGAGAGTAGGATCTTTGTCAGGTTTTGTTAAGGTTATGACCTGAGCAGTTTATCAGGCTGGCGGGAAGTAGGTTTAGGGCGAGGCATTGGTTCTATATGGATGTGAGGTAGGTGATTGCGTTCGCAGGTAGGTGCTGATGCACCGCGTTTTATATGCGACAGTACGGTCAGCAGCTGCACCTGTGCCTGCTGCTGACTCGCGTCACCTGTGCGCAGGGCAGCGGCAGCGGAGCGTCAGAGTCGGTGGTTTCCGGGTGCTTTGAGGTCCGCCGGCGCGGCTGTGTGCGCCGGCCGTGAAATTGGAGCCGGGCGCCGCCCTCTCATCAGCCGGCCGCCCGTGACGTCGCCACAATGCCGGCTAATCGACACTCTGACGACGACTGCCGGCTGGCGCCATCCGGCCAGGATGGAGCTCCGTCCTGTTAGACGGGGAAGCGTTTTGCCCACAACTTGAGAGCTGCTGTGAGGGGAACACCGGCAACTACTCAGAAAATGTTCAAATGTTTGTATAGTCTATGGTACTTAACTACGGGGTCATCAGTCCCTAAACATACGAACTACTTATCAACTACTTACGAACTAGGACGGCACAAATATCCATACCCGAGGGGGGATTCGAACCCCCGACCGTAGTAGCCGTGCAGACCGTGACTGGAGCGCCTTAGTCCCCTGAACTCTTCTACATCTACATGGGATACTCTGCAAATCACATTTAAGTGCCTGGCAGAGGGTTCATCGAACCACCATTATACTATTTATCTCCCATTCCATACTCGAATAGCGCTCTCATTTCTACCTATGTAAGTGGGAGTCAACAATATATTTTCCCATTCGGAGGAGAATGTTGGCGATTGGAGTTTCGTAAGTTGCCCATGTCGCAGCGATAAGCGCCGTTGTTGTAATGATTCCCAGCCCAGACACCTGTCTCGCGTGTATCGTGACAATAAGAAACGAGCTGCCCTTCATTCGACTCTTTCGATGTCCTCCGTCAAACCCACCTGACGGATCCTACACTGGGCAGCAATACTAAAAAAAAATGGACGGACTGTATACAGTTTCTTTTGTAGTTCTGTTGCTTCTTTTAAGGGTACCGCCAATAAAATGCAGTCTCTAGTTCGCCTTTCCCACGATATTATCTACGTGTTCTTTCCAATTTAAGTCTGAAGTGATAGAAATTCCTAGGTATTTTGTGGAGTTTACGGCCTTCGCTTTTGATTGATTAACTTCTAAACAAAGTTAAACGGATTTTTTCTTCTTTATTTATTTATTTATTTATTTATTTTTTTATTTTTTTTATTTTTATTTTATTTTTTTGTACTCTTGTGGACGACTATACACACTTCTCATTATTTAGAGTCAATTGACGATTTTTACACCATACTGACATCTTATTGAGGTCGTTCTGCAGTTGGTTTTGATCTTCAGATGATTTTACTAGACGGTAGATGACGGCTTCATCTGCTACTTAGATTTTCGCCTAAATCGTTTATGCCAACAAGGAACAGCAGAGGACCATTAACACTACCGTTTGGGACGCCCGATATCACCTCTGTTTTAGTCGATGCCTTACCATCGATTACTACGAACTGTTTCCCCTCTCACAGGAAATCCCCTATCCAATCCCAAATTTGGGGCGATATACCGTAACCATGCAATTTGATTAAAAGCCGTTTATGAGGTACGGTGTCAAAAGCCTTCTGGAAATCAAGAAATACGGAATCGATTTGCGAACCCTTGTCGATAGCAACCATCACTTCGTGTGAATAAACAGATAGTTGTGTTTCGCATGAACGATATTTTCTAAATCCGTGTTGACCTTGGGTCATAGATCGTCCTGTTCGAGATAATTCATAATATTTGAATACAGTATATGTTTCAAAACCCTGCTGCAAATTGACATCATTGAAATAGGCCTGTAGTTTAATGGGTTGCTCCTACTGCCTTTCTTGAATATAAGTGTGACCTGTGCAACTTTTCAATCTTTTGGTACAGATCCTTCTATGAGAGAGCGGTTGTATATGGCTGTTAAGTTAGGAGCTATCGTTTCAGCATAATCAGATAGAAATCTAATGGGTTTACAATCCGGACCAGAAGACTTGTTCTTGTTAAGTGATTTCAGTTGCTGCACTACTACGATGATATCTACTTCTACGTTACTCATTACGGCCTCAGTTCGTAATTCGAAATCTGGAATATTGGTTTCGTCTTCTTTGGTGAATGAGTTTTTAAAAGGTATATTTAGTAACTCTGCTTTAGTTTCGCTGTCATCGGCGGGATCACCATTACTATCACATAGTGAGGGTATTGTTTGTGTTTTGCCCCTAGTATACTTAACATATGACCAAAATCACTTTGGGTTTTCAGTCAACTCTTCTCGCATAACTTTCCAGTGAGTACAAAGGACATATTGCCCCTCCGTCAAATTTCGTTGTTGGGTCTGAGCTTGCTTGCACTGTCCCGCTAATTAATTTCTTAGACAATTTACACATGTTGCTGGGTTCGACCTGTTTTTATATGGAACGTTGTTATCGTTTTGCGAAGAACCAGTTTTGACTGAGCTTGCAGCCGTCATAAGATCTATGGAACTGTGTTTAATTTAGTTATACCCGTAAAACTGTGTAGCTCTATACGGCGTTATGGGATTCGTCAAGTCCATAAATTCCGTGGTCATTAAATGAAACCGTTGATGGCCCCCCACAGCATACACGGCCGTCGTCATACGTCTATCTGTATCTCTTCAGTTTGTTGAGTTGCATCCGTCAGACTCTTATTGTTGACTTCTGTAGTCGTCTAACACGGCTTAGTATTTTGAAAAGAATTAACTGTTACTCACCGTAAACATGACACGCTTAACCGGAGACAGGCGCGGCTAAATAACAATCATAAAACTTATCTTCCGGCGACGCATTCTTCAGAAAGATAAAACATACACCCATCCATCACTTGAGCACCATTTGCCACCGCTTTCTTCCGTGTTTGCGGCTCAGCGTGTTATCTTTACGGTGAATAATAATCTATCCTTTTTTTTATATTGTTGATATTCCAACTTAGATTTTCCTTTTTTCATACAAGCGTGTATTTTGTTTGTACGTTTTTGTTTATGTGTGTGTGTGTGTGTGTGTGTGTGTGTGAGAGAGAGAGAGAGAGAGAGAGAGAGAGAGAGAGAGAGAGAGAGAGTGTGAGTGAGAGAGAGAGAGAGAGAAAGAGAAAGAGAGAGAGAGAGAGAGATAGAGTGAGACGGATGGACAACAAAGAGCAACACCTGGAACCAATTCTCTCTTCAGTGCCGAGACCCTCCTCCTAGGCACATACTTTTACGGGAATCAGTTTACAGAAACTACGAGTTTGAGTTGTAATAGGCAAGGCAAAGTTGAGAATTTGTTCTGACGGGAGGCGTACTTGAGTAATTCCGTGCAGGTGTGGTGATCGCATTCTTCCCATTGGTGTAGGGCTCAGCGCAACTGCGTACAAAGTAGGAGACCCGGTTTCGAATCCCGGTTGGGTACACATATTCAAATTTACCCGTTCGCAGTTAATGTCATACATTCCGTGAATATCAATGAAATTCTACTGGAAACAAGCAATACCCAGCCAAGCATCACTTTGGCTCAGTCTGATATGAAATGAATGGGAAAGTAAATAAAAGAACTCTCGCGTACGTCGACTGTTAGAACTTATTTTATTAGCGCCCACCCACATAATGATTTACATGATCACCATAATAAAATAAGGTAAATCAGATCGAAAACGGAAATATTTGCGTGTTCATTTTTTCCCGCACGCTATTGGAGAATGTAACGGTAGAGAAATATAAAAGCGGTTCGATAAAACCTCTTCTATGCAGTTCAATGTGATTTGCAGAGTACGTATGATTTAATTTTTTTTTTTTTTTTTTTTTTTTTTTTTTTTTTTTTTTTTTTTTTTTTTTTTTTTTTTTTTGCTGAACGTAAATATCAGCAGCCTTTCCGCCTCTGGACATGCGGCGGTTAACCGATCGTACTCTTCGTTTAGCCCATCTCTCCTCGACCCCCCCCCCCCCCTCTCACACACACAAACACACACACACACACACCTCATCAGTCCATCTCCTCCTCCCTCTACCAAACTAACATTTTTATCAATTTCCTCCTTCCCCTTCCTTATGCCATCCACAAACTCCTCCATTTCTCTCTCTCCATTTCCTCTCCTCCATCCTCGCTTCTCCATACCTATCCCTCTCCGTCTTTCTAAGTACACACCTGGCCTTTAAAATTGCTACGCCACGGATATGACGTGCTACAGACGCGAAATTTAACCGACAGGAAGAAGATGCTGTGATATGCAAATGATTAGCTTTTCAGAGCATTCACACAAGGTTAGCGCAGGTGGCGACACCTAGAACGTGATGACATGAGGAAAGTTTCCAACGGATTTCTCATACACAAACAGCAGTTGACCGGCGTTGCCTGGTGAAACGTTGTTGTGATGCCGCGTGTAAGGAGGAGAAATGCGTACCATCACGTTTCCGACTTTGATAAAGGTCGGATTGTAGCCTATTGCGATTTCGGTTTATCGTATCGCGACATTACTGCTCGCGTTGGTCGCGATCCAATGACTGTTAGCAGAATATGGAATCGATGGGTTCATGAGGGCAAGACGGAACGCCGTGCTGTATCCCAACGGCCTCCTATCACTAGCAGTCAGATGACAGGCATGAATCGCGGTTCTGTCTACAGCATCAAGATGGTCGCATCAGTGTTTGGCAACATCGCGGTGAACGGACATTGGAAGCGTATCATCCGGTGTGTCGTATGGGTTACACGTCTCGGTCACCTCTTGTTCGCATCGACGGCACTTTGAACAATGTCCGTTATGTTTCAAATTTGTTACGATCCATGGCTCTACCCTTCATTCGATCCCTGCGATACCCTACATTTCAGCAGAATAATGCACGACCGGATGTTGCAGGTCCTGTACGGTCCTTTCTGGATACTGAAAATGTTTGTATGCTGTCCTGGCCAGCACATTCTCCAGATCTCTCACCAATTAAAAACGTTTGGTCAATGGTGGCCGAGCAACTGGTTCGTCCCAATACGCCACTCAGTACTCTTGTTGAACTGTGGTATCGTGTTGAACCTGCATGGGCATCTGTACCTTTACACGCCATCCAAGCTCTATTTGACTCAATGCCCAGGCATATCAAGGCCGTTATTACGGCCAGAGGTGGTTGTTCTCGGTACACATTTCTCAGGATCCATGCACCCAAATTGCCTGAAAATGTAAGTTCTAGTATAATATATTTGTCCAATGAATACCCGTTTATCATCGGCATTTCTTCTTGGTGTAGCAATATTAATGGCCAGTAGTGTAATATTTGAACCTAGTTTGGTAGAAATCGATCCTAAGGCTTATAAGGAGATATTAGCTCAACAAAACTCCGTTCTAGAGGCCTCGAGAGGGCAACGGGTGCCGACCTGCCACCGTGTCGTCCTCTGCGAGAAGGCGTCAAAGGGGGTCGTGCTCAGCCAACACTACCTAGAGACAACGCCTTACAACAGGCCGTGCTACGTCACACTGACCAGGCCGCGGCCGCCAGCTGAATGGCTGGCCGCTGGGGCACGCCCACTGCCTCGTAGCGGCCAGCCAGTAAGCTGGCGGCCGCGGCGTGGTTAGTATGACGTAGCACGGCCTGTTGTAAGGCGTTGTCTCTAGGTGGTGTTGGCTCAGCGCCCCCCAATCCCGGCCGTCGTAACTGGAGCCGGTACTTGTCAATCGAGTAGCTCCTCAGTGGGCCTCATACGGGCTGAGTGCAACCCGCTTGCCAACAGCGGTCGACACACCCGGGCGGTGACCCATCCAAGTGCTATCCAAGCCCGACAGTGCTTAACTTCTGCGTATTCACTGCGGCACGGCCGTTGCCATACCGCAACTGCTAGATTTGTATATCTCTGTTTTTCTGCCGGTTTACACCATACGATTACGGAGTATGTATTTGTAGTATTCAGCTGATTTTACAAACAGTAAATTTTACCTTGCAGTTAAAATTTCACACGGCTCAATTTTTATGACTTCATACACCTGTACCATATTTCGTACAATGACGTTGTAGGTACGTTCAGTGACATGACTGGGAAATGTGTTGCGTATAGAATGAGTGATACAGGAAGTAATAAAACAAACCCCCGTGCATGATACGACAGTTTATCACGCATATCAGTGTTCATAACGTCATATCACTTGAACGATTGTCGTAGATTACGTTCAGTGGCATATGTGGATACTGTTTGCGAAACAGATTGCGAACAGGGTTAGTAACAGAGAAGCAATCCATTAAAACATCATGCATGATGCTGCAGTTTTTCCTACATCACAATATTTATGATGTCATACCTCCTGCACTATCTGTTGTGAGATGATATAGTACTGGTATATGTGAACGCCGTATTCAAAATATGTCCCAAGTAAAGTTCGTAACATCGAAGTAAAAACGTTATGCCTGGAGTTACAAGTTCTACTATATGGACAGCGATAATGTAGCATTATCGGCTCCTCCATGAAGAAAGGCAACTACGTGTCACATTTTCAAGTCCGTCAACGGTCTACTTTTGGTGTTTAGGGAACATGGACATTCCCAGATTGATTTTATTATATATATACAGTATAAGACATGATTTTCTTACCTAGGAAGCTGTTAGGATTGATTGTGAAGGACAACAGTTAACATATCCAAAGGTGAGAACAAGGACAGTGAACGTGTATGAGCTCAGTCATCGACCGGCAACAGCCAGGCACACGGAGGACCTCTAAGGTGTCACTCAACAGACTAAACAAGTCTGCTTACTCACATATCCGGCAATAAACGCCAAATAAGTTCAAAATGTTGGTTTTTTGAACTTTTATTTCAAGATTTAAAGTAGCGGGACTACTAAGCTACTGTGCGCTACTTCACCTTGCAAACTCTGACAGGGGAGATAGCGAACAAGCGAGTTGAATCTTGTCATAACTTGCTGTCCTTCATTTTCCCTGACAACAGCCTGTAGGTTACATTATGGTTACAGAATATGGTTCTTGCATGCTATCTACAAATAAAACATCAGAGCTCTAAATGCCACTGCTACTTATCTCCATTCACGCTTTCCAAAACAAAGAAACTCTGTTGATTGTGTATTTCAATGCAATAGCGTGTGAAAAAATGTAAAATAGTAAATAAGGATTTCTGTCACGAAATCCAAAGTCTTACATCAAATTTCTCGAGATTGTTTGCTCTAGCCCATTTATCATCAATAAATTGCTAAATTCTCTATGCAAGAAAGTTGTTCCACCACCAAAGTTAATTACTACTTTGTTATTTTTAAATTTGAAAATGTTCCTGCGTCTTAAAGATTCGACTCGCTTTAGGAAACGCACTCATCACAAGGAGTGAAATGGGAGACATAGTACGAACACACAAGGCTGAACTAGGTATACGAAGTATACTGGAAATAACACACCTTAATTTATATGGTTTATAGATACAGATAAAGCTGTTGAGAGTCAAATGCCCTCTTCGAAATTCTTGCAGTGGCGGGTTCAAGTGGAACAGAAAACAAATTGAAGTTACAAGAGCCAAATAAAATGAAAGGAAGCTGTAGATGAGGAGACAGTAAGGCAGGTTGTAAGCCGTCTCCCATGTTATTCAGTCTGTACATAGTAAAAGCAGCCAAAGAAACATGGCTTGCAGGTTTACCGATGACACTATAATTAGAGACAGCTAAGGACTTACATGAGCCGCTGAAAGGAGTGGTTATCAGCATGAAAATATATTAGGAGACGAAAATCAAGAAAAGGAAAAAATCAGGGTAATCGAACGTATTCGTATTTAATTACGTAATGCTGACAGAATACAGTTAGGAAATAAGAAACCCAAATTTGGTCAGTAGAAAAAAACTGATTATGACTAATTTAGAGAGAAAGTGGCGATGACAAGAAGAGATTCTGAAGAAGGGGAATTCTTGCACATATAAAATAAATTCAGCTGTTTGGAAACCTTCTCCGAAGGTATTTGAATGACTCGTGGGGTTTTTACAGAAGTGAAATATCGGTGAGAAGCAATTTCCCCTAGGAAACAATAGAAACTTTCCAATTGTGACACTATCGAAGAATTCTGAAGATTAGTAGAGTAGATCGAACAAATAAAGACGTTGAACTTAATTTAACTGGGTAAAAATACATTAATGGAACATTTTGATTAATATAAGGATCGGTAGATAAGACAGATTTTTCAGGTTGATATTGATGGTTTGGAAGGGTGGATGGGGGAGAGGAAAAACTGTAATTGCAACTAAAGACTTGGGTAACTAAACAGATTTAAATGCCCTAGTTATGAAGATATGAAGTAGCTTGCGTAAGATAAACCACGGTGAAGAGCTGCAACGGATCAGTAGTCAGAACCTAAATGTATTTAGTACTGAATTTTTCGTTATCTTTTCCAATAGTAGATGAAGTACACTGAGTATATTACAAAAGCCTTGCAGGGCTTAACTTATATCAGTTCACTAAAAACCACAAGTTATGCTGGCGCCTAAATTATGACTTTTCGTTAATCAAAGTTTTGCTTGAAAAATTGTTTATCCAATACTTTTATGTTATTAGTCTGAAAATAATGTGCTTTAGAAAGTAATATTTTTACTCTCTATAGCCTGAAATAATTACTAATCTTTTCTGGTCAGTAAATTGGAGTGTCGATACAAAACAGAATTTTCGACACCTGTTTTTTTGCGTTTAATCGAGGTGCTAAACATGTAGAAGTTGCTCAAAAGACTTGTGAGGGGTGCGGGGGCGAAGCGATGCCTCTTAGGACGGATCAGAATTGGTTTAAGCGGTTCAAAGGCGGCAATTTCGAACACAAAGGCACGCATGATCCATCACGAATTGCTTGATCGGAACAAAACAATGAATGCGGCACTTTACGTCGAACAAATGGAACGACCCAACAGCAGTAACAAAAACGACCTGATCGACAATTCGACAAAGCCTTCACATCGCAAAGGAAGTCATTGAAACACATGATTGAGAATTTCTGCCGCATGTCCAGTATTCTTTGTTATTGGTGCCTTCCGATTTCCACCTGTGTCCATCGTTTTCCAGTGCATTGATTTCTGCGACTGGAAACCAGTTGATTTCTATTCTAGAGGCGTTGGACAGCTTGATAAATGTGATTCCTTAATGTGGGACTGTGTTATCAAGGAAGCGATAGAAATAAAACTAGGTGACAAACTTATGAATAGGGATGGAGGCTTCTGCTTAAATTCCGCTTGGGATCCTGCTCTCTCACTTGTCAAAAAACAGAGGGAGAAAAGTAATCCGACCTCATCTGTCGATAACTGATGTTTATTATCGATATTCTGACCGGTTTCATCTTTGGTCGTGTCGGCGCTGTGTGCTTGCTTGCTCGGTGTGTGTTGTCTTCCCTATTTACTCATTGAAAACCGAGGTTTTAAAGATCGTTGCACATTGCTTTCTTACTGCAGTTTCGCCTTGAAAATGGCAGGGTGGTCTCCTGCCGAAATATCGGCCGTCGTCGATTTTGGTACCTGGCAGCATACCCGTGAGTTTTTCGAGCTTGATAAATGTTGGAAATACATTTAAAATCCGAGAACATGTCATTAGTTGACATGTTGTTCATTTATTGTTCTTTTTTTGAAAATGTAAACTTGAGATGACACATCCCCAACCGCAGTGAGTTTTTATTATTAACTTCTCCCTCACAGTATGGGACTGATAACCTTGTAGTTTAGTATTATCAAAACCCCCAAAACCATCCCTCACAGTATTTCTCGTCCACAAATAAGTTTCTCTTCGGGCGATTAGGATTGTGATGCTAGCACTTCTGAGAAATAATTGAAATATTATTATAACGAGGTGTTAACAGCAACATTTGTAATAGTACGCGAAAAAAGAACACTGTTTCACTGAGATACTTACTTCATGTTCTTTCCTTCAAGTTAGTTTAGTTTACAGACAATCTGCAGTAATTTATGCCTCCCATTTCCACTGCATTAAGAAAGCCATGTGCAACGATCTTTAAAACCTCGGTTTTCAATGAGTAAACAGGGAAGACAACACACACCGCGCAAGCAAAAAGATATATGTAATTTATTTTACTACAAAAATATATCTAGGTTAAATATCACAAACATCACCATGACTTTAGAAATTCTTTTAGGATTTGGTAGGCAAAGGAGACTGAGAATACCACTTTAATTACCTACACCAATTTTGATAAATTAAATGTCAATCATTTAGAAGTAAGAGATTACTAAATTATAAATACACGTCCGCTTTTGATGCATACACACGTTTTATTGAATTTTTTTATCTGAAAATGTTTTGGTTTAATGAGTAATTATTTGTTTTTTTTTAATTTGGTTTAGTATGAAAATTATTCAAAAGTAATAATCTATGCAAGTGATGTATTTTTATTCCTGATGATATTATGTTAATTCTTAATGCCATAGTATACAGTACAAAAGTCCCGCGGCTCGCAAATGTAATTCTATCATTATGGTCGGTCACACAGGCATTCGTCACGAAATATTTCGATTGATTCTGACATTCCATGAGCGAACTACTGGCGAAGCCTCCAAGTAGACCGGGGAACAGTATTTTTAATGGAGGTCGCGGTATGCGTCCCCCAGTTTGCATCAAATTGTGTGACAAGTAGTAGAAGAAGCCTACTCACCACAGAGTGATATGATCGTTTAAAATTATCTCGATCTGTTGTTATCCATCCTCACCGTGCAATTGAATCACGACGGAAATAGAATGTACTGACTCTATCCTCGCCGCGGCGGAGTGGCTGGGCGCATTGAGGCGCTGTGGTAAGATACGCGAGGCCGTTCCCCGTCGGGGATTCGAATGCCCCCTCGGGTATGGATGTTCGTGCCGTCTTTAATATAAGCTAGCTCATAAGTAGTTTGTAAGTTTACGGACTGATGACCTCGTAGTTAAGTCCCATAAGCTCTACAAACATTTGAACTCTATCCTCTGTATCATACATTACCTACGTGGCAAATTTAAGTCTTAAAGTAGTATTAACAGTAACAGTTAAAATTGCTTCAACATCTTCGAACCGCTACACAATTTGCAGCAGGATTTTGCAACATATCCTGTATTCAAATATTATGAATTATCTCGAGCAGAATAATTTATTGACCCAAGGTCAACACGGATGTAGAAGATATCGTTCATGCGAAGCACAATTACTTTTTTATTCACGCGAAGTGATGGGTGCTATCCACAAGGGTTCGCAAATCGATTCCGTATTTACTGATTTACAGAAGGCCTTTGACACCATACCTCACAAACGGCTTTTAATCAAATTGCGTTGTTATGGTTTATCGCCCCAAATTTGCGATTGGATAGGGGATTTCCTGTCAGAGAGGACACAGTTCGTAGTAATCGATGGTAATGCATCGACTAAAACAGAGGTGATATCGGGCGTTCCACAGGGTCCTCTGCTGTTCCTTATTTACATAAACGATTTAGGGGAAAATCTAAGTAGCTCCCTTAGGTTGTTTGCAGATGATGCCGTTATTTACCGTCTAGTAAAATCATCTGAAGATCAAAAGCAACTGTAGAAGGATCTGAATAAGACATCACTATGGTGTAGAAATTGGCAATTGACTCTAAATAATGAGAAGTGCGAAGTCGTCCACAGGAATACGAAAAGAAATCCGTTAAACTTTGTTTACAGGATAAATCAATCAAAAGTGATGGCCGTAAACTCTACAAAATACCTGGAAATTACTATTACTTCAGACGTAAACTGGATACAACACGTAGATAATGTCGTGGGAAAGGCGAACCAGAGACTGCGTTTTATTGGCAGAACCTTTAAAAGATGCAACAGAACTACAAAAGAAACTACATACACTACGCTTGTCCGTCCATTTTTGGAGTATTGCTGCCCAGTGTGTGATCCTTATCAGGTGGGTTTGACGGAGGACATCGAAAGAGTCCAGTGAAGGACAGCTCGTTTCGAATTGTCACGATACAGGGGAGACAGCGTTACGGAAATGATACAGGATCTAGGATGGGAAACATTACAACAACGGCGCTTATCGCTGCGGCGTGGGATACTTACGAAACTCAAATTGCCAACATTCTTCTCCGAATGCGAAAATATATTGCTGACTCCCACTTACATAGGTGGAAATGACCATCAGAATAAAATACGAGAAATCAGAGCTCGAACGGAGAGTTTCAGGTTTTCTTTATTCCCGCGCGCTATTCGAGAATGGAATGGGAGATTAATAGTATAATGGTGGTTCGATGAACCCTTTGCCAGACACTTAAATGCGATTTTCAGAGTACCCCATGTAGATGTAGATGTAGCTGCCGACCGTGGCACGGCCAGTTGTGAGGCCCCGTCTTGTAGGTGGTGTTGGTTAGGCCCCTATGTTGACGTGAGCTAGCATCGGCAGTTTGACTTGCGAGAAGCGTGCAGCCCCAGGGCGCGCCTCTGCCGCCCCTCCACCTGTGCTACTCGATTAGCGTGGGTAATGAGGACGCGTCCAATCAGGGCAGCCAGGTGGCGCCTGCCGCAGGCGCAGGCTTCTCACCACCTGCGCAGCGCTCCCGCGTCCACACCACTCAACGCTGTCACCTGTTATTGTTGACGTCTTCAGTCCTGATTTTGTTGCCTCCTTCAGGTGTTGTACACTGCCAGAAAATAAATTAGTACACCTGCGAAAACGACGTTGATTTTGATCCAGTGGCGCACACGCCACTTAAGGGATACTAAATGAAATGATAGCGGTTAACATACTGACATACCTGCCAGAGTGCCATCTGTGTGTACCGTTTACCAGGGAATTTTAACAACCATCTTATTGTCGCAAACAGCCGCCATGCCACGGAGACGCACTCGTGCTTCTTCTAACTAACTGAGCGACACTGGAAGGGGTCGAATTCTGGCCTTAAGACTGGAGAGATGGTTCTTTCGAAGAAATTCTACTAATCCTGCATGTGAAGCGTCAGTTGTGCAACGATGCTGGTTCCAATGTTATACTAAACATTCTCACACCAATAAACGAAATTCTGGATGTCCAAGCAGCACAAGCCGGCCGCAGTGGCCGAGGGGACTGAGGCGCGTCAGTCACGGTCTCCACGGCCACTACGGTCGGGGGTTCGAATCCCCCCTCGTGCATGGATACTTGTGCCATCCTTAGTGTTAGCTAGTTCATAAGTAGTTTGTAAGTTTAGGGCTGATGACCCCGTAGTTAAGTCCCATAAGCTATACAAACATATGAACATTTTTTCCAAGCAGCACAGACGTCCGTCAATATCATACCATTGTAAAGGCAGCAGTTGCAGATTGTAGCCGCGGTGGAGTAGCCGAGCGGTCTAAAGCCTCTCGCTGCGGAGCGAGCGGTTGCTCGCCATGGAGGTTTGAGTCCTCCCTGGGGCATGTGTGTGTGTGTGTGTGTGTTGTCCTTAGGTTAGTTTGCCTAGGTTTGAGTAGTTTGTAAGCTACGGACTGATGACCACGCAGTTTGGTCCGATAGATTTACAAACATTTGAACATTTTTTTGCAGATTGTACAGTAACCACGGCTCAGATAAGAGATTTTGAATATATCATTTTAACCCTTAAGTTGTACGCTATGCCTCTTTACTACTCAATCAATTTCAGTGGTTGCAAGCATTATCAGAAACTAGGGTTGGAACATAAATAGTGGCAACTACTTATCCACAGCAGATACAAAAGTAGTCCCCAGCGTTGTGCAGAACCCCTTGACAGCGCTGTGGAAGGCGTAGTATACCGTTAACAGAGCCTTTTCTGTTGATGGTGCGAATGGAGCGGACTAGTTCCTGTCCAATCTCTGGAACAGTTCTGAAGGCAATGCCACGAAGTTGTTCCTTCGTCTTCCAAATCAAATCAACGTCACAAGGACTTACGTCGGTCAGGATGGTGGATGGTACAGTACTTCCTAGCCCCATGACCGAACAGAGCAGCCACAGCCTGCGCTGTACGCGCCCGCGCATTGTCGTGCAAAATCATGGTTGGGTTGCGCAGAAACTGTTGCCGCTTCTTTCTCAAACCTGGTCGCAGGTTATGCTCTAGAAACGAGCAGTAATACTGTGCTATGACGACCTGCCCGATGCATTTCTGCCACCCTTTGCCGACCTCCGTTGTAGGTTTTTTTCCCACAGTGCCACTGTTCTGTACGGCAATGCCGATTTCCCGCAAGCATCTTGAAGACCTTGATGACAGCGTCGTCCTTACGATCTGTGGCACATTCAATCTTGAGCCAACTCCATGGTTCCTGTTTCGAAAACATAGTGCACTCTTATGTTGAACCTCTCGCTCTCGAGTGACTGTGTATTTCCCGATTGTGCGCACGCCGGTGTCGACGGACGGGCCAGTTAATTTACTCAGAGGTAAGGTAGGTATGTCAACAACGTGTGTTATCAGCGACAAAAGTAGATTACATTGCATAGTGTCTCCACAGCAGTGTTGCCAATATTTAAGTTCCAACCCTTGCATTAAAAGCACACACCAGAAAGACTCAAACTAATGTTAAACCAAACATTATGGCGTGTAATTTGTATAACAAGTAACGTAAGTCTAATGTCATAAAAAACGAAGAACACATATATCCTCATTTTTTGGTTAAAATATACATTATGATATTTTCTTCATTTTTTTAAGTTAGTAGATGAAGTGGAGTAAATGAGAAGCATCTGCATAATAATTTAAACATGTGACACACTGTAATGTTTTGATTAATATTATTTTGAATTTTCTAATGTCTGGTTTTAACTGATGATGATGCTTGAAACAAATGAAACTGCTTGAGTAATGAAGCGGCATACCATAAAGCTTAAGGCTTAAAATGTTTTATTCAAAATATTTAAGACCTATAGACCGTCATCACCACACAGTTCTGACAGATAAGACAGTCAGTGAGCCAACATGTGTCAACGCGAACTGTTACCAACTGGTCACTAGCAATGGGACTACAGGCACGCACACGTCTAACCTGTCTTCCACTCACGCCAAAACTTCGACGTGTACGGCTCGACTGATGCCGTCAAAGGATCGCTTGGAGATGGAATGGCGGACCGTCGTCTGCAGCGATAAAAGCAAATTCTGCCGGCACGCAAGTGATGATCGTTTGCCCGCGCGACGAAGACTTGGTGGGCGCTGTCTCTTAGAAGGCGTTCGTCCAAGACAATCTGGCTACACCCCAGGCCTTATGGTCTGGGTTTGTCATACGCTATATCTCTCTTTCCACTGTGGAGGGAGATGAGATGGGCAGATCACGTAACTAAGGAGGAGGTGTTCAACAGAATTGGGGAGAAAAGGAGTTTCGGGCATATCCTGACTAAGAAAAGGGATAGGTTGGTGGGACACATTCTGGGACATCAAGGAATCGTCAACTTAGCATTATAAGGATGTGTATAGGGTAAAAATCGTAGAGGGAGACCGAGGGACGAATACAGTAAGCAGATTTAAAAGGATGTAGGTTGCCAAACGTATAGTCAGATGAAGAGACTTGCACAGGACAGGGCAGCATGGAGAGCTGCATCAAACCGGTCTGCTGACTGAAGACCACAACAACGGAGGGATCGATGACCAGCGCTCGGTACATTAGGACTGTCGTGTGTCCCGTTTTTTTGCGATTCTTTTATCAGGAAGTTCATGTGCTGTTCCAGGAGAATCATGTTCCTGAAATGTGCGCCAAACTCAACGCGCTCTGCAACACTCGCAGCAACTTCCCTGGCCAGCACCCTTTCCGGAATTGTCTCCAAACTAGCTCGTGTGGGATATGGAGGGACCACAATTGATAAGTCCGGGTCAACTCACAGAATTACGTGAACGGGCTGAAACAGGCGTTGAGTAATGAATATCAAAACTGTGTTGGCCATTAGATTAGATTAATACTTGTTCCATAGCTCATATACACGACATTTCGTAATGATGTGGAACGTGTCAGTCTAGTAAATGTTGTCTACACTTGACAATAAATATTTTAAGGATTTTTTATTACATTTTTTGTTGTTCATTTATTTATTTATTTATTTAATTTTCTTATTTATTTATTTTTTAAAGTTTTAACAAAAAATTCATCTACATTGTAGAAGGAGTTGCCATTCAGAAATTCCTTTAATTTCTTTTTAAATACTAGTTGGCTACCTGTGAGACTTTTGATGCTACTTGGTAAGTGACCAAAGACCTTTGTGGCAGCATAATTCAACCGTTTCAGAGCCAAAGTTAGATTTAACCTTGAATAGTGAATATCATCCTTCTCCTAGTGTTGTAGCTATGCACACTGCTACTACTTTTGATTTGGAACGGATTGTTAATAACAAATTTCATGAGTGAATATATGTAATGTGAAGCTACAGTGAAGATCCCTAAATAAATGTCTGCAGGATGCTCTTGACTGTGTAAATCATGGGATTGTTCTAGATAATCTTAAGTATTGTATGAGTGGGACAGTGTACAAATGGTTTAAATCATACTCAAGCAAAAGAGTGCAGAAAGTTGAAATAAGCAGTTCACATGATATAGGTAAAACAATTAATTCCTCTAATTGGGGAGTTATCAAAAATGGGGCCCCACAAGGTTCGCTCTTGGGCCCCTTGCTGTTCTTAATATATATTAATGACTTGCCATTCTACATTTACGAAGATGCTAAGCTGTTACTTTTTGCTGATGATACAAGTATAGCTATCATATCTGACAAACAGGAATTAACTGATGAAATTATAAATGATATCTTCCAGAAAGTTATTAAGTGGTTCTCTACAAATGGACTCTCATCAAACTTTGATAAAACGCAGTATATACAGTTTCATACAGTAAATGGCATGACACCATTAATAAATTTAGACACTGAACATAAATCAGTAGCTAAGGTAGATTATCAAAATTTTTAGGTGTTTGCATTGATGAGGGACTTCGATAAAACCCATCTGTCTGACTCAGCGCGCCTATTGCCTCCCGTGGAGGCACACCTGGTACCAAAATGGGTGTTGCAGCACTATCTGACACCTGGTAACTCAGTACCCAATGAGCTACTGATATGTACATGTAATTGTTTCATGTACTCGATATGCGTTGATCCAGAAATAAATCTTCAAGGGGGCCACCAGCAGTGTAAATAATGGATTTCGATGGGTCTCGTATATGTTGTAGAGGGACATACCCTGAGTATGAGGCAATCGGCTTTTTTAGCGACGGGCCGGTTTTCGAGAAAATTGAGGTGGGAGTTAGCTGCGTGCTGTAAGACGCGTAACATTAACCACGATCCAATCGAGTGAGCGTGGCGCGGAGGTTAAATACCGCCAGCTCCCACGCTGGAGGTACCGTCTTCTGGTCCTCTCCATGTTTTTGCTTTTTTATAAATAAGGATAGTCCAACATTTATCCATTTTATTTTACAGAATATCAACAAACAGTGTGCGATTTGTGAAAATAGTAAATTAATAATAATAATAATAATAATAATAATAATAATAATAAATTGCACTGACGTGTTTTCCGGCCCACTTTCAATTGTAGTTTTATAAGTTTTTGCAAACATTTTGGGCCAAAATAATAATCTAAATAATAAAAAATTAATTAATAAGATTGTCTGAAACCCTTTCAGGGGAAAAAATTCAGGTAGTGGCGGGTTCTGAACTACTGACCTTTAGCGTCATAATCCAACGCCTTACCCACTACGCTACGGCTATTAATCGAAAGATGAGGGCTTTAATCTCTTACTATTGATGGCCGTTGTTAACTGATGCTAATATGGCATTTGTAGACACTACATTATCATTTATCGTACGAAGACCGATGTATTTTTGTTAATTCTTCAGTGCGCCATTGCTTTGAAATGACAACGTGTAAGTTACAACAAGAAAATCATCAAATACGCAACGCAAGATTGCGTATACTACAGAGAGTTCTGGTCGAGGAATGTCACGTGACATCTCCGAACGACTAGTTTTCGTTAATACAATAGAGGGTGTCAAATCTCCGTTATTTCTGCAAATATGTCTCAAACGATACGAGATATGAAAAAAACATAAGGGAGCTAAGTTGTAGAGAATTTTCTCCTCTACCAATTAGGTTATTCAATTTTCGTGTCAGATAAACGGTTCGTTTGCAATTACAATTATATTACAAACGGACATTACTACCGTATTTTTTGTCCGAAAATTTTGAAAAAGGAAGGTTCTGGTCTCTGGCGGGCTACAATCATGTCTGTAAAATTTGGTGCTGATCGGTTGAGCGGTTCGTCTTAAAAACAGGTAACACGTTACAGAGTGACGGACAGACAGACATACATACATCCCAAAATCGCCGTTATTTTTGCAAACATCTTTGAAACGCTACGAGATATGAAAACAACATAAGAGAGCAAAGTTGTAGAGAATTTTCTCCTCTACGAATTCGGTTATTCAATTTTAATGTCAGATTAATAGTTAAGCCGTTATTTTCATTTATATTTCGAGCTGTCAAAAGACGATCGAAAAGGCCCACTTTTGTGTTACTACCGTAACCTAAAGTGGGCCAATATTCAGTTTTACCGTAGTAATTTAATTTTCAGCCGGCCGCGGTGGATGAGGGGACTGCGGCGCTTCAGTCACGGTCTGCACGACCACTACAGCCGGGGGTTCGAACCCCCCTCGGACATGGATATTTCTGCCGTCCTTAGTTGTAGCTAGTTCATAAGTAGTTTGTAAGTTTAGGGACTGATGACCCAGTAGTTAAGTCCCATAAGCTCTACAAACATTTGACAATTTTTAATTTTCATGTCATTATTACAATATCTTAGTCTCTATCGCCTGCATCGCTTGCTATCCCAGAACAGAAATCAGAACGATATTCGCCGTAAAACCACACTCATTAATTTTGCATCAATTCACGGAACCTGCTTTTTCGGAGAAGATCAAAAACGCTCGGTTCGCATCAAGGTTAACGGGTGAAAGAAAACTCTTTGTTAATGGAAATGAGCTTTTCCTGGTATAGCATTTAAAAACCCCATGCGCCTGCAAGACAGTAGTTTTTATGAAATTTGCTTGATGCTGTGAACCATTTTCATTTTGTTTTTACGACAAATATCCGGATTTCTGTCGTGGCATAGCAAATGTTCAAATGTTTGTAAAGCTTATGGGACTTAAATGCGGGGTCATCAGTCCCTAAACTACAAACTGCTTATGAACTTATACGAAAGACAGCACAAACATCCATGCCCGATGGGGGATTGGAACCCTCGACGCGGAACGGCCTCGCGCATCGGAGCATAGCGCCTCAAAGTGCTTCGTCGCGGCTGTGGCACAGTAAGCGATACAGGTGATAGCGAGTAAGATTTTGTAATAATGACGTGAAGAGTAAATTACTACGGCAGAATTGAATATTCCTTACTAATTTCACACAATGTACACCGTCTGTTGATATTGTGTAAAATAAAATGGAAAAATGTCGGACTACTCTGATTAAAAAAAGAAAAACTACGGAGAAGATCCGAACACGGTACAGTACAGTCTCGATTATCCGATCTAAATCGGCTGCAACAGGGTCGGATAAGCGGGGAAGTCGGATAACACGAAAAATAATACAAAAATTTTTGAAAAATTTATTTGAACATAGAAATCTTAATAAATACGTGTACAAGAACTAAATATAACAGTAGACGGCACTCAAAGAAAATTCATGAGATATCAGATTCTCCTTCGTTTAGTTCGTTAGGAAACTTTAAGGCTTTATTTATTTATTTTTTGTGCACAAATACCACTTCCCAGTTTCACTGCTGTAGCTTTTCCAGTCTCCAACTATTGTTTTCCCGACGTGTTATAATCTTGCGCCAATTTTAATAAAGTTTCACCATTGTCTATTCTTTATGTTTTTCTTCCATTCAAGCCGCGGTGGAGTAGCCGAGCGGTTTAAAGCGTCTCGCTATGGAGCGCGCGGTTGCTCGTCGTGGAGGTTCGAGTCGTCCCTGGAGCATGGGCATGTGTGTTGTCCTTAGGTCAGTTTACCTAGGTTTAAGTAGTTTGTAAGCTACGGACTGATGACCACGCAGTTTGGTCCGATAGTTTTACAAACATTTGAACATTTTTTTCTTCCATGCAAACGACTACCTTTATCCGTTTTGAAGCCATCACCACAAATTTTAGTAAACAAAGCGCAACACGTCCACTCCATTACAGATCTAGCGTCAGCACTGAGGAGTGAGGAATAGCAGACAGCGACAATAAACTGAGTGATAGTGACGCGCGAAAAGACAAACAACGCGTACAGTCACTGACCTGTCTGCTGACGCACGGCTACTGCGTACAGTCGCGGCGCGGAGAAATGGTCCGATAAAACGGAAGGTCGGTTAACCGAATATCGGATAACTGAGACGCTACTGTACCTTCATTGTGGTAGCTGGAGACCTTAACCGCTGCGTCACGCTCACTTCGTCGAAAAGTAGCAAAAATTACGCTACTGACATCGCGCAGTGAAATTTTAAGGCCAATTTTCTCGAAAACCAAACGTGGATAGCCTCATGCTTGGGGTATGTCTCTCACAACATATCCGCGACGCATCAAAATCTGTTATTCATCCTTCTGATGGTCCCCTTGTTAACTGAACAGTAAAAGCAGTGACGTAGCCAGGATATTGTCAGAAGGGGGGGGGGGGAGGGGGGTCCGAATGGTTAAAGAGAAATTTGCAAAGGCTCATGTTTTCCATTTATTCTAAAGACAAACTTAGGCTAACATATTTTTTTAATATATTTTACGCACATAGTTTACGTTTGTAAGACTTTCTTATAGATACTGCAATATTTTATATACAAAATTGAGGAAAACAATTCTTAAAAATTGTTTCAATATACGCCAGCAAAACCTTCAGTTGTTATTCCAAACGAAGTCAGATTATCAGAATGGAAGTTTTGCTATGTATTCGAACACTGGCAACGACACGGTTGCATGTCATCAAGCTCGCTGCCTGTCAGCCACGACAGTAGCTTGGTGTTACGCAAATCTGCATTATTTTTGCATCAATATAAATAACTTGCGTATTGTTTTAGAATACATTTCTGGAGGAACAGCGATCGTTAATGAAATTATTTTTTTTAAGACAGTCTCTATCGCAAGAGAGTTTTTATTTTTCTTTGGCAACCAGTTTCATTCAGCTTCTGACAACTTCTTCAGGCCGACTGCAATACAGTAATATTACAAATATTAAGAAGGATGTACAGAATATTTGCTGTTTATTACCATAATATCGTATTCTGTACATCATTCTTAATATCTGTAATATTACTGTATTTCATTCGGCCTGAAGATGGTCTCACAAGCAGACTGAAATCGGTTACCTAAGAACAATAAAAATTCTCTTGCGATCGAGACTGTTATTTTTTTCTTTTTAATATACTTGCATATTGCCGGCCGCGGTGGCCGAGGGGACTGAGGCGCTTCAGTCACGGTCTGCACGGCCACTACGGTCGGGGGTTCGAATCCCCCCTCGGGCATGGATATTTGTGCCGTCCTAGTTCGTAAGTAGTTTGTAAGTTTAGGGACTGATGACCCCGTAGTTAAGTCCCATAAGCTGTACAAATATTTGAACATTTGAACATACTTGCATATTGATTTAGGAAGCGTAAGTCTTTAATTCTATTTCCAAGATTATTGGTTCTCTTACATCACACTTGTTGCAACGTGTCCATCCTCTAGATAAAATCTTACTTTTAAACCTAACTTTAAAAAGTATTACATATACTGAGTGAGTGCCTTATGATATACTGAAATATTGACACTCCAAATAATTACTCCGCTGCTATAAATAGATAAATAAGCTATTATAGTAGTACGTATTTAAATTTACCATAACGCTAGTGGACAAATGAAAGTCGGTTTTTCTCTTTTTTTCTTTTTATGAACTTACTCGTAATTGGAAACTTATCTTAACAGCACAAACGAAATAAACGGCAGTGGCAGCATTCCACTGTAGTGCCTAACATAGCAATAATGGAATAAGCCCAACCAAGGACAACGGCTAAAGGACGAATGGGCAATAGCCGATGCTGTTATTGATGTATTGATAAATAAAATCTATAGATGGCTTCGTTGACTGTCGCTAGTGCGCATCCCTGTTTCAGCGTATGACTGATAACAATAGCCCCGGTGGAGTAGCCGAACGGTCTAAAGCGTCTCGCTGCGGAGCGCGCGGTTGCTCGCCGTGGAGATTCGAGTCCTCCCTGTGGCATGGGTGTGTGTATTGTCCTTAGGTTAGTTTCCTTCAGTTTAAGTAGTTTTTAAGCTACGGACTGATGACCACGCAGTTTGGTCCGATAGATTTACAAACATTTTTTGAACTGATAACAATATCATTCAGATTGACTACACGGTAGCTAGGTCGTTTCTTATTTTATTTAGTCCCTTTGGAGGTTTGAGTCCACCATCGAGCATGGGTGTGTGTGTTGTCCTTAGCATAAGTTTGAGTAGCATTTTATCGTTTAGGTGATGGGGGGGGAGGGATCCGGACCCCCAAGCCCCCCCCCCTTTGGCTACGTCCTTGGTAAAAGGTGTACTAATTTTGTGGCTGTGTGGTTTCCAGCAATGCAAATTAATTGGGGACAGTCGAGAGAAAGCTAGAGTGGCATCCTTCGACTGCGCAGTAGAATCGCTGCTAGAGTGAGGCGATGGGCGATTCCCACGGCTGCGGCGGCAGCGCTCAGTCGCTGCCGATGTGTGCCAGCGTGATGTCACCCGGTGACCTGGCGTGACGTCACTCTTTGCGTAACTCTCCACCCGCCGCCAGCCGGTATCGTACCTCGTAACCAGATTGCGTGGCCACACACACACACACACACACACACACACACACACACGCACGCATAGTAATCGCGGGTTTTCGTGGCTGTAGAAAGCTAATATGTCGAAATAAGTGCGTAGGCGAGATAGGCAAATATGTCAGACCGATATTCGGTTCTCGAAATAGTCAGCGGCAAGCGGTTACGTAGTAGTGAGACAGCACTGTTGTAAAATGAAGAAGCGCTGTTTTCTCGTGGCTGTTCGACATTTACTGGAAGTCTTCAGGCTCATAGTGTATCCTAATTTTGTGGGAGCTACTCTGTTTCTCCTCACTCTCGACGCAGTTATCAAAAAGTCTGGTAGCGGTGGCCTGTCTCGCTAATATTAACACATTGGCTGTTGGCTTCTTTCCCGTGTTCTTCGACCGACGTGTGTCTGATAATTTTGTCTGGCGTTTCACCATCGCGAGTGGCTGACGTTGGTGGGCTGTGAATCTACGACAGCGGCAGCCAGTAAAATTTTCAAACAAACGTCGGACGAAGAAACTGAGACAGAAACCGACCAAAAAATGTGCCAACAAATGGTCACTAAAACCTCAACAATACTCTCACAAATATTATTAATATCAGGATAAGTAGTACCTCTAGGTGAAGAAGATCGCTGAGCCACAGTCATGTAGGAAAAAAAATAATTCTTTCACACAAATTAACTACGATGTACGAAAAATTGTCCTGGTTAATTCCGACAAATGTATGCAACACTAATTTGTTGCATTTCATTCCACTTAATACATTTTTTTAAGGAAAATGTACTCGATTTTTTTCAAGTGATACTCTGAGACATTTTTCTAATATGAAATATCAGCGTTACTTGCTCAATTGTTTATTTTGATTTCCGTTGTGAGCTTCATCATTGAATATGCACGCTGTGTTGAAAATGAGGCTTATGTCAGACGCCTCGGATCTATTGGTTTTACACCTTCGTTGATCTGTCTACAGCAGTGCAATTAATTCATGAAATGCAGTTTGCTAGAAACACTAATTCCGAATAAAATATAACTCACCTACACGTTCTGTACAACTCACGCCCTTTCCTGCTGTTTTGTTGCATGCCTCAGCTATTTTGTAAATACGTACTATTAAAATTTTCAGAACAGGTAGCGGGCATTGCATACGATGCAATTATTGATATAAAGAACAGTCGCCACTGGATTAACGGACGTAATTTCATGAATTCAAAATAGTGAAACTTTTCGACAGTTTCAGGGAATTGAAATCAATTCAACGACAAAGTTGAAAATTTATGCTGGAGCGGGATTTTAACCCCGATTTCCCGCTTCGACCAGCAGTCGCCTTAATCAATTGGGCTATCCAGGCACGCTTCCATTTCTACCCAAATTCTCAACTTGTAGCTCACTACGAATAAATATATATATCCCCAACAGCCATTGACCATTCCATTGCGGACGCATTAATACGCTGGAACCTGCGAGCAAGAGGAAGTAATTGGTAGGGGGCACTGCGATGGTGCCTGATACAAGTTGAAAACTTGGACAGAATGGAAAAGTGCCTGGATAGCATAATTGGTTATGGCGACCACTGGCGCGAAACGGGTAATCTGGGTCTCAATCAAAGTCCAGGAGTCGCGCCGGATTAGCCGCGCGTACTGGAGCGCCGTGTTGCGGTGCACGCGGCCGTCCGCCGTCGGGGGTTCGATTCCCCCTTCGGGCATGGGTGTTTGTGTTGTCCTTAGTTTAGTTTACCTTACGTTAAGTAGTTTGTTACTTAGGGACTAATAACCAAGCTGTTGAGTCCCATAGATTTACAAACATATGAACATTTTTTTAAAAGTCCAGCAATAAATTTTCGACTTCGTAGTCGAATTTATTTCAATGCCGTGAAATAGAGGAAATGTTTCACTATTTCGAATTCGCGTCGTATATGAGTTAGTTTCTACGAAAGCAAGTAAAACGATTAGAAATTTCACAATTTTAAATTCTTTGTAAATGTGTAATGCTGACAACTGAATAGAAACCAATATGGCATTGAGGATCACGAGTTTGTAATATCTTTGACCCAACATAGCTCTCCCCAGTCTCTACACAGAAGTTGACTAACCTGCCTCTGATATTCAGAGAACCCTAACCTTGATAGAAGAACAGCCTCCAAAAGACATCCGTACATTCTCTGTAGCAGACAGGAAAGAAAGTAGGAAGACGAACGCAGATACACAGCAAATGTATGTCGTAAGTATGGTTATGAGTACATTAAATGCTTCATAGACCTGTAGTTACGTTGAACACGTAAATCACCATATTTAAAAATTAAAATACCGCTCCCCACTGCTTAGATTGCTCGCGTATTTAATCTCAGACACGACCTGGGAATATAAGGAGCCAGAGTTAAATGAAGCCGGAGCACATCAAACATTTTCGAAAGAGACATTTCAAACTAGTATTTACACAGCTATTGTTACTTTTCTGCAACTCACAAACAACAAATTTAAAAAACATGAACACTACATATATACAAATTTTAGCGATGAAAGAAGAAAAAGAGGAGATACAAGCTTTCCATTTATCAATTTTTTTTTCTTTTATTTATTTATTTATTTATTTATTTTTTTTTTTTTTTTTTTTTTTTTTTTTTTTTTTTTTTTTTTTTTTTTAATGCGCCTCAGTTGCACAGTGGTAGAGTGCCAGACTGCAAATCCAAGCGTCACGGGTTCGATCCCCGCCAGGTTCTGGGATTTTTATGTCACTTTCCACTTCTTTCACCTCTGGCAGTATTGCTCGTGTGAAAAATACAGAGTAGCACCATGTTTAGGAACCCGCGTTCAACTGTAGGTCCCCCTATAAGTGGCTGGGTAAGCCAGTTAGAAGGTCGGAGGAAGGCAACGGCATACCACTCCAAACAGGACCAAGCCTAGTCAAGCACTATGGTGTTCAAACCAGTCTTCGGATTGTTGACTGTTTTTTTTTATGTATTATAAGATAAATTTAAGTTTTGGATATAGACTCGTGTTGCAACTCTGCTGTGTTTTGAGAGAATAGCGACAAATATTAACTGGTCCCTGTAGGTTTCCTCCACTAATATTATTATCTGTGCTAGTGCTGCAATCTGATGATTTTTCTTAGCGGCGTAGCCTGTTGTATTGCTCATCAAAATCTGAATTTTCGAGTGTATATCAGATGGAGCTACAGCGTTGTGAAACTTACAATATTTTAAACAAAAGGCTAGCTGATAATTCAATGAAATAAAACAATAACAGCTTGCATAGATCTGCCTCTCGTGCTTCAATACACAAAGGAATAAAAACAGAATGAGCTATGAAGCGTCGAACATTTCCAGTTCAAAAAGAGATTTTTATTCCAATAACAGCCACGACATCAAAATGGAAACTGTGACTACACTGTGAAGTAAGCTTGATTACCATCCTACCGTTCCTGATGTATCAAAAGCTGTTGTGTTTTGGTCGGCATTCATGCATTGACAAAGTCTATTAATAATTGCAGTTGAAAAAGGCTGTACAGCCAGCGGTCAATACAAGACAACCAGGCGGAAAAGTCCTACTAAACCCGCGTCAAAGGGGCAATCAGTTTCCGGGACGTGACCACACAAAGTGAGGAAAGAACGAAGAGACGGCTGCAAGCCACTTGTCACACTGAGCAGCTGCTTGTTAGGGGGGAGATCTTTATCAAGGCGGCTGTCAACAGGCCGCGCTGCTGGTGCTCCCAAACAGCGGGAACAGGCGTCTCACATAGAGTAACTTTATTATTGTACTTTCACATACATAAAAGAGTCGCAAGGAGGAAAGAATAGCGCAGGAAGAAATTTAAACTATAAAATGATTTCCAATCCACGGTGTACAGCAGCAATCAGTTAGAATAAATATTCCTTAAAACCGTCTTGACTGCAAATTTTTTGTTATTTAATGACGCGTTTCGCCCTTTAGCAGGGCATCTTCAGATTATCTGCGTGACAGAATTTACACAAAATTACAAGGCGGAATTACAAACGGTTATAATGGTACATGGGCTAATTTTGTGTTAAGAAATCAGTATAAATGGTAAACAAAGCTTACAATGAGCTCTCCGTGGTGTGACACCGTAAGTTGTTATTGCGGAGTTTCTATTTTTCTGGAATGTTTTTTGGATTTCCTTGTGGCCCTACAAATGTTCGGGTAACAACGAATTACAGTTGGAACATACTCAGTAAAGATGTGAGAAACATAAAACCGATTTTTAAGATTACCTTAATAGAAGCGGTGGTCTCTGGTGATACAAGATAAGCCCATGTTTACAATTGCGCTCACGGGCGGTGAGCGGGCTTCGTGTGCTGCTCCGCCGATTTTTACAGACTAAGGGAATATGGGTAGGGAGTGATATACGAAGCCGATGTATAAGACGGGACGGGTGAAATCTAGCTATCTGAATACAAATTTAACGAAAGGGAGATAATTAAGCAGGACAGAAGTTTATAATTTATGTTGGTATTTGTAAAGGAGAGGAATTTTATTTGAACAGAGACATCATAATATCTAGGAATGTTTGATCTTTGCATGCCAACTGATCATTTAGGAGGTGTGGGTGTCCAAAGTAAGCGCGCTTCGCTATCTCAAACTCTTCCAGTAAATTTAGTTTACGCCCCTTCTGCGCTATATGTAAGATTTGCATGTTGTTGATGATTGGATGCTTTAGTGTGTTCCGCAAAAGGGGAATGTTTTTTGAGTTGGCCTTTTTTTGTAAGAAGGTGCTCAGTAAAACGTACTTTAAAGGTCCGGCCTGTCTGTCCTATATATTCAGCTGGGCTTTCGGGACATTTAATTAAAATTAAAATCAATATTTAATTAAAATTAATTAAATTAAATTAAAATTAATATTTAATTTGGAAATGAAACTCACCAGAAGAAACAGCAGTGTCAAAAGTCAGTGGGTCTGTGAGTATAAATGTAAAAATATTAGTAGTAGGCTTCTTAAAATCAAAAGAACTGAAACTGTGAATCAAATCTTCAGTATATCAAAATCCGCCAACCTGACTTGTTAATTCAAATGTTTGTAATCCTATGGGACTCAACGACTTAAGTTATCGGTCCCTAGACTTACAAACCTCTTAAACTAACTTAAACTAAGGACGACAGATACACCCATGCCCGAGAGAGGACTCGAACCTCCGACGGGGAACAGCCTCGCGCACCGCAGTAAGGCGCACTGGTGCGCTCGACTATTCCGTCGCGGCTTGTTATATTGCATTAGGAATTTTTTCGAAGAGCTTAATTTGAACAGTACCAGAATTATCAGATTCCTAATCTTGCCAAATTTGTTAATGTTTTGTGAATGTTTTAGAGGAGTTTTACCGAACGTGTGGGTCGTAACCCAATAGGTGGTACGCAGACAATTTCAAAATATCAGAGTAAAATACCATACGGACTGAAAAAATTGAATGTGTGTTTTATAAGACTTATTACTTACACGATACTATCTTCACCCCGTAAACAAAAGTAACGATTAAGCCGTACCGCTTTTTTCTTTAAAATGAAAACGGATATATATTTATGTTTCAAGTTTTGTGAAGTAACATTTTTACGTTAGGCCCAGTTAAAGGTGTTTCTTTGTTTAGTAGTATTAGTTAAAAATGGTTTTCGTGTTACTTTTCATGAATTATTTATGACTTGTGATGTGTAAGAAACCGTTCGTATAGAAGTACCCTAAAAAGCTACATTTATCTCAATTAAATCAGAAAAGGGATAGTATCGAATGGATGCATATATAGCTTTGAAGGATTTAATGGGATTCGCGACTACTTACTTTTGTGAGTATGCATTTTCCATATCCTTTAAAATAAACATAAGAATAAACTCCTTAGAAAACATATTACGTCTAAAACCAACGAACTTCAATCTAGATATGGAAGTATCATGAATACCAAGAGTTAACAATCACTAAATCTCGCTCATTAACATTCAACTTGTACAAAGCAGTTTTTTTATTGTATGAAGACTCCGAATCATGTGAACAAAGCACCATAATATTAAAAGTAATAATAGAAATGTCAGCTTGGTGGTTATGATGTGAAATATTTATTTAAAAATCTTGCATATAGATATCGTTCATTGGTGCTTTGGAAAATAAGTTCTTTGAGTCACACAGAAGAAAAGCATGTTATAGCAAGATTATTACATAGGTGTAAAGGGTTACATACCTGTTTCAAGTCGCCTACGTAGTAAGGTGGCAAATCAGTACAAAGCCACACACCCCTTGAAGTCTGTCAATAAATAAGTAATCACGGCATAAGTTTCTAGAAAGTGATAATGACTTTGAAAGAAATGTGATGCGAAGAAAATTATAAGAATGTTTCTTTCGTAAAGAATGCCCAACAACTGACGAATTGCTTGTTATCGTAAACAAATATGGAGATTTGGATAATTTTCAGGAGTCTAATTTTTATAGATTATATAAAAAATAAATTTTAAATATGTTCGGCTTCTAATATCACTGATATGTAACAAAACATACAGCGACCTTGCGTCTAAAACAGATGAGGTGACACTGAGCGAGCTACCCTGTTTTGTCTACCCCTGATCACGTGCCTCGCTGTGTTTACAGTCTGTCTCTCGTTCCGGTGAATGGAGTATAGACCTAGGTTCCTGTGTGTTGTTTTCTATTTAAATTGTTCTTGATTGTAATTCCTGGTTATTTAGTCGAAAACACGGCCTTTAGATTTAACTGATTTATCGTGTAAATGAAGTTCAACTGATTTCTTCTATATATACATATGGCGCCTATTCCGAAAGAACAGGCATCACGTCTGCTCCTGCAGTTGTTATTCTTTCATATTCACAGAATGTATGACATCAACTGCGAATGGGCAAAGCTGAAAACGTTTACCCAGCCGGGATCTCCCGCTTTCTAGGCAGTTGCGATGATCACTACACCACTGGGGACACAGTGATCACTGCATCTGCAAGGACTATCTAAGCACGCCTCCCGTCAGTTACAAATTTCCAACCCCACCCTTCCCACAGTACTCAAACTCGTAGTCACTTTGTACTAATGGCCGTAAGAGTAAGGGCCCCAAACTTGCTCACCCCTCCCCACTAACGAATGGATCAGTGCCCGTCACTGGCATATATATATATGTGTGTGTGTGTGTGTGTGTGTGTGGCGTCTATTCCGATAGAACAGGCGTCACTTCTGATCCTGCAGTTGTTATTATTTCATATTCCCAGAATATATGACATCAAGAATTTGTGACTAACTCGGGGGGGGGGGGGGGGGGGTTCGAGTCCGCCGGCCGCGGTGGCCGAGGGGACTGAGGCGCTCCAGTCACGGTCTGCACGGCCACTACGGTCGGGGGTTGAATCTCCCCTCGGGCATGGATATTTGTGCCGTCCTTAGTATAAGGTAGTTGATAAGTAGTTTGTAAGTTAAGGGACTGATGACCCCGTAGTTAAGTCCCATAAGCTTAACAAACATTTGAACATTTTTTTGTTCGAGTCCTCCCTGGGGCATGGGTGTATGTGTTGTCCTTAGGTTAGTTTACCAAGTTTAAGTAGTTTGTAAGCTATGTACTGATGACCACGCAGTTTGGTCCGATAGATTCACGGACATTTGAACATTTTTTGATAAAGGGGGAGAGTCTCAAGGAAATTATGCACGATTTGGGATGGAAATTATTAAAAGAAAGAAAGAAAGATAAATTGATAAAGAAGTACATAATCTAAATAGACATTCTTTTTAAGAAGAGTGTCTAGTTTTGTATAATCGCGATAAAGGGGGAGAGTGTCACGAAAATGATGCACGATTTGGGGTAAAATTATTAAAAGAAAGAAAGATAAATTGATAAAGAAATAAATAATCTAAATAGACGTTACTTTTAATAGTTTAAACGCAACATTGGTCTTGTAAACCAAAATTAAGAAAATACTTTTAAAACTTCAAGGGCAGATAAATATTTCCATCATTGATCCCCAAAATCAATATTTTTAAAAACTAACCCTTTAAATGATAAAAATAATAATTATAAGATCATCAAATTTAATCAACATTCGTTGCGACGAGATCTATCCGCGAAATTTCTTCCACCAACTTTCTCTTCCTAATGCGAACATATGTTGTTAGCGCCCACCTACATAGGAAGAAACGATCATCAAAAGGAAATAAGAGAAATCAGATCGAACACGAAAAGATGTGTATGTTCCCTTTTCCCGCGAGATTTTAGAGAATGGAACTGTAGAGAAATATCATAAGTGATTCGATGAACCCTCTGCCATGCACTTCATGTGATTTGCAGAGTTTTTTTATGTAGATGAACTACATCATCATCCGTAAAAAAAGCCTCATTGATCTTCCGATGTTAATCATTTATATAAATGGTGATTATAATTAAAGTCAATCTTTCAAAATGCTGTAAAAATAACAGCAGTAGTCAGCATGACGACAAATTTCAATTGAATATTAAAGGAGAAGAAAAATAAATAGCGTGAAAATTGATTAAGATGGCACTGTACGTGTCGGAATATGTAAACGAAAACGCCTCTCATGTGCACGACCCAATGAAGTTAGTTTTTACACGCCGAGTACACGGCTTTTCCTCAATTCGCCTCCGAGAAGTTCTCCATGACAGTCTCAATGCAGGATCGCGCTCTGCTTGTGAACGTGTTTTCCAAGAATGATGACTGTGCACAAGGCGTTCTGCAGAAGACCCGGACACTGAAGGACTTGAAAAACGGCGTTCGCCTAACTACTGCTGTCAGTCTGGAGAAAATGATTGAGAAATTCGAAAAGACGCGTCCCTTTGGTGTGCAGCCTAGTAGACAGACGAAACGAATTGGTTTAACGTGAGTGGAATAAGAAGCCACAACAATGCAGCAAGAGTCGAGTGCTGGTGTGCAAACTTGTAGTACACGGAGAATTGCCCGAACATTGGACAACTCTGTGACCACGGGAGTAAAATCTTACGAAACATCCTTCTTAGATATCCATGTCAACGAGTTGCTTTCTGTTGACCTGCGAGAAAGAGAGACTTATGCTTTAGAATTCCATGCTTGCTTGGAAGTAGACGATGAATATCCATTGACAGACGAAGCCCACTTCCATCTGACAAGATATGTCAAAAGACTAACTAAACTCCGCCGACAGGCCTCGACAGGCCTACTGGGTACTGACCGGTCGCCGTGTCATCCTCAGTCCGAGGGCGTCAACGGATGCGGTATGGGGGGGGGGGGGGACGTGGTCAGCGCCCCGCACTCCCGGCCGTTATGTCAGTCTTGGTGACGGGAGCCGCTACATCTCCATCAAGTAGCTCTTCAGTTGTTCTCACATGGGCTGAGTGCACCCCGCTTGCCAACAGCGCTTGGCAGACCCGGACGGGAACCCATCCCGCCGGCTGCGGTGGCTGAAGGGACTGAGGCGCTCCAGTCACGGTCTGCACGGCCACTACGGTCGGGGGTTCGAATCCCCCCTCGGGCATGGAAATTAGTGCCGTCCTTAGTATAAGGTAGTTGATAAGTAGTTTGTAAGTATAGGGACTGATGACCCCGTAGAAACAAAAAGAAAGAGAAAGAAGCGTCCAGAGACGTACGTTCTTCTACAGTAGACACTGAAAAACAAAATGATCGCACTAATGGCAAGAGATTTAAACAAAGTATCGTTATGATTTAGTATCCCAGCTACTAAGAATTTATTAAAGACGTAATGTAAGCTCAGATTTTAATTTTTTATTATTAGTATTTTTTAACCCATCCCAGTGCTAGCTAAGCTCAACAGTGTTTTAACTTCGGTGATCTAACTGGAACCAGTGTATCCACTGTTTCACGGCCGTTGGCTACGTCAAGACAGAATTGTAAATACCTGCAGCAGAAAATTCCTACACAAATCAATCAGCACCGCTTCATCCTGAAAAGGTCACTGTGTGCTGGGGGTTTTCGAAGAAACAGATGCTCCAGGTTCTGTCACCTGTCACTGGAAGGCGCTATGAGTGTCCTTTGCGCAACCACGTCATTCCAGCTTCCCAACAGCGTGGACGTGTCAATGGGGTAATTTTTATGCAAAATGGCGCACCTTCGCACATTGCAAACCCAGTTAAACAGCTGATAAAGCGCCATTTCGGAAATGCTAGGATTATCAGCTTCAATTTCCGTACAGCCTGGACGTCTCGATCAGCTAACTATCTGAAAGATGTTGTGTTCAGTGTTCCGATTGCGAACTTAGCTGCATTGAAGGCACCCATTGCGCAACACATTCTGAACGTGATCCTGGGAACTCCTCGATCAGTTGCGGAACACGCTGTTTGTCGATTTCAAGTTGCTGAAAACGGTGGAGGGCATATTGAACATGTTCGGCACCAGTTACACGGAAATTAAAATATCCGATTAGATTTTAATGGATGCTTTTTATGAGATTTTTGGAGTAAGGAGAAAAAAAGATTTTTCTTTCCGATGTGATATGAACTTGCGTTGGCGGAAGGGCTTACGTAACTAACAGTATCACACCTGTACACCCATGCCCACTGAGTAGTACAGTTTGTGTAATGTCTACCTTGCAGCTTACGCATTGTTGTATGATTCATTTGTCTTTTGTAGTAGACCACTAATAAATTATGATGCTTACAGCGCCATCTTTGGATCAATTTTCACACTGGTTATTGTTCTTGTGTCATGCATCTTCCTCTTTCTCCGATAATATTCCGTTGCAATTTGATGTCATTGTGACCAGTGGTTTTTTATTTTTATTTTCATTTTTCACAGCGTTTTGAAAGTTTAACCACAATCACTATGTATATTGTGAAAAGCAACAGTGCCGTTACACTCCCTTGAGGCACGCCAAAAATCACTTATGAGTTCTCTCCATTGAGAATGAGATGCTGCGTTAAGTCAGCTAGCAACTCTTCAGTCAGGTGACACACTTCCCTCGTTAAAGGCAGATTTTACTTGTGTTTCGGTCGATAACTTTCCTTCAATTACTACGAGCTTGAGACCTTTGAAATGTTCAAATGTTTGTTAAGCTTATGGGACTTAACTACGGGGTCATCAGTCCCTAAACTTACAAACTACTTATGAACTACTTACGAACTAGGACGGCACAAATATCCATGCCCGAGGGGGGGATTCGAACCCCCGACCGTAGTGGCCGTGCTGACCGTGACTGGAGCGCCTCAGTCACCTCGGCCACCGCGGCCGGCTTGTGACCTTTCTGACAGGAGATTGTGAATGCAAACGCAGTATTGAGATGAACATCGGTAAGCACGCATTTAAAACGTTCAGCCACACACTGACAAGAAGACCGTCAGAAGTGTAAATAACGCATTTTGATGGGTCTCGGATAGGTTGTACAGAGACACTCAGAATACGAGGCTATCCGCTTTTATTATTATTTTAGCGACGGGCCTTGGTTTTCGAGAAAATTGACTTTAAAGTTATGAAATTCACTGCGCGACGTAAGACGCGTAATATTAGCTACGTTCCGAGGAAGTGAGCATGACGCAGCGGTTCACGTCTCGACCTACCACGCTGGAGGTACCGTGTTCGAATTATGTCCGCGTGATTGCATTAAAAAAAAGTATAATTAGTCTGACTTTTTCCACTTTTATGTTACATAATGTCACCACAAATGTACATTGAGTGAAATTAGTAAGAAATACTCAATTTTGACATAGGCCAAACAAACGATGAATTTTTTGGCGTAGTACTTTAATCTTAACTTCATTATTACAAAATCTTACTCGCTATCTTGTCCATCGCTTGTTATGCCAGAACAGAAATTCGTATAATATTTTTCGTAATATCAACCGAAACAAAATGGTTTACAGCACCAAGTACATTTCATAAAAAAGTACTGTCTTGCGGGCGCCAGGAGTTTTTAAGAGCGACACGAGGAAAAGTTCGTTTACATTAACAAAGCGTTCTCTTTCATCCGTTAAGCTTTATGCGAACCATGCCTATTTGATCATCTCGAAAAAGCAGGTTCCCTGAATTGATGCAAAACTAATGAGTATGATTTTACGACGAATATCATCCGGATTTCAGTTGTGGCATTGCAAGCGATGCAAGCGGCAGCGAGTAAGATTTTGCAATAATGACTTGAAGATTAAATTACTACGGCAAAATTGAATATTTCTTACTAATTTCACACAGTGTACACTGACTGTTGATATTTTTGTAGAATAAAATGGAAAAATGTCGGACTATTCTGATAAAGAAAGAAACATGGAGAGGATCCCAACACGGTACTTCCGTCTTGGTAGTTGGAGACCTTAACCGCCACGGCACGCTCACTTGCTTGGACTGATGGAGCTTAGCAAACGTCTTACATCGCGCAGTGAACGTCAACATCAATTTTCTCGAAAACCAAGGCCCGTCGCTAAAATGGCGAATTGCTTCATACTCAGGGTATGTTTCTCAACAACATATCCGAGACCCATCGTATATAATATTTCTCAGTGGTGTTTTTTGTGGGTACGCCATATCTCCCGTATTACTTACCCAAAATTAATGATTGAGGTAGCATCTTCAAGGTTTCGTCGTTCACTAATGACGAAAAATACTCAGGTAGTTTAAAGTTATTGTTTGCCCAAAAAATAAATAAAAACAAAATAAAATAAAAATTATTTTTGAAAACATTTGTACTGTTCGTACAATCTAAATTGATACCCGGCGAACGATCGGAAGTGGGATATGCATTTACGGTTGCTCCCATCAGCCACCGTACCGAGTATCAACTTAGTTTGCACGGTCGCTATGAAAGCATTTTAGAAGGTGCCATCTATGACAACCTGTTTAACTAACATGAACGGATCTCCCTCACTTGTTTTGGTTCTAAATTAGAGACAAAGACTTTCTTAGATGCAAGCATATTTCATCAGATGATTTCAGTCATTCAAATGGATGTAACGAGAAAAAAAAATTACAGAAATAATTTAATTTAGAGCGACAGCTCTTGCAGTTTAGAATCTTTACGCAAGCGTAGTTTATCACGATATTTCTGTATCATTCGTCGATGCACAACAGCTGTTGTATTTGTTCACTTTGACCAAGCACGCGTTGTGTACAGTGCGAATGAACTGAATTACTTCAGCGTTCATCATCACAGGTATCTACCACTTATTATTATAATAATTCATTCAACTGTTAATTCCCAGCTATTTTACAGTGCGTACAATATTATTATTATTATTATCTTTTATTCGTATGTACTTGCATCTGGCTTTCCTCCATTACTAACTTACCTACCTGTGACTAATCAGGATAGAATGCGAATTATTCGCATGGGTCAGCTAGTCAAAATATATTATTTACACTTATGATGGTCCCGTTATGAGAAACGATAACAAGGAAGGGTTTCTTTCTTTTTATTCCTTTTCCCTTTTTTTTAATAAAAATAATCTGCAGTAATTTATGTGGCGCAGTTTATTTAAACACTGACTCGTTTGTAATCAGCCTTTGACAACCATTTTACATTTTATCCATTAGAGCTGGTAGATGGTGGTATTTCGGGTCAAATTTAGTCTCCGATACCGCTTTGACCAATGACGTCATATTCAAGAAAGGTAGTAGGAGTAACCCACTAAACTACAGGCCTATTTCATTGACGTCAATTTGCAGCAGTGTTTTGGAACATATCCTGTATTAAAACATTACGAATTATCTTGGACAGAAAGATCTATTGACTCAAGGTCAATACGGATTTAGAATACATCGTTCATGCGAAACACAAATAGCTCTTTATTCACACGAAGTGATCGGTGCTATCGACAAGGGTTCGCAAATCGAATCCGTATTTCTTGATTTCCAGAAAGCTTTTGACACCGTACCTCACAAACGGCTTTTAATCAAATTGCGTGGTTATGATATATCGCCCCAAATTTGCGACTGGATAGGGGATTTCTTGTCAGAGTGGACAGTTCGTAGTAATCGATGGTAAGGCATCGACTAAAACAGACGTGATATCAGGCGTTCCACAGGGTAGTGTTACTGATCCTCTGCTGTTCCTTATTTACATTAACGATTTAGGGGAAAATCTAAGTAGCTCTCTTAGGTTGTTTGCAGATGACACCACCATTTACCGTCTAGAAAAATCATCTGAAGATTAAAACCAACTGCAAAACGATCTGAATAAGATAACACTGTGGTGTAAAAATGGCAATTGACACTAAATAATGAGAAGTGTGAAGTCGTCCACATGAGTACGAAAAGAAATCCGTTAAATTTTGTATACAAGGTAAATCAATGAAAATTGAAGGCCGTAAACTCCACAAAATACCTAGGAATTACTATTATTTAGACTTAAATTGGAAAGAACACGTAGATATATCGTGGGAAAGGCGAACCAGAGACTTCGTTTTATTAGCAGAACCCTTAAAACACGCAACAGAACTACAAAAGAAATTGCATACACTACGCTAGTCCGTCCATTTTTGGAGTATTGCAGCCCAGTGTGGAATCCTTATCAGGTGGGTTTGACGGAGGACATCGAAAGAGTCCAAAGAAGGCCAGCTCATTTCGTATTGTCGCGATACAGGGGAGACAGCGTTACGGATATGATACAGGATCTGGAATGGGAATCGTTACAACAACGGCGCTTATCGCTACGGCGTGGGCTACTTACGAAACTCCAATCGCCAACATTGTCCTACGAATGCGAAAATATATTGTTGACTCCCACTTACATAGGTAGAAATGATCATCAGAATAAAATACTAGAAATCAGAGCTCGAACAGAGAGATTCAGGCGTTATTTCTTCCCGCGCGCTATTCGATAATGGAATGGAAGATAAATAGTATAAAGGTGGTTCGATTAACCCTCTTCCAGGCACTTAAATGTGATTTACAGAGTATCCCATGTAGATGTAGATGTTTTACGTCATTCCGTACTGCGCGTGGTTTCAATACGGGTTCTCACTGTTTACGTGTCTGATATTTTTGAAGACACCCTAACTTACACTTTAAAAAAGTTATCTGTAGCGTAGCCTTAAGAAGGTTACGTATAGGTTAAACAAGAATTTTCTTTTTTAGTACGTGAGGGCGCGTAGCGCCCGAATCTCCAGTTTAGAAACACTCAATCGATTTACAGTTGTGTGTTCGACATAAATATATCATTTCAGGACGTACAACTTCGAGGGCAAGCTGTCTTTAAAATTACCTAATTATTAAATGTATTTTGAGGACGTGGTATCATTACGAAGATTAGACCTATTAAGGTGAAATCTAACTACCGATACCGTGTTGTGGTAAACATGTGTTCGTAGTATCTCTCGATTATGTACGATATCAAATGTGACGTCATTGGTGAAAGCGGTATCGGAGACTAGAGTTTATCCGGTATGTCTGGTAGTTAATAGGGCACCTGCAAGCAAGTAGGCGTGGCCCGTCGCTGCTACTGTGGGTGGCGCAGGCGTTAGCGCCGGCGGCGGTCCCAGCGGCGACTGCGGAGGCGGAGGCGGCAGTGGCAGCCAGTGGCTGCGCTGGCTGCGGGTCGTCGACCCTGCGGCGTTTCGCGCGTGCCGCCCGGCCCGGCCAGCCAAGCGTCCGTGTTTGTTTTCCCTGCTGGTCCCGTGTGTGGGCGCGAGGGAAAGGGAGGGGGGGGGGACGTACCGCTGCAGACTCACCTGCTAGCTGCAGGCTGCTGGCCCGTCACGCAGGTGGCTTAGCTATCTCCCACACGCTACCTGTTCACATTATACCTATCTAAACATTTTTCTCTTCTCATTTACGTTTCACTAGTAAGGTACGTTAACCCTTTGAGGCATAGTAGCTTCATTATTTCTGTTTTTATTTATTTATTTATTATTTATTTTGTGTCCCAGCCTCGTCGCCGCTTTTGTGTCTCGTTTCCGTCGTAGGTGTCGGTGGCCGAGTGGAATGAGACCGACCCAGGAATAAAGATAGCACGCTGGTGCAGGTACGAAGGGGAGCAGCCAGAAACTAGAAACACTAGAGTAAATTAGAACGAGATATATATTGAACAGAATTTATACAATACTTAACTTTTACAGAGATCAGTACTGCAGATACATAGTTGAGCTAGAGGCCCGCCTAGTGTCTATCCGATAGCCAAGTCTTCACTGGTGCCTATCTGATTACGAAGTGTTAACCGGTTCCTGTCTCAGTCCCAAGTGAACGATGTCGTTCAGTGTTGGCCACGAGCGGAGTTGTAGCAGAGGGCGCTCGTGGCTGTCGTCGTAAGAACGCCGCGCCGTGCGTGCATGGCGGCGCGCGGCGAAAGTAGGTGTCGCGCACTTTGGACTTGTGCGACACCACAATTTTATTTTATTTTATTTTATTTTTTCGTTACATAGATCTGAATGACTGAAATCGTCTGATGAAATATGCTTGCATCTAAGAAAGTCTTTGTCTCTAATTTAGAACCAAAACAAGTGAGGGAGATCCGTTCATGTTAGTTAAACAGGTTGTCATAGATGGCACCTTCTAAAATGCTTTCATAGCGACCGTGCAAACTAAGTTGATACTCGGCGCGGTGGCTGATGGGAGCAACAGTAAATACATATCCCACTTCCGATCGTTCGCCGGGTATCAATTTAGACTGTACGAACAGTACAAATGTTTTCAAAATAATTTTTATTTATTTATTTTTGAGGCAAACAATTACTTTAAACTACCTAAGTGTTTATCGTCATTAGTGGACAACGAAACCTTGAAAATGGTACCTCAATCATTAATTTTTGATAAGTAATACGGGAGATATGGCGTACCCACAAAAAACACCATTGAGAAATAATATATATGATGGATCTCGAATATGTCGTCGAGAAACCTACCCTGAGTATGAAGCTATCCTACGGGCCTTTGTTTTCGAGAAAATTGATGTTGAAGTTCACTGCGCGATGTAAGACGCGAACCTTTTGCTAAGTTCCAACCAATCCAAGGAAGTAAGCGTGCCGTGGCGGTTAAGGTCTCCAACTACCAACAATTTTGCCGTAGTAATTTAATCTTCACGTATATTATTGCAAAATCTTACTCACTGTCGCTTGCATCGCTTGCTATGCCACAACTGAAATCCGGATGATATTCGTCGTAAAATCATACTCATTAGTTTTCCATCAATTCAGGGAACCTGCTTTTTCGAAATGATCAAATAGGAATGGTTCGCAGAAAACTTAACGGATGAAAGAGAACGCTTTGTTAATGTAAACGAACTTTTCCTGGAGTCGCTCTTAAAAACTCCTGACGCCCGCAAGACAGTACCTTCTTATGAAATGTGCTGTAAACCATTTTGTTTCGGTTGATATTATGAAAAATATCATACGAATTTTAGTTCTGGCATAACAAGCGATGGACGAGATAGCGAGTAAGATTTTGTAATAATGAAGTGAAGATTAAGATACTACGCAAAAAATTCTTCGTTTGTGTGGTCTATGCCAAAATTGAGTATTGCTTACTACTTTCACTCAATGTACACTTGTGTTGATATTGTGTAAAATAAAGTGGATAAATGACAGACTATTTATTCTGATTTAAAGGGAAAAAAATAAAAGCAATACGGTACCTCCGGAGTGGTACGTCGAGACCGTAACCGCTGCGTCATGCTCACTTCCTCGGAACGTAGCTAACGTTACGCGTCTTACATCGCTCAGTGAACTTCAATTTTCTCAAAAACCAAGGCCCGTCTCTAAACTATTAATAATAACAAGAAGAAGAAAGCGGATAGCCTCATACCCAGGTTGTATCCGTACAACATATACGAGACCTATCAAAATGCGTTATTTACACTTCTGATGGTCTGCTTGTCAGTATGAGGCTGGAAGTTTTAAATGCGTGCTTACGCATTCTCGTCTCAATACTCAGATTGCATTCACAGTCTCCTGTCAGAAAGGTCACAGCTCATAGTAATTGAAGGAAACTTATTGAGTTATCTTTTTCCAGACGACTGACACAGGGTTTCGACTGGAGCCAGCTTCTGTGCGTCCTACAGAGACTGTATAGGGAGAGAGTGCGCGTGCGTCATACCGCTCCTGATTGTCTGAGAGCCCAGGACGCCATGTTTTTACCAGATTTGCCGAGCTCTGTATCTGTATGAAAAGCTGCAGTAAGCGTTTCGGTACTGTGGAGTGTCTTATAAGCTTCTGACAGCGATTTCACTGTCCAGTTACACACAGGTTGTATTACTGTAGGCGCTGCTGCACTTTGCACGTCTTCTGTCGGTTCTGTTTACCTAAATCAACGTGCTGTTCGTCGGTCGGACGTAAACAGTGGGCGGTCAAAGTTAACTGAGAAGGCGGGAACCGTAAAAGCGACTTATGGAAATCAACGAATTATTCCTATCTCTGTGAAGTAAATATTTTCTATTGCCCCCCGCCCAATGCAAGAAAGGCATTGATGAATTTTTTTAAACAATATTTCCTAGCTTTTTGTTAGTTCATATATACTCAGTCGCAAAAATATTCGGACAGCAGGTAAATGCCCATAATTTTGCAATTTGCCGCATGAACAAATACAAAAATTGCGCTTTGTAATATATTTGGGAGTCCGGGTACGATGTCGCAACGTGAAACACGCGTCAAATAAGAAGAATAGTTTTGGACATGTGTCTGTTACGTAATATTTCCTGAAAACGGCATGGGAAGGTGCAACAAAAGTATTCGGACAAAGGTGGACAATGTGAAAGAATAGTTCATTCCGAGACGCACAGAGGGTGAAGCGACTGCAGTGTGTCCGACATTTCCGCGAGACGATAGCGATGATTAGTAAACACGTATCGCGAGCCTGTGCAGGTCGACGATGGGTCGCAGAGGGAAGTGTTCTACGTTCGAGCAAAGGCAACTTGTCGTTTATCATCATGCGAAGGGAAAAACCTGCCGCAATAGTGAACATGAAGAAAAGTACAGTTCACGACATTATTAAACGGTTCGAGAAAGAAGACAGATAGGAATTCCGTTACAGGATGGCCACGGACATTTTCACAGAGAGATAAACGCGTGATTGTGCGAGAGGTACAGCAGAATCCAAAAATATCTGCCACACGAATTGCAAGTGAGATGGAGGGAGACCTTCGTATAAAAGTTCATCCCGAAACCGCGCGGAGAGTACTACGACGATCACAGTACCATGGTCGAGTGGTACGGCGAAAGTCATTCATAAATGCAGTGAACCAGAAGAAACGTATGCAGTTTGCGAGGGAATACGCCGAATACGATCAAGCTTGGTGGAATCGGGTGATATTTTGCGACGAATGTAAATTTACATAATGGCTAAGCGACGGAATGGCAAACGTGTGGCGAAAGACCAATGGAGAGCTGAATCCCAGGAACTTAAAAAAAAAAACAGTAAAGTTTGGAGGTGGGAGCATCATGGTGTGGGGATGCATGTCCAGCAATGGTGTGGGTGATTTAGTCTTCATTAGTGATTCGATGAACAAGGAAGCGTATTTGAATATACTGCAAGGACACTTGAAGCAAAGTGCACGACATCTAGATGTTGCGAACAACTTTCATTTTTATCAGAATAACGATTCCAAGCAAACCGCGCATATTGTACTAATGTGGTTGCTCTTCAACTGCCCCAAAAGTATTGCACCCTCCTTCCCAATCACCAGACCTTAACCCAATCGAACATTTGTGGGATAAATTGAAACGGACCCTCCGCGCGGACAACATCTATACGAAGGAGACCTTGAAAGAGAAAATACGCCAAGAATGGGCAAATATAGGCCCAGATTTCACGAACAAACTCGTGGAAAGTATGCCTAGCAGATTGGAGGAGGTATTGAAAATGAAAGGTGGACCCACAAGGTATTGACACTTTCGTCGTACAACTTATGAACATTTATTGGACAGTGTCCGAATACTTTTGTAGCAGCAGGATGTGCAGGTTGTTTCATTTTTGTTGTTAATTTTTCTCTTATTTATGTTTTGGAAACAAAATAATACAATAATTCTTTTGTAATTAATGTTGTTACGCATATATATTTGCTAATAAATATGTTTGGGTTTCATAGTCAGTGTTTCTCGAGTACCCATTGTGAAACTTCCCACTGTCCGAATACTTTTGCGACTGAGTGTATGATACGTTTTAACATGGCTACGGGACCTCCCCCTTGGCTGTTTATTATTGATTGTTCACAATCCTGCAATTGGTTAGGTGATGTGACATGAGGGATCGGGACTTTTGACTCGTTATAGATATTCACTTCTTATTTTGAGTTTGTTTCTGCTATTTCAGTAGAGATAGTATCGCTATTTTTCCGATTTTCTGTGATACTGTGTTCCTAAACGAATGTACAAAATGGGGTTTTGATACTTCTCAGTGTAGTAAAATGTTATAAGATCGACAGGAGCACATTTAAAATGTATGATACTGAGGCGTAAAGTGGCAGTATTGTACTAATTTCTGCGATGGATATGCAGACAGAAAATTCTGAAGTAGCATCTTTTCTTTGAGATACATCTTATTCTTATTAATTAAATGCCAACTGTTGAAGTTACCAGAACATCGTAAAAAATTGTATTAATATTCTACATTCACAGAAACTGTTTCGGAAGTTTATTTGCGTACAAATTTATTAGGCCTGTAAAAATATAGATGAATAGCATTTTTTAACCATGTAATAATTAGTAAGCTAGAAGATGTACTTTGGTCTTATGGAGGGAACTGTTGCCTTATTTCAGTCGTCAAATGGCTGCAGTTCTGCCTATCTAAGTGCACGTTCCACGCGCAGTCTGGTAAAAACATGGCGGCCACCGGCCGATTGGCCACTCTCTCCCTACACAGGCTCTCTAGTCCGCCCTGCTTAGTACTGCCATCTGTGAGAATTTTTTGTAACTACATCCAGAGTCTGTTTTATTCTCATAAGAAAGTTGCTAATATTTGCATTTGCTTCAGTTATAGTGGCTGTTGTACAGTTTACTCCAGTAAATATTTCTGAAGTATATGTATAAGGTATGTTCCAAGGTATTTATTTATGAAAATATAAATATACTCTGAAATATACAGCTATACATAAAAATATATACAATTAGCACAATATTCACATTTCCAGTGTGGCTTCATATGGGGCCACTATACTCGACTATGAGTCTTCAATCCTAACCTATAGTTGTTTCTCTCCAGAACGCAAAGCCTAAGTATACCTTGTCTGAGAAAGAAATAGCGGCAATTTCGGACGAAGTTACATCTGAACCCGAATTAGACAGTGATGAAAGCGAACTTGACGATAATCATGAACCTACTGTTGACATTTTTGCTGAAGAAAGTGAAGGTTTGCCAGATCCATCATGTAGAACACCTACATCCATCATGTAGAACACCACCCCCTAAGAGATTCAAACCGCAGGTGCACATGAAGAGGAGAGAGTCAGAATCAAAATATATGCCGCAGCATGGGCCTCAAAAACTCTTGTGCTTACTGTGGTACGAAAAAGACCCCTCATAGATCCACATGGAGTTGTAAAACATGTGGTTTATGTTTGTCATCTGACAGGAATTGTCTCATTCTTTTCCACAAGTAGTTATATTGACGCTATTCATTGTATGTTGTGTTTTCATATGTATTGTGAGCATTGTCATTATTTGCCACAGTGGCTTCAATTCAAGCCATCCCCTAATTTGTAAGAAAATGTACAAAAAATTAATAAACCCCTATTTTCATTCCCTTATAGTGTATTTGAAGCATTTCAACCAGTTTCAACACGAAATTCATTGGTTTTATGTTCTGTGGCTCAAAGGGTTAAACTTTCGAATACTGATTTGCAAGAACTGAAACTTCTCTTGACTGGAAACTCATCTTCCGATTTCTACATTTACATCTGTACAAGGGTACTTCGTGTGCATCTTTCTACGTGTACATAAATACTCTGCAAGTCACATTGAAGTGCATGGCAGAGGGTTCACGCTAATGCTCTTAGGTATACTTCTCTGCCGTTCCGTTCTCTAATACCGTGCAGGAAACAGAAGCACCTAAATCTTTCCGTTTTCTATGTGATATCTCTTCTTTCATTATGATGGTCACGTCTGCCTCTGCAGATGGGTGCTAACAAAATGTGTTCGCACTCGGAAAAGAAAGTAGGTGGAAGAAATTTCGCAATGAATAATGCCTTTCTTTTACTGATTTCCACTCCAACTCGTGCATCATGTCCGTGACACTCTGTTTCCTATATCGCGATAGTACAAATCGAGCTGTTCCTCTCTGAACTTTCTCTAAATCGTCTGTAAGTCCCCCTGGTGTGGATCCAGCAATGTGCTGCAATATTCGAACAATAGACGCACAAGTGTACTGTAGGCAGTTTCTTGAGTGGAACTGTTGCATACTCTAAGTGTTCTGCCAATGATACGTAGCCTTTGTTTTTCCTTCTCTACAATATTTTCTGTGTGTTGTTTACAGTTTAAATTGTTAGTAGCCGGCCGCGGTGGCCGAGGGGATTGAGGCGCTTCAGTCACGGTCTGCACGGCCACTACGGTCGGGGGTTCGAATCCCCCTCGGGCATGGATATTTGTGCCGTCCTAGTTCGTAAGTAGTTCATAAGTAGTTTGTAAGTTTAGGGACTGATGACCCGTAGTTAAGCCCCATAAACATTACAAACATTTGAACATTTTTTTGAAATTGTTAGTACCTTATTTAAATTATTTAGCAGTTTCTTCTGATGTTTTTGAGACTTTACGTAAACGACACTGTCATCCGCTATCAGTCTATGAAAGCTACTCAGGGTCTCTCCTAAATCGTTTATAAAAATAAGGAACATTAGGAGCCCATAACACTTCTCCAGCTTTTCTTTTACCATTCGCGTATGGTTCTCCGGAAAAACGGCTGCCAGTAAGACTTTGTGTAAACTCTTCATATAAACAAATGTAAGGTATTGCGAATACATAGACAGAGCCTATACTATGTAGGATGCTTTATTCCGCCATGTACAAACTCCAGAAATTGATCGATGGAGCATAGTAAAAAAAAAAAAAAAAAAAAAAAAAAAAAAAAAAAGAGGCCTGAAGAAACTGTGGCCGAAAATACATGGTTTCGCTGGAGACCAATCATATTTTGTTGTACATTCGTAAATTAATAAATTCCGTAATCTCCTTTTGTACTTTACCGAAAAATTGAATTCTCATCATTCAGGTAGAGTGTTCCCTTAAATTAGTGAAGTTATATTCACCAAAATTGGCACAGATAATTGGAATGACCTCCTCTTACTCCATCAACTATATTTCGTCTTGAGTAATAACATGTGATAATAGCTGTGGTATCTGAGATAATTCTTTTAACATTTTTCCTGTAATGAGCTAAATTACATAGAACTTGAGGCATAAAAGACGTGTCTGATCTAACTAGTTTCACATTTTCTCCCAGGCTCTACAGACAGTGGCATCAAAAGAAATGATAGCTTAGTAAAAGTGTGTTCTGTTACTTATACTAATATAAATATTGTTGTCAAGACCACAAGATAATAAACATATTGACGAATTACTTAGAAATGTTTTTAAAGACCCGAATCGTGTGTACAACTGTTGAGCAACCACAAACTTATACATCAGTTAATAATGTCAGGGGGCAATAACGTTGCCGCGGTGGAGTAGACGAGCGTTTCAAGGCGTCTTGTTGCGGAGCGCGCGGTTGCTCGTCGTTGGAGGTTCGTGTCTTCCCTGGGCCATGTGTGTGTGTTTGTTACTCTTAGGTTAGGTTAGTTTAACTAGTTTGCAAGTCTAGGGACTAATAACGAAAGAAGTTAGACGGAGTGATTTGAAATCGCCTGGAGACGAATAATGTCACGTGCGGCGTGCTTGTGCTTCTGCGATATTCTTGTAAATAAAGAGGAAGCCGCCAAGACCGCTCTCGGCACTCCAGTAACCGGACCACCGGTGTAGAGGTTATCTCAGGGTTCCGTACCAACAGCTGAGCTGACCCCCTGATACACAGCCGCCTTAGAACGTGTTGCCCGTCTGTCACTTTTTGTATCACTCGATGTATCACTGTTTGCTTAAACACACTGGATCTACAGAAAGGTGCCATAATTAAATATGTTCTAAGACACTTGTTTAGGCATTCGCGTCAGATGCGCAATAAAAAACACTCAATTAAATAAATTAATTCGCCACAAATTAACAAACATAAGTACCTTTCTACAGTGGCGAAAAATATCACCAATTCAAGAGTGTCGCATCATTCATATTTATTTAACATTTTGAGTGCTATGCATATAATAAAAGGTTGCTGTCGGCAATGCGAGGAATGCCACGCCCGTACCATTACGTCAGAGCTTTCCAAACTGGGTGTCGAGACACCCTGGGGTATTGCGTAGTAGTATCAAGGGTGTCGCAAGACTAACAAATTTAGACTCTAAACCCAAAAAAAAAAAAAAAAAAAAAAAGTAATAAAATAACACAAAATATCCTTCTTTTCATACTACCCTGAAGACTCGCCTGCAGCTAATCATCCTCCTCTTCATTCAGTGCACCACAGGTCACGTATTAAAGGAATGATCGGTGCACATTAATTGCGTGCTCAGCCGCTAGGCGGCAGCTCTGCTTCAGCAGCGGTAGACATTTAGGGTTCGTTCAAGCAGTTGCCAGTTGCCAGATTCCAGCAAACTGTGCATGCGCAGAGTTGCTGCTGATACTCGATAACAGCTCTTCCCATGCACAGTTTGCTCGAACTGGCAGCTGCTTGAACGAACCTTCACTGTAGTCTGCTTTCCTTCTGAAAAAGCTGCACCTGAGCGTTTTTTAATGGATTTATCAAAGCCACGTCACCCTCGGTAGCGTTTCTTACAATTAAAAGTCAATCAATGACACAGTGGATTTAAAAGCTGCCACAGATTGTAGAAGCAGTCACAATTGTCCACCGACTAAAGCTATTCAGCAGCAATGTTTAGTATGGAGTATGGCCGGGTGATTAACGGAGAGTAGTGTTTTAAATGCAGTACCGTCTCTATTGACCACGAATGTCGACGGGACGTTAAAACGTAAGCGTCCTTCCTTCCTTAAATGCAGAGATCGTCGGTTCGAACTCTGGTATGCGTTAATATTTTTTTCTCTCAGTTTCCTGTATGTAACAGATTCTGGGACCAGAAATAACATTCATATTCTTACTTGTCACAAATATTTATTCATTTTTCCGAATATTTCGGGACTTCCGAGGTCGTGGTGAAGCAAGAACCTAACAATAGAACTTAAATAATAATTCATCACTTGTCATAAATATATCCTCTTTATTTCTGAAAATAATGTGACAATATTGAATTGAAAGGCAACAGCCACTGGGCTGTCTAAATAAAAAATCAGAGCAGCTAATTTCCAGATGCCGTTTTCAATCGATCCAGCAAAACCGTATCTGGCCCTGACATGTACATACGAGAGCGATAAACGGTTTCCGAAATTCAGTTTTAGTGTTTCGGAAGTTATTGTCTGCATTGGTACTCTGTTGTACATCTCCGTAGGTCCTACTGTTTCCTTTTCTTGCGATGAGTGTACGTAATTGCTGCAGTCAGGATCAACATTAAACATGTCAGTGCGTACAAGGATTTCAGTTTCGTTTACGAAGTACATTTAAGCGATACTTTATTTCCGTCCCTCCCCCCGTCCCCTCGCCAGAACCATCTAAATTCTACCATATGTATTTATATTCGTGAAAGGGTGTCGCGCAAAACTGTAAGCTATAAAAGGGTGACGCCATGAGGGAAAGTTTGGAAAGCACTGCATTACGTACACTGTATCTTAGCGAGCAATGCCGCGCCACTAATATTACAGATGGCCCTTCTCTTCCAATTCCTGGATCCTGTGCGTAATATTACTGCTCCGACAGTTCTCAGAAGGGAGACAACACTTGCAGCAAACGTTTCTGCCACTTAGACGCGCCACGAAACTACTGGCTTTGCAAAGTGCGGTTTCGAGTGCAATTCTGCCTCTAGTTGTCCCATTCAAAGAACAATTATTTGAAATTACAAATCATTTTTGGGAACATACAATTCATTACTTCTGTATACAAATGCATTAACCCTGCCATTTCTATAAACAAATATACCACAATATGCAAAAATATATATTTCCCCGCCGGAAAAAGATTCTTTGGTTTTGATTGTGGGGATGACAGGCTTATTATAAAGCATCCATCATAACTGACATTTATTTGAAGAGGAAATAATAAGCTTTATTTCCGTCTAAGAAAAACATATGTATGTTTATTACTGAAACTGTCCCAAAGGGAGGAAGTACTACCAAAATGGCCGGCACTAAGAGAAGCAGACTGAAAACGTTGGCTGCCACTCAGAAGGGGAACACCAAGTATGATACCAACGGATTTTGATGGTTCGTTGGTATGTTGTGAGAGAATTCCTCCGGATCATCAACGTAAAAGGATTTATTCAAATGGGCCTTGATTTCTAAGAAAATCGAGATCAAATTCGCAGCAAATTACGACGCGTAACGTGTCTACTTATACTTGGCGGTTACCGCACAGCGAGACAGCGTGGTGTGATTTGCAAGATACGGGGCTGCCATGCCGGAGACCTGGGTTCAAGTACGACATGGGTTAATTTCTTTTAACACCTGTCCGATAATTGTGCATAATTATGTATTTTTATAACCATTCTTATGCAAACGTTTGCAGTAAATGGTCAGGATAAAAACATATAACATTCGCTCAATATGTTATGTATTGCGTGACGATTATTTTATTCATTTTTTTTTTTTTCGAAGCACACTTTTAAGGCGATTGAAGCATATTTCGAAATCAGTAAACAGTCTTTTGTTAATACCTATAATATTTGGGCAACATTTAATACCTATGTTTATAGTTCCTGAACATGCTGTTTTTATCTCCTCCTATGACGTGGTACCCACGTGTCGCGTCCCAGTGGACTATTATGCTACGGCCAGTCGGTTAGTCATTCGTAGCGTGTCGATCATGCGTGCGGCAAGTAGTGCAACGTGGAGAACAAATGCGCTATGATAGAAGTAGGCCCATCACACGAAACCTCTTCAAAATGTTCAAACGTTGGTATAGTTTATGGGACTTAACTACGGGGTCACCAGTCCTTAGAAACCTCTTCGGAAATGGATGTATGTGATGAGCAGTCAAAATGTGAATTCACTAACGCCTTAAAATAGGCCAAATGTTTGCTACGCAATGCACAACAAAAGAAGAGAAATGAAGGAAAGTGAAAAATAAATGACCCAAAGGGGAAGATTTTTTTCCTAGTTTTTTTTTTTTTTTTTTTTTTTTTTTTTTTTTTTTTTAATCGTTTGACTTATTATTTTTGTTTCTCTTTCTTTATATCTTTTTCTTTGCTTAATTATTTTTTAAATATAAAAAGAAGCAATTACAATTATTGAAAATTGTTATGCCGCAAGGTATCGAGCCCGGGTCTCCCGCATGGGAGCCTATCACCTTGCCGATTACACCACGCTACACGCTGAGCGGTAACTGCCATGTATAAGTAGACACGTTACGCGTGGTTAATTTGCTGCGAATTTGATCTCGATTTACTTAGAAATCAAGGCCCATTGGAATAAATCCTTTTACGTTGATGACCTGGAAGAATTCCCTCACAACATACCTGCGACCCATCAAAATCCGTTGGTACCATACTTGGTGTTCTCCTTGTCAGTGTTAGACAGGCACAAGAATTTTGACCTACCACCGCCGTACATCCACATTGTTTTGGCGCTTTGTGGGCACAAATTGTATTACCAGTACTGCAGCAATCGAGCAGTGGTTCTCTGTTCTTTCAGCGGAGACGGTTAACCTTCAGTCAACAATGTTCAACGCCGCGACATTTCCTGCAACGTTAGATATTTTGACATAACTCATTTTTCAAATATTTTGGGAACAGTTCATACTGATGTGGTTTGCCGTTCTTATTCAGAGATGAAGCGGCTTGTACCGGTTGGAGAGCTGCATCAAACCAGTTTTTGGGTTGAAGACCACCGCAACAACGGCTAGTTTCAAGCAGCGCTTTCACTTTCAAATTCTGAATTAGAAGTGCCCACACAAAGTGGTCTTTCAGTAGCAGCGTGGTAATTTACGATGAATATATTACTCTTATTTATGAGAATATGATATTCAGTTGTGTGTTTCTGCTCGTATTTGGTGGGTGAAGAACACGTTTACATTCACCGTAAATTTTATGCATCTTATACCATCTGTACACTGAATTTAGTGAGTGATAATAGTCTTGGCATAACTTTTTTCTAGAAGCAAAGTATGTGAGCTGTGTAGCGGTTTTGTAGTCGTCGTGTTTGTGCCAAGAGTTACGGAAAGCTGTAGTCTCCAGGAATTGATTTTCGAAGGCATTATTAAAAAGGATCTATGAATTTATTACACGTAGTTCGAGACCGGTTCAATATGGTGTATAGATCCGTCCATGTTCTCTGTCAACGATAGGCAGTATCCTTCTACAAATAAATTTCGTAACACATAGCGTTGTAGCTCCTATCATTGTGTAATATGGCTTAGATATGTGTTAGTATCGGAGATGCTACCATCTCAGTATAGTAAAGAGAGATGAAACTCCGCCTAGATAAAAGCCACAGATATACAGGGTGAATAACCTAACACTTGCACCGCAAATATTGTGGAAACGGAAAGTGCGATTCATTTGGGGTTTTTACAGAATGGATTGGTAGTCAAGGACTCGTATTGTTAGCCAATAAACAGATTGTAAAAATACTTAGAAAGTGCATTTTTTATGCAAACATACAATTTTTCAAATGGAACAACGGTTGTTTCTATCGTGCACTGGTCTTCTTGAATCAGCTGTGCACAAAGAATTTTGAATGACAATTTTATCTCGTTTAGTTTGGCAGCTACAATCATTCAAAGTTTTGGACGCGGAGGCTACGACAGCGTAGCTCACGGTTGGTGGCCATGAGCACAGATAAAAATATACAGACGGGAAAACTCCGTAAGGGCCCGGTCACACGCGCAGGGGTGCGGGGAAAGAGGGCGTCCATCAGTTCCGTAAGATGTCCCATGATGGCGCTGAGGTCTGAAGCAGCCCTTTAAAACTGGTCAGAGCAGGCGACAGGTAGCGGCTGACCCCACCACCACTTCACCTCAAACGCCGGCACGCGGGACACAGCCGTGGCCTCGTGGTGGCGGCACGAGCTCCCTCAGCCTCCCCTCCATGCTACCCTCTGAAGTGCGAGAGGCACCCTCAGGAGCGCCTCTAGTGTCCTTTACCAGTACTAAGCTAGGGAACCGTCTGACCCCTGCTGGCATCTTACGATACAACTAGGAAGCGTAGGACAGTGGTGTAGAGGGTTTTTTTTTTTTTTTTTCTTTTATTGTTAATTTCACTCCGACTTTCGTCGGCGGGCTGGCAGCAGCATCAGCGCTGCTCTTCAGCCGAGAGAACAGACACATGACAAGCGAGATAAAAGGAACAAAGACATGAAGTTAAAAACAATGAGTATAAAAACATGGTACGGAGGAAAAATGGAAGACTTACAAACTGGACATCGGAGACAATACTGCAGACTTAAGACACATGAACAAGAGAGACTGACACACATAAGCAGATGAAAAACAGTCTGTGCCACGGTGGCGATAAAATCACATGGAGATACAACACTGGACACACGAAGGCACACGATGATATAGGTGGTGACGACATGAGTTGCGACGCACTGGACACGAACACACGGCGATGACGATGCACTTGACACGAGAATACACTGTTGTGAAAAGGCGACGCTGCAGCCCCCGCGGGGCAAGGAGAGGGAGGAAGCGAGGAAGCGCGGGGGAGGGTCGATAAGAGAGAGAGGGGGGGGAGAAGGTGGGGAGAAGGAAAGACAGGCGCGAGTGAGACTCCAGGTGGGGAGAGGAGGGGGAAATCCAAGCGGGGAGGGGGAGAAGGAGGGGATGGGGAGAGGGGGCCGCTAAGTCTACGGGGAAGGGATCAAAGCTGATAGGAGGGGTATATTTCGGGACGAAGGGCGTCATCCGGTAGGGGAAGGGAGCGGAAGTTGCCTTGGGAGAGGATATGTAGGGTGTGCAGGTGGAGAGAGGGAGGAATGCAGTGGTGGAGGCGTGGCAGAGGCCCAGGGGCGGTGAGGATGGGGTAAACTAGCGGGTTGCGGGAATCGAGTTTTCGGGTGACATACAGGAGGCGGAGGCGTTCAAGGTGTTGAAGGAGGTGAGGGAAGGGGATGAGGTCGTAGAGGATCCGCGTGGGGGAAGGAAGGCGGATACGGTAGGCGAGGCGGAGGGCGTGGCGTTCAAGGACTTGGAGGGTGTGATAAAAGGTGGGAGGAGCAGATACCCAGGCAGGGTGGAAGGAACAGAGGATGGGGCGCATGATGGATTTGTATGTGTGGAGGACGGTGGAAGGGCGTAATCCCCACGTCCGGCCGGTGAGCAGTTTAAGGAGGTTGAGGCGGGACATGGCTTTTTCACGGATGGATTTCAAATGGGGGGTCCAGGTAAGGTGTCGGTCGAGGGTGAGGCCCAGATACTTAATGGTGTTAGTGTGGCGGATGGGACGGTCGTGGAGGGTGATGTAGAGATCGGGGATGCGGAAGGTGCGGGTGGTACGACCTATAATGATCGCCTGGGATTTGTCAGGGTTGACGGAGAGGAGCCACCGGTTGCACCATGCGGCGAACGCGGTGAGGTGAGACTGGAGCAAAACCTGGGATCGGGCAAGGGAGGGGGCAAGGGCTAGGAAGGCGGTGTCATCAGCATACTGTTGGAGATGGACAGGAGGCTGAGGTTGGGGCATGTCGGCGGAGTAGATAAGGTACAGGAGAGGGGAGAGGACAGATCCTTGGGGCACCCCGGCAGAGGGGTAAAACAAACGGGAGTTGGAATTGCAGACAGTGACATAGGACGGGCGATTGGTGAGAAAGGATGCAATGAGGCGGACATAGTTAATAGGAAGGGCATAGAGTTGGAGTTTGAAAAGGAGGCCGGAATGCCAGACACGGTCGTAGGCTTTTTCTATATCTAGGGACACAAATATGGCGGAGCGACGGGAATTGAGCTGGACGGATAAGAGGTGGACGAGGCGAAGGAGCTGGTCGTCGGCAGAGAAGGATGGCCGGAAGCCACATTGAGAAGAAGGAAGGAGCTGGTGCTGTCGGAGGTGTTGGTGGATACGACGGGAAATGATGGATTCAAGGACCTTGCTAAACACGGAGGTGAGACTGATGGGACGGTAGGAAGAGGCTTGGGATGGGGGCTTGTTGGGTTTGGGGAACATGAGGATGCGGGAGATTTTCCACAGGCGAGGATAGAAACCGGTATAGAGGATAGTGTTGTAGAGGGCGGCAAGGACAGTGTGGAAGGAGAGGGGACAGGCACGGAGGTGCCTGTAGGTGAGCCGGTCGTGACCGGGAGCGGTGTTGCGTTTGGTGCGAAGTGTAGCTATGATGTCGTGTGCTGTGATGGGTGTGTTTAAGTCGGAGGGAGGAATGTGCCCCAATTACTGGAAGCCGGGGGCAAGCGGGGGAGAAGAGGTGTCGATACGCTCATGGACATCGGGAAAGAGGGAGTAATCAAAATGAGGATTATCAGGAAGGGAGAAGATGTCGGAAAGGTAGGAGGCAAAGTGTTCCGCCTTACTGGCATTGTCGGGAAAGGGACGGTTATCATGGAGAAGCGGGTAGTAGGGGGAGGAGTGACGGCCAGTAAGGCGATTGAAGGCCTTCCAGTACTTTGAGGAGTTGATGGGGAGAGTGGCGTTAAGGCGGGTGCATGTCTGCCGCCAGTCCCGGCGTTTTTTCGCGGACAAAAGGTTTCTAATGTGACGTTGGATTTGCCGGTGGCGTATGAGTGTGTCCCGGTCCCGGGTACGGAGGTACGATCGGTAGAGGCGTCGGGATGCTCGGAGGAGGAGGACAGCCTGTGGAGGCAGGGTAGGACTGTGCGGGTATATTGATTTGGTAGGGATGTGGGCTTCAACCGCGTTAGCAAGGGTTTGCTGGAGAAAGGTGGAGGCGTGTTCAATATCTTCGGGTGTGCGGAGGGGAAGGGGGTGGCTTTCGACTGAGGTATCTATGGAGCGACCGTAGGCATTCCAGTCGGCACGGCAGTAGTCATGAATGAGTTTGGGAGGAGGTCTAGGACGAGGAGCTCGGGCAGGGCGGGGGCGGTGATCAAGGGTGAGTAGGACAGGGGCGTGGTCACTGCCTATAAGGTCAAGGACGTCTGCCGTGATACGCCCAAGGAGGTTGGGAGACGCCAAGACGACGTCAGGGGTGGTATTGCTTTCGGGGCGAGTCGGGCGAGGGAGGGGCAGGATTCCGCCCCGGAGCGAGGTGGTGACAAACTGATGCCACCGCCGGAGTTCAGCAGGCGGACGGGAAGACAGGTTTAGGTCTGCGGCGACCACATAGGTCGTGTAGGTGCGGTCAACGTGAGAGAGGAAGTCATATGGGAGAGGAGAGGTGCTGCGGACGTAGATGGTGGCGAGGGTGACGGTGAGGGATGGGAGGAAGAGACTGAGGATTAAATGTTCTGTAGGATCATTGAGGAGCGGGTGTAGCCGGACGGGGTGGTGACGGAGATGGCCGATCGCCACTCCGCCTCTGGCCAAGGGAGGGGGACCATCAGTGCGATGAAGGAGGTAAGGAGCGGTACTGACGGGACGACGGGGTTGGAGGAAGGTTTCATTCAGGAGGAAGGCGTCCACGCGGTGATGGAAAAGGGTATGCATGAAGAGGTGCTTGTTGGCTGGGAGAGACCGGACATTATGGTATAGAAAGGTGTATGATGAGCCTGCGATGGTGATGGTGGGGGGGTACGGGAGGAGGAACGGAAGAAGGGGGAGCGGGGGGGGCTTAGACTTGGGTTTCGAGGCGGGAAAAAGCGAAGTGGGAGTGGGCGCAGGAGAAAGTGGCAAAGGTTTCTAGGTGGAACACTGACCGTGCGGCCAGTGCAATCTGCTGGAGGGTGTGCGGGCGTTGAAACGGATGGATGTTGGCGAGGACCGTGGTTACAAACCGGATGACGTCCTCGGCAGTGGGGGGAGGGAGCAAGGAGTTGTTGGGGTGCATGGGTGGGTCGACGGGGCGAATGGGGACGGTGAGTTCGGGGACGGTGGGGGCTGGGACGGACTTACATTTGTAGGAGTAGGTGGGATGGGGTCCGCCACAGGTGTTGCAGGTAGGAGGGGAGGCAAGGTTAGGACAGTGCTTGTGCAGGTGAGGGGACTTGCAATGAGGACATGTGGGGGGGGTTGCGGCAATTCTGTGTCAGGTGGTCGTTGTACACGAGGCACCTGGCACAGCGGTATGACTGAGGTGGGGAACGGGAGGGCTCCACCTTGTGGCGGCGGTCGTAAATTAGGGCACCCTGGAGGAAAAGGTGATCAAGGGACGATGCGGACTCTGTGAATATCCGCATCAGGTATGTCGGGCCAGTGGCATTGAAGATACGCTTGGCGGAGCGGATGGTAACATCGGGCATGGAGTTGAGCTGACCCAACACCTCTTCCTCCGTGATCAGAGGGCTGAGCTTCGTGATCACGGCGGTGAGGGTGGGTGGGCGGCGGGAAGGAGGCGGTTGGCGAGCTGAGGTGGCGGTGTAGTAAGGGGTGAGAGTGGCATGGGGACCAAAGTGGATGCGGGGGAGGCGGTGGAGGATGTCAGTGTGTAGAGTGGGGCTGGGGGATTTGAGGAGGACGGAGTCTCGGCGGGGGATGATCTGAGTCAGGGGGACGTCGGGGTAGTATTTACGAAGTTCAATGGAGAGGGTCTTGTAGTCAAGGAAACGGGCGTCGGGGCGGGAAAGGACATAGGAGTATAGGTCAGGCTGCACGGGAGCAGGAATGGGGGCAGTGTCCATGTGGTTGGATGGAGGCGGAGAAGGAGGGGGAGGAGCCTTTTTGGGCAAAGTTGGAGTGGGGTCCGCGCTCCCACGTTTGGATGACTTTTTGGGCTTGGCGCCCGTGGAGGAGGATGCAGAGGCGGTGGAGGGAGGGGCAGGAGCAACGGAGACTGGGTTGAGGGGGATAATCGTAGGTTGGTGTGGGGGCAGGAAGGACGGCGGGGGCGACTGTGGCGTGTCAGCCACCGTGGCACGGCGATGTTCAATTCGGGCAGGCGGTAACGGAGGAAACTCATGAGGCGAAGTCAGCGGCGTGTAGACAGGAGGAGGAGGGACGTGGGAAGCGGAGGAAAAGGACATTAAGACCGACAGGGGAATTGCCGGTTGGGGGAGGGAAGTGGAACTCCAGGTGGTGGTGGTGGAGGCCTGGGACGGGGAGGTGTAGTGGATGGATGTGGTTGTAGCAGGTGAGTGAGACATATTACCGGGATGACTGAGCGGCGACGAGGATGATGATGGCGAAGACACTGAAGACGAAGAGGCGGTGGTGGCGATGAAAGGCGGCAGGCTCGGAGTGGAGGCGGAGGCGGAGGCGGCGGCAGGCTCGATGGGACGGCAGCGACGTTGCAGACACTCGGCGGCGACGGCTGGCTGGCGACGGCTGCTGGGCGGCGGCACAGGCTCGAGGAGGCGACAGCGGCTCTGCAGACGCCTGGCGGCGACTGCGGGCTGGCGACGACTGCTCGGCGGCGGCGGCGGCGGCTGCTGCTGCTGCTGCTGGCGGCGGCGGCGGCGGCGACGACTGCGGCTGGCGGCGGCTGGCTGGCTGGCGGCGGCTGGCTGGCTGGCTGGCTGGGACGGCGGCGTCTCGACGACTGGCCCTAAAATCGAGAAAAGAACGATATAACGTATCGCCTTTTGTCGATCGCCTAGAGACTTGCGACTCTAGGCCGGTGGATGTGTAGAGGGGTTTCTTCTCGGTATATGTTACTCTGTGTCATGAGACAATGGGCTGTGCCCCAGGGGCTAGCCACTCGGCGAGTTACCTACGCTATCGCAGCCTCCGCCCCCGAAACTTTGATCGGTTGTAGTTGCCAAACTAAACGTGATAAAAATGTCATTCAAAATTCTTTGTACACAGCTGGTGAAAAGAATTCCAGTGTATCATAGAAATAACCATTTTTCCATTTAAAAAACTGTACGTTTGCATAAATAATACTCTTTCTAAGAAATATTACAGTCTTTTTGTTGGCTAAAAATACGAACCCCTACCAATCTATTCTATGAAAACCGCACATCAATCGCAATTTCCGTTTCCGCAATATTTGCCGTGCAAATATTAGGTGATTCACCCTGTGTAACTGTCGTAGGTACATTGTAACTTCTTTGAAATGGCACCTCTCTGAATAAACGCTGTCGGACAAAGTATTTTTTTTTTTTTAATGGGACTTAACTACGGGGTCATCAGTCCCTAAACTTACAAACTACTTACGAACTAGGACGGCACAAATATCCATGCCCGAGGGGGGATTCGAACCCCCGACTGTAGTGGCCGTGCAGACCTTGACTGAAGCGCCTCAGTCCCCTCGGCCACCGCGGCCGGCTAGGCCGGTACCCGTTGAGGGTTCCATTCCCCCCCCCCCCCCCCCCCCCCGTGGACATGGATGTTTGTGTCGTCTTTAATATAAGCTAGTTTATAATAGTTCGTAAGTTTAGGGACTGATGATCCCGTAGTTAAGTCCCATAAGCTCTACAAACATCTGAACTTTTTTTGTTTCAAGACTCTGTCCATTCCCTTTACCATTTCTTTCAATTACTCTTCCAGGTTCATTGTAGTCTCCGACAGAAGTACAAAGTCGTCAGAAAAACTAAAGTTTTTGTTTCTTTACCCTGAACTTTAATTCCTTGTCTAAATTTGTCCTTGCTTTCCTTCAGAGCTTGCTCTGTGGACAGACGGAATGTGGAAAGGCTAAAACTCTGTTTTAATCGCTTCCCAACTAATGAATCATTTCATTCCCTTCGACTCTAATTACTGCTGTCTGGTTTTTGTACAAGTTGTAAATAACCTTCCACTCAAATGATTCAAATGGTTGTATAGCTTATGGGACTTAACTACGGGGTCATCAGTCCATAAACTTACAGACTACTTATGAACTAACTAATACTAAGGACGGCACAAATGTTCATGCCCGAGGGGGGATTCGAACCCCCGACCGTAGTGGCCGTGCAGACCGTGACTGGAACGCCTCAGTCCCCTCGGCCACCACGGCCGGACCTTCCGCTTCCTATATGTTACCCCTGCTGCCGTCATCCGATTAAAATCGCCGCCGACGTCACAGGTGTCCTTTTTTCTCTAATCTTCTCCTCTGGCGAAAGCGATAAGTTGTGCGAACGAAACCTACACTCTTGTTTTTTTAACATTACTTCGTACCGTGACGCATAACGCAGCGTCCGTTACCCCTGGTGCAACAGAAGCATCTCCGTGATGCTACTGGGCTTGCTAAACAAACCAGTAACTAAGTACACTGCTCTTATTTGTACCTTTTCTTTACGAATCGGTACCTGTTAAGGATCACAGACGGAATGGTAACAGGAAAAAATAACGGTAGTAGAAGCCTTTTGGCCGCCACCGTCATCATGGGTGCATTTTAATTTTTGTTGATTCTGCCAGTTAATCTCATTCCGTCACTGTTTGATTTTTTACAAGCATCTTTGTAAATTTGACGCATAAGGTAGGGTGCTTAGAAACAATTTCGCAGTTAAGGTGTCTCGCATGCTAGGACAGTAGTTGTCAAATAGCCGATTGGTTAAATAGACACCGTCGTTTATAATTTACGGAGTGAGGCGCAGTGTGTTGGTACCGCTCCTACGCTGGCGCCAGTACAGCTGTAAGGCGTCGCAGTAGCGACATCCGCTGGCATGGTAATGGGCCGTTGGCTGAGCCGTGTGCCTATTGTGTCAGACACAGTGACAGTCCCCCGTAAAACAGGCCGCTCCGTGCCGTACGCGACAGCGGCGCACTCGAGCCTCGCTCAGCACGTGAGGCGTGTAAGTGCCCCGCGCGTGGGCGGGGCCGGAAGGTCACCGGTGCCACCGTGACGCACTGCACAAACTGGGGAAGGGTGCGCCTGGAACAGCAGGTGCAAGTCTTTTCTGACGACGCAAATACTGGGAAGAAAATCACCACTGCTCATCTACACAGATGTAGAAGAAACAACAAGCCGGCCGCGGGGACTAAGGCGCTCCAGTCACGGTCTGCACGGCCACTACGGTCGGGGGTTCGAATCCCCCCTCGGGCATGGATATTTGTGCCGTCCTAGTTCGTAAGTAGTTCATAACTAGTTGGTAAGTTTAGGGACTGATGAGCCCGTAGTTAAGTCCCATAGACTATACAAACATTTGAACATTTGAAGAAACAACGAAATCATGATGCTCTTCTACTAGCTTAAGATCATTTCACACCGGCGGAGCGTATCTCGAGCTACATCTTCGGAAAACATCGCTGTACGTAGCACGTATCCTGACTAGAGATACGTGCCCTTCAAACCGAAAGTTACGTATTAAGAGCTACGTTTTCTATCCCATCTGCGTATTTGCTCACTTGTCGAGATGGTGTGCTAACTTCAATACTGTTTGCGGATAGTACCAGAAATGGTGTTCAATGTGTCATGGTGTGAGCCAGATATCAACTTATGTGCACCCGTAATTCAATACCTCCTGAAGAACGGCTAGCTATTTGCTTAACCCAGATGGCGCGGAATTATTTTTGGTTTAATTGTTTTCTCAGAAGCTATTAATTACCTTCATATGATTGCACAAGATCGTTATAAGTGATTTATTTTCAAAATCACGAAATTAGTTTTGAAATACTGACCTTCTTTCTGGAGTGACGTCAAAATGAATGTTCCATAATTTGAACTTGATGAATCACTGTTATTAAAAGAACATTTAAGATGAAAAATATACATATAAATGTCTCAAAAATTGAAGAAAGTTCAAGAAATATAACCCAACCACGAGATAGTCTTCAGTACCTTCTTAGAAACGTCAACAGTCGGCCGCGGTGGCCGAGGGGACTGAGGTGCTCCAGTCACGGCCTGCACGGCCACTACGGTCGGGGGATCGAATTCCCCGTCGGGCATGGATATTTTTGCCGCCCTTAGTATTAGCTAGTTTGTAAGTAGTTTGTAAGTTTAGGGACTGATGACCCCGTAGTTAAGTCCCATAAGCTATACAAACATTTGTGATTGTGATTTGTGAACCTCAACTTTGCAGCTGTATCCAACTACTTTGCAATCGACAATGCAGGCTAAAATTGATCTTCAGTGGGAGCAGACAATTCAAAGAAATAAAATATGACACTGTATACGAATTCTTATCGAATAGAATAAAAAACGAAGCTGCCGTTCTCGTTCTTCTGGAAGTACGTCAGCGCTATCTGGATTTAAGTATTTGAAGAGCTCTTTCAGTTGTTTGTTCTGAATAGTTTCCCATGAACAAATCAATATCTGAGTCTTCTTCCAATGATCGAAGCAATGTGCCAGTTTGCGTAAGTGATGCTTCACTTCTATGGCGAAGGACCGTGGGATGGTTTGAACAGTTACCACCTGACCGTGTTGAGCTGACGGAGGAGGTACTTAGAGACAACAATGGAGAAACAGTTTGACACTCATGAATTAGTCATTTTCATCTTCAGCTCGCTTTACTGCATCTAAAACTACTCTCTTTACTCTGATTTGTAACCTTCGAAGGAATTTTTCCTTTTTCTTATTTTTTTACCGATATTGATATGTTAGCAAAAAAACAAACCTATTTTGTCAAAGACATACCGAACAGGTTTCTTTTTCTCCTCATTTTTCAGAAAACTCAGAATTTTGTCGACTCCTTTCGGTTTGCTCCGAACGGTGTTGATATCGTGAAAATTTCATAGTTGAAATTTTCATCATCATCAGGAGTAGCAAGAGCTTTAGCATTAACAATTCCATCATCTTTTATTTGATTTTGAGGAACTTGCCAGTCATCTATGTCGTCTGGAATGTTACTACCATACATTCTCTTCATGAAATCTATGTTTCAAACTATCTACCATCAAACGAAGAAGATTATCGTTCGTCTCTAATGTAAAACGTATGGGATTTATATCACACGGCTGTGTTGTATGCCGTTCCGTGAGCTACCGCCTAATTTACTGGGGAAAAAAATGTTCGGAGAAACCCTTGATTTTTCCAGGAATTTTAGCAAGCCTCTAACTGCGAGCCTTGTAAGAGGCGAGCGGCAACGCTCAAAGACTGACTCACTCGACAAAAAACTGTTCAGATACGGGATCGAGGTTCTTTCTATGGTGCCAGACGTGTGCCCAACATGTTGAAAAATAAAAAATAAAAAGTGTTACGCAGCCAGCGGGCTGCTGTATATGTTTGCCGGCCGGTCATCGCAGATGTTGACAAGCTGCGAGGCTGCTGCTGTTGCGTAAGCTGGCGGCTACGTATGTTTTGACGTCTCGCACCGTTACGTAATTACTCATGGACCTAGCCGCCGGGAACTGATTGGAACATCCCGTTGCAAGGGAAGCAACACGAGCGGTAAATCGCTTCGCTGCCGCATGCCTGTGAATGACTTCGGTTTCCTTGTTGTGTTCCAGGTGAGTTGGGCATTGTCGCTACATCGGGCTGCGCTGGCGTCCGTTCCCTAGCAACAGTATTCGGCGCTGCTGCAGCCTGTGCCGGCAACTCTCCTGAGGCGAAGTTCACTGTTCTGCGTGGCAGGTCAGTAAAGGCCAGCTTGCTCACTCCATACAGCTGCATATCACCTGTTTCTTAGAGTAGACAATACTTGATCTTCCGATACCACCCGTGACGTCAGGCTCAACACATTGCCGATAACCGACATTTACATTTCAATGCGAATGTAATGTGGCGTCGATAACAACATGAAATAAACAACTACACAGTTATAAATGTAGGCGAAAAAAAGAAAAGAAACAAAATAAGTAAAAGAATTTACCGGGGATACCGCTGAAATTAAGGGGTTTTGGGCTGGGAGATTCTAAATAGGAAACCAATAGAAATAGCAACATTGAAATAAAAATGAAGCATCGAACAAAACATGCAATGATAACGTTTCACTGTAGGTAAATGGCACTTCCGGACAATGTAGGACATAAAATCACCCTGAAAACGGCTAAACGGCTCGTTTATTGAAGTTCTTAAATACGATGTAGCATCAGCAGAGCTTTTTTTCGTAATAATGATGTACAATTACGAAACGTGAAATACGGCGCGAGAGACTAGCGAAGTGTAAAATTTACGTTTTGCGATGTTCTTTTGTTAACAAACGAAGTTGAGGGAACAGAGTCTGTTTAGAGAAAAAAATGCTTCCAAAAATGTTACGCACGAACGAGATACAGATAGATCTGTCTTTTACTGCAGCCATAAGAATGTCCAGATTAACGTGCTGTGAAAAAAGGGGGGAAATCTCACGTGATGCGAACAGATCGATGTTTAATAAGCTCATAGACAAGATCTGTAACATTATTACGAATGATGATTTATAGTAATGTTATTGCCGGTCATTTCACTGCTAGTAAAATAGGGGCAACTAAAGAGCAGGATACCACCCATATGGTTTGAATAATGTCATCATTTCTCCTAAGAAACCATAAATTTTCAAAAATGTTACGCACGCACTACGTGCGACATAAGTCTTCATGTTTCAGTTTATTATTGCAGACAGAAATATATTTTACTTCAGTTAGAGAAATGACTAGATTAATGTGCTGTGTAAAATTAAAGAAAGAAAGAAAGAACCTCGCGTGATGCGTTCAGATCGATGTTTAATAAGCTCACAGACACGAACTGTAACTTTATTAAGAATGATACGCTGCAGCGCCATTGCCAACACCAAACATGAAACACCACTTCCGGACTCATAAACTGCACTTCAGCCCTTATAAATACAACTGGGGTCATTTTTAGATATTTTAAAGTATTTCATATCGCAGTAGTAATTGTTCAACACATATAGATAAATAAATGCATTCTAATAAATATTACCTCTTACACATTTACAATATAATCAGCGATTAGTAATATCACTGTAATAAACAAATAGAAACACATCTATGACAAAATGACGTAATACATGACGCAATTGGTTAAAGCGGATGAGTGGTATCGGACAGTCAAGGTGAGCACTTACAATGGAAAGGTTTACAAATAATCGCCTAAAAAACGTTTTGTATTTGGAACGTTTGTACTGTCGAAGTATGGGGCTGCGGTATACAGCGGCATACAGCCTCGGCGGTGAAGTGTCTGATCTTGGCAACTACCTGTGTATGTTGCTTGAAAACTCGAGTTACGTAGGATGAGAGGGAATAACTTTTCGTGTTAATCGTGAAATAAATAATTATAATGATGATTCTTTTCTGTGGTTGAAAGAGTCGTTTATTTACACTTGACCGGTCAGTAAATTAATTATCCTCGTAAAGCGAACATTTGTTGCCAACATTAGCACACTACCCCGACGAGGCCGTAAGTAAAATTTAACCCCAACGTGTCTGCTTATGCAAATCGTTGACACAGCCTCTTTCAAATTCTCTTTTCTCCCACAGTCTGTCGTTTAACAACTCCTGCCATTGCTCTAGTTCCGTGTCTTCTCCAAATCATTGGAATGCAGTAGTTTTCAAAACGGACGAAGTTCATTCCAACCTCCTTCCATTCTGTTCGAACTTTCTGTAATTGATATTTACTCTCGCTACGTGTACGGACATCAATGTTTAGTTATGCCTGATTTTCTGTGTCTGTGTGTGTGTGAGATATATATATATTCCGATTTTTCTGCATGTGTTAATGTGTGGGTAGGGATTTGTTTTTGTTGTTGTCTTATGTGGTCGTATTATGTGGTGATTTTGCGGGAAGAGGAGGTTTGTCTTTGTCTACTATGTGTTTTATTAGTTTAAATAGTGTTTGGTTGCTGATGTTAACTTGGTCATTTAATATGTGTTTCTTTTCTATTAGTGCTTTTTGAATTTGGGAATTCTCTTGGAGGGTCAGGAGGTGTTTCTTGTTGCTAAATATGACTATTTGCATGTCGGTTTCTATGGTGGTGGGATAGTGGTTATCTTGCCTAAGGTGTTCTGCAAATGTTGAATGGCTGTTGCCATATTTCCATGATCGTCCGTGATCTTTATATCTTGTTTCAAATGTCCTGCTGGTCTGGCCTAAGTATAGAGCATCACAACTGTTACATTTGAGCTGGTAGATACCAGATTTTTGGTAGATGTCAGAGTTTTCTGTTTTTATTAGGCATTTCTGTAATGAGTTATGGCTTTGATATGCTATTTTGATACCTTGTTTCTTGAGAATGTTTCCAATTCTGTGTGTCAGTTTATTTCCGTAAGTAAGTGTGTACCAGTTTGTTTGTTGAGTTTCTGTGTTGAACCAAAATCATATTTATAAACACACAATACAGTCAGAACATCACACACAAAGTTGATAGCAGACGCCTATTTTGACAGAAACGAAACAAAAACACACCTCACAGCACGAGCCAAAGAACTCGAAAGCAAAGAACACACACACAGACAATAGACAAACTAAACAAACGACATACAGAGCCTGCCAGGCCACAGAAATGGTTATGTTTCAAAAACTTTCGTAAGAAATGTTACTGTAACAAAAGTGTAAAATAGTGTAAATGAGCAGTGACAGCAAGTGACAAGGTGCTACAAATCACACATGAAGATAAAAACATAAAAAAAATTCGTGAGTAATATTAATAGTCCAATTTATTCAGAAGGAAAACAATCCAATTGCATGAGAACTGTTACAGGTCGATAACTAAAACAAATAATGTAATACAAACCATTTATTGTACAGCTGACCACTGAAGATGCTTTAAAATAAAGCGAAATGCATCTGGTCTAGACTAATTTACAGTTGCAAAAGACGGTCCCATATCCTATACAAAATTGTATAACTGCAACTGCGGAAGACAAGGCCAAAAAACGAAGAAACACCAAGTATTCGTTTGTGCCTGACGGAAAAGTGCTTTTTATGTAGAAGATGCCCGTCATCAAAATTGTAGCAGGAAGTGATAACAATTTACCTAGTGTGGTATATTTTCGATCGATTTTTCTCAACTCTGTAACCTTTTTTTCTGTTTATACGAACATTAGTAACTGTCTAATATTTATGTTACATATTCATTAAACATCCAAGAACAAGTTCTATAGTTAAAATTATTTCTTTTCTCAATACATTTCCGGTTACATATACATTTACATCCATACTCCGCAAGCCACCCGACGGTGTGTGGCGGAGGGTACCTTGAGCACCACTATCGGTTCTCCCCGCTATTCCAGTCAGGTATTGTTCGCGGAAAGGAAGATTGTCGGTATGCCTCTGTGTAGCCTCTAATCTCTCTGATTTTATCCTCATGATCTCTTCGCGAGTTATACGTAGGAGGGAGCAATATACTGCTAGACTCCTCGGTGAAGGTATGTTCTCGAAATTTCGACAAAAGCCCATACCGAGCGCCAGAGCGTCTCTGCTGCAGAGTCTTCCACTGGAGTTTATCGACCATCTCCGTAACGCTTTCACGATTACTAAATGATTCTGTTACGAAGCGCGCTGCTCTCCGATGGATCTTCTCTACCTCCTTTATCAACCTGACCTGGTAGGATCCCACACCAGTGATCAATATTCAAGCGGTGGGTGAACAAGTGTACTGTAACCTACTTCATTTACAATAACATTTGTCCGAAATGATAGAAGTTGTACCACCTTACCCTATTATTACTCTACGAGTTTCAAACTTATCTGAAAGAGAGAAATTCTAAAACCTGTTGGTTGTTCCGTTGCATATTGTCTCCTCAAATGCCGTTGCATGTCACTAGTGTTCTCGCAACTCCAATACCATTTTTAGTTGCTCATAAGTGACAGCTGCGCGGGAGTGGCCGTGCGTTCTAAGGCGCCTTGCTGTGATGTGCGCGAATGTTTCCCGTCAGAGGCTCAAACATGTTCAAAAGTTTCTAGAGTTTATGGAACTTAACTACGGGGTCATCAGTCCCAAAACTTACAAACTACTTATGAAGTAGCTAACATTAAGGACGACACAAATATCCATAGCCGAGGGGGGATTCGAACCCCCGACCGTAGTTGCCGTGCAGACCGTGACTGGCGCGCCGCAGAGCGCTCGGCCACCGCGGCCGGCACATCAAAGGCGCATGGTCTCTTTCGGGCATGGGTGTGTGTTTGGCCCTTAGGACAAGTTAGTTTTAGTAGTTCGTAAGTCTAGTGACTGATGACCACTGCATTTTGCTCCCAGCCGCGGCGGAATGGCCGAGCGTATTGATGCGCTATGCTACGATGCACGAGGCCGTTCCCCGTCAGGGGGTATAGATGTTTGTGCTGTCATTAATATAAGGTAATTCATAAGTAGTTTGTAACTTCAGGGACTGGTGACCTCGCAGTTAAGTCCCTTAAGCTTAAGAAACATTTTAACATTTTGGTCCCATAGCTTTTGAACATTTTTTTCAAAAGTGAGACTTTTGCGCTTTTGTTTCACTTTCCCTACTAAAACACTAGTGCCATCTGTCGCAGAATACATCGAGACACTCAAACCAACTCTTAAAAGAAATATTTTGGGTTGGTGCTGCTGGACGGCTTTTAGATACGTTAAGAATTGCATATTGGAAATACACAGCTGTACCGAAAATATTTATTAATGACTCTCGATTTCGGCCCAAATCAGGCTATCTTCGGGTCTCCTGTACAGAAGAGGATCAAATACATAATGTGAGAACATGCGCTGTGTTTTAAAAATTTAGCCTGTTATATAGCCTACTGAATACATTTCCATACATGTTTATGGGAAATTACTTACAAAATAGATATTACTTGTACATTTCAATATTGCTAATCATAACACATTCCAGGTTAGCTGTTCCAAAATTGTTTTTCAAAATAACACAACCTTAGACACATTATGTTCATTTTGGTGTGTGTATGGTTGTGAAATAATCACCTTATTTTGAATAACAATTACGGAACAGCTGACCTAGAAAGTGTTGTGATTAGCAATATTGAATGGTACAAGTAATACCTATTTGGTAAGTACTTTGTATGGAACATGTATGGAAATGTATTCATTATATAATATGCCAAATTTTTAAAACACCGTGCATGTTCACACATTATGTATTTTTTTTTTTCTTTTTGTGTACAGGAGACCTCAAGACGGCCTGATTTGGGCCGAAATCGATAGTAATTAATAAATATTTCCGGTACGGCTGTGTACTTTCGATTTTAATTCTTAATCCATCTATTACAACGCTGCAGCCAGTACGACCTCAAGCTTATTTCATTAATATATTGCACAGTCGTAAGGTGTGTATACATATTTGATCATGCCAGTACAACTCCCTTAACGAGATTTATAAACCAGAAGGCGCCATTACCTCCTCCGGCCTCCGTTTGTAGGATCCCGTGATTCAGCGCGGCGCGTATTGCGTGCTGGATATACCTTGTCGTGCAGCGAAGCCGTAACCGCGGACAGGCTGCAAGTTATGCAACGTGTTCTCGCGCGCCGCGCCTTTGTTTAGCGCTTATGCACTGTCACTGTCCCGCGCTGGACAAACTGCTTGTCGCTACCGCGCTAAGTCCCACCTAGTCGTACGCTATGAGGTCTCGCGGCTTACAGCGTATACCGGCCCACGCGCAGTCAGTACGTTAACGACGTGGCGTAAGGTCGGCCTCTGCAGCCACCGTGGCGTTTGCTGCAGTGTCCTCGCTTCGGAACGCAGCCACAGCACACTTCCGACTAGATCAGATTACATTAATACTTGTTCCATAGATCATATAAATGACATTTCGTAATGACATGGAACGTGTCAGTTTAGTAAATGTTGTCTACACATTACAATCCGTATCTTAAGGATTTTTATTACATTTTGTTGCTTTTTTTTAAGTTTTATCTGAAAATTCATCTACATTGTAGAAGGAGTTGCCATTCGGAAATTCCTTTAATTTCTTTTTAAATACTAGTTGGCTATCTGTCAGACTTTTGATGCTACTTGGTAAGTGACCATGACCTTTGTAGCAGCATAATTCACCCCTTTCTGAGCCAAAGTTAGATTTAACCTTGCATAGTGAATATCATCCTTTCTCCTAGTGTTGTAGCTATGCACACTGCTATTACTTTTTAATTCGGTTGGATTGTTAATAACAAATTTCAAGGGTGAATATATATATATATATATATATATATATATATATATATATATATATATAAGCTAATTTACTGAGATGTATATCATCAAAATTTGTAATGACTCTGATAGCGTAAGTAGCTGAACTCAAACGTTTCAGGAGATCTTCAATATGTTTCTTCCAATTCAGTCCCTCGTCAATGCAAACACCTAAAAATTTTGAACATTCTACCTTAGCTATAGATTTCTGTTCAAAGTCTAAATTTATTAATGGTGTCATGCCATTTACTGTATGAAACTGTATATACTGGGTTTTATCAAAGTTTAATGAGAGTCCGTTTGTAGAGAACCACTTAATACCTTTCTGAAAGATATCATTTACAATTTCATCTGTTAATTCCTGTTTGTCAGTTGTGATAGCTATACTTGTATCATCAGCAAAAAGTACTAGCTTAGCATCTTTGTGAATGTAGCATGGCAAGTCATTAATATATATTAAGAACAGCAAAGGACCCAAGACCGAACCTTGTGGGATCCCATTTTTGATAACTCCCCAGTTAGAGGAATTAATTGTGTTATCTGTGGTAATTATTCAGCAATCATTCGTCATAAATACAATTCTTTATCTGTTGGCAAATCCGGATTTCGACCAATGCTTAAAATAAATTAAAATACTTAAAATATCTCCTACATGGAGGTCGAGATATTTTAAGTATTTTAATTTATTTTAAGCATTGATAATGACCGCACAGTGGTCGAAATCCGGATTTGCCAACAAATAAAGAATTTATATTTATGACGACTGATTGCTGAATAATTACCACAAATCAAATACAGTCGTGGAGCACCCAGTCCAATATGGAATCAAGCCTGATAAAATTGTGTTATCTATGTCATGTGAACTGTTTATTTCAACTTTCTGCACTCTTCCAGTTAAGTATGATTTAAACAATTTGTTCACTGTCCCACTCATATCACAATACTGAAGCTTATCTAGAAGAATCCCGTGATTTACACAATCAAAAGCCTTTGAGAGATCACAAAAAATCCCTGGTGATGTCCGGTTATTCAAAACATTTAATATTTCATCAGTGAAGGTATATACAGCATTTTCAGTTGAAAAGCTTTTTTGAAAATCAGACTGACATTTTGTTAGAACTTTATTTTTACTAATATGTGAAGCAACTCGAAGTCAACTTCGTCAACAGTTATAAAAGTGCAGTAACGATGCATATGCATTGATAGGTCCAGAAGAAAATACACTGGTCAAAACATTTTAAATATGGTTGAGATATTTAGGTTCTGAAGTGTTATCGTCCGTAGAAAGAACTAAAATGGTTCGACGTCTTTCTATCGGTTCTACGGAGCGCAGAGAAACACCTTACGGCAACCGAGATAGTGGTACCTAATAAGAGGACGTTGCTGCTAAAGGGGTTGGTATTGACTTGTGTTTACTCTACCAAACAAATTGCACAGGCAGTTCGGTTCAGATAGTGTAGTGAGCAGGTAGTGCAATGCAACAACAACGTGACTTACTCAAAGGTGTGGCATGGAAGGACGAAGGTTGGAAGCGGAACAGACACAGAGGGAGGTGGCTGCAGCTATTGGAGTGTCTCGAAATGTAATTTCCAGGACCTGAACCCGATTTCAGACAACAGGAACCGTTGAAAGAAAGTAAAGCCGAGTTCGTCAAGGGGAAACATCAGCAAGAGATGGCCATTATCTCCGGTTACCAGCCCGTCGAGGCACGAGCCTCAGATGAAACTCACCCTCCATGCAGCATCAGGACGCGAAATATCAGTACAAACAGTCAGGTATGTGGCCTCTACGCACGGAGGCGTGTAATATGTGTCCCATTAAAACCACGACACCCTTTATCTCTCAGGAACTGGGCGGAGCATCATCAGGATTGGAGTCGTAACGAGTAGCGTCGGGTTCCGTTCACAGATGAGTGAAGATTTTGTGTTCAGCCTGACAACCATCGTTCCCTCAACTGGAGAGAACGTGGAACTCGGAATAATCCTGCTTATGTATATCAAATATTACCATACCATGGTGGTGGAAAAATGGTGTGGGCAGGAGTCAGTACTGGACGAGATACGAACCTCTATCTCGTTCATAATTACGCTTTCTCTGTTCAGAGGTATAAAGTCGAGATCTTTGGATCTTTCATTGTGCCCTACGCTGGTGCCATAGGAGATGGGTTCCTTCAGGTGATCGATAACGCTCGTCCCTATAGAGCTGCATTAGTGGAGAACGTGCTTGAAGCTGAGGGAATTGAACGAATGGCGTGGCCAGCTTGTTCATCGGACTTAATTGAACCCTACTGAACAGATCTTCGATGCACTTGGCTGATATATAGCAGCCACACCAGCACGTCCTACAACGATTGCAGAGCTGGATATTGCATTCATGGAAGAATGGCCAAATTTCCCTCAAGTGTTGACTGATAACCTGATACTGTCCATGCCACGCATGTGTGCAACTGTAGTGGCCGTCCGAGGTGATCCCACACCAAACTCGCATGGACGCAGCTGGAAATTTCATCAACGTTTCTGACCGCAATCTGCAATTTTTGGATACCATCATTACAGAAGATAGTTGGTGCTACCAATACGATTCTGAGACCACGCATGTCCATCGTCTACCCCAACTCTAAAACAAAGTCGGTTGATAAATTCCTACATAAAAACACTGTTGATTGCCTTTTTCGATAGCAAGGGCTTGATCCATCATTAATTTGTATGCGAGGGTCATAATGTCAAAGCTGAAGTCTATGAGAGAGTTTTGAATTGTTAGGGTCGGTTTCGGCCACAACTATACCGGAGCGGACAGCGGAATTTCCTACACGCTAGTTTCCGTCTTCACACTGCGATCCACATGCTCAACTTTTCTCGAAAGACGCAAGGTTACTATGCTTCCACACCCTCCTTATTTTCCAGATGTGGCGCCGACAGAATAATTTTTGTTTCCCTGCCTCAAATTAGCGCTAAAATGCTTGCACTTTGCAACGGTTGGCGATCTGGCGGGAAACGGTGTATGCACTGAGGTATGGCCGTTGGGCGATAAGTGACTTTGGAAATATAAAATTATAGCTCTATCCTTTGAGTATATTAACATAGAGGCTTTCATTTTTTACACTGCAAATGGATCATACACCACAGTACGTAATATAAATTTCGACTTAATAGCTCTCCCCATTCCTGAGAAAAATTAGTCTAAACACAGATGGGCGATCGGTTTTTACCGAGACAGGCACGTAACCATAAGAATAAATAGTAATATTTAAATGATCATTTGACAGAGAGTTGGTGGTGGTCCGAAGGCTCCGCATCAGCATTTCGGGAACTGCACTAGGTGCGGCTTCAAAGCAGTGCTGCGGTCGGTGTCTTCAACAAGGTGAAACCACGTCTAAACATCATGGGGTTGAACGGCCACCACTAAGTTGAAGAACAAATGTCACGTGCAGGCGAGTACAGAGCCATATTTAGGCATGAACTACCGGTTCGTATACGCGAAGGAACTTCGGGCGATTGCCTGTACCACAGCCCCAGCTAGGCACTACAAAGGACAGTGCTGTGCAAGGGCAGGCCACGTGACGGTGCAATGAGGATGCACGCTGTAAGCCGAAACCACGCAGCGGCCCGCTAACCACCGCGGCTAACAGCGGCACAATGAGCGTGCAGCGGCTGTTAGGCCTGATTTGCATGATGAGCGTGCCCAGTCGTGAGCGCAGTTTCACGGCCCGTTGCGGAGTCTCGGCGCTCCGCTGCGTTCTGCAAACGGCGATGCAGTCTGTGCGAGCAAACGTGGAGGAAACTTCCATAGCCAGTACCATTTGTTTTAAATTTCAGACGTTGTTTATGATAAGGATGGAAGCAGTAGATAATCCGTAGCGTACAAACACTAACATTTCTAGCGCAAACTTCAGTGTCAAGTTCCTGAAGTCATTATCCTATCATCTGGCTGTTTGCGTTAAGTTTTCGTAAAAAATCAGTTAGAACTGATTCAAAGCGTTTCTTTTATGTTTAACTTTGTTGGCTTCTTAAGTGATTGGATTTTAGAGTCCACACAGCCAAATGGTGAGACGACGACTGTCTAAACGCGCTGCTTACGACTACTTTTGTTGTGTCTCTGGGGATGCAGCTGTGGAGGAGGTGGACAGTGACAAACAAGGATGTGGACATGGGTCTGTAACTAAAAGAATGGATTACTCCATATTACTTTTATTACAGCATGAAATAAATTCTTAACTCTGAGGTGGTGTGGTGGTACAACTTCTACCTAACAAAAACATTTCTGCGATGTATTACTACGACATTGGCATTAGTACTGTTCCCGCTTGTAGACAGCTGGCTGTAGTCAGTGGCACCCCTGGATCGTGACTCTTGTACTGTAGAACTCTGTGGAATTGTCTGTGTGTTGCTGTGGTGCCCCGGCATATGTAAGCGAGCCGCTTTCTTCCGAGTGGCCGGCGTGCGAAGCAAGAAAAGAGGTACCGAGAATGCGGGCGCCCCCGGCGGCCGAAGTACTACAGAGCGTCTTGTAGTGTCCCGGCGAATTGCGTGGATCGCCGGCGTTGTGGCGAATAGTATCGCTACAACTGTTTTCATTAAATTAGTGCGATTTCTAAAGCAATTGCTTTATATACACTCCTGGCCACTAAAATTGCTACACCACGAAGATGACGTGCTACAGGCGCAAAATTTAACCGACAGGAAGAAGATGCTGTGATATGCAAATGATTAGCTTTCTAGAGTATTCACACAAGGTTGGCGCCGGTAACGACACCTACAACGTGCTGACATGAGGAAAGATTCCAACCAATTTCTCATGCACAAACAGCAGTTGACCTGCGTCGCCTGGTGAAAAGTTGTGATGATGCCTCGTGTAAGGAGGAGTATTGTGTACCATCACGTTTCCGACTTTGATAAAGGTCGGATTGTAGCCTATCGCGACTGCGGTTTATCGTATCGCGACATTGCTGCTAGCGTTGGTCGCGATCCAATGACTGTTAGCAGAATATGGAATCGGTGGGTTCAGGAGGACAAAACAGAACGCCGAGATTCATCCCAACGGCCTCGTAACACTAGCAGTCGAAGTGACGGGCACCGTATCCTCATGGCTGTAACGGATCGTGCAGCCACGTCCTGATTCCTGAGTGAACAGATGGGGACGTTTTCAAGACAGCAACCATCTGCACGAACAGATCGTCGACGTTTGCAGCAGCATTGACTATCAGATCGGAGACGATAGCTGTGGTTACCCTTGACACTGCATCACAGACAGTAGTGCCTGCGACGGTGTACTCAACGACGAACCTGGGTGCACGAATGGCAAAACGTCATTTTTTCGGATGAATCCAGGTTCTGTTGACAGCATATTGATGGTCGTTCCCGTGTTTGGCGACATCGGGGTGAACGCATGTTGGAAGCGTGTATTCGTCATCGCCATACTGGCGTATCACCCGGCGTGATGGTATGGAGTACCATTGGTTACACTTCTCGGTCACCTCTTGTTCGCATCGACGGCGCTATGAACAGTGGCCGTTACATTTTAGATGTGTTAAGACCCGTGGCTCTACCCTTCATTCGATCCCTGTGAAACCCTACATTTCAGCAGGATAATGCACGACCGCATGTTGCAGGTCCTGTACGAGCCTTTCTGGCTACGGAAAATGTTCGACTGATGGCTTGGCCAGCACATTCTCCAGATCTCTCACCAATTGAAAACGTCTGGTTAATGGTGGCCCGAGCAACTGGCTCGTCACAATACGCCAGTCACTACTCTTGATGAACTGTGGTATCATGTTGAAGCTACATGGGCATCTGTACCTGTACACGCCTTCCAAGCTCTGTTTGACTCAATGCCCAGGCATATCAAGGTCGTTGTTACGGCCATAGGTGGTTGTTCTGGGTACTGATTTCTCAGGATCTATGCACTCAAAGTGCGTGAAAGTGTAGTCACATATCAGTTCTAATATATTTGTCCAATGAATACCCGTTTATTATCTGCATTTCTTCCTGGTGTGGCATTTTTAATGGCCAGTAGTGTACATAGCCAGAAAAAAAATTAGTACACCTGAAGAACCGACGTCGCCTTTGATCCGCTGATTGCAAATTCCACATGAGGGGTAGTAGGTGTACTCACAACGGTTTAAGAGTAGTCTGTCAACAGCGTAGCGTCATGGCTGTCAGATCATCATCTGTGTGTAGGCTTTATTAGGGATTGTTTAGAGCCATAAAGCTCAGTGTGATTTCAACGCGTGAGGCAAAGACATGCTATGGAGCAGCACTCGTGCTTCCTACAGCTTGTTTGAAAAGGGTAAACTTGTGACTTTCTGAGTGGATGGCTGGCCCTTTCAAGTTTAAGGTTCTGCGTCAGCTGTGGAACGATGGCGGTTACAATGATCTTGTGAATATTATTCCACCTATAGACAGGGTTCAGGACGTCCAGGCAGCACAGAAGTCCGCCTATTGTCTTATTGTAAGGGCAACAATGGCAGAGCACAGGGTTTGCGAGACCAAAAGCAGCAGCATGATCCGTTACCAGCACTGGGGCCACGGACACGCACTCGTCTATGCCCTCTCCCACTCACACCACAGCATTGACGTTCACAGCTCGACTGTTGCCGTCAGCGGTTCACTTGTAAGGAAGAATGGCGATTACTGGTATTCTGCGACGGAAGCAGTTCCTCCCAGTACTCAAGTGATGGTCGTTTGCGCGTACAACGTAGACCTGGCGAGCGCTTTTCCGTAGAGTGCTTTCGTCTAATGAGGGAGTGCCAGGGTTGGGAAATGAAGTTCGCGGTGGAGCGGCTCGTGTTTGCAGCATTACACACAGTTTTACAGTTCCCCCGCCATTAAAGAGAAAAACACTCCTATATTATATACCCGTTCGTCCGCTTTACGAACCTAATGGCGCGATGCCTCAGGCTGTAGCTGGAATGTATAGTAAGCCGAAGTTGTATACCAACTAGATTCCTCTCACAGTATTCTGATGCAATAGCTCCGTACTTAGCTATCATTTACAACCGATCACTCAGCGAAAAATACGTACCCAAAGACTGGAAAGTTTCCCAAGTTACCCCAATATTCAAGAAAGGCAATAGGAGTGATCCCCAAAATTACAGTCCAATCTCATTGACGTCCATTTGCAGTAGGATTTTGTGAACATGTACTTTGTTCGAACATTATTAACTACCTCGAAGAGAACGTCCTATTAACCAATAGTCAACACGGATGCAGAAAGTATCACTCTTGCGACACACAGCTTGCCCTTTATTCACATGAAGTGATAAGTGCTATCGACAAGGGATCTCAAATCTATTCCATATTTCTGGATTTCCGGAAGGCTTTTGAGTCTGTACCCCTCAAGCGGCTTCTAATGAAATTACGTGCTAATGGTATATCTCCCCAATTGTGCGATTGGATTCACGATTTCCTATCACAAAGGACACAGTACGTTGTAATTGGCAGTAAGTCATCGAGTAAAACAGACGTGATATCTGGCGTTCACCAGGGATGCGTTATAGGTCCCCTGCTCTTCCTTGAGTTTATAAACGATTTAGGAGACAATCTGAATAGCTCTCCTAGACTGTTCGCGGAGTTACAATTACGAACAACTTAGACTGGGTTGCGATGGAGTAGCCGAGCGGTCTAAAGCGTCTCGCTGCGGGACGCGCGGTTGCTCGCCGTGGAGGTTCGAGTCCTCCCTGAGGCATGGGTGTGTGTATTGTCCTTAAGTTAGTTTACCTATGTTTAAGTAGTTTGTAAGCTACGGACTGATGACCACGCAGTTTGGTCAGATAGATTTACAAACATTTGAACATTTGAACTTAGACTGGAGAGAACACATGGAAAATATTGTGGGGAAGGCGAACCAAAGATTACGTTTCATTGGCAGAACGCTTCGAAGTTTCACCAGCTCCACCAAAGAGACTGCCTACATCACACTTGTGCGTCCTCTTCTGAAATACTGTTATCCATTGTGGAACCCTCACCAGGTGGGACTGACGGAAGATATTGAGAAGGTTCAGAGAAAGGCAGCTCGTATTGTTTTATCACGTTACAAGGAGGAAAGCGTCACGAAAATGTTGTACGAATTGGGGTGAAAATCATTACAAAATGTTAAAATGTTTGTAAATCTATCGGACCAAACTGCGTCGTCATCAGTCCGTAGCTTACAAACTACTTAAACTAAGGTAAAATAACCTGCGGACAAACACACACACCCATGCCCCAGGGAGGACTCGAGCAACCGCGCGCTCCGCAGCGAAGCGCGTTAGATCGCTCGGCTACTCCACCGCGAGAATCATTAATAGCAAGACGTTATTCATTGCAAAGTTTCAATCACCGACTTTTACTTCTGAATGTGAAAATATTTAGCTACCACCAACCTACTTAGAGAGACATGACCATCCCAATAAAATAAGAGAAATCAGATCGAAAACGAAACGATTTAAGTGTTCTTTTTTCCCCGCGCGCTATTAGAGATTGGAACGGTAGGGTTCTGTGTTCGAATCCTCGCCGAGGATTGTTCTTTTTTTTCTCCTTATTCGATTTTTCACAATCTTCTTCATTTACCTCATCAATACTTTAATTGACTACTATAATACTTAAAAAGGATGTGCATTAAGTCCAAGAACACTTGAAATTATTTATTGCAAAAGAAGCAAACATGGCACAGATATCAGACATATTTGATTTGGAAAAGAAGCCCTGAAAGTTTTTTTTTACTTCTGCATGTATACCGCCACAGCTTAGTTTGGTAATTTGCCGACGGTCAGCGCTAGTGGCAAACATGGCGAGTTGAGGTGCGGAGCGAGCTTTCTGTGTGTTGGAGTTCGACAAAGAAATAAGTGCGCTACAGCTCTTCAACGGATGTTTAGAACCATGTACGGTGATAAGCCACCAACTGGGAAGGCCATTTACCACTGGCACAACAAATTCGTTACGACGGGTTGCTTCTGTCAGGCAAAGAGAAGCCGACGTCCCAGTGTGAGTGAAATGAACGCGGAGCGCGTACCAGAGACATTCATAAGGAGTCCCAAGAAATCGGTACGTTGTACATACCGTGAACTCGAAATGGCTCCAATGACAGTGTGGAAAGTCCTGCGACAGAAGCTGTCTGTGAAACCATTCAAATTACCGGTAGTGCAGAAGTTCAATAACGAAGACAAAGACAAGCTTTTTGAGTTTTGTTCGCAGTTGCAAGAATGGCATTTGTTGATCGCTTAATTTTTGGCGACGAAGCCACTTTTCACGCTAACGGGAAAGTGAACAGGCCTAATTGTCGAATCTGGTGTACAAAGCATCCACACGAATGTAATGAATTTGAGCGTGATTCCCCAAATGTAAATGTTTTTGTATCTTGTCACGTCGAAAACTGAACGGGCCATTCTTCTTCGCCGAGAGCACTGTCTCTGGATAATGATAGTAGGACATGCCGCAGTCTATTGAGTGTTTTTCCCTGTACGCCACTGTGGTATGAGTGTTGCCTGTCGACAGGGGCACTCCATAGCCGGTATAGCCACCACCACCTACAGAGAAGGCCGCGGCGCTCTCGTGTGACGTCAGACAGAGTAGGTTGCGCGCGCATAGCTGACTGGCTCGCTGATTCGGCATAGTGGGCCGTGTCCCAGCGGCTACCCAGTCAGCTATGCGCGCGCAACCTACTCTGTCTGACGTCACACGAGAGCGCCGCGGCCTTCTCTCTAGGTGGTGGTGGTATAGCACCTGAACTCGCCATGTTTTGCGAGTAGCGATGACTATCGGCAAATTACCAAACTACGCTGTGGCAGTATATATAAAAAAATTAAAAAACCCTACTTCAGGGTGTGTCTTCAAAATGACATATTTATAATAACTATACAATGTCTGGTTCTTGAACAATAAGTATTTGCAAGTGTTTCCGGACTTCATGTGCACCTGTATAAGAAATATTGCCAACAATTCGTGCATTTTATTTTCAAAGTATCTATTTATTTTTCATTATTGAAAAATAACTATACAAGCACACTCACATTGAAAACGTGTGTTATTTGAAAATTTTGAACTTTTCCGTTACGATTATTTCCTTCATATATACAACGAACGAATATACAAAGGAAATAAGTAGAACCGAAACGTTCAAAATGCTGAAATAGCACATGTTTTCAATTTGAGCATGGTTTTACAGTCATTTTCCAATAAAGAAAAGAAAATAGATACTTTGAAAATACGAAGAATGAATTGTTTATAAGATTTCATGTATATTATTAAAGTCTATTAACGTACTGATCACTTAAATGAAAAAGAAACTGCAAAAATCGAACAATGAAAGAAATCCCGGGACGAGGATTCGAACCCGGAACCTTCGGCTTGCTACAACTTCGGTTAACAGAGCGGGAGTACGAGTTCATAACACAGGACCGAAAATTTCGAAGCGTTTTTCTCGTGAATGGCTGGCCATGTGGTCGCATGGCTAGGGCACTGTAACACTATGGAGTAGTGCTGCAAACACGTGCCGACCCACCGCGAACTTCATTTCCTAACCCTGGCACTCCCCTCGTGAGACACACTGACCCCTCCCAAAGCCTGAGGATCTGTGGTGCGACAAATTACAACTTTCCTCCACCTTTGGTGTTTGTGGTGGGAACGCTGACCAATGTTGTAAGATCAGTTCTTTCGCATTCTTGCAACAGGAAGATGATCCGTCGCTCCAACAGAAATAGTGCTCGCGCACACACAGCGGATGAAACTGTATGTCCTTATGCAAGACGTGTAGCAACTTCCATGGCCAGCACGATCTACAGTCTTGTCTCCAGTGGAGCACCTATGGGGTATGTTGGAACGACAGCTGACACGCGCGACTTGCTGATCCAAAATTCTTGCAGAACTACGCAAACAGATCGTGCGAGTGTGTAATATTGTATTCCAAGAAAGTATTCGACGTCAGTATGATCGGATGGATGCCAGAATAACCGCGTACTCCGCGAAAGCGTCACTATGATAACCTATATATAACCTATATATAACCTTTCTCTGCCGTTCCATTCTCTAATAGCGCGCGGGAAGAAAGAACACCTAAATCATTCCGTTTTCGATCTGATTTCTCTTATTTTATTGGGATGGTCATGTCTCTTTATGTAGGTGGGTGCTAGCAAAGTATTTTCACATTCAGAAGTAAAAGTCGGTGATTGTAATTTCGCAAATAGATCTCGCCGCAACGAATAACGTCTTTCTTTTAATGATTTTCACCCCAATTCGTGAAACATTTTCGTGGCGCTTTCCTCCCCGTAACGTGATAAAACAAAACGAGCTGCCCTTCTCTGAACCTTCTCAATATCTTCCGTCAGTCCCACCTGGTGAGGGTCCCACAAGGGGCAACAGTACTCCAAGAGAGGACGCACAAGTGTGATGTAGGCAGTCTCTTCGGTGGAGCTGGTGCATCTTCGAAGCGTTCTGCCAATGAAACGTAACCTTTGGTTCGCTTTCCCCACAATATTTTCTATGTGTTCTCTCCAGTCAAAGTTTTTCGTAATTGTAGCTCGTAAGTATTTGGTAGAATTTACGACCTTAAGGTTTGACTGATTTATCGCATAATTGATGTTTAGCGGATTTCTTTTAGTGGTCATGTGTATTACTCCACACTTTTCATTATTTAGTGTTAATTGCCAATTTTTGCGCCATGTAGAAATTTTGTCTAAATCACTTTGCAGTTTCTTTTGATCCTCTGTTGACTTCACTAACCTATAAACGACAGCATCATCCGCGAACAGTCTTAGGGGTGCTATTCAGATTGTCTCCTAAATCGTTTAAAAACACAAGGAAGAGTTGGGGTCCTACAACGCTATCACAATTTGTACTACTATATAACTTCTGAAGGCGTGAGTTTTTCAGTCAACCAGAATATTGATTTATCCTACATGTATCTCCCAAAAATACCATGAGGACAAAATTAGAGACATTACACACCACAACGAGAGTTACCTGCAGTCTTTATTTCCCGTGAACGATACGCAGCTTGGATATGAAAAGCTGGAATAGACAGTGCTAAACGAAGTGACCTCCGCTTCAGTCTTGTTGCAGTTATAAATAGCCGTATCAGGATTAACTCTCTGGCTCCTTTACCTTTCCCAAAGTCATATTGGTAGCCATCCAACCGATTCTTAATTTTCTTTACCATTTTTATGTATACTGGAGAACACGAGGGAATACTTCTACATCTACATACATACTCCGCAATTCACCGTAAGGTGCGTGGCGGAGGGTACACTGTACCACTACTAGGCATTTCCTTTCCTATTCCACTCCCAAATTGAACGAGGAAAAAAAGAATGCCTATATGCCTCCGTACGAGCCCTAATTTCTCTTATCTTGTCTTTGTGATCTTTACGCGAAATGTAAGTAGGCGGCAGCAAGATCGTACTACACTCAGCTTCAAATTCCGGTCCTCTAAATTTACTTAACAGAAATTCACGAAAAGAACGTCGTCTTTCTTCCAGCGATCCCCAATTGAGTTGTCGGAGCATTTCCGTGACACTCGCGCATTGGTCGAACCTACCGGTAACAAATCTAGCTGCTCGCCTCTGAACCGCCTCTATGTCTTCCTTCAAACCGATCTGCTGCGGGTCCCAAATACTTGAGCAATACTCAAGACGTGGTCGTACAAGCGTTTTATACGCGGTCTCCTTTACAGGTGAAGTACATCTTCCCAAAATTCTCCCAATAAGCCGAAGTCGGCTGTCTGCCTTACTCACAACTGTCCTTACATGCTCGTTCCATTTGATATCGCTCTGCAATGTTACGCCTAGCGCAGCGTTAGTGGAATCACAAAAAAGTAGGGGAAAACTGGAAGTAAACTTGAATGTTCACGCATTGCTTTCTTCAGTATCAATCAATGCAAGTGTTTAAAAGCGCAAATGAAAGAGCTTGATCCCATGAGTGTTGTTAGGTAAAAATAATTGCGTAATTTAATTGCAGCCGAATATTTAAAAAACAAAGCGATTAAAATATTCAATGCAAGGTCAGAATGATACCCCGTTTGAATAAAAATAAAGGATGGAGAGAATTAAGTTAATTCTGATAATTGATGACAAATGTGCGAGTGAATACCTATCGTTTACAGCAAAAATGAAGGAGAACGGCCTGACAGACTGACTTCAGTTTCCAGGAAGGACATTCCCATAAGAAATGTACAGAAGGTAATCGCGTTTGAGTATAGAAAAAGGAAGGCGAGAGTTATCTAAATTCTGATACTTGATGACAAATCTGTGGATGTATAGCCTCCGTTTTAAACAAAAATCAAGGAAATCGACCGAGTAGTTTGGTCTGGCCGACTGACTTTAGTTTTTGTAGATTATTTTAACGTATAAGAAGATTGTTCTCGTCAGTAACTTGGATACCTAAGCTGCTACAATCATTGTGTAGCAGACCTCAGACTATCTTCCGAACTGTGTGAATGTTATTTTCCTGAGAGTATTATGGTATATTGCCAGCCTCGTAGATTTATAATGGAAGACGTTGCTTGGGTGCACTAACCTCCAAATCTTTCAAGACGGTATATCCATCGGTTTAGGTTATTGCAAGATTGCACTCATTTTATATGCACGTCTTTTCAGGGTTCACCCGACCCTGACTTCATTTACATGGATGACAGTGCGAGACCGCACAGAAATGCACAGGTGGAGGAACTCTAGCAAAGGGAGTAAATTCAGCGGATGGACTCGTCTGCCTGTTGACCTGACTTGCATCACTTCGAGCACTTGGGGAACGCGATGAGCGGACATACTGCAGCTGCTGGTGTACTACGAGTCCTTGTTACAGCCGGCCTAACCCATCTCCGCCGCATCCCAAGAGTACAGTGGATAAAACGGTCGACTCAGGTACCCGAAATCCCGGCAAGCTTCACGGGATACTTTTAGCTTACCACACCTCAAACTAGCTTGCGCTGTCAAGCCAACGTGACTAAACCTCTGTATAGGGAAAGTATGGCCAAGTTGCTTGTGATGACCATGCTGCACCTCTCCTGCTGCTGCTTCTACATTGATAGCTACAGCGTACAACTGTTTGTAATTGTAGTGGACCAAACAACCCTGGTCATCCGTCCGTCGACTTATTACTTAAACTAAACTATATTAACGCTTGCCGCGGTAGAGTAGCCGAGCGGTCAAAGGCGCCTCGCTGCGGAGCGCGCGGTTGCTCGCCGTCGGAGGTTCGAGTTCACTCTGGGGCATGAGTGTGTGTGTTGTCCTTAGGTTAGTTTACCTAGGTTTAAGTAGTATGTAAGCTACGGACTGAAGACCATGCAGTTTGGTCCGATAGAATTAAAAACATTTGAAATTTGATTTTATTTAATATTCACAGAATATATGACATCAACTGCGATTGGGCAAAGCTGAAAATGTGTACCCAGCCGGGATTCGAACCCTGGTCTCCTACTTCAGAAGTGACGTCTGTTCTTTCGGAACAGACGCCACATGTATATATATAATATGGCGGTGACGGGCAATGATCCTATCGTTAGTGGGGAGGGGTGGGCAAGTTTGAAGCCCTTACTCTTACGGGAATTAGTTTCATAACTACGAGTTTGAGTACTGTGGGCAGGGCGAAGCTGGGAATTTGTATCTGACGGGAGGCGTCCTTAGGGAGTCCTTACAGGTGCGGTGATCACTGTGTCCCCAGTGGTGTAGGGGTCAGCGCAACTGCCTAGAAAGCAGGAGACCCGGGTTCGAAGCCCGGCTGGCTACACATTTTCAGCTTTGCCCAATCGCAGTTGATGTCATTCTGAGAATATTAAATAATAACAACTGCAGGATCAGAAGTGACGTCTGTTCTTTCGGAACAGACGCCACATGTATATATTTGATTTTACATTAACGCTCAACTGAGATGTAGCGTCTCGTGGACCTCCACCATTTTCTTATCGCCTCCCCATTGTTGAAGTATAGAAGCTACACCACCTACCCTCTACCTACCTTTCAGTTTGAGTGAGGAGGTAATTCAATGAAGAGATTGTGTTTTTCTATCATCGTCATTTTCCACACTGATGTGTGAGATGTCTTTGAGACCGCATCATAGCACTTATGTAACTTTCCTCAGGTGTTTTCTTTTTATATATTTGAATTTATTTTCAGCTCTCTAACTTCAAAAATGATTTTAAAGCTGCGGCAGAGCAGCCGAGCGCATTGCGGCGCTATGCTCCGATGCACGAGGTTGTTCCCCTTCGGGGGTTCGAATCCCCACTCGGCCATGGATGTTTGTGTCGCCTTTAGCATCATGTAGTTCGTAAGTAGTTTGTAAGTTTAGGGGCTGATGACCCCGTAGTTAAGTCCTTTAAGCGTAACAAATATTTGAATATTTTTTATGATTTAATAAGGAAACATAGTTGCTGGTCAATATATTACAGAAATTCCGGCAGCTAGGCAAACTACGTCGAACAATTTAAGGGGAATTAGCCTATTTTTGACGTACATTTCAGGCTTGATCCCTCAAGCATTTAGAAAATAATAGTTTAGTGGAAGAATCTTATGAAATTATGAGCAGCTCTAGCTCATATTCAAACAGCTGGTAGACACTTTATGTTGCAGACATCAGATTAAAAACCTCCAAAATTGAGTTTCTTGAGGAGAGTTTTAAAAAGAAAAACATGTAACTCTCTCTCTCTCTCTCTCTCTCTCTCTCTCTCTCTCTCTCTCTCTCTCTCTCTCTGTCTCTCCGAAACTGAAGCGGTAGTCTAATAGCCATGTCGACATGCTGAATATGTCTTACAGGAGAAACATGAAATTCGAAACGGAAATTAAGAGTTTTTAATCAGACAGTCAGAGACTTCACTTTAAAACTTTTTTTTTTAATACATACTATTTTCATTTCAATAACTACTACCTTTGGCATTAAAATAGTTTTCATCAGTCACGTTGATGTGCCTGAGCGCTCTAAGGCGCCTTGATGCAGACGAGCGTTTTTCTCGCCATCGAAGGTGTGAAATCTTCTTGTGTGTGAGTGTGTGTGTGTGTGTGTGTGTGTGTGTTTTGTCATTAGTATAAGTTAGTTTAAGTAGTTTGTAAGCCTAGGGAGTGATAACCACAACAGTTAAACCCTTAGATTTACAAACATTTGAATTTCAGTTTTCAGAAAACACGTCTCACATTTATTTTTAAAAAACTCCCGCGGTCTGAAAGACCGCAACATGTTAATTATGTAAGAAATATCAGACATCCTATGGCAGAGGGACGATCCGAACCTCCGTCGGGAGTGGCCGAACGATCCGAAACATGGCACTCCAGATCGCTTGGCCATTCCCGCGCGGTTACATCGATCGGGCACCTTCTAATGACTTTTAAACCGAGTATGCGAAAACTATTCAGTGAAAAATTTCATTTTTGCCCATCTAATAGTGTGATACATTCGTTTGATAAATGAGTGACTTTCTTTTCGTTATTTTTCATAGTTAATGTGATGCATCATATCAAGTAAACTGTTACTAACTTCTTAACAGATTAAAACTCGGGATCTTTCCTTTGCAGGACACGCGGTCTACCGACTGAGTTAGCCTGGCATGTCTCAGGCCATAAGCCATGGTTCCACAGTATCCTTTTTTGGATGTGAGGCGTGGTACTGGCGCGTGTAAAGCTGTGAGGATAGGCCGTGAGGCATGCCAGGGTAGCTCTATCAGTAGAGCGCTTGCCCGCGAAAGGGAAAAGTACATAGATTTAATCTCCCAAGAAGTTTCCTTTCAGCTCAGACACTGATGTAAATTGAAAACATAATTCTAATTAATTTGTTTCGTAAAATTTTAGTTTTTAGACGTAAAAAAATAAATAAATAATAGAAAAAAAAAAGAAAAAATTGTCTTTGGCGTGATATTAGCTCATACGTAGAAGCATATGAAACGTGGGTGGCCGAGGAGACTGAGGCGCTCCAGTCACGGTCTGCACGGCCCCTACGGTCGGGGGTTCGAATCCCCCCTCGGGCATGGATATTTGTGCCGTCCTAGTTCGTAAGTAGTTCATAAGTAGTTTGTAAGTTTAGGGACTGATGACCCCGTAGTTAAGTCCCATAAGCTTAACGAACATTAAAAAAAAAAAAAAAAAAAAAAAAAAAAAAAAAAAAAAAAAAAAAACACGTGGGTGAAGTATTGGTGTCGAAATTTTATATGAAACTGAGAGCAGGATCGTATGTCAGTTCATTCTCGACGTCAAGCGTTTTGTGTCCGACGGATGGTTGCGCGAAGTGTGCCTAGTTGTAGTGGTGTGGATTTTGCAGTTACTGTAAACTACTTACTGTTCCATTCTCAGAAAACTGTTCAGAAGAAAAATATGATTTTACTCATATTTTAGTCTGATATCTTCACTCGATAAAGGTCTGTGCAGCTTTAAAGTAAGTGAAGTACTGCAAATCGCGAATTATTAAAGAAGCGATTTCGGGTGCTTCGCGTATTGCTGAGTGGTGTTTCGTTAGAAATTGCTACATTTCTCAGTTCAAAAGGAAGCCTATAAACGTTCCATCTCTTCTTGGCTCTGGAAGAATAGCCGAAATACAGCACTGTGGCATATCGCAAAGCGGAACTTACAGAAAGTAAGCAACACTTCTTGTAACATGGAAGCAAGGAATGGGACAAAGGTGTCGGTCAGTATCATGTGACTTGATTTCAACCAATCATGAAGAACAGAGGGCGGCAAGCGACGGGGGATACGATGTCCATACTTACCTTAAACAGGGCTTTAAACATCATTGCAGAATAACGAAGATACGTTTTCGTAGGTTGTTACGCTGAACCCCTCTTATCTCAGGTAACACTGATTATTGTTTGTAAACGATTTTTGAATAGCTTATGTTTCCTACATTAGTGAAATATTCTTGGGAGGATCTGAATTGGACGAAATAATTCATTTAGTGGAACTGAAGGAACTTTTGTAAATATTGAATGTGTTCTGAAAAATAAAATATTCCTTTGCTATCTGTTAAGACACTACAGAATATGAGTTCCTTAAATGAAAAATATTTTATGTTGAGCCTCACATACATCGCGAAAAATAATTTCTTTACTCCATTTGTATATTCACTACAGTCTCAAAACTAATAGTCAGAAGCTTAAGAGATATATTGGCTGAACGTACTTATGAAAATAACTTAAGAATCACTAATAAATTCTTAAAGCCTTGAAAACAGTACGAAAAATGTAAACGATATTGAAAATACAAACTTCTGGTGGTATGTAGCGTAGCACGAAGAAATAAAGACGTAGGTTTCACAATCACGGGCAACTTAAATCAGAAGGAACACATAGGAAATATTGTGCGTTTCATTGGTAGAATACTTGGAGAATACAACAGTTTCGCCAAAAAGAGTCTGCATCGAATACACTTGTACGTCCTCTAGTGCAGCAACTGCTCTGTGTGATATCATCGCCAGGTGGAACCAACGGAGGACACAGGCGTCTTCGTCCACACACACACACATATATATATATTAATAATAAGCAGGTGGATTCTGAGGTTCGAACTGCTGTGTGATAACTTCCCAGCAGTGTCAACTAGTGACAACCAGTGACTTTTTTCGTCAGGATATCAACTGGACTTCATCATTCTTCACATCTTTCCACTTTCACTTAACTCAAGCTCTCTAAAACTTTCAGTTGTTCAGATTGCAGGTGCTAATTTTTTTTCGGGAGCAATAATGTGGACCTGGGCGACAACATTGACGTTGGTAATCATTCTTTCATTCATTATTGAATGATTGTAAACCTATTGCTCTAAGCTGCTTTGGTTATCAGTTCTTAGACTTACGAACTACTGAAACTAACGTACATTAAGGACAACGCATACACCCACGTGCAAAGGAGAACTCGAATCTCCGGCGGAAACGGACGCCCAGTCCGCAGCATGACGCCTTAGAACACGCTGGATTCTGCGCTGCACGGTGGTAATCACGGGCCTCAAAGCGGAACAGATATTCCAAGTAAGAAATTACGAAAGACAGCACATAATCTGACGTCCCGTCACCATCGAGGTCACATGTTTATATGTGACAAAAATTTTGCTTTTTAAACTATGTGAGATTTCTTTTCGAGTGTCTCTTGTAACTAACGAAATATCTGAATTTTTAGTGAAGAAAAGGAAAATTGCACCATACTACTACTTATGTCACAGTTACTTTTACATTACACTGTCGTCACTGTCACCTTCGCGTAGTTTGAGATCAAATAATGGGTACGCGTTGACTAGAAGACACAGTGTGTTGACACGAGTATCGACACGGTGAAACAGGAAGTGTAATTCATCTAAATATGCAAATAGTTACCATTGTCTCAGGGTCCCATCACGCTGTGTTCATGCCCACTGCGTCCGTAACTGACGATATCGCTGGGATAACAATGGCACACATACGTATCGCCATCACCGGAACCCCATTTCCAACGGCCTGCGATGAACGGTTAGTGCCGAAACACTTGTTTCTTCTCGACATTGTTCTCGACTGCCATTTGCTTTGCGAAGTGCTCCGTATTGTGCTTTATAAACTGTAGGTGGCAAGACTACGACATCTTAGATGGAAGATCATCGCCTACGCTTCTCTATCTATAAACTGATTTCACCGTCAGTTTTCTAGGTGTGACGATTGGTGTGGGATCTGTTTCTGCATCAACTTGTTCCTAGCCTTCGGCCTACTTTAGAATGTTGTGAATTAAAATAGTTCCTCATCCTCTGTGTGGGGAGTCGACGACAACGATTAAACAAACTGTGGTTTGTTTCCCCCGCACGTATAGACTACTACTCTGTCCATCTTATCACCGTTCCTTCTTTAAAAAAAAGTTCAAATGTTTGTATAGCTTATGGGACTTAACTACGGGGTTATCAGTCCCTAAACTTACAAACTACTTATGGACTAGCTAACACTAACGACGGCACAAATATCCATGCCCGAGGGGAGAATCGAACCCCCGACCGTAGTGGCCGAGCAGACCATGACTGGCGCGCCTTAGTCCCCTCGGCCACCGCGGCCGGCCGTTTCTTCTTCATTGTTTTGTTTTACAGTCTAGCAGTGACTCTGTTTTCAGGCTTCTTGCGTTATTCTACATATTTCCGTTTTTCGTGTACTTCACCATATTTTCATTCAGATGAAATACGAAACTTCCTGGCAGATTAATATTGTGTGCCGGAACCTGAACTCGAACCCTATTCCGGCACACAATTTTAATTTGCCAGGAACTTTCATATCAGCGCACAGTCCGCTGCAGAGTAAAAGATTCATTCAAGATGAAAAACGTTTCATTTTCCCCTAATTTCGTCATTTGTCCTTCTATCAAGTAAAGTGTAGTCACCTACTTCTGTCAGAAATCTGATGTTGACACTTTCTGTTCTTATCGTCTCTCGTTTAATAAGTGTCGAAATTCACATCTGTGCAACGACGTTGGTATTTTCGTAACTTGATTCAGGAAGAATGTCACATAATTTGTGATGTGATTGTTCATATGAAAATAAACTAAAAAAGTCCTGCGATAATGTGTCCATGGGTCCGATTTTCGGTCGTTATGGAACTGCAAAGAGTTGAACACTACACCATCGATGAGTGATTGAGGACAACTGCGGGGACGCTGAGATGGACAGAATAGTGGTGGGACAGATGACTGACGCATCATACAAGATTTGTGGTGGTTCTCCAACAGATGGCAGCACTGTCTTGTCGCACCGAGCAACAGCTGCAAGTGTACCCAAGCTGAGTAGGGTCAGTGAACAGTCGTGAAGCCGTGTGTGTGCTCTGCCTGATCGATGTTTAATCGAGTGAGTCCATTGTGGCCCTGAATATCAACATTGCCGCGCGGGTATGGAAGTGCGATCTGAGGCACCATGGCATGGATTGCGCGGTCGCTCGCGCCGTAGGTTCGAGTCCTTCCTCGGGCATGTTTGTGTGTGTGTGTTGCACTTAGCATTAGTTAGTTTAATTTATTTTAAGAGGTGAGTGAATTTAGGGATCAATAACGTCAAAAGTTTAGTCCCTAACGGAAAACTGAATTAAAATTATAATTCAACGTACGTTCACCCAAGTTTCTTTACGGCCACTGTAATGGCAGTACCTTTGTGACTACGACACAATACCAGCCGGCCGCGGTGGCCGCGGGGACTAAGGCGCTTCAGTCACGGTCTGCACGGCCACTACGGTCGGGGGTTCGAATCCCCCCTGGGGCATGGATATTTGTGCCGTCCTAGTTCGTAAGTAGTTCATAAGTAGTTTGTAACATTTGAACACAATACCAGAGAAATTGACCAGTGTCCGGATATTTCCCAGAGTTTTTCAAACATTACAAGAATACAGAATTGTACCCAGTGTACCTGTAAGAACAGAATGTGAATACCTGCAACAAGGTCTATCGGAGATTCACTGTTCCACCGTATATAATGACCAAACTGTGAATGGGAGATTAACTGTAATCTTCCTTCTTTCCTTCACTGTACCAGAGAAGTATCCCAGTACCTGAATACTGGATTTACTCAAAGATTGATTGGCCATGCGAAACCATTAACTGACATATGTGATCAATCGACTTAACCCTATTAGGCTTCTTTTTAGGCGGCTGGTTAGAAGGGAATGTGTACGCGAAGAACTTGTAGCTGGAATTATACACGTCCGCATTACAGCTCGCCTAAATGATCTTAGATGCGCAACAGAACAGCCTTCCACTGCGTTCACAAGTGGATTTAGCTGAGTGGTCTTTCTTTGGAAAGTCTCTTTCAGGATGGACCAATCTTCAGTGCCACCATTATTCTGTCTACCAGAGCGCATACACAGTATTTGGGTTAGTAACGTTCATACTTGACTCCTCATTCATTCATGGATGTCTGTAGTTTTTAACGTTAAATCCTACGCTTGCTTCCTTCTTCCTTTTATTTAACAACCCACTCCAGTTCCTTAACCGTCGAAAATTGGACACATGGTACCTGCACTTTTTCGGTTTATTTTCACATGTAGAATCACCTCACAAATTATGTTAAATTCCTTATGACCCATCATGTACAGATAAAACTAGATCTTTCTTCTGCTACTTTTAAACCGTAGTTTGATTGTGTCGCAGACATACCGGAATGTTTCTAGCCTTTCAGTCACTTCAAATGTGACATTACGCCCAAGGTAAAAACATTTGTCAACTTATTTTGTAGTTTCTTTATTAATTTGTAGTGTACTCTAATTGTATCATACTCTCACATGCTGTTATGTTCCGCGTGAAGCTGTTATAGTCATTGCCTTCTTTCACAACAACGTAAAACTTAAATTGTATAGCGAGTGGACAAAATAATATGAATAATGTGCATACTCTACATCTTATTGCAAGTTGGAATCACTGCTGGTGTGTGTTAACACTGAGACGTTACTGCAGTGCCGCGGTGGAGTGGCCGAGCGTTCTAAGACGCCTTGTTACGGAGCGCGCGGTTGATCGTCGTCAGAGGTTCGAGACCTCCCTTCGGCATTGGTGTGAGCGTGTGTGTGTTGTCCTTAGTATAAGTTAAATTAAGTAGTTTGTAATTCCATGGTCACATGACCACAGCAGTTTTGTTCGACAGGTTTACAAACATTTGAACATTTCGCTACCGCAGTGCACAATTGACGTTCGAAGCGCGAGACCGTTCCCCATCGGGGGTTCAAATCCCCCCTCTGGCATGGATGTTTTACCGACTTTCGTATAAGCTAACGGCTGCACTGTAGTACGTTTCACCAGATATGTTACCCACGGTAATGGCAGCGCACACAAAACGAGGTGAAACATCATTGACGAAGAGAAATAGTGGACGGAAACCAACGATAAGTAACAATGATTGACGAGTATTAAGAACGATTATGACCAACCAACATAAAAAAATCCAAGGAAAAGCGGCTGTAAAACTCAACACTCAGTTAGTAGTACTGTTTCGATAACAACAGTACGGCTGGAGCTTAACATTCAGGGAGGGCCTGCGCTTGCCAAACCCTTAATAACGGAAGCCATCGAAAAGCTGCGAAGAAAGTGGGGCCACGACCATAAATCGTGGACACTCGGTGACTGCAAGTATGACTGTGGTGTGGTCCGATGAACCGTCGTTTGGATTACTTCTTACAAACAAATTCAAATGTTTGTAAATCTAAGGGACTCAACTACGATGGTCATTTGTCCCTACCACGTACACTAACTAAGGACGGCACAAACACCCATGCCAGAGGGAGGACTCGAACACCCGACGGCGAACACCGCGCGCACAGTAGCTGGACACCTTAGTGCGCGCGGCTATTGTGCCGCGGCGTTTATGTATCGAAGACCCCAAAAGAAGCTTACGATGCGACAGGTCTACTTCCTACACTTAATCATGAGGGAGGTTCCATAATGACTTGGGCAGCTATATTGTGACATTCAACTGTTTCTATCATTAAGCTCACTGGTCGGATAACTGCGTATGAATATTTCACCATCCTTGGCAGCAAACTGCTTATTATGACTAACATATCGGCAACAAACACTGCCCTATTCTAAAAGTTATAATGCGCCCACACACAATCTAAACGATTCAGAAGTGCTTTGTACAGCGTTAGATAATAAACATTTCCCCTGAATATGAAAATCGCCATGTCTCAATATACGAGGCGTGTTTTTTTAAGTAAGTTCCGTTTTGTAATTTAAAAAGACTTGCTAAGATATCTCAATAATTTTATGCGCACTGGGTAACTACATCTGTTGTCTATTCACTGTCGCCATTAAAATCTGATTCTTCCTTTTTTATGTCGTGTACTGAATGTTTAAGATGCCTCCGGTAATCGTCAATCCCTCCGACTGTGAAGTACGGACTGTTATAAGATTTCTTACTGTTAAAGGCCTAAAAGCGATCGATATTCATCGTAAGATCTGTGCAGTTTACGGAGAAAACACTGAGTGATGGAATGGTAAGAAAGTGGGTGAGAGCATTTAAAGATGGCCGGAAAAATGTGCATGATGGACAACGGAGTGGGCGTCCTTCGGTCGTTAATGAAAGTTAGGTGCTGGAGGTGGACAATTAGGTGAGAGCCGGCCGCGGTGGCCGAGGTGACTGAGGCGCTCCAGTCACGGTCAGCACGGCCACTACGGTCGGGGGTTCGAATACCCCTCGGGTATGGATATTTGTGCCGTCCTAGTTCGTAAGTAGTTCATAAGTAGTTTGTAAGTTTAGGGACTGATGACCCCGCAGTTTAAGTCCCAGAAGCTTAAGAAACATTTGAATTCTGCCGTAGTGACTGGAAAGTGCTCCTCCCAATGTGCAACAGGAAATGCGGTACCAACAAGATGGTGCATCTGAGCACTTTGCACTTTCATTGCGTATGCATTTGGATGTCACCTTTGGTTGAGAACTGGATAGTGCGCAGTGGACCTGCACGTTCTCCCAACTTCAATCCCATTGATTTTTTATGTATCGAAGACCCCAAAAGAAGCTTACGATGCGACAGGTCTACTTCCTACACTTAATCATGAGGGAGGTTCCATAATGACTTGGGCAGCTATATTGTGACATTCAACTGTTTTTATCATTAAGCTCACTGGTCGGATAACTGCGTATGAATATTTCACCATCCTTGGCAGCAAACTGCTTATTATGACTAACATATCGGCAACAAACACTGCCCTATTCTAAAAGTTATAATGCGCCCACACACAATCTAAACGATTCAGAAGTGCTTTGTACAGCGTTAGATAATAAACATTTCCCCTGAACATGAAAATCGCCATGTCTCAATATACGAGGCCCACCTGAAATTTATAGCTCGAATTATAGTAGCATCCGATGTTCATATCTATTTCGACAGGAGTGTCTGAAAAAGTGCGACAGTCACTGCAGCATCGTTGCACGTCGTGCATCAAGCAGGAAGGCGCACTTTCGATCATTTTTGTAACTGTTGTCAAGTAAAGGATGTAGCACTTCAAACCAAGTTCTCATTCAATTTTACGGCTGATAGAGTTAGTCATAATAAACCCGCTCGGTTAGCCGGTGGTCTAACGCACTGCTTTCCGAGACGGGAAGGCGTACCCGGCCCCGGTTCGGATCCGCCCGGTGGATTAACGAGAGGGTTCGGAGTGCCAGCCAGCCTGGATGTGGTTTTTAGGCGGTTTTCCACATCCCCCTAGGTGAATACTGGGCTGGCCCCAAGTCCCGCTTCAGTTACACGCTTCGAAAACAATGCATAACACTTTACATTTTCGTACACATATAACACTCTACACAGACATTTGGGGTACACATTTCCTCCTGGGGGGCATGGGGTGGCGGCAGGAAGGGCATCCGGCCACCCTGTAAATATTAACACATGCCAAATCCGCGTTTTACACAGTGCCGACCCTGCATGTGCGGGAAAAGGGCTAAGAGAGAGAGACAGACAGTCATAATAAGCAACCCATGTCCGCAGCCGCTGAAGACCTAGCTGTCCAGCGCCCAAAACACCCCTATACTATCGTATCCTTCTCATTCACACAAATACATCGAAGACGTTGCCCTACAAAACCCGCAACTGTTACAACTCGGATGCCATGTTGTGTGCCTACCTTCTAGGCGGCGCGCGACGCTATTCAATGACGCCTAACGCCGTACGCTAAAGCCGTCGGCACATGGAGCGTGTATCTGAACGAGTGTGGCCAACGTGGTGAGTTTCTGACGTCACAACGAGCGATCCGCACGTTGGCGAGGCTTTACCAACGTGTCAGGCAGTATCAAGCATGACAGATATTCTCAACGTGCGTCTGAACGATCACCAATAAGGTGGCAGAACGCCACCGACGTCACACCACGTGGCTAGCCGGTGGAGGGGGGACAGCTCTTTTCGTTAGTCATGAAGACGCCATATTGGCCGTCGTATTTCATGGGTTTTATGTATATAATTACGTCTTAAAAATGTATGACATTTGAAAGCAAATAAAAGTAATTGAGTAAACTGAGAATCTCTCGAAAACCGGTAATTAGAGGTACTATTTGTTGGAATAAATAACTGAAAACGTCTTATATGTTGTTAAAAAATTTCCGTATTACAGTAATCTTTCGTTTCAAGGTAAGGCGGACTTAGAAGATCAACACGAATTTTTCTTCACGTCAGCAACCGACATGTATATTAGTAGTGTATAAAATACCTGTAATACCTTCATTGATAGCACTGAGCTATGTTAGTGGCTCTAGTGTAGTCAGCAAAGTCGTGGACTGTAAAGTCGAGTGTTGGGTTAAGGCTGCTTGGAAGCAAATATTTTATCTTGTTATTTTTGGGTTTTCCGATAGACTCAAAGATTTTACTACTTCATAATATTTGATGCAATGTACACTGCATAAGTGTACATTCTCTGAGTAGTGACTGTGTTGGATTCGTTTTATGAACAGAACGGTTTGCGCCTTACTTAGAGTAAAATACGAGCTTTATTGTTGCATGTATTGCGTTTTACACGTTCTTAACATTCTTCTACTGAATAGTAATATTGGCCGTGGAAGAATGACCTTTAAGTTTTACTAAAAAGCGAGGCTGTTGCAATAATGTTTGCTTCATATGAAAACCTTTTCTAATTTTATATCGCACAGTTTGTCAGGAAACTTTTATAATTCGCTGCACTTATTGACATAACATGCAACTTTTATAAGACTCTTATGTTCATAGATATTTTGTTGTTACTTATGTAGGCCTATGTCACAAAATGTAACAGACGTATGGACAAGCGAGGAAATAAGCGATTTAATAGAGGTAAAGCAGGGATTCCACTCTTTTGATTTCGTAAACAGTGTGATTTCAGAACCTGATGCCGCCGACAACTGTCGCTGGAGCGCGCTGCGGTCGCGTGTAGCTCGTTGAGGCACACGTCTCGTATGCTCAAGTTGCACCGTCTCCGAGCGTTCAGCCGCACGGTGGACTCGGCACGTTGACCACACACGTTCAGACACACGCTCCGTGTGCCGACGGCTTAAGGGTTGCGGACATGGCTTGCTTATTATGACTATCTCTGTCTGTCTGTCTCTTTGGTCCTTTTCCCGCACATGCAGGGTCGGCACTGTGTTAAACGCGGATTTGGCATGCGCTGATATTTACAGGGTAGCCCGATGCTCTTCCTGCCGCCATCCCATGCCTCCCCCAGGAGGAAATGTGTACCCCAAATGTCTGTGTATAGTGTTATATGTGTGTGAAAGTGTGAAGTGTCACGAAATGTTTGCGAGTCATGTAACTGAGGCGGGACTTGGGGACCAGCCCGGTATTCATGTAGGGGGATGTGGAAAACCGCCTAAAACCATATCCAGGCTGGCCGGCACTCCGACCCCTCTCGTTAATCCGCCGGGCGGATTGGAACCATGGCCCTTAAATTTTCTTAATTCACGTCAGATACATCATGTCTGCAACCTTGTGATACACTAGCACGAAACGTGTATGTTCTTGATGATTGTGGTGTGAGCAATCAACGAAGAACCACCACAGTGATTCTTCAGTGGAACCAACATTGTAAAGGTGCCATTTGCCACGGGCGACGTCCTTGTTAAACACATTTCCCACGGAAACGTTGCCGCCCCCTAGGCCGCAAGACACCTTAAGTTGATCCCCACTTGCCACCTAATCATTTCCACACACGGCCCGTACGATTACATGATTGGGCTGTTGTAAATGTGATGTTTCATTACGGTAAACGAGCAGCAGTTGGTAGTGGGCCGTTCCCCCTGGACGGCGTGGCAGCAGGTAACGGCCTGTTGCGCCTTGTCGATGGCGGCGCCTGGTCGCGACGCGTTTATCGTAATTACACGGCACGGCCGCGGGTGTCGGGGGCGAGGGCGCGCCGCCTCTCATCTGCCGCTGCCCGCGGCCATTAGGCGGGCCGTTAACGGGCGGCAATCTCTGCTCCCTAGCCGACAGATCTGTTGCCGCCATAGCTGCGAGCACAAGTAGCTGATCAATCAGGCAGCGGGGCGCGCCGGCAGCCAACCAGACACACCTGCCTACGCATTCCGTCCGTGTCTCAAGGCACAGCCTTACTCAGGGGTACTTACCAACACTGATAGTACATCTTAGATTACCGTAGATAACTGGGGAGGGGGCTGTACAGACACCCGAGCCATGTCCATTAAGACTTTCGTCGAGCAATTCAGGTTAAAACTTGAGTGGTCATTCTGACATCATCCGATAACTCTATTAAATTTCGGGTATGCAGCCGCAAGAATTCTCCTCCTTCTTCTGATAAGAGGTATGTCCACAAAGAAAGTTCCATCTTCTTCTAATATACAGGGTGTTACAAAAAGGTACGCCGGCCGCGGTGGCCGAGGGGAATGAGGCGCTGCAATCACGGTCTGCACGGCCACTACGGCCGGGGTTTCGAATCTCTCCTCGGGCATGGATATTTGTGCCGTCCTTACTCTTAGCTAGTTCATAAGTAGTTTGTAAGCTTAGGGACTGATGACCACGTACTTAAGTCCCATAAGCTATACAAACATTTGAACAGAAAGGTACGGCCACACTTTCAGGAAACATTCCTCACACACAAAGAAAGAAAATATGTTATGTGGACATGTGTCCGTAAACGCTTAATTTCCATGTTAGACCTCATTTTAGTATTTCTCTTTAAATGTAAAATGAAATAATTCGTGCAGACAATTGTCAAAATACCCAAGCGGAGGTGGAGTAGCCAAACGATCTAAAGCGTCTCGCTGCGAAGCGCGCGGTTGCTCGCCGTGGAGGTTCGAGTCCTCCCTGGGGCATGGGTGTGTGTGTTTGTCCTTAGGTTAGTTTACCTAGGGTTAAGTAGTTTGTAAGCTACGGACTGATTACCACGCAGTTTGGTCCGATACATTTACAAACATTTGAACAAAATACCCAATTGTTTCGTTAGTATCTACTGTACTTCCTCGATTCACCGCCAGTTGGCCCAATTCAAGGAAAGTAATGTTGACTTCAGTGCTTGTGTTGACATGCGACTCATTGCTCTACAGTACTAGCATCAAGCACATCAGTACGTAGCATCAAATGGTTAGTGTTCAGTCACTGCAATGTTTACAAATGCGGTAATCGAGGAAGTACGGCACATACTAATGAAACAATTGGGAATTTTGACAATTGTCCGCACGAATTATTTCAATTTACATTTAAAGAGAAGTACTAAAATGAGCTCTAACATGGAAATTAATCGTATCCGGTCACATGTCCACATAACTAATTTTCTTTCTTTGTGTGTGAGGAATGTTTCCTGAAAGTTTGGCCGTACCTTTTCGTAACACCCTGTATAAAGCAGAGTGTCCGTATGTTTGTACGTGTTGCATACAAATCTACAGTTTTGTTCCAATCTTTATGAAATTTCGTATACGTAAGCTTCAATCCATGAGGACGGTCGCCGTAAGTGTAAGAAACACATACGATATATAGTTCACGAGATATGACGTCATAAACAATGAGATGTGCGAAAAACTGCTGCATTTTGCGACAATGCTGCCCATTTTCTCCTAAACCATTGGACCGATTTCAAACAAATTTGGTAGACACATTTCTAACCGTGAGGTAAACATTTCTGTATGGTTAAGAATCGCATACGACACATGGTTCAAAAGATATTACGTCATAACCAATAGAAATCGCAAAAAATGCCCTATAATGCGGCGAGACTTTCGAAATACATTGTATGAGAATGACAGTACTTAGCGACTTGTAACAAACTTTAAACATAACTTCAAACCTTTATTATACTTTTTCTCGCTGGCAACCATAGTAAAATGATGAAAGGGAAAAAAGTTTCTCGCTTGCTACTTTTCCGCTGTTTATGGAGTAAACCTCTCGGTATGACGTTACAATTTATAATTTGAACACTACTAACTGTAGCGACAGGAAATTTTACAGACAGTATACACATATATAGTTGAATGTACCTTCTAAATTGTGTCACAGTACGATACGTAGTTCATGAGATATGAGCACATATATAGTTGAATATACCTTCTAAATTGTGTCACAGTACGATGCGTAGTTCATGAGATATGAGCACATAAACAGTAACATTCATAGGAAACCGCCCCATCACGCACCAAGTTTTTATCTATTACTTCTTTACCACTAATTGTATTCCCAGGACATTTTACAGACATACAGCCCTTATTCAAATGAATATATACCTGAAAAATGTCAAGAATAAATAAATAAATACCCGGGCAACGCCAGATTTTAAACTAATTTGGTTATATAAAACAAACGTGTAAGATACAGAAAAAATATTTATTGTACAAAAATCTACAACTGTTAAACTACTTTTCTACAGAGTTTCCGAAATTTTGTAGGTATTTGTCATAGCGTGGCAAAAGTTTCTGTATGGCTACATAGAAGGTTGCCGCCTTTGTATTCAACCATGTGGTAACACACACGTTCTTTCAGCTCGTCGTCATCGTTGAAGTGTTGATCACCAAGGACAGATTTTAGGTGTAAGAAGAGATGAAAGTCGCTAGGAGCGAGGTCCGGGCTGTACGGAGGATGATCAAACACATCCCAGTGAATTTCTCGTAAGAGTTGTTTGGTCACATTATCCGTGTGTGGTCGGAGTCAAAAGAAACAAAACCTTTTGACAGTAATCTTTGGCGATTGTTCTATATTGCGAATCGCAATTTGTTAATGGTCTCGCAGTAACCATGTGCATTGATTGTTTGGCTTCGTGGTAAGAAATCAATCAGCAAAATACCTTTTCTGTCCCCCCCCCCCCCCCCACAAAAAAAAAAAAAAAAAAAAAAAAAAAAACGGTGCACATGACTTTTCGAGGTTAGGCTTAAAATTCGTTAGGGATGAAGCGTGCCTCCATTCCATTGATTGCCCTTTAGTTTCAGTGCTGTCGTACTATACCCAAGTTTCATCCCCAGTGCTATGCGAGCAGGAAATCCATCGTCTTCTTGATGGTAGTATGTCAAAAACTAAAGTGCACTACCTATCCGTTGTTTTTTGTGTTTTTGAGTAAGAATTTAGGTACCCAGCGTGAGCAAAGTTTTCAGAATTTCAGTTTTTCAGTAACATCTAAATTTACATCTACATAGGATACTCTGCAAATCACATTTAAGTGCGTGGCACAATTTCGTGAATTTGTGATTTACGGAACTTACATAGCAAGGGCACTAAGTGTCAACTTACGGCTGTGCTTAATCTGAACTAGTTCATACACACGGGCCTCCACTTCGTTCTTCGTCGCGCACTTGATCACGTCCCTCATTGAACTGTTTGACCCTTCTTCTAACCATTGAATCACTCATAGCATTTCCTCTGTAAACCTCGCAGATTTGCCGATCAATTTCCTTTCTTTTAACTTTCTTTCCTTTCATAAAATGAATCACAGATCAGCTTTCACACACGGTGCCATTTTCAATTACGGCTGGCATTTAAAAAAGCACTACAATGTACAAGTAGTCTGCAGCGATCCGAAAATTGCGTACATGTCTTCTCATTGAGTCTTCCGCGGATAGAGTCTATATAAGGTTCAGCTACCCGCAGACTGACACTCCAGAGCTCTCTTCCTCGTTTTAAGCTCGCGGTCCGCGCTATTGCGCATGCGACCGCAGCAGTAAATCGTTCAAATAATTTTACAGATTTTTCGTACAACGTTAAACAACGACTTCTTTTGTAGCTCTTCGAACCACGATTTTGTGAAACATAGCTTAGAGTCACAGTAAATCTTCAAATAAATATACGAAGGTTGAAACTTAAATAGTGGCAAGTATTTATTCACAACCGACACAAAAGCATTACATGTTTCCACCTGTTACTGTCCTTCAAAGTAGTCACAGGATTCATGTAGAACCCGTTGCCATCGATGTGCAAGGCTTAGTATACAGTTAGCAGAGCCTATTCTGTTGATGGTGGGAATTGTGCGGGCTACTGCCTGTCGAATCTCTGGAACAGTTCTGAGGCGAATACCACGAAGTGGTTCCTACATCTACGGAATCAAATCAGAGTCACAAGTACTTAAGCTCTACATCTACATCTACATACATACTCCGCAATTCACCGTAAGGTGCGTGGTGGAGGGTACACTGTACCACTACTAGTCATTTCCTTTCCTATTCCACTCCCAAATTGAACGAGGAAAAAAAAAGAATGCCTATATGTCTCCGTACGAGCCCTAATTTCTCTTATCTTGTCTTTGTGATCTTTACGCGAAATGTAAGTAGGCGGCAGCAAGATCGTACTACACTCAGCTTCAAATTCCGGCCCTCTAAATTTACTTAACAGAAATTCACGAAAAGAACGTTGTCTTTCTTCCAGCGATCCCCAATTGAGTTGCCGGAGCATTTCCGTGACACTCGCGCATTGGTCGAACCTACCGGTAACAAATCTAGTTCCGGGAGTATGGTGGATGGTGCAGTACTTCCCAGCCCTATCGGCCAAACAGAGCAGCCACAGCCTGCGCTGTATGCGCCCGCGCATTGACGTGCAAAATGATGGGTGGCTTGTTTCTTTCGCAAGGCCGATCGCAGGTGATGCTGCAAAAAACGAGCAGTAATACTGTGCATTGACTGTATGTCGTGGAGGAACGTAATGCTTAACGATAACACCATCATAGTCGAACACGACAATCACCATAACTTTCACCATACTGGGGATCTGACGCACTTTCGACTTTCGCGGCGATCCATAATGACGCCATTCGTGGGATTGGCGTTTCAGTTTCGCTCGTACGATGTGGCCCATATCTCATCCAACTTTACGATACGGCGTAACAAAGTCTCCCCTTCCCGCTCATAGCTCTCGAAGTGCGTCTGAGCAGCGTCGTAACGCATCCATTTCTGTTCCGTCCATTCATGCGGAACCCATCATGATGCAATTTTTCTCATGCCCAGGCGTTCCTTAGGGCACGAAGCACAGTCGTATGTGCTAATCCGGTTTTGTGGGCGAGCTCACGAATCGTCTGGCGTCGATCACTGATCAGGTACGTGGCGGCTGTATGCACTTTCTCTTCAGACACGCTTAGGACGACCCCATCGATGCATGTCTCCCACATTTAGCCGACGTTCTTTGAAGGCTTTTACCCAACGTGCCACTGTTGTGTACGGCAATACCAATTGTGCGCGCGCGTCGCGAAGACCTTGATGACACTGTCATGTCGTACGACCTCTGGCACAATCAATCTTGATCCATTTCCGTTGTTCCTGTTTCGGTAACACAGTGACAACGCTACGTTGGACCACTCGCTCACTAGTGACTGCGTACGCCGGTGACGTGGGAAGGGCGATTCCATTTGCTGGGAGGTAAGGTAGGTATGTTAACAACGTGTGCTATCAGCGACAATAGCAGATTCCATTGCTTAGTTTCTGCACAGCAGTGTTGTCACTATTCAAGTTCCAACCCTCTATTATATATATGATAAGATGATGTTCAGATATTTGTAGAGCTTATGGGACTTAACTACGGGGTCATCAGTCCCTAAACTTACAAACTACTTATGAACTAGCTACTACTAAGGACGGCACAAATATCCATGCCCGAGGGGGGATTCAAACCCCCGACCGTAGTGGCCGTGCAGACTGTGACTGACGCGCCGCAGTACGCTCGGTCACCTACATGATAAGCATGTTCAAATTAACATGTTAAATACTGGTAAACGTAAAAAATAATTTCAATCGATTGTAATTGTTTACGGCTTTCTATTGTTTTCTTATTATTATTATTTTCATAAGGTATCAAACTGATGTAGTCAGTTAACCCCTTCCAACACAAATTTTATTAATTTGTGAACAAGTGTTTCTTTGCTTATTTCTATTGATAATGGTTGAAATAATGTATATTTTTTTTAATATATTTTAGTTTTTGGAGGGAAATTTCGGATGACTTCATATGGCATCATTGGGTAGGATATGTTTCCTCTACCACACCTGACACTTTTCTTGAACTGTTTACTATTAACTTAGAGATTTTTCAATAATTTATTAATGAAATTTTCAAATTATTTTGTTTTCTTTACCTTGATATAATACTTCGAAATTCTTGCTGTTTGTACACCAATTTAGACATTAAGCAACAATCCATACAATGTGTTTTAGCCCAATGCTCCTCTGTTTCCTCGAAGTAATGGTAACTAAGGTACCTGCAATGAATTTTAGAAAGTTCTGCAGTTTTCATTATAATCCTTGGTCAAATGGTTGGGCCTAGAGTAACAGATAAGGATGACGATGCCATATGGCATCATCGGGCTGTAAACAGTTAACACACTACTTAAACTAACTTATGCTCCTTCAAGCATGGCTGCGTGTTGTCTTTAGGTTAGTATATCGAAGTTTAAGTATTTTGTAAGCCTAGGGACTGATTACCATAGCAGTTTGGTCGCATAGATTTACGAACATTGCCGGCCGCAGTGGCCGAGGGGACTGAGGCGCTCCAGTCACGGTCTGCACGGCCACTACGGTCGGGGGTTCGAATCCCCCCCTCGGGCATGGATATTTGTGCCGTCCTTAGTCTTAGTTAGTTCATAAGTAGTTTGTAAGTTTAGGGACTGATAACCCCGTAGTTAAGTCCCATAGACTTTACAAACATTTTTTTTTTACGAACATTGGAACTCTTTTTTGAAGGAGGCGTGGCCCATGGTTTTAAAACGCTGGTTTAGGGCATAAATTATAGTATTCAATCGCGTTATTGATTCTGACTACAGTCCACCGCCCCCTCTCCCCCCTAGCGTGGCTCAACACGTTCGATGAGAGGGCTGGATGCCTTCTGTATTACATACAGTGAGCCAAGAACTCAACCATCAACATAGAACAAGTAAAGTACCAGGGCCGCAAGGAACGCATATACCCGAGGAGGGAGGAAAGAAACTAGAAAGCATCACTGACTTCCATACAAGGGGCCCGGGTTAGATTCCCGGCTCGTCATTGTCAAAACGTGATCACCCACGTTGCGACAAAAAACTTGGAACATTCCATGCAATGTCTCAAGGGCGTGTTTTTTTTTTTTTTTTTTTTTTTTTTTTTTTTTTTTTTTTTTTTTTTTTTTTTTTTTTCAACACCTATCAAACACACAAGTAATCACGGGCGAGAAACCTATCGGATCATTTTCCCTGTTTCTAACCACAAATTGCTACGAGAGTAAAAATCCCTCATCCGCGAGTTTTTTCCCGGATGCCTAGATAGGTGCTATTGGGCCCTTTGTACTGAGACGTGTACGTGCCGCAAAGCGCAGCCTCAGCCTCAGCCTCAGGCATTGCGCGTGGCGGCGCCGCGCGGTCTGGCGTCACGTGCGCACACGTGGCACGTGGCACGTGGCACGTGGCACGTGGCGGCCCAGCGCCATCTTGCGGGCCGCCTGCCGATCGATGGGGCGTCCACAAAGGGCGCGAGATCACGACACGTGACCGCCCTCTCACGAGACGCATTACCGGCTTACCCCGCTCTGTTTGCCTACGCCGCTGTTACCGGCCTGACAAACGCCCACTGAGGGCGCTTTATTTAGGGGCTGTTACACGGATGGAGCACTTCATCCCACCCCAACCATCACGTTGAGGTATCTCTCACGTTTTATTGAATACCAATACAACCCCCCCTTCGTCCCCCATCCTCGATTCTAGAGGGTGTTTCACTATTGTCTTTACACACTTGTCTAGGTTGTACAGGGGACAATGAGATAATGTTTTATACAGGAACCTACCGGGAGTGTACATAATAATAGGATCACATGTTACTGACACAATAATTGTATATTGATTAGCAGTTGCCCACCATTTGACTTTGAGAACAGCTCCAATATTTCGAGTAACAGGCTCGTCAAGTATCTATGTTCACTGCTCAAAACAAGTAGGGCATTACGTGAAGTATCACACACAATAAACAGATGGTGACGTATTTTATTCAGATATTGGTTACAGTTGTAATATGTGTGTGATACATTACGATATGCTGCAGTCTAAACTCTTGAGGTTTACATGGCGTTTACTTAGAGTGAGGCACTATAGGGCTTCCACAACAGTGAAAAACTCATACCCGTTGCTCTCTAGTATAGTGTGTAATCACCTCGAACGGTCAATACAGTAACGCGATTATGTGGCATGCACAGTACAGGATTATCAATCAGCTCTTGAGGGATATTTGGGCAGTCTTCCATAAATGCAACATCCAGCTCTGCAACAGTCTGCTATGTGCATTCCAGATATGCTTGCTCAATCGTGCTTAAGTCCGGTGAACAAGCTGGCCACTCAGTTCGTTCAGTTCCCTCAGTTTCAAGCATGTTGTCCACCAGTGCTGCTCTCTCGGGACGAGCGTTATCGTTCACCAGAAGGAACCCATATCGTATGGCACCAGCATAGGGCAAAATGAAAAGTCTAAGGATTTCATCTTAATGCCTCTGAGCAGTCAAAATGTCATTCTGATCGACATAGAGATCCGCACTATAGTGATATCTTATTCAGAACGTCCTACAGTTGGTTTTGATCTTCAGATGATTTTACTAGGTGGTAAATGACGCCGTCATCTGCAAACAACCTAAGAGAGCGACTTAGAGGTGCACCTAAATCGTTTATGTAGATAAGGAACAGCAGAGGACCAATAACACTACCCTGTGGAACGCCAGAAGTCACTTCTGTTTTAGTCGATGCCTTACCATCCGCACGTCCACCACCATGATATGGTGATATTTACTGCACGTAAGCAGGATTGTTCTGAGTTCCACTTTCTCTCCAGATGAGGCAACAACGACTGTCCGGCTGAACACAAAATCTTGACTCATCTGTGCTCAGAACTCGGCGTCAATCGTTACGAATCCAATCCTGATGTTTCGTCGCCCAGTTCCCGCAGGCACCCCATAGACACAAGGCTTCACAACAGCCCGTGCCCGGTAACACCGACCAGGCCGCGGCCACCAGCTGAATGGCTGGCCGCTAGGGTACAGCCCACAGCCTAGTAGTGGCCAGCTAGTAAACTGGCATTCGCGGTCTGGTCACCGTGACGTAGCACGGTCTGTCGTGAGTCCTTGTCTCTAGGTACTGTTGACTGAAAGGTGTCGTGGTTATAATGGGACACATACCATAGTCCTCCATGTGTAAAAGCCACATTTCCTAAGGCGAAATGGGACTATCGTCGTGCTGCCTGCAGGGTGCGATGCAGCTGAGTTGGATTCAGCCTTCTGTCTCGACGGACTGTTAAACGGAGATGATGGTCATCTCCTGCTGTTGCTACCCATGGACGACCGTGGCCTTGCCTTCTTTTAACGGTCGCTGTTGTCTGAAATGGCACCCAGGTCCTAGAAATTACACTTTGAGACACTTAAGAAGCTGCAGTCACCTCCCTTTGTGTCCTTGCCGCTTCCAACCTTCCTATGGCTCTCCATGCCATAACTTCGGGTAAATCACGTTGTTGTTTCATTGCATTACCTTATCACTACACTATCTGAACCCAACTGCTCGTGTAATTCGTTTGATAAAATAAAGACAAATCAACAGCGACCCCTCTGCACTAAATTTCTGTTATTATCACTATCTCTGTTGGCGTTACGTTGTTGCCTCCACGCCGTAGAACTGAAGGAAAGACGTCGAACTATCTTAGTACATTCTGCCGATGGCACTACTTCAGAGCCGGCCGCGGTGGCCGAGGAGACTGAGGCGCTCCAGTCACGGTCTGCACGGCCACTACGGTCGGGGGTTCGAATCCCCCCTCGGGCATGGATATTTGTGCCGTCTTTAGTATAAGGTAGTTCATAAGTAGTTTGTAAGTTTAGGTACTGATGACCCATAATTAAGTCCCATAAGCTGTACAAGCATTTGAAGCACTACTTCAGAACCCAGATATCACAAATGATCGCCTAATTGTCTTGGCTAGTGTAGAATAACAGGCTTCGCCCAGAGAGTGGACTAACCTACATCTACATGGGGTACTAGGAAAATCACATTTTAGTGCCTGGCAGAGGGACATCGAACCATCATTATACTATTTATGTCCCATTGCATTCACGAATAGCGCGCGGGAAAAATGAACACTGAATCGCTCCGTTCGAGCTCTGATTTCTCGTATTTTATTCTGATGATGATTTCTACCTATGTCTGTAAATCTATCGGACCGAACTGCGTGGTCACCAGTCCGTAGATTACAAACTACTTAAACCTAGGTCAACTAACCTACGGACAAACACACACACCCATGCCCCAGGGAGGACTGGAACCTCCACGGCGAGCAACCGCACGCTCCGCAGTGAGGTGCTTTAGACCGCTCGGCTACTCCACCGCGGCCGTATTTTATTCTGACGGTCATTTGTAACTATTTAAGTGGGAGTCAACAATATATTTTTGCATTCGGTGGAGAATGTTGGCGATTGGAGTTTTGTAAGTATCCCACGCAGCAGTGATAAGCGCCGTTGTTGTAATGATTCCCATCCCAGATCCTGTTTCATTTCCGTAACGCTGTCTCCCCTGTATCGTAACAATACGAAACGAGCTGCCCTTCTTTTGACTCTTTCGATGTCCTCCGTCAGACCCACCTGATAAGGATCCCACACTGGGCAGCAATACTCCAAAACTGGACGGACAAGCGTAGTGTATGCAGTTTCTTTTGTAGTTCTGCCGCATCTTTTAAGGGTTCTGCCAATAAAACGCAGTCTCTGGTTCGCCTTTCCCACGACATTATCTACGTGATCTTTCCAGTTGAAGTGTGAATAGTAATTCCTAGGTATTTTGTGGAGTTTACGGTCTTCACTTTTGATTGTTTTATCTTGTAAACAACGCTTAACGGAATTCTTTTCGTACTCATGTGGACGACTTCACACTTCTCATTATTTAGAGTCAATTGCCAATTTTTACACCATACTGATATCTTATTCAGAACGTTCTACAGTTGGTTTTGATCTTCAGATCATTTTACTAGGCGGTAAATGACGCCGTCATCTGCAAACAACCTAAGAGAGCGACTTAGAGGTGCACCTAATTCGTTTATGTAGATAAGGAACAGCAGAAGACCAATAACACTACCCTGTGGAACGCCCGATATCACCTCTGTTTTAGTCGATGCCTTACCATCGATTACTACGAACTGTGTCCTCTCTGACAAGAAATCCCCTATCCAATTGCAAATTTGGGGCGCTATACCATAACCACGCAATTTGACTAAAAGCCGTTTGTGAGGTACGGTGTCAAAAGCTTTCTGGAAATCAAGAAATACGGAATCGATTTGCGAACCTTTGTCGATAGCACCCATCACTTCGTGTGAATATAGAGCTAGTTGTGTTTCGCATGAACGATATTTTCTAAATCCGTGTTGACCTTGGGTCAATAGATCGTTCTGTTCAAGATAATTCATAATATTTGAATACAGGATATGTTCCAAAACCCTGCTGCAAATTGACGTCAATGAAATAGTCCTGTAGTTTAGTGGGTTACTCCTAATGCCTTTCTTGAATATAGGTGTGACCTGTGCAACTTTCCAATCTTTTGGTACAGATCCTTCTTTGAGAGAGTTAGTTGCTGCACTACTCTGATGATATCTACTTCTACTTTACTCATTACGGCCTTTGTTCGTAATTCGAAAACTGGAATATTGCTTTCGTCGTCTGTGGTGAAAGAGTTTCTAAAAGCTATCTACATCTACATCTACATAGATACTCTGCAAATCACATTCAAGTGCCTGGCAGAGGGTTTATTAACCACTTTCATAACTTTTCTCTACCGTTCCATTCTCTAATAGCGCGCGGGAAGAAAGAACACCTAAATCGTTCCGTTTTCAATCTGATTTCTCTTATTTTATTGGGATGGTCATGTCTCCCTAAGTAGGTGGGTGCTAGCAAAATATTTTTACATTCAGAACCAAAAGTCGGTGATTGAAACTTAGCAAACAGATCACGCCGCAACGAATAACGTCTTTCTTTTAATGATTTCCACCCCAATTCGTGCAACATTTCCGTGACGCTTCCCCCCCCCCGCCCCCCGTAACATTATAGAACAAAACGAGCTGCCCTTCTCTGAATCTTCTCAATGTCTTCCGTCAGTCCCACCTGGTGAAGGTCCCACAAGGGGCAACAGTACTCCAGGAGAGGACGCACAAGTGTGATGTAGCCAGTCTCTTTGGCGGAGCTGGTGCATCTTCGAAGCGTTCTGCCGATGAAACGTAACCTTTGGTTCGCCTTCCACACAATATTTTCTATGTGTTCTCTCCAGTCAAAGTTGTTCGTAATTGTAACTCCTAGGTATTTGGTAGAATCTATGACCTTAATGTTTGAATGATTTATCGCGTAATTGAAATTCAGCGGATTTCTTTTAGTGGTCATGTGTATTACTTCACACTTTTCTTTGTTTAGTGTTAATTGCCAATTTTCGCACCATGCAGAAATTTTGTCTAAATCTCTTTGCAGTTGCTTTTGATCCTCTGTTGACTTCACTAACCGATAAACGACAGCATCATCCGCGAACAGTCTAAGGGAGCTATTCAGATTGTCTCCTAAATCGTTTATAAACACGAGGAAGAGTAGGGGACCTATAACGCTTCCCTGTGGAACGCCAGATATCACTTCAGTTTTACTCGATGACTTACCGTCAATTACAACGAACTGTGTCCTTTCTGATAGGAAATCGTGAATCCAACCGCACAATTGGGGAGATATTCCATAAGCACGCAATTTCATAAGAAGCCGCTTGTGGGGTACAGTGTCAAAAGCCTTCCTGAACTCCAGAAATATGGAATCGATTTGAGATCCCTCGTCGATGGCACTTAACACTTCATGTGAATAAAGTGCAAACTGTGTTTCGCGAGAGTGATACCTTCTGAATCCGTGTTATCTACTGGTTAATAGGTCGTTCTCTTCGAGGTATATTTAGTAACTCTCCATTCATTGTCTCCTGTGCTGTTGTGAGTGCAGTCAAGGTTGTCGCTGAAAGCAGACGAGGAGAACGGCAGCTGTACAGAGCCGGAGACGCTGAGGGGAAAAGTCCGCGAACCGGGCGCTTATCAGGGAGATGCAGACCGGCCAGCACGCAAAACGCATTACGGCGGCGGCATGCGGAGAGCACCTGGGGAGCGCTCGCGGTGAATTAAACTCCCGCCGCTATCGCGGGAATGCGTCGTCCCGACATGCACCTCGTTCCTCTCCCTGCGCGCCACAGATGCTATCTCCCCAGCCCAGATTTATGGCTCTCTCCGCTCCTGAATGAATTCTCAGAAGGTATTTTCATGAACTCCACGGATCTCTGCCCGCACACGCACATATACGTCCATTGTTAACCACACGCGATATGCAAAGCACAATATACATATTACGGTAATGTTTACCTTAAATTTTTCTGTGGCAGTTCACCGCATAACGTAGATCAAAACGACTTTATAAGATTATTTGAAGAACTTTTATCTCAGATGCTTTGAAGGTGTTGTTATCAAACCAGATAGTTGTTGTTATTATTATTGTTGTGGTCTTCAGTCCGGAGACTGGTTTGATGCAGCTCTCCACAATACCCTATCCTGAGCAAGCCTCTTCAACTCCACATAAGAACGGCAACCTACATCTGTCTGAATCTGCTTACTGTATCCATTTCTTGGTCTTCCTCTGCGGTTTTTACCCCACACATCTTCCCTCCAATGCTAAATTCACTATTCCTTGATGTCTAAGAATGTGTCCTACCAATCGATCTCTTTTTTTAGTCAAGATATCCCAGAAATTTCTTTCCTCCCCAATTCTTTTCAGTACCTCCTAATTAGTTATGCGATCCACACAAATAACTTCAGAAAGGACTTCCTTAGGCTTAAATCAATATTCGAAGTTAACAAATTTCTCTTTTTCAAGAACGCTTTTCTACCCATTGCCAATTCTGCACTTTATATCCTCTGTACTGCGACCATTATTTGTTATTTTACTGCCCAAGTAACAAAACTCATATACCTCCTTTATTGTTTCGTTACCTAATCTAATTCCTTTAGTATCACCTGATTCTCTTAGACTGCACTCCATTACACTTGTTTTACTCTTGTTAATGTTCATCTTATATGCACCTTTCAGCACACTATCCATTCCGTTCAATTGCTCTTCCAGGTCCTTTGCTGTCTCTGACAGAATTACTGTGTCGTCGGCAAAACGCAATGTTTTTACTTCTTCACGCTCAACTTTAATTCCTTCTCCAAATTTCTCCTTGCTTTCCTTTATAGCTTGCTTAATGTACAAATTGAATAAAATTGGAGAAAGGCTACAACCCTGTCTTACTCCCTTCCCAACCACTGCATCCCTTTCATGCCCTTCAACTCTAACAACTGCTGTCTGGTTTTTGTACAAGTTGTAAATAATCTTACGCTCCCTATATTTTACTCCTGCTTGCTTCAGAACTTGAAAGAGTTTATTCCAATCAACATTATCAAAAGCCTTCTCCAAATCTACAAAAGCTAGATATGTCGGTTTGCCTTATCTTAATCTATCTTCTAGTATAAGCCGTAAAGTCAGTATTGCCGCCTCCCGTGTTCCTACATTTCTCCTGAACCCAAACTGATCCTCCCCGAGGTCGGCTTCTACCAGCTTTTCCATCCTTCCAAACAAGAAAGACATATGGAAATTCAGAGTAGGAATGTGGTAGCGGCGCATGCTTCATGTTTTGGTAATTATGTCGAAGCTTTGTTACATTACTGTTACCAAGATTGTACAAAAAATATTAGCCTGTATTTCAGTGATTGCCTGCCTTTCCCTAGGTATTTATTGGACCAGAAAGTTTTTAAATGTCTCTTGACCAACACCAGTGGCTTAGTAAGGTGAACAGATGGGGCATAACAGCTTTCAGATAACTGCAGAACGACATGTTGGCCGTAGCTGTTTATTATTTCACAATGCTAACGGTTTCGGTTATTTACCATTATCAAGCGTTAGCAGAGATTAGCTAATAGCTTAACATGTCGAAATACAAAAATGTGTTATAATTTTGTATTTTTGTATTTCGACATGTTAAGCTATTAGCTAATCTCTGCTAACGCTTCATAATGGTAAATAACCGAAACCGGTAGCATTGAAAAATAATAAACAGCTATGGTCAACATGTCGTTCTGCAATCACCAGTGGCGTGGAGGTGGGCGTTTCCAGAAGAGCTTACAGTTTGAACTCTGGGTCTTTGTAAATTTTCTATGGCCCTGTGAAATAATTGTGCATGTAAAACTTGTTTCCTTTTTCGCTGTTATGTACTGTGCTTTAGCAGCGTGTAAAAGTAATTCTGAAGAAGATCCTGTAAGATGCGAAACACAGGTTGTGGATCCCAATGAAGGGCCTCAGTACAATTCATTCAGCACGCAAGAATTTTCAAATATTTTACAATTATTTATCAGTATTTTAGAATGGTGAATGGTGAAATCCACTATGTCTAGTTTCTATGCTTATATCAGTTCGGACTCACACGAGAACCAAACTGATGTTGAGAATACAGAGTTAGAAGCACTTCATACTCTCCCGTGGTCAAAGTAAGATGTTTAAATGTTTTTACATCTGTGGGACTTATCAAATTCTGAAATCAGCAGGAGTAAAATATGGGAAACGGAAGGTTCTTTACAACTTGTACTGAAACCAGACAGCAGTTATCAGAGTTGAAGGGGATGAATCGGATACAGAGGTTGGGAAGTCAGTAAGACAGGGTTCTAGCCTTTCTCCAATGTTATTCAATTTGTACACTAGAGGAACTGTTAGTGGAATGATAAAAAAGTTCGGAAAAAATGGAAGTAAAGTTGAATGTTTACAAATAGCTTTCTTTAGAATCAATCAATGCAAGTGTTAAAAAGCGTAAAGAGCTTGATCCATTGAGTGTTGTTAAGTCATAAACAACTGCGTACCTTAATCAGAAGCGAACTTATCGTAAAACAAAGCGATTAAAATAATCAGTGCAAGGGCAGAAGGATACCGCGTTCAATATCAATAAAGGACCGAGAGACTTAAGTTAATTCTGATACTTGATGACAAATCTGCAATGAATACCTTTCGTTTAAAGCAAAAATGAAGGAAATCGGTCGAATAGAACGGCCTGACCGACTGAATTTAGTTTACAGAAGGGACATCCCCATAAGAAGTAATAGAAGGAAATTATTCTCACTGATAACCACCATGAAAGAAAAAAGTTCCTCGCTTATTTTATTTCGCTATTCATGCCGTCACACGTCACCATCTGCATTAGCGTTCTCATTTATTACTTTTTAAACACTAATTTCAGTCGCAACACACTTTACAGAGAGTATCTACATATGTCACGGAATGCCACTACAAAATATGTGACTATATGGCACGTAGTTCTTTATATATCACGTGACAGGCAATTACTTGTTAGACGCGACTTCTGCTTGCATTAGCGCCAGAGGAACATCAGCACGGTATGTGACGTTTTAATTTATTACTTCTTTACATTTTTCAGACATTAGCCACAAATATGACTGAATCTATATTCAACATGATATCATAGCACGCCACGTAATTCAGGAGAAACGACTTCGTAAACAGATACGTGAAATATTAGCTGTTGTCTAAAGTAGAATTAAATTCCCCTACATTCATCCAGTGAGAACACTTTGTGACTTGCAGCAAGCTTTAAACACAGTTTTAAACACATTTTTCCTCGATTATATGCTCAAACATTTAGCACTTTAACTCGTTTTAAGGTATTCAGACATTTGAAGCAGTTGAAACTTCCTGGCAGATTAAAATTGTGTGCCGGAACCGGGACTCGAACCTGGGACCTTTGCCTTTCGCGGGCAAGCGCACTACCGACTGTGCTATCCCGACACGATTCACGATGCCGCCTCACAACTTTACTTCCGCCAGTACCTCGCCTCCTACTTTCCAAACTTCACAGAAGTTCTCTTGCAAACACGCAAGACTAGCACTGCTGGAAGAAAGGATATGGTGGAGACATGGCTTAGCCACAGCCTAAGGGATGTTTCCAGAATGAAACTTTCACTCTCCAGAGTGAAAGTTTCATTCTGGAAACATCCCTTAGGCTGTGGCTAAGCCATGTCTCCACCATATCCTTTCTTCCAGCAGTGCTAGTCTTGCGTGTTTGCAAGAGAACTTCTGTGAAGTTTGGAAAGTAGGAGGCGAGGTACTGGCGGAAGTAAAGTTGTGAGGCGGCATCGTGAATCGTGTCGGGATAGCACAGTCGGTAGTGCGCTTGCCCGCGAAAGGCAAAGGTCCCAGGTTCGAGTCCCGGTTCCGGCACACAATTTTAATCTGCCAGGAAGTTTCATATCAGCGCATACTCCGCTGCAGAGTGAAAGTTTCATTCTGGATTTGAAGCAGTTGTTTACAAGGGATTTCAGCTCTCTGGTATCGGGTATTTTACTAGTGAGAAAAACATGCTAGAGGTTCAGTAACTCTCTGGCATTCTTCAGAAGTTCCAGGTTGAACTGTCTCTAGAATATGGTGACGAATATTCACTGTCTGGAAGGGATAATAGTACATGTGAGAGTCAGGCTATTGTTTCACTTACTGTATTTAAATTACCCTTTGAATAGCGTTGGAAACTGACATGAAGACAGCCACTCTTCACTGGGAAAGTATTTGTAAAATGAGCTACGAAATAAGATAAATGTACTTGAAAGACTAGGTTTAATAGTATCGCACGTCCACCGCTGCGTCCAGACTTACGAAAGTTTTAATAACGCCGACTGCCAATTTTGTACCTGACAACAGCATAGTTGCGCAGAGGGGAAACTAGACACTTCTTATTTTTACAATTCCTTGTGGTATATTTGCTCAGATGATGCTCGAATTTCATAAGTAACTGATCGCGGAAGTTGTTCAAAAAATGTAATTCAACACTTTATTTTCAAACAACTTACGTGTATGCTGCCGGATGAAGTCGTCGACCACTGCCGATAATTCAACAGGAATACACCCTGCCATTCTCAAGGCACAACTGCACTCAAGGAAGCAATGTGCAAGCAAATTTAATACCTCGCTTTGCAAGGATAAACAAGGAAGGTAACACAGTACAAGTAACACCAGAGTGAACACAACCAAAGATGACCAACATAAGAAATATCGATAGTGACTATTATTCAACAAGTGAGGCAGCATTAATTCTAACACTCTGTTTTTTTTGGTGAGAGACATGGTCGGATTCCAAGCAGAATTTAAACAAGACCCATCATCTCTATTTACAAGATCGCTTACTAGTTTAATTTCAACAGCTTCTTTCGCAGATACAGATCTGTTTGATTAGACTTCCTATAAACAGTATGTCCCAACGTACCATCAACTTTCCTTCTGGCCAACGCGTCAAGGAAAGGAAGGCAACCATTCTTTTCCACCTCCATAGTGAATTGAATATTCGGGTGGAATGAATTTAGGTGTTCCAAAACTCTCACTACAATGACGCCATACGACAAAAATATCGTTTACAGTCTGAAAAAACATGCAGGTTTCAAGGTGGCTGACTCCAAAGCACGTTCCTCGAAATCCTCCATAAACAAATTGGCCACAATAGGTGACAACGGGCTTCCCAATGCAACTCCATCAGTCTGTTCGTATTACTGACCATCGAAAAAAAGTAAGTGGAAGTCAGCACATGTCGAAATAAATTTGTTACTCGGCTCCAAACTTACCCTCAATTATCTGCAACGAATCAGAGGAACACGTGTGAAGAGAAAAACCACATCAAGACTTATAAAATATCAGAGTCATTCAAACGCAATCCCTGCAATCGACTTAGGAAATCCGCCAAGTTCTTAATGTGGTGTTTACTCCTACCTACCTTTGGACTCAACAAACTGACATGATGTTTTGCTACACGATATGTCGGAGCACCAATGATGCCTCAGAGGAACATTCTCCCAGTGGATCTTGGGAAAGCCATATAATCTAGGTGCTACAGCACAGTAAGAATTAAGACTCTTGATGGTGTCCTGTGACGAGGGACTTTTCTTCAGTGGGTTATTAGTCTTCCTCACAACACTCTTTGTAGCGTCAGTACCGATTCTGCGATATTTCAAATCAGAAAGTAGACATTGCGTCTTTTGGATGTAATCGTCGTTTTTTCAGCAAAACTGTGGCGATTCCCATGTCCGCAGGCAAGATAACAATAGGCTTTAAATTCGCTTGCACATTGCTTCCTTGAGTGCATTTGTGTCTTGATAACGGCAGGGTGTGCTCTTGTCGAAATATCGGCGGGGGTCGAAGTCACCCGGCAGCATACACGTAAGTTGTTTGAAAACTCATTACGCAGGAAAACGTTAAGGTTTCACAACATTTTATTGTTTAGCATCATCGGGGCGTGCTATAGGTAGGCAACCTACTTGTGATATCTCAATGTACACATTATGTAGCATATATTCTTTACTAGCTTAAACCCGCGGCTCCGCTCGCGTGTTGGTTGATTATGATAGATAATTCGCGAAACGTCAAATCGATTTTTTGAAAGAGATGTATTAAAACAAATTTCTTTTTTACTGCTTTATTTATTTATTCTTGTATTTCCTTATTCGCATGCTTATCCTTACAGATAAAGAGCTGAAGACATTGTAGAATGCATAGACCAAAGATATGGTCTGTGGCATCACGTTTCGCTGTATGTAACCTTGCTATAGAGTCGCAAACGTCATCGCTGGCCTTCAGTCCGAATTATTTTATAATTTGACGACTTTCAACCACCATATGTTCCACCCCGTTATAGCTATAGGCATGGAATTGCTATGGTGTACAACGGGAGACTTCGGACAACAATTACACACAGACCATTCGTTTGCGTTCTATAGTTTTCGCTGCAGAGCGAAATATTAACACACACACACACGTAGAATTTTATATACACCGATAACTTTCCATCCCAATATAGTCCACCCTTATATCATTATCAACCCTCAAGCAACTGTGCAACCAAGAAAACCATTTTCAAAGAGTAAATCTAATTTTCAAAGAGTAATTATTATTTCGCGTTATATTCTTCAAATTACTAAATATCTATCAGATCGCTATAAAACCGAGCCTAAAACCTTCCTCAGGTATAAATTAGTACCTGTACAAATATTTAAGTCTTTGCGTCGTGTCGTTCGGACGCGATAAGCGTACACCGAACAGACATTCACGTTAATATATATAGATAAATAGCTATTCGATCGCCATCAAACCGTGCCTAAAGCCTTCCCCGGGTAGACATTATTAATTGCACAAATTTTTAGCTTTTTATGTCTTGTGGTTCAGACGTGATAAACGTACACCGAACAGACATTCACATTTATAGATATAGATCATCGTTATGACAGATGACTGCATGTATCTCTTATACTGGTTCTCGCATCACAAGGGAAGAGTAAAGCGGCGTGCTCTCGACATTTGAACAACTGCACAGTCGTCCTGGCAGCCGGAGCCGGCGCGGCTGAAGTGTTGTTCTGTTACGTCAGCAGACACGTTGCGGCAGGTTGTGACCGCGAAGCCCTGCTGGCGGCGTGCCAAGGGCAGCCTCGCTTCCTTCCGATCTCCCCCCCCCCCCACCCTCTCCCACTTCCTTCCTCGCGGCCGCCGAGCAGGTGCCGGGTGGCACTGGTCGGGTTTCTCGGGAAGCGTCCAGGTAGCACGCGAGCACGACAACTTGGCCCATCCTAAGCTCGTCGGACAGAATGCTACTCACCTCTTAAAAAAGCGCACTGCTAGCTTTGCTGGGCTGCGAACTGGCGAACTGTATAGTACTTGTAGCAAGTCGTCATCTGTGCCTCAACCACTGACGTACTTCACGACAGCGATATGTGACGATGGACAGCATAGAGTCAATGGATAAGCCAGTGTGAAGACGTGACTGATAGAAACGAGAGCAGCTATATATTTGGACGTTCCTGTGACCATGAATAATTTGTCCGATTTGCTGATGTGGCACCGCGGACTGTCCAACATGTCGACAAAGGAACGTCTTACCACTCGGAGTCCTGAAACAATACAGTGGCCCAGCGACTGTAGGTGTACAAATTGCTCTTATAATCTGCTTGCCCCTGTCACCGCTGCAACCGTTCAAGCAGCTCAGCCCGTCGTGACGTAAACCAAGAGCGTAAAGCACTATATATACCGAGCTGAACAATTCGCCAATTTGAATCCCAATCCATCGACAGGTTGTATACTTTGTATGGTGTAACGAAGTGAATCAGCGAATATGTCATTTTATTGTTTCACAGTGTGAAATGGTCCGTTGTTCTGCTCAGATAATAGCAGACATGGTTGCTATAAGTTTTATCGCTTTCCTTGAAACATACGTAAAAGGTGGCTTGTAAATTCCAGACGCCAGGTATGGACGCCAAAATCAAGCAACTATCCGTGTAACGTTAAGAACAAAACCTTTTTGTTTATTTGTATTAGAAATAGTTATGCTCACTTGGAGGTAGGCCTAGTAACAAAATATAGACGTAAACATGTAAGCAATCGTTTATTTTAAATTTGCTGTACATTGTTAACATAAAACGACAAATAGTTTAAGGTTGCTTTTATTGATTTTATTTAGACCAACTAAGGAGTTATTCTAAGGCCTGTTAATTGTATTTTAAGTTATGCATTAGTGCGCCTGGCTTTACTGAGCTAGTGGTTTTCAAATGACATTATTTTGCAATAATTCAGTGTTTAATTTAAGTTTGACTCTCAGCAGGGGAACATGTAGACCTTAGCCAACTCTGTAAACGATGTCTGAAAGAAAAAAATAAATAATAATAATAAACTGAACTTAGCAAAGAATGGAAACAGTAAATAAGTCGTACAAGAAAGGCATTAAATTCAAAACTTAGCATGCAACATTCACTTTATTTCAAAGTGCATGCTACCAGAGACACTTCATTTAGTCGTTATCTAACGAAACCAGAGGTTCAAAGTTATTAAAAACATTTTTGACGTAAGATCTTCTCTGAAATATGGTGTGTTCAAAATATATGAACACGGGAAGTACAGTATCTCTACTTAACATTATTCGTTAACTGTTTTCGAATGCAACTCTTAGTTACCGTAAACGTACGTGGATGTACAATTTATAACCAGAAAATACGATACTTGTACCGTATTTTAACAGTATTTGGTAAATATTCAGAACGGCAACATATGCCTTAATATGGAATGTAAGTGAATGTATCATATCTCTAAATATCCATCTAATCACTAACTATAAGTTGCTTGCCTCTTACAGTGAAATGCAAATAAACTTACTATTTAGTGATTTTTCTGCCTTAAGAGCATGTTAAAAAGCGTAAGTGTTCCGTAGTGCCGCGGTGGAGTAGGCGAGCGGTCTAAAGCGTCTCGCTGCGGAGCGCGCGGTTGATCGCCGTGGAGGTTCGAGTCCTCCCTGGGGCATGGGTGTGTGTGTTTGTCCTTAGGTTAGTTTACCTAGGCTTAAGTAGTTTGTAAGCTACGGACTGATGACCACGCAGTTTGGTCCGATAGAATTACAAACATTTGAAATTTTTTTGTTCCGTAGTCTTTAAATGCGCGCCTTCAACGTGTGATTCAATATGGCGGATTGTTCTGCTTGTACTATACAGTGCTCTACAAGAGCTCACGAGTGCTAAAGCACAGAGGGTAAGGTGGCCAACTTGTATTCACGCAGGCCTGGCTCTTTTCACGAGATCCGTTCACTCTACTGCACCTGAAAACAGGTTGCTCCGTGAAGGTAACGTGATTGCAGAATAGCCAGTATGTAGTTACAACGCAACTCAGCTGCTGTAACGGTGAAGGGAAAAATGAACAAACGTAACTTTGGAGAGATTGAGGAGAAATTAAGAACTGCTGAATATATGTCACAAAGCAGATAAATTAAGGCACTACAGAATAAGATACGATTAGATGAGCGATATTTAGCGGGAAAGTCTTCATAATATCCGAGTTTCAGTCTGACCTCTCGTCTGGCACACTTTAAGTGGAATGCTTTGACCAGGGACCACGTAACGTTTGATAGAGAGGATCCAATGTTCAAATGTTTGTATAGCTTATGGGACTTAACTACGGGGTCATCAGTCCCTAAACTTACGAACTACTTATGAACTAGCTAACACTAAGGACAGCACAAATATCCATGCCCGAGGGGGGATTCGAACCCCCGACCGTAGTGGCCGTACAGATCGTGACTGGCGCGCCGTAGTCCCCTCGGCCACCGCGGCCGGAGATGGAGAGGACTACAGAGTAATTTTTTTGACTTCAGATTGAGCATATTCACCAGATACAACTATTTTACAAGTAATAGTATCAAACATTGGTCTGAATGATAGCCAATCAAGAATATAAGTTAGTCTATTACACCATTCCAGTTAGAGTTTTATCATAAAAAGTATGCACCGGTAAGTAATGAAACACGCGTAAGGAACCTAAAATTTTACAGTTCCCTATTACAAAGGTCGATGAAATTACAAATGCATCTAACAATGGATCATCTAGTGGAAATATGCGGCATAATTTCTATTCTAAGAGAGCATGAGCCCTTAATTTTTAAAATACTATACAATATCCTCGTCAGTGGGGCAACAAAGGCAGCTGTGATAGGGGATGATTTTCAACAAAGAGTGGATTATTTGGTAGAGCTACTTAGTGGTGATAGTGTCTTTTTTTTTAGTTTATTTTTCCACTTAATTCGGCATGAAATGAAACCTTTAAAATCGTACAAACCGAGACCAACCCGCTTTTTCATTTGTGAGGTGTATTATTACTCATCTCGGGAAGTTACTTTGCTCAGCTAACATTGATTATGTAACAATTCCGTTTTGTTGGCTAATGGTACGTCGGTCGGCAGTTACAGAATTTAGTAGATGTGAAGAATTCTGTAAAGTGAGGATCCCGTGGAATTGAAGACCGTCAGCAGGCAGCAGGCACAGGCTATCGTTGGAGATGTGGAGGACTGCTCCTTCCTGCAAGAGAGGGCTTGCAGGAGGAGTCGATGCCGCGGCCTTCCACAACTCCACCGGTGGTTTGCCTCAGACAGGCAGCAGCGGCACGTATCTCGGTCGTAACTTCTTCCCAGAAGGCGGCGCCGTCATTCCAGACACGATAGCGACGCCTCGCCGGGGCTTCACTTCTCTAGCACCGTCAACATAAAGAAGGCAGTGGAAGGCACCAGCACACACCGCGGAACGTAGTTGTTACCAGGCATGTGAAAAACAGACTGTCTTGGTTTAAGAAGGAACTCGTTTGGGGTAAGGAATATTGATGAAGCGACCAATAGGCTGCAGATAGACGCTACGTCTTTCATCACTCTTTGTATCCACAAAAGTCTTATCTCACCCACCTGTTCCTTCACCTACAGAGTGTAGGACTCCTGACACACTCGTTATAATGGCATTACACTCCGGTTCCACTTCAGTACCCCACCCCTCTCCGATACAGTTTTCGTGTACTTTCTGATAACGTTATCCGATCTCCTCAAATTCCTCGAAGTTATCTGATAATTTCATGCATCCGATGAACTCTTTCATAACAATCCCACTGTTTCTTCAAACCAATTCAATCCCGGAGTGCTTCTCACCTGTAACAACATATTTTCCCAACATTACTTCCACGTGCTTTTCATATCCCATCACAGTTTCAACAGGCTACCACTTCCGATTCAGATATTCTTTCTGAACACCCCTCCCACCCAAAGGTTTTTCTTAGATCAAGGTTAAAATACTCATTGTCGCCCCTTCAAATCTGAGTCGCCACTTATCGAGCAAACTTACCAGTCCAACGTCGTAGTCCATGACATAGCCATCCATCTATCGGTGTTGTCTCGCATCTCTCCATTCTCCTTTCATAACGTTCCTAGCCGCTGACCTCCTAAGAGTTGCCAGAAGCGTCATAGTCGACAGGACATCATCAGCCGAACTATCAGAGCCTACTTCAGGCATTTTCCAGCCCCGTGTGAAAAGGTTAGTTTTAAGTGTTGATTGGTTGTATTGAAACCGTGCTTCATTTCAAGTATGTGTGACAAAATGCACCTCTCCATCTATAATCTATTTACATCTCAGCTCGAATATAGTAAAATTTCGTTGGACGCAAAAGCTTCTTCCTATGATTCAGCACGGATTTAGGAAACACCGTTCGTTTGAAACTCAGCTTGCCCTTTTCTCACATGAAATATTGCGAGCCATGGACGAAGGGTAAAAGGCAGATTGTGTTTTCTCGATTTCAAAAAGACATCTGATGTGGTGCCACACTGCAGACTGCTAACGAAGATACGAGCATATGGAATAGATTCACAGATCTGTGACTGGCTGGAAGACTTCGTAAGTAATAGAACGCAGAACTTTGTCCTCGACGGCGAGTTTTCATCAGAGACGAGTGTATCGTCGGGAGTGCCCCAGGGTACTGTGATAGGAGCACAATTATTTTCTATCTATATAAATAATCTGATTGACAGAGTAACTTGTAGTTTGCGGTTGTTTGCTGATTACGCTGTGGTGTACGGGAGGGTGTCGTCTCTAAGTGACTGTAAGAGCATACAGGATGACTGGACGTGGTCCAGAGCACACCTCTCCAGTAGCGTAGCAGTAATTTATCAGTTGTAAGTGTAACCGGCTTCTCTCTAGAAGCTACATATTTTTACTTTTCAGTGCGTTTTCCCTTGAGTGCATTAAATTTATTGTGTGCTCGCGTTTTTGTTTGATTCCTATTCGCGTTAAATATCTGGTTAGTGTATTATTCCGCCGTGTGAATCGCGTCGCGACAGTCGTCTGTCTTTATTTTCTGATTAGAAGCGACATATAGTATTTTGATTTTCGTCTACACTTTCTCGTCTCAATTTGTAAAGTTATACTGTGCTGTCGTGCGTATTGGATTCACATCCGCGTTCTAACGAACAGTTTAGTTTTCCTTTGAACGCATCGCGACTGTAGTTTTTGCTTTTGTTGACATTGTAATCATGAATAGGGACTGTGACTGCTGTATGCGGATGCAGTCTGAGCTGGTGACACTTCGCTCCCAGCTTCAAGCTGTGTTAACCTCGGTTGCACAGTTGGAAGCTGCGATCGATGGGCGTCGTTGTTGTTGGCCGGCGGTGGGAACCGAACGGACTCCCGTCGTCTCCACCGATCGGCCTGCGGCAGCGACATGCCCTGAAACTGCTAGCAGTGAGGCAGACATCCCACCCGTGGTTGCGTGGGAGGTTGCTCCAGTGCGTGGCAGGAGGCGCAAGACATTCCGAGGGACCGATCGTGAGGCCTCCCCGGTTCGTCTTGCGAACAGGTTTGAGGCGCTGTCTGCTCAGGACGACGTTCCTGAGTCGGATGGTGTCTCTCACCCTGTCACCACCCAGCCTCCAAGATCCGGGCTTTCACAGAGGGTGGGTTTACTTGTAGTTGGGAGCTCCAACGTTAGGCGGGTGATGGAGCCCCTTAGAGAGATGGCTGCCAAGGAGGGGAAGAAGGCCAACGTGCACTCCGTGTGCATACCGGGTGGAGTCATTCCAGATGTGGAACGGGTCCTCCCGGATGCCATGAAGGGTACGGGGTGCAGCCAACTGCAGGTGGTGGCTCACGTCGGTACCAATGATGTGTGTCGTTTCGGATCTGAAGAGATCCTCTCAGGTTTCGAGCGGCTAACTGAAGTGGTAAAGACTGTCAGTCTTGCTTGCAAGATGAAAGCAGAGCTCACCATCTGCAGCATAGTTGACAGGACCGACTGTGGACCTCTGATACAGAGCCGAGTGGAGGGTCTGAATCAGAGGCTCAGACGGTTCTGCGACCGTGTAGGCTGCAGATTCCTTGACTTGCGCCATCGGGTGGTGGGTTTCCGGGTTCCGCTGAATAGGTCAGGAGTCCACTACACGCAGGAAGCGGCTACACGGGTAGCGGGGGCTGTGTGGCGTGGACTGGGCGTTTTTTTTTTTAGGATAAAGAGCTTCGGGGAAATAGGAAATGGGCAATCTCAAAGGGTTCAGGTGGATCACAGGAGAAATGTAGATCCGGAAACTATCGGTATAACAGTTGTAAATTGTCGTAGCTGTGTCGGGAAAGTTCCAGAACTGCAAGCGTTAATAGAAAGCACCGAAACACACATCATTATAGGCAGCGAAAGTTGGCTCAAGCCGGAAATAAGTTCAGAAGAAGTATTTTCAAAAGATCTAACGGTATTCAGAAAGGGTAGATTAAACAAAATAGGTGGGGGCGTGTTTGTCGCCGTCAAAAGTAGTATTTCATGTACCGAAGTTGAAGTTGATAGTTCGTGCGAGCTATTATGGGTAGAGGTTGTACCCGAAAATCGTAAGAAGTTAATAATCGGTTCCTTTTACCGGCCTCCCGACTCTGACGATACAATAGCAGAAAGGTTCAAAGAAAACCTGAGTCTAATTACAAAAACGTACCCGACTCACACGATAATAGTAGGTGGTGATTTTAATTTACCCTCGATCTGTTGGCGAAATTATATTTTCAAATCAGGAGGTAGGCATAAAACATCGTCCGAAATTGTACTCAACGCATTCTCTGAGAATTACTTCGAACAAGTAGTTCATGAGCCAACTAGAATTGTAAATGGATGTGAAAACACACTTGATCTCTTAGCAACAAATAATCCTGAGCTCATAATGAGCATCAAAACGGATACAGGTATTAGTGAACACAGAGCTGTAGTAGCGAAATTGAATATCGAAAGTCCCAAAGTTACCAAAAATAAACGCAAAGTATATTTGTTCAGGAAAGCAGATAGAAACAAAATACATTGCTTCTTGAAAGACAGCTTCCACTCGTTTCTAACACTAAACGTAGGTGTAGACCAGATGTGGCTCAAATTCAAAGAAGTGGTATCGACAGCAATTGAAAGTTTTATACCTAATAAATTAATAAAAGAAGGAGGCGATCCCCCTTGGTACACAAAACAGGTCAGGACACTGTTGCAAAAGCAAAGGAAAAGGCATACTAAATTTAAACGAACACGAAATCCCCAGGATTTGCGATTGTACTCAGAAGCTCGAAATTTAGCGAGGATTTCAATGCGAGATGCCTACAACATTTATCACAACGAAACTCTTTCTCGTAATTTGACTGAAAACCCAAAGAGATTTTGGTCATATGTTAAATATACTCGGGGAAAGTCACAAACAATACCTTCACTACGTGATAGTAATGGCGATCCTGCCGATGACAGCGCTACTAAAGCAGAGTTACTAAACTTAGCTTTTAGAAACTCATTCACTAAAGAAGACGAAACCAATATTCCAGATTTCGAATTACGAACAGATGCCGTAATGAATAACATAGAAGTAGATATCATCGGAGAAGTGCAGCAACTAAAATCACTTAATAAGAACAAGTCTTCTGGTCCGGATTGTATACCCATTAGATTTCTATCTGATTATGCTGATGCGATAGCTCCTTACTTAACAGTCATATACAACCGCTCTCTCATAGAAGGATCTGTACCAAAAGATTGGAAAGTTGCACAGGTCACACCTATATTCAAGAAAGGCAGTAGGAGTAACCCACTAAACTACAGGCCTATTTCATTGACGTCAATTTGCTGCAGGGTTTTGGAACATATCCTGTATTCAAATATTATGAATTATCTCGAACAGAACGATCTATTGACCCAAGGTCAACACGGATTTAGAAAATATCGTTCATGCGAAACACAACTAGCTCTATATTCACACGAAGTGATGGGTGCTATCGACAAAGGTTCGCAAATCGATTCCGTATTTCTTGATTTCCAGAAAGCTTTTGACACCGTACCTCACAAACGGCTTTTAATCAAATTGCGTGGTTATGGTATATCGCCCCAAATTTGCAATTGGATAGGGGATTTCTTGTCAGAGAGGACACAGTTCGTGGTAATCGATGGTAAGGCATCGACTAAAACAGAGGTGATATCGGGCGTTCCACAAGGTAGTGTTATTGGTCCTCTGCTATTCCTTATTTACATAAACGATTTAGGGGAAAATCTAAGTAGCTCTCTTAGGTTGTTTGCAGATGACGCCGTCATTTACCGTCTAGTAAAATCATCTGAAGGACAAAACCAACTGCAGAACGATCTGAATAAGATATCAGTATGGTGTAAAAATTGGCAATTGACTCTAAATAATGAGAAGTGTGAAGTCGTCCACATGAATACGAAAAGACATCCGTTAAACTTTGTTTACAACATAAATCAATCAAATGTGAAGGCCGTAAACTCCATAAAATACCTAGGAATCACTATTACTTCAGACTTAAACTGGAAAGAACACGTAGATAATATCGTGGGAAAGGCGAACCAGAGACTGCGTTTTATTGGCAGAATCCTTAAAAGATGCAACAGAACTACTAAAGAAACTGCATACACTGCGCTTGTCCGTCCATTTTTGGAGTATTGCAGCCCAGTGTGGGATCCTTATCAGGTGGGTTTGACGGAGGACATCGAGAGAGTCCAAAGAAGGACAGCTCGTTTTGTATTGTCACGATACAGGGGAGACAGCGTTACGGAAATGATACAGGATCTGGGATGGGAATCATCAGAACAACGGCGCTTATCGCTGAGGCGTGGGTTACTTGCGAAACTCCAATCGCCAACATTCTCCTCCGAATGCGAAAATATATTGTTGACTCCCACTTACATAGGTAGAAATGATCATCAGAATAAAATAAGAGAAATCAGAGCTCGAACAGAGAGATTCAGGTGTTCTTTCTTCCCGCGCGCTATTCGAGAATGGAATGGGAGATAAATAGTATAATTGTGGCTCGATGAACCCTCTGCCAGGCACTTAAATGTGATTTGCAGAGTATCCCATGTAGATGTAGATGTAGACTTAGACGAAATTTATAGTTTGTGTGAAGAATGGCAGCTAGCCCTGAATGTAGAAAAATGTAAGGTGATGCGCATGAGTAGGAAAACCAATCCCATAAAGTTTGAATACAGCATTAGTAGTGAACTTCTTGATGCAGTCGCGTAGTTCAAATATCTAGGCGTAACATTGCAGAGCGATATGAAATGGAACGAACATGTAAGGACAGTTGTCAGTAAAGCGGACGGCCTACTTCGGTTTGTTTGGAGAATTTTGGGAAGATGTACTTCATCTGTAAAGGAGACCGCGCATAAAACGCTTGTACGACCACGTCTTGAGTATTGCTGAAGAGTTTGGGACCCTCAGCGGATCAGTTTAAAGGCAGACATAGAAGCAGTTCAAGAGGCGAGCAGCTAGGTTTGTTACTGGTAGGTTCGACCAATGCGCGAGTGTCACGGAAATGCTCCGGCAACTCAAATGGGGATCGCTGGAGGAAAGACGACGTTCTTTTTGAGAAATTCTGTTGAGGAAATTTAGAGGGACGGAATTTGAAGCTGACTGCAGAACGATCTTGCTGTCGCCTACTTACATTTCGCATAAAGATCACAAAGACAAGATAAGAGAAATTAGGGCTCGTACAGAGGCAAACAGACATTCTTTTTTCCCTCGTTCTATTTGGGAGTGGAGTAGGAAAGGAAATGCCTAGTAGCGGTGCAGTGTGCACTCCGCCACGGACCATACGGTAGATTGCGGAGTATGTATGTAGTAGATACAGATACTATTCCGTGACATAGGACAAATTCAAATATTAACAGATTTTTGTACTACTCGGTGATAGTGCAAATAAAGAAAATCTCCGCCGCGGTGGAGTAGCCGAGCGGTCTAAAGCGTCTCGCTGCGGAGCGCGCGGTTCCTCGCCGTGGAGGTTCGAGTCCTCCCTGGGGCATGGGTGTGTGTGTGTTTGTCCGTAGGTTAGTTTACCTAGGTTTAAGTAGTTTGTAAGCTACGGATTGATGACCACGCAATTTGCTCCGATAGTTTTGCAGACATTTGAACTTTTTTTTTAATTTCTGTAACACACGTGGGCATCGGCATATTCAAAAAGCAATGATGAAGAAACACGGAACTGCTTCTCCGTCTCTTTACCTGTGACGAATGTTTTCTTGCTGCTTCCCACGTTGCCATACTGGTTAAAAATAGATAAAAACGGTACCCCAGTAGCTTCCACAAGCCTGACAGAGGGAGAGCACAGAAAGTTAGTGATATAAGCTTTCATGTCTAACGTTTTATTTGGTTATACTTCTGTCCCATCGATTTGCAGAGTATACGCAGTATAATAAGAAAAGTGCTGTAGAGAAGATGCGCAGTCTCTGCCTTCATCTGGTGGAATGCCCAGATGTTCCTCCACATCCAGCGTCCACTTGTTCTATTCGGAGAGGACAAACAAATTCAGTGTTTGCGTTTTATGATGGCGTCGACACACTTACATCAGCGTAAGTGCAGAGGGAAGTAAAGTTGTAAACAAGAAAGAGAGCCAAAGAAATTAAAACGGAAGCGGCCTTCAGGAGGCGTGGGAAAGTGGAACCGTGGGCCGTACGGCGCTGGCCGACTGCTTGGTCTCGGTGCTTGGCCGGAAACCCGCTGTTAAAATGGCGGGCCGCAGACCGAGACACGACCGCAGCCCGCGACCGCCCGCTAGCGTCTCGGCAGGAGGAGCTTCTCGAGAGAACAGCCGCACCGTGCATTTCCAGGAGCTTAGTTTGTTCACTACCTGACAAAAGGTCTTGATCTGCTGCTTGAAAAGAAACACTTTGTGATTAACGATGACCGTTGTGGTTTATCCAGTAATGATCGTCTCAGTTGATTATTTTATGAAACTCACAAGCAGATTAAAATCCTACACCAGACAGGGCTCAGAGGACTACATACTGGCCACTGCTAGACAAATCAATAGAAGCCTTAAAACCGTGAAATTTCTGCCCTGGTCTTCTTAACAGTCTAAAGTGAGATAGGAAATCAGTCCGGAAGGTCGTACAGGCACGTCGGCATAATTGAAGAGCGCGATACAACCCATCGGCTTTGACCAATGACGTCATATCTGAGTCTCATAAGAAACGCTACGTAGATGTACCAACTATCAAAACAAACACTATCAACGAATATAAACATACGGGATAATATCCTAATACTTATGTATTGTATACAATATATAATCCAATTTGTATAGGTTATGGGACCGTCTTTTGCAACTGTAAATTAGTCTACTTTAGACCAGACGCGTTTCGCTTTATTTTAAAGAATCTTCAGTGGCCAGGAATTTTTTAAGTTTTTGTCTTCATATGTGGTTTTGTAGCACATTGTCACTTGCTGTCACTGCTTATATTTACACTATTTTACACGTTTTTTTACAGTAACATTTCTTACGAAAGTTTTTGAAACATAACCATTTCTGTGGCCTGTGATTATACTCGTAAATTACAGATTACTACCACAACAGAATTTACCATCGATCACAGATCTCAGCATAAAAGTTCGTGTCTTCGACGCTCACTTGCCCTCTCTGTTAACCTACACCTGACTATCATCTACATATACATAGATACTCTGCAAATCACATTTAAGTGCCTGGCAGAGGGTTCATTAACCACTTCATAACTTTTCTCTACCGTTCCATTCTCAATCGTTCCGTTTTCGATCTGATTTCTCTTATTTTATTGGGATGGTCATTTCTCCCCAAGTCTCAAAGAGAAGCTACACATCACTTTTTAAACACAAAGCCCTGATCTATAATATATGTTCTGCTTGTAAACAAACTATCGTCCTTAATTCAGATATGACGTCATTGGTCAAAGTCGACGGGTCGTATCGCGGACTTCAATTGACCCGGCTCATCACACCTATGCAAATCCACTTGCTGAGGATTTGATTGCGCGATTTCATCAACTAGATGGTGAATTTGTACGTCATTCGAAATTTATTAGCGTCGGAAATGGTTCAGAAAGCTAGTCACTTATTCTCCAGCCCGACGAACTGTGCTGCTGATATCTTAAAATCTAATGCTGTCACTGGCATATTAATCATGCAGTCTTTGACGGAATGACAAACCTGATCTTTCCAAATCTTTAAATATACGTTCTGGTTCACGTATGTGGTCACATCCGTGAAAGTTTAGATTCTTGGATTCATGCCAAGAAAAATATCCCCCCCCCCCAAAAAATTAATTAATTAAATAAAATAAATAAATTAAAAATTAAAAAAATTGCCAGTCGTGGTAACAACCACAAACAAGGGAACCATCTGCAAGAGTCCTCCTTGTGATTTGATCTTTTCTTAGTTTGCATAGTTGCAAGTGATTCTTAAGAGAAGCGACATCCATAGTGTGAAATGCGTCAAATCATGAAGAGATCTAAGGCGAAATAACTCGTTACCTAGACAACTGACGTAGTCACCCGCACCCCATCGGTTACTCACCCATGCTTTATCGATTCATCTGTGTGTGTGCAATGCGGTGGCTGATTGTTAGGCCGATGAGCTTAGTTGATGTCGTTTGACTTCATGGACATTGATTTTGATGGTTCACACCACCATTTGTATTAATATACAGGGTGTTTCACTAAGTGTGTGTTTGCCTCTGTAACTTATAAAATAATAGGTGACGGGAAATTTTAATGCGGTAGGTCAACACAAGAAATGTTACACTTTCTGCGGAGCTATGAACATAGTTTATTGTATCAGTTTCCAAAGAGTTACACCACAAGATGTAATTTTTTAAATGGAACAATTGTTTTTTCTATCGTGTATTGGATTCGTTTAAACAAGCTGCGACCAAATCAATTTTAACTACATTCCTATCACTGTTAGTTTGGGAGCTACAACTCTTCAAAGTTCCGGGTGCGGAGGCTGCGATAGCGTAGCTGACTGGCCGAGTGGCTATCCCCTGGGGCACGGCCCACTGTCTCATGACCACCAGCCAGTCAGCTACGCTGTCGTAGCCTCCGCCCCCTAAACTTTGAAGGGTTGTAGCTCCCAAACTAACGGTGATAGGAATGTAGTTTCAATTGATTTGGACGCAGCTGGTTTCAACGAATCCAATTCACGATAGAAAAAACTATTGTTCCATTTAAAAAATTATATCTTTGTGCTGTAACTCTTTGGAAAATGATACAATGAACTATGTTCATAGCTCCGCAGAAAGTGTAACATTTCTTGTGGTGACCTACCGCATTAAAATTTCCCGTCACCTATTATTTTATAAGTTACAGAGGCAAACACACTTAGTGAAACAACCTGTATATTGACCGTATAGTAACAGAATATTCCCACGAATTTTAGGCTCGCTGCATCTTGAGCTACTAGTTGCACTGAATATTCTTCTAAGAGTATATGGTACTCTGTGTCCTGGGATGAGCACCTCGCATGAAAGTTTAGTCGAGAAGCGTCTTCTTTCGCTAGACTGAAATGGGACACAGCCTATGGGCAGAGGTAAATAAGTAATGCGCCGTTGTTATTCCTGCCTATTGCCACATCACTTATTCACCAAGTAATCTTCTTGACACCTTCTTCCAGAACTGGCGTTCTGCGGACGCCTTTTCTCAGCGGGAAGTTACGGCCTAACTCGACTGACGAGGGGAAGAGTCATAGGGGCCGTAACAGCTCTCGTAGCAAGAATACTCTCAGACAGAACTCTGACTAGATAACGCATCACCGAAATGAATATTCACCTAATAACTGGTCTCACGTTTTTCTAGGAGGTGTAGAGTAAGTGAAAACAGTTTTCCACTCTGTTTCAAATTTACAGCTGTTCAGTTTACAGTTAAAAAAAAAAACAAAAAAAAAAAAACAGATTGCCTATGATCACTTCAAAAAACATTCAATTCCGACCGGTTTCTGCAGATCTAGAGTACTGTCATCAGATCGTATATTCCTTGCACATTATTAATAGTTCGGGACTCACAGGTCACCATTAGAATTCCGTCCTATTATAACAGCTGATGCTGGGAACAACAGCGTGTCAAAAATAAAATAGCATCAAAATAATATATATATTTCCTCATGTTCTCAAATACTATTCTACTCAGTACAACAAAGATACTGAACTGATATAAATTAGCAAAGATGAGTCTGTATGTATTTGTTTTGTACGCATCTGCTGTCAGTAGTTAAGCTATTCTGGCCGACGTAACTCCTATTAGAGAGATTAATTTTGTGCTTATGCGCGTTCTTAATTTTTACTGCGGGTTTTTTTCTACGACCACCAGTACCGTACATAATGCCAACCCAAAACATCAGAGCACCATCACCTCACAGCACACAGGACGGTGTGCCTAAGACGTTTAGGGTGACCAAGTAGCCTCCAAACACGTCTCCGGCGATTGTCTGATTGAGGCAGACGCGGGTCTCGTTTGTGATAGCACTTGGTGCCAGTTGTGACGAGTCCATTCAGTATACTGTTGCACAATACTGCTCTTGGTGTCTATGTGTCAAAGCTGGACCTCGCCATGGACGTCGGGATTAATCTTGCATGTCATGCAGCCTGTTACCTACAGTTTGACTTGAAAAACGGTGCCCTGTGGCAGCACGAAAACCATTAATCAGGAACGTGGCTTTCCTCCCAGGGTTCTTCGGAACTGAAATCCATAAGTGTTGGTCATCAGTAACCGTGGCTATCTTTGGGCGGCCAGAGCGAGGCATGTCATCCACACTTCCCTCAACATCTGAGCAACGTCGCTTTCGTTCACTCCCAGATGTCTGGAAACTTTCCTTGATGAGAGTACCTCCTGACAAAAAGTAAGAGTGGGAATACGACCAAACTTCTGAATTTTCCTCCTCGGCTCAACAGTCGACACAGGCAGTCTTACCCAATCCGTCGCATTGTCACTGCTCACACTTGGTTGTTTACATCTTCCTACAAGTTGACTTGACATCTGTTCTGGAGACTTGAGAACCAAGGTGACGCAACACTTTTTTGACGTTTGTGTATTTTGGTCACTGATGAATGAGCTTTTGGTACTGGAGAACTGAACACCTCCTTCCCCCTGAAGAGGACTACCTTCCCCCCACCACCAGAAGAATAAATTATCTACGAGGAGTGGAACTTAAATAGTGGCAACTATTTATTCACAACCGATACAAAAGTGGTACATATTTGCACCTGATAATGTCCTTCAAAGTAGTCTCCAGCATTGTGTAGAACCCGTTGCCAGCGATATGTGACTTTGTTCGCGGAGACCCACAACGGTGCCATTGGTTGTTTTGGCCTTTCATTTTTGGCTCGTACGATGTGACCCATGTCTCATCCAGAGTTACGATACGGCATAAGAAGCCCACTCCGTGCTCATAGCGGTCCAAGTGAGTCTGATCAGCTTCGTAAGACACCCATTTCTGCATTTCCGTCAATTCATGCAGATCGTTTCGCGATGCAATTTTTTGCTTGCTCAGGCGTTCCTTCAGCATGCAAAGCACAGTCGTATGTGCTAATCCTATTTCGTGGGCAAGCTCACGATTCGTCTGGTGTCGATCACTGTCCACTAACGCGGGAACAGTATGCACTTCTTCTTCAGAGACGCTAGGACGACCTGCCTGATACATGTCTGCCACAGTATACCGACTTTCGTTGAAGGCTTTACCCAACGTGCCACTGTTCTGTACGGCAACGGCGATGCCCTGCACGTCTCTTGAAGACCTTGATGACACTGTTCTCCTGTGCGACCTCTGGTACATTCAATCTCGATGCAACTGTGTTGTTCATGTTTTGGAAACATAGTGACATGGTTACGTTAGACCACGCATTCACAAGTGACTGTTTACCTCGATTGTGCGCACGCCAGTGACGTGGGATGGGCGAGTCCATTTCCTCAAAGGTAAGGTAGGTATGTCAACAACGTGTGCTAGCAGCGCCAATAGTAGATTTCATTGCATAGTTTCTCCACAGCAGCGTGTAGTGGTACAAGCCATTTCCCCCACTTCTCCAATACCTTGTGATACCCAAATAGTTATCAATTTATTTTAGTGAATTGATTAGGCATGATAGGAACAGCAGCTGCCGCCAGAATCTGTTTTTTTTTTTTTTTTTTTTTTTTTTCAGATTCTGGAGGTGGTGGCAGCAGCAAATGGCCTCAGATATTATGTCTGCCCAGTTAAAGATATATATTGGAGTTCCTTGGAGAAAGTGTATGCTTAGACGGTTGCTAAGAAGAACAAGTTGTTGATTTTTTTTCTCTGTCTGACGTCTGTCAAGATATTAATGTCACATTCACATGTACTAATTGATAGAATAACTGCTTGAATATAAATAAATATGGAATTAAATGTATAAAAGAGTAGTTTATTCTACAAAATACATAGATGAGTGAGAAATGACAAATTCATTTGGTAATTAATTAATGGCCAAAAGCACTTAGAGGCACAGGTATTGCTGGACCTCATTGTTTCAAGACTTTCATATTTTGAACTTGAAAGTAGGATTTACTAGTTTAATTTCACTCTTCATAAAGAAGAACTGTCAGGTTGGAATTCATTAACTGGTGAATTACTAAGCATCTACAAAAGTAACTATCGCACTGCTTATTCAAATCAGGGTCAGGCAGCCGTGATAGTTCAAGCGTTACCACTATTAAAGTTCCAACCATAGTACATCCCTGTTAAAATGGATAGTCGAATCGTGTAAAACGATCTTGAAGTCCCCACCAAAGTAGCGCCAGCTTCAGAGCTGCGGTGCCCACCTACACACCTGCGGAGTGTTGGCGATAATTCGCGCTGCAGTTGCGCTCAGGGGACCATCTGTTGGCCGGAAGCCGCGGCCGGCGCGCACTTGTCCCTTAATGGAGTGCAGCAGGGAGCCATCCGATGCCCGCGCTGGCGAAGCGCCCTCTCCGGCGCTACCGCGTCCGCGTTTCTTAGCAGTTCCCACACACAAGCTGCAGCACTCTACATTCCAGCAACTTGTCCCTACTGAAAGGGACTTGTCTTGCACCAAAGACGTGTACGATAGGAAGATCGATATTGGCAAAGCGCCGTCGTCAGTCACAGTGTTCTATTTCCCTCTGTCAGTCCTATGCGTTTCACTTACAACTTCATTGTCGACTATGCTGACGTTTATTGCACGTTACCTCTCGTGCAGCGTACCAAGTACCAGTAAATTAACTACATACCACTAGATTTACGGGCGTTTGCCCGTGGTACAAGGCGTATTTATCTCCCTAACGTTTCGTTTTCCCATGTTCCAGGCATTATTAGTTGCTATAGGCACTCCAAAAGCATTTACAACTGTTTATAAGTTTCCACGAAACAGTCGCCGTGGTAGGTGGCCGGGCGTTCTAAGGCGCCTTGTTGCGGAGCGCGCGGTTGCTCCCCGTCGGAGGTTCTAATGTTCAAATGTTTGTAAATCTATGGGATCAAACTGCGTGGTCATCAGTCCGTAGCTTACAAACTACTTAAACCTAGGTAAACTAACCTAAGGACAACAGCCGGCCGCGGTGGCCGAGCACTCTGCGGCGCGCCAGTCACGGTCCGCACGGCCACTACGGTCGGGGGTTCGAATCCCCCTTCGGGCATGGATATTTGTGCCGTCCTTAGTATTAGCTAGTTCATAAGTAGTTTGTAAGTTTAGGGACTGATGACCCCGTAGTTAAGTCCCATCAACTCTACAAACATTTGAACATTAAAAAAAATAAGGACAACACACACACCCATGCCAGGGAGGACTCGAACGTCCACGGCGAGCAACCGCGCGCTCCGCTTTAGACCGCTCGGCTACTCCACCGCGGTGTCGGAGGTTCGAGTGCTTCCTCGGATATGGGTGTGTGTGTTGACATTAGGTTATTTTAACCCTCTCAGTCCCATATTATGAAATCAGCTTTGGAAAAATTAAAAATCAGTGCAATAAACATCAAAATATGTGATTTAAAATATTTTCTCGAACTATTGATTTTTTATGTCATGTATTTCATGCACAACACAGACGTTTGTGTCGAAGTATTTTATTACTTGAACGTTATTTTGTTGGTAGTTTACACTACCAGATCAATAATCTTCGCCGCAGTACCAAAGACAAGACAATTCACTACTGGAATAAAATAAGAGGAACCACACTCACGCTCACCGGAGAAACGGGGAAAATGCTGCAATGATGGAAATGCGTAGAGGCAGAAGCATGCGTCAGACGCTGCTTAGGAGTTCCCTCTTAAGACGGACGCTCATATTACGCGTAGACAGTGGCGTAAGTGGCGTATCGTAAGCATTCAGAGTGAGGTGCACTGTATTCCGTTCATCGAAACGAGAGACGGACTGTAAACACACTCGCTGAGTGTCGCCGCTTCCGTTCTAGGTGTAAAGACGCTGTGTGTGTTGTTATATGGCAGTGTTTTAAATCTATGGGAACAAACTACTGTGGTCATCAGTTCCTAGCCTTACAAACTACTTAGACTAACTTAAACTTACCTGAGGGCAACACGCGCACCGATGCTGGAGGGACGAACGGTCATTCCCATGCGGCAAGTCATCCTCCATTTTGATTCCACCCAAGAAGCGATCTTAGAAGAAATTAGTAAATTCTACAGATAAAATAAATTTTTGAGAGTGCATATAACGAAGCTATTGTGTCCAGAAGTCAAGATATTGTTATGAAAACAGTTGCATCTACTGGCGTTGGTCGTTCATCTGCGTATCATGTACCACGTCAGTATCAACCCACACATTGTTTGATATTAAATGAGATGCGGAGAAAAGTTGATGACTTTATTCCTTTCTTTCGGAATGGCCAACAACTAACAGAGTGCTTGCTGTCCTAAACGAACATGAAGATTTGGGCAGTTTAGTAATTTTAAATATGTACGGCTTCTACAATAACTTTTATGTCACAAAACTCACAGCGACCTTACACCTGAAGCAAACGAGGTGACAATGAGCAAGCACCCCGTTTTGTTCACCCCTGGTCACGCGCCTCGGTGTTTTTACAGTTCGTCTCTCGTTTCGTTGAACGGAGTATAGTGGACTGGACGGAAAAACTTGCTGCGTACAGTGTGCAGAGCAGAGGAGCGAGTACGGAGCCCTGCGGGACAGTGTGTGTGACGCAGGCGGGCGTGGTGTCCTCGGCTCGCACGCAGGGCTGTCCCGCCCGTCACGCACCACCGCGCCTGGTGCGGCAGATACCTGCCTGGCCTCTTATGCTAATCGAGGCTCAGCCCGCTGCACTTTTATTGTGGCCACAAATTGAATTTCAAAGCAGCTCGCCAGAGAAAGCGCCGCTGCCGCTATTACTGGCGTCGCCTGTCCCGATGAGTCACCATCCGCCACTCGATCCGAGCACCCGCGCAATGCACATCCACCTTTCCATCTTCGGAGCCATCTATCACCAGCAGAAAAGTGGCCTGCAAGGACGTAAACGGCGGGGTTCTGCTATATGAAGATGTAATATGCTGAAGTGGTACAACGTATCACCCAGTGCCGGCGTGTCCTGTGTGTTCACTGGTTCAGTAAACTCCCGTAAAAAATAATAAATTAATGAAATAAAAAGTGTTTTAAACTATCATTCTTCGTTTCGTTCTTCTATCAGATCATTTTATATGCACATTCAAACTATTTTTATCGCATTAGAAATGTTTTATGTCGCGTAAACAGCACGTAGGTTACACTAGTCACAGCGCGGTCGCAGCGTTGCAAAGCGCATGCGCAGCTGAGGTTCGATTTCTCTTCTGAACCCCCTGGAGGCAGCATATGGGCGCTCCAGCGGCAGGGAGACGCAAGAGGACACGCCGCTTTTATCATTGGTGTTGGAGGTGGTAGAGACACCAGCTCCTGGCGACTCGAGCCCTGTAGGTTACACACGAATGGTTCCGAAGCAAAGACAATGGAGCTATTGCGCACCTCGCCTTGCGCATGGGCAAATCCTCCATTAATGCAACATCTGCCCTTCATATTTGTTTTTGGCGCATTGAAGATTCATCAAAAAACGTCATATTTGGTAAAATACCTTATCACTATAAATTAAAGACGCATTAACCTTTAACTAACGTGGTGGCAAACATGGGACACTAATACCGTGGTGCGGTCAATCTGACCTCTCACTTTTTAGGTGGGTGTAATGTTGACAATTTGAACACCTTTGCAATTTTCTGTTTTCCATATGAAAGAGTCTTTAATACTAAATAAATAAACATGAAAATACAATACAATAACATTAAACAATAATTGTTAAACTGGTCTCAGTTATGTTTACTGCACATTTCGTACACTAATACATGTATATGTTTTTCCATTGGCTAATAATGACAATAAAGCTTTGATAGATTTTGTATATTTTCTTGAAGAACTTACGAAACAAAAAATGTAACGTTTTTAACTCGAAGAGATACCTATGGAAAAATTGGAGCCGTCCAAATCACGATGTTTTTACAACCGTCCTTGCAGACCTGATAATATGTCGTTATTCGTAACTCCTGCGGAAGTCGTGGGTTTTGAGCTCGCTTTTGCATTTGTTTCAGAACAAGACTACGGGCCAGCTCTTTCAGAAGGATACCTCTGTCGATAGGAGCTTCATACGATCCAATCTTCTGAAGAACATATGCATTTCTCACCCTTTGTTCAAAGCTAAAGTCTGAAGTGTTCACACATAGTTTGCTACTTGCAGCAGATCCTTTACATGTAAAATTAGTCGGGTCCTCCATGTTTCAAAAGCTTTGAAATGGAAAATATCGAGAATATGTGAGGAAAGTAATAGCAGAAAAAAAATTACACACACAACGTAGTGCGGCCAAAATAACCGCGAGTTATTTTCGGAAGGACTTCACGTTATAGAAGCTCTGGCATAACACCATACGCGTTGCCCGTCCACTCATAACTAAACTCGAAGCTAACGAGCAGATGGGCGCAATAATGGGTAGGGAAATTGCTAAATCGCAAGTGTTGCCCAAAGCGCGCGGTCAGATAGATCGCACCACGTTAGTTAAAGGTTAAGTGTAAAGGCATTCAGAAGATCTGATCATGAATAATAATGAAGTCACTACTCTCCACCTAGTAAGAATAGCCGTGGCTTCAGTACTGATTAAAAGCTATTTTTTAAACCCAATCTTCTTTTCAACAGATACGGGAACAACAATGACTTTTGTATTGTTATTTGTCACATATCTTTGGACGTTTTAGCAAATGTGTCGCGATTTTGAGAGTAAATGACATTTGTACTCTTCGTTGTAACAAATAGTTAATTGTTTGAAAAGATGTGGGAGAGAGCAGTCTTTGCGCATGCGTAACGGTAGAAAGGGGTGCTGCTTACAGTGTCACACTACATGAAGGTAGTTTGTCTCTTCATCGTAAGTCACTTAACAGTGTAATCAGTTGATTACTGTGTTTCAGAGTTCGTGTGCATATTCATAAGTTCTTGATGTTTATTATGAAAGAAAAATGTACAACGTTAAGTAGCTTTCAAAAACAAATTACTCAGCCTTAAAATTGGAACAAAAGTGTGAAATAAAGAAGTTTGGTAGGTCTACGCGTCATCTGGAGTTGAAGCAAGCGCAAACAAGCCGAGGTAAGATATTCTGGAGATCTTTTAATGAAAATATATCTAATGGGGGAGGGCACTGTCAAGATCCAGCAGTCAAGGAAGTGAACCCCCAGTCATCTGAAGCACTAGCCGCCTCTACTATCACCTTTCCTCTGAGAGAGGGAGCTTCATTCACCTGCTGATCTGCTGTACCTGGACCGTTAAGGTGTTGGACTTCTTTTCTCGGAAGCTGTTTCGCACCTCAGCGACAGCTGCATTGAATAATAAAAAGGGGCAGTGCGAGAATTACAGAACAAGTGTAAAATAGCTTTGATAATCTCTCTCTATATATAAAAGGCAATGTCCAGATTGGCTAACTGACTGACTGACTAACTAACTGATCGTCGCCCAGTCCAAACCACTGATGATATAAACTTGAAATTTTCCGAGGGTGTAGATGCAACATTGTAGGCGTCATTTAAGAAGCTACTTTTCTATATTCCATCTCTATGAGGGTGAATAGATGTTGAAAGGTTTGTTGAAAATACGTTGCTACTTAGGCAGTTATGAAGTTGGGACTAAAAAATTTCGGATTTGCATTCTTGGTTTAGAATTTAAGAAACAACTATTTTGGTACTTTTGATTTCCAGCCATTAAGGGGATGAAATAGAGAATGCAAAAATTGGTTTCTTAAAATACGTTGCTATTGACGAAATTTTGAATCCAAAACTGCGAAAAGTTCGGATTTAAAATAATTGTTAGAATTTTAAAAATGCGTGTTTTGGATTCGGATTTGGATTCTTTGTTAGAATTTTTTTTTTAATATTAAAGTTAGAATTTTTTCGAAATTAACGGATTAGAAAAAAAAGGTAAACCAGTCAACAATCCGAAGATTGGTTTCAACACCACAGTGCTGTGAAACAGGGGATGAAAAATTCTTTTTGAAAATACGTCGCTATTGAGACAATTTTGAAGCTAAAACAATGAAAATTGGTATTTGGATTGTTGGTTGGAGTTTAAAAAATGCGCATTTTATTATTTTCGGACTTTCACCCAAAAATTGTTATTTGGATTCTTGGTTGGAATTAAAAAGAAGAAACAACTGTGCAGGATGTCCGGCTAAGCGAGTGAAGCAGCGGGAATTAAACTAGTTATTTATACACGCTGCAGGTGTTTGCGAGCCGTCTTGACGGTCACGTGTTCGAGGGTCTTACAACATTTGGGCATAGCCAGTGTTGGTTCAAATGTTCAAATGTTTGTAAATCTATCGGACTCAACTGCGTGGTCATTAGTCCGTAGCTTACAAACTACTTAAAATAAGGTAAACTAACCTAAGGACACCACAAACACCCATGCCCGTGGGGGGACTCGAACCCCCGACGGCGAACGGCTGCGCGCACGGCAGCACGGCGCCCCAGTGCGCACGGCTAATCCGCCGCGGCACGCGAATGTTGGTCTGTAATTCTGTGTGCCTCACCGCACCACACGTTAGCTGCTCATGTACTTAGTATAAGAGTTCTCGTAATATCGTGTTTCAGAGTTAATGTTGTATTCTTTTTATTTCCAATGCCTGTGTCGTATCTTGGAATACCTTGATAATTATATTTTTTGTTAAATTAACTTTTTGCATAGACCACCCTATCACATTTAAACTCAAGTGAGGACCCTAATATTAAAGGTAGCGAATTCTTCTTTCTATGCTTTTACAGGAGAGAAAATTACCTAAAGATCATATTAGCATAATACCCAAACTTGTGAGATCTATTTTTTAATCTCTTTTGTGTCAAAAAATCACTTTCAACAACGAAAAGGAGCAAAAACCAGTAGTTAAGTTGTGAAAAAGCGTTCAATGTATACTTAGAGCGCTTTGACATTAAATACCGGATTTTTCCACTTTTGAAACAAAACCAATGTATATCCATAAAGTTCTTTGAATAGCTTTTAATATATACATATATTCAGAAACATATTTAACAATCTGAACTCATTCACTTTTTTTTAAAGAATGATCTTAAATGACAGTTAAAAAGTAATAAAAACACAACACAGAATGGTGTAAGGGTTCGAACAAAGACAACTACTTAATAATCAAATCGAAACATGGATTTTAACACTGGAAAATCTTGAAAAGAAATGAGAATTACTTAACACGTTCCAAACATTCGCGAATTAAGAAAAACCAAATAAGCACATGAGCTGAGCACTAAATCATTGTCATCTTCTATAGTATCGTAACTTCATGTCTCGTGTGGAAGAACATTTCCTTTTTCATGATAAAAACCCGATTTTAAATTGAACAAAAACACAAAATTACTCACCGCTAATACCTACATAGCAACTTAACAGAACAAGAGTAGTGGCGCGGACCGAGTCCGGTGTAATCATTGGCTACTGATGGAGTTGACAACTTGTGCACGAACACCTGCTTGAACTTGGCGGTTTTGAAGAAAAGCTTCACTTTTACGCGGCTTTTTAAACCATTTCAGCTATTTTTGACACTCAGCAAGGCTATAAGCTTGTACATCCATATATCCATAGTTACTTTGCAAATCACATTGAAGTGCCTGGCAGAAAGTTCACGGAACCGCTTTTATGATACTTCTCTAGCGCTTCAGTCTGCAATAGCGCGCAGGAAAAAGGATCACCTATACGATTTCGTTTTCGATCTGATTTCTCTTATTTTTGTGTGATGATGGGAACAAAATATGTTCGTATTAGGACGAGAAAGTTGACGAAAAAGATTCGAAAATAGAGCTCGCCGCAACGAATGTCCATTTTTTAAAAATTATTTCCACTAAAATTCGTGCATAATTTCCGTGACACTCTCTTCTCAATATTGCGATAATACTAAATGAGCTTCCCTTCTTTGCACTTTCTCTGTATCCTCCGTCAGTCCCACCTGGCTAGAATCCTACATTGTGCAGCAGTACTCCAAAATAGGATGGACAAGTTTAGTGTAGGCAGTTTCTTTAGTAGAACTGTTGTATCTTCTAAGTATAAAACACACATACTTCAGCCAAGATCGATAGTTTATTTTATTATTTTTTTACCGGTTTCGATGAAGTATGTCATCTTCAGAAAAAATAAATTATACAATTTTCTCCTATTTTCAATAAAATAAAGAGTTAGTTGAGAAAATGAAATATAAGAAAAAGAACATTGTAAAACGATTAAAATTTGCATCACCAAAGTGTGTAATACAGATGACTATCCATTTTGGGGATGCAAATTTTAATTGTTTGACAATGTTCTTTTTCTTATATTTCATTTTCACAAGTAAGTCTTTATTTTATTGAAAATAGGAGAAAATTGTAAAAAAAAAAAAATTCTGAAAATGATGACAGTTATTCGAAACCGGTAAAAGGAAAAAAAAAAAAAAAAAAAAAAAAAAAAAACCTAGCGGTCTTTGCTGAAGTAAGTGCGTTTTATATAAATTTTGATCACTCTCCATAGGTATAATATGCAACTTAACTATATCTTCTAAGTGTTCTTACAATTAGAGGTAGCCTTTGGTTCACCTTACCTACAATATTTTCCATGGGTTATTTCCAATTTAAGTTGTTCATGCCGGCCGCGGTGGCCGAAGGGACTGAGGCGCTTCAGTCACAGTCTGCACGGCCACTACGGTCGGGGATTCGAATCCCCCTTGGGCATGGATATTTGTGCCGTCCTTAGTTGTAGCTAGTTCATAAGTAGTTTGTAAGTTTAGGGACTGATGACCCCGTAGTTGAGTCCCATAAGCTCTAGAAACATTTGAACATTTTAAGTTGTTCATAATTGTAATTACTAGGTATTTATATGAATTTACTGACTTCGGATTGGACTGATTTACCGTGTAAATGTAGTTTAACTGATCTCTTTTAGTCTCATATGGACGACTTCACACTTTTAATTATTTAGGGAGAATAAGTGCAGTAGGTTATTTAAGAAAAATTTCGATATCATTAAATAGCAAAAAATGGACTTGATCGTCTTTGATACTAGGCTTCTCATACGCGATTCGTACTTAAACCCTCTTTATAATGGCAAGGCTACCGCGGTGAAATCGAACAGAACAAATACACCGTCTTCGGCGCCGCTACTTTACGCAAGCGGATTTAAAGGGTCAACCGCAAGCTGCGGAACGAAAGTGTACGTGTGTGGTAGCCGTTGTGCTGCCATGTCGCCGTACAGCTTCGCTCCCGCTACGGCAGATGCTATGCTAATGCTTTTATGCACAGGGGGCCACCGAGGTCGCCAGGTTTCAGCCTGTTTAAGCTCTTTAACTTGCAAAGCTGCTTTCTCCCCTCCGCGTGACATGAATGCCATTCCCGTGCAGCGTATTGACTCCGTTGCAGCTAATCGAACAGACACTAGTTGTAAGTCAATGTTACGCGCTGTAACAAACCGCAGTTTCACTTCATCGACAACGTAAATAAAAAAAATTGTGCTTCTTCAGAATCAGCATTTCAATCCATTATCACTTTTCAGTGTCTTCTTGAGTGTATCGTGTGGTTTTACAAGTACGAGATCTGTCCAGGTAATTGCGTAATGCGGTTGGTATCCCTGCACACACACACACACACACACACACACACACACACGTGTTGAATATCTAACCACCGGAAGTTTCATTATTGTATGCCCGTTGGTTATTGTTCATTGCTGTATTGAGTAGAACGCTGTGTGGCATAGTTTGCATGTTTCGAGACGCGTCAGCGGTAAATTTTTCGTGAAACTTAGGAAAAACTTTACAGAAACGTACATAATGATGCAGAAAGCTTACGGTGACGAAGGCTCAATCCTAATTCCAAATACGTTGCTTGTAGTGGCCACTTGAGCAGCAGCTGAATACTATGTATATCACTGTACTGTTTTTAAAGGAAACGCTTTTTGCTACTACAAATGAAGGGTTTTATTTTTATAATTCACCCATACGCGTTTCGCCTTTGTCACAAGGCATCATCAGTGGGTGTCCTGAAATATTTACATATTTCTTCTGTTTACACATAAAGGTTAGGTTTCTTACATATGTACAAAACATTTCATTTCTGATTTAAAACAGTTCGTTGTTTCCTATAAAATGGTGTACTTACAGCACTTGCTACTCCATATCAGTCTCTTTCCAGCAACCAGGTAGAAAGGTTCCACTATTTACTGAAAAACTTCGCATTTTTCTGGTTCCACTGTCATCTGCTGCCATACTGTGTCCACTGTAGTTTGTTTTGTAGTGTTGCCAACTTTCTTAGCTCATTTGAAATTCGACTGTTTCATTGAAAGTGTGTTGAAGGTATATTTGTGTGTGTGTGTGTGTGTGTGTGTGTGTGTGTGTGTGTGTGTCAACTTCATTTTATGGGAAGAATTTTGGAAAGATGTGATTTGTCTGTGAAAGAGACGGCATAGATTAGATTAGATTAGATTAATACTTGTTCCATAAATCATATATACGACATTTCGTAATGATGTGGGACGTGTCAGTTTAGTACATGTTGTCTATACATTACAATCAATATTTTAATGATTTTTTAATTACTTTATTTTTTTAAAGTTTTATCTAAAAATTCATCTGCAGTGTAGGAGGAGTTCCGTTCAAAAATTCCTTTATTTCTTTTTAAATATTAGTTGACTATCTATCAAACTTTTGATGCTACTTCGTAAGTGACCGAAGACTTTTGTGGCAGCATAATTCACCCCTTTCTGTGCCCAAGTTAGATTTAACCTTGAATAGTGAATATCACCCTTTTTCCTAGTGTTGTAACTATGCACACTGCTATTACTTATAAATTGGGCCGGATTGCTAATAACAAATTTCATGAGTGAATATATATATATATATATATATATATATATATATATATATATATATATATGGTGAAGATATAGTGAAGATCCCTAAATAAATGTCTGCATGATGATCTTGGGTGGGCTTCAGCAATTATTCTGATTACACGCTTTTGTGCAATGAATTTTTTTTCTCGATGTTGAATTGCCCCAGAATACATTTGAAAGCGTGAATGAAAACGGGCATAGTAAGCTAATTTACTGAAATATTTATCACAAAATTTTGCAATGACCCTGATAGCATAAGTAGCTGAACTCAAACGTTTCAGCAGATCTTCAATGGATTTCTTCCTATTCGGTCCCTCGTTAATGCAAACACCTAACAATTTTCAATATTCTACCTTAGCTACAGATTTCCGTTCAAAGTCTAAAATTATTAATGGTGTCATGCCATTTACTGTGTGAAACTGTATATACTGGATTTTATCAAAGTTTAATGAGAGTCCACTTAATAATTTTCTGAAAGATATCATTTACAATTTCACCAGGTAATTCCTCTTTGTCAGATGTGATAGCTATACTTGTGTCATCAGCAAAAAGAACTAGCTTATCATCTTCATGAATGTAAGTCAAAGGACCAAGACCGAACCTTGTGGGACCCCATTATTGATAAATCCTCACTTAGAGGATATAATTGTTTCTTCTATATCAAGTGAACTGCATATAAAACGCATGTGCGACCCTGTCTTGAGTATTGCTCAAGTGTTTGGAATCTCCATCATATCGGTTTAAAGTAAGACATAGAAGCAATTCAGCATCGGGCTGCTAGGTTTGTTACTGGTATGTTCTATCAATGGACGAATCTTACTGAAGTGCTTCGGGAACCCTTATGGCAGTCTCTGGAGGGAAGGTGACATTCTTTGAGAGAAACACTGCTGTAGAAATTTAGAGGGTTGGGATTTGAAGCGGACTGCAGAAAGATTCTACTGGCACCAACCTACATTTTGCGCAAAGACCGCAAAGATAAGATCAGAGAGATTAGGAGTCGTACAGATGCATACAGGTTTTCATTTTTCTCACGTTCTGTTAATGAGTTGAACAAGAAAGTGTTACTAGGTACCCTCTGATTGCGGAATATAGATATAGACGTAGAATTTGGGAATGGATTCATTGACTCCCTTACGCGACCCCCTGTGGTCGTTCGTATCGAATGTGTGTCTTGATTTTTGGCCACCCGTAAGGACGACGGGTGATTCTAACACTGGGTACCGCGTAGCTGAGCTCCATTGCAGAGGGATCAAAAAAAGTTGTGAAACGTTGGTCATAAAGGGGTGTGGCGACCTTCACGTCATGTGAGAGGTCCACAGTGGCGTGGGGCGTAATTGTGATGAAATATTGCTGATGTGACGTAATTAACCAACCTTAAATCTGACTTGAAATTCTGACTTCGGTCGCCTTTCGGGCGACATCCAGCATTCTGATTCGTCACTAAGTGTCTGCACCATTCTAGAGGAAAGTTGCAAGCACCTGTGTACCGAACTTCAAAACTGCGTCCCAACGGAAGATGTACAAGGTATTTCAGCAGGAATAGTAAATATTTTTGTACGTGGTTGCAAAGACGAATCGTAATAAAATGCGACATAAATCGTGTCCAATTTTCACCGAGTACAGAGATTACAGCTGTTGGTATGTAACCCAAACAAACATAAACCTATGGCAAATGAGGACGTTGAAATTTGTTCTTCACAAATTCCACCATGAATTTAATGCAGTTTCGACTTTTCTTTTGATAACCCCACGTGTAGCTCTTCGGAGGTCTTTTTTTCGTTCTGACATGAGGGCTGCACTATTCATAAACCGGAGGAGCTAATCAGCTTGGCGTTTACGTTTTCTTTGTAGACTTCGCCTTTCATCCATTCCCACAGGTATAAAACAAAAGAGGTAGGTTCCGGGGATTTTGGTGGGCAAGGAACGTTGCCCATAGCTACCGATACATCTTCCAGGGAATGATAGGTCTAGATCGTGTCACGTGACGCTTGGAATGAGTAGGAACCCCGTTAGCTGGAAGAACATACGCTTTCTTACAGCGATAGGAATGCCTTCCAGTAATGATGCTGGAAGCTCATTTTCAAGAGACCGAAGATAACACGGTCCTTTAAGACAGTGCGGTAACACAACAGGCCCAATGAACTGATTGCTGATCAAACCACAGCACACATTTACAGAGAAGGTTCTTCGAAATGTGCCTCCACAATGACAGGTGACTTGTCTTCGGACCACTGATGTGAATTAAGAGTGTTAATGATGCCGTCACGAGTGAAAGTGGTTTCTCAGTGAAGAGTAAAATTGGGATTACTTGGCGATTTTCAAGTATCCAACGACAAAATTTGAAACTTGTATATTCTTCTTCCGCTCTTGGGTGTAGAATGCCGCGGCGGATTAGCCGTGAGCATTGGGGCAACGTGCTGCGGCCGTTCGCCGTCAGGGGTTCGAGTCAAGGGTGTGAGTGTTGTCCTGAGGTTAGTTTACCTTAGTTTAAGTAGTTTGTAAGCCCCGGACTAATGACCAAGCAGTTGAGTCCGTTAAATTTTCAAACATCTGAACATTTGGTGTTGAATGAACTGTAAATTATAAGGACATAAGCCGTGCATACGTAATGTCAGCCACACTCTTTGCTTGTGGAGCACCGATTTTGTAAAAATTCTAAGTGTTTTTATTAAACGACTATGTTCTATCAACTGAATGCTGTCTACTTCATACACAGTCTCTTCATTTCCATGTTCAGTTGCAATATGACTGCAAGGCACTGCACCAATGCCACACAGTCTACTGAACACACGAGTAAACATTCTTCAATCTGGTAGTCTGAGGCTAGGACATAGTATTTTGCATTCTCTGCAAATGGCAGCAGAATTTACATTAGGCCAGTATTACACTACCAAATAATTTGACAAAGAATTGGATAAAGAAATGATGGACGTAGTGTAATGAGAATATTGTATAATATTTGATCAGATCTAAGGACCCGGCTTAGATTTAATGAAAGAAATCGCTCGTCGTCTGTTTCCTGTTGTGAGAAATGTGACCGCTGGAGCGCTAGTAGCACTACAGCGTCCTTGCCACAACAGCTGTTTGACCTAAGCCTCCAATAATATTATTCGGATGCCAAGGCACGACATGGCGTTGGTATTCGTAAACATGCGTACTAGTGGCAAGTTTGTGTAATGTGTTCCAGCAACAGCAACATTGATAGGAATGTATAAATCAGATGGGGCGTTGTATAATACGCGACAAGGACAATTCACACTGCCCGACACGTCAATTCGTTTAGCCCAATACTCTGCGGTGAAAGTGAGGCTACGAGTTACAATCCGTGGTGTAAAAGTCATAATATACTATCGGAATTGAAGAAGTAACTCCCATAAATGTTATTTACGGCCACAGAAGACATTATAATGCATGTTTTCGGTCAAGTATCGAGAAGTGAAAACACATTCAAAGCATCAACATCTGTTCGCAAGCGAAAATATGTGCATATGAACACATCAGACAATTTTTGTAATGGAATAAATAGAACTTATTTACTTTATCAACTATATTTACCTCCTTACAATGTTAATAACGTCATAAACGCCTTAGATTTCCTCTTTTTCAGTGCTGAGATTTTCCATTTAAAACGTTATTTAATGAAATTTCCTTTTCATCTTACAATCCCATTCGTATACACTGTTTGCGTCAGCCATTTCTGTTACTCTATTGCAAATCGTGATGAAAGGAGAGCTCCAAAATAATTAGTAGTGAATTACGGCCCGTCTATACTTACAATCTCATTTATATACACTGCTTGCGTCAGCCTTTTCTGTTACTCTATTGCAATTCGTGATGAATGGAGAGCTTCAAAATAATTTTCAGTGAATTACGGCCCGGCTATACTACGGACGATATAAAAAGAAAATCGTCCCGTTCCCGTAAGAAATTTTACTGAACACTTATTTATCTTGCAGTGACACCCACGGTTTCATCCAAATACGTTTCCTTTTCTTTTTTCCCCTTCTTCTTTTCTAAATGCAGACACAACGCAACTGTAGTATAAGCAACAGCTGAGCATAACAACGCCATTTTGAAGCAAGTTTGACAAAATATTGGATGATTGTGTAATACACCCTTTAGCGTTTTGTCCAATACCTTTGTCAAAGAATAGGATCAATATTTCATTAAATTATTTCGTCCAACTCTTTGTCCAATAATTTGATAGTGTAAAACCGGCTTTGCCAAACACATACACACATATACAAGTGTCTAGCACTGGGGAAAGCGCATTTTCTACACAGGACACCTTTTAATATGCCTGCCTTTACCACATCGACACAAGCATCAATATGAAACAATGATTTATGTATTGTCGTAACTTTGGAACTCTGTACACATCAATTTGATATAAACTGGCCGGCCGCGGTGGTCGAGGGGACTGAGGCGCTTCAGTTCAAAAATGTTCAAATGTTTGTATAGCTTATGGGACTCAACTACGGGGTTATCAGTCCCTAAACTTACAAACTACTTATGAACTACTTACGAACTAGGACGGCACATATATCCATGCCCTAGGGGGGATTCGAACCCCCGACCGTAGTGGCCGTGCAGACCGTGACTGGAGCGCCTCAGTCTCCTCGGCCACCGCGGCCGGCGGCGCTTCAGTCACGGTCTGCACGGCCACTACGGTCGGGGGTTCGAATCCCCCCTCGGGCATGGATATTTGTGCCGTCCTTAGTTGTAGGTAGTTCATAAGTAGTTTGTAAGTTTAGGGACTGATGACCCCGTAGTTAAGTCCCTTAAGCTTAACAAACATTTGAACATTTTTTTATATAAAACTGATCATTTTCAATACAAAGTACGTATTTTATTTACTTTCGGGAGGATAAGAAAGACGACAGGATCGTGGATTGTGAAACATACGACCTGTTGTCTTTTTCTCATTAATGAATGGAGGAAGTTGAGCTCGACATGAACAGTGCTCACTGAATTTATTTTCATTTCTACAGAGCACTTTCTTGTCGTTGACAAAAGCTAGACTCTATTAAAAGTTCTCAACAAACTGATTGTATTGAACATTATCTAGTTTTTTATCATATCTCCTTTCATCGCTATAAGATCATGGGAAAGTTCAGAAGATATTTAAGTCTCAGTCAGGGTTTACTCAACGGCAAACCAACTGAGAAGAACACTTTTAGCAGTGCTCACGAACGTGGCCAAAGTAGTTAATTCAAACGACGCTTGACTCAGAGCTACCACGATGAGTGCTGGAATTGGTGAGAGTAAAAAAAGCTGTTACCAGCAAAAGCTCAGCTGTGAGCTGAATAGTGGCGGTCTGTTGTTCGTCAGCAGCTACTGCTGTAAACTCGTTTAGTTCGTGAAGTGTATTTACGCCGCACTTGTTTCGAGTTATTTTCTGAAAATCATAAATGAAAACCTCAAATTACATGTATAATAGACTGTTTAAACTAAAAATGACATAATCGTAAGTTTCCTTTACATATGAGTCATTAAAATAAACTAAAATAATTACTATTGCATGGAAATGCGTAAAAAGTTCTGCGCCGGTCCATCAACTAAAGTAGGAATTAACTTGAACATCAACACTCTATTGCTGGCATTCGTTAAAAACGCCCTTATCAACCAGCGTACCAACACACAAAACAAAAATGCATCGTGTCTTTGCACTCAATAAAAGTTAAACACGTGTTATATGCTATTTCTATTGTAATTCGTCTCTCTCATAACATTTGCTATTCTTCTTCAAACACTCTGTACACGTAATTAAAAAAGTGACAGATTATTCTGTTGCACTATAAGTCGACTAAGTCGAAACAAGGCCCCTGGAGTGGATGACATAGCCTCACAGCTAGAAGTCTCTGGGAGAACCAGCCATGACAAAACTATACCACCTGGTATGCATGATGTATGGGGTAGGCGAACTACAGTCAGACGTCCAGAAAAATTTAATAATCCGAATTCCAAATAATGCAGCACAGAGAGATGTGAAAATTATAGTACCATCAGTTTAATAAGTCATGATTGCAAAATTATAACACGATTTATATACAGATGATATGAAAAACTGGTATAAGCCGACGTCGAGGAAGATTATTTAGACTTAGGAAAAAAAGTATGAAAACGTGAGGCAATAATCACCTTTCGACACATCATAGAAAATATATTTACATTTCAAACTTTTGTAGACTTGAAGAAAGCTTTTCATAATGTCAACAGATACACTCTTTCAAAGTCTGAAGGTAGCAGGGATAAAATACAGTGACTGAAAAGTAATATTCAACTTGTACAAAAGCAAGACAGCTGTTATAAGAGTCGAAGGCCATGAGAGGGAGGAATTGGTTGGGAATATAGGAAAACAGGATTGTATCCCTTCCCCAATGTTATTCAATCTGTACATTCAGCAAGCTGTGAAGGAAATGGAGAATCAATTTGTAGAATGAATAAATGAATCCAGATACTAAGGAAATTTATAATATTTGTTATAATTAAAACATATAAGTGTATACATCCGTTACCTAATGTGAATGTCGTTTCATATGTACAAGATTATTGTTTTTGACATCAAAAAAGTGATGCTCAAATGTCACATCTAGAACGCCATCTGGTACAATTTGTGAGTTTGGATGGCTGAGTTATTCAGGATTGTTTTTAACTTAGTGACAATACCTTATTACAGGATGTTGATGTTCATGTTTTATTTATGTGCTGACAAGCCAACAATTCAGTTGGCGAGTAAATCTGTTTTTAAAAGCTATTAATAATAATGTTCTGAAGAATGAAAGTATGAGTATGATTTTGTGTATACTTGCAGATCCGAAGATGGCAGTTAAACTGCCAAAACCGGTAATCTTAATAAAAAAAAAATAGAAAGCAATCTTGGCTCTTGTCTTCAATAAATTGATTAAAAGCTCGCCCCCAAACATGACAAACCTTTATAAAAACTTTGCGGTTTGATTATGACTTTTTAATTCAGTCGGTGATAGCAGGATGAGAACTTGGAAGAAAAAGTGAGCGGAATGAACAGTGCGTCGAAAGGAGCGTATAAGGTGAACAGTAAGGGAACAAAGCAAGGATAATGAAATGTAACCTAAGAAAATCAGGCAATACTGCAGAAACTGGATTATGTAACGAGACAATGAATGCTGTAGATGACTTTTGTTACTTGAGCACAACAATAACTGACGATGATCGCAGTACAGAGGATATAAAATGCAGAATTGCAAAGGGAAGAGAAATGTTTATGAAAAAGAGAAATTTATTCATACCGAATATTAACTGAAGTGTTAGAAAGTCTTTTCTGGTTGCATTTGTGTAGATTGTTGCTGTATACGGTAGTGAAATATGGACGTTAAACAGTTCAGACAGGAAGAGGATAAAAGATTTTGAAATGTGGTGTTGCAGGCTAATGCTGAAGGTTAGGTGGGTACATCGCGTAACTAATGAGGAGTTACATAACCCTTTCATGCCCTGCAAGCACAATTGCGCGCTTCTGGTTTTGCTCGCTTTATTTCTTTATGATTCACGCTAGGAAGTTCGTGCCTGCATCACACAATCGTGGATTGGTTGTGGTAAAATGTGCAACGTTTTTTAGTCCCATGTTTCTACACTGGGTGGAACCAGCAGTCGGCAAACTTCCAGTACACATACAATGGCGTCAAGAAAGAGTTGTTGACAAGGCAGTGTCGACGTTAGTACAATGTGTTACCATGGAGACGACCGTGAAAATATTTTTCTAGCACCCACCTACATAGGGCGACATGAGCATCCCAATAAAATAAACGAAATCAGATTGAAAACGGAAAGATGTAGGTGTTCTTTCTTCCCGCGCGCTTTTAGAGAATGGAATGGTAGAGAAAGGTTATGGAAGTGGTTAATGAACCCTCTGCCAGGCGCTTAAATGTGATTTGCAGGTAATCTATGTAGATGTAGATGTAGATCGTATAGATGGCGACTTCAGTCTTCTGGAATAGCCTCCCATGCAGTTTCCACCTGGTGCCTCGGTTGGGCCAGATCTCGTGTCGGTCGTGCACACCACGCAAGATGACGTTTCATCCGGTCCCAAACATGCTGGGAGGTAGTTCTGGGGATCGTGCTGCCCAGGGCAGTTGCTGTACACCTTGAAGATCATGTTGAGTGGTATGGGGAACATGTGGACGTGCGTTGTCCTGCTGGAAAATCTTATCGCCTTTTTTGGTACATGAACGGTAGCAAGGCGGGTTGAATGATGGTTTCAATGTACCGTGCACTGTTCAGTGTTGCCTCGACGATTTCCAGAGGAGAACGGCCAGTGTAGGATATGGTTCCCCACACCATGATGCACGATTATGCGTCCCGTTAGGGCGTCTTCTGCTCACGCCCCACCATCGTTCATCCCACCTTCGCTGGTGTCGCGATAGACGTTTATGAAAGGACGAATAGAGACAGAGTCGTCTTCATTAATGAGAGTCGCTTTTGCCTCAGTGCCAACAATGGTCGTACTCTGTGAGATTACCGCCCAATAGAAATATTGGTAATTAATAGCATTTGATAATTAAACAGTATGAAGTTCACTGCAAACATTGACCATGCCAATGCACTAAATGTTACACAATTTTAATCTTATTAATTATGGTAGCAATGTATGTACGCAGTTGGGTGACAACATTTATAGTCAGGCCATAGGTAGAAATTCTCCACGTTGAGATTTGCTGTGTGCTTGTAGCTGACGGGAGGCCAGCGAGCAGGCCGACGTTGGTGGCTTGTTCCAGTTTAGGATTTTCCAGGTTCGTTTCCGGTGAGGGGAGAGAGGGACAATGGCGAGTGCCACGTGCAGTGCAGTGCACAGCGTGAGATAAAATATTCTAATACTACTTGCATTTGAAGTAATACGATGCAGTTAGGAACCTTTAAGGCCCTCATTACAAAATAGCCTGTTGATAAATAAACAATACATTAGCTGATATAGTCACATCTGGCGTAATATGTTTAATTGACAATGAAAAGTGGCAATGGCAATGGCAATGTTTGTTTATAAAAATAATATATTAACTATTTCTCATTTTATTTTCAATTAATCTTGTGTATTTTATCTTGAAATATTCAGTTAAATCACTTATCTGTGATATAAGAAATTGCACGGTTATAATAAATAGTACAAAGGATGTTTATACTAATATAAAAACGTAAGAAGATATTTGTTTAATGTGTAGTGTAATTATTTTGATTTTAAGTAAAGTTTTAGAAATGTATTGGCTGAGCGCTGTACGTTGGCAAGTCGGTTAGAACAGCTCACATGGGGAAGTTGATGACGTAGGGAAAAAATCTGGCAGTTGGGTTTTTGGCGCGCGCGCGGCCCAAGTAGTAAGGGGTCGGAAGCGAGTGGTGTAGCTGGCCGGGCGGCGTCGCTCTGCATCAGTCGGCATGTGGATCTCCAGGCGGAGACTTTAGATTTTTGTGTGGCAATTGCCAAGTGTGGTTGCTCGTCGTAGACGGCACCAAGTTGTATCGAGTGCTACTGTGGGTTGTGAATATTTAGCCGGTGGAATAATGTGTGCCTCGCACTAAAAGTGACTGTTTTGTTAATGTAACAGGTGTCGTCGCATAGGCATGAACATAGACGGTGTTTGAGACAGGCACATGGTGTGAAAACAATTTGCGACAAATATTCATTTTGTCTGGGGGCTCACGAGCTATAATTTTTTTGATAAATGTGTCGACGTACAGACGTATCAGCCACAGGGTTCTAATATTGTAAAATAAACAACATAAAGTGAACTTTCACGTGTTTTCAAAAAATAGTAGTTAGTACACCCTTTTCTCTCATGAACTTGACTTTATTATGAATTTTTCGTTAATCATATGCAGGGAAGGAAAGCTGCGAACTTATGATATCATCCCCTAGAAAACGAGTCAAACAGCAGCAATCACAGTTCCAGTGTTTTTGCATGTTTAGGAATATGGTTCGCAGTTGGTGGTTGTGAGTTTTTAAAAATTAAACTTTCCCTATTTTAAACTCTCACCCCGATCTTCACCCTCGTAACTCGTCTGTGGCGTCGTGCAGGGGAACGCAAAAATATGCAGTTTATACGACAGAGGCACATGGGACTGACACGTGGCTTCATGGTGTGAGGAACCATATCCTACACTGGCCGTTCTCCTCTCGTGATCGTCAAGGCGACACTGAACAGTGAACGGTATATTGAAACCATAATTCAAGCCGCCTTTCTACCATTCATGCACCAGGAAGGTGATATTCTTTTCGAACAGGACAGTGCACATCCACATGAGTCCCGTAGCACTCAACGTGCTCTTCTAGGTGTACATCAACTACCCTGCCCATCATTATCCCCAGATCTGTCCGCCACTGAGCATGTCTGGGGCCGTATGAAACGTCATCTTGGCGCGCTCTACACGACCGGCACGAGATCTGGTCCAACTGAAGCATCACATGGAATTGCATTGCAGGCCATACCGGAAGACTTCATTCGGCACCTCTACGATCGTCTTCATGAGGAAGTTGCACTCTCCATTGCTGCCAAAGGAGAATATACATCATACTAGCGTCGACATTGTGACTGTACTGACGTGCGCATTGTTCCGGCTGAGTGATCGTGTGTTGTATACATCCTCAAGAATTTGTCAACAAAATTTCGCTCTGCTGGTTTGACAAATTAGAAGTTATGTGTGTGTGTGTGTGTGTGTGTGTGTGTGTGTGTGTGTATTAACGGAATTTATGACATCAACCGCAAAGGGACAAAGATGAAAATGTGTACGCAGCATGGATTAGAACCCGGGTCTCCCGCTTTCTAGGCAGTTTCGCTGACCACTACACCTCTGGGGACACTGTGATCACCGCACCTGCAAGGACTACCTAACCACGCATTCCGTGATATACAAATTCCCAGCATCACCCTGCCCATAGTATTGAAATTCGTAGTTCTGAAACTAATTCCCGTAAGAGTAAGGGCCACCTCTCCCCACTAACGAAAAGAGCATTGCCCGTCACCTGCATATTATATACAGGGTGAGTCATAAATGAGGAAAAATATTTCGTGCAAATTGTCACACACTGAGCTAAAAACCTAAATTCGTTTTAGGTCAATAAATGACAACGCAATTGAATGGTAAAAATTGGAAATATGAAGTAAAGTTTTTGATGTTACTGTACGCCGACAATGGCCAAGGGGACAGATCGGCTACAGGATATAAGTTCCTTTCTCTGTGCCAACTAGCCAAGATACATAATACCGGCCAGCGAAAACTGTACCAGATAGATGTGAGCACTGTCATTGCTCGTAGAGCTTGACGCCTCATATCTCGCCTTCTCATGCACGGTGAGACTACCTACAACACTCGTATGTTGTGCCCTGTTGCCGATCTGTCACCTTGGCCAACGTTGGCGCACAGTAACACCGAAAAGTCCACTTCATATTTCCAAATATTTACCATTCAATTGCATTGTCATTTATTGACATAGGAACATGCAGAAAACGAACTTAGGTTTGTAGCTCAGTGTGTGACAATTTGCACGAAATATTTTTTCTCACTTATGACTCACCCTGAATATACATGTGGCATCTGTTCCGAAAGACCAGACGTCACTTCTGATCCTGCAATTGTTATTCTTTCATATTCACAGAATATATGACATCAACTGCGAATGAACAAAGCTGAAAATGTTTACCTAGCTGGGATTCGAACCCGGATCTCCCACTTTCTAGGCAGTTCTGCTGACCACTACACCACTGGGGACACAGTGATCACGGCACCTGCAAGGACTACCTAACCACGCCTCTCGTCAGATACAAATTCCCAGCTTCACCCTGCCCACAGTACTCAGACTCGTAGTTTCACAAACTAATTCACGTAAGAGTAAGGGCCACAAACTTGCCCATCCCTCCCCACTAACGAAAGGATCATTACCCGTCACCGAAGTATTATTTATATACATGGGGCGTCTGTTCCGAAAGAACAGACGTCACTTCTGATCCTGCAGTTGTTATTGTTTCACATTCATTGTATATATGACATCAACTGCGAATGGGCAAAGCTGAAAATGTGTACCCAGTCGGGATTCGAACCCGGGTCTCCCGCTTTCTAGGCAGTTGCGCTGACCACTACCCCACTGAGGAGACAGTGATCACCGCACCTGCAAGGACTACCTAAGCACGCCTCCCGTCAGATACAAATTCTCAGCTTCACCCTGCCCACAGTACTCAAAGTCATAGTTTTGAAACTAATTCCCATAAGAGTAAGGGCCACAAACTAGCCCACTCCTCTCAGTGAATGGCAATGATCCTTGGGAGGGATGGACAACTTCGTGGCCCTTACTCTTACGGGAATTAGTTTCGAAACCTACGAGTTTGAGTACTGTGGGCAGGGTGAAGCTGAGGATTTGTATCTGGCAGGAGGCGTGGTTAGGTAGTCGTTGCAGGTGCGGTGATCACTGTGTACCCAGTGGTGTAGGGGTCAGCGCAACTGCCTAGAATGCGGGAGACCCGGGCTCGAATCCTGCCTGGGTACACACTTTCAGCTTTGCCCATTCGCAGTTGATGGATGGATGGATGATGGATGGATATGTTATGGACGCACGACAACGAGGTCTTTAGCGCCCGTACAAGATAATTAGGCGATACGTGTGACCTGAATTAAATCAAATGAACACAAATAGGGAACAGAAAGGAAAGTAACCAACCTAGCCAAACGATAAGGAGAGCGAAGCAAAGACCCAACCAAACATGGCAAGGCAGTAATAGATGGTGATCGTCCAAGGTTTACATTCGTAGACGTACTCAAAATGCCCTGCCAGAGGAGTGGCGGGCGATCCATTCGTTAACGTCCGAAAACCTCCAGCCTAAAAGCTTACGCCAGAGTTCAGAAAGTTCACAGAAATTGAAAACTTTCATCACACTCGCCTCGTCATCAGCTAAAAGAGAGGGCAGGGGGACCATTCGCAATTGATGTCATATAATCTGTGAATATGAAAGAATAACAACTGCAGGATCAGAAGTGACGCCAGTTCTTTCGGAACAGACGCCACATATATATACATGCTCTTTTTTTATTTTCCAGGAGTGTATTTTATTCTACAAATTCCACCCTTGCGAAGCCGAACGGGCCAGTGGGTATTGTCATGAAACTACTGGCAGCTGCCTTGAATAAGACAGTCTCGAAAAGAAGCAGGAGAGGGTGGTGCTGGCATGCTTGGCCTCGTTGCGTCGCTAATTCCGTGCGGTGCCTCAGACTGCGAGGTGCTGGCACGGCGCCCCGGGCGATGCTCGCCCTTGCCACGCCGCCGCCCACCAGCCCAGATCGCGGCCATTGTCTCCTTGGACGGAGACGAATGCGGCAGCCCCGTCTTAAAGCAGAGCCGACAGCCAGACACACGCAGTCTGCCACCGGGAACGCCCACATCCTACAGTGTACACTTGTTGCTAATATTAACCATATTTACGATCTCAGCGCAACCGTCAGTGTAGAACAATGACTCATGAGTTGTCGTTACTCTGGCTGCATCAATCTGTGCTTAAATGGAACATTTGCTGTACGAGGCTCAGTTACCTTCATCTTTAGCATTTCATTTCCTCTAGTGGCACTTAACGCTGTAACATTACTTTTCTTTTGTTGCATGTACGCATGCGAAACACAACTAGCTCTTTATTCACACGAAGTGATGAGTGCTATCGACAAGGGTTCGCAAATCGATTCCGTATTTCTTGATTTCCAGAAGGCTTTTGACAACGTAACTCACAAACGGCTTTTAATCAAATTGTGTGGTTATGGTATATCGCCCCAAATTTGCGATTGGATAGGGGATTTCGTGTCAGAGAGGAAACAGTTCGTAGTAATCGACGGTAAGGCATCGAGTAAAACGGAGGTGATATCGGGCGTTCCACAGGGTAATGTTATTGGTCCTCTGCTGTTCCTTATTTACATAAACGATTTGGGAGAAAATCTAAATGTTTGTATAGTTTATGGGACTTAACTACGGGGTCATCAGTCCCTAAACTTACAAACTACTTATGAACTACTTACGAACTAGGACGGCACAAACATCCATGCCCGAGGGGGGATTCGAACCCCCGACCGTAATGGCCGTGCAGACCGTGACTGGAGCGCCTCAGTCCCCTCGGCCACTGCGCCCGGCGAGAAAATCTAAGCAGCTCTCTTGGGTTGTTTGCATATGACGTCGTTATTTACCGTCTAGTAAAATCATCTGAAGAACAAAACCTATTGCAGAACTTTCTGAATAAGATATCACTATGGTGTAAAAATTGGCAATTGACTCTAAATAATGAGAAGTGTTAAGTCGTCCACATGAGTACGAAAAGAAATCCGTTAAACTTTGTTTACAAAATAAATCAATCAAACGTGAAGGCCGTAAACTCCACAAAACACCTAGGAATTGCTATTACTTCAGACTTAAACTGGAAAGAACACGTAGATAATGTTGGGAAAGGCGAACCAGAGACTGCGTTTTCTTGGCAGAACCCTTAAAAGATGCAACAGAACTACAAAAAAAAAAAAAAAAATAACTGCATACACTACGCTTGTCCGTCCATTTTTGGAGTATTGCTGCCCAGTGTGGGATCCTTATCAGGTGTGTTCGACGGACGACATCGAAAGAGTCCAAAGAAGGGCAGCTCGTTTCGTGTTGTCACGATACAGGGGAGACAGCGTTACGGAAATGGTACAGGATCTGGGATGGGAAACATTACAACAACGGCGGTTATCGCTGCGGGGTGGGCTACTTACGAAACTCCCATCGCCAATATTTTCTCCGAATGCGAAAATATATTGTTGACTTCCATTTACATAGGTAGAAATTATCATCAGAATAAAATACGAGAAATCGGAGCTCGAACGGAGAGATGCAGGTGTTCTTTCTTCCCGCGCACTATTCGAGAATGGAATGAGAGATAAATAGTATAACAGTGGTTCGATGAACCCTCTGCTAGGCACTTAAATGTGATTTGCAGAGTATCCTATGTCGATGTAGATTAAGGATTTTCGTTAAAATTTCGATCTTAAAAAAACCGGATATAAATCTGAGCAAATAATTTAGACAAGAGTGGATGAAATTAATACACGAAATAACGGAATATAATGAAAAGCGAAATACCGATTGGGGGTTCAGCCAACTCACAAAAACAACGTTACAGAGAAAACTTCTTTCTGGAGATCGTGATAGCAGCATCTGAAAATGTTAAGCTGTTGAATGGTTTAGATAAATGTTATGATACTTTCCGCAATAAATTATGATCAGACTGCTCACCTCGCTAGTCACTGTTACCGGACCGCGTACTAAAATTTGATAAAGAAAATATGAAACCGAAAAATCTATAGGACTTCGCGAAACTGTTGATGCGAATGCATGTTCTAAAAGGAAAAATGGTAATGATATAAAGTAACTGTTCGGTATTTAATTATAGAAATACGCGAAGCGAAAGTGATGGCGTCTGAACATCACCTTACGTCGGAATATCGAGGAGCTGAAAACCTCAAAGAAAATGAATAATTGAGAAAGTATGGGACATTATTAAATGCAAACAAGGTGGAGACATTGCTTTTAACAAAAGAGGGTATATTTTAAAATAAAATGTAACAGCCCTCACTCTTACATCACAAAAGCAGTCTGCGTACAAGTCCACACTTAATAGCCTTAAACAAGAGTGTGTATGATCGCGGTTCCGTCCTCTCGACACGCCGGAAGCAACGAAAGACGAGCGAAAAAGTCTTCACAGAGAAACTATTAGTACGTTGCTTGCAGTGGCCATTTGAGCAGCAGCTGAATATTACGTATTTCTCTGTAATGTTTTTAAAGGAAACGCGTTTTGCTACTGCGAATGAAGGGTTTTATTGTTATAAGTCACCCATACGCGTTTCGCCTTTGTCTCAAGGCATCACCAGTGGGTGTCAGCACTTGCTACTCCACGTCAGTCTCTTTCTGGCAACAAGGTCGAAAGGTTACATTGTTTTCTGAAACACATGGCAGTTTTCTGGTTCCACTGTCACCTGCTGCCATACTGTGTCTTTTGTGTCCCAGCCTCGTCGCCGCTTTTTTGTCTCGTTTCCGTCGTAGGTGTCGGTGGCCGAGTAGAAATAGACCGACACAAGAATAAAGGATGCACGCTTGTGCAGGTATGGAGGTGAGCAGCCAGTGGGACAGCAGACACTAGAAACGCTAGAGTAATTTAGAACGAGATATATATTGCACAGAAGTTATACAATACTTAACTTTTACATAGCTCAGTACTGCAGAATGCTGATACATAGTTGAGCTAGAGGCCTGCCTAGTGCCTATCCGATAGCCAAGTCTTCACTGGTGCCTATCTGATTACGAAGTGTTAGCTGGTTCCTATCTCAGTCCCAAGTGAACGATGTCGTTCAGTGGTGGCCACGAGCGGAGTTATAGCAGAGGGCGCTCGTGGCTGACGTCGTAAGGACGCTGCGCCGTGCGTGCATGGCGGCGCGCGGCGAAAGTAGGTGGCGCGCACTTTGGACTCGTGCGAGAAAACAGTAGTGGGGGAAAGTAACTGAGTACTCGAGTTGGAGTGGCCTGCTGTACAACTTAACCCCGACCCATGAAAATCTGTTATTTATACTTTTGATGGTCCCCTTGTAAGTACTGAGGTTTGGAGAAATTAGCAAAGATTATTTATAAACATCGCGATGATTTTAGGGGTAAGGTACCATCACTCAGTATATGGCACGCGAGCGATCCCTGGTGCGTCATGTTTAAATGAATTCTTCTGGGTGTTACAAAACTCGGACAGAGTGCGTGCACCTCTGCGTTCAGTGCCTGCGCTCGCTGGCCGCGTGGCGGCAGTAATGTATGCAGAGAGATAGCGCGGTGGGTGTAGACGCCGGGCCTGCCCGTGAGTCAGCACCGCCAAGGCCTGCGGGTCGGCCGCGCTAGCAGGCAGTGGCAGGTATTTCGCAAGGTGCGCGCAGCAAAACACAAACAGCGGCAAGAGCAGCAGCAAGAGCAGCAGCGCAGGCAAAAGACGGGCCTTGACCCAGCGCCAGGTGGGAGCGCCGGGCTGACTCACAGCACAGCGACGCCCACGGCCAGTTAAAAGCCGCCGCGGAAACGGCGAACTGCTTTACGATTGGCAGGTGTGCAGGGGCGGTTGTTGGCACGGCGACAAGCTGCCCCGTCCCGCACGGAACTCGTTCATCATCTCACGTTTCATTCAAAACTTCCAAGCACGCAAACTATTCCCCTGTATAAACATGCTTCTTGCATCCACGTATTCATTAAACACGGTGAATCACCTAACACTTGCACCGCAAATATTGCGGAAACGGAAATTGCGATTGATGTGCGGTTTTCAAAGAATAGATTGGTAGTCAGGGGCTTGTATTTTTAGCCAACAAACAGATTGTAATATCAGGTCGCCGGCTGTGGTGGCCGAGCGTTCTGCGGTCACGGTCCGCACGGCCACTACGGTCGGGGGTTCGAATCCTCCCTCGGGCATGGATATTTGTGCCGTCCTTAGTCTTAGCTAGCCCAAAAGTAGTTTGTAAGTTTAGGAACTGATGACCCCGTGGTTAAGTCCCTTAAGCTTAACAAACATTTGAACATTTTTTGACCCCGTGGTTAAGTCCTATGAGCTATACAGACATTTGATTTGAATATCACTTAGGAAGTGTATTTTTATGCAAACATGAAGTTTTTTTAAAAGGAACAATGGTTTTTTCTGTCATGCTCTGGAATTTTTGACACCAGCTGTGTACAAAGATTTTTGAATCACATTTTTATCACGTTTAGTTTGGCAGCTACAACTTTTCAAAGATTCGGTGGTGGAGGTCGAGATAGCGCAGCTTTCTGGCCGAGTGGCTAGCCCCAGAGGCACGGCCCACTGTCTCATGACCACCACCCAGTCAGCTACGCTGTCGTAGCTCCCGCTTCCAAAACTTTGGATGGTTGAGCTGCCAAACTAAACGTGATAAAATGTCATTCAATATTCTTTGTACACGACTGGTGTCATTAATTCCAGTGCACGATAGAAACAACTATTGTTCCATTGGAAAAATGGTATGTTTGCATAAAAAATACACTTTCTAGGTATTTTTACAATCTCTTTATTGGCTAACAATACGAGTCTTGACTACCAATCCATTCTTGGAAACCGCACATCAATCGCCCTTTCCGTTTCCGCAATTTTTGCGGTCAAGTGTTAGGTGACTCACCATCGATTTTCAATTTGTTTTACAAGGAAGGAAGATTAGTGGTTAACGTACTGTCGACAGCGTGGTCATTATAGGTGGCATTTTGTTTTATTTGCGGCAGCAGATTACAAGGGGTAGGACCTGAAACCGACTGACTTGAAACTGGAGAGGCACCATACAATACAAATTATTCCTTAAGGAGGGCAAGGAAGAAGAATTGGGAAACAAAGGATTGACATTAGCTACGTTTGGGCACTGAAATTATAGAGTGACGTCAAGCGAAAATGCGAGCCGAGCCGGGAATCGAACCCAGGTCTCCCTCTTTGGGTCAGCGGTCGCCTTAACAACTCGGCTACACGTCCTCGCCTCCCGTTCGTCTCAAACATCCACAAGTCGCAAGCTACGGCTGTAGCGCCCCCATCGTCCATGCCCTCTTACACTCGCAATGGCGGATTCCCGTGGGAGTTCGAACTAATGACCGCATCTGCAATAAAGTAATTGAAACAAATGTCGTCTTCGCGTGTAAATACCTATTATATTGGTGTGGTGTCTGTTATTTCGGACATGTCCGAAAGAACAGACACCACACCGATCTATAGTGAGTATTTACACGCGAAGACGGTGCGATGATGGAGCAACGGCGCTCAGAACTCAAGCAGACAGTAATAGCGGAAAGACAAGACCGCAGGCTACTAATGAGACTAAATTATGGCGCTACATATCATCCCAGTTACAACCAACAAGAGAGACTTAGAGAAAATTCTCAACACAGAGGGAAGCACAACGGAAATCAATGGCGAACACACATCTAGGGGCTAAATAATTGGCAAAACAGCAATAACGGTAATGGCGACCGACTACTCAATGCCCAGGAATATCAACATGCTACATGCTAGACGAATGACGAACCAGTTGTTATAAGGGTATTTGAAGTATTGGAAAGTATTGGTTCATTTACTTCATCTCAGATGCGGTCATACGTTCGAACTCCCACGGTAATCCGTAACCCAAGTGGGCCATAGTAGAGTGGCTGAGCGCGCTAAGGCGCCTAGCTGCGGTGCGCGCTTCTTCTCGCCATCGGAAGTTCGAGCCCTCCCGCAGCCATGGGTGTGTGTGTGTGGTCGTTAGCGTACGCTAGTGTAAGTAGTTTGTAAACCTAGGGGCTGATGACCAAAGTAGTTAAGGGGGCCACACCCTGCCTATCTAACCCATGTTAATTTAGGCAAGTATTTGACCCATTTCTGAAAAAAAAAGAACTGTTTGATAAAGGACCTTAATATTTTTACTGTATGTTACATGATGCTAATAGAGTCAACTGAACTAAAATCTACTTTATCCATTTTATATTAAAAAAATACTTTTCTTTAAATTTATTAACCAAAATACTAAGTTTTTCTGCAGAAAATATATTTTTGTGAACTTCCTAACGGGGGAATATGAATGAATGTAGTACCAGAGGTGGATTTTTATGTTATGCAGAATCTCTGAAAATTTCAATCATTTATCTATGATAGTTTCTGATATAATGGGGCATAAACACTGAAAATTTTAGTTTGCAGGAAATTGACTTTAAAGAAAAACTTTTGAAATTGGTTACTTACAGTTAATTAAAACTGTCCTGCAACATATGATGCCCCTTCTTTGACCTCTAGCAGGTCTTTCAGCTTCTTTTTCACCTTCCTGGATGTTTGTCTTGCTTTCTTGGCCATATTAGATACAGACCTGTCTGCATCGGCTATCCTCATTTTATCGAATTGTTGCAGCCCAGTGATCATATTTTCACCAAGATTAATTCACAGCTTTTTCAGTACCCAAACTTTCCAATATTAACACAACTGAATGTAATAGCAGCATCATGAACTCCTGGTTTCATTGTATGCGTGCCTACAAATACAATTTTAGGAATTTTATGCTATGCCTTGTTTTGTAAACTTCTACATCTAGGAATGGAATAGCACCGTCCTTCTCAATTTCTAGTGTGAACTCTATCTCCTTATGGAATTTGTTGAAACAGTAATGAAATCTATGTGGCTCATCTCACTGAGGGAGTTCTAATTCCCACACGGCCTCTGCGGTAATGACTGCCAATTTAACTCGCCGGTGTTGAGTAATGAACGTATCTAGCTGCTCCATAATGGTACTGATGAGGCGGTATAGTGTTTCAGAGCGTGTGTAATCATTCCTCGTATCATTTGTGTTTCGACCTGAACACTACAGTTATGCCATTCTTTCATGATTTTCCGTTCTCCGCTATCCTTCCACTGTCGGAAACGCACAACACCCATTTTGTAGCCATCTGTCAGTTTTCAGCATGACTGAGAGCAGTTGGCTATCCACGCATGCGCGTTCGCTCAAGTCCTCACGTGGCTGTGGACATGTGTCTCTCTAGCTGCTGGTATGGTACTTCATCGCTTTTAGATGGATCACACTTTTTCCGTAGGCGCTGTAATTACGATTCCTCCAGCGGTTTCATTTTACAGCCTCTTATTCGTTACTTTTTTAATCCTCTTTACACCTAAAAAATGTTTGCAACACTGGTTGAACTACATAATCGCTGAAGAAGGTCTAGCTCCATTATTTCTCACGTTTGTAAGTATTCCAGGAACAGTTAAACTATTTGATACAGCTGCCTGGAGACTGCAAAAGAAGCGTGAAATCGCGACTGGTTTTCTCCCTCTCCTCCAGGTGTAATGGATCCATCAAGCGGCGGCCTCGACCTTGCACTTCTCCCTCGGTGGTAATGACCTCCCTGCGGAGGTTTCCGTGGATAATAAAGATACCAGGAGTACACAACACCCCCTGGACATCGTCTTGAATGCTACAACTTGGCGATATTTACAATTCGTAAACTCTTTCACCATGACACAGTAGTACGTAACGATTCAGAAATAATATAAGTGGTGCAAAAAGTCGTAACGAGGTTGCCACCGGTTGACGTTGTGCAAATTCCACAATATTCCCTCGAAGACACTGTAGGGCATCTTCAGATGGCTGAACCTTGCTGGAGGCCAAGTACGACTGACTATTTACGACATATCCGCCGGGAAAGCTTGAAGAGTCTCAATACAAGCTGTGTTGGCTCCGTTGTTAATGAAAGCAAAATAGTATTAAACCTGCGGGTTTGATTCCCTTCTGATCGTTACGACTTATATTTTAATTTATTACTTATTTATATTTTACAGACGATATCCACATATATCGCTGAATCTACCTGGAAAGTTATATCTAGGTAAGAAACATAGTTCAGTAGACATGACGTCACCGAAGTCTATAATGGAGCGCAAATGTCGTATATATACATATAAACCCGGATCAGACCAGCGGTCGCCTCAACTTGTTTCTGTTTTGTTTCTTCAGGAATATCGGTTCCTCTCGGAGATAGGTTTTTGTTTGTTCGTTCTTGATTTACTAAATCTAGACTCGTTCTTGATAATGATAATAATAATAGAGAACGACTAGCCCTATGACGTAAAGCGCCGAGCTACCGCGCCAGCAAACTGTCCAAATTCTCAACTCATCGCTTGTTACGATTGTAGTATCTCCTGTCCATTACCATCTGTAGCTCGCAGCTTTATAGGTATTTCCGCAGGAGGTTGGGCGTATTTGCCCATCGGCACAGAAATTGTCAGTAACTCGCAGTAGACATACGTCTGAAAGAACAGACACCATATCTGCAACTGTACGTATGCCTCCAACAAGCAAATGAAAATACGCTCGATGCTGCAATGAACGTTTTCACGGCAGGAGTTGTCATAACTTGAAACTTCCGGGCTGAGATGCCGTGGCCCATAATTAAAAAAAAACAATTGTTCTTGTAAAAACGCTTCGTTTATTAGATGTGATCGATATCGTGCTGTTTTTTGCTTTCCATATTTCTATGATAACTATCACTCTGGTTCATGCGATATATATATATGTAGCACGCCGCGACATTCGATCCGGCGACCTTCGGATTACCAACTCGAGCGCTTACCGCTGCGCCACGCCGCTGCAGAAAATTATTAATCGTAGAGAGTATTTCACCGAACGGTTTTTTTTAATTGTCTATTTTCTCGACATCGGCTGAGAAGTGCATCTTGATGCTTTACCAAAGTACACCTCTGGCCATGAGCTTTTATTATGCGCAGTATGAATCGAATCTGAATTTCACAATTGGCGGCCTCCCCTTGTGTGTTATGCTATCTTACGCCAAGGACAATACACACACCTATGCCAGAGGGATGACTCGAACCTCCGACGGAAGCGGCGGCACAATCCATAGTATGGCACCTCGGACCGCTCAGCCATTCCCACGCGGCCAGTTTTTCAACTTCGCCATTGAATTTCTGTCAACAGCCTGTAACAACTGAGATGTTCGATTTCCTTGGAGATGTTCTAATTCCTTCAAATTTGTCGGTAGTCTTTGGATCCTGCTGTGTGAGGTCTTTATAGAACGCGTAAACCACGTCAGAAGAGCAGTTAGTTCTTACTTTCAGGATAACTACAGCTCGTACCCTACATGTGCTCACATATGCTCGGTGAGCTGGGCACTGCCCGCCTCCTGCACGAGGCTCAGCGTACTGCACGACGTCTACATTCAATTTTAAAGCTGCTCATTATCCGAGAAGAAGAAGAAAAAAAGAAGAGGGCCAGTGTATCCGCTAAGGGCAGCGATAATGGAGTCGGTGATCCTGGGGAGAGAGATGGCGCGATTGTCCGGTCGAGTGGCCGCCGTAACGAGAGCAGCGTGTGTGTGTGTGTGTGTGTGTGTGTGTGAGGGCCGCCATTACGGTGTGGCCTGGCACGCCCTTTCCGGTCCACGGCAGGCCGGGGCAGGACGTCGACGTCCGCACGACCACCCAGCTACACCAGACCAGCGCCTGAGCAAGGTCGTGGTCGACCTCGCCGCGACCGCGCGCCAGCGTATGCCGGACCACCCTGGTCTCACAGCCGGCATTAGGCTGGTTGCACACATACCGATTTTGGACGGCCGGTAAAATATCGGCCGGTATTTTATCGGTGGAGCGCTGCTTGCACACGCGCCGTAATTTTACCGGTCAAACGAGCAGTCGCTCGGCTGTCGTGGTCGAGCGAAGTTGATTCAAAACAGAAACCAATGAATCTCAAACTATTTTGCACAATATTATATGACACGTATTGCTGACACGAACTAATAAAGTACTGTATCACACATTAGTGTACCATTTAGGAAATTATTTTTTTTCTTTGCTCTCTATTTCCACAAACATGTCGTTCAGTTGGTGGGAAATTTGTCTCCTTGCATCGCTAATCGCACTTCAATCTTTAAACGTGTCGAAAGTTTTGTTCACCAAAGCGTTAATTCTTACAGTGACGAAGTAAGTGTATCATCATTTATCTGAATTCATTGCAAACGTATACTTATGCAATTGTATGTATGCTTCAAACAGGCAAATTACTGTTTCTGGGCGGATATAGAAATACGTTCGATCCCTTCCGGTAATACATATGAAGCTGTAAGAATGTGGAATAACGGACACCCTTAGTACGTGGTAAGATGATGATTTCGGAAGCCAGACAAACGTATGTGGACAGCCGATCCCTCAGAGGGATAGCCGCCCTCAAAAATAAAACAGAGAGAATATCTCAAGAATATCGTAGAACAAAGACGCAGTCTACCCGAGGAACAAACAAACAAAGAAACAAAACACCCCTCAAAAAGCGGGTTGGAGTCCGGGTCTGGCAAGTATTTTTAACTTCGCCATTGAATTTAATTCATTGTCCTGAAAAATTGTATTGTATAAAGACTGCTGAATCAATATTTTAATTGTATATGTACAAAGTCGCATTATGGCGAGAATGCACAGTGCGAACTGTGCAGGGAGGACGGCCGGTAAAAATCGTTGCGTGTGCCAGTAGAACTGCCATTTACCCACGTGCGCCACTGTATGGCCGACGCCGGTGGCCTGCATTGGCAGCGGCCGGCAGCTGACCGGCTTTTTGCCGGTGCCGGTCCGTGGTCGGCCAGTGGGCAAGTAGCAATGCCACGCAATGGGCCGCTGCTGGAATATGGACGGTTGATATTTTACCGGACGTCAAAAATCGGTGTGTGTGCAACCAGCCCTACACGGTCAAATTTCTGATCAAATCTTTGACATAAAAATATCATCAAAAGTTCGTAATATTTTTTTACGTCAATCTTTGACGTGATTCTAAAAAGGGGCATTATACTGTCGTCATATTTTTGATCATATTTGAAGATGGCGAACAGTAAATACATGTTTTCATGCGCTGTCATTGCTACTACGAAAACTGTATTCGGAAAAAGGGGGGGGGGGAGGCTTCTTTGGGAGAAACTATGGAAATCATTTCGTGTTACGGGAGCTGCAAGCGGAGAATGCCAAGACATATATACCGGATGATTTGAAAACATAAAAAAACACGGAGTAATGTAGAGATAGAGGTACAGTCAGTATAAATTTGAAAACTTAATAAATCACGGAATAATGTAGAAACAGAGGTAAAAATTGACACACATGCTTGGAATGACATGGGGTTTTATTAGAACAAAAAGGGAAAAAAGTTCAAAAAATGTCCTACAGATGGCGCTTCATCTGATCAGAAAAGCAATAATTAGCATAACACATTAGGACAAAGCAGAGATGATGTTCTTTACAGGAAATACTCAATACGTTCACCATCATTCTTCAACAATAGCTGTAATCGGGGAATAATGTTGTGAACACCACTTTAAAGCATGTCCGGAGTTATGGTGAGGCACTATCAGTTCCGACCGGAAGATTCACTTGAATGCCATACAATGTTACCGAAACATTCAACACCAGATTAATCGAGGGTAAAACCTATGACCTAGAAGGATTTTAGTAGTGAGAGCTTGTCATCTGCTGCGACTCTCATTAATGTTTTTGCTCCGTTATTTTATTTTATTTATTTTTCCCCTAATAAAACCCTATGTCATTCCAACCATGTATGTCAATTTTTACCTCTGTTTCTACATTATTCCGTGATTTATTAAGTTTTCAAATTTATGCTGACTGTTTGATCACCCGGTAAATTACTGGAGAATGAATGTTGTATCATCCATTCTCCAGTAATTTACCGGGTATCTATATTTACTCAGTAAAGTGGTTCCAAACACTAAAAATCAGTATAAGCACGTGAAAAGACTATATCGGCGCAAGACAGGTTTACAGTGACAGCAATTTCTTGCTACTAGGGTTAAATTTTAATTATGGCGCGGCGAGTTACGTGCTCATGTTGGCAATGAAATGTTCGCTAAACGAGAAGGAGTAATCTACTGGTCGTACAAGAGCGCATGCAAGAACCTGTCAACAACAAAGCAGGAACAGCATCTATTATTATTAAAATGAGAAGAGTGGAGAGGTTATAAAAATCTGCTTCATATATTTCTATTGATTTTATAGTTGATGCAATACTTAAGGCAATTAATCTTCTTCTTAATATCCTCGACTGTACACCCAGGCCGAATTTCCGAATTTCTCTGTTGAGCACCTCCGCCATTCTCTAGTAACTTTCGAGTCTCCGTAATCTGTCTTTATATTCAAGGTGCCTGGGATTATACAGTGCTTCGTCTGCTTTATAAAGTTCGATTAATTTTGTCGTAGACGGTACACACCAACTAAACTTCGGCGTCATGTTTACAAACAAGGAAGTTTGTTTTGAAATAAGCACGGTCCAAGAGCTACAGAGATGCTAGAGATCCAAGCGGTTACATTTCGGATTACATTAACAAACGACTTTTATGATCAAATCTACTGTGAGGCACTAGGTATGATCATATTTACTTGGCGAAATCAGAGATATGCCAAAGTTCTCTATTATACTATCAAATTTTTGTTATGTAAATTTTGACAAAGAATTATGACCGTGTAATACCGGCCTAAAGTAAAATAATTCCATTCACTGATTGTTTCATGGGTTATTGACAGAATATTTTATACATTATGAATGAAACTTACAAGATAACTGTGAGATATTCCTCAAATGTTTTGGTTTACGAACCGTTTGTCAGGTATTGTGCCATCATCAGGTAAACATTAGAAGTTGGTAGATATATAACTTTCAAGCGCGACACGTGCTTCGCTTTAAAACTAACTCGATGTCAATTATTAAAATTCAGGTGTAAATTCCGACACTGATAAAATATGTGACAGTATAGTAAATAACAACATTATCCTAAGAAATATAAATAGAAACAGTAGAAACTGGCTGAAAAAATTGACAAAAAGTTATCTTAAACAGGTCTAATGTCTGTTACATGGAAGCATGTGACCAAGTTGAATGAAACAGTAGTAGAGGCATGAGGCAAGTGGTTAGTAGATAGTAGTTTACATTATCTGCACATGGGCATGATTACATTCTGCAGACAGAAGTGGTGGGTATGGAAATGGTGTCTGATCATTACCAGTTTTAGGGTATATAATGTAGGACATCATGTGTTACATTATAATTCTGGCCTTCTGTTAGCAGGTGATCTGCAAATGTAGAATTTTCTTGCCTACGTTTCCAACTTATGAGGTGTTCCTTTAGTCTAGTACAAAGTGCTCTGCCTGACTGGCCATTGTAGAGTATTCCACAGTTGCAAGTAATCTTGTATATGCTACTCTTTTCCAAGGCTGGAGGGTTATCTTTACCATTTGGGTAGAAAGTGATCAATGGTATTGTTTGTATAAAATGATGTTTTGAAATTTATGGATTTGAGTTTTTTGGCTACATTCACAGAAAATTTTCCTAAATATGAGATTGTGCGCCATTTACTAGGGTCTTGAGATGTTGGGGTGTGAAGAACAGTGTAAACAAGGGAAGAGACATGTTGTTTCTATTTTTGTGCATTATAGAATCTACCAAAGTATGGGGGTAGCCATTATTTGATGCTATTTGTCTGATGGTATTTAATTCAATTTGGAAGCTTTCTTTACTCATGGTGATAGATAATAAGCCGTGAAATGCTGCACGTTTGTGAGTAACCGGATGTTGTGACTGGGTAGATATTACAGTGTCTATGATGTAAGGGTTCCTATAAATCTTCAAGGTGTTTGCTGGTGTCTATAGGAAACCTTCCACCACACTCTTGCCCACTGCGTGATCGCAACTAAACTAACCTAAAAAGAAACGCGAAGTCTCACACCTTTGATTGCACTGAAAGCCACGCAACAATGAGCAACAGCCTCTGTGTGACGCATGTTTAAAATAAGCAAATTCCCACGCCGCATCCTGTACCATTAATGTTACAAAAAACGTACCAGTTGCTCTCTATCTTACAAAATGTGCTGAATCGCGCAATACAAATATTACTTGTAGAGGGGTTCTTTGCAATAGGCTCCATCACCTCCTCTTCAAAATCAATGTGCGAGTGGTCATCATTTTCCCAGGTCTCTTGTTTCTTCTTTCCAATGCAGCAGTCTCTTCGCATTCGTCAATCGAGAGAAATAAACACGAATCGTGGCGGTAGATGTCAGGAAATCGTTTCCTGTACAGCCTTTCAGCAGCGAGAGCATTCCAGCGAACTTCCCTACTCACAAGGTGCAAGTCAGTGAGTTCTGCGAAACTGTATCGGCATGACTCCATCGTATTGTATTCTATTGTATTGTACTTCTCTGAATAGCACTAAGTAGCGGGTGGCTCTAGCGTTGGTTCTTAGCACGTTCTTAATTGGACAGGGTAATACCGTACAACACAGCCACCGGACCGATAAGTAAAGGAAGCAAAACTTTCATTACCACTTCCTAGTAATCTCACTCGTCCTATTTGTTTCCTTGGAGGAAATAAAAAATGTATTTGTTTTTGTTGTTGTCCTCACACCGGAGACTGGTTTGATGGCCGCGGAGGAGTAACCGAGCGGTCTAAAGCGTCTCGCTGCGGAGCGCGCGGTTGCTCGCCGTGGAGGTTCGAGTCCTCCCTGGGGCATGGGTGTGTGTGTTTGTCCTTAGGTTAGTTTACCTAGGTTTAAGTAGTTTGTAAGCTACGGACTGATGACCACGCAGTTTGGTCCGAAACTGGTCTGATGCAGCTCTCCACCCTACTCTATCCTGAGCAAGCCTTTTCATCTCCTCATAAGAACGGCAACCCACATCCATTTGAATCTGCTTACTATATTCGTTTCTTGGTATTCCTCTGCGATATTTCCCCCACAGAGTTTCCTCCAATGTTATATTTAGGATTTCTTGGTGTCTAAAAATGTGTCTTACAATCGATCCCTTCTCCTTTTCTTACAAATTCTGCTCAGTACCTCTTCATTATCTACGAGATGCCCACCTAATCTTCAGCAATCTTCTGTAGCACCACATTTCAAAAGCTTCTATCCTTTTCTTGTCTGAACTATTTATCGCCCATATTTCACTTCCGTACAAGGCAACACTCCACACAAATGCCTTCAGAAAAGACTTCCTCACACTTAAATTAATATTCGACGAAGACAAATATCACTTTTACAAACACGCCTTTCTTTCCATTGCCATTTTGCATTATATAGCCTTTGTACTGCGAGAATCTTATGTTATTTTACTGCCCAAGTATCAAAACTCAGCTACCACTTTTATTGTTTTGTTACCTAATAATTCCTTTATATCACCTGATTTTCTAAGACTGCATTCTATTACCCTTGTTTTGCTTTTGTTAATGTTCATCTTATACGCTCCTTTCAACACACTGTCTATTCATGTCTTTTGCTGTCTCTGAGAGAATTACAATGTCATCAGCAAAATGCAAAGTTTTTATTTCTTCACCGTAAACTTTTAATACCATCTCCAAATTTTTCCTTGTTTTTCAAAAAAAAAAAAAAAAAAAAAAAAAAAAAAAAAAAAAAAAAAAAAAAAAAAAAAAAAAGTTCAAATGTTTGTAAAGTCTATGGGACTTAACTACGGGGTCATCAGTCCCTAAACTTACAAACTACATATGAACTACTTACGAACTAGGACGGCACAAATATCCATGCCCGAGGGGGGATTCGAACCCCCGACCGTAGTGGCCGTGCAGACCGTGACTGGAGCGCCTTAGTCTCCTCGGCCACCGCGGCCGGCCCTTGTTTTTCTTCTCAGCTTGCTCAATGTCCCAAGTACTGTACTTTCTGCGGACAGATGAGCGAGTGTTGGGACATCCTGATAAGCCCACCCAGACGCAGATGCGAGGCCGTCGTGAGTGACGTCACGGCATGTGTGTCCTTCCTACCAGGGTGTGGTGTGTGTCTGTGGCCTCCACGACCAAATGCATATGCGGCCGCATGCCAGCCTGAGACGTGCGCGCTCGTTAGGGAAGTGGGGGTGGGGTCACCCGCTTAATATTTGGCACATGATCGAGCGGGCCGTCGCACTGCATAACAGACCAGTCTCGTATTTGGGATGGTCGAAATTCAGGCACCAGTCTGAATCGCCTGTTATCTCCGTAATAAACATCTGGCTGAATTTAAGATGGCTTCTTTAAAGTGGTTAAGCCTTTTCCTTCTTCTGTTGCTCTACTGGTAACCCATTCCTTTTTCAATAACCATTTCAATTTCCTCTTTGAACTCTTCTCTTCAGCAGGTTGCTTGAAATTAGTCCAGTGGTTTAGGAGGAAATGTGCAGCATTGTCGCGTGATATAAGAGTTTTGCTCGCATCTTATTGTACATGACGTCATATCCCGTGAACTGTGTGTTGCGAATGATCCTTACACTTACGGCGACCTTCCTCATGTTCAAATTCAAATGTTTGTAAAGCTTATGGGACTTAACTACGGGGTCATCAGTCCCTAAACTTACAAACTACTTATGAACTACTTACGAACTAGGACGGCACAAATATCCATGCCCGAGCGGGGATTCGAACCCCCGACCGTAGTGGCCGTGCAGACCGTGACTGAAGCGTCTCAGTCTCCTCGGCCGCCGCGGCCGGCCCTTCGTCATGGATTGAAGCTTACGTGTGCTATATTTCTTAAACATTGGGGCAAAACTGTAGATTTGTATACAATACGCACACACAGTGGCGTAACTATGGGGGGGGGGGCGGTGAGGGGGTTAGAACCCCCCCCCAGAACCCCCCCCCCACCAAAACAAAAACAAAAGAGAGAGAGAGAGAGAGAAGAAAAAGAAAAAAGAAATCGTATAACAGCAAGCTGGTAAAGGTAGAGATTGGAAACTTGGGGTGTTTTACCATAAGCTTTCATTGGATGGGAGTAAATTAGTTTCTTCAACGGGAGTAGTAGATGGTAGTCTGTCTGGAAACTGACTAAAATTTTGCTCGTCAAGCAGATCTATCCCCCCCCCCCCCCAAAGCCAAGTCCTAGTTACGCCACTGCGCACACACAAATACAGGTACAGTCTGCTTTATGTATAAAGATGTACTGTGGCACTTCAGACACATCACCACAGCGTAGAAACACGGCGCGGCTGAACACTACCACAACAGACAGGAAAAAATGGCGAGGTTACTATTTCCGTATGTCTTTTGCGAAGCTACTGAAATGCCTCACAAGGTGCTGACTGGGAATAATGAATCGTCAGACACAATCTCCCGCAATGAAAACAGCTGACTGATGCGGTTGCCATCATCTTCATTTGTGAACCTGCAGACCAGGAATATACCGTTTGTGTTTCAAAATTCATGTCGGGCAACATCAAGCACCGTGCGTCTGAACGATCACCAATACGGTGGGAGAACGCCTCCGACGTCACACCACGTGGCTATACTGGAAGGAGGGCAGCTCTTTTGGTAGAGAGATGAAGAAAACGCCATATTGGACATCGTATTTCGTAGGTTTTATGTATATAACTTAGATCTTATGAATGTATGACATTTCAAAGGAAGTAAAAGTAACTCAGTAAATTGAGAATCTCTCGAAAACCGGTCATTAGAGGTACTATTGGAAACGTCTTATATGTGGTTAAACATTTCCGTATTACAGTAGTCTGTCGTTTCAAGGCAAGGCGGCCTGAAGATCTATAAACACGAATTGTTCGTTACATCATTTGTTGTAATTACATGTCAGCAACCAATATAACTACCAGTAGTGTATACAACACGTCTAATACCTTCGTTGATGATACCGGCTGTAGCGTAGGCAGCGAAGTCGTGGACATGAAATGCAAGATGTGCTACGGCGCTGGTTCAAGGATCATGGGAAACAAATATTTTTTCTTCTTTAATTCGGGTTTTCTGATAAACTCAAAGATTTTCCTGTAAATTTCATAGAAGTATACTGAATAATATTCGATGCAATTCCACCATAAGTGATCAATCTCTGAGGAGCGAGTTTGTTGGATTCGGTTTATGAATAGAGCATTTTGCACCTTACAGTAAAATGCGCACTTTATTCTTTCACGTATTGCATGTTATACGTTCTTAACATTCTTCTATTTAATATCAACACTGACCGTAGAAGAATGACCTTTGTTTTACTAAAAAGCGAGACTGTTGCGTAAAGTTTGCCTCACGTGAAGGCCTTTTCTAATTTTATATAACACAGTTTGTCATGAAACTTTTATAATTCGCTGCACTTATTGACATTACATGCAAATTTTATAAGCGTCTTATGTTCATAGATATTTTGTTATTCATTTAGGCCTATACCACAGTACATAACAAACATATTCACAAGCGCGGAAGTAAGCGGTTTAATAGAGGTAAGGCAGGAATTCCGCTCTTTTGATTTCATAAACAGTCACTGCGTTTACATGTAACACATTTTCCGGAAGATGAAAACCGATTTTCGTAAACCGTTTTTCGCTGTCGTCTTTACATGGCACAGTCTAAATCGGACTTCCTAATCCACTTAATATGGCGGCTGAAAAACAGCTGATTCAGTCCCTGATTTAGTCAGCATAATCACTATTTTTCTTTACTTAAATACACAGATTCATGCTCACTCTAATATTAATACTTTTATTTCACATTTGAAAATATCACTCTGTCCATATGTACCAAAAATTCTTACCAAAAACATACAATCTGACAAGACAAGAACGCTTCAAAAACGGTTGCGTTTACATGGACACGAAAATCGATTGTGGAACTGGAAAACCGCTTTAGAGAAGTGGATTTTCAGAATCGATTTTGGAGTGTTTACATGATGAATCAAAAGCGGAATTGGGAAATCGTTTTACGAAATCCGGTTTTGGGAGCCCATGTAAACGGGGTGACTGTAATTCCAGAGCACGGCCACTACGGTCGGGGGTTCGAATCCCCCCTCGGGCATGGATATTTGTGCCGTCCTAGTTCGTAAGTAGTTCATAAGTAGTTTGTAAGTTTAGGGACTGATGACCCCGTAGTTAAGTCCCATAGGCTTTACAAACATTTGAACATTTGTCTCCTAGCGTTCAGCCGCACGTTGGACTCGGCCCGTTGGCCGCACACGTTCAGACACACGCTCCGTGTGTCGACGGCGTTAGACTTCCGTCTCTCAACAAGAAAGTAGGAAATCAGACTCTCGTTGAAGGTAAAATTCCTGCCTCTTAATTTCCTAGAAGTGGCGAATAGAATCGAGGTGAGAGGAGGCAGCTACTTCGCTCAGCTGCCGCGACAACAAACACAGCGAGCAGCTGTTTTCTCGCCCCCCATCTCTTCCTGCAGCCTTCCTTTTCAGCGGCGTCTTCTCGCCATTTCATGCCCACAGCCAGTGGCGTTTCACGTTTAATACTCTCTTCGTTCCATTTTATTCGCCTGAAGAGTGGATTTCGTTGTAATTAAACAGGTCATGGTGAAAGAACACAGAAAAAAACACTTACGGGAGTACTTTCTTGATTGTTCCTGCTTTCTCAGCTTAGCCTTTGTCTAATTCTCGTTACACTTAAACTCGTACTTTCCCCGGTGTGCCTGAAACCAACGTCACACCGATGTCGGAATTTCCTTACCTGTGGCTCCATAAGACCAGTTTCAGCCTATCGGCTTTTATTGACATCACTCAGAGCTAACCAATACGTATTTAAACATGCTACGAAATCAACAAACAAAATTACTCGTGGTGGGAGTGGCTTTCTTTATTGTTCAACTGAAAAGACTTGATAACTAATTCGTAACACACAGGAAAGTTAAGTTCATAAGTTAATAGCGTGTATAAATACACTACAAATTCATTACACTAGTAAAGAGAAACAACCGGAGTCAGTCATTTTATATTAACACCGGAAAGTGGCTAGGAAGAATTAAATACCAAGAAGGTAAAATAATCGACGGATTACAGATTACTGCTGCTGTACTGAAAAACTTGCGGTTTTACTACGTCTGTTTAGATTTTTTTTAAATGTTTCAACATTTACGTGGCATCTTCTACATGACTAATCTCCTCTTCGCCGTTAAGTGCCTGGCAGAGCGTTCATCGGACCATTTTCACACTCTTTCTCCGCCGTTTCATCCGATTTAATGATTACCACCCCTACTCATGTATCATTTCCGTGACAGTCTATCCCCTATTACGTGATACATTAAAACAAGCTCACTTATTTACATATATTTACACTGTCCTTCGTCAATCCTATATGGTAAGGATTCCACACAGTGCAGGAGAACTCTAGCAGATGGAGGATAACGAAGTTCAGCTGTATCTTTAGCGTATTGGTTGCATATTTTAAATGTTTTGCCAACAAAGGACAGTCTTTGGTTCACCTTCCCCACAATGTAATCTGTGTGGTGTTTCCAGTTTAATTTGTTCGTAATTCTAATTCCTGGGTGTTTAGTTTCACCGACAGCCTTGGAATTAGTGCGATTTATATTGTAACCGAATTTAACGAATTTGTGTATTGTCATGTAGATTATGTCAAATTTTTCCTTAAGGTCACTTAGTACGTTCTTCACCATACGGATATGCTGTGAAGATAATTTTGTAATTGGTAATAATCTTCTGGTGACGGTAAGCTACGCCATCATATGCGAACAACGTGAGACCTCTGTGCCGGTTCTCTTTTGGGTTATGAATAGCGGGAGTAGCCGCGTTCTCTAAGGCATCATGCTGGGCGGTTGGACTGGGCGGTTCCTCCAACCGGAGGTTCGAGTCGTCCATCGGGCATGCCTGTGTGTGCCGTTCTTCATGTAAGTCTAGGGACTGATGAGCATAGCTGTTTGGTCCAACAGGTTTACAAACATTTTTGGACGATGTTTATATAATACGAAAACTAGAAGATCTTTGTCAATTCCTCGCGAAAGGCAAGATATCACTTCTTTCTTCCCTTTCTTTATGTCTCAATTTATTAAAAATGGTGTCGTTTGCCTATATTGTTGCAAATAAAAGTAGTACAACCTTTTAAAATTTTCCAATTTACTCACGAAGTATTGTTGAAAAGGTACGTGTGAAGCACATGCAATGATTACATATAAATTGTTCAAACGGTACTGTGGTACCAGGTGCCGATCCAATGATGTTCAAGTGTTTGTAAGTCTAAGGGACTTAACTACGTTGGTCATTTGTCCCTAAGCTTACAAACTACTTACACTAACTTAAAGTAACTTATGAAAAAACGTTCAAACGTTTGTACAGCTTATGGGACTTGACTACTGGGTCGTCAGCCCCTGAACTTACAAACTACTTATGAACTACTTACGAATCTACCAGTTCAAAATGTTCAAATGTTTGTATAGCTTATGGGACTTAACTACGGGGTCATCAGTTCCTAAACTTACAAACTACTTACGAACTACCTTATACTAAGGACGGCACAAATATCCATGCCCGAGGGGGGATTCGAACCCCCGACCGTAGTGGCCGTGCAGACCGTGACTGGAGCGCCTCAGTCTCCTCGGCCACCGCGGCCGGCAGTAACTTATGACAACGACAACACAAATACCCATACCCGAGGGAGGACTCGAACCCCCGACAGCGAACGGCCGCTCGCACCGGAGCTGGGCGTCTTAGTGCGCACTGCTATTCTCCCCCGGCGATGCCGATCCATGCAGAAGCAACAATATTAGCAGATTATATGGCCTCCGCGGGCTGCAGGGCAAGGGTTGATTCTAACATCCATTCGATCACACAGATAGTGTCTCTTGGGTTACATTATTCCTGCTCTACCTGTTCACGTTGTTTTGCAAGACCTGTGGGTTGTCGAGTCCACGTGTCAGTTGTCCTATCTTATGTCACACAGGCTCGTTTGGAGACAAGTTGTTGGCTATGGAAGTAGCTGCAAATCACGTTGAGTTTCAAGCGCTGTGTGTGGGCAAGCAATATCCTCCTGTAATAACACATCATCTCCTTGTAACGTGAATGGTAAAAGAACGGGTCTTACGACATTCAGCACCTACCGAGTACTGCTCAGCGTTGCCTTCATAAACACTAAACATGAACCAGTGTTGTAGTTCGTAGCACCCAAGACGACGATAATGCCTGGGGTCGAACCAGTGTGTCTTGGACGAATGGATTCTATAACACTCGCCGGGTCTACGTCGTATGCGTAAACGACCATCGTTTGCGTGCAGGTGGAATCCACTTCCATCGTGAAGACCGCGGCTCACCATTCCACGTGATCCTCTGACGACAGCAGTCGAGCCGTGGACGTTGATGCTGTGGCAGGAGCGCAAGACGGGTCAGAGGTATGCCTGACTGTAGTCCCACTGCTAGCAACAGTTCGTGTTGACAGTTCTGGGCTCACAAACCCTTCTATCTGTGCTGTGGCAGCCGTACGATCTGCCCCTGCTGCCATTACAATACGACGATCTTGGCAGACATCTGTGCTGCGTCGACTTCCAGAACCTCGTCTACGGTTGTGAGAATGTTCGCGTCACTATTGCAGCCAACATCGCTTCACAGCCGATACTGTACGTCCAACTTGTGTGGCATTTCTCCAAAAGAACCATCCCGCCACTCCCAAAGCAACAGTTTGACTTCTTTCAAACTCGATAGGAAGCAGGGAATGACTCTGTTTTCTTTACACGATGATATCGCACTGGACCTTATGGCTGTAAACATTTCCTGTTAAAGGGTGTACGCAGGTTCAACTCTAGCAGTTGTTTTATTTCGCTATCTGTTGCACGACGTTGAAATTATGTTTCATATGTTTGTATAGTTTATGGGACTTAACTACGGGGTCATCAGTCCCTAAACTTACAAACTACTTATCAACTAGCTAATCCTAAGGACGGCACAAATATCCATGCCCGAGGGGGGATTCGAACCCCCAACCGTAGTGGCCGTGCAGACCGTGACTGAAGCGCCTTAGTCCTCTCGGCCACCGCGGCCGGCCGTAGAAATTACCAGCAGTATATCTGCAATCCACCGAACTGGAATGGCCGTGTGATTCTAGGCGCAATGTCAGGGGCTGCACGTCAGTTCCCGCCAGAAGTTCGAGTCATACCTCTAGCATGGGTGTGTGTGTTGGCCTTAAGATAGTTTAAGTAGTTTCTAAGTCTATGAACCTATGTCATAGTAGTTTCGCCCCATAGGTTTACAGACATTTCGAATTTGAACATCTGCCGTCATTGCATCATGGACTTTGTAGTTCCAGGTGTAGTATTTCATCCGGCGGTTTTTTTACTCCTTTTGCGATGTGTCCAAATTGCAAGAGACTGGAGCTACAAGTAGCCATCTACCGGTCAGAAGGAGTTTCAGCAACTTTATCAATTAGATTATCCTGAGTGTTCACATCATCACATGAGGTTTTTATGGTTACTGCACCTGTCTGTTCAGATCAAGATCAAACAAGTTTGAACGCACGAAAACTATGGCTCACGCATACGAGACTGTTTCACATTGTGTGCTTGGATGAAGGCGAACGTTACGACTGGAGGTCGGAGTCCTTCCTCCGACATGGTTGTGTGTGTGTTGTCCTTTGTGTAAGTTAGTTCAAGCAGACTCATGACCTTAATAGTTTGGTCCCATAGGCTGACAAACATTTGAATATTTCAACTTTCATGCAGAAACCGAGCGAGTAGTTGCAGTGGTAACACATTGGGCTCGCATTGTGGAGGATGGCGGTTCAAATCCACCTCCGGTCATCCATATTTAGGTTTCCTATGATTTCCCTAAATCAATCCAGGCAACTGCCGGGACGATCGCGTGAAAGTGCACGGCTGCTTTCCTTCCACTTCCTTACCCAAACGTCTGAGCTTGAGCTCTGCCTCTAATCACCACCCTGTCGACGGGGCGGTAAACCTTAACCTCTGTTCCTTCCTCGGATGAAGAAAAACGCTTCTGACACTTCTTCATCATCGTGTTTGGTACTCTGCCTGCACTGCTCTTCTGTGACGTGCGAAGACGAAATACGGTTCCAGGAACAGCAATTCCTATTCGCCGGCGAGGCGCGCCGTTTCTCTGTGTAACGTATGGCTGTTAGTCTGTGGTAATGGTCCCGCCGCCTGCCAGGAATAGCGCGCTATGAATTACGGAGCAACTCGTAAATGGCGGAGATACATGATGCAGGAGGCCGGCTCATTGCGAGTCTTGAGCGTGTGTGTGCATGTGTGTGTGTGTGTGTGTGTGTGTGTGTGTGTGCTCGCGTGGGCGTGCAGCGCGGCCGGCGACCCCGCTGCTTCACATTCGGCACTCGGCCGCACGGCCTAGCGCGCCTAAACAGGATCCGGCCCCACGGGAGGACGCCCGCTCCATGTTGGGCGAGCTCACACCGCCGGCCCTGCCCTGTGAGCATACTAACACCAGTGCTGTACTGGCATGCTGTCGGCCGTGACCACACCTACACTACCGGTCTCCCAAAAGGCGATAACCAGAGCCGCAGGTAACACCGACACATTTATTTCTACATCTACAACCATACTCCGCAAGTCACCTGACGTTGTGTGGCGGAGGGTACCTTGAGTACTACTACCGATTTTCCCTCCTATTCCAGTCACGTATTGTTCGCGGAAAGAAGGATTGTCGGTATGACAATTACTGTTCGCGGATGATGCTGTCGTTTATCGGTTAGTGAAGTCAACAGAGGATCAAAAGCAACTGCAAAGCGATTTAGACAAAATTTCTACTTGGTGCGAAAATTGGCAATTGACACTAAATAAAGAAAAGTGTGAAGTAATACACATGACCACTAAAAGAAATCCACTGAACTTCAATTACGCGATAAATCAGTCAAACCTTAAGGTTGTAAATTCTATCAAATACCTAGGAGTTACAATTACGAACAACTTTGACTGGAGAGAACACACAGAAAATATTGTGGGGAAGGCGAATCAAAGGTTACGTTTCATTGGCAGAACCCTTCGAAGATGCACCAGCTCCACCAAAGAGACTGGCAACATCACACTTGTGCGTCCTCTCCTGGAGTACTGTTGCCCCTTCTGGGACCCTCACCAGGTGGGACTGAAGGAAGACATTGAGAAGGTTCAGAGAAGGGCAGCTCGTTTTGTTTTATCACGTTTACGGGGGGGGGGGGGGGGGGAAGCGTCACGGAAATGTTGCACGAATCGGGGTGGAAATCATTAAAAGAAAGACGTTATTCATTGCGGCGTGATCTGTTTGCGAAGTTTCAATCACCGACTTTTACTTCTGAATGTGAAAATATTTTGCTACCACCCACCTACTTAGGGAGACATTACCATCCCAATAAAATAAGAGAAATCATATCGAAAACGGAACGATTTAGGTGTTCTTTCTTCCCGCGCGCAATTAGAGAATGGAACGGTAGAGAAAAGTTATGAAAGTGGTTAATGAACCCTCTGCCAGGCACTTAAATGTGATTCGCAGAGTATCTATGTAGATGTAGATGAGGGAGCAGTATACTGCTAGACTCCTCGGTAAAAGTATGTTCTCGAAACTTCGACAAAAGCCCGTACCGAGCGACAGAACGTCTCTCCTGCAGAGTCTTCCACTGGAGTTTGTCGATCATCTCCGTAACGCTGTCACGATTAGCAAATAATCCTGTAACGAAGCGCACTGCTTTCCGTTGGATCTTCTCTACTTCCTCTATCAATCCCACCTGGTACGGATCCCACACCGGTGAGCAATATTCAAGCTGTAGGCGAACAAGTGTACTGTAACCTACTTCCTTTGTTTTCGGACTGCATTTCCTTAGTATTCTTCCAATGAATCTAAGTCTGGCATCTGCTTTACCGACGATTGATTTTATATGGTCGTTCCATTTTAAATCCCTCCTAACGACTACTCCCAGATACTATATGGAATTAACTGCTTCCAGTTGCTGCCCTGCTATAGTGTAACTAAATGATAAATGATCTTTCTTTCTTTCTGTGTATTCGCAGCACATTACACTTGTCTACATTGAGATTTAATTGCCATTCCCTGCACCATGCGTCAATTCTATGCAGATCCTCCTGCATTTGAGAGACTAACTTAAAGTCCTGAGTATCTGACATTAAAGTTTTCTGGGTGTTGTACCGCGTCATGATGTAAGTAGGTTATTACTTTAATAACCTACGTTTTGGCCAACGTTACAGTGGCCTTCATCTGGGTACAATGATGTGAGCTAGTTCTTACTATACTTTATATTTACTGTCAATTAGACATTACGTCATAATTTTAAAATAAATCTGCAGTAGCAGAACATCAGCAAGATTGCAGCAGAAAGATAACATTTAACGATGCCAGAATACTCGCCAAGCAACCAGGGATGGTTAAACGCAAGATAAGAGAAGCCATTGAAATTTTTAAAACATCCTAATAACATGAACAGAGAAGATTGACTCAGGTTTGCCCCCTCTTGGCTACCAGCCATCACAGCGAAATAGGCCGCACTGACAACGCAACACGCGAGCGTCACTAGTAAGCAACTGCCGACGCGCGGCCCACGGCCAGCAGGAGAGTGACGGAAGCCCTCACCCCATTCGCCGATGAACACCAATCATGTCTCGCTATGCAAGAAGCAATAGGCAACGGCTAACCCTCACTCCCTCCACCTCAGCATCCTATCATAATAAAGTTTCCATTCTTCCGCCAAAAACCACCAATAACATCGTTGATTTTTACAAATTATGACGTAATGTCTAATTGACAGTAAATATAAAGTATAGTAAGAACCAGCTCACATCAGTCCACCCACATGAAGGCCACTGTATCGTTCGCCAAAACGACGGTTACTAAAGTAATAACCTACTTACATCATGACGCGGTACAACATCCAGAAAACTTTTTATGTCATCTGACTCTGGCCGCGGAAGCCTACGCAGTTATATTCTGAGTATCTGTTTACTCCATACTCACGCAGTCTATTCCACATCCTATCTCTCTCTCTGTCTCTCTCTCTCTGTATGTGGGAGATGGGGGAGGGGAGAGAGCAGGCTCTAACACTTCGGACATGTAACGCTGGTTGGTTACTAAACCGACTGGGAGTCTGGGAATGGAATTAAATACCACCCCAAACCATAGTAACAGACGCAGGGCTGTTATGGCGATGCATAACGCAATAGTTCATCACACACATCCACAACGATGTCTTCAGAATCTAATACGACCATCGTGGTGGTGTAACGTCCCCTTTTTGAATTGTAGTCAAATACAAGACCTACGTGTAGTGATCTCAGAGATGACTGTTTTAAACCAAGGAAACTAATAATCTATTATAACTAAGAACTTATATTATGATAAATCTTATATAACATAAACGCCATAGTATACCCGGCCGCGGTGGCCGAGCGGTCGGAGGAGCGCCAGTTACGGTCTGCACGGCCACTAGGGTCGGGGCTTCGAATCCTCCCCTCGGGGATGGATATTTGTGCCGCCCTTAGTATTACCTAGTTCATAAGTAGTTTGTAACTTTAGGGACTGATGACCCCGTAATCAAGTCCCATAAACTCTACAAACATTTGAGCCATAGCATAATCTTTATTCGCCCCTTGTCTGATATTAGTCATTGTACTGAGAGGACGAAAGAAAGAAAGCATTGAAAATTTCTACATCTACATGTGATACTCTGAAAATCACATTTATGTGTCTGGCAGAGGGTTCATCGAACCACCTTTATACTATTTATCTCCCATACCATTCTCGAATAGCTCGCGGGAAGAAAGAACACCTGAATCTCTCCGTTCAAGCTCTGATTTCTCTCTGATGATCATTTCTACCTATGTAAGTGGGAGTCAACAATATGTTTTCGCTTTCGAAGGAGAATGTTGGCGATTGGAGTTTCGTAAGTAGCCCATGCCGCGGCGATAAACGCCGTTGTTGTAATGATTCCCATCCCATATCCTGTATCATTTCCGTAACGCTGTCTCCCATGTATCGTGACAATATAAATCGAGCTGAACGTCTTTGGACTCTTTCGATGACCTACGTCAAACCCACTTGATAAGGATGCCACTGTGTGCAGCAATACTCTAAAAATGGACGGACAAGCGTAGTGTATGCAGTTTCTTTAGTACTTCTGTTGCATCTTTTAAGGGTTCTGCTAATAAAACGCAGTCTCTGGTTCGCCTTTCCGACGACATTATCTACGCGTTCTTTCCAGTTTAAGTCTGAAGTAATAGTAATTCCTAGGTATTTTAGTGGAGTTTAAGGCCTTCACTTTTGATTGATTTAACTTGTAAACAATGTTTAACGGATTTCTTTTCGTACTCATGTGGACGACTTCACACTTCTCATTATTTAGATTCAATTGCCAGCCGGCCGCGGTGGCCGAGGGGACTGAGGCGCTCCAGTCACGGTCTACACGGCCACTACACTCGGGGGTTTGAATGCCCCTCGGGCATGGATATTTGTGCAGTCCTTAGTCTTAGCTAATTCATAAGTAGTTTGTAAGCTTAGGGACTGATAACCCCGTAGTTAAGTCCCATAAAGTTCTACAAACATTTGAACATTTCGGAAACGTGATGGTAAGCATTTCTCCTCCTTATACCAGGCATCACAAAAACGTTTCACCAGGCATCGCCTGTCAACTGCTGTTTGTTTATGAGAAACTTTCCTCGTGTCAGCACGTTGTAGGTGTCGCCACCGGCGCCAACCTTGTGTGAATGCTCTGAAAAGCTAATCATTTGCATATCACAGCATCGTCTTCCCATTCCAATGTTCCAATGTTTGTGTAGCTTATGGGACTTAACTACGGGTTCATCAGTCCCTAAACTTACAAACTACTTTTGAACTAGCTAAAACCAAGGACGGCACAAATATCCGTGCCCGAGGGGGATTCGAACCCCCGACCGTAGTCTCCGTGCAGACCGTGACTGGAGCGCCTCAGTCCCCTCATCCACCGCGGCCGGCCATCGTCTTCCTGTCGGTTAAATTTCGCGTCTGTAGCACGTCATGTACGTCGTGTAGCAATTTTAATGGGCAGGAGTGTATTATCGTGTGCTTCATCCGTGTACGTTTGCACCATCCTTTTATATATATATATAATATTTGGACAATCGTTATGCCGGCTGCGGTGGCCGAGGGGACTGAGGCGCTTCAGTCACGGTCTGTACGGCCACTACGGTCGGGGGTTCGAATCCCCCCTCGGGCATGGATATTTGTGACGTCCTTAGTTGTAGGTAGTTCATAAGTAGTTTGTAAGTTTAGGGACTGATGACCCCGTAGTTAAGTCCCTTAGGCTTAACAAACTGCCTTAACTGCCTACAATCGTTATGTCAGGGCTACTATTGGACACATTAAATACATTTATTTGCAAGATATGCTCCGTTGCTGACACTAGCGACACACGGTCGCGGCCGGGGCTGTGAACTACAGTGTACTCCGCCTCTAGGGCGCGGGCGCGCCTGCGCCGCGGTGGAGTAGCCGAGCGGTCTAAGGCGCCTCGCTGCGGAGCGCGCGGTTGCTCGCCGTCAGAGGTTTGAGTCCTCCCTAGGGCATGGGTGTGTGTGTGTGTGTGTGTGTGTGTGTGTGTGTGTGTGTGTGTGTGTGTGTGTTGTCCTTAGATTAGTTTACCTTAGTTTAAGGTTGTTTATAAGCTACGGACTGATGACCACACAGTTTGGTCCGATAGATTTAGAAACATGTGAACCTCATCAAAATATGGCACGTATAAGTGCTGAGATATGCCATCCGTGTCGTAAGGCGTAGTTTGAACAGAGTGAGCTTATGCTCCACAGGTCGACCTGCATAAAGAGCCATTTGGTGAGAGGCGCGACTAAGCGCGCTTCGTCACAGAAGGCAGCGGTGGCAGGGTGGGTCGTAAAGCCTCTCAGGCCGTCACCAGCGGAACAGACAGAAGACGCCCCTTCACGCTCTCCACTTCCGCGGAGCAGTAAAGTCGCTTCTGCTCCAAGTCTGCGGAGGTGAGCCACCGCGTTCGTCATCGTGAAGGGGCCCTGGCGTAAATAAGCCACGTCGACAGCATGCCATCTGGCTCTTTTATTTCAGGACTAGCTAAAAACCCGGCATTGCCCGGGTATTTATTTATTTATTCCTGCCATTTTTTTCAGGTATATGCTGATTTGTGTAAGTACTGTATGTCTGTAAAATCTCTTGGGAATACAATTAGTAGTTAAAACTTGATGCGTGATGGTTTTCTATGAACGTTTCTGTTTATGTGCTCATATCTCATGAAATACGTGTCGTACTATGATACAATTTAGAAGCTACATTCAGCCATATGTGTGTATAGTGTCCGTACAGTTTCCTGCGGCTACAATTTGTAGTCTAGAAATTAAAATATCTAACGTCATAGCGAATGCCGTAGTTTTAGTCCATGAACAGCGGAACGTTACTGTTTATGTGCTCATATCTCATGAACTACGTGTCGGAATGTGACACAATTTGGAAGCTACATTCAACTACATATGTGTATACTGTCTGTAAAATTTGCTGTCGCTACAATTTGTAGTGTTCAAATTATAAATTGTAACGTCATACCGAGAGCCGTAGTTTTACTCCATAAACAGTGGAAAAGTAGTAAGCGAGAAACTTTTTCCCTTTCATCATTTTCCTATGGTTGCCGGAGAGAAAAAGTTTAATAAAGGTTTGAAATTATGTTTAAAGTTTGTTGCAAGTCGCTAAGTACTGTCATTCTCATACAGTGTATTTCGAAAGTCTCGCCGCATTATAGGGCGTTTTTTTTTTGCGATTTCTATTGGTTATGGCGTAATATCTTTTCAACCATGTGCCGTATGTGATTCTTAACCATGCAGCAATTGTTACCTCACGGTAAGGAATGTGTGTACCAAATTTGGTTGAAATCGGTCCAATGGTTTAGGAGAAAATGAGCAGCATTGTTGCAAAATGCAGCAGTTTTTCGCGCATCTCATTGTTTATGACGTCATATCTCCTGAACTATATATCGTACGTGATTCTTACACTTACGGCGACCGTCCACATTGATTGAACCTCACTTGTACAAAATTTCATAAAGATTGGAACAAAACTGTAGGCCGGCCGCGGTGGCCGAGGGGACTGAGGCGCTTCAGTCAGGGTCTGCACGGCCACTACGGTCGGGGGTTCGAATCCCCCCTCAGGCATGGATATTTGTGTTGTCCTTATAGTTAGCTAATTCATAAGTAGTTTGTAAGCTTAGGGACTGATGACCCCGTAGTTAAGTTCCATAAGTTCTACAAACATTTGAACATTTGAACAAAACTGTAGATTTGTATTGAACACGTACACACATACGTACACTGCTTTATATATTAGATATGTGGTCGTTTCCGAGTGCGTGTGGTTAGTTTTCAAAATGAACAACACTTAAAATATTGGCCTGCAAGAAAGCTAGAGCGGTTAGTTGCTCGAATGAGTAATGTTCCTGAAACAAGTATATTGGCAGGGATAGACATTTTCGTATCCCGGAAATGATTATACACTTTTCTCCTTGGCTGGAAGTTTAATAAAAATGCAGGATAATGTAAAAGGATGCTGTTAGGCAGGAATCAAAGAATTACTGGATGGTGGCGAATTACAGTGATTATATTACCAATATTTTCTCGCACTAGCGAATTTCTTTTAGCGTCACTGTATAAGGTATGGATGTTCTACCAAATGGTGACATATGAAAATTTGTGCCGGGCCGGGACTCGAACCCGGGTTTCCCGCTTTTCGCGAGTCGAGAAAGTATCGCTCTTGCGAAACACAGCTTGCTCTTTATTCACATGAAGTGTTAAGTGCCATCGACAAAGGATGTCAAATCGATTCCATATTTCTGGATTTCCGGAAGGCTTTTAGTACTGTACCCCACAAGCGGCTTCTAATGAAATTGCGTGCTTATGGAATATCTCCCCAATTGTGCTATTGGATTCACGATTTCCTTTCAGAAAGGACACAGTTCGTTGTAATTGACGGTAAGTCATCGAGTAAAACAGAAGTGATATCTGGCGTTCCACAGGGAAGCGTTATAGGTCCCCTACTCTTCCTTGTGTTTAAAACGATTTAGGAGACAATCTGAATAGCTCCCTTAGACTGTTCGCGAATGATGCTCTCGTTTATCGGTTATTGAAGTCAACAGATGATCAAAAGCAGCTGAAAAGCGATTTAGACAAAATTTCTACTTGGTGCGAAAATTGGCAATTGAACTAAATGTGAAAAGTGTGAATTAATACACATGACCACTAAAAGAAATCCGCTGAACTTCAGTTACGCGATAAATCAGTCAAACCTTAAGGTCGTAAATTCTACCAAATACCTAGGAGTTACAATTACGAACAACTTAGACTGGAGAGAAAACACAGAAAATATTGTGGGGAAGGCGAACCAGAGGTTACGTTCCATTGGCAGAACGCTTCGAAGATGCACCAGCTCCACCAAAGAGACTACCTACATCACACTTGTGCGTCCTCTCCAGGAGTACTGTTGCCCCTTGTGGGACCCTCGCCAGGTGGGACTGACGGAAGACATTGAGAAGGTTCAGAGAAGGGCAGCTCGATTTGTTTTATCACGTTACGGGGGGGAAAGCGTCACGGAAATGTTGCACGAACTGGGGTGGAAATCATTAAAGGAAAGACGTTATTCATTGTTGCGTGATCTGTTTGCGAAGTTTCAATCACCGACTTTTACTTCTGAATGTGAAAATATTTTGCTAGCACCCAACTACTTAGGGAGGCACGACCATCCCAATAAAATAATGGAAATCAGATCGAAAACGGAACGATTTAGGTGTTCTCTCTTCCAGCGCGCTATTAGAGAATGGAACGGTAGAGAAAAGTTATGAAAGTGGTTAACGAACCCTCTGCCAGGCCCTTAAATGTGATTTGCAGAGTATATATGTAGATGTAGAGCCACTAGGCTACCCGAACACGACTCCAGGACCGACCCAAACTTCCATATGCCACACTGACTGCACATATGAGTCAACTGCATTCATCCCTCAGCAATCGCAACTTAATCTGTATTTCCGCACCAGGGAGAATGAAAATGTTAAATTTTACAGATGCCGAAGCCAAGCAATGACGATAACAGCGTAGGTTAATGCCTCGTTGTTTTCATTCTCCCTGGTGCGGGAATACAGATTAAGCTGCGAGTGCTAAGTGATGAATGCAGTTGACTCATATATGCAGTCAGTGTGGCATATGGAAGTTTGGGTCGGTCCTGGAGTCGTGTTCGGGTAGCCTAGTGGTTAAGGCGACCGCTCGTGAAAAGCGGGAAACCCGGGTTCGAGTCCCGGCCCGGCACAAATTTTCATGTCACCATTTGGTAGAACATCCATACCTTATATAGTGACGGCAAAAGAAATTCGCTATTGCGAGAAGATATTGATAATAGGAATCAAAGAGTGCAGCTTAATTTGCTTTGAGTCGATCGAGTTGCAATGACATCCAAATTCTAGCTTTTCAAAAGTACTTTTTGTTTTTTCTTTAATATTTTGTGATTTTAAAGGACGTGGTTACGAAGGAACGTAAGACGGTGATTTAAATTGCCAGGTGTGAATGAGCTCAATGACGTATATATTTTCGTTTGTTAAAAGTACTTTACTCCTTTTCACTAATGTGTCACGATTTTACAAGTCTTAGCAAGCATTAGGTCTATTAGTTTGAGGGTTTTATTAATTTCATTTATGTAGTTAAAATTTCTAAGAATCATTAACCCTTTCGGACCCTCTGGCTACAAATGTGTACATAACTTCTACTGTGTCTAAGGTGGTTCAGAAGCATTTTTTCTCAATGGAAAGAACATCTATACGACACCTAAGAGTTCAATCATTTCATCATGCACAAGTACTGCCACCTGCGGAAGTTCACTATAAAAATATTAAGAAGCGAGTGTTGTACTGCGCAGCAGTTTGCGAACTTCAAAGAACACGGAAATTGTGGGTTACTTGTATTCCACTGTATAACTGAAAGTAGTAGTTGTTATTTTGCGACGTAGTTATTGAACGATCAGTTTATTTGGTACAACAGTTGGCACTACAAAATTAATTAATTTAGTCCTTAAAAAAGCCTGGTTTTTCAGTATACGCAGTGTTATAGTATGAAAATGGGTGCATATAATTGCATAAATCTTCCTTCTAAAATCATTGAAAATTTAACTTAAGCGTATTTCAGTATTAAAAATAATTTCCTTGATAGAGGAAAAAATCAGGTCTCAAAGGGTTAAGTTAATAGAAGCGTTAAATCCTAATGTTACGCTTTCAAAACATAAGGGTTTTTAAGCTAATTAACTTTTTAGAAAAAAACATTCTTGTGCCTACAGCTGTACAATTCATTTATTTATTACGCCTCTACCGGGTTGGGCACTTCTCAACAGGAGATTGTGAAAGATAATGCTCATCAGTTATTACAAGAATTAATTTCTGCCGAATACGACAACATCACAATTAAAACTATAAATGTGACTAGTCACTGGAATACGTCCTTCATTGTACATCTGCTGTTGAAAAGTAGTGGCATTTGTGTTTGTTCATAATAATAGATTCATCTGTAATGAACAGTACTGGTATGTGCTCAATCTCATAACTGTTACTATTCAACTGTGACTGACGTGAGTGTGACATACTATTAACTGTACATGAATTTTATATAATGAACAGTAGCATAATTACCACTACTTTTCAACGGCAGATGTACGATGAAGCACATATACCCATGACTAATCACAATTCTAATTTTAGTTTGTGATGATGCCGAATTTTGGCTGAAATAAATTCTAGTAATAATATTTGTGCAATATCTTTCGAAATCTCCTGATGATGGCAGACGGCGTTGTTACCGGTAAGACTACATAAATAAAAATGTTGTACAACTGTTGACACAGCACAGGGATGTTTTTTCTAAATGCATTGCGGCTGTAGATCACCACTTGAAAACAACCTAATTAACATTATTTATTTCCTAACTAGCTGTAAACCCGGCGTTGCCTAGGTGTATATTTATCGTACACTCTCGCAGTCCACATCCCCTTTCCCCCTCTCTCTCTGCATCCACCTATCACAAAATACTTTCTTGGCTGACGTTTTGTACCTATAAACTATATTTCTGCCAAATTTCAGATTCATAGGTGAAGCAGTTTTCGAGATTTCGTGTTTCGTCAGTGTGTGAGTGTCATTTCGCTTTTATACAGATAGAGATTAAGAAAACAGATTGCCTTTAGTTTGGATGCAAGAGAATTAAAGGAGACTTGCAGACAAAAATAAATAGTAGCTTGTAAATCTATAATGCTAACTTTATTTGATACAAGATCATGCCTGACGCGACAGTTTTACCGCAACTAGAGAGAAACTGTTGTGGACGGTAGACTTCTTTCCGTTTCATCATAGTGTGTGTGTGTGGGGGGGGGGGGGGGCGATCAGTTACAGAACGCTTCATAAACGTCCGAAATTACATGCAAACTTTGTTGCAGGAAATAACTACTCCCATTTTCCAATAATTCACGCATGAATCTGGGTATTCTCACGTGATGGCCTCTCATTATTTATGACGTCATATCTCCTGAGCTAAGTGTCGTGCTCTTTTGTTTTTGTGTCAAGAACCTTCGTGGGCGTAAGGTGAACAGTTCGGCAAAGTTTAATTGCAATGGAGTTTATGAACACTTAGAGGACATACAGACAAACATTCATTTATATATATACAGATTAGAAATCGACAAATATACTCATGTAGTGGTTATAGCTTATTGACGCCAAAGTTATGTCGCGGTGACGAAAGGCTCTCCCGAAATTGTATGAAAAGAAGGCTGCCCTCTCATGAAGTTTCCGTACAAACATGTGGACACTCTACTTTAAGGAATCTGAAACACACCCGCCATGAAAATCAATGAATCGTCCTTCACAGAACCGACTAAGGTTGCAGTTCATATCAGTCTGGAAGATCACCTTAACCTGGCGTTTCTAGCGAGTTCGGCTTACCTTCGGTAAGTTTTAATTGACGACTCGTTCTGACCCAGCCTGTCGCGTGGTGAAGGAAGCTAACGGCAGCCCAGAGCGGAACATTTTCAACGCCCCAGCCGCCTTCCTGTCATTACGGCGTGCTTTTTGCAGCGCAGCTTGGCAGAACTACTCGCGGAAGCTGTGCGCTTTCAGAATAGGGACGACGACCGCACTCGAAGATGTCACCCAGCACACAGATCACGGTGGCCGACTAACGCTTCCGGAACACGCCTTTTGAGGCTGACAAGGACACCACATGGCTATCGGATGTTAGTATTTCTTTATATTTGTGGTACGTGAAGTTCAAAACATGTTCAAATTTTTGTAAATCTATCGGGCCCAACCTTGTGGTCATCAGTCCGTGGCTTGCAAACTACTTAAACCAAATTAAACATACATCCATGCCCCAGGGAGGACTTGAACCTCCGACAGCGAGCAACCGCGCGCAACTCGGCTACTCCACAGCGGCACGTGATGTTCAGAAGTCAAATAACAATCGTCAAAAGCCATTCGGCGCAACTATCAAAAATTCTCGAGAAAATCGACTTTGAAGTTTTGCAAGTACGCGTAAGTAGCAATAAATAAATGAGTTGCAGCTTCTGACGGTGAAGCACAGGTGGTAGCGTTCTGTCTCCACCACGGTGATTCGAATCCAGGTGTGATTATGTGTATGTAGGCGAGCTGAACACCTTGTCACCTAACACGATGGTTTGAGTAGGTTAACTTCTTGGAAAGCCATTAGTAGCTATGCAGATGACTTTTCAAAACAAAACAAAAAAAACAAAAACAAAACAACAACAAAAAAAATAGCTCTCATAGCTCTTCACAACAGCGTCGGAGCTGCCGAGCGCATTGAGGCGTTATGCTACGATGCGCGAGGTCGTTTCCCGTCGGGGGATTCGAATTCCCCCTCGGGCATGGATGTTTGTGCCGTCTTTAGTTCATAAGTAGTTTGTGAGTTTAGGGAACGATAACCCCGCAGTTAAGTCCCATAAGCTTTACAAACATCGAAATAGCTATTAAAAAACTGAACAATTAAAGACTACCGTCTTCAAATAATAGTGGACCCAAGTGGTACTGTAAAAAATGTAACTTATGTATTTTTTACTGAAACCATCATTATTAACGATCTTCTATAAAATCGAACCATCGACCCTACGGTTGTAAGATCAGAGCGCTAACACCTCAGCTAAACAAACAGATGCTGTCACTGATTTAGATATTGTTACTTACGTGTAATTGCAAAACTTCAAAGCCTATTTGCTCGAGAATTTTTGAGGTTTGCGTCGAATGTCTTTGGCTGATTGTTATTTAAGTACTCGACTTCACGAAACATAAATATCAAAAAAATTCTATAATCCGATACCCATGTGGTCCCCTAGTGATACCGCTACCCCGAAGACCACGGGGGTTCCCAGTGGTCGCGTGAGTCACTAATAACGTTCGCATACTACATATCGATCCGCTATGTAGTGTTGTTTTGTAGCGGAACTTAGAGTCCTTTCTTTTTTTTTATCTATGTGCTGCATGAGATGCTTTTTAGACGTCCGCCTGAAAACTGTGTCTTTGATGTCCATGGGCTGTCACCAACTCATATTTCAGGGGAGGGTGAGGAACCTGTCCACAAATATTTGTACCTGAATCTCCTAACTAACAATTTAGGTGGCAAAGCTCGTACCTACAGCCTGTGACAATTAAGTTCCGTCAACAGTCCTGAAACATTAACGGAGATCAATAATGAACTACAGTTTCATAAAGGTTTGAAACTATGTTTAAAGTTTGTTGCAAGTCGGTAAGTGCTCTCCTTCTCAAATAGTGGACTGATAAAATCACAGTATCTCGTGCCGCAAGACTGAGAAGTTTTCATTGTTTACGACTTTATGTCTCTTGGACCATCGGTCCTATCGCAAAATCCCTTCTTAGCTGACGTCTAATACGTGTAAACTACTTTTTCTGCCAAATTTCAGCTTCATAGGTGAAGTAGTTTTCGAGATTTCGTGTTTAGTGTCTGAGTGACTGTCCTTTCGCTTTTATACAGGGTGTTACAAAAAAGTAACATTCCTCACACACAAAGAAAGAAAATATGTTGTGTGGACATGTGTCCGGAAAAGCTTAATTTCCATGTTAGAGCTCATTTTAGGCTTCATTCCAACGTGATAAAATTGTAAATTTTCACATGTGATTTTCTGTGAACGTTTTAGCAGTAATTGTTGTTGATGTCTTGATTGGGCCTCATGTTCTTCCACCTACGCTCACTGGAGCACGTTATCATGATTTCATACGGGATACTCTACCTGTGCTGCTAGAACATTTGCCTTTACAAGTACTACACAACATGTGTTTCATGCACGATGGAGCTCCTGCACATTTCAGTCGACGTGTTCGTACGCTTCTCAACAACAGATTCGGTGATCTATGAATTGGTAGAGGCGGACCAATTCCATGGCCTCCACGTTCTCCTGACCTCAACCCTCTTGACTTTCATTTATGGGGGCTCTTGTCTACGCAACCCCGGTACCAAATGTAGAGACTCTTCGTGCTCGTATTGTGGACGGATGTGATACAATACGCCATTCTCCAGGGCTGCATCAGCGCATCAGGGATTCCATGCGTCGGAGGGTGGATGCATGTATCCTCGCTAACGGAAGACATTTGACATTTTCCGTAACGAAGTGTTTGAAGTCACGCTAGTACGTTCTGTTGCTGTGTGTTTCCATTCCATGATTAATATGATTTGAGGAGAAGTAATAAAATGAGCTCTAACATGGAAATTAAGCGTTTCCGAACACATGTCCACATAACATATTTTCTTTCTTTGTGTGTGAGGAATGTTTCCTGAAAGTTTGGCCGTACCTTTTTGTAACACCCTGTATAGAGATTGCCATTTTTTCTTACACCATCACCAAATGCAAAATTATCCGTGTGTAAGCTCGCAAGGGTATTAGTCACTGTCAACGAATCCGGTCTTTTTCGAGACAGTCACTCAACGACCGAATGTTTGAGTACGTAAGCTGGAGACGCCGGCGTTGGTATTTGGCAGTCGCGCAGTGTTTCAGTGGCGCGTGATTCAGCCGTGGCGTGTCGCGCCCTTTTGTGTTGTCAAGAGGCAACGCACAGTGTCGGCAGGTGCCGCCTACATCGTGTGACGCCAAGGCTACGCCCGCCTCTCTCTTTCTACGCAGCTTTCGTGCGTCGCGTCCGCAAAAGTTCCAACTTCGCCCAGCGTTGCTTTGGAAGCGTTTATCCAGCGTGTTCACCCGGCACTGAACACGTATACACTCAGTTCCGATCGGAATATTCACTTGAATGCCAGTCTTGTTTAAACAACTGTATTACAGCACCGGTGCATACACTGTTACCAAAACATTCAACGCCAGATTAATCGAGGGTAAAACCTATGACCTAGAAGGATTTTAGTAGTGAGATCTTGTCATCTACTGCGACTCTCATTAATGTTTTTAAGCCGTAACTTTTTTATCTTTTTTTTGGGGGGGGGGGGGGAGAGGGGGTTCTAATAAAACCCCATGTCATTCCAAACATGTGCGTCAATTTTTACCTCTCTATCTACCGCCGCAAACCAAAGAAGATAATGTTCTGTGAGCAACTGTGCTATAGGTCGAAAATGGAAAATGCGTCTGGCCGGCAGGAACATGTGTTCAAGAATAACTATCATCAACAGGACGCAGCCGTTTGAATTTGTCGTTTTAACAGAATGTAGGCATACGGCATCCTCGGATGGGACTTCCTTCAGGCATCCCAGGCTGTGGAAGATCTGAACTACAAACTGAGGAAACCGTTCCCACGAGTACACATAACATGTACTCCCCTGGGATGTTGTTTGCTGTCGAGAATGTTGAGATCCCGCCTTTAACAATGAGAAGCGTTCCAGTCAGCAGCCGAGATAACTAGCTGAACTGTGAAGTGCTTGTCGATCGCAAAAAGCTAATCAGTATAACGAAGGAAATCTACATACCAGCGGCTATCATAAGCATTACAGGTGGTCGAGGAGAAATTTGGATCACTAATTTTCACAAACAATCGCAACACATTCCTAAAGGAATGTGTATTGAAATAGCTGAACCACTCCAGGACAGTGAGCTCAATATCACTGACGAAGTCTCATGCTCTGCTGTTATGCCGACAACGCACTACAGGAAACTACTACGGAATTGCATATAGAGTCCGGCCTGGCCCAGCAACAACGTCAGCATTGTCACCCTTACTACACCAATTTTCAGGTGTATTCCGGGCCAGACAGGTGAAGGGCCATATGAAACGACCCACGATAAAACACTGTATCAATACTGGGTATCACCCAACAAGTAGCTAGCATTTTTACAGATTGTCGCCAGTTGAAAGACGGATAATTTGGGAAGAAGTGGAGAAGATGTTGCACGATGACATTGGTTAGCATCGCAGACCTCTGTGCTTCAGGTCCCCAGTTCTAATCCCACCACGGGCTGAAACAAATATTTCTTTGTATTTACTATTTCTAGAATGTTCACATATTTCTTATGTCTAATGTACTTGTAAGTTCCAGAAAATTCTTTCTATGTCTAAATAGTGGAGAACTCCATGCAGGAGGCAATCTGTACTGAGGGTACGCCTGTGTTAGCAATAAACGTGTTCTAACTGTGCTCTATTAACGACCAGCCTTCGAATTCCGGACCACCTGAGTTTTGTAGGTGACAATATTTAATCGACACGGTTGTGTCGAGCTGCGCACTTCTAATGCGTATTCGAACATTGTGTGGGACTGTTTCTTACTACTCGACTGCATCATCTTACCTTTTTTCTCCATATAGAGTTAGTTGCCAGCCCTCAAACGAACTGGAAATTTTGTCGAACTTACCTACCCTGCATCCTGCACAATCTCACCAAACAGCGGCAGGTTGTTACTGGCTGATCTGTATGATCATTCATGTATATATCAAAAAATAACCACCCCATCACACTTTGCTCGGTCACTCGTGCCTCTGATGAACACTAGCCGTCGATAAAGACGTACTGGCTTATGTAAGTTAAGAAGTGTTGGAGTCACTCACGTATCTGCGAACCTATTGCATACACTCGTACCTTCGTTAGCAGTCTGCAGTGCGGTACTGAGTCAAATGCCTTTCGGAAATGAAGTAATATTCAGTCTTTCTGTAGTTCTTCATCGATGGCTCTCAAGATATCATTAAGGACATACTGACAACCGCAACCACACAAACTGCTCAACAAGGAATAGTACGTTAAATCTCGCAGTCGAATATTGGCGTTCTTCCTATTTATAGGATGACTATGAAAGTTTTTCATCTTTTAATTGGCAATATCTGGCCACGGACCCATCATCCATGACATCATTTTTAAGTTACAAACAGCTAGTTTGCCTAGATTCAATGTATACAATTAGAAACTTGTATATAGCAAGGTACAGCTGTGAGGGTAATGAAACGATGGATAGCCGTATGTATCAGTCGATACCGGTGCCACCCAGAAATATGGCTGCGACACTGTCTTCGAAACCGAATAAAAGTATTAACTGTTACTGTTAATTTTACTTTAAAATTTAAATTTGCCATAAAGTAGCTAAAGTATGCCTGCTTTTTGAGGAAATTATACTACTGAAGAAAGGATCAGTACAGTCTATTCCCCTCGTGATTAAAATATTTTTGTCATACAAATTGATCAAAATTAGCGAGACCCACCCGCGACCTCCATTTTTTAAGTACTGTTCCTGCATTTTATTTAGAGGCTTGGAATTTCAGAATCAATCGTAACATTATTTGACGAATGCCAGTGTGACCGATCATAGTAGTAGTAGTACTACATTTGCGAGCAGCGGGACTGTTGTACTGTATTATGTGACATTAACAATTAAGATAATAGCGTAAAGAATGAAAACGTGTAGATAATAACTTTTGAGTACTTTTTACAATACTTTTTTATAGTGAAGTAGATCAAAAACAAATAATTGAAACCTTTACGAGTAAAAAATACAATAAAACGTATGTTTGCGTTAAAAGCGAAAGCCAGATCATCGAGGATCAACCTCTACATACGGACCAAAACGTTTAAAAACAATAATAAACAAATCTACGGAATACGCAATTAAAGATCGTGACGGATTTCTATACAAATTACTCAACTCAACATAAACAGTATAACAGAATATATGCATACTCCGTATTCGCTTTCGTTGCAGAGTTCGTATCGATACGGTAGATGCGAATAACAAAAGGCAGGGATGCGTAAATTCGTAGCGATACGGTAGATACGAATAAGTTCGTATCGATACGGTAGATGCGAGTAACGAAATGTATTCATGAGTAACGACACAGTATTTCGTATCAGCCAAAGTATTCGTTACTCAGTACCGAATACATACGGTTTGCTACAACTCTATTTGTTGGTGCTTTATCTAGTTTCCCTCTGACTTAGAATGAATGATTAGAGTCTAGTATATACCATAATTCCTTAGCAGATTTTACCGATATATGATGGTTCAAAAAACAATTTTGCGTTATCAGGAACGCTTTAGTTTCCACCCTGGCACCACACTGCTTTATTGACATGCGATCTGCCATATAGTGTCATAATGTGATACATATTGACCATCCTACGTCATTCTTTGTATTTGTATAGCGGCAAACTTTACATAAGAATAGAAACCACATAGGAGATTACTCCAACTAGATCTTTGCATCAATCAAGAGGAGACTGTTGTGAGCGGACGGGATTGGGTGGGGAGAGGAATGTTGGTGGAATGCAAGCGTTCACAGCTTCCACGAGCTGCTTACAACCTGCTTTCTTACCTGAAACGGAGTGTTAGCCATTGTGATGGGCCAGAAATCGTGCCTTTACCTGTTATCTAAAAATATCACGATGCGAATGATGCAAAAAGACACAGGTACTCAGCAACATAGCAGACGAATAACGTAGTCAATACAGGGTAATAGTAAGGTGCACACTGTATAGTGAACGTTTCCAAATCACTTTCTCTCGAAATGTCCCCGTTGTTGCGGTCTGCAATTTTTTTTTCTTTTGTTCAAATGTTCAAATGTTTGTAGAGCTTATGGGACTTAACAACGGGGTCATCAGTCCCTAAATTTACAAACTACGTATGAAGTAGCTTATACTAAAGACAGCACAAACATCCATGCCCGAGGGGGGATTCGAACCCCCGACCGTAGCGGCTGTGCAGACCGTGACTGGAGCGCCGCAGAGGGCTCGGCCATCACGGACGGCTTTTTTCTTTTGTTCGTTAGAGAAAAATTAATGGATGATGGTGCTGTGTTACTGGTTAGAGTTCACCATCAAAATTTATAAACAGAGAAGTAGTTTCGTTCATTTATTTATTATAGCAATGTATCACGACATATTGTTATTAATGATAATTCCTTTTACGGTGGCTACTTTTTGCTCGTTAAAGCAATTGTTTTGGCATTTTTCACAGCACTCTAGCAATGTTTTGCATTTTCTAAACGTAGATTTCGCATAAAATATTTTTTAGAGTCGGTGGCACTGCTTTCAAGAGCGTCATTAACGAACGGCAGTAATCTATGCAGTTAGAGTGATTATTTCTGCTACTTGCGTAGGCAGCACTGAACCACAGTCTAACCTACACAGTCGCCACACTCACTGCTGTGAAAGTTGTTACCACCTGACAGTTGCAACGACACTAGCTTTCCTAGTGGTGGGCAAGGTACCGTAAGAATAATATTTGATAAAATTACTTTTCTACGAAATTAACCAAATAGTTTCTGTATTTTTTGTGTTCCAGGCATTAGTAAAATATCGAAAGACATATATAATCATGAAATAAATCTAAAAACAGCCGAATGTCTCTGATTTAGTGATATAAACAACAATTAATTCATGAGGACATACTTAGGAATAAGTGTATACTTTGCAGGCAACAATGCTGAAAGTAAGAGAATATGTACAGACGAGATACTTTAACTCCTGTTGTGGTGTCTTATTATATGGCAGGCACTTTCATTGACGAGTAAGTATTTCAGTTTTCGCTCGAACTGTGTAGCGCGAAGTTTACGGTTCTGTACGAGATCCTGCCGAGACACCGCTACTTTGCCTTGAAAGACAGGGCACTTCTTACTTACTCAGGAAATATATTGTTGTGGGCGCAATGGTATCCGTTTTGAAATACTGCCAGCTTTAGTCTGCCCCCGCGTCTAGTAAAGTCATCTGCAGATCAAAACCAATTGCACAACGATCTAAATAAGATATCACTATGATGTAAAAATTGGCAGTTGACTCTAAAAAATGAGAAGTGTGAAGTCGTCCACATTAGTACGAAAAGAAATCCGATAAAATTTGTTTACAATAAAAATCAATCAAAAGTGAAGGCCGTAAACTTAACAAAATACCTAAGAATTACTATTACTTCAGACTTAAACTGGAAAGAACGCGTAGGTATTATCGTGGGAAAGGCGAACCAGAGATTGCGTTTTATTGGCAGAACCCTTAAATGATGCAACGGAACTACCAAAGAGAGTGCATACAATACGCTTGTCCGTCCATTTTTTTAGTATTGCTGCCCAGTGTGGGATCATTATCAGGTGGGTTTGATGGAGGACATCGAAAGAGTCCAAAGAAGGGCAGATCGTTTTGTACTGTCACGATACAGGGGAGACAGCATCGCTGAAATGATACAGGATCTGGTAAGGGAATCATTACGACAACGGCGCTTATCGCTGCGGCGTGGGCTACTTACGAAACTCGAATCGCCAAAATTCTCCTCCGAATGCGGAAATATATTGTTGATTCCCAATTACAAAGGTAGAAATGACCATCAGAATAAAATACGAGTAATCAGAGCTCGAACGGAGAGATTCAGGTGTTCTTTCTTCCCGTGTGTTATTCGGGAATGGAATGGGAAATAAATAGTATAAATGTGGTTCGATGAACCCTCTGTCAGGCACTTAAATGTGGTTTGCAGAGAATACCATGTAGATGTAGATGTAGTATACCATATCGTGGCGTGGAGAGAGTACACACACACACACACACACACACACAGAGAGAGAGAGAGAGAGAGAGAGAGAGAGAGAGAGAGAGAGAGAGAGAGAGAGAGAGAATGTACTAAGAGGACGTATTTTTTCGTACTAACAATAGTAACTTGCTCATATCCCTCTGCAGACTACTACGTTCTTAAAAGCCGTCGGGTGACGTTGGACCTTGTGGAAAGGTTAGACCACAAGGCATCTAAGAGTACTTAACATACGCTGATAAGAGTCATCACGACACTTGGATGTTCCCTTCAAGCTACAGAATGGCAGTATTAAAAGAAGGCGTATATAAAGTCCGGGAACATTTTCAATTAGCTATTGCACAACAATCATTGTACTAATATCATACACACAACATTTTTAAGAGAAACCCTGAAAGTTGTTTTCATGTATACCGCCACAGCGTGGTTTGGTAATTTGCCGACTGTCAGCGCTAGTCGCAAACGTAGGGAGTTCAGGCAACAGCACCTAGAAGACAAGGCCTTACAACAGGCCGTGCCTACGTCACACTTAGAGGCCCCGGCCGCCATCTGACTGGCCGGCCGCTGCGCGGCGGTGGGCGTGCCCCAGCGGCTTGCCAGTGAGGTGGCGGCCGGGGCCTCTAAGTGTGACGTAGGCACGGCCTGTTGTAAGGCCTTGTCTTCTAGGTGCTGTTGGTTCAGGTGCTTGCCGGCCGTTAAGCGTCCCCTGTTGACAGGCAGCACTCATGACACAGTGGTTTAATGGGAAACATACTCAAGAGGCTGCAACAAGTCCAAGTACGAACATCCAGTGACAGTGCTCTCGGCGAAGAATGGCCCGTACAGTTTTCGGCGTGACAAAACACAAAAACATTTACATTTGGAGAATCACGCCCAAATGCATTGCTTTCTTGTGGATGCTTTGTACCCCAGATTCGACAGTTACGCCTGTTCACTTTCCCATTTGTGTGAAAAGTGGAGCCGGCCGCGGTGACCGAGGGGACTGAGGCGCTTCAGTCACGGTCTGCTCGGCCACTACGGTCGGGGGTTCGAATCCCCCCTCGGGCATGGATATTTGTGCCGTCCTTAGTATAAGGTAGTTGATAAGTAGTTTGTAAGTTTAGGGACTAATGACCCCGTAGTTAAGTCCCATAAGCTTAACAAATATTTCATTTTGGAAAGTGGATACGTCGCTAAAAATCAAGTGATCAACAATGCCATCTCCATCCTCATTCAATTGCTGCAAACGCGAATAAAAGTCAAAACGCTTTGTCGTCGTCACTGAGCTTCTGTACTACTTCCAATTTGAATGGTTTCATATACAGCTTGTGTCGCAGAAATCTCCACACTGTCATTGGAGCCATTTATAGTTCACGGGATGAACGACACACTGATTTCTTTGGACTCCTTATAATTGTAACTCGTACTTTCTCCACATTCACTTTACTCACACCGGGTCGTCCGCTTCACTTTGCCGGGCACAAACAACCCGTCGTAACGAATTTGTTGTGCCTGTGGTAAATGGCCTTCCTTGTTGATGGCTTCTTACCGTACTTGATTCTAAACATCCGTTGAAGAACTGTAGCACACTTGTTTTTGTCGAACTCCAACACACAGAAAGCTCGCTCCGCAGCTGAACTCGCCATGTTCGCGACTAACGCTGTCTCTCGGAAAATTACCTAACTACGCTGTAGCGGTACACACACACACACAAATATGTAAATAAATAAAAAACTTTCGGGGTGTCTCTTCAAAATGACATATGTGTGATATCTGTACAGTGTTTGGTTCTTGTGCAATAAATAATTGAAAGTGTTCAAAAAATGTTCAAATGTTTGTATGGGACTTTAATCGGGGTCATCAGTCCCTAAACATACAAACTACTTATAAACTACCTTATACGAAAGACAACACCAACATCCATGCCCGAGGGAGGATTCGAATCCCTGACGGAGAACGGCCTCGCGCAACGGCGCATAGCGCCTCAAAGCGCTCGGCCACTCCGCAGTGGCTGAAAGTGTTCCTGGACTTTATCTACACCCCGTATTTAATGGAACATATCTTCTATTGCTCGTTATGTATCGACTTTTGTTTCCTCTGTAGAAGAATAACCAAACGGTACGTTGTTTACTACTAAATGATTTAAACTGAGTCCATTAGATTTTTTTCCTGGCCTGTTAAAGAGGGGACGTTATTAATAAAGAAATAAATTTGACAGATATTTTACAAAATTATGTGGCTCTCATGACTAAAGAATAACTGAATTTCTTAATTAAAAGACAAGATAAAGGAAACAATGCCTAATATAATATATAACATAAATTATACTTAGCGTAAAAGGAGGTTAAGATGACATTAGTAAACTTCCGAATTTTGTTCTTCCCATTATTTTAGACCTGACGCCTACATCAATACTTCGGAGAAACCATTAGAGTTTTTGTTTCCAACTACAGATTTTCTTATAGTTTTTCTAAATGTAACATTTATGGCGATTAGATTTTTTCAAGTGATGTCAAACTCGTCATCTTACCCTAGGTTTCTGGTAAGATGGCGAATGTTGGAGGGTAATTTGACGAGGGAAAACACAGTTGGATAAACGAAAAATAATTTTATTCTTATCACAGAAGTGGCATACATTAGTTTTGCGCATCGTATCTGGCGCAGGAGTACGCTACGAACAGCACGGGCCCATTTATGACAGCATGAACAATCATATAAAGTCCCTAATTTACCACAGTCTCTGCTGATTTCATAAATTTCTTCTCTAACCAAATCATGACGTCGAGTCGACGTCGTCGACTGGTATCGAGGAATTATGGAGTGCTTCATCACATTTGTTTTGATTTTTCTTCTCCTCTTGTTCCCCTGTTTGTCATTCAATTTTATGATTTTCTTCTGTTATATTTCTTTTTCTTCAATTTGGCTTGCAATGAGGGCAAATTTTTCCTCTGCTTCCTCTTCGAAGTTGCATACACCACTGCACCAATCTGTACCTCCTGAACAATGGTCATCGTTTCCTAGACACGATCAATGCTCCAAGGTAGTATGAAAAGCCAGTTAAAAGTATTTATGAATTCTTTGGCAAAGATGATGAATTATCATCTTGTCCGCCCAGTAAATTCGTTAACTTACCCGAAAACGCCTTTCATAATTTAAACATAAGAACAACACTTCCTTACATTACCTTTGGACCTTAATGTATACATTAAAGAAACAGCCTGGTTTATAGTTTACGAAAAAACTGAAACCAGCTTGGAAAAATTTACAGTACGTGTGCTAGATGCTATTTCACAGCACTGAAATATTTCAAACAACATTTGCGTAAACATAAATGATAGCTTGTCAGTTCTAAATGATGATTGGTTTTAGTACAACGTCTAAGTGCTAAGCACTAGCAAGCAAGGCCTTCATTTCCTACTCGGTCTCAACAATCGCATTAAATTAATGATTCGTCATCTTTGACTCCCCGTCATCCTACCCTACCTTCCACTATTAAAACTAAACTGTATTTATTTCTACTGGAGAAAAAAATAGGGGAAATTCGCCTTCTGATCGAGTGGAAAAAGAGGAATTCTGCAAAATCTTCTGGCAAAAAGTAAGAAAATGGAGCGGAAACACTGCATCCTCAACTATTTCGTTTATGTGCTTTTTATTTCGCTTACATTTACCGAAGAAAACTGAAAGTGCGTGACACGTGAGTCAACACACGGCAGCTTGCGCGCCGCAGGCGTAAGGGCGTGTTCCATTAGGGAACTGGCGTTCGTTCGTAGCCCCTTATTACGAGTTACAATGTATAATGTCCTCCTTCCAGGCCGCATTAGCATATGATTCAAATCACAATAAAATATCCTATAAACAGCCAACATTGACACGTTTAATTCTTTTTTGGGAGGCCTTAGACGGTTTTCGACCTATAACGTATGATTAGCAGGCCGCCGCGGCCGAGGTGACTGAGGCGCTCCAGTCACGGTCTGCACGGCCACTACGGTCGGGCGTTCGAAGCCCCCCTCGGGCATGGATATTTGTGCCGTCCTTAGTCTTAGGTAGTTCATAAGTAGTTTGTAAGCTTGGGGACTGATGACCCCTTAGTTAAGTCCCATAAGTTCTACAAACATTTGAACATTTGAACGTATGATTAGATTAACAAAGAAACAAACTTGCAGCTCTCCCAATTTAAATGTCGAATCCTGTCTCGTGCTTCCAGCTTAAACAGGTATCATCAAAGTTACATTAATCATTTTACGAACTCAGCAACTAATTTTAGATACGGGGTGTAACAAAACAGGACGGCAATAATATTAAGACACATTCCTCACACGTAGACGCAGACATAATTTTCTATGGACATGGGTCGGTAAATGCTTTAGTTCCACATTACGTCTCATTGTCTCCAACGCAGTAATCAGCCTTATGGACACAATTACCATAATTTGGTAGAGAATGTTCCATCTGTTCTATTGGATGATGTGCCTTTAGCAGTGAGACATATTACGTACACTACTGGCCATTAAAATAGCTACACCTAGAAGAATAGTAAATGATAAACGGGTATTCAATGGGCAAATATAGTATACTAGAACTGACATGTGATTACATTTTCACGCAATTTGGGAGCATAGATCATGAGAAACCACTACCTAGAACAACCACCTCTGGCCATAATAACGGCCTTGATACGCCTGGGCATTGAGTCAAACAGAGCTTGGATGGCGTGTACAGGTACAGAGTCCCATGATGCAGCTTCAACACGATACCACAGTTCATCAAGAGTACTGCCTGGCGTATTGTGACGAGCCAGTTACTCGGTTACCATTGACCAAACGTTTTCGATTGGTGAGAGATGTGGAGAACGTGCTAACCAAGGCAGCAGTCGAACATTTTCCGTATCCAGAAACGCCCGTATAGGACCTACAACATGCGGCCGTGCATTATCCTGCAGCAATGTAGGGTTTCGCAGGGATCGAATGAAGAGTAGAGACACGGGAAGTAACGCATGTGAAATATAACGGCCACTGTTCAAAGTGTCGTCGATGCGAACAAGAGGTGACCGAGACCTGTAACCAATGGCACCCCATACCATCACGCCAAGTGATACGCCAGTATGGCGATGACGAATACACGCTTCCAATGTGCGTTCATCGCGATGTCGCCAAACATGGATGCGACCATCATGACCATCATGATGCTGTAAACACAACCTGGATTCATCCGGAAAAAATGACGTTTTGCCTTTTGTGCACCCAGGTTCGTCGTTGCGTATACCATCGCAGGCGTTCCTGTCTGTGATGCAGCGTCAAGGGTAGCCGCCCCCTTGGTCTCCGAACTGATAGTCCATGCTGTTGCAAACATCGTCGAAGTGTTCGTGCAGAAGGTTTTTGTCTTGCAAAGGTCCCCATCTGTTGACTCAGGGATCGAGACGTGGCTGCATGATCCTTTACAGCTATGCGGATAAGATACCTGTCATCTCGACTGCTAGTGATACGAGGCCTTTGGGATCCAGCACGTCGTTCCGTATTGCCCTCCTGAAACCACCGATTCCATATTCTGCCAACAGTCATTGGCTCGCGACGAAAGTAAGCAGCAGTTTCGCGATCCGATAAACCGCAATTGCGATAGGCTACAATCCCACCTTTATCAAAGTCGGAAACGTGATGGTACGCAGTTCTCCTGTTTACACGAGGCATCGCAACAACGTTTCACAAGGCAACGCCGGTCAACTGGTGTTTGTGTATGAGAAATTAGGTGGAAACTTTCCTCATGTCAACACGTTGTAGGTGTCGCCACCGGCGCCAAACTTGTGTAAATGCTCTGAAAAGTTAATCATATACATATCACAAAATCTTCTTCCTGTTGGTTAAGTTTCGTGTCTGTAGCACGTCATCTTCGTGGTGTAGCAATTTTAATGGCCAGGAGTGTAATTAAGGCGAATATAGCCATTGATCCATTCTTCAGTGTGGAACGTGGCCGAAACTCTTACGGGAATCGACGAAATCCCGAGATGAGTGATAATGGGCAAAGGCACTACGATACTAGTGTGTGGGTAAGTTGAGAATTTGCGTCTGACGGGGAAGATAGGATCGTAGTTGGCGCTCCAGTGCTGACCACTGTCCCCAGTGGTGTATTGGTCAGTGTGACTGTCTGGTAAGCAGGACGACCCGGATTCGAATCCCGGTTGGTCACAAAATTTTAAGGTTTCCCCATAGATTTGTTTCAGTGCCCAATGACAACCAGGTCGTAAATTCCTTGTCTGATGCTTCTTAAATGTATAGAACAACAGCCTCTCGTGTTTGCGTTTTGAAAGTGGTTCACTTCCAAAGCTCTAAGTAACAACGAAAAAAATGTTACGCTATTTCATTTACTTTGCCATTTTCTTTTTCAATTATTTGAATTCCAATTTCATATATTATAGTCATTCTACTACTGACAACTGAAAAATGTCTCCACGAAAGAAGTACAGGATCTTGAGAAAGGAAAAAACAAAATATGTTTTCCATGTTAATGCAGTCAATGTAGTCTGTGTCTGAACATTTATTAGTTTATCATGTAAATTTTAAATAAATTAGTCAAGAACTTCTCGGGAATTTTGATAACAACTTTAAATAGTGACTTGCGTTGATATATTAGTACATACATTGGTATTTCCAATTTTTTCACAGTTTCTGATTGCTGCAAGAACGTTTGTGTTGTTATTTTTTTTTTCTTTAGAGTCATATTGAAATTTATAATTTTTGCCACCTTTATCGCTGTGACACATCGGTAGCGTTTTGGATTGACGGGGACTTAGTTACTAACGTCGAAGGTTCGTATGCAGCCATTATTATTGTTTTTCTTTGTGTACAAATACCTATCCAATACATCTAATATGTTGTAATTGACGGCAACTAATTACGTTATATCTGATGAGTTTCATATTTAACTGTTGTAAGTGTTCGAACACAATGAAAAAATTAAAATAACCGCGAGATTCGAACCGTCGATGCTACGATTTCATGCACTGAATTTCACGTGTTCCTTCCGGGGGCGGAGTTCCTTGGAGCTGATCCTCATTAAAGCCATAAACAATTACCAGAGCGACACGTCTATGAGTAACAGAGAAACAACGTAATTAGAGGACAGACCCGCTTCAACAACCACATTCATTTTTTCTGATATTTTATATGGACAAGGTCGGGCCCGGTGGTCTCCGGGTAAAACCGAAGGATTGCAGCGTTTTAACCCAGTCTTCATATCTCAACGATGTGAAGAGTCACCAGAAACGATACGTTTTCGGATTTCACGTTAAACCGTGGGTCCCCTTTCCCCGGTTGGATAACTGGGTTAGAATAAGGACACGCAAGTCGCCGAAGTGGCGTCCAGTCGAAAGAGTTGCAACAGGCCACTGAGCCACACGAAATTATTATTTGGACAAAGTACCATAATCGTTTGTCTATAGACGTACACACTAGAGGTCTGCAAATCACCGGTTTCGCTCGCTCGTACTCGGTCGAGTGCGCAACGCTCGGCGGTGGCGCGCCGAGTGTGTACGCTCGCAGCGAGCGTGTTGACACTCGAACGAGGCTGCGTGGGGCGGGGCGGGCAGAGGCCGCGCAGCGTAGTGCTGTCGCTGTACTCACCAGGAAACCTGCCCAAGTCTCTCTCCGATTTTTATGAAATTTGCATATTTTATAATACATTAAAAACTATGGGACATGTAATTTTTTAGCGGCGGAAAAACATAGTTAAAGGGTGAAACGGTACCTCAAAAATTGGGTCTAAGATAGAAAAATGGCGATAACTTAGAGATTGGTATGAAAGTATCTTTTGACAAAAGACAAATTTCATAGATCCAACTTCGTTTAAACCAAAACAATTTTTGAGCACAAAAATTGGCCGCTGTAGGGGTAGTTGCCACCCTAATTGTCACTTCCCCTGCAATGTACCTAGGCCGATTCTTATCAAAAGATACGTTCATACCAAAAAATCATTAAAATCGCTTCATTAATCTCTAAGTTATCACAATTTTTTTTATTTTAGCCCCATTTTTGGAGTGACCGTTTCACCCCTTAAATATGTTTTTCCACCGCTTAAAAATAAATAAATAAATAAAAATAAAAATACGGGTCGCACAGTTTTTCATGTATTATAACATATCCAAATTTCATAAAAATCGGAGAATGACACTTGGATAGGTTTCCTTGTCAGTCGCTACGGCAGCGGCTCTGTGGCTCTGAGGTGTGGGCTGCTATTGCGTCTGAGGCACCCCCACGAACTAAAGGAACTAAAATCAGTTATGCTGTAGACGTGTATTCCTGCACAGTAGCATGTAACCGCAATATCATTATACCGCAAACGAGTCAAAAAGCTAGTTTTCACTAAATACAACATTTGATAGTAATGTGAAGAATCTAAAGAGAAACTACGGAACGAACAATGTTTTTATTGCAATATACAAAAGTGAAAGTTACCGCACAACAAAGTATACATCGAAAAGTAACATTATCCCCAAATTATTCGTTAGTGGCATTATAATTGCAATGTATTGTTAAAATATCATTGACACATTGTAGATCGAGTCGAGTTCTTCTGTCAGAGAACAGATTCCCTGCTGCACTGAAAGTGCGTTCACTAGGTGCATTTGAGGCGGGCACACAAAATACTGTTTGTCAATACAGCTAGCTTAGGAAAGAGAGTACTGTTGCGTTTCTATCATTCAAGTAGATCGTCATCACCATCAATTCGTGCTAAATAAAGGTCCACGTCATTGGTGGATTGCGCCTCGCGCATTTCACAGTCCACCCATTCCAAAAACTTGCACTTCATTCTTTTGCCTGGTGCACCCTGGTAGCATTCTTCAGATGGCCCTAAATAAATATAACACAGATATCACTGAAAGAGCAGGAGCATCATAAATTCGTACAGCTGTGTAAAGTAAATAGTTGGAATAAGAGGATTTAAAACAGGTACAGAATATATGAGTATTAGACCGGCATAGCCCTGACGACGGAAGAAAGCGCGGATCCTATATATTACACAAAAGCTTGCATGCGTTCTTTATTATGAAGATAAGAAAGACGACAGTGGCAGTGGGGAAAATATGAATGTTGCAATTGGAGAAATTCCCGTTAAGGAATCACTCGGAAAAGGTAGAGGAGTAGCAACCACGCACAGTGCCAAAATGCTACGGGAATATGTATCAACGGGGTGCAACAGAGAGATGCACAAACCTAATCTCACGGGTTTAATATCAATATATAAGACGGACAAAGTATTCCAGGACGTGTGAGTGATAAGAGGAATGGATATCAAATACAATCATTCGCTCGTTAAGACGGCAAGTAGCACAAACCACTAAACAGGAACTAACAGTACACAAAATGGGAACAAGAAAGTAAGAAATATCATGGAAAACTCATTTAGTAAATGGTCTTAGCACAGAAACAGAGATAGTACTTCTCAAAGTGGCTGAGTATGCAACATTCAATCCAGAAATGACCATTTACGAAGTACAATCAGCACTTGTTAAGTGTCTAAAAACAATTATTCGATCTACTTCTGCATCATACTTATATGTGATAAATACCTCTTATAGACGTAGTTATTCACTCAGTTCAAATTAGTTTTTTTAGTAATTTATCTGCAAATAAAATATAAGTACTTGACATGCACCAAAATACGTTTCTCAATTTTAGAGAATCATTTGTAAGAGGAAACTTATACAAAAACAAACGTTCATGATTTCTTATTTCTCCATGAAAATACGATACGCTATACAGGTAATGACTGATCTGTGAAATGTAACATTGTTTCCGTCTTAGTCTTTGTTTACGTTCTCACTGTTTCAATTAAAGTAGCGCACGAACGAACCACGTTTACGCACTGTTTCCCTGCAAATGGCGGCTTCTGTCACGTTCAATGTGGGGACGCGACACTAGCGCCAGTGAGCGGTCTAGATTTTATTTAGTAAGTCTGTGGTGCAGACCTCTAGTACACACGCAATCTAAACAGACATTAAGGAAAGTTGACAGATATGACGAGAAAGTAGTGACAACTATGCAGGATTGGGTGTGGTATTGAATCTCACCGTGGGATTGGCTCGCCTCTTTCAATTCTACGTACAATGCTGGTTGTCAGACACAAAGTAGTTTTAATCGCACAATTAATGTAGCTTCTATTTCTAGAGTGCCTTGTCTTTTCAAGACTTGCTTTCCGCACCGTTGCTTTACCAGCCGGTAGTTAGCTGACATGACAAGACGCCCCGGCGTCGTGGGATCCATTCGCGTCGTCGCCCTGCTAGGCCGGTATGCAAAGCTGGCCAGTGGCACATATCTTTGTGTCCGAGACAAGACAGCCAGCACGAGAGCTGCCCCACCGCAGCGCCGTGTCGGAAGTTACGGCAGCTGGCGCGCGGCCGCTCTGGTAGCTGGGAGCTGGCGAGAGCGAGGGCCCGTAAATCGGGGTCCAGGTGGCTGCAGACGCCGCGTCACGACCACCGGCGCCCTCTGCAGCCGCAGTCACGACCGCGCAGCTTCCTGCTCCCGTTCCCGTCACGACCACCCATCCGCACACCGCCGACTGCCGACTCCCGGCTACTGACCCCCTCCTACCTGCTCCCTCTCAGACTGCATTCCACTCTCCGGCCACGAATAGTCTCTAGAGCGTACACGAGCAGCTTTTCTGCTCTACTGCCCGGCTTCTGGAAAACGACAGTTACTGTCCCGTTAGCTACCTCCATGTTATAACGTAACATGCCAAGTAACTTCCTTGGGTTTCCCGTAGCTGATTTCAACGATCGTTAGTTAACTATGAGGTAACTACTACTTCTATCTCAAATGTTTGTATAGCTTATGGGACTTAACTACGGGGACTATCAGTCCCTAAACTTACAAACTACTTATGAACTACCTAATAATAAGGACGGCACAAATATCCATGCCCGAGGGGGGATTCGAACCCCCAACCGTAGTGGCCGTGCAGACCGTGACTGAAATGCCTCAGTCCCCTCGGCCACCGTGGCCGGCACTACTTCTATAGATGCTAATAGTGCACCTCAATGAGTCACATATGACACTACTAACGAAACTCGCTATTACTCGAATTTTATCGATTACTACCTGTAAATCCGGCGTTGCCCAAGTGTTCATTTATCCTACACTCTCGTAGTCCACATCCCCTCTCTCTGAAGCCACCACTTTTCTACCCATCTATCTGTTCGTCTCCACCTTTCCCTATCTCGGAAAAGTTTTCTGCAAGGTACCCTCTCATGTACCATACAAATATTTATGTACTCTGTGATCTTCCTCTTGGTTTAAAGATGATGTGTGCAAAAATTCATAAAGAATGGCGCATAATAATGCATTTTGTAAAATTCCATAAGTTAAGTACCCTCCACCATGCATCGAACAAATTTTTTTTTACCGAAAGTGACATTCCTCTTGTTTTTAAGGTAAAGTGTGCAAAATTTCATAAATATCGGAACAAACTCTAGATTTCTATGCAATAGGAACGCAGGGTCACATTGAAAAACGCACTTTGTTGTTCTCAAATATTCCAGTTTTATTTCATACAACCCTTGCTCTGAGAATAAGGGAAAAAAGGGAACTGTGAAATCAGTCGAGTCGTTCGCAATTTAAGGCGCGATCGAGGTATTCAGGGATCCATTTTTATGTCGCTAAGTACCCTCCAACATGCAGCGTATGAAACTTAAGGTAAACGGTGACTTTCAAGCGTGCGAAATTTCGTGAAGATCGGAAAGAAACTGTAGATTTTGTGCGTCTGTATCAGAAGTTTGCTCCGCCATGCACCTATCACAAAATAGTTTCTTAGCTGACTTTTCTACCTATAAACTACATTTCTGACAAATTTCAGCTTCATAGGTGAAGTAGTTTTCGAGATTACGTGTTTAGTCAGTGAGTGAGTGTCCTTTCGCTTTTATATATAGATAGAGATTGTGATAACAGATTGCTTAATTTTGGATGGAAGAGAATTGAGGGAGAATATGTTCAAATGTTTGTAGAGCTATGGAACCTAACTACGGGGTCATCAGTACCTAAACTTACAAACTACTTATGAACTAGCTAATACTAAGGACGGCACAAATATCCATGCCCGAGGGGGGATCGGAAAACCCGACTTTAATGGCCGTGCAGACTGTGACTGGCGCGCCGCAGAGCGCTCGGCCACCGCGACCGGCAATTAAGGGAGACTTGCAGATAAAAATAAATAGTAACATGCCTATCTGTAATGCTAACTTTTTTTGATACAAGGTCATGCCAGATGCCGCAGTCATATTTTGTATAGCTGTCACGAGTTTTCTGTTTCCTTTTCCTTTACAGCCATGTGACGTAAGACTGCACATGCCACAATTGACGCTGAAGTTGTCTCTCTCTTAGTACGAAAGCCCGAAGACAATGAAGGAAATATCTTATTCAAAACACCGTAGCATCTCTTTACAAAAATTCGTGTTTTTGTATGTGCACTATTATAGCGTTCTTCTGCAATGTTTTGAAGATGTACAAAACAGATTAAAAGGCATTCATTTTGTTTTTATAGACTATCAGCAAGCAAGATAGAGTTTGTAAATTCTGCTTCTGTAAATCTGTCGTATAATGAAGATGCCCTAAATCCTACTTTTAGGCGTAGATCCAGGCCAGCGTAGATCTATGTTCATTATGCGTAAGTTCGCATAATAAATTGCCTGTACGTTAAATGAAAAATACCATTTCATATTTTTGTATTGTTCAGCGTTATCACCATCTGGGTACATGGCTCCAATCTATACATCCTATCACAGATGTGGATTTGGCAATCACATGAAAATAATTTTCTATTTCGGCAGTTTCTATTGGATTTTGCGGCATCACTGTGCATGCACTGTGCAGAGCTGCAATTTGTAGTATCTCTATCCCTGTGCCAGGCACTTAAATGCGATTTTCAGAGTATGTAGATGTAGATGTACATGCATACAATACGACAAGTAGTCGATTTATGAATATTCATGTCATCACCTAACAAAATTTGAAATCCAGCAGTTGTCAGAAATCTCAGTCACTAAAAGTTGATTTATGGAACTTATTGATTGATTTTCGTTAGTAATTGGTTCGAAATTATTTCTGATTTGCTGCAATAACCTCTGTACAGTTAGTTTTTTAGTCTCTCATTATGCAGATGCAAATGGTTGTGTTGTATCACGAAAAATGCGTCGTGGTCTTTCAACAACGCCTAGTACAGCTATGTTTTCCGCTTCTGAAGAACTATCAGTAGTATCAGAAGAAGAAGAAGAAGAACAAGAATTTCCATTCTTCACCTTCAAAACTTGTGAAATTGTGCGAGAATTACACGGAAGCCAGCCACAAAAACGAATAACAGCTGTTAAATAACGTCTGGACTTGCCTTTGGAAGCCTACTACCGCTACGTGGCGATTATAGTTAAAGCTGACGTTAACGTGTAGGTAACCCCAGGGAAAGGCGCATTTATCTTTAACAGACAGGTAAGTACGGCTATGACGGTAATTGTTGTCTCGGAAACCCATTTTGCAGTTAACAGTCTTTTAACCCAAAGATAAGTATGACAGGACAGGGAACTACTGTTTCGAAAACATAAGACTGAAAAGGGACTCTTGAGTGCGATGTCGCAAATTCAGTGTCTAACCATGCTCATTTCAGAGTGTTATCAGTGATAACAGGAAAATATTAACTGATAGTGACGCATCGTGCGCTTCAGGACGGCAACAAAAAGTGAATGTTCGGCAAGTGAGAAACCGACCTGTTATGGGATTTACACTGATCAGCCACAACGTAATAATTGTCGACATAAAACCATCCAGGGAATAGAACCGCCTCCTGATGAGTAATGACTTCTGGGAAGGCACACGAATTGTGTGTGTGGTATCACTGAGCGTTCTGTCCGCTTGTAGTATGGGGAAGGCGCGCGATTATTTTACAAGGTGTCCACATGGGTATCGGATTTTAGAATTTTTTGATACTTATCAACTCAAATAACAATCAGCCAAAGCCATTCGACGCAACTCTCAAAAATTATCGAGAAAATGGACTTTAAATCTTTGCAAGTACACGTAAGAACCAATAATTAAATGGGCTGTACCATCTGTCGGCGTACCTCAGGCGTTGGCATTGTGGGTTAACAACCAAAGGATCGGTGGTTTGAATCCTGCCGTAACAGATTTTTTTTTTTAAATATTTTCGTTACGTCAGGTTATCTACACAATTTTAATATATAATGGTAATTTTTACGAAAATTGCAAATTTTTTTGTATATTCGTAATTTTCTATATTTTATAAAAGGTTGGTAATAATGATGGTTTCAATTAAAAAAAACACACACACACAAAAAAAGAACCATAAGTTATACTTTTTTACAGTTTTGACTTCACCTTAATTTGACGACAGCAGTCTTTGGTTGTTCAATTTGTGAAGAGCTACGACGCCGTATTTTTCGTTTTTTAAAAATCAACCCCATAGCTACTAAAGTCTTTCCAAGCAGCTTAAAATACTCCACCATCGTTTTGGGTGACAACAAGGTGTTCAGCTCGTTTACATACACATAAACAAAAACTGACACAACACGCTGAATTATAGATACCAAAATATTTTACATAATTGAATTCTAAAACGAAAAAGGAAAGAAAATCCGTCGCAGTGGGATTCGAACCATCGACCCTATGGTTGTGAAACTAGCTACACCGACAGCTGTTGCACCTATTAATTATTGGTACTTACGTGAACTCGCAAAACTTCAAAGTAGATTTTCTCGATTATTTTCTATTTGCGTCGAATGGCTTTGGATGATTGTGATTTACGTTTTGAACTTCACGTTTCATAAATATAAAGAAATTCTAAAATTCCATATCCATGTGGTCTCCTTGTTAGTTTCACTGAGGACAGTCTGTGTTACTGACGTAGTATTCTTGCCCATTTTCACTCATTACTCGTGGCATTCCTGTAAGATATTTGGTCTGGTGTGCATCCGCAGTGAAGAAAGGAACGGTGAGCATCTTCGCCTTATATACAGCGTAGGCATTTAAAACTGTTTTTCGGAATATTTGGAGAAATACAAATCGGATTAAAAAAAAGTTGTAATAAAAGTTGTCCACCTCCAAGAGGGACATCCATTAACATAATGCTCGAGCGCCTGCACCACCCGCGGGGTCTGCGGTTGAGCGACTTTCAAATCTGAAATAGGAACACCTATTTTTTATTCCAGATTTGCATTCTCTGTTAAAAATATTTTGTGTGAAACATTTTTCTTCGTCTCATGATAGATGGCACTATAAAAGGCAAAAGTAAAATGAGTTGAAAATTGTTGAAAAACGATAATATCTCGAAGAAATAGACATCGAACTCTTTCTCTAGGATTAGCATTTCTAGTTCCAGAAAACAGTTGGACAGTACTGCGAAAAGTCGTTGCAGAAGGAGCGTTACTATCAGGGAAGAGGTTCTTCAACGTTTCTATGAGCCTGAAAATAAATGATATATGCTCTCTCTGAAACCGTTAATATTGTAGAGATATGTACTCTCCGAATCATTGAAGTAACAGTGAACAGTGTGAGCATAGTCTAAGAGCATGATCCCAATCTATGATCACCTCTGAAATGTGATATGAATGAAATAATATGACCAGTGATGAAAACAATATAGATTAATAATCAAGTTTGAACGGCAGTCATCTTGTGAAGCTCAAACGCTAACCACAGGGCCACCATGAACTCTAACGTCGGCACCTACTCACAGATGCTTTATCTACACCAGTGTTTTTCAACCTGTGGGCAGTATTGCAACGTAGAACAACCAGCCAGCAGCAAGCTTAAATTCTAGGTGTTCCGTAAAACAAAAACACGTGCTTTAGGAAAGTGAAATGTATTTAACATCAGAGTTAATAATCAGTTCTCATTGGAAAAGAACAAAGATCGTTTCATTATAAATACACCGTGTTATAATGAATAAACAAAAAGCGTGAACTGTTTTCAGATACCGTTCGAGAACAAAATTTACAAGGTACAATAAGCAATTTTGGGATATTCCATTGTTTACAAATTGACTGTGCAGTGGGACCTTCCTCAACGAGCATAATTCGATTGTGAACTTGACGTGCAATACGAAAACTCATTATAGAACATACGTTTTTCTCTAGGAGTTAATAGTTTATTACGATTTGTTCCATTCAGAAAATTGGACTAAAAACTTATTCTATAATGTACAGTACCGTCCTTTTTTTGTTTCTATAAGAAATACGTATCGACAGAATAAAATTAAATTCGTTGCCTGTGAAATCACACACACAGTTGTGTTATGTTTGGGGGAGGACTTGGGGTGTCGCCAAAATATTTTTAGTTTAGAGAGGGTCGCGTATTCAAAAATGATGGGAATCACTGATCCACAACTGACGTGTAAAACGTACCGTGCAATTATTATGAAATTGCCAGAGTAGTGCACCCTACTACTTGTCCATTATGATGTTATAATGGCCTACTAAACGTGTACAGAATTTGAAATAAATCCAGCATCAGTGTAGTCTCATTTCGTGATATGGGAGAGTAGGCGAACAGAGGAAATGGACTAATGGAAGATTGTAATAAATAAATAATGAAGGAAATGTGACTGGGTTTTACAGAGCCCACATTTTACGTCAGAAGGGGGCGAGGAGAAGGTAATCAGAGACAGGGGAAATGAACAGAGGGAGGAGGAAAAGGAGCAGGACGGAGAGATAGATAGAGAAGGAAAGAGAAACGGACAAAAAAATGTAGCGAGCAAGGGGTGGACCAGTAGAAGATTTGAACAAATAAATCATCGGGCAACACCCAGATTCAGGCTACAGTCTATCAACAGTTTTAACGTCTTCTGATTTGTTGTCAACTTTGAGTAATATAAATAACTGCACGATTTGTTGCCCAATTGGATCGCCTTTCCATTCGTTTGTCGACTAAAATTTCAGAGCCGGCCGCGGTGGCCGAGGGGACTGAGGCGCTTCAGTCACGGTCTGCACGGCCACTACGGTCGGGGGTTCGAATCCCCCCTCGGGCATGGATATTTGTGCCGTCCTAGTTCGTAAGTAGTTCATAAGTAGTTTGTAAGTTTAGGGACTGATGACCCCGTAGTTAAGTCCCATAAGCTGTACAAACATTTGAACATTTGAATTTGGACACAATACCATAATTTGGTAGAGAACGTTCCACCTGTTCTATTGGAAGATGTGCATTAGGCAGTGAGAAAAAATACGTACACCACTGGCCATTAAAATTTCCGTGTGAGGGTTTCTGCGTGACTGTGGTGTTTTGTGCGTAAGACTATCTCCTTGGTAAACTCGTATCAATTAGTAAAACTCAATTATACAACGACCTCTTTTTTTTTATGGAAGACAAGCTCTACAACGAGTGAATCATTCCCATAGGTGCTTTCGTTTTCTTTAGTGCGATTTTAGACGTAGATGGATAGCGTGCATGTACAGTGCGGAAATGAAGTTGATCGGGTGAGAAAGCTGAATCCAGAGTAGGCACACAATCGACATTGCTGAAAAGTGCGAAGGAAGCGATGGAGATAAACGTCCTAACGTAGCGAACGAAGTCAATTACGCAGAATGACGATCGGAAAATATGCACTACCATTTCCCTTCCTCTTGCCGCTGAAATTCTCATACAGCCGAAAGAGCAGTTTCTGACGTACCTCAAGAAAGTATTATAACACCGTTACTGTTTAATGAGATGAAAAAAAAAACTCACGAGGTATCGATATGCGCAGATATGACTGGCAGCTGAATCGCTACAGAAGTTATAAAAGGGCCAAACATTGGCATAGCAGTCGTTTGTATTCCGAAGTCTCATGTCAAAAGTTCTCCAACGTGATTATGTCAACACAACTAGAATTAACATATTCTGAAGGCGGAGTGGTAGTTGGAACTAGACGCCTGGGACATTCCATTTCGGATATCCTTAGGTAGTTCAGTATTCCGAAATCCACAGTTTTAACAATGTGGAGGTGTACAACTAGGGCAATGTAACATGTTTTCTAAGCTGTAATTACAACTTTATAGACACTTTTCGTATTGCAGGATTCAGAATAAAAACCACTACATTAAAGTTCGTATTATTTATTTAATACACAATCGGCTTCGGAATTGTGCCCATCTTCAGGTGCCTAAGAGAATTAGAATTTACATGTGTGGCTTGTTGGTGGCGTTCAAATTATTTGGTATTAATAATAGCGAAATCAATTGCACGTGGCAAGATGACACGAACAAAAAAAACTGTTTACTTACATTTTTGGAGTACAATTTATCAACGTTGATAAATTGTACTCAAAAAATAGCAAGCAGAATACTAATAAAACTAAGGTGGTTATCGAAAGGAAGTGTGGTCGCAAAATTGTGTAAAAAGTGTGTCACATGGGCAATCGCGATTTGGATGCAATATTAAATGTCATTAAATAGTGTTTTTGTTCATGTCATCTCGCCACCTGCAGCCGGACGCGATGGCCGAGGGGACTGCGGCGCGCCAGTCACGGTCTGCACGGCCACTACGGTCGGAGGTTCGAATCGTCCCTCGGGCATGGATATTTGTGCCGTCATTAGTGTTAGCTAGTTCATAAGTAGTTTGTAAGTTTGGGACTGATGACCCCGTAGTTAAGTCCCATAAGCTATGCAAACAATCGCCACCTGCAATTGGTTTCGCTATTATTAAAGGTAAAGCAGTCAACAATCCGAAGATTGGTTTGAACACCACAGTGCTTTACTAGGCATGGTTCTGTTTGGAGGTGGTATGCCGTTGCCTTCCTCCGACCTTCGAACTGACTTACCCAGCCAGTTATAGGGGGACCTACAGTTTAACGTGGGTTCCGAACCACGGTGCTACTCGGTATTTTTCACATGAGTAATACTGCCAGAGATGAAAGAAGTGGAAAGTTACAGATAAAAATCCTAGGACCTGGCAGGGATCGAACGCGCGACCTTTGAATTTGTAGTCTGGCACTCTACCACTGTGCAACCGAGGCGCACTTCGCTATTATTAATACCAAATAATTTATTTTCAAACAGTGAACTCTACCAACATGCTATACATGTACATTCTGAATGTCTTAAGCACCTGAAGATGGGCACAGGCCCGAAACCGGTCGTGTCATAAATAAATAATAGATCTTTAATGTGACTTGTTGCGGATTTTATTCTCAAACCTGTGTTAGGAACAGTCAAGGAGTTCAAGCACATCCATGATGTATAAAACACACTTTTCGTAGTTGTAGCTGGAGGACGCTTGTGGACGGTGAGGTGAGTGGCTTGCTTGGGCGGCGGGCAGCGCGCAGCAGGTAGTGCACGGCGCGGCGCAGCAGCCCCAGGGGGCCCCACGGCGAGTGCCCCTCCCGCTACGGCCGTGTGTTGCAGATGGCGGCTGCGAGCGGCCAGTGAGCGGCCAGAGCCGGTGATGCGCCATGCTGTCCTACATGCTGCCGGTGGAGGAGAAGCCGCCGCTGCCCAAGAGCATGCAGCTGGAGCTGCGCGGCGTGCGCGCCAGCGCCACCGACAGTAGCGTCAGCACCACCAGCACCAGCAGCTCTGCAGACACCGCCACCGCCACCGCCGGCACGCCCACGCCCACCGCGGACCCCGCGCCGCCGCCGCCGCCCGCCAAGGCGCACCGCAACAAGCTCGTCGTCAACGGCACCAAGCACCCCACGCTCAAAAGGTCAGTCCGCCGCCCTGGCCTCAAATCTGTCTTCCAAACGCTACCTACGTGGGGCATTCTGGCATTCCTTCTAGTGTGATTGAACCTTGACCCACTTGAGCAGAAATTCAGTTTCCTTTTGAGGGTGGATTGAGAGCACGAGGGCTAGAGTGGCTTGAGCCAGTTGAGAATGGGCTTTATCAAGATGTGCACTACAAATTAGGTAATTTTTGGGAGAGGGAGTGGATGGCAGCAAGACCCAGTTGAAGATGGATACATTTTTTCGGGATGGGTGGAAATGCAAGGGGTAGAGCAGCTTCAGCCAATGGAGGAATGGCTTTATCAAGGTTGTAAAATGTAAACTTTCACGGCCGGAATGGTCAAAATTACTAAAAATTTCCGGGCTGTTATGCCGTGGTCTAGTGGATTTATTTTTAAAACCCAACGTTTCGTCCCCGACTGCGGAGGACATTCTCAAGGGGGATCAGCAATCGGCAACGACGAATTGACGTCACACCACTGCGCGCGAGCCCTTGTAAACGGAATTTGGCTTCAGCCAGTAGCAAGCCAGGGTGTGAATCGGACATCCAAAAGTGCCACGATCCCCCTTGAGAATGTCCTCCACAGTCGGGGACGAAACGTTGGGTTTTAAAAATAAATCTACTAGACCACGGCATAACAGCTTTATCAAGGTGCACTCCACAAATTAGGTACTTTTTGGGGGAGGGAGTGGACGACAGATGGACCCAGTTAAGGATGGGTTCATTAATGTACACCCTTTTGCAAGGTGTATAGTGGCTTGCGCCAGTTGAGGATGGGCTTCATCGAGGTACACACTATAAATGAGGTACTTTAAGGGGGAGGGAGTGGACGGCAGCTGGGCCCAGTTGAGGATTGAAGGAAGGAAGCTTGCAGTTTAATGTCCCATTGACAGAGTGGTCATTAGAGATGGAGCTAATGCTGAGAGTTTCGGGTAAGGATGGGGAAGGAAATTGGCTGTGCACTTTGAAAGAAACCATACCAGCATTTGCCTGAAGTGATTTAGGGAAATCACAGAAAACCTAAATATCGATGGCAAGGGGTGGATTTGAAGCACTGACCTCCTGAATGCGAGTTCAGTACATTACCACTGCGCCAACTCACTCGATGTAGTTGAGGATGGGCTCATTAACTTACACACTTTTGTGCGATGGGTGGAGAGTGCGAGGGATAGGGTGGCTTGAGCCAATGGAGGAATGGTTTTATCAAGGTGCACTCCACAAATAAGGTACTTTGTGGACGGCAGCTGGACCCAGTTGAGGATGGGTTCATTAATGTACACCCTTTTGGGGGATCGATAGAGAATGCAAGCTGTATAGTGGCTTGAGCCAGTTGAGGATGAGCTTCATCAAGGTATGCACTATAAATGAGTTACTTTAAGGGGAGGGAGTGGACAGCAGCTAGACCCAGTTGAGGATTGAAGGAAGGAAGCTTGCAGTTATAATGTCCCGTTGACAGAGCGATCATTAGAGATGGACATAATGCTCAGAGTTTTGGGTACGGATGGGGAAGGAACTCAGCTGTGCGCTTTGAAAGGAACCATACCGGTTTTTGCCTCAAGTGATTTAGGGAAATCATGGAAACCTAAATCTCGATGGCCAGAGGTGCAGAGCACAAGGGCTAGAGTGGCTTGAGCCTGTTGAGGATGGGCTTATCAAGATGTTCACTAAAAATTAGGTACTTTTTTGGGGAGGGATTGGACAGCAGCTGGACCCAGTTGAGGATGTGATCATTAATGTACACACTTTTTGGGGATGGATGGAGAGAGTGAGGGGGAGAGTGGCTTCAGCCAACTGAGGATGGGCTTCATCAAGATACACACTACAAATTAGGTACTTTTTGGCGGAGGGAGTGGACGGCAGCTGGGAGCAGTTGAGGATGGGTTCATTAACTACACACTTTTGGTGGATGCGTAGAAAGTGTGAGGGGTGTGTGGCTTGAGCAAGATGAGGATGGGCATCATCAAGGTGGACACTACAAATCAGGTACTTTTGGAGGAAGGAGTGGACGGCAGCTGGACACTGTTGAGGATTGGTTCATTAAGGTACGCACTTTTCGGGGTTGGTTGGAATGTGCAAGGGGTATATAGTCAGCGTCAGCTGTGAAGGTGACCCATTTTTCAGCTGTTCTCCGCATCCCGCTTCATTACCGCAACGACAGCCAATGTTCATTCTGTGGCTGCGTGGCTGGCTGCAAGTTACACAATGCTTCTCCTGCAGGCACAGCTGTTGGCGCTCAGCCATAGTTCCTCCCCTCCACAATTCCCCTATCGCTCTGCCTCTATGTGCAGAAGCGCCTTCTTTTATGACGCCAGGTATAGTGGCTTGAGCCAGTTGAGGATGGGTTTTGTTGAGGTGCACACTACAAATTAGGTACTTTTTGGGGTAGGGAGTGGACGGCACCTGGACCCACTTGGGGATGGTTTCATTAATGTACACATAGAAAACCAGGTACCTTTCGGGTAGGGTATCTTGTTCCATTTGAGGATGCATACTAAAACCTGGGCACTTTTTCGGAGAACGGATGGATGGTGGTTGGATGTAGTTGACGATGGGCTTCATCATGGTACATATTAAAATCCAGGTACATATTGGGGTATGGTGACTTGGACGATTTGATGACTGGATTTATCAAGGTAAACAATATAAAGCAGATGCTGTCATGAGTATATGGGGGAGGCAGGCTTTATGAAGGGCACACACTATAAACAAGGTACTTTTTGGGACCGGAGGTGGACAGTGGCTTCACCCACTTGAGAATGGGCTTTATAAAAGTACACACCAAGGCCCAGCTTTTTTTAGAGCGATAGGAAGTGGAGAACAGCTTATCCCAGCTAAGAATGGACTTTAACAAGGTGCACACTAAAAGCAATGTACATTTCGGGGAGGTAGAAAGAAAGCGCTTGAGGTTCTGCTTAATCGAGATACACACTAAAAGCCAATTATTTTCGGAGGGTAATTACCTTCAGCCGCTTAGCTCCTGTTCTGTAACCGCTACTGCCACTGAACATAATTTTACGAGGGGTATTGAAATGAAAATGTAAGAAACGACATTGAGGATATAATTGAAGTCGTTATTGAAACGTAACCACCAGAGTCCTGTACACAACTATCCCTCTGTTTAACGAGCCGAAGGATCACCTGTTTCCAGAATTCTTGTGGCTGTGACAAGAGCCAGTCCTCAGTCCTCTACTGTGTCCTTCAGTTCGTCTGAGTTGCAGCGCTTCCCTTTGAGATTACTTTATTTATTTATTTATTGCGCACACTGGTTGACATGACCTGGCTGTAGGGCAGATGCTCAAGTTACCCTATTTGAACTTGACTAGTACACTTTGTGTGACGCTAGAGTCGTGTGGACTCGCATTGTTATGGAGCAGATTCACTCCTTCCGTGAACAGCCCAAACCGTTTGTTCTTTAAGGTCTTTCTTAGGCTACGGAGTGTCTCACAGTATACATCATTGTTAATGGTTTTTCCTTGTTCGAGGAATTCGATGAGTATCGGACCGCGGGCGTCGGAAAAGATGGTGAGAATCTCCTTGCCTGCTGATGGTATAAGCTAGAATTTTTTAGGAGGACGTGACGACGCTACATTCGCTTACCTAGATGTCGCACTACATAATACCAAAACGGCATATTCAGATTTCAACTGGGTTGCTTGTTAAGACTTTTCGTACCTTTTCATTTTAACACCCCTCGTATTACCCACTCCGACATTTTTCATACCGGTTCACAAGCTTCGAAATCCCTTCTGCAAAAAGTCCTGCCGACTGTACGTGTAGCCACCTACTGAAGTTGTCCAGTTTGTGGAAAATGCTCTGACAGTTCGAATACGGTGAAACGGCGACTCTGACTGCCTCATGAAACATTCACTACATGTTCTTCATTCACAAACCTTTGACTTCGTTGCTTATCGTGCACCTTAGTGCCTCCGTCAGAACATGCAAGACACCAATATACTACGCCGCTGTCAAAGTGTATCGTTGCAGAGTTATATGAAATTGAAAGAGCGTGTTAGTGGAGTTTGGAGTAAGGTGGATGGACGATTCGGTTCATTTGCAGAATATTGCGAAGATTTGGATCATCTGTAAAGAAGATTAACTATAGTACACTTGTACGACCCTTTCTTGAGTACTGCTCGAATGTTCAGCATCCCCATCAGATCATTTTAAAGGAAGACATACAAACAAGTCAGATGTCAGATGTGGCCTACTAGATTTGTTACTCATAGTCTCGATTAGAATGTGAGTACTATACAGTTGCTTCGAAAACTCAAGTGGGAATCCCCACAAGGAAACAGAACGATTCTACACAAACACAAATTAAGTATCGTACGGAAGCATTAGGCAGTCGTTTTGCCCCCTCTCTGTTTGGCATTGTAACACACAGAAAAATGCTAAGTACTGGCAGAGGCACCCTCCACCACGCCCCGTATGATGACTTGCGTTGTATGTATATAGATGTTTATGTTACTTCAGTACAATGAACTGCTGCTTTTTTTTTTTTTTTTTTTTTTTTTTTTTTTTTTTTTTTTTTTTTTTTTGTGTGTGCAGAGAAATCGCATTAATCCACACTTGGATGAATCCTCTGTTACTGCACAGATTTCGAAGACCTGTATTGATCAGAGATGGCCGAATACAATCTCTCGGTTCCTCTGCCACGTGTGTACTGAACTAAGATACACAGTTAACTGTGCTATGACCACTCATACGTGTGACTTAAGACACCGGAACTTATTTTCCAAAGCGCTCTCGCATTTTCACCGACCGTGTTACGCCCGGTCCCACAAAAAATTGTTAGCATACGAATATTATCAGTAATTGGTTCTTTCTCTTTATGCGCACGAACGGCTTCACACATAACATCGTTGTATTGCAGGTCAAATCACGACCGGTATCGAAATTTTCAATTCACCTTTTACCCATATGTAATTCTTTGTTATTAGCATATGACAAATACAGCTATACGAGTAGTTCGTGTTATATAGCGTATTTACGCATATTTCGACGAGTAATTTTTGTCCAGCATTTTGTGACGTCATGTGTTAAAGTAGACGAGTGGTATCAGCAGAGTCGGTATGTCCCAGGAACATAGTGGCACCTCAGACAATCACATTTTGTCACTCTCCGATGTGCCCCAGCGTCGCTGTCCGTACAATGACCGCCTCAAACCGTAGCCTCTACAAGACTGCAGAGTCACAGTAGTTTCGTCCCATAGAATTACAAACTTATGAACAAACATTTTTGTAGAGATGCTGTTTTTGTCCCGTTTATTCTTATCCCGAAAACACAGGTCACCATGGGAACCAAGGATTGTGTAGATACTTCACGAGCCTGCTCAGTGTAAAGACTGCTATCCTTGTTGTTGCTGTTGTGTTCTTCAGCCCGGAGTCTGATTTGATGCAGCTTTCATCCTACTCTAGCCTGCAACCCAAACCCATTTTTATTATTCCAAATGTCTTGTTTATAGACATGTGTCCTACCAATATAGTCTTTCTTTTAGTGAACAGATGCTATAAATTTTGCTTTCTCCTCAATTCTGTTCAGTACTTCCACGTTAGTTACGCGATCTATCCATCTAATCTTCAGCATTCGTCTGGGACACCACATTTCAAAAGCTTCATTTCTCGTCTTTTCTGGAATATTTATACTCCATTTTTCACCCTCGTACAAGCCTAAATTCCACAAAACTGTCTTTAGAAAAAACTTGCCAAGAATTAAATTAATATTCGATATTAATAAATTTCTCCAGGAACCCCTTTTCTTCCCAATTGCATTCTGCATTTTATATAATCCGTACTGCGACATAAGTAAGTTATTTTATTGCCTCAGTAACAAAACTCATCTAACATTTTTATTATCTCGTTTCCTAATTTAATTCCCTCAGAATTGCCTGATTTAATTGGCTTTATTCCATTACCCTCGTTATGCTCTTGTTCGCGTTCATCTTAAAAACTTGTAATTTATACATTTTTTGTGACAATAGCATAGAATACGGCCGAACTTCAGTCAAGCCTTCTCATGTACAATCAGCAGCGTTGCCGGCGATATGAACAGTTTCGTGATCGATATTTGGGGTCTCAGTAAGTTTCTCGAAGTGAGATTTTCTACTGCAAACACCTATATAGAGAGACAAATCTTTATTTTAGAAGCTTCGTGCCATACAGCAGTCATTGACACTAATTCGTAATATTTATTTATTGTCCGTCGTTGAGAATCACACATTTTTCGCCCCAAATTTTATTCTCAAGCTAAACTACATTATCTAACGATAGCGTGTTCCATTATCTGTTATCTGTTTTACGGCGAAAGGAAGCTGTTTAGAATTCCGTTAACAATTACACTCAGTTGGAGACAAACAATTGCTCCCTCTTTCCTCCTTCTAATGGCTCTCCGTTGTGAGGCGGCCTTGTGGGAAATGAGGGGAAACTGCCGTCGGAGGTAGTGAGTGTGTCGCCGCTATTAACGGTATCGCAAGGCGTAATTCTCTCCGCGGCCCGGCGGCCCACCAGCCGTGTCTTATTTCCAGGCGGCAGGATGCAGTTTGCTTTTATGTAGGTCCGGCATCCGGCCAGATACGGCCTTTTCCGCCGGGAAATCTCAACTCACTCACTGGCCCATTGTGCGAGACTGCGCCTAACCGATCCACAGGTGGGTAAACGTTCAAACGTTTGTAAAGCTAAGGGGCTTAACTACTGCGGTTATCAGTCCCTAGGCTAACAAACTACTTAAACTAACCGAAGGACAACACACACTCATGCCTGAGGGAGGACTCGAGCCTCCGACGGAGAACAACCGGGTGGTTCCCAACAAGACGCTTTAGAGCGCTCAGCCGCTCCACCGCGACAAAAGGTGGATAAATGCCATGTATACAGGGTGTCCCGTTTATCTTCACCATCCAAAATATTTCTGGAACAACAACAGCTATTGTAAAACGACTTTCAGCCGTATGAATGATGCAGAGGCTCATGAATGTAAATATTTTCAAACATTCTAAAACGAAAGGATATGTGATTTTTTAACACAAACTTATGTGTGTTTTAACACAAACTTATGTGTTTTAAAAGGACACTCTATATTATTTCATCAGTAAGAATTGGGGAGAAACGGAGACCGGCCGTTGGTGGCCGAGGGGACTGAGGCGCTTCAGTCACGGTCTGCACGGCCACTACGGTCGGGGGTTCGAATACCCCTCGGGCATGGATATTTGTGCCGTCCTAGTTCGTAAGTAGTTCATAAGTAGTTTGTAAGTTTAGGGACTGATGACCCCGTAGTTAAGTCCCATAAGACTTACAAACATTTGAACAGTGTTTTGAGAAACGGAGTTTATGGCATATCCTGACTAAGAAAAGGGATAGGTTGGTGCGACATATTCTGATACATCAAGAAATCGAAAACTTAGCATTAGAAGGAAGTGTGTGGGGTGAAAATTTTAGAGGGAGACCGAGGGACGAAAACAGTAAGCAGATTCAAAATAATGTAGGTTGCCGTACGTATTTTGAGATGAAGCGGCTTGCAGAGGACAGGGTAGCGTGGAGACCTGCATCAAACCAGTCTGCGGACCGAACACAACAACAACATTTATAGCATGGCAAATCACATAAACAATAGCACTGATTGCATCGCAATACGCCAATTACATCCCTCGATATTGCGAAGCGAATTTGGCGCTTGAATTATGCGAAACGTGCGGCTAGTGCACGTCCAGAACCGCGCGTTTTTCGTATTTCAAGCGCCAACTTCACTTCGCAATATCTCGGGATGTAACTGGCGTATTGCGATGCAATCAACGCCATTGTTTATGTGATCTGTCATGATATAGATTGTTGATGAAATAATATAAGGTGTCCATTTAAAAACACATAAGTTTGTGTTAAAAAAATAACACATATTCCTTGCTTTTATAATGTTTCAAAATATTTATGTTTATATTCACTAGCCCCTGCCTTACATTGGTACCCGTAAAAAGTCATTTTACAACAGCTATTGTTCCAGAAAAAAAAAATGTTCAAATGTTTGTAGAACCTATGGGACTTAACTACAGGGTCATCAGTCCCTAAGCTTACAAACTACTTATGAACTAGCTAAGACTAAGGACGGCACAAATATGCATGCCCGAGGGGGGATTCGAACCCCCGTCCGTAGTGGCCGTGCAGACCGTGACTGGAGCGCCTCAGTCCTCTCGGCCACCGCGGCCGGCATTGTTCCAGAGATATTGTGGGTGGTCAAGGTAAAGGGGACAACCTGTATATGATTTTGGGGTTTGTCAGCAGTGTGTCACTTAACACTATCTGGCCTGAAGATGTCAAACTATAGTGTGCCAGATAATATTTTGTCTAGCACTCGTCTAAAATTGTATACTCTAAGACAAAACATATTTGTACAGTACTTAATTATTTTAAAAGTTCTATGGTTTAAAATTGTATAAATTAACATAAAACAAATTTTGAATAGCACTAAGATATTTAAAACTGTATTTTAAAAAATCCACAGAGGGAGGGAATGAGTGCGCGTGTGTGAGAGAGGGGGAAGCAGAAAGACAGTATCGCCATCTGTCGAATTTTCCACTTAGTAACTGACTGTGAAGCACACCTCAGTATGCACTTGACCATCCTACAGGATGTTCTGGGGGAATTTGAAACTTCTTTTATGTGTGACATATGTCTATGACAATAATAGTTTTAAGGGGAATTTTGTAGTTTTACTTGCTAATAAATTTTTAACAGATATGGTGAGTGAAAAGCTAGTGTTAGTCATTTGTTATTTTTTATCAAAGTGTTGGATGGAATATTAATACCATTGTCTTTTTATAGCCTTTGATAATGACGATATGTCGAAACGCGTAAGGCCTTAATAAATTGCAGTTGTGGTCCAGACAGTTACAGTTATTTCAAGTTAGTTTCAGTAGTTAGTAAGTCTAGGGACTGATGGCCATAGCAGTTTGGTACAATAGGTTTATAAACATTTCACCATTTTGAAGAGTTCTCTACACTAAACAGTGTGTCCCAAAATGATATCCCACTAGAGAAATGCATCACTGATGTTCGTTTCCTTTAGACTTTGCAGAAGGCTGCGAAATCCCCAACCTCAGCAAAGACCATTACTCAGTGCAAAGAGAAGCGTCCTTGGTGGCGGGCCCTGCTGGCCTGGAGCACTGGGTCTATTTCTGCCCGCCCAAGAGCGCCGCAAACCTCTGCAGAGGCAACTCCTCTGCGATACTCGAGGGTACGCTCTCCTTTGAAGAGCTTTGTGAGGGTCTCATTATGGCGTAATCTGCGTACAACATATTGAACTTGCCGACGTCAAAGAGAATACTTTATGTCATTATTAATTCATCCACTTAAGCTAAAGAAATACCAAATATGTAAGTCGAATGAAGTGAAAAATGCACCCATCATTCTGACATTTATCTTGATCTTTGACTCGTGTACTGTCAAGGCAGTTAAAAAGTATATTCACTACAACACACAAAACGGTTAGATACGGACACAATTTCCGAAAAATCACTTCGTTCTCTGCAACGGTATGGTCTTTCTGCTATATAGACGAAGCACTGTGATTAACAGTTTTCGTTAATTTCATTTTCATAACCACTCATCACAAGGCGCCAGCGACACAACCCGCTCAGATTCATCGCAGTCAGTCAAACATGTAACACAGATAATAATTATAAGAATGGCCCGAGTAACTACGCAAAAAATTGACCATGCCCTTTTCATTCTAACTACTGAGTAGGTACACGGAAAGTAATTACATTTAAGACAGGCACTGTTTGTCACGTTTCCTTGCCCGTAAATAAATGTAAAAGACAAGAGTTCGGCGTGAGAAGGAAAATATAAAATATTAAATCCAGCATAAACTTCAGAGAAGCGTGGGACTGTGTCAGACTGGTGTAATACGTGAATGACGTATCTCTTTTTTGTAGAGGACCAATGACGGAATCATGCAATGCAAAGCTTGCATGAATAATTCTGCGAGATAGAAAGAAATCGCCGGTACAGATCTTAGGAACGTACTGCGGTACACGCAGAGAAAATTAATGACGGAACATGATGAGTGTTCGATCATTATAACACAACGCTGCGCTTTGCTGCAAACACAATGAAATTACTATGAAACCTATGAAACGATAGTAATTGTGAATGCCAAATGAAATAATAAAGGTAAATTCCTACGGCACTGAGATCTCGAAGGACAACTCTCTAGTATATAGAGAGGTTGTAACAATGGAAAATTGTATTGAGATGCAGGAGGATCTGCATCGAATTGACGCATGGTGCAGGGAATGGCAATTAAAGCGCAATGTAGACAAGTGTAATGTGCTGCGAATGCACAGAAAGAAAGATCTTTTATCATTTAGCTACACTATAGCAGGTCAGCAACTGAAAGCAGTTAATTCCATAAATTATCTGGGAGTAGTCATTAGGAGGGATTTAAAATGGAACGACCATATAAAATCAATCGTCGGTAAAGCAGATGCCAGACTTAGATTCATTGGGAGAATTCTAAGGAAATGCAGTCCGAAAACAAAGTAAGTAGGTTACAGTACACTTGTTCGCCCACAGCTTGAATACTGCTCACCGGTGTGGGATCCGTACTAGGTGGGATTGATAGAGAAAGTGGAGAAGATCCAACGGAAAGCAGTGCGCTTCGTTACAGGATCATTTGCTAATCGTGACAGCGTTACGGAGATGATCGACAAACTCCAGTGGAAGACTCTGCAGGAGAGACGCTCTGTCGCTCGGTACGGGCTTTTGTCGAAGTTTCGAGAACTTACCGTTACTGAGGAGTCTAGCAGTATATTGCTCCCTCCTACGTATTTCTCGCGAAGAGATCGTGAGGATAAAATCAGAGAGATTAGAGCCCACACAGAGGCATACCGGCAATCCTTCTTTCCGCGAACAATACGTGACTGAAATAGGAGGGAAAATCGATAGTGGTACTCAAGGTACCCTCCGCCACACACCGTCGGGTAGCTTGCGGAGTATGGTTGTAGATGTAGATGTAAATGTAACTGGAAAGGTTTTCCCTATCCTTTGCGCCCACAGTCATCTTTCTTTCGTGAAGTATGAGAACTGCATACTGAAGTGGGTATGTTAAGTGTAGGTGACTGTAATGGGTGCGTGTGTAGTGAAGTGTCGTGTTGGAGACGATGGGAGTGGGTGAAACCCGGTGCGCCACACAGACTACTCCTCTCTAAAAGTACCAAGGGACTCAGAGCTAAACGTCTCCATCCGTCGGACTGATCACCATCAACAGTGTCCCATGCCCTCACTCTAAGAGACACTGCGCAGTGGTTTGGAATTTAAACCAGGACATTGGCACAAAGAATGGCGATCAGGGATTTTGCAGCACGTAATGTAACCGGATGGTTACCCATCCAAGTACTGGCCACGCCCGATGGAGCTTAACTTTGATGATTGACGAGAACCGATGTATCCACTTCATTTTTCTTTTTTACAAATGAGGTTTTATTTTTAATTCATTCAACAAAAAAACAATACTTTTTAAGTGAAAAACAAACATTGCTCTACATAACATTAAATGCAGTGGTACTGAACTATAATTATTTTTTAATGAAAATGCAACTAAACATCTTCTGTGTCATCATGAATATGTGAACAATGAGCAACACTGTCCAATGCAAACGCTTCTACATGCTAAATATCCATACTCATACGTGAATAAAAGGCCTCTTTAGGCAGTTGTTGTACAGGGTGTTTTAACTAAGTGTGTTTGCCTCTGTAACTTATAAAATAATAGGTGACGGGAAATTTTAATGCGGTAGGTCAACACAAGAAATGTTATGCTTTCTGCGGAGCTATGAACATAGTTTAATCATTTTACAAAGAGTTACAACACAAAGATATAATTTTTTAATGGAACAATAGTTTTTTTCTATCGTGCATTGGATTCGTTGAAACCAGCTGTGTCCAAATCAATTTAAACTACATTCCTATCACTGTTAGTTTGGGAGTTACAACCCTTCAAAGTTTCAGGGGCAGATACCACAAACGCTGCGCATAATGCAATTCGCCTTCTAATTCTGATGCGGCCGAGTTGTAACGTCTCCAGTGTCACGGAGCGAGAAGCTTCCTCGATGCGCTGTTAGACTGCCGACTGTCGCCGCACACGGCCGTATACCCGACAGTTGGAGCCACACAAACAACCGGGGCTCAATATCCCACAGTTACTGCCATCGGATGACGATGGCATACACGAACAACGAGTATGTTGACATGTTGCTGATACTCGGCGAGTGCCGACACGATGCCACTGAAGTAGCCACGGCGTATGCCGTGAGATATCCTAGGCGAAGAGCCCCGGCAGTCATTACGTTCTTACGTGCCGAACAACGACGTCGGGAAACAGGCAGCTTAGTAATGCGCCGCAGTAACAGACAAAGACCTGCAAGAAGTGAGGAGACGGAGGTGTTTGTTTTAGCTGCACTACACCACGATCCTCATGTCAGCTTACCAGCCGTTGCTGCAGTCGCTGGTGTCAGTCTCACATCTCTGTAGCATATAGTACACGGCCACAGGTTTCACCCGTACCGCCTGTCACTGACCCAGGAGATGCATGGGAACGATTTCCGTGCGAGAGTGGCATTCTGTGAGTGGGCCATGCGTAATTACAAAGTGTTATGTTCTCTGATGAGTCCACGTTCACAAATTATGGTGCAGTGAATCGCCATAACATGCACTACTGGGCCGCAGACAATCCTCGGTGGCTACGACCTGTCGACCGTCAACGTAGGTGGTCTATTAATGTGTGGTGTGGAATCCTTGGGGATGAAATTATCGGTCCACACTAACTCCCAGGTACACTGACAGGTGAGTTATATCGCGCTTTTATAGCCGACAGTTTGGGTGGTCTCCTTGAACATGTGTGTCTACACACGAGAGTCCATATGTGGATGCAGCACGATGGTCACCCAGCCCATTCTGCGCGTGCTGTTGTGGAAGAACTAAACAACAGGTTTGCAGGAAGATGGTTGGGGCGCCATGGTCCTCATTCATGGCGCGCAAGGTCGCCCGATTTAACACCAGTAGGTTTCTTTTAGTGGGGATATCTAACGGGTCGTGTTTATGTCACTGAGCCCACATCCCCAGATGATCTAAAACGGCGCATCGAGGACGCATGTCGCTCCGTCACACCGGCGATGTTACATCTTGTCCGCAGATACTTTCGACGGCGCATTGCATTATGCATTGAGGAACATGGACACACATTTGAACATCTCGTGTAAATCAACTTCCCACCGCCATAACATCCATCACCCACCACACAGCCATGTATTATGTACAGCGTGTGGTATCTGCCCCTGAAACTTTGAAGGGTTGTAGCTCCCAAACTAACAGTGATAGGAATGTAGTTTAAATTGATTTGGAAGCAGCTGGTTTCAACGATTCCAATTCACGACAGAAGAAACTATTGTTCCATTTAAAAAATTATATCTTTGTGCTGTAACTCTGTGGAAAATGATACAATAAACTATGTTCATAGCTCCGCAAAAATTGTAACACTTCTTATGTTGACCTGCCTCATTAAAATTTCCCGTCACCTATTTTTTATAATTTACAGAGGCAAACACACTTAGTGAAACACCATGTATATTGCTTTATTTCATTTTATTTGTATTATAAGGGGCAAACCGTTCTTAGTACTTAACCCGTCGACATCTCTTCACATGAGTATCCCAGTCGTTTTCTCGCATTCAAGGGCAGTAGCCTTTGTACCGTTGGGATCAATCGGGTTCTATGGACGTCATCATTATTCTATTCCAACACCTGGGACACCCCAGCCAGGTGGAGGGTTCGGGAACAGAGAACCTAAATAGTTCGCAAAAGTGTTCGGTAGGATGCTCCGTGTTGTACAGTCGTGTGTGTTTCAAGCAAGTAGTACCAGAAATCGAGGATATATTTTCGCCATCACGGTAAAGATATTGGAGCGCCATGCCTTTAATCCAGTTGATTGCCTTCGTCTTCGTTGGTGGAAAATAGATGCCACAGGGTAGAAAATTTCGGTACATAGGTTCGACGTAAAGTGGCGACGAAGAAGGAGGGCCAGCATTTGCCTTGTGAGCTTCCAACACACACTCGCAGTGCCACAACTCAGTCGATGCACGTCGGTATCAACGACTGCTCATTGTGGACGTAAGGGGCCGGGAAGGAGTCGAATGGAATGTAACCTTTGACGATTAGAGAATTTTTCGTTCACTAGTATGTACCATTATGTCCGTACTTCTGTCCGCAGGAAAGGTGAATAAATCGCCCGCCACATCCTTTTCCAGCAGACGTTCTGGTGTCGCCGATCTATCGTGTTAGTTGGAGTCCGTCTTTGTAAAATGTTGTTGTAGTTCTTATCCATGGCCTCTCGTGTTGTCGGTAAGTCAGAATCTAACTGTGTTCTACAAAGTAGGCTGCAGAGAGCTTGGCGCTACTTCATCAATAAGGGTGCCTGTGATGTTTCCGTGCTGAGAGTGCCATAGTCGTCGCGTTGTACGAAGGAGTAGCGCTCGAGCTATATTAGTTAAATCAATTCGACCATCTTATCGGGACAGAGATAGAATGCTGTAACGTATTTTAAAAATGTAGCCTGCTGACACAGAGTGTCTAAATGCTGCTTGAAACCTGGCTGCGATCTTGTCTGATAATGGCAGCACGTGTGTGAAGTGATTCAGCTTAGGTGCCAAGTACATGTTGACATAGCGTGCGCGTTGGTGCATGTCTAACCCTCGAAGTCTGTGGAGTCTTATCTGTGCACATATTTATTGTAACAGCCGTCGATATGTGGTAGCTGCAGTTTTTTGAACATGTCCGTCAAATGTTATCCCTAAGCACTTGATCTGAGGACCTTCTTAATTGGTACTGCTGATGCAGCAGATACTCCTCGGCCTATGTCCATGCATTTAGTTTTCTGCAGGTTCAGAAGACTTCCTGACACCTCACCATAATGGTGGTGCCATGAAAGCGCCCACTCTCTCTTGACTGGGCCAAATAGACGACGTCGTCCGCACAGGTGGAACATTTGAATTGGGCGGATCGTTTCTCGGGAAACGATATCGGAGACCATGTAGAGCTGGTTCGAGGGCGACTGACAACAACATGGCGAACAAGGGGCAACCTTGGCGTACTGAACTTCCGATAGTGATGGGTTCTGAGCGATATCCATTGACCATTACCCTCGACCGAGCGTCATGGATTAAGCAGAGGACTACCGTTGTTGTCACCTGGGGAATGCCCTTGTGCTCCATATCAGCTCGTAAAAAGTAGTGGTTGACGCGGTCAAATGCATTATCGAAATCCACTGGACGCCCTTTAGGCGACAGGTCGACACCCGCGCTATGATGTCTCTGTAGGATCCCATTGTTCTCGCCGCCGAGGCAAGTTTGATCAGCGTGTGTTGCGGCCTTGACCGTTGTGTGGAGGCGCGCACCAAATATACGGGCGAACAGCTTATAGCCAGCGTTTAATAATGCCAGTGATCGATAGTCTTGCGGTCGGTGTCCACCACGTGGTATAGGTACAGGAATCATAATGCGTTCGGTAAATTCGTGAGGGACTTGGGAACTGGGGTTCATAGGTTTTTGGAACACTAGAATGCAAGTTCCGCCCATGAGATTGGCGAAGGCTCTGTAAAATTCGTATGGTAGCCCGTCAGGGCCAGGTGATTTGTTGGAAGCACCCCTTTGCAGGGCCGTGTGTAGTTCGTCCTGTGTGCTGTCTGCCAGGAATTCGTCATCATCCTGTATGTGCTGAGAAGCTGGCATAGGGTGTATTATATTCTCCATTGTCACGTCGTTTCTCGGGGCTTCGGCATAAAGGGTCTGGTAAAAGTGGGTCCATTTGGGTCTCGGCTCGTCGGCCATCGTCTGTTCGTAATGAGCTTACGTTTGCGGTGCCGCCTTTCCTGTATGATGTAATTCACTGAAGGGCGTTCGCCGTAAATTTCGTCAAACGTCAGCACTCGGACACGTATACCATCGAACTGTACTGTGGTCAGACGGAGCAAACACGCTTTAATGTGTTGCATGGATTTTTGACGGCTGGTGACGGTGGTTGTGTAGCCAGTTCTCTTAAAGCTGTGTAATAGAACTCCGAGGTCCTCCTTTGCCAGCTTGTCTTTTCACGGCTATATTTTTTGAAACTCCAGCGTAATGCCGGTTTAGCACACCGAATCCACCACGTCAGGATTATATATCTTCTCCATTGATATCGATGCCTTGTTTCTTCTACCTCGCTGCGACAAGCCACGTCTTCGAGAATGGTAACATTAAGTCTCCATGGTTCCCTACTACGACTGGTTCGTTGTCAAGGCAAGGTGATGTCGCAGATGTATGCTTCATGGTTGTTGAAGGTAGTCGGCCATTTTTCGGTCCCAACAATCGTCGTGCGTAGGCCACGTGAACGTGCAATCTATCCAGCCGACTTGCCGAATGAATTGTGAAGTCTGTGTATCCTCGTCGGTCTCCGTGTCGTGAGATCCACGTATTATGAAGCGCCAGGTCTCGTGTCAGTGCTTGAAGTGCCAAACACGTGACAAAGTGAGGAATTTGGTCCTCAGGTCGCAACACACAATTTAAATCGCCACCGACGACGTAATGTTCCAAGTTGCCTTGGAATAGTTGAGCTACCTCTTCTGAGTAAAAGACGTTCCGTTCTCGCCCTTTCGGTGATCCTGAGGGGCCGTAGATGTTCACCATATGGACGGCCCCGACTGTGAGGGCAACGTCGCGACGCGAGGGTAGCTAGGTCACGATCGTCGCCGTGATGCCTTCTCTAAGAGGAATGCCTGTACCGCCTCAACCTTCAGTAATCGGAAAGTCATAAACAACATATACTTAAAAATGTAGATTTTATCCCGGCTGAAGAAAGACGATATCTAAATCCGCCGTTCGCAATGTGTCCCGTATCCTTTGGGTCTTAATGAATGTTCTGATTTCGTTAATGTTGATAGGTACTATGCGATAGACTAGTTCCATAGTAAGATGTAGCCAGAAATAGCAACGTGTCGCGTACATCGTCTGTCTGGTGGCCCAGTATAGGGACGAACTACACAAAGGTGTTTTTGTCTGAGGCCAATCCGACACACCGTCAGCTATGGGCATCGGTTGGTCACCTGCCTCCTGCTGCACGTCGTTCATCTCCATTTTACGTCTCCAACCTCCTAGCAAAAATGTTGACGCTGGGGTTAGTTGTGGAGGGACGCTAGTCTCTGCATTCATGGGTTCTTCTTGTCGTGCTTGTCTTCTTTTCGGATGTGCTGCTGTTGTGTCATGGCAGCTGGAAGTAGTTGCGTGACGGAAGCAGTGGAGCCTGATCCAGGTGACAACCGCGTGTCAGGGTCGTCATCATCTTCTTGCCTCGAGTATTATCTGATGCTTCGTTTTCGGTTTTCAGCCTTCGCTTTTTACGGCGTTTCGGAGATTTTTGTTTTCTATGTCGCCCTTCCGCTTCTGATAGAAAACCGTGTGCGGAACAATCTTTGTTCTTCTCCCCATCTGCCTCTGCGGGAGGGGTCTGTTGCGTCGTCTCAAGTATCCCACTGTGGTCCCGTGAGGATGCTGAAGGGTTCTGGTGTTGTTGGGGTTCCTGTGAGTCGTTGCAGAATCCGGATCTACGTGCATAGGAAACATTGGTGGGAGTTGATCGTGGCTGCCCTGCACGCCGGTACGCACTGCCTACGCATATTGGAGTGGCAAGGTTGTTGGTTGTGGATACTGTGGTTGTTCTGTGAGTGTTATCTGTGCAATACGTCTTCATAGGCATTCAGACCGAACGTGTCACTCTTCGCCGCATCTAGTACATGTCCTCGGCTGACCGTCATAAATTATGATCGCACGACATCCGCCGATATTGAAGTATGACGGTATGTGCTTGTGGAGCTCGATGCTGACTTGGCGCACCCCATTGAGCACGGGCTACGTCTCGAAAGTGTTGCATTTTTCGGCCACATGGCTTATAACAGCCATACAGGTGTAAAGCATCCGTTACTAACTAGGCGAACACTTCAAATAGGAGTGGCAAAAGCGGAATCCTTCCTTAGATCTGTGGAGAAGTCTTTGACAGGCCGCTTCGTCGACGAGTTTGAGGTACACGGTGCTTAAACGATGGACAGATGAATATTTATTACGCATCACTTCGCGGAGAAAACGTTGAATTTCGTGGGCCTTGGGTCTTGCGTATTGTGCTGTGAACGTTATCTTGATCGCAGCTTTCCTGTAGGAAAGGGCGGTCGTATTACTGGGTCGTTCCATGAATATCGCTTTGGGAGCGCCGCGCGCGAGTAAACAAACAAAACAGACACGCCCGCGGCCCACGGCACGTTGCGTTCGGCGCGTCCCTACCGTAACACGGCCTCGGAATAATAAGAGTTTTTAACATTGCGGCATATTTACTAGATTAGTCTAGCATAAATGTTGCCAGTAATTACAAGAGTGCAGCGAAATGGCTGCCGAAACCTAGTGACGACAAGAAGACGAACAATAAATGTGAAGAGTAAAATTCCAGAGATTACGTTACGGTTCGCAGATATTCATGACATAGGATTCAAGGAGGTTAGAATAAAGGGAGATGGCATTATCTATGCCGAGCACATACGTCAGTTGAATTCTGTCCGCCATCTTAGGAATGATATTTCTCCGTTAAGACTATTCGTTAAGTCGACCCTCTTACTGTTAATCCATTGAACTGACAACCTCTGCAAAGTATGTTCTTTCAAACACTATACTTTATTGTATAAAAAAATACTCATCATAATATATTTGAAAACTTAATTTTTAACGACTGACTTGCATTCTTTTAACACGATGTACATCACGGCAAAATCGTCGTACGTTTTATTCCTGTTTTAAGTGACATAAAACATTAGCTCTACAACACGAACACTTTTCCAAAACTTAGCAGTATGGCGGAGGCAGGCGTCACTTATTCAGAGTAAGGGTGTCTCCCTGTATTCTAACCTCCTTGATAGGATTTGATTAACAGTGTGTAAACTCAAAGTAAGTGCCTAGGCGCAATATTTACATAATACAATACTCTACTGTTTAAATAGGCAAAAGGAACCAATAAGCACAATATGATATTACAAGTTCTTTTCTTATTTTGACGGTTTCTTCATTCCAACATACCATACTAATTTTACCCTAAAATATTCTCACAAAGCAATAAAATTTTCTGAGAGGTCTTTCATAGTTTTTTTGTCTCAGGTACGTAAATTTTACTACATCTGATACCACCAACAATAGACGTTGTCTAGTTTCTGCAGTAATATGTAAATCTGTTTTCAACTGTTTAAATTATTGGTCATTTTTCGTAAATACACAGTGAACACAGTCTTTCAGAGAATCTGCAGTTATAAACCTGAACAACCGGTACTCGCTTTTCCATCGGTGCCATCTTGTCCGGTAGAATTGGGTTATCACAATTTCACGCTCGGCACCGACCTTTCAACTGCGCCCAGGAAAGCGCGGGGCGTTCTTTAAATATCAACAGGTGCTCGTAAATCCTGACTCGCGACCGACGCGACGCCACTCGTGACATTTTACGAGCGGCGTGATTTACAACTACAGAGTGATCGTGCCTGGTAAATAACCGGCGAGCCCCGGACAAGGAAGCGTTTCGAATTATTTGACTTGCTCTCTGTTCAGACGGGTGGAGCATTAGCTCCAACTTCTACGTGTTCTTCAAACGTAATTAAATTACGGGCGTCTGCTCGTATAACTGACGCCTTTTACAAGCACTGCGCAACGAGAGATTTATCTGACCCTGCGACCTCGCATTTCGACTCGTAACTGTTCTCTTCTTCTAAACTCGTCATCTCCTCACCTCCTCCCTCTCTCCCAATAACCCCTGCCCCGCCCCCTTCCCCATCCTCTACTCACCAGTCAGCAACTCACCTCTCTTCCTCGCTGGAACAGTGACATAAGATAATATATTTCTTGCTCCACATCACGCCATATTTCAACAACTAGAGCACCCATTAATTTCTTCACCAGTCTGTTCTATATTCTCGAGTAACAAGTAGTAGAAAATAATTCTCATTACCGAAAAGTTACTAAATGGCTGATTTCATTCGACGTAAAGGACATAGGAGTGTCTCCTCAATGAAGAAAGGATTATTGCCTGTCATCGTCATATAAGGATTGGAACTTAAATAGTGGTAACTATTTATTCACAACTAGTACAAAAAAGTTACATGTTTGCACCTGTTACTGTCCTTCACCACCAGCGTTGTGTAGAACCCGTTGCCAGTGATGTGGAACGCTTAGTATACCGTTAGCAGAGCCTGTTTTGTTGATGCTGCGTAACTTAGTTCATAGTTCATCTAGGTTAATGTTACAGTATTATTCACCGAACTTTATTGTCAGAGTTTGTAATTATTTGCGGCACTATTATATTCTTACTACATGACTCATATTCTGTTATAGATAACAATGTCTGGCGATGAATGGCGAAAGTGAAATGGACATGACGAGGTATTAAGCAGGCTAAAAGAGGAAAGTAACTTCATGGCGATAATACAGAAGAGCAAAACATCTCGGGTGGGGCACATTTTGCGCAGGAACTATCTACTGCAAAGGATAATGTATGGAAAAGTAGAAGGAAAAAGAGGGAGAGAAGGTTTGGAATGCTAAAGATGAGAAGAAAGGAAGAAGTCAGCAGGAAATGAAGGATGATGTCTAGGACAGAAAGACGTGGAGGATGACCATGGCAGAAAGACATGGAGGATGATCAGTTGATATCTGTCTGGGGACAGATTTGCTGAAAGAAGAAGAAAAAAAGAGAAGATAGACATCAATAACCTGACGGAGAGCTAATTTAGTGAAAACAGAATAATGAAAATATAGAGCATCAGGAAGTTCTGAATGCGAAGCTCCAGTATCGCAGTGCAACAGTACGGCAACGTACCTTCAGATCCATGGCTCTGGTATATCAACGTTGCACATCTTAAATTTTGCCCGTCGATTGCTTTCATTTTCTTGCTCTTTTGACAGTTCCGTGCACCTTCTTCGTGTTTCCATGTTTTATCTGTGTCCAGATGCTGGCCGACTGTCTACTGTGTCATTTTATCAATGAATCTGACAAGCAAAGGACGCCTAATCGTCATCGCCGAATTCCTCCAAATTTATTGTACATGTGAGATATGAAAGTGCCCCAAATGGGAACTCCAGATGGCTAAGCGTTGAGGAAATAAAATGAACTTTGATACGGATCTATCACCATATGCACCTTATCAACCAAACGGTGTTTGGCTCAGCGGTAAGAAATCGAATTTTTATTGGAAGGTTCACAAAAATGTTTCAAATGTTTGTATAGTCTATGGGACTTAACTACGGGGTCATCAGTCCCTAAACTTACAAACTACTTATGAACTAACTAAGGACGACACATATATCCATGCCCGAGGGGGGATTCGAACCCCCGACCGTAGTGGCCGTGCAGACCGTGACTGGAGCGCCTCAGTCTCCTCGGCCACCGCGGCCGGCGGAAGTTTCACAGGTTCGATTCTGACTGGTGGCAAATATTTGTTTGCTCAATAGCAATGAGTACACTTCTGACTTCACAATTAACCGCAACATCAAAAAAAATCAATCAATCAATCAATAAAATAAAATAGTGGGGTCGGCGATCATAGCGTGCGCAAGATGCGGTCAAAATTATTGCTTCCCCTCTTTCTTCGATGAATATCACCCCGGTACATGTAATTGATCAACTGCAAAAGAATGGAAGTATCGATTTACATACACGACTTCCCCAAGTACGCCTTAACTACAGTTCATTTTCAATGTTTGTAGTCCCGAATTTCTTTCAAGGCCCGTTCTTCCTCTCTTTACTTTTTGTTTTGTTTTTGCTTATATAAATTAATAAAATAACCTCTATGACGTTGCGGTTAATTGTGACATCAGTTTACATCTACATCAATACTCTGCAAACCACTGTGAAGTGCATGGCAGAGGGTACGTCTCACTGCACTGTACTAGTTATTAGGGTTTTTTTCCCATTCCATTCACGTATTGAATGTGGGAAGAACGATTGTAATTAATCTAATCTTGTCCTCACGATCCCTACGGGAACAATACGTAGGTGTACGCATTGTCAAGGAGCAAAAAAAAAATCCTCCTGGTGGGGTTGAATGCGCGACCTTGTCAATACGAATTCGATCTTTTACTGCTGAGCCAAACACCGCTTCCTAAACACGCCGTCACAGGGACAGTTTATGAGATGCATTTGGTGATTGACCCGTATCAAACTTCCTTTTATTTCTATTTCCTAAGCGCTTGGCCATCTGGAGTTCCCACTTGGGGCACTTTCGTGTCTCACCACGCCCTACATGTACCATAAATGACGAGTAGGTGTCCTTTCCTTGTAAGGGATGAGGGGATCGGGGAGTTTCCTCGCTCAGTAAACTTCCTCAAGCACAACATAGTAGGTAGCCGTTTTCAGCAGTGGTTTCGACAAGATGTCTTCTGCTTGTTAAATAGCTCCACGAGACAGTTGGTTTTAGTGACGGTGGGATTGTACTGTCGACCTAAACCTAACAGTTTATGGATGTAGCAGAGGCCCCCAGAAGAGAGTGGTGAGTCGATCATCACGGGATAGCGAAACTCTAAGCGTGACCGGATGGAGTGTCGGCCACGCTGCTAGTGGCGCACCGCCTCCGCCAGTGGTGACGGCTCTGGACGGTGTGGGCTGGTGGGCCGGTGTGGGTGGCCCTGGAGGCGCCTGTTGACTGTGGGCGGCGCTCTCGAGAGGCCGGCGTTCAAGAGCGGGCAGCAGCCAGCACCAGCACCCTCCACACAACACACCAGGGGCCGCGGGCACACGTCAGCGCCACTCCTAATCTCACCGACACGAGGGCCTCCTGAAGACTTGGCAGGTAGCCAGGCGTTTCAACAAAGCCCACACCAACCACTTGTGACGCACCGAATTCTGATAACTCTAAAACACGCAGAATCTGTCATGCCAGTCCTCAGAAAAAGGAAGATTCATTTATAAAAATAACAGGTCAAATTTAATCACAAGTTCTGAATCCAGATGAAATCCCGAGTTTATTAATTACACACTCAGACTGGGTAATTTGTTGATTAATAATCATTTAACTATTACAGAAAATGGCCAAGATGGCGAAATCTTGTTTAGTTTCCCTTCTGCCGTTATTTCAAACCGACGCTGTAGCACGGGGTGTCGGAGGGAGACGAGTTTCGGGTTCTGCCAATCCGCACCAGTTCAGGCCACCCAACATAGTTGCTATAGTGTCTCATTCTTACAAGTAAATATTGTTTGTTCAACATAGATGAAAAAACTAACAAAAAAAGATTGGTTTTAGATGCCTTTTGCCCTAGTTCCTCTGAAAAGATGCTAGCGCTTTTCGGGCGCGAGCCGTTTAGACTGGCGCACTACCTCCCCCACCACTGCAATGCCTGCAGCACGTGTGGGAGTGAGGTGGTTAGATTCCAAACGCTGCAAGGGGGAAACCAAGGAAGGAATTTTTTGCAACACATTGAGGCTACTAACTGGAGATGGCAATGTCGTAGAGTACTTTTATAATCGGCATTTTGGCACTAATATATATTTGCTACATTTTTGATTGGCCAAAGCAATAACTTTATTCTTTAATGAAATAAGCACATTACGCAGTATTTATGTGATTAGCAGAAATACATATTCTTGAAAAACAAAACCTTTTACATTAATCTGTTTAACATATTTAGAAACCTATATTCAATCCTTAAAGAGAAGGATAACTTTCGACACCTGAAGCTCAAAACAACAGACATATTACGTAACGTAAATTATATAACTGCGACAAAAAATTGAAGTATATAATTATATGTTCGCCACACGGGAATACCCGAGCGGTCTGGAGCGCTACGTTGCGGATAGCGAGCCCCGCGTCGTACGTTCGAATCCTCCCTCGAGCATGGGTAATTGGTTGTCTTTAGTAAAAGTTAGTTCATAAGTAGTTTGTAAGTTTAGGAACTGATGACCCCACAGTTAAGTTCCATAAGCTTTACAAACATTTGAACATTTGATTTTTAATTATATGGTCATTTTGTATACAGGGTGAATCTAAATTCGTGCACTCGGGCTTCGCAGCGCGATTCCTCACATGTTAGCAATAAAAAATGTCTCTCACAAAATTTTGTCCTGTGCATATTTCCGGCAGTAAATGGACGTCGAACATTGAGATGGGTGTGTGTCCCATACGTCAGTGTGTTTCAGAATTACACTACTACACGAACAAACTTCTAGGGGATGTGGGAAGTGTCTTGAGGAACAAAGTGATCATAGAAACCCCTTGCCCGGAAACACCATTCAACGACGCTACGGAGAGTCCAAGTTACAGGCACCAGCTCCTGCCGCCAGACATCCCCTCCAGCAACTTCGACGCTCGGTAGCGCCATTGCGCTTTATTGGCATAACCCTTAAAACATGCAACAATACTAACCTTGTCCGTCCATTTTTGGAGTATTGCTGCCCAGTGTGGCATCCTTCAGGTGGGTTTGACGGAGGACATCGAAAGAGTCCAAAGAAGGGCAGCTCGTTTCGTATTGTCACGATACAGGGGAGACAGCGTTACGGAAATGAGACAGGATCTGGGATGGAAGTCATTACAACAACGGTGCTTATCGCTGCGGCGTGGGCTACTTACGAAACTCCAATCGCCAACATTCTCCTCCGAATGCGAAAATATATTGTTGACTCCCACTTGCATAGGTAGAAATGATCATCAAAATAAAAATACGAGAAACCAGAGCTCGAACAGAGAGATTCAGGTGTTCTTTCTTCCCGCGCGCTATTCGAGAATGGAATGAGAGATAAATAGTATAATGGTGGTTCGATGAACCCTCTGCCAGGCACTTAAATGTGATTTCAAGAGTATGTAGACGTAGATTGGATGACGTTTACGGGCATGGGTTTCTATGCCTAGTTTGTTCCTCAAGACACCTCCCACATCCCCTAGAAGTTTGTTGGTTTAATAGTGCTACTCTGGAACACACTGACGTACGGGAAACACCCATCTCAATCATCGACGTCCAATTACTGCCGAAAACATGCGCAGGACGAAATTGTATGAAAGACTTTTTTTTTTTTTTTTTTTTTTTTTTTTTTTTTTTTTTTTTTTTTTTTTTTTTTTTTTTTTTTATTGCTAGCATGTGAGGAATCGCGCTGCGAAGCCCGAGTGCGCGAATTTAGATTCACACATACAAAAATGAAATACAAATTCTTTTTAAACATATACTTATGTCAATGGCGTGGATTGTGCTGTCAAAATGTAATAAGTGGAAATAATAAATTGCACACAATGTAACTTTTGAAAGTATTGAAAAAGCATAAAACTGTGAAACAAACACGACTCGGCCCCACACACCGCTGCGCACAGTGCGGTGTTTGGCCATGCCTGTTCTATGGGATAAGTAAGTAAGAAATTGATTCTATCAAATAAACAGGATTCTATGATACACATCATGGTAGAGAGTTGCATCAAACCAGCATTCGGAATGAAGTTACTGTAACAATAAAGTCGAAATAATGTCGTTCCAGAGCGCTGTGCAGCTCCATAATGAGATTCCGTTACCACATTCTTCCGCAGTTGCGGCATTATGACTGGTAGTGGAGTCGAGGGTGAAAGACCCCTGCCGCTTTGTGAGGTAACTGTAAAGTCGAGGCCGGCGGTTTTTGCTGGGAGGCGGGCGGCGGCAGATGGGTCGTGATAGCGCAGCGCGACGCCTCGTTTCCGCGGCCCACGGCCTTTCTCATTCTCGTTCCCGTTCCCGTTCCCTCGGTGCGCGCGCCTGTCGCCCGTTCCGTTAGGGCTCCGGTGTACTTTACGGGAAACACCCGCACCGCGCGACCTGCGTAGGCGGCAGCGACGGCGTCAGCGGCGTTGCTTGGCGACGCCGGACACGGGACCCTGACGCGGAGGTGGGCAGAGGTATGCGGAACTGCGGGCGGCCTTGATGGCCGTGCAGAACGGGTCCCAGCGGGCCCCGGACCCCGGGGTCAGGTGTCGCGTGTCGCGTGTCGCGCCGAGACAGCCGCCGGGGTCGACGGCCACCTTCCCAAAACTCGTTTACCTGGCTCACTGCCCGCTGACGTCAGCTGACACTTAAATCTGACAGCCAGTCACCTCCTGTAGCTGCAGAGTACAGCGACACCGCCGAGTATCCAAATGACCCTCAAAGTATGCTGTCTTCTTGCTCGTAAGAAGTAGCGACAACTCGTACTCCTCAGCGGAACTCGTCACCGGCGAATAAAGGAATTTTACGCTTCTAGTGACCTTTCTGCGCCAACGGCCGTGCCGCGGTGGATACACCGGTTTCCAGTAGATCACCCTAGTCGGGCTTGTCTAGGGCTTTGGTGGGTCACCGCGGACTGCCGAGCGCTGTTTGCATGCAGGGTGCACTCACCCTTTGAGACCATTTGCGGGGATACTTAATTGAGAAGCAACGGTTCCGGTCACTAAAGCTGAAACGCAGGTATGCAATGTTAATAACGTTGAATGTCTGAAAAATCATATCTTTGGCTCCGCGAGGACAATCTTTGGTGTGCGCTGTCCAGCGTTTGAGCTTACCGAGTTTGGTTGCCGCCACCCGCCGGCCGCGGTGGCCGAGGGGACTGAGGCGCTCCAGTCATGATCTGCACGGCCACTACGGTCGGGGGTTCGAATTCCCCCTCGGACATGGGTATTTGTGCCGTCCTTAGTAGTAGCTAGTTCATAAGTAGTTTGTAAGTTTAGGGACTGATAACCCCGTAGTTAAGTCCCATAAACTCTACAAACATTTGAACATTGCCGCCATCCGACGGGTGATGAGGAGTAGTGTTGTGCAAGCATCCTTGCAATGAAATCGCAACTTGCAGTGTGAGCTTAAATGATTTGAATCTTTGTATGTGTGATAAGGTTCTGAAACATTAGAATTTGTACATGTTCTGAGATTATGAAGAATAAAGGTAAGGAGAGGCATCTTTTCATTACTAGGCGCATCGCGTACTTGTAATCCATCTCTAACAGACATTCAACATGAAGGGCTTAATTTTCGTCTTTTATGTCAATTCTTTAAAATAATTAAAAGTATAGTTCAGGAATTTAGTATCTTTTTACTCAAAAGAAAGAAAACGGAGTAAGTATAATGTAGACAATTTCAATTTTCTGTATTTTCATTGTAAAAAGCACTAGTTTTTTTCCTTGTTGTTGAAAATGACAGTAGAAGCAAATGAGTTCCTGAAAAGATTTGTGTAAGACATTCCCAAGTTTAATCAACGTTTTGTTCTTCTTTTATGAATAATAATAATAATAATAATAAAGTGCTTAAGATTAAACTTTAACCTCAGGTCTGTTTCGTATTAGTCATTCATCCCGAAAACCAATCAATTATTTAATTTAAATACTACAGAGATTGACAAAATTAGTATTTATTTACTTAGTGGAATCGCATTGCACTCCTGCGAATGCTGTAGTTAGTTTTTGACCTTGTAGCATCAGCATTTTTGGCAGTAATTCTGAGGACTGTTGCACATGTTTCCTTGCGCACAGGTAGGCTATAAAATCAGTGTAAACCCTTGAGTGAGATAATTCAGGAATAATTCTCGAACTGAGATATATTTGCCAGTCAGTCACTTCTGCAGCAAGCTGATGTCCTATTGTTCAAACAATTGCAATCTTTGATGAAACAGATTATTTTCTACCGCAGGTCAAATTGCCCATTCTATGAATAAACTCACGGGGTCACAATTGGTTTTTATTACATATTTGGTTTTTGTTCAATGTCATGCTTAACTAATTGCATAATGTATTCAGTCAGATTTGCAAGTTTGTGTTCAAGTGCAGATTCATTTACAGCTACCCAGACACACACAACTACACACGAGACAATTGTTTGATAAGTTCAAATGTTTGTAGAGTCTATGGGACTTAACTACGGGGTCATCAGTCCCTAAACTTACAAACTACTTAGGAACTACTTACAACTAAGGACGGCACAAATATCCATGCCCGAGGGGGGATTCGAACCCCCGACCGTAGTGACCGTGCAGACCGTGACTGGAGCGCCTCAGTCTCCTCGGCCACCGCGGCCGGCTGTTTGATAAGTCACTAAAGTACAGTCAAGCAATTTTTATTGACAAGCTGCGAGTACAATACTAAACAGTACTTTTTTAATTACAATACCTATCATTATAGATTTATTTCGACAAGTACCAAGACTAAGTTAGCAGTGCACTGCTCTATCTTTCGACCAAGTTTGTTGTTTGGGAGTGAGAGTTGGGTGGATGCAGGTTACGTTATTCATAAGGTAGAGGTTACAGATATGAAAGTAACAAGAATGATTGCAGGTACTAATAGATGGGAACAATGGAGAAGGGTGTCTATAATGAGGAGATCAAAGAAAAACTGGGAATGAACACCACTGATGAAACAGTTAGAGCGAACAGACTGAGGTGGTGGGGTCATGTTACACGCATGGGAGAAGCAAGGTTACCTAACAGACTCATGAGATCGGCAGCGGAGGGTAAGAGGAGTCGAGGTAGACCAAGGAGAAAGTACTTAGATTCGGTGCAGAATGATTTTGAAGTAAAAGTCATAACATCAGAGGAGGCATCAATGTTAGCATTGAATAGGGCATCATAGAGGAATTTTATTCGAGGTACTATGCTCCAGACTGAACGCTGAAAGGCATGATCATGATGATGAGTAACAATAATTGTAATATTTTTATTATTAACAACTTTGAAATAAGACACAACGGTGGGGAGGGTTGGTCGCTGAGCATGTCCTCTGTCAGCCCGAATCCATTGAAGCCTTTGGGCGGAGGATAACACGGCGGCCGGTCGGTACCTCTTGTGACTCTTCGGACTGTAGGACGGATTTTGAAATTCACAGTGACCTTTTCCCGCAGGTGCGACTCAGAGGGGTGACGTAGCCGTCAGAACTGAAGATATTGAACTGTGGACTACTGGGATTCAAAATATCTACTACAACAGCCCACCACCATGTATACATTGACGGATTAGACTTTATACTATTGGAAGTATACAAGGAAACCCACAATCAAAATGTTCAAATGTTTGTACAGGTCATGGGACTTAATTTCGGGGTCATCAGTCCCTAAACTTAGGAACTACGTATGAACTAACTTATGCTGAAGACAACACAAACATCCGTGCCTGAGAAACCCACAATCAGGATCAACGATCTACACTGTCGGTAAAATAAGCTAGTACACTTTCAAAGACGACGTCAGTCTCTATTTTCGCCGTAGATACGATACGACACTGTAGTTATAATTGACGTCTTTACTGAAACGTAATCACCAAATGCCTGAGCACAACTATCACACTGCTTAACGAGAGGAAGGATTCCCCGTTCCCAGAACTGCCTTGCTCGAGGAATTCGATATGGATCGTACCTTGTCACTAAAAGATAATAAAATATCGCTTTGACATTGTTAATTACTTTTCTTGAAACTGTACTCTGTTCTGGTTACAATTAATTGATACTAATTTTGTATGTGTAACTTGTGCTGGAAAAATCAAGACTGTTTTGGTGATACGCGGATAACCGTACTTCGACCATCCTTTCAACATTGACTATACACACGTATTAACGATGTTAGTGTGGTTAACGCAGACGTTAGGTAGTATTAATAGTGAAAGCATGATCAAGGCTATTAAAATCTATGATAAATGACAATGATCGGTAGGCGTGTTGAATGCAAGTCTGTAATAGAACACGTATGCAATCGCTATGTGCTTGTTGCTCAAAGAGATGTAGCTTTCTTGAAGATGCCATTATCCGTCTGATTATATTGTATGTTTGTCGGACACTTTCAGATTGCTCACGTATCCATGTCCTTGCTAGAGACGGAGAGCATGCGAGTGACGAAGATGCAGTACGTGTTCTATCAACAAGTAGCTCGCAAGGCTATCTTTATGAGTAAGAATGTCTTTAGAAGCCATTGGTCTAAGCCGACTGTTACTTACTCACTTTTGTGGGTGCTTTGTCGCTGTAGACACGGTCCCGCATGTAGAGTGGCTTCTAGGACGAAGAAAAATTTTATTTTCAACAATTCGCGGAACTATTGACCGATTAAAAAAAATAATGGTGACATTCTGCTGGTCAACGTTGTGTTTAACGTAATAAGGCAAGTTGTACAATTAGTTTGTCTTGAAGCTGACGAAGCTTGTTCATCCATCACTCGAAAATAACATTTAGCTGTTTCCATCAAACTTCACACACAATTTCAAACCTTTATCTCGAACAGCGTGCACAAAAAGATGAAAAAATTAAATTTTATTGCTTCCTAAAACTTCAGCATGAGGCATGATGTTTTGATGTATTATTTCTTTACACTCTGTAGACATTATACACGTTTATCATAGAATCCACGTGCAAGTACGACACGTATTTCTGGACATATGACGTCACAAACACTGAATACGCAAAAAAGTACCTTAAGCCGAAACTAGAGCGCAAACCACGCTCTATTCATCCACTGCATTAAGTGACGTACTGAGTACCAACACGCTTCAAACTCAGATTGAAACCACTTCTAAACTTATTTTCGATTATATGCTTGACAACTGCCGAGGTCATCGATCCCTAGACTTACAAACAACTTAAACTAACTCATACTAACGGCGACATACACCCTACAGAGGACTCAAAACTCTGACGGAAGCGGTTGCGTAATCCGTGACATGGCGCCTCAGACTGTGTGGCAATTTGCGCGTGGAGATAGGCTGAAAGTCACTTCAAAAAGTGATCACTTTTGACAAGTGGAAATGATGACTTCAAAACAGTGGCATCTTCAGCAGCAAAACTCAACCACAATAGAGAAAAGACGGCGAGTGTTAAGTACAGTCAAAAGACGTTCAAAATGTTCTAATGTTTGTAAATCTACGGGAAACTGCTTGGTTATCAGTCCCTATCTTACAAACTACTTAAACTAACCTAAGGACAACTGTGATCACTGTGTCCCCAGTGGTGTAGGGGTCAGCGCAACTGCCTAGAAAGCAGGAGCACCGGGTTCGAATCCCGGCTGGGTACACATTTTCAGCTTTGCCCAATCGCAGTTGATGTCATATATTCTATGAATGTTGAACAATAACAACTGCAGGATCAGAAGTGATGTCTGTTCTCTCGGAACAGACGCCACATGTATATATATAATTTTTTATTATTTTGGTCCGAAGTGTTTGCAAAAAAACAAAGCTCCAGGAAAACCTAAAGGGGTCCGTAAAACACGGCAGCGTGATGTTTTTCCTTAAAATGACTGATGGGAAGACAGGTTTGGGTGGCAGTGTAGGAACCGAGTGCCGCTACAGCGGCAGGAGCAGGCAGGCATCCGTTAGGCAGTTTAAGACGGCAGCAGGGTTTGCGAGCGCCACCTCGCGCGGCGGCGGCGGACGCGCACTCTCTGCTCCGCGCCGCGTCGGCCGGACGTTCACCCTCTGGAGCGGAAAAACGAACAGCGCCGGCGCTGCGCCGGACGCATGACTAAACACCTGGGCGGCGCGCGGGGGCGGGGGCGGCGGTGGAGGCGGCGGCGGCAGGTGCGGAAAGCCGCAGTCACCTGCTGCAGCCTCCCAGCTGACACGCTCTCACCGCCGCTTCCCTCCCCGCAAGGCGCATCGTCCCTAGTCCAGTAGGCATAGGTACAGGCGTAGTGGATACGTTCGTCGTAGCTCTCACGTTGAGTTCTGCGGTTATTTCACGTATTGTCGCTTCTCTGCTCAACGCAAACGCGGATCGTTCAGTGCGGGTTGCCGGCCACTGCGTTGCCAGTGGTGGTATCTACTGCCTGAAACTGTATTTTCAGTGCGATTTGACCATGTGGATCTCGAAATACTGAATCCCCTATAGATTTCTGAACGGGAATGACGCATGCGTCTAGCTCCAACCATCATTCCCTTCGTGCGGCCGAAATCACGTCGATATTTTATTTATTTATTTATTTATTTATTTTTATTTAAGGACAGGCGCCACTATTGATCCTGCAGCTATCAAATATTCATATCCACGGAATATATGACATTAACTGCGAATGGGTAATGCTGAAAATGTGTACGCAGCCGGAATTCCAACCCGGGTCTCCTACTTTCTAGACAGTTGCCCTGACCCCTACACCACTGGGGACACAGCGATCACCGCACCTGCACGGAATCATTCAAGTACGCCTCCCGTCACATATAAATTCTTAACTCCACCCTGTCCACTAGAACTCAAACTCGTAGTTTTTGTAATAAGATTCGTGTAAGACTGTGGCCCTAGGAATGCCTACGCCCGACATCGGCATACTGTGTAAGTTATAATTATACAGGGTGAATCACCTAACACTTGCACCGCAAATATTGCGGAAACGGAAAGTGCAATTTATGTGCGGTTTTCACAGAATGGATTGGTAGTCAGGGGCTCATATTTTTAGCCACCAAACATATTGCAATATTACGTAGAAAGTGTATTTTTTTATACAAACATACAGTTTTTTTAATGTAACAATGGTTCTTTCTATCATGCACTGGAATTTTTGACACCAGCTGTGTTCAAAGAATTTTGAATGACATTTTTATCACATTTAGTTTGGCAGCTACAACCTTGGAAGCGGGGGCTAAGACAGCTTAGCTGACTGGCTGGTGGTCATGAGACAGTGGGCCGTGCTCCAGGGGCTAGCCACTCGGCCAGTGAGCTACGCCATCACAGCTTCCGTCCCCGAAACTTTGAACAGTTGTAGCTGCCAAACTAAACGTGATGAAAATGTCATTTAAAATTCTTTGTACACACCTGGGGTCAGAAATTACAGTGCATGATAGAAACAACCATTGTTACATTAAAAAAACTGTATGTTTGTATAAAAATACACTTTCTAAGTAATATTACAATCTGTTTGCTGGCTAAAAATATGAGCCCCTGACTACCAATCCATTCTGTAAAATCCATACAGCAATTGCACTTCCCGTTTCCGCAACATTTGCGGTGCAAGTGTTAGGTGATTGGTGTCTGTTCTTCCGGACAGATCATATATATATAACTTATACGATATGCCGATGTTGGGCAATGATCCTTTCTTCAGTGCGGAGACACTCCTAGGGCCTTACTCTTAAAGGAATTTATTTAGAAAAACTACGAGTTTGGGCTCTACTGGGCAGGTTAAAGTCGAGAATTTGTATGTGATGGGAGAGGTACTTGCTTAATTTCGTGCAGGTGTGGTGATCACTGTGCCCCCAGTGGTATAGGGTTTAGGGCAACTGCGTAGAAAGCAGGTGACCCCAGTTCGACTCCAGGTCGGCTACATATTTTCTACATTACCCATTCGGAGTTAATGTCATATATTCCGTGAAAATTTTTTACTTGTATCATCGGAGAACGGACGACTGCTGTGCCAACCCACCGCCATTTTATACCTTTGCTTACAAACTCTCGGTTCTTTAGGTTTTCTTGCTAAGAATGACCGTCAATTCAACGGGGAAGGCTGTATTCAAAACACCCTGACCAGTACACGCTGCTATTTTGGTCAAATCTCTTTTCTTTTTTCTTTATGTATAAAGGGAAAGAATTTCTTGCATTGGTACATGATCTTCATTTCTTGCAAATACGAATAAAACCGTCTAGATCTCTAAGATTGACTTGATTTACGTCAATTCGGCAGTTGTCGTTATCAAATCAAAAAATTCGTTGGGCCCGTTGGTCTCAGGGTAAAGCCCGTGCGGTACTTTTCAGTCTGCGTTTTAACCCAGCCTTCATCTCTCAACGATGTGAGGATGCACCAGAAACGAGACCTTGGGTAATTACGCAACATCTTGATGTCTCTAAGATCAGCGCAGCATGGAAAAGCCAGTGGGAAGAATCCTTCGTGTTCAACGGTCATCTGGTTGAAAACCCTCCATGCGAGTTCCAGGTTTCACGTTACCCGGACACCAGTGGAGAATCATCAACCGCATCCGAACAGGACAAACGCACTGCTGTTATCTACAGCACAAATGGGGTTAGGTAACATCTTCCGAATGTGACTGCGAAGCTGCCGTAAAAACAATATATCACATTAAAACTTCCTCGCGGATTAAAACTGTGTGCCGGAATCGGAGTCGAACCTGGGACCTTTGCCTTTCGCGGGCAAGTGCACTTGGCCGCGAAAGGCAAAGTTCCCAGGTTAGAGTCCTGGTTCCGGCACACAATTGTAATCAGCACACACTCCGCTGCAGAGTGTAAGTTTCATTATAATATATCACATTGTTGGTGAATGCACGAAACAAGACTTCAGGCGATCAATAAAAGGTCATCCGCGATGCATCACATGAAGGGCTCAACTTGATCAACGGACTGGACGTAGAAATGTAAGAACGTGTGTAATGTGCACCTAAGTTAGTATAGTACTTTGTACATCCTGTACCTACATATTGCTTGTTATTTCTTAGACTGTGTACACTGAGAATTATGTATTTGACACAAGCTCTGTATCATAAATAAAAATCAGAAACGACACTTGATTCGGGTAGCACGTTAAGCTGTAGTTCCTCTTTACGCGGTTGGATAACGGGCGTAGGTTAGGGACACGCGAATCGCTGAAGTGCCGTCCAATCGACAGATTTGCACTAGGTCACTTAGACACAATATTATTATTATTGAAATAAATGCAATTTGCGATCACTTATGGCTTCACTGTACTAGGTTAAGATGTAATACCAATTTGCGGCGAATGAAAATTTGTGCCCGGCCCAGATTCGAACCCGGGATCTCCTACTTACTAGGCAGACGCGTTGACCACTACGCCACCGAGGGCACAGTGACCAACCCCACTGCAGAGGACTCTTCCCTGCACGTCTCCCGCCACACTCAAATCTCCATTCGCCACGCTGTCCCTTTCCTATTTCCACAGCTTATTTGTTCTGTAATGTTCGCAGCCTGCAACCTATATTCCCGCAACAGGGAGAACAGACCATGAGGTATCGAGACACAATTAATTGTCGGGGGCCGGCCGCGGTGGCCGAGGTGACTGAATCCAGTCACGGTCAGCACGGCCACTACGGTCGGGGGTTCGAATCCCCCCTCGGGCATGGATATTTGTGCCGTCCTAGTTCGTAAGTAGTTTGTAAGTTTTGGGGACTGATGACCCCGTAGTTAAGTCCCATAAGCTTTACAAACATTTGAACATTTGAATTGTCGTGGGCGTGGCGGGAGACGTGCAGGGAAGAGTCCTCTACAGTCGGGTTGGTCACTGTGTTCCCGGTGGCGGAGTGGTCAACGAGTCTGCCCAGTAAGCAGGAGATCCCGGGTTCGAATCTCGGCCGGGCACAAATTTTCATTCGCCGCACATTGGTACTACATTTAAACCTAGAACTTTGAAGCCATTTGATAGCAAATTGCGATTTATTTCATTAAAAATGAACGCTGTAACATCATCAAATATATATATATCCGAATTACGCTGCGCAAGTTCAGAGTATTTTAGATCTGATGATGGCAGATACCGAAACGACCTTATGAATAAAGACAATTTTAACGATTTAGACAGTTTTATTCATACTGGTCAAACTCGTCTTTCCATGGCCGGCGAATTCAAACATTGCCTCGCCAGAAAATATTAGTGAACATTTTCTCTCCGACGAATTTACTGACATGGTCTATCAACCCTAGCCGGCCGCGGTGGCCGAGGGGACTGAGGTGCTCCAGTTACCATCTGCACGGCCACTACGGTCAGGGGTTCGAATGCCCCCTCGGGCATGGATATTTGTGCCGTCCTTAGTCTTAGCTAGCTCGTAAGTAGTTTGTAAGTTTAGGGACTGACGACCCCGTAGTTAAGTCCCATAAGCTATACAAACATTTGAACATTTTTATCAACCCTAGAGGTTTAATGAAACAGCCAGTATAAACGACGCAAAACAAATACACGTGCAGTCTGCGTGGCAGCGGCGCATGCGCATGCGCGCGCGTTTGGCGGCGCCGGCGGTGGCGGAGCGGCTGGAGGGCCTTCCAGGAGCAGATAGCATCGCGGAAGCCGCTGAGAGGACCCGCCCCTCCACCTCCTCTCTCGCTTATCGATGGTTAGCACTGCACTGCAGCACGCTGCAGCGACGCAGCCCCGGGCCGGGAACTTGGCCGACGCCGCCACACTCGGTGCCAGGTGAATTCGCACTCGGTACTGCTGGAAAATGTCTTTTGGCAGCGCTTCGCCCGTTTGGCAAACTTCTCGACTGTGCCAGAAGCTGAAATGCTCTTATATCACAATGGAAAATGAAGAACATAGGGACACGTCTGAACTCGAGGACTCGGAACCACCCGAAACCATGCTTATAATACCACTCGACCGTAAAAAACAACAGTGGCCTGTGTCATTTCTATGTAAAACGCTGCATTCTGTCACAAGTGGCGTTATAATAATAATAATAATAATAAAATATACGAGAGAAACCTTACGTACAAGGGGCATTCAAAAAGAAACGAGCCAGAGGCATAATTACAGAAACCAGTACCTGTATGTTTGAAGTATTGACCATGGCTGTTGAGACTAGACTTGCGCATCATGAGTCACGTTCGGTGTTCTTTTAGTTCATCCGCTCCCAGTGACGGCTGAGCGGTGTGATCTGCGCATGCAGGTGGAGGGAGAAGTTCCCCCACCTAACTGCTTCATGCGCTTGCTGCGTGAGTCGCTAACGATATCACGCAAACCAAAAGAAACAGTTTGTGGATAATTTCTCGCGTTTAAGTTTAGAGTTATCTCTATATCTTGGTCTTATGTAATTTATTAGTCAGATATTGTAGAGTATCTCTTCAGCAGAAGGCAAACACGTGATTTTTAATTCTGCTGCGCGCCCTCTCGCTATTGCCCGTCGGTCTTCGGAAAAGAATCCAACGAACTAAGAAGCGAGATAAGTTTGGCATAAAGGTTCGCGACCGGTAACGCATGTTTTAGTTCGACCGATCGCGCATATCTTATTTCCCGACCGGTAGCTCTCCTTTTAGTTCGCAGCTCGGCCCGCGCTTATCTTATTTCCCGACCGGTAGCTCTCCTTTTAGTTCGCAGCTCGGCCACGTAGTAGGTCGCTCTTTTTAGATCGTCCGCTCTTTTTGGCTTTTGCTACCGCTACTAAAAGAGCTCTTTCTTTTGTTATGACAGCTTTCTTATACGATGATCAGTGTTGGCCAAGCGTGTGCTATTACCCGTATTTTTGGGCAATTAGACATCAAATACTCAAGCAAATAAACCAGTTATTTACACGAATGAGTGATAGAATGATATTCAACTGCTGTGCATACAGAGTACTCGTAGTATTTCATTTTTAAAATGGATTTCTTTATTTATTTAATAGGTCATTGAAGGAACATTACCTACAAATCACGCGATGCTGCGCGCTCTCGCGTCTTCTCGCTGTTCCCCGTCAGTCTTCGGAAAAGGAGCGGACGAATTAAGAGGCGAGGGACTTGCGAACTAGTTCGCGTAGTTCACCTGTGGGAGCGCTCTTCCGAACTAGTACGTTCGCGAACTACACAAGACTAATTGAGAGCCTTGTCCCACTGTGATACAAGGCGGTGGAAGGCTGTCTCGGAAAATTGCCAGGGCTACTATGGGGACCAGTTCCGCATGTAAAGTTGGACGACATCACCTAAGATGAATCCTTTGCCCCTCAGAGCCTTTTAAAGGGACCAAAAATGGCGTAATTACATGGAGAGACGTCAGGACTGTATAGAGGGTGGCCGAGAACCTCCCATTTGAATTTCTGCTGGAGGGCTGCGAATATGTTGGCCATATAAGGCTTTGCATTGTCGTGGAGCAGAATGACCGCACAGGTGAGATTGCCTGGTCGTTTTCATTTGACCTCTTGGCGAAAGGGGTCAGGGTTTGCGAGTAACGCTTGGCATTCACTGTTGTCCCATGCTGCAGGAAGTCTGTCAGAATGCGGCCATCTTGATTATAGAATAACGTCAGTATTACCTTACCTGCACTCGTATGGGTGGCCGTGGCTTTTTTTTTTTTACAAAAAGTCTCTGGCGCAGGTTCGTCATGTCAACTGTATGTGTACTGTGTTGTCGTCATTTTGCACCGCGAAGGCCATACTGTCGTATATACCACCGTAATCAGTGTGTTACGATATTTCAGTGCTATTCATTTTCCACACATGTAGTTAACACCTTGTCCTTTCGTCTGCATATGTCACATTTTCCAACCGGACTGTTGTCTGCAAGAAAAATAAATAGATGCCATGATTTTTATTCGTTTAAATATTTTGTTTGTAAAGTTCAAATGTTTGTAAAGCTTAGGGGACAAACTACTTATGAACTAGCTTATACGAAAGACGGCACAAATATTCATTCCCGTGGTGAGATTCGGACCCCCGAGGGAGAACGGGCTAGCGCATTGTAGCATAGCGCCTCTATGCGCTCGGCCGCTCCGCCGTGGCTTAATGTTTTGTAACGATTGCTTACTAAACTAATGATTCCCTTATTTTTCACACTTGTCTGCATTTGCTTTGTTTGGAATGTAAACTATTATATTCCTCTTGAACACTGAGGGCTTTTCCCGAGTTTGTTTCTGACTCTCTATGCCTAGGTTATCAGCAGTCCATAGGGTACATCATCTACTCCACGGGCTTGTTATGGCTTAATATGAGTTGCTATTCATTCACACAAAAGAGTGAACCTTCCTGGCAGTTTAAAACTCTAGAAGGCTAGGTACTGGCAGATGGGAAGTTGCGAGGATGGACCGTGAGTCATGTCGGGATATCTCAGTCGGTAGAGCGCTTGTCATAGGTCCCTGGTTCGAATCCGGTACCGGCACACAGTTATAATCTGCAAGGAAGTTACATACCAGCGCAAACTTCGCTTCAGAGTAAAAGTTTCATTCTGGAAAAGGCTGTGGCTGAGCCATATCTCCACCATATTCTCTCTTCCGAGAGTGCTAGTCCTGCAAGGTGTACAGGAGAACTTCTGTGAAGTTTGGAAAGTAGGAGGCGATGTACTGGCGGAAGTAAGGCTGTGAGGACGAATTACGAGATAGACAGGTGGTAGATCGCTTGCCCACTGAGACAAAGGTCACAGTTTCGAACCCAGTTGCGGAAGTGCACACTCCGCTGAAGAGTGGAAATATCATTTTGTACGGTGTTCGGGACTTAAATGTAGGGCCGAAAGAAAAGAACAACAATAGCACGAAAACGTGCAACCTTGTTCCATGTCTAGGAAGAAATGGATAGAAATAGGAGAGCATAGCCGTCCAGTTGTCAGTCAGAAGCGTCACGAAGTGTGGTCTGGCGCACGGTCTGCGGCCCGCGCAAAGAAGTGCGAATTCGTGACAACCCCACCCACGGCTGCCTCCATTTGCCGGCAATTGGTGGCTATGTTCCGCTCCGTTATGCCGTCACTCAACGGAGCGCGCCGCACAGCAGGCGCCGCAAGAAGGCGAGGTTTTATGGGGGCTCGGCAGCGGCTGGCAGCTTATGACCGCTGGCCAGGCAGAGCGTGACACGGCGGAACTGATCTCCAGGCAGCGGAAGCTGCGGAGACCAGCAAAAAGCCCGCACCAGCTGTAGGTCACCACATTCCCAGGTCTGCCGGCCTGGGAGAAGCCAGTGAAGCGGACCGGCAGATCTTCGGACCGAAGAGTCAACTTTTAATAACGGGAACTTCGAAGGGTAAGCGGCATCACGTGCCGGTTCATCTACATCTACATCTACATCTACATCGATACTCTGCAAATCACATTTAAGTGCCTGGCAGAGGGTTCATTAACCACCTTCATAACTTTTCTCTACCGTTCCATTCTCTAATAGCGCGCGGGAAGAAAGAACACCTAAATCGTTCCGTTTTCGATCTGATTTCTCTTATTTTATTGGGATGGTCATGTCTCCCTAAGTAGGTGGGTGCTAGCAAAATATTTTCACATTCAGAACTAAAAGTCGGTGATTGAAACTTCGCAAACAGATCACGCCGCAATGAATAACGTCTTTCTTTTAATGATTTCCACCCCAATTCGTGCAACATTTCCGTGACGCTTTCCCCCCCGTAACGTGATAAAACAAAACGAGCTGCCCTTCTCTGAACATTCTCAATATCTTCCGTCAGTCCCACCTGGTGAGGGTCCCACAAGGGGCAACAGTACTCCAAGAGAGGACGCACAAGTGTGATGTAGGCAGTCTCTTTGGTGGAGCTGGTGCATCGTCTAAGCGTTCTGCCAATGAAACGTAACCTTTGGTTCGCCTTCCCCAAAATATTTCCTATGTGTTCTCTCCAGTCAAAGTTGTTCGTAATTGTAACTCCTAGGTATTTGGTAGAATTTACGACCTTAAGGTTTGACTGATTTATCGCGTAATTGAAGTTCAGCGGATTTCTTTTAGTGGTCATGTGTATTACTTCACACTTTTCTTTATTTAGTGTCAATTGCCAATTTTCGCACCAAGTAGAAATTTTGTCTAAATCGCTTTGCAGTTGCTTTTGATCCTCTGTTGACTTCACTAACCGATAAACGACAGCATCATCCGCGAACAGTCTAAGGGAGCTATTCAGATTATCTCCTAAATCGTTTATAAACACGAGGAAGAGTAGGGGACCAATAACGCTTCCCTGTGGAACGCCAGATATCACTTCTGTTTTACTCGATGACTTACCGTCAATTACAACGAACTGTGTCCTTTCTGATAGGAAATCGTGAATCCAATCGCACAATTGGGGAGATATTCCATAAACACGCAATTTCATTAGAAGCCGCTTGTGGGGTACAGTATCAAAAGCCTTCCGGAAATCCAGAAATATGGAATCGATTTGAGATCCCTTGTCGATGGCACTTAACACTTCATGTGAATAAAGGGCAAGCTGTGTTTCGCAAGAGCGATACTTTCTGAATCCGTGCTGACTATTGGTTAATAGGTCGTTCTCTTCGAGGTAGTACATAATATTCGAACAAAGTATATGTTCCAAAATCCTACTGCAAATCGACGTCAATGAGATAGGCCTGTAATTTTGGGGATCACTCCTATTGCCTTTCTTGAATATTGGAGTAATTTGGGCAACTTTCCAGTCTTTGGGTACGGATCTTTCGCTGAGTGATCGGTTGTAAATTATAGCTAAGTACGGAGCTATTTCATCAGCATACTCTGAGAGGAATCTAGTTGGTATACAATCTGGCCCGGAAGATTTATTTTTGTTTAGTGACTTAAGTTGTTTTACTACTCCAGGAACATCTACTTCTAAGTTTCGCATGCTGGCAGCTGTTCTTGGATTGAATACTGGAGTGTTCACTTCGTCTTCTTTGGTGAAAGAATTTCGGAAAGCTGTGTTTAGTAATTCTGCCTTAGCAGTACTGTCGTCGGTAGTATTACCATTGCTATCGCGTAGTGAAGGTATTGTTTGTGTTTTGCCGCTAGTGTACTTCACATATGACCAAAATTTCTTTGGATTTTCTGCAAGATTACGAGACAGGATTTCGTTGTGGAAACAACTATAAGATTCTCGCATTGAAGTCCGCGCTAGGTTGCGAGTTTCAGTAAAAGATTGCCAGGTTCTATTCCAATGCACAGTGTTCAGTGTATGATGGTTTTTCATAACAGCATTTCGCTCACAGTTCTAACATTCGTTTTGGCTACGCACTTTGCTTGCTATTATGACATTTAAAATGTAACCCTTCGCAGTTGGTACTAACAAGGAGATCGCAAGAGTATCGGATTTTTGTATTTCTTTTTTTTTTTCAAATTTATTATACATTACTGGCCATTAAAATTGCTACAACAAGAAGAAATGCAGTTGATAAACGAGTATTCATTGGACAAATATATTGTACTAGAACTGACATGTGATTACATTTTCACGCAATTTGGGTGCATAGATCCTGAGAAATTAGTGCCCAGAACAATCACCTCTGGCCGTAATAACGGCCTTGATACCTCTGGGCATTGAGTGAAACAGAGTTTGGATGGCGTGTACAGGTACAGATGCCCATGCAGCTTCAACACGATACCACAGTTCATCAAGAGTAGCGTTTGGCGTGTTGTAACGAGCCAGTTGCTCTGCCTGAATTGACCAGACTTTTCCAATTGGTGAGAGATCTGGAGAATGTGCTAACCAGGGCAGCAGTCGAACATTTTCCGTATCAAGAAAGGCCCGTACAGGACCTGCAATATGCGGTCGTATATTATCGTGCTCAAATGTAGGGTTTCGCAGGGTTCGAATGAGGGGTAGAGCCACGGGTCGTAACACATTTGAAATGTAACGGCCACTGTTCAAAGTGCCGTTGATGCGAGCAAGAGATAGCCGAGACGTGTAACCAGTGGCACCCCATACCCTCACGCCGGGTGATACACCAGTATGGCGATGACTAATACACGCTTCCAATGTGCGTTCACCCCGATGTCGCCAAACACGGATGAGGCCATCATCATGCTGTAAGCAGAACCTGGATTCATTCGAAAAAATGACGTTTCGCTAATCGTACACCAAAGGTTGAACGTTGCGTACACCATCGCAGACGCTCCTTTCTGTGATGCAGCGTCAAGGGTAAACGTAGCCATGGTGTCCGAGCTGATAGTCCATGCTGCTGCAAACGTCATAGAACTGTTCGTGCAGATGGTTGTTGTCTTGCATACGTTCCCATCTGTTGACTCAGGGATCGAGACGTGCGTGCACGATCCGTTACATCCATGCGGATAAGATGCCTGTCATCACGACTGCTAGTGATACGAGGCCTTAGGGATCCAGCAAGCAGTTCCGAATTGCCCTCCTGACCGCACCGATTCCATATTCTGCTAACAGTCATTGGATCGCGACCAACGCGAGCAACAATGTCGCGATACGATAAACAGCACTCGCGATAGGCTACAATCCGACCTTTATCAAAGTCAGAAACGTGATGGTAGGCATCTCTCCTCCTTGCACGCGGCATCACAACAACGTTTCACCAGGCAATGCCGGTCAACTGTTATTTGTTTGAGAAATCGGTTGGAAACTTTCCTCATGTCAGCAGGTTGTAGGTGTCGCCAGCGGAGCCAACCTGGTGTGGATGCTCTAAAAAGCTAATCATTTGCATATCACAGCATCTTCTTCCTGTCGGTTAAATAAAAAAAATTAAAAATCTGAACTTCGTCTCATAGGCCTCGAAAGGTCTATCGGGTAGCGACCGGTCGCCGTCTCATTCTCCGCCCCAAGGCGTCAGTGGATGCGGTATGGAAGGGAACGTAGTTAGCGCCCCGCACTCCCAGCTTTAATGGCAGTTTTCTTCACCGGGGCCGCTACATCTCACTCAAACGTAGCTCCTCAGTTGGCCTCACAAGGGCTGAGTACACCCCGCATACCAACAGCGCTCGGCAGACCGAGTGTTACCCAGCCAACTGCTAGCCACGACCGACAGTGCTTCACTTCGGTGATCTAATGGGATCCGCTATTTTACGTGAAGTTCAGGCGTAAATTAGTAATCAGCCAAAGCCATTTGATGGAACTCTAAAAAAAATCTTGAGAAAATCAACTTTGAAATTTTGCAAGCTCATTTAAATCCTTGTCATGGTACCAATTACTTGAATAGCAATGAATACTAACAACATCAGCTGTATTTTCATTTTGTTCTTTACTAGCAACCAGATTCGATGTATTATCATGAGACCCTGAAAATAGGGCAAACTGCATTTTGCTGCATTAAAAAACTACAAAATGACTGATGTCGCACAATCATAGAACATAACAGCAAAGGGGATCAACAGGGAAATAATTCAATTCTTTGAGACAAACATTGTCTCATAATATTCAATAACTTTGGTATATTGAAACAATGTTTTTTTCAAGGAAATGAATTACCGTTGACATTTATATCAACTCTGCGTGAGGTGCAAGGTGGGATTGTTCCCATTCACGATCTTTGCTGGGGTGCCATTCTAATATAGGAGAGCCTCGGCAATTTGATACGTATTTCACAGAGAACATTGAGGTAGAATTAAAGTATGTGCTGTGGAGGAAGACGTGCTTTTAAGAGAGTCCCTGTAACCGCATTACCCACAACGCTGCGGTAGGTAAGGGGTTTGCCGGGCGCCGTGGCTCAGCGCCCCGTTGAGGGGGCTAAACGCCGCCTGTAAAAATAAATAAAATAAAATAAAATAAATCTGAGCCAAATATTCAACGAACAGTCAAGATCGAAACAAAACAACGACCGCAAAGCATAGATCTACATGAAGAGTGGTTTAAAGCGTCTGCTTAGTTTGCATGAAGTCCCAGGTTCAAATCCCGGCTCCAGCACAAATTTTAAAACAATACCTCTCATTATATTCAATATCTGTAGTACAATGGAACAATGTTTGTTTCAAGGAATTGAATTAGTGTTGTTCAAATGTTTGTAAGGCTATTGGACTAAACTGCGATGGTAATCAGTCCCTAGAGCAGGCATGGCCAAACACTGCCCCGCGGGTACTGGCGCCTCTGCATCTCAATTCAGAATTCAATACAGGTTTCTAAATATGCTAAACAGCTTAATGGAAATGGTTTTGTTTTTCAAGAAAGATATTTATTTCTGCTAAATACATGAATATTGCGTAATGTGCTTATTTTATTAAAGAATGAAGTTATTGCTTTAGCGAATGAAAAGAGGTAGCAAATATATATTAGTGCTAAATTCCGGATTATATAAGTACTCTACAACATTGCCATTTCCACTTAGTAGCCTCACTATGTTGCAAATAATTCCTTCCTTCCTTTCCTCTTTCAGCGTTTGGCATACAACATTCTCACTCCCACACATGCTGCAGGTATTGCAGTGGTGAGGGAGGTAGTTCCCGTCAAAACGGCTCGCACCCGAAGTGCGCTACCATCTTTTCAGAAGAACTGGGGGAAGATGCACCTAGAAACAATACTTTTTGTTCGTTTTTTATTTGTTTTAACGAAAAATATTTACTTGTAAGAATGAGACTCTATAGCCCTTACATTAAATTATTTTTAAAATAGTATATTTATGATACTAGTTCATTTAAGAAACACTACTGTATATATGGCCGCGGCGGAATAGCCGTGCGCACTGAAGCGCAGTGCACTGGTGCACGCGGCCGTTCGCCGTCGGAGGTTCGAGTCCTCCCTAGGGAATGGGTGTATGTGTTGTCCTTAGCTTAGTTCAACTTAGTTTAAGTAGTTGGTAAGTTGGGGACTAATAAATGTTCAAATATTTGTAGAACTTATGGGACTTAACAACGGGGTCATCAGTCCCTGGGGACTAATAACCAAGCAGTTAAGTCCCACATATTTACAAACATTTGATTTACTATATATATATATATATATATATATATATATATATATATATATATATATATATATATATATATATATATATATGATGAGTTTGCATATACAATACTAATAGAATCAAATTTGGGTCACAAAATTACTAAGTTTTTCTTAGATACGTGTTTTGGACATTTTCTAAAGCTTCGCTTAGTGTTTCTGCCATACAAACACTAATTGTTACCTAAAAATTAAATGGTATGCTTGTTTTACCGTTCTTCGACCACATTACAGAGCTGCGCTTCCTCTGTTACTTGGTTTAAGTTGGATCTGACCGCGGGACAGTCCAGCGCAGAGCAGTGCTGTGCGGTCTCACTCTTTCCGCAACTATCCCTCTCGCTCTGTTGCCGACACTAGTGACACACGGTCGCGGCCGGAGCGGTGAACTATAGTGTACTCCGCCCGCGGATAGGTTGGCCATGCCTGCCCTAGACCTACAAACTACTTAAACTTACACTACGGTCAACACACACACACCAGAGACGACCCGAACCTCCGAGCGACCGCGGCCACCCCCGCGCGGTATCGTTATTCTCTTACGCCTTTTAGTAATGGAACAGTGAACGGAGGAGTGCACTCCTCCACACACTGTCAGGTACATTAATGCGTGTAGATTTAGGTACGCATTTTATTCTGCGTGCATTTGGAAGACGTTGTAGGCTACGAGAGCGACCTGTTTAGGCAGTGACGTTGGTAGGGTGGTGAAGTATGAAAAGCAGACACCGAGTCCGGAACGAGAGGCATCGGTGCTGGAGGCACAGAGGGCAGTTCGCGCGGGCGGAAGCTGCGGAGTGGCCCCGCATTGTTGGCGGCCCTGATGCAGTCGCAATTAGCGGGCGCCTCTCATTTCCTGTCCGCCACTTGCGACACTCTCCCCACAAACCGCTCTGATCTCATAGGCACTGAACCAGACCAGGTAATCTGCGGGTCGCGCCCAAAACAATGGAAACAAAAACTCACATCGCTAATTGGGGAACACACCTCCTCTGTTGTTCGGTCGTGGAGCGATTTCGTTAGCGTCTGAACAGAACCCTCCCCTCTTCGACCTTCTCGCATTGACGAGTTCGTCACCGCGTGAGCACCGTCAGCACACGGAACAAAAAATTAATCACTCTCAGGGGGATACATGCAGTAACATTAAAACTATCGCACCAGTGAGGCAGAAAAGCGCAAACACGAACCTTTTGAAATAGCTATTGTGATATTCGATACGCAAATGATTTAAGTCTGGTGTTGGAAATAAAATTTTTCTACAAATTTAGCTGTTCCAAGACGCTGCTGTGTGAAAATTATTTATTAATCACGACAGACCTGTTTCAGCACAATTGCTATCATCAGATAATATAGACAACAAAACAATAATATTACAATTTTAACGTCATAATATAAGCCAACAACATAGGTACAATAAGCAATTTAACAAACCTATAGTGACAGAGATATTATTAATACCAATGAAGTAGAAGCGATTGTAACCATGTAACATCGCTGACTCAGCTGTCAACATAGCTGTAACCAAGTAACATCGCTGACTGAGCTGCAAAAATAGCTGTCAATCCACGAAAAAAAATTACAAATTATATCCGCAATTATAAGAGCAGTACTAACTGCGTTCACTATTAACAGCTATAAAATGATTAAATCATTATGACAGCAAATAAGACACTGATATTGCAAGGAAGTAAAGACCAATGTACGTAAACATATTGTACCTATGTTGTTGGCTTATATTATCACGTTAAAAATTGTAATATTATTCCTTTATTGTCTATATTATATTCACTGAAACCTGAAAATGGCAAATGTGCTGGAACAGGCCTGTCGTATTTAATAAATAATTTTCATATATCAGGTCTTCGAACAGCTAAATTTCTTATTATGTCGTTATATGACATACATGACGCAGAAGGCCCAGATGAATACAATGTTTTTCTAGCAGTTTTACTTTATGATTAAGTTTAAAGTTTTGACTTGTCTTTTAGATTAAATTTGTAGGCCATTTCAAAACAAAAACACCGAGTTTCGTTTGGTGTGGCAGTGCACCGGGCGAGGAGGCTCAGTGGTGAAACACTGGACTCGTATTCGGGAGGACGGTGGTTCAAATCGACCTCCGGCCATCCAGATTAAGGTTTTCCGTGATAACCCTAAATCACCCCAGGCAAATGCCGGGATGTTTCCTTTGAAAGGCCACGGCCGGTTTCCTTTCCCATTCTTACCCAAAAATCCGAGCGTGAGTTCCGTCTCTAACGTCCATCTGAAGATCCCCTTGTTGGATCGAAGTGATAAATTCAGAGTCTGTATTACACTAATGGTCATTAATATTGCTAAACCAAGAAGAAATGCAGATGATAAATGGGTATTGAGACAAATATATTATACTAGAACTAACATGTGATTACATTTTCACACAATTTGGGTGCATAGAAATCAGTACCCAGAACAACCACGTTTGGCCGTAATAACGCCCTTGATACGCTTGGGCATTGAGTCAAATAGAGCTGGGATGGCGTGTACAGGTACAGATCCCCATGCAGCTTCGTCACGACACCACAGTTCATCAAGAGTAGTGACTGCCGTATTGTGACAAGTCAGTTACTCGGCCACCGTTAATCAGACGTTCAATTGTTGAGAGATCTGGAGAATGTGCTGGCCAGGGTAGCAGTCGAACCTTTGCCGTATCCAGAAACGCCCGTACAGGACCTGCAACATGCGGTCGTACATCATCCAACTGAAATGTAGGGTTTCGCAGTGATCGAATGAAAGGTAGAGCAACGGGTCGTAACACATCTGAAATGTAACGGCCACTGTTCAAATTTCCGTCGATGCGGACAAGAGGTGACCGAGACGTGTATCCAATGCAACCCCATACCATCACGCCGGGTGATACGCCAGTATGGCGATGACGAATCCACGCTTCCAATGTGCGTTCATCACGATGTCGCCAAATACGGATGCGACCATCATGATCGCATCCGGAGTACTGACGTTTTGCCATTCGTGCACCCAGGTTCGTCGTTTTGTACACTAACGCTCCTGTCTGTGATGCAGCGTCAAGGGTAACCTCAGCCATGGTCTCCGAGCTGATAGTCCATGCTGCTGCAAACGTCGTCGAACTGTTCGTGCAGATGGTTGTTGTCTTGCGCCATCTGTTGACTCAGGGATCGAGACGGGCCTGCACGATCCGTTACAGTCATGCGGATAAGACGCCTGTCATGTCGACTGCTAGTGATACGAGGCCGTTGGGATCCAGCGTTCCGTATTGCCCTCCCGAACCCACCGATTCCATGTTCTGCTAACAGTCATTGGATCCCGACGAACGCGAGCAGCAGTGGTGCGATACGAGAAACCGCAATCGCGATAGGCTACAATCCGATCTATATCAAAGTCGGAAGCGTGATGGTACGCATTTCTCCTTCTTACATGAGGCATCACAACAAAGTTTTTTCAGGCAACGCCGGTCAACTGCTAATTGTGTATGAGAAATCGGTTGGAAACTTTCCTCATGTCGGCTTGTTGTAGTTATCGCCACCGGTTCCAACCTTGTGTGAATGCTCTGAAAAGCTAATCATTTGCGTGTCACAACATCTTCTTCCTGTCGGTTAAATTTCGCGTCTGTAGCACGTTATCTTCGTGGTTAGCAATTTTAATGGCCAGAAGTGTAACTTACCATGGAGTTGCATAACGTGCCTATTGTAGTCCGTCTGGACGAAGCAAACAGAAACGCCAAGAGATGCAAACTGGACAGGTTAAAAAATGCAGATAAAGAAACGACGTAGAAGCTAGATTACTGCATCTTCCGCGCTAGGTTCTGTCCAAGCTAGGGAGTAATCGAAGGAAGACATTTGCGAGGTATGTGTTGTTTGAAAGCCGGCCAGTGATTGCCGTTCGAGAAATATGCTCGCGTCAGCACATTTTGCAACAGAGAACAAACAGCACGCGAGGGAAGCGGGTAATGGTGGGAACTCGATGCCGGGGGTAGGAGGTAACGAATACTCGCGGGGCACGGCAGCGCAGCAACAGGTGCGGGCCCTCTCCACTGTGGAGGAAGGAGTTGTCTGCCTGCCTAATGTGTGTGCACAAGCGGAACAGCTACATTAGCTTCCTTCAAAAAGTACACACACAAAAAATTATGTACCAGCTGGTTTTATACATGGGGATAAAAGTTTTCATACTCTCAAAGCAAGCTACAACATAAACACACAGTGTTCCAGGAGGAATCTGTATACGGGGGTTGTAACTTAAATAGTGGCAAAACTGCTGTGGAGAAACTGTGCAATGTAATCTACTATTGTCGCTGATAGACACATTGTTGACATACCTACCTTTACTCCGAGCACATGGACTCACCCGCCCCACGTCACCAGCATACTTACAATCGAAGGAAACACAGTCACTTGTGAGCGAGCGGTCTAACGTAACGGTGTCATTATGTTTCCGAAACAGAAACAGCGGAGTTGGATCAATATTGAAGTTCCAGAGGTCGTATAGCACCACAGTGTCATCAAGGTGTTCAAGAGACATGAAGGGAATCGGCATTACCGTACAGAACGGTGGGAAGTTGGGTAAAAGCCTTGAACGATGGTCGGCAAACTGTGGCAGACATGCATCGGGCAGATCGTCCTAGCGACTCTGAAGAAGACGTGCATACTATTGTCGCGTTAGTGGACAGTGATCGACGCCAGACGATTCTTGAGCCACTCATGCCAGAGCAAGCTGTGGCTGCTCTGTTCGGTCGATGGGACTAGAAAGTACTGTATCATCTACCATACTCCCCGGACTGAAGTCCTTGTGACTTTGATTTGATCCCGAAGATGCAGGAACTGCTTCATGACATTCGCTTGAGAACTGTTCCAGAGATTCAACAGGCAGTAGACCACTCCAATCACCCTGTCCACAGAACAGGCTTCGATAATGGTATACTACGCCTTCCACATTGCTAGCAACTGGTCATATACAATGCTGGTGACTACTTTGAAGGACAGTAACATGTGCTATTGTATAGGTTGTGAAAAAATAATTGCCACTACTTAAGTTCCAACCGTCATATATTTTTTTAAGGCTTTATGTATGTTCCACATCTCCGAAACTACTGGATCGATTTCAATAAAATTGGGTGTACAGAGAGCTTGCAACACGACAAACAGCATCTTGGGTCTATAACCTCCTAGATCTGAGAAGAGCGAAGATGCAGACAAAAACGTATTTTCCAGCCCCTGCCATATAGGCTGTTGTGCACAATCCTTGTGTTGTGTGGGAATGGCATCAGCCTGACTTATCGACCTGGTCTCCAAGCCAGTATACATATAAGGGGCAAGAAACAGTGAGAGAAGTGGAGAACGAGATGGCCAGAACGGATGATGAGGTGGAAGGAAGAGGTGTTGGACAGACAGAAAGGAGGCATCAGGAGATGAACAGAGAGAATGATCTGGGACATGGGGTGTCAAAAATGGCCAGAGAAAGGCGAGGGGAGGTGACATACTGTTAAAAATTTATATAATGGCCTAAATTAATAGATTTAATATGGCAACTTTTTAATTATGGATCCGTCCGGTCTGTTATTGATATCAAGAAGTTCGTAATATTACTGGCAACGCGAATCTGTGGTCGGAATAAGATAATTAATTTTATTTTCCTCTCTTTCTTTGTTGTGGTACAGTTGTTGCGGCCGTGTATTGTGTGTCTTCAAAATATCTCTGCGTTACACTCATATAGGTGGTTACGCCCATATTCTTGATCACTACAATTTCTGTTAGGTTTCCTGTTCGACAAAGACATTTAACTATAATTCGCTATGCCTTCAGTAAAACACGTAAGTTGAAAATAACAGATCTTCGATATTTCATATTGTGGATCTAAATTCATAGTTAGTACTTTCAAGCTGTGTTGCTGTTCGCACAAATAATCAGTCCACGCTTCACAGCTTTTCTCATCAGTTCTGATAATAGTGCTCCGCTCTTCTTTTGCAGCTGAGTTTTTCGCAGAGGAAGTGGTTTCGCTTGAATAGATTGAAACGTAGAGTCTTCTTCGAGGATGCCCATCGTTATATTCATCGTGGATTCTAATGTTGCATTCTGTCAAGTGACTGGTTCACAAATTTGACAGTAGTCGTCAACGCATTGATTGAAACTTCCTAGCAGATTAAAACGGTCTGCCGAACAGGGATTCGAAACTAAGACCTTTGCTTTTCCAGCATACAGTTGTAGTCTGCTAGGAAGTTTCATATCAGGTAACACTCAGCTGAAGAGTTAAAATATCATTCTGGAACGCTATACTTGATTTCTTTATTGTTACAGATTGCTGTAGCTTTATTCCTTCAATTCATACTCACCGGCTAACTTTTTAGTGAGTACGCTAAGAATCTCGGTGTCGTACTCACGCGCTGACATATCGTTATCATTATCGTCGTCATCACCATCAACAACAACAACACTTGACATTTGCTCCTCATTTTCGTTACAAAATTCAGTGATGCAGTAGCGTTTCAGCAACAACTACTGATCACGTCAACATACCAGACCAATGACAAGTTGTAACGGATAAATGTTCCTACCCATTTCAGTCCTACATCACTATTAGTGTGGAGAATAATAGTTCGTTAAGACTATTCGAACAATCACGTAGTTCTATGAATCTACTACACCAGACATTTATGTTCTGCACGCTTTGCAGCAGTCGTGCATTGCTACATTAACGCTTGTTTCGCAGAGCTTGTATTTTAGTTTGAAAAACTAGTTTGCCAGCACGAATTGCCGCTAAACAGTGCTCTACACTTTGTAATAGATGTACCGTGACGACTAACTTCGTTGTGAGCGTGATGCATCCAACGAAAAAGCAGAGTTAGCAGCAGAAACAGGTTATACCACTCCGCGAGTAATAAATTGCCTTTGCCGCTCTTCATACAGTGCCATGTCCACTACAAATTACCACACAGCACTCAGCAGTTCACACCTTATTATTCCATTTCATTGCTATTTTCTGTCCACGTTCCCTCATCAGAAACATACTCGGGTTTTTCGTGAGACTGCCGCGGTGGCCGAGGGGCCTGAGGCGCTCCAGTCACGGTCTGCACGGCCACTACGGTCGGGGGTTCGAATTCCCCCTCGGGCATGGATATTTGTGCCGTCCTTAGTATTAGCTAGTTTCTAAGTAGTTTGTAAGTTTAGGGACTGATGACCCCGTAGTTAAGTCCCATAAGCTATACAAACATTTGAATTTTCTTTTTCGCGATTCGCGGGGAATTCTGAGTTAGAATACAGAACAATTGATTATTGATATGAAATATCCGAATCAAATATGCGTAATATCAACTAAACTGGCGTGAATTATGGGAAAACGTTGTATGTTTTATTCATTTTTTTTCTTTTTTCCCATTAACTTTCCGTGTTGTTATATTAGTGTTTTACATAATTCTTCCTCGTTACTGTCTTTTGTTGATTAAAGCATTACTGAAGTTGTTAAAATCTTATGCATAATCAGCTTTTTCATTACGCTCTAGTCTTTTACGTTCATAGACATTTTCCGGTACGAGGATTTAAAATTTTAGGTGATTATTAAAAGGTACAGCTATATTCATATTCTGCGTTGTTTGGTTTCTCTTCATTACGCTATTATGGATGTATTTTAGGGGCGTACTGCTGTAACTTAAGATTACACGCGGGAATGTGGAATGGCCGAGTGGACTAAAGCCACAAGTCACGAATTGCATGCCCCCCCCCCTTCTCGGGCATTGGTGTGTTTATTGTTCTTAGCATAAATTACTTTAAGTTAGTTAAAGTAGTTTGTAAGTCTAGGGACCGATGACCTCGGCAGTTTAATCCCTTACGTATATAAATATTTCTTTATGAATCTCAAAACATGGATAAAATGATGGTTATCTAATAATTATGAAGGACTAAGCGCGTTAGTAGGCGTAGAAATAGATGAAAGAGTTCTCCGAATTAGTAGTGCAAATGAAAAAAGAGAAACAGTTTCAGTTCTGCAATGAAATTCATTTAGTAATTACGGGCATATTCTAAAGAAATCGTAAGAGGACGAGGTTTACTTGGAACAAGCCTGCAGGTAAAGAAGATTTCAGGTAGTTTACATTATGTTGAACCAGAAATTTTGAAATCAAGTACTGGTTTGTAAGGCGTAAAATTTAATGAGAAAGATTAGCTAGCTCGGGTGAATAAGAATGGATATCTCTATACGAGACAGTGAGAAGATGAATAGAAAAACATAGGTACAAGGAAGATAACTACAAACAGACCTTGGGTAACAGATAACATACTTTAATGGATCGACGAAACATTGAAGAACAAAAAGTTTAAAGGAACTCAGACACAACGCGGATTAAGTCAGGTAATAAGTTAGTAGAGGGAAGCTTAGGACAAATGCCTGCAGGATTATGTGAGGAAGTGAAAAAAAGAAAAGGCCGTCAGAATTATTGACTAAAAGTGAGAGCGCCAACCTTAAGATTGCAAAGGGAATTACGCTGTTAAGGGTACATGAGAGAACGATGGGAGCAAAGAGTGAAGACCAAATTCTACGTCTAGATCGTTAGTCTGCAAGTCACAGTAAAGCGCCTGGCAAGGAGTCCATCGATCCAATTTCACACTATTTATCTACCATTCCAGTCTCGAATAGCACGCGTGAAGAACGAACACTTGGATCACTCTATTCGGGCTCTGATCTCTTTTATTCTGTTCTTATGATCTTTTATCTTATTGCCTTTTTGAAGATCGATGTGAGCTGTGCACCTTTCCAGTTTTGGATACAGACCCTGCTTTGAGCAAGCGATTGTATATGACTGTTAAGAGGGAGCATTAGCGTACCCTGATAAGAACGTAATCGATATTCAATGTGGACAAGAATAGATTTAAACCGCTGCACTACTCCTATGATATTTTTTTCTATGTTACTCGTGTTAAGCGGCGTTTTTAATTCGAAAACTGGAATACTGATTTTGTATTATATGTTGAAGGTATGAAAAAAAGCTGTGTTTAGTAACTCTGCTTTAGCATCACTGTGCCGGCCGCGGTGGGCGAGGGGACTGAGGCGCTCCAGTCACGGTCTGTACGGTCACTACGGTCGGGGGTTCGATCCCCCCTCGGGCATGGATATTTCTGCCGTCCTAGTTCGTAAGTAGTTCATAAGTAGTTTGTAAGTTTAGGGACTGATGACCCCGTAGTTAAGTCCCATAAGCTTTACAAACATTGCTATCGCGTAGTGAAGATCTTCTCGGTGCTTGCCCCTAGTATACTTCACATTGAAGCATGCTGAGAGGGAGGAATACTCCGATGGCATGACAGACAAAAATATGGTCGATGTGGAAGATATGCGATCAAGATATTACTTAGAGCAAGACGTGTTAATAGTCTTAGATATTTCAGACTCAATATAAATGACGCTCTAAAACTAAGCAAACTGCTTCATCTCATATATAATGACAAAAAAAAATTACATTGACAGACTGTTCCGTCGGATATAGGTAGAATACTTGATACATTATTAATCTGACACAAAACGACAATTGTGTAAATCCATAATGTAAAATGCTCCCATTACAAGGCGAATATGTCTGAGAACTAGTTTCTCGTCTGTTTGGTAGCTTCAAAACTATTTAAATCAAACCAAATTGACAAATCGCGCATATATGTGCATTACAGAGTTTCTAGGGATTCATTACACTGTACACATGGTATAATGTCATCCAGCACAGCATGAATCATGTAGTAAAACTGGCGCGCTTCAAAACCCATACACAGAAACAGAGCTTTTGGCGGTAAAATGAAATCCGAACTGTGTATATATGAATGGTGCCATTATCTGAGCATTAATTTCAACCCGATTAACATGAATGCATTGGCAGAATTAGCCTGGACATTAGCTCCGCTTCGTTATTCAACAACAGTGTGCTATGTTTAGCTCGACTTTAAAGCATCATCTCGGCAACGGATAATCGTTATTGGATTTTTTTTTTTTTTTTTTTTTTAAAACTCATTTCTAAATTTATTCCTTTATTTACCTTCATGCAAAGTTTGTATCGACTGGCACAAGTTTAAAGGAAAGCAATAATACGCTTCTAAAACTTCCAATGAGAACAATTTTTGCCCCTAAAAGCCGAATAAAATCTGGATGTTGCACATAAAAATGGAGCCTTTAATCCCAAATCACTTCCTTTAAAAAAGGAATTAATCGATTTGTATATTTTGCCTCACCGCCAGCTTTCGTTCGTCGTTCAAACATCGCTTATACAAGGTGTTTCTTACTAATGTTTAAAAACCTCAGAAGCAACCTACACTACGGTGAGACAAGTAATTTAATGTAAGATATATGTAGCCGCGAATGTCGGGAAATATCGCCAAAGCGTAAAGCTAATGTTAATAGACTACGTACCGCACCACAGCTGCTGTTGCGTTGCGGGGCTTTCGATACTACTGAATAAATTATACTTCAACACAAACATTTAACCACAGTCTAACACACAGTCGCGACACTCACTGCTGTGAAAGTTGCTACCAACTGACAGTTGCAACGACACTAGCACTCCTGGTGGTGGGGAAGTCGCCGAAGGAGTAACGTTTGTTTATAAATATTTGTGTACGCAATTAACGAAATACTTAGCATAATTTCTGCGTTGCAATCATTAGTAAAACATTAAGAGACGTACATAATACTGTAATTAATGTATAACAGTCGAATTTAACTGATTCAGTGGTATAAAGAATAAATTCGTCATGAATAAATACTTATTAATATGTTGATATTTGCAGCTTATTCCGAAAAAAGTAAGTAGAATATAAACATAAGAGAAACATAAATTTCCATTATGGTCTTTTCTTACAATGACATGCAGTTGTTTGACGTGTCCCAATTCGGGTGAGGAGTCTAATGATTCGTACCTCTTTACACTTCGCTCGTCTTTCACATACTCGCATATTCTTTTGAGTGTGATTACTACAGCTTAAATAGCCATTTTTATTATTCTTGCCGTTTGTGGTTCTGCTGTGGCAACAATTGTGGAATTGGGTTCTTGGAAAACAGTTTGATTCCTTTTGCCGTTTTATTACCAAGTCTGTGACGTTTTTCTTTCAGCTACAGCTGTAGAGGTTGATTTGGTACGTTAAAAACTGTAGTTATTGCATTCTATAAACGTTTCCTCCGTTTCACCCTCACCGATTTTACTGCAGTTGTAATGAGGAAACGTTAACGTTCCTCAATAGAAAAGCGCGACATCTTTCTGCCGAACGGTAGGTCTTTGGGTTTCCTAGCCACTTTCCTATTTTTAATAGAAAATGAAATTATTCAGTGAAAGTCGATAGGTTATAAGACAATTGTAAATAAACTGCCATGTAATGTGCCGTTTCGTACCTTGTGAGGGAGTTCAGAAAACCTTAGAAAGACAAATGTGGAGTAATTTTTAAGTTATCGCCTACTTTTAATGGTACTACATACGTTTCCTAATGTAAAAACTATGTTAAAATCAATATAAACGATACTACTTCCACTCGCCCAATATCGTATTCAGAAATGTAGGTTGCCGGCCGCTTGGAGCGCTGCTGTCGCAGTATATAACAAAATTCTGAGGGAGTGGCATGACTTTATATCTTAGACTGTGATAGAACTGTCTTACGCAGTGAAAGAAACTTACCTACCAACCGCAAGACTCCCACCGTGAGCGCCATGCATTAAAGTCGCGCACGTAGGCGATGAGTTACACCGATGTGAATACTTGCTTTGGACTCGGATGATAGGTTCGACAGACCGCATGGTCATACGCTGAACGTGCGATGAGGCATGTCAACTGTTGACGTCACAAATTCAACATTAATGAATGGTACCCGGGAGGATGGGACTCATCGACATCATATGAGTTTTTCGGGAGAATCATTTGAAATCTGTAAATTCTGTGTTTAACCTGTGTTTTACAGAATGTTCGTGTGTCATTTACTCCACTAGGAAACCGTTTCCTCACAATAACAGGTAGTTCATATTACAGTACACATTGACAGAAACTGGTGGCATTCAAATCGGCAATTGAGAAGAAAATGACGATGAGCCACTTCTTTCAGTTTACCCTCCGTTTGTTATCCCTTTTTTGGGGGTATTTCCCAACATTTGCGCCCATGTGTCAAATTCCTTCTTTCAACGGAGTCTAAGATGCTTCAGATTTTTTACATGTCAAAAAGAAACATCCTGTATACTGTAACGTAGCTACTGTGAGATAGATGTTCTGTTAGTGCTACCAATGCGTCCTGGTCAGCGCTAAACTAAAAGGTTTCATCTGCATCTACTACATTGGTACTCTGCAGATCAAATGTGTCTGGCTCAAATAGGATACTCGCTGGAAAAGGAACCGAGTACCAAGAACAATAAATTACTATTCTGTACTCGGCATTGCCAAACATATTTATTGGTAACTAGCTACACTTAAGAGGGCGCATTAGGGGATCATGGAGAAATATCAAACACAGTGTACGTAAGGTAACGTGTTTTATTTAGATATTGGTTGCAATTGTAATATATGTGTGATACAGGTCGATATTTTCCTGCCTTAACTCTTTACTTCAGGTTTACATGGCATTTACTTAGAGCGAGGCACCATGGGGCTACCACAGTAATGAATAGTCATTCTCGTTTCCTTCTAATATGGCGTGTGATCATCTCGGACGGCCACTACAGTTGTACACCTGCATGGCATGGACAGTAGAAGGGATATTTGAGAATTCTTCGATGAGTGCTATAGCTAGCTCTGCAACCGTTATGGGAGGGGCTAGCTGGGAAGTGCATCCCAGACATGCTCAATAGGGTTCAAGGCCGGTGAAAAGGCTGACCACACCATTCGTTTGCTTCCCTCAGCTTCAAGCATGTTGTACACCAGTGCAGCTCTGTGGGGACGAGCGTTATCGTCCACCAGAAGGAACCCATCTCCTATGGCACCAGCTTAGGGCACAGCAATCGGTCGAAGGATCTCGTCTCGATACTTCTGAGCAGTCAAAGCGCCATTCTGAACGGCATAGAGGTCCGTACGTCCGGCAATACTGACTCCTCCGATACCATTCGTCCACCACCATGATGTGACGTTTCCTGCACGTAGACGGGATTGTTCCGAGTTTCACGCTCTCTGCGTCTAATCTGCTAGCAGAATCAGGCGCCATTCGTTACGACTTCAATCCTGGTGTTTCTCCGCGTAGGTGCTGTGGTCTAAGCGGTATCGTGGTTTTAATGGAACACACACCATAAACCACCGCTGGTAGATACCACATTGCCGAAGGCGAATTCCGACTGTTCGTGTTGATATTGCGAGTCATGTTGCTCTCTGGAGGGTGCGTTGCAGTTGAGTTGCATTCTCTTGTTTCGACGGGCTGTTAACTGGAGATAACGGTCATCTCTTGCTGATGTTACCCGTGGACGACTGTGGCCCTTCCCTTCTTTCAACGGTTCCTGTTGTCTGAAATCACACCCAGGCCATGGAAATTATACTTTGTGACATTCCAAGAGCTGCAGCCACCTTGCTCTGTCTCTATCCCCGAGCGGTGTAAAGCGTCTCGCTGCGGAGCGCGCGGTTGCTCGCCGTGGAGGTTCGAGGCCTCCCTGGGGCATGGGTGTGTGTGTTTGTCCGTAGGTTAGTTTACCTAGGTTTAAGTAGTTTGTAAGCTACGGACTGATGACCACGCAGTTTGGTCCGATATATTTACAAACATTTGAACTTTTTTGTCTCTATCCCGCCTCCAACCTTCCTATCGCTCTCCAAGATATAGCTTCGGGTAAGTCACGTTGTTGTTGCTTTGCACTACCTGCTCATTACACTATTTGCGTGTATTATTCGATTAGTATGGTACAGACAAGTCAACACTAACCCCCCTTCCTTTCTCTTTTTACCACTATCTCGGTTGTCGTAATGTTGTTGCCTCCACACCGTAGAACCCTTTTAGTTCATTCTGGCAATGACAATACTTCAGAACCTAGATATCTCAGCTAATTCCATAATTGTTTTGACAGGTGAAAGTTATACCAAACAGAAGAAAAAATAATACGGTTAAAGCTGTCTCATGTGGACAGTAATAGGACATTACCCGCAATTTGAATTCATGACGAATTATAAAAGCGCTGGCTGTCTCCTGCCAACTAGGAGCCGGATAAAAAACGACGCGCGTGGATGGAGTCTGCTAGCAGTGACGGGGAGGCGGAAATGCAGCAGATATGCGCTGTCAGTAGCAGGCAGCTGTCCTCATCCGCTGTCACCAGAGATAATTGAACTCGCGCTGCCCAACCGGCAGCCATGTTGTGCTCAGGACTCACCTAGCAGCTGTCTGACCACCACTGACACAACTCGAGTTTCCAGTGCCCGGCAATAAAGGTGCGAGCGGTAATCATGCCGGTCTCGGGACACCCTTTCTGGATGTTAAATCCACACCTGCCATCATAAACGCCATAGCAAGAAGGGAAAAAGATATCACAGACAAATTTAACTAGGAGATAACACGTTATAAAACTAAGGTCCGGTTCGTCATCTGTCGTTAATCTTCTCGTTAGTAAACGAGCAGATGCCTTTAACGTCCAGTTAAATGTTATCATTAAGTGCATTGCGTTTGTCATTGCCACATACCCCTCTCGTTTGCTAACCTCGATAAAACGAAAAAAAAAAAATGTTCAAATGTTTGTAGAGTCTATGGGACTTAACTACGGGGACATCAGTCCCTAAACTTACAAACTACTTATGAACTAGCTACAACTAAGGACGGCACAAATATCCATGCCCGAGGGGGGGATTCGAACCCCCGACCGTAGAGGCCGTGCAGACCGTGACTGAAGCGCCTCAATCCCCTCGGCCACCGCAGCCGGCTCGATAAAACGAGAAGGTACGTTACATTTCTACTATGTCGGCAATAGAAACAAATGAAAGTGCTGCCTGAATAAAAAGCTGTTCGCCACATTTGACTAGCTGGGAAGAGGTTAGCAGACAGTTGTGATTTGGCGCTGTGGGAAGCAAGCGTGAAAGAAGCTCAAATTTTACAAGAAGTGAGTGCGAGAGTCTTGTGTCCTTAATAGAGAAATGTAAGGACACATTGGATTATAAAACAACGACTCTACGACATGGAACACAGACATAATGTATTCTGTAGGTTACGTATAATCTCTCGGCCAGCAGTAGAAGATCTGGATATCTGAAGTGAAGGAATAAAAACTAACAGAAAGCCCACTAACTTCTGTCGGGCGAGAACATAACGCCTATTCTGATTGCATTAAGAAGAGAGGTGGAAATAAAGTAACTCAATCACACCGTTGGTAAACTCCAAAGGTATGGGAGGACTACAGGCTCCAACACTTCAGAAACGTGACGCTGGCTGGTTGGGGTACCGACAGTGTGTATATTCAAAACCGCACCATACCATACTAGAGGGTGCAACGCCATTACGTTAACGGTGTCTCACCACGGTGGCTCCAAGACCTTAATGCGACCATCGCGCTGAAGTAGGCTGGATCAGGATTGGAACGTATGCTTATTACCAGTGAACCGATGAATCCTAATTCTGCCTGCACCACCATGACAGTCGCATTAGATTTCTCCCCCGTTTCTCAAATTCCGTTCAGCATCTTGTAATTGCTTATTTGGTCTAACGATCTGTCTACAGCATTCTTCTGTACTGCCACACTTCAGGAGCTTCTCTTGTCTTCTTGCCTGGACTATTTATCGCCCATGTTTCACTTCCATACTAGACTAAACTCAGAACTGTAGACCAGCGTTTTTAGCCTTTTCGAATATGCGATCCCCTTCTAGAAAAAAAATAATAATAATGAAATAAACATTCTGGCGACACACACCCAAATAAAAATATTTCAGCGACCCCACCCCCTTCTCACGAAACATAACAAAACTGTGACACCTCAAACGAAGCAAATTTAATGTTCCTTGATTTGCTACAGCTTTATTTTAAAATGTTGGACGAATTTTGTATTTATCGGAATGGAACAAATTATCGTATTTTATATGATTTCAGAAAAAAACTATTTTCATCAACTAGTGTTCCACATTTCACGCAAAACTAAGAAGCGAATTATGCTCAATAAAAGAGGTCCGACTCTCTAGACAATTTGTGAAGAAGATCTTTTTTTCGGAATTTTCCGGAATTAATTATTGTTTCGTGTTCTTTTACCTATCGATAGGTCTCTAAAAACAGTATTCAGGCTTTGCGCGTATTCATCATTAACACACTGTGTTATGAAACAATCTGTGATGTATTCAATTGCCGCGTCTGATTAGCCGTGCGCACTGGGGCGCCGTGCGCGGCTGTTCGCCGTCGGGGGTTCGAGTCCCCCGTCGGGCATGGGTGTTTGTGTTGTCCTTAGGTTATTTTACCTTACGGACTAATAACCCAGCAGTTGAATCTGATAAATTTACAAACATTTGAACATTTTTTATTAATACAGAATTCCGTAATTTTAACTTTAAATAAATTTCACTTAGGCATCGTTTTTGTATTACTGAACACTCAGTTGTTTTATGGTGCAAGTACTTCCTCTTGTGACTGCGACACCCCAGCAGGACTTTGCGACCCCTGGCGGCCGCGACCCACAAGTTGAAAAACACTGGTGTAGGCAAACACCTTCAGAGGAGACTCCCAACATCTCTATTTATGTTCAATTCCAACAAATTACTCTCTTTCCTAAGACCTGATGTTTCTACTAGCATTCTTCTTTTTTATATCTGTTCTACTTCGGTGATCATCAACTATGATTTAAGAAAGAAACTAATCATCTTTTATTGTTTTTCTTCCTTATATATTTATTTCATATTACTAGTTTCCAACTAAGTGGCCATCAATTCCATATGACCGTTTACTCTTGAGAGAGTTTATTATTTTCCTAATTTCTGAAGGTGAGGTGGGCGGAATTTCAATTGTATCAAATTGTGTGGGTATGGCCTCTTCCATTAATTGCCTTGCTCCTTCTAATGAACATTTAGATCCTATTTTCTCCACAACATTTAAAAAGTAATCATTAAAAATGTTTACAACTTCTGACTTTTTGTTAAAAAAGTTTTCATTTGTTTTGATGGTAATACCCTCTTCCTCTGCTCTTGGTTGCCCTGTCTCCCTTTTAATAATATTCCAAATTGTTTTAATTTTATTATCAGAGGAGCTAATCTCAGACATGATGCACATGCTTCTTGATTTTTAATAACTTTTCTTAATGTAGCACAGTAGCTTTTATAATATTTTATAGTTTCTGGGTTATTACTCTTTCTTGCGGACAGATATAGTTCCCTTTTTCGGTTACACGATATTTTTATTCCTTTAGTAAGCCATGGTTTTTTGCATGGTTTCTTAGAATTAAATTTTACTAATTTCTTGGTGAAACAGTTATCAAATACCCTTACAAATGTATCGTGAAATAAATTATATTTTAAATTAACATCAGGTTCCTTGTAAACCTCATCCCAGTCTAACTGCTGTAGACTTTCTTTGAAATTTTTAGTTGTTAAATCATTAATCGAGCGCACAATTCTGGTGGACTGTTTCGAATAACTGAACGGAGCTATTTCATATACTGTTACTAGCTGTGCACCATGATCCGAAAGACCATTCTCAATGGGACAAGCATTTATGTTGTTAAACTTATCTTGGTCTATAAAAAAGTTATCTATCAATGTACTGCTGTCCTTTACTACCCGAGTAGGAAAATCAATAACGGATGTCAGTTTGAATGAGCCAAGTAAAACTTCCAGGTCTTTCTTCCTATTACACTTTTTCAGTGAATCTGCATTGAAATCACCACAAATAATAATTTGCTTCCCCCTATCTGACAGATAGCACAACAAGGCATCCAAGTTTTCCAGAAATAACTGAAATTTCCCTGAAGGGGACTTATATACTGTTACAATTATAAGATAATCATCATTAAGTTTAAGCTGGCAGGCACATGCTTCAATATGCTGCTCTACACAAAACTTTTTTGTTTCTAAATTTTTTACACTGTGATAGCTTTCAGCATATATGGCAACTCCTCCTCTTATCTTATTATCTCTACTTACATTTGAGACTAATTTATATCCACTGACATTCACATTTTCCATACCGGTGACAATGTGATGCTCAGACAGGCATAGTATATCTATTACATTATCAGTTTCTATACCACCTAAACAAACTAAAAGCTCATCTATTTTATTCTTTAGTCCCCCAATATTCTGGTGAAAAATGCTAACATTATTTTTTACTTTACTTTTCTGAGATATATTTGATTTTTCAAATTTTTTGGACCTGCCTGCCTGAGCTTCTCACTGGACACTGATCGTAGCCTAAAAAAGAAGTACCTTCATGAATTGCAGTGTCCCCCCTTAAGGATTTTGCTATCTCATTCATTCCTACTATGACAATGTAGCTGATGTGAAAAATGCCAAGTTGCACCGTGTTTTGGAATCCACGTTGAATTGTAGGTACTTCTGTAACAGGCTGGGTAAGTCAGTTCATAGGTCATAGGAAGGCAAGGACACACCACCGCCAAACAGGACCACTAGTAAATCACTCCAGGTTGATAATTGCTTTTGTAATGCCTCTAAAAAGGAAGTTGTATTATTTAAAAATGCTAAAAATTGAAATCGTTATTTTCTCCGATCTATTCCTTTCTAGCTCAATGAATTGAAAACAATACTCTCTCACCCGAATGAACTTTCTTTTATAGTTCGTCTTCTGATGAGGTCTGACTACATTTACCTTCTACTATTTATATGAATTTGATTCAAGTGAATTTACCTGGGCATTTGGTTGCGTTAAGACAGCGTTTAAACACGTAAAGGAATTCATCATCCAGTGTAGCCTACGGAAAAATATCGAACTTCGTAGGTTAATAATAAACAACGTAGACTCTCATGTAACATTCTGAAATTACTGATGGTCGGAAACGCCAGTCTACAACAAGCGTTGGCCAATACAGTTGCAAAGGGCAAAAATATTTATAACAGTGATTCCAGTTCAAAAGGTGACTTAGGATGCAGGAATTACTTGAACGATAATAAGGTTTCTTTTACGTTCGTATTATTGAAATAAAACAGTTAACACTTATCGAAGAATTCCATGTATCTAGTCAAAAGGTCGAACAGAAAGAGAGACACGGAATCAAGCATCATAATGTTATAATCACTACATGAAAAACCATCCCGAAGCGACATTGAACATAACGAAATAGTTTATTTGTATCAGGTAACTTTTCTTAATGCCACGTTATCTTAGGCACTTTTCCAATATCTCTGAAGCTTCACACTTTTTATGTGACATACGTAATAGTAAAATACGGAGCTGGCATAGCACTAAGGATGCTGGAACTGTTCCTTTCTATCTATGTGGTGGAGGAGGAGAAAGAAGACGTTGAAAGACGACTCTGTACAGAAAACTAATCACAAGAGTGGAACTGATTGTTCAGTTTACGAAACATTCTGCCCTCATAAAGGAGCACTAATCTACGCTCAGTAGCGCTATACGAGATGATTTCAAAGGACTCCGAAAGTGCACTCAAGTCGCAGTGGAATTTACGAAAATCAATACTGCAGTCATTAATTTGCATTTGCTTAACACCTTCTGCGATTATTCGTTGGGGAAAAATTCTAACAGCTCTTTAGAAATTAGACACATGTTCTATCGAATGTTCTATTCAACTTTCCTACACTACCAGCTCCTACTAAAATTACGTATCTTCCTGAAACACCGAATCAAATGTTCAAATGTTTGTGTAGCTTATGGGACTTAACTACGGGGTTATCAGTCCCTAAGCTTACAAACTACTTATGAACTAACTAACACTAAGGACGGCACAAATATCCATGCCCGAGGGGACCGTAGTGGCAGTGCAGACCGTGACTGGAGCGCCTCAGTACCCTCGGCCACCAAGGCCGGCTCTGAAACACCCAGCAAATGGCTGCAGTATAAATTGTGTATAAAAACGTAGAGATATCTTCACGAAGTACAATATTTTTAGAATGTCATTTCCGAGAAAAACTTGACGGAGAAGTTGTAACAAATTATTACTCAGTAGTGAAAAGTAGGCCCCCTTAATGCGTGCTCTTCCGCGTCGTGTGGGCGTGCGCCTGATTTGCGGCTAACCGCAGCACGGCGTTTTAACAGCTGCGGCCAGTCCGGGAATGCTCGTATTGCACGCACTGTGCGTTACGAAACGCCCACTCGCCCTTGGCAAGAGTTTGTATTCAACGCCAAATTCATTCCGTTGCTGGTTTCCTGCTTGAATTCCGCTCTGAGCGTCATTTTACGTTATTAGCGGCGTACATAACGCTTCTTCTTATATGTACGTATTACAAAAACAAAATCGTCCCGCCGCTTTTTGTCTACCTGTCCTCGATAAACTGAAAACCTACAGAACAGATTTTTATACGTTTTTCACCAATGGATTATGTGATTCACAGGGGAGATTCAGGTGTATAATTCACTAAGGTGTGTGGCGAGTAAATATCCGCGAAAGATGGCGACAAAAACTCTTACAAAAGCAATATATTCTGTGACTTACGAATATTACCGTACATGTGACAATACGGTTATTGTTTCATAATGCGTAGGATGAATTTGAGGCACCTTATAACCTCACAAACTTGATCGATGCATCAGGCTGATAATACACTACGATAGAAAAAAATGTTGGCTTATACGAGGGGTGTTCAAATGATAGGTACGAAAAGTCTTAACAACCACACCTGTCGAAATTTGAATATGCCGCTTTGGGATAACGAAGTGCGACGTCTAGGGTCACGAATCATGCGTGGCCACCTCCCTCTAAAAAGTTCAAGGCTGTGCCCTCAGCAGGCAAGGTGATGCACGCCGTCTTTTTCGACGTCCGAGGTCCGTTAGTCATCGAATATCATGAGCACGGAAAAACGATTAACAGTGACGTGTACTGTGAGACACTCCGTAGCCTACGCAAGAGCAGACGGCCTGTGCTGCTCACGGAAAGAGTGGTTCTGCTCCCTAACAACGCGCGTCCACACATCTCCAGGGTCACACATAGTGTTCTGGCCAAGTTCAAGTGGGAACAACTTGAGAATGTTCTACCGGCTACCCCACATTCACGGTACATTCGTGAATTAGTCGTGTAGGAAAATCCCCACCTCATCGGAACCTTGGAGATGGTGTCCCATCTCTCGTGCCCCAAGTGTAACACCATGTTCAGACTGACTTAAATCGTGATAACCTGCTACTGTAGCAACCAGACACCCATTATTTTATACAGGGTGTTACAAAAAGGTACGGCCAAACTGTCAGGAAACATTCCTCACACACAAAGACAGAAAATATGGTATGTGGACATGTGTCCGGAAACGCTTAATTTCCATGTTAGAGCTCATTTGCACTGAAATGAGGAGTGACACATTGTTGGATGAACCATTCGCAGAAGTGTACCCGTGGAGGCCAATCATCTGCTAATAGTGCCTGCACACGCTGTACATGGTACGGAAACAACTGGTTCTCCTGTAGCTCCCTCCATACAGTGACGTGTTCAACGTTACCTTGTACAACAGCAACTTCTCTGACGCTGACATTAGGGTTATCGTCAACTGCACGAATAATTGCCTCGTCCATTGCAGGTGTCCTCGTCGTTCTAGGTCTTCCCCAGTCGCTAGTCATAGGCTGGAATGTTCCGTGCTCCCTAAGACGCAATCAATTGCTTCGAACGTCTTCCTGTCGGGACACCTTCGTTTTGGAAATCTATCGCGATACAAACGTACCGCGCCACGGCTATTGCCCCGTGCTAATCCATACATCTAATGGGTATCTGCCAACTCCGCATTTGTATACATTGCACTGACTGCAAAACCACGTTCTTGATGAACACTAACCAGTAGATGCTACGTACTGATATGCTTGATGCTAGAACTGTAGAGCAATGAGTCGCATGTCAACACAAGCACTGAATTCAACATTACCTTCCTTCAATTGGGCCAACTGGCGGTGAATCGAGGAAGTACAGTACATACTAACGAAACAATTGGGAATTTTGACAATTGTCTGCACGAATTATTTCAGTTTACATTTAGAGAGAAATACTAAAATGAGCTCTAACATGGAAATTAAGCGTTTCCGGACACATGTCCACATAACATATTTTCTTTCTTTGTGTGTGAGGAATGTTTTCTGAACGTTAGGCCGTACCTTTTTGTAACACCCTGCATAGGCGTTGCCGACCGCAACTACATCCTGTGAGTGTATTACATACCGCCATGTTTGCATTCTCATGCCTGTACCAGTTACTTTGGGTCTTCAGTGAAGTGGCTCAGGTGGGCTGAAGTGCTAGTTGGTCAGTGGAGCAGGGCTGGGAGAGTGCAGAGCGTGCAACCGCCCCAAATCCTGCGGGTGGCCAGCCTCCCGTCCCATCCCCTCCGCTGATCCTCGGCGAGCGGTGCTTTCCGCTCCAGCGCCCCCGCCTGACCTCGCCGGCAGACATTCAGAGCACCAGGAAGCCCCGCGTGTCTGCAGCCGAGCGCCGCTACATCTCCAGCTAACTACCGCCTTCCTATCTACATCAGGCATCGCAGTCCTTCCCGCAGAAGCCTTGTCTAGAGGTCCACTCCTGCGGAAACACTTAACTGGAGTCGTTATTTCTGCGTCATTCAGCTGCTTCCTCACTTCACATGGGTATCTGATTTTATAGTTTTTTGATATTTATAGTACGAGAAGTTCAGAACCCAAATAAAAATCAACAGAAGCCATTCGACGCAACTCTAAAAATTATCGAGAAAACCGACTTTGAATTTTTACGTGCGGCTCGGTTGCATAGTGGTAGAGTGCCAGACTACAAATGCAAAGGTCGCGGGTTCGATCCCCGCCAGGTCCTACGATTTTTATCTGTCACTTTACACTTCTTTCACCTCTGGCACCGTTGCTGATGTGAAAAATACCGAGTAGCACAGCACCGTGGTTCGGAACCCACTTTAAACCGTAGGTCCGCCTATAACTGGCTGGGTAAGTCAGTTCGAAGGTTGGAGTAAGGCAACGGCATACCACCTCCAAACAGGACCGTGCCTAGTAAAGCACTGTGGTGTCCAAATCAGTCTTCCGATTGTTGACTGCTTTACCTTTTTTTAGACGTAAGTACCTATGATTAAATGAATTGAAGCATCTGTCGGTGTAGCTCAGGTGGTAGTGTTCTCGCCTTACAACCGTAGTGTCGGTGGTTCGAAACCTGTTGTGATACTTTTATTTTTTTTTTATTTTTTTTTCTTCGATGTGTTAGAATACTTATATGATTTTAACATCTAAAGGTAATTTTTACGAAAAGTGTTCGTAATGTTTTATATTTTAAAGTCGGTTGTTGATAATATTGGTTTCAATTTTTAAAAAATACATAAACTACATTTGTTGTAGTGTTGGCTTCACTATTAGTTGATGACGGTAGTCTCTGTTCAGTTTGTGAAGAGCTATGACACTGTTTTTGTTCAATTCAAAAAAATGTTCAAATGTTTGTAAAGTTTATGGAACTTAACTGCGCAGTCATCAGTCCCTAAAATACAAATTACTTATGAATTACCTTATACTAAAGACAACACAAACATCCATGCCCGAGGGAGGATTCGAACCTCCGACGCGGGAGGCCGCGCGATCAGCAACACGGCGCTCCAAACCGCTCGGCTACTCCCGCGCGGCCACTGTTTTTGGAAAGTCGCCTCAATAGCTACTAATGACTTTCCAAGCTTCTAACCTACTCAACCATTGTTTTATGTGACGACAGGGTTTTCAGCTCCTTTACATACACATAAACAAAAACCGACACAAGACGTAGAATTAGAGATCCCAAAATGTTTTATATAACTGAATTCGAAAACGAAGAAAATATCTGTCACAGTGGGATCCGAACCACCGACTCTTTTGGTTATGAAGCTTCCACCTGAGCTACACCGACAGATGCTGCAACCGTTTTAATTATTGGTACTTACGTGTACTTTGCAAAACTTCAAAGTCAATTTTGTCGAGAATTTTGTACATTTGCGTCGAATGGCTTTGGCTCATTTTTATTGAAGTTCTGATCTTCACGTACCATAAACATAAAGAAATTCTAAAATCCTATACCCATGTGGTCTCTTTGTCAGACAACAAGATCGACGAATATTTTTTTGTTACGCGAATCTATATTTATGTTGTTGTTGTTGTTGTTTGTTTAAAGGGGACGAAACTGCTAGGTCATCAGTCCCTGTATTTATGTATTACAGGCTTGAGCGTGAACGTTGAGTTTGTTAACTGTTAGATGGCTGCTTTCAGAGAGAGGAGCGGAGGAAACAAGAACGGTTCCTGCAGTGCTGGCACTACAAATAGCGTAAGCAGAAGTCGCGCACATCGCTTTAAATGTGATTCCAATAAGAAAGTGAAAAGTTGTCCCACTAGAAGGCGTTGGAGGCGACTCCCGACAGGGAGCTGCCAGCAGCTGCATCATCCCCCATTCTGATACCGTATTGAACGACAGGAATCTCTCAGAACATTGCAGAACAATAACAGTTTTGGCGACAATGACTGCCTCATGGGGTACCATCAGCTACTACTTTTGGGTGCCAATAAACAAATGAATGCCGGCCGAAGTCTCCCGATGTTAACCTACTTCTACCGATTCCGGTCTAGGGAGAGCTCTTTCACCTAAAATAAAACAATTACCGTGGACATCCACTACCAACCACTCGTCATTGTAGTGGTAGGTAACCGTTTGTCTCACGCTGCTACTAACTGTAAGGGAGTTTCGTCTTGAATCGTGGTAGAGGGTGAGCACAGCGAGCGAAAATCCGCGAATATGGGGCAATAAACACTCTTAGGGAAAGCTATATATTCAGCGACTTCATTGGCCCGAAATAGTAAAATGCTTGCGTGGTATCGACATTCAGACTTTAATAGCGACGTATAATACCAGACGGATACGTTTTTCATGCCTCAGCGCATTTCATCAGTTACATTTTACCGACGACCAGAGGAGACACAAAGACAAAATTCCAGATAGACTCAGAGATTAAATACTAAAACCTTCTCCTTCTTCTCCTTGTCGTACATCAAGAAGATTGTTTGTAATTTATACTAATCTATATACAGGGTGAATCACCTAACACTTGCACCGCAAATATTGCGGAACCGGAAAGTGCGACTGATGTGCGGTTTTCACAGAATAGATTGGTGGTCAGGGGCTCGTATTTTTAACCAACAAACAGATTATAATTTTACTTAGGAAGCATACTTTTTATGCAAACATACAGTTTTTTTTTTTAAATGGAACAATGGTTGTTTCTATCGTACACTGGAATTTTTGACACCAGCTGTGTACAAAGAATTTGAATGACATTTTTATCACGTTTAGTTTGGCAGCTACAACCGTTCAAAGTTTGGAGACTGCGATAGCGTAGGAAACTGGCCGAGTGGCTAGCACCTACGGCATGGCCCACTGTCTCATGACCACCAGCCAGTTAGCTACGCTGTCGTAGCCTCCGCCTCCAAAACTCTAAATGGTTATAGCTGGCAAACTAAATGTGATACAAATGTCATTCAAAATTCTTTGTACACAGGTGGTGTCCAAAATTCCAGTGCATGATAGAAACAACCATTGTTCCACTTGAAAAATTGTATGTTTGCATAAAAAATAATTTTCTAGGTATTATTACAATCTGTTTACTACCTAATAATACGAGTCCTTGACTACGAATCCATTCTGTGAAAACCGCACATCAATCGCACTTTCCGTTTCCACAATATTTGCGGTGCAAGTTTTAGTTGATTCACCCTGTATTTATTCCAATATTGGTGAAATTTTGCACGCTTGGCCTTCAAAAAGTTCACTGCTTATGTAAATTTTCATATGCTGCACGACTAACGCTATCTTACCGCACTGTTGTACCAATCAACATGGAAGTAGCCACACGCCTGTATATTTGATGCGGAAGATATTGACACTCCGCAAGGAACAGTATGGTGCATGGTGCAAATACAGGTTGTAACAGTTTCGTTTTTTGGTATAAAGTGGTGTACTTACAGCACTTGCCACTCCATATCCTCCATCTTTCTGGCAACCAGGTCGAAATGTTACACTATTTTGGGAAAAACTTCGCATTTTCATAGTTGCGCTGCCGTCTACTGCCATAACTGTGTTCAGTATAGCTTGTTTTGTAAGTGTTGCCAACTTTATAGGCTTATTTGTCACTCAACTGTTTTTATTAAAAGTGTGTTGAAGGTATTTTTATGTGTGTGTGTGTGTGTGTGTGTGTGTGTGTGTGTGTGTGTGTGTGTGTGTGTAGCAAGGATATTATGATGTATATAAAACAAACTCTGAGAAAAAGATGTTACTAAATGACCAAATACACTTGAAGAATCAATCACTGGTTTTCTGATTGACCATATGATAGATACAAATACCAACACATGATTTCAAATCCACAATTTGCTCCCCTTCACACACACACACACACACACACACACACACACACATGCAGTTACCTTCAACACACTTTCAATCAAAATGTTCAAATGTTTGTAGAACTTCTGGGACTTAACTACGGGGTCATCAGTCCCTAAGCTTACAAACTACTTATGAACTAGCTAAGACTAAGGACGGCACAAATATCCATGCCCGAGGGGGATTCGAACCCCCGACCGTAGTGGCCGTGCAGACCGTGACTAAAGCGCCTCATTCCCCTCGGCCACCGCGGCCGGCACACTTTCAATAAAAATACTGTTGAATTACTTATACGCCGAGAAAGTTGGCAACACAAAACAAACTACACTGGACAGAGTTACGGCCGTAGACGGCAGTGCAAGTATGAAAATACGAAGTTTTTCGCAAACATTAGGATCTGGTTCCGAGAAAGAAAGGTATATGGAGTAGTAAGTGCTGTAAGTACACCATTTTATTCCAAAAATAAATACATAAATATGTAAATAAAATAATAAAAACCGAACTGTTTTGAATCATAAACTAAAATTTTTGTAGATATGTAAAAATTAAGCTATTCATCGTCATCAACAACATCATTTGAGACTGATAATGCCTTTCAGCGTTCAGTCTGGAGCATAGTACCTCTAATAAAATTCCTCCATGATCCCCTATTCAATGTTGACATTGTAGCCTCGTCTTACGTTATGCCTTTTACTTCAAAATCATTCTGCGTCGAATCTTAAGTACTTTCTTCTTGGTCTACCTCGACTCCTCTTACCCTCCGCTGCCGAGCTCATGAGTCTCTTAGGTAACCTTGCTTCTCCCATGCGTGTAACATGCCCCACCATCTCAGTCTGTTCGCTCTAACTGCTTCATCTATGGTGTTCATTCCAAGTTTTTCTTTGATTTCCTCATTATGGACACCCTCCTGCCATTGTTCCCATCTATTAGTACCTGCAATCATACTTGCTACTTTCATATCTGTAATCTCTACCTTTTGAATAAGGTAACCTGTATCCACCCAACTTTCACTCTCATACAACAAAGTTGGTCGAAAGATAGAGCGGGGCACTGCTAACTTAATCTTGGTACTGACTTCCTTCTTGCAGAAGAGAGTAGATCTTAGCTGAGCACTCACTGTATTAGATTTGCTGCACCTCGATTCCAGTTCTTTCACTATGTTGCCATCCTGTGAGAAAATACATCCCAGGTACTTGAAACTGTCTACCTGTTCTAACTTTGTTCCTCGTATTTGGCACTCAATCTGTTTGAATCTCTTTCCCACAGACATTACTTTCGTTTTGGAGATGCTGATCTTCATATCACAATCCTTGCACCTCTGATCGAGCTCTGAAATATTACTTTACAAGCTTTCAATCGAATGTGCCATTACAACTAAGTCATCCGCATATGCGAGACTGCTTATTTTGTTTTCACCTATTTCAATCCCGCCCTGCCAGTCTACTGTTTTCAACATATGATCCATGAATAGTATGAACAACAGTGGTGACAGGTTACAGCCTTGTCTTAACCCTGAAACTAACCTGAACCATGAGCTTAATTTGCCATCTACTCTAAATGCTGCCTGACAGTCTACGTAAAACCCTTAGTTGCCTGCAGAAGTTTGCCTCCTATACCATAATCTTGGAGAACTGACAGTAGCTTCCTCCTAGGAACACGGTCATAAGCCTTTTTCTAGATCTATGAAACATAGATACTATTTCCTGTTCCACTCATAGCACTTTTCCATTACCTGCCGTAAGCTGAAGATCTGGTCCTGACAGCCTCTCAGAGGCCTAAGCTATTGTGTAAACAAAAACATGTAAATATTTCAAGACACCCACCGATGGTGCCTTGTGAAAAAGACGAAACGGTTGTAGGCTCGCTTCGTTTCTTCGATGGTAGAGCAGTATAGCATGTCCGATAATCCGACAGGAGCAGAAGATGGTGCAGCAGGCGGTCAGGTTGGTGTGGGGAGAGAGGAGAGGCGGTGGTGGTCAGTAGCAGTCAACTACCTGCTGGTGCTGGCGGCGTGGGCGTATCTCGGCAGGCAGGGCAGGGCAGGGCAGGCGGTGTTCGCCACGGCTGACCGCGCACCAGATGCCGCCGCCGTTTTCTGCATCACCGCTCTGTAGCCCACACTCGCAGACGACGCCTCCTCGCTGTAGGTTAACAGCTGCACCTGGTTCCACGCAACCAGTAACTGTGCTCCCAAATTAAATACCGCCTTACTCTCGTCCTCGTCAGCGTCCAAGATGCAGTGGAAACAAGCATGTTGTCGATCTCATTCCTAACAGAGAAGCATTAGGAAATCTGCGACGGACCGCTATTATACCCTTCATTTCTGTGCTGTTACAATGAGAACCGAACTTGCAGGTACATACACAGCATTAAAGAAATTGCGCTGGCGTTTTTACGGCTCATTTTAAGTTTTCCTCTAGTTTTATGATTTTTTGTAAATATCTCGGTCAAAAAATAATAATCAAATAGGTAATCGTAATATGTATAACAATGAGGTGCTTGTGCCTATATTTCACTCCGCAGCCAGAACTACACATCGCAAACTAATAGTTTTTGTATGTGGTAGTAGATATCTATAGTGATAAGGCACTGGAAGATATGGGAGTTGAAAGTTACCCGTTGTACACCATATCAGTTCCGTGAAGATTGCTATAAAACGGTGAAAGATATAGTGGTTGAAAGTCGTCAGCTTATATAAAATTCGGACTGAAGACCAGCGATGACCTTTGACACTATAATAGTAAAGAGGTTATATACAGCGAAACGTGGCGCACATTCTTCAGCTGTTTTTCTGCGACAGGCGTACGAATAAAGAAAAATAAGTGCATATTGCACTTCGAGAAGTAAAACTACCAAGAAAGATGCCGAAGCGTAAGAAAGAAAATTCGCGTTCTCGATCCGTTTCTAACAGACAGAAAACGGAGCTGAAAAAGCTGAAAAGTGAATCTACAGACGATAGAAACTTGAAATTTGTAGACATTCTCTTACGCCGTAATCATCAACGATTTTTCGATATTCACATACCTATGAGGGTGAAAAGAGGATGAACGGTTTTTTGAAAATACGTTACTATTGAGACCATTTTGAAGCAAGAAATACTAAACTTCGGATTTAGATTTTAAAAACGCATGTTTGGATATTTTTGGAAATTCAATCATTAAGCGGATGAAATAAGGGAAAGTCATTTAAGAGTGCTTCTAAGACTATTTTGATGCTATAAATGCGAAAATTTTGATTTGGAGCCATGGTTAGAATTTTTTAAAATTTGTTTCGGGATGTTTTGAATTCGGTGCAGTAGGGGGGTGGCACGTTTTTATGAAAATACTTTATTATGAAAGCATTTTTAAAGCTAAATCTATGAACATTTATATTCAGAAGTAGAAACAACCAATGGCGACCATCCAGTCTACGCGTGCGAAGCAGCGGGAATTAAGCTAGTATTTAATAAAGTCACAGAAAAATATATAAAATTAATAATATATAATATTCCATAAGAATTTGTCATATTCAAAATTTGAAAGAGACAAACGACCATCAAACGATTGTATGCTGCATAAGCTCAACATCAACACGGATTTAGAAACTAGCCTTATTGTCGAACGCAGCTATCGCCTACCCCTTTACTCACACGAAATGATGAGCACTATCGAGTAGGGGTCTCAAATTGATTTCCTATTTCAAGACTTCCAGAAAACGTCTCGAGGCCGAACCTCATAATCTCATAAATGGCTTGTAATGAAATTGCGTGCCTTTGGAATACCGTTTCAGATACGTGACTGGATTTGTGATTTCTTGTCAGACCATTTCGTAGAAGTTAATGAAAAACTATCGACTAAAACACAGGTGGTAGCTGGCGCTTTCCAGGATAGCGTAATCGGCTCTCTACTGTTCCTTATCTATACAGACTATGTAGGAGAAACTCTGAGCAGTTGTCTACGGTCGTATTCTGATCATACGGTCATTTATCATGTACTAAAGTCTTAGAACATCAGATCCAGCTGCACAACGATTTAGATAAGATATCTGTTGGATGCCAAAATTGGCAGTTGGCTTTAAATAATGTAAAGTACGAATTCCGCGACAAACTAAAGCGATCTACAAACCGAAGATTGGTTTAAACACCACAGTGCTTTACTAGGCATGGTCCTGATTGGAGGTGGTATGCCCTTGCCTTCCTCCGATCTGACTTACCCAGCCAGCGTACCTACAGTTTAACCTTGTTTCCGAACCACGGTGTTACTCGACATCAGCAACACTGCCAGAGGTGAAAAAAGTGGAAAGTGATAGATAAAAAATCCTAAGACCTGCCGGGGATCGAACCCACGACCTATGGATTTATAATCTGGCACTCTACCACTGTGCTACCGAAGTCCTCCAATGAGTATTAAAGGAATTCTGCCGCGGCGGATTAGCCGCGCTTACTGGAGCGCCGTGTTGCGGTGCGCGCGGCCGTTTGCCGTCGGGGGTTCGGATCCTCCCTCGGGCATGGACGTTTGTGTCGTCTTTAGTGTAAGGTAGTTCATGAGTAGTTTGTAGGTTTATGGACTGATTACCCCGTAGTTAAGTCCCATAAGCTATACAAACATTTTGAATAGACAGGAGACGCTATCGCCTAGTGTGCTATACGAGTAAGTTGAGAATTTGGGCAGAAAGGTAAGCGTATCTAGATAGCCTAATTGATTAAGGCGACCGCTGGCCCGAATCGGGATATCCAGGTCCGAATCCTGATCCGGCACAAATTTTTTACTTCGCCGCTGAATTTTCTTCAATGCCCTGAAACGATCGGAATGTTTCAATATTACGAACTACTATATAAACATTCTACTCAAAGTTTGTCAATCCTCTTTTAGCGAGTATTGAATATGTCCAGTACCGTATTGGAGTACTGTTGGGCGGTGTGGTTGTCTTATTAAGTACGATCGAAAGAGTTGAAAAAAGGGCAGCTTGTTTTGTATTACCGCGATCATTTTAGAGAGTGTGACGAAAATTGTACAAAATTTGGGGTGGGAATCATTACAAAAACGAAATTTTTCGTTCCGATGTGATGTAGCCTGTTAACGAAATTCCTATCGCCTACTTTTTCCACCGAATGTAAATAATATACGAGGTCTTACTAAAAATTATGCGACCTTTCATTTTTCCCCACTCAAAACAGAGGCGACGCACGGCGCTGCTGTACACATGCGCATGCGTGGATTTTGTCCCGCGTCCCAGCGCGAGTCGCTGCCAGTCGGTCGCTGATTCAAGTGCTACACAACGTGTCCGTCACATTACAACTCTCTCAAGATGACTGAACGTGTTGAGCAAAGATACTGCATCAAATTTAGTCAAAGCTTTGTGATTCTCAAAGCGAAACAATTCGTAAGACTCGGCAGGTGTTTGGAGAAGATGCGATGGGTGTAACTCAAATTAAGGAGTGCTTCAGCCGATCCAAAAATGGCCGCACATCAGCGGAGAGAGACCAGCGATCTGCCAGGCCTCAGATTGCTCGGAGTGCAGCTGCTGTGGACAGGGTGAAAAATTTAGTGATGACAGATCGTCATTTGACCGTGCGGGAGATTCCCCAAGAGGTTGGAGTGAGTAAAGATTCTGCACTTTCAATTTTGCGTGATCATTTGAACATATACGTAGTGGATGCTAAATTCGTGCCAACGTTGATGTCGCAGGAACAAAAAGCCCTCCGTTTTGACGTTGCACAGGACCTTCTGTACACCACCAACACTGATCTTGGGTTTCTGAACACCACAATAACTGGAGATGACTCATGTGTGCAAGGGTACGTCCCAGAAAAAAAAAAGACAGTCGTCGCAATGGAAGCGAACCGAGTCTCCAAAGCCGAAGGAATTGATGGGGCAGGTGGGAAGCAAAATCAAGGTGAGGCTGACTGTCTTCTTTAATGTGCGTGGAATTGTGCATCACGAATACGCACCGGAAGGACAAACGGTGACAAAGGAGTACTGTCAAGATGTCTCCGGCAATTCCGTGACGCAGTTCGGTTCAAAAGACCAGACACGTGGACGGCGAAACGACAGATAAATTCAAATTTTCAAATATTTGTATAGCTTATGGGACTTAACTACAGGGTCATCAGTCCCTAAACTTACAAACTACGTATGAACTAGCTAATACTAAGGACGGCACAAATATCAATGCTCGAGGGGGATTCGAACCCCCTAACCCGGACTGTGTCTGAAGCGCCTCAGTCCCCGCGGCCACCGCGGCCGGCGAAACGACAGCGCCCCCACACATTCATCCCACTTGACCACTTGATCCAACATTTCTTGGCCAAACATGGAATTACAGCTGTTCGCCAACTTCCCTATTCTCCAGACACGGCTCCTTGCGACTTCTGGTTGTTTGCGAAATTGAAGATGCCACTGAAAGGATCCCGTTTTCAAAGTAGAGAAGAGAACGCGGAACGCGACGTCGGAGCTGAACACCATTCCAAAAGTAGACTTCCTGAGGTGTTTCCAGCAGTGGAAGGAGCAGTGGGCTAAGTGTGTGCAAGCGCAAGATTCTTACTTTGAAGAGGAATTAGGGTCTCCAATCCGTCACGTATTCGAAATATTTTTTCTTGCCTAAGGTCGATACTTTTTAGACAGGCCTCGTATACTTGACTCCCACCTACACTGAGAGAAAATATCATCATCATAAAATAAAAGGTATCAGAGCTCGAATGGAGAGGTGTTCTTTTCTTTCGCGAAAGTGGTTAGTTGAGAGCTGTGTGGTATGGAGAGTAGGCATACCGTGCAGGTGTAGTCTTAATGAGACGGCTCCTTCCTCAGACAACGGTAGGTGACAGCGGCCGGGGCAGTGTCGCTCCAGAGAACACGGGGCCCGAAAGGCAGTCGTCCTCACAAGAATGCGCCAGGCGCGTGCCGACTGCACGGGTCACGGCGCAGCATCCTTCCCGTACTGTAGCCGCAGACCGCCGCGGCTGTCCCCACACACGTGACGGTATTACAGCAACGGAACAGCACTGCCTCATTCTGAGAACTGGGCTTGCCTGCGAGGCCGCACAAGGCCAATGATTTACTTTCTGCCATACAACCACACGACTAACAAGGAAAGTACTTGGGCTCGAACAAACACATTGAGGCACACACAGAGATCCTGTAAGCAAACGTTCATACAGATATGTTTGTTCGCACCCATGTACTTGTAATTACTAATTCTAACGGGTAGGGACTATAGGCATTATTGAGTGGTCAGCACCGCAGTAGCTACACTGCTCAGTCGACGAGTAATTCGCAACAGCACTACTCTTCTAGTGTTGTTAAGCACAGAGGAACAGTGACAACGATAAACACAGCAAACATTGCATCATACCGGATGGTCGTAAAATATATGTTAAAAAATGAAACGGCCGGTAGAAGGGACCGAGATGAGCAGATTTCGTGTAGGAATGTGTGGTCGGTAATGACGCCTTGAGCCGGTAGAGAGCGCTGAAGAGTGCGCTGATTACAAGCGCCTCACTTGTTTCCCGCACGGATCTCGAGCATCGCTTCACCGATGCAGAGCTGGCCGACATGCATTTCGTGTGTGGTGCTGCACAAGAAAATGGACTGGCTGCTCAAAGGATGTACATGGAGCGATTCCCGTGTAGGTATCAGTCGGATCATCGAACTTTCGGCAGTCTACATCGGGAGTTATGCTTGAATGGATCGTTTTGTACTTCCAGTCGTGGAACTGGCATTAGATGATATTGCATAATTCCTGCAGTGAAAGGAAGGATATTAGTAGGGGATAATACATCGACAATTTCGAGAGCTGTAGGACGTACGTTGGGTGTGAGTCATCCAAGTGTTTCGAGAACTTTGCATGAAGACGGAATGCATCCGTAATATTTATAGAGAGTGCAACCACTAACGCCTGACGATTATCTTCCACGTCTCAACTTTGCAGCAGACTGCAGACTGCAGCCAATCACACGGCACGATAGCACATGCCTACCAAGAACGGTTTTTCATTAATATTTGAACAGGCATCGTCAACAGTAACTCAGTAGAGTCGTAAATTCTAATTAGTCGCTTAACTGTCTTGTAAAAGTAAAAATAAAATTATCTTGAATAAGTGCGCAGCAGTGTGACCGTGTTGTGTATAAGAATCACAATGGACGTTCAACGTTCAAGTAGTGATGGGAACAATCGAATGAAAACAATCGATTCATTCGGTTGTTGGAAAAAAATCGATCATTCTGTTGTAGTTTCTCGTATCGGTTGAATTATTCATTCATTCTTCTGAGTGAAACCAGTCGGTGGGACAAACCGAATGAAACAACCGATTCAGTCGGTTGGACTATTCATCCGTTCTTTTGAGTGAAACCAGTCGGTGGGATCAACCGAATGAAAAATTGGACGCAGTCGGTTGGACTACTTATTCCTTCTTTTGAGTGAAATCAGTCGGGCGGAGCAACCGAATAAAAAAATCGACACAGTCGGTTGTACCACTCATTCCTTTTCTTTTGAGTAAATCAGTCGATGGGACCAACCGAATGAAAAAAATTGACACAGTACATTGGCCTCTTCATTAGTTCTTTTGAGTGAAAGCAGTCAGTGGGAGCAACCGAATGAAGGAGTCAGTCGGTCGCAGATTTACCATGTTAGATTAATATTCGTTTTTTTTTTTTTTTTTTTTTTTTTTTTTTCCGAATGAAAGTAGTCTGTGGGAATAACCGAATGAAAACATGCGACACTTTTGTAGTTTTGTACATCGACTGAATTACTCATTCTTTCTTTTCAAGTGAAAAGAGGCAGTAAGTTTTTCTGTCGGTTGAACCATGTAATCATTATCCCAACTGAAACGACTCATTAGTGTTTTAGCTTACAGAGCTATCCATTTATTTCTATGAATGAAACTGACATGCACATCAGCAGATAACAACAGCAGTGCTACATTATACCGCCATGTAAAAGGGGTATGCCAAAGTTAAAATGCGTAATACAATGTTCATTTAATTATGTACTAAATGAAGTAACTTTTCGTTTTATAATACACAGTAACAGTGATTCATATTTTGTTGTAGATTAAATTTTTCGAGGTGCCATCAACGAGTAACTAATTAGATGTCATATCGCTGGAGCAAGCCTGCGATCACGTTCATTGCCCACCACAGACCTCAAAAACGCCGAACATCTGGGCCCGATCTCAGACACCCACAATCTGTAGAAGATAAGTGGCCGATGACCACGAAGTACCGCGAGGAGCGGGGACACGACATGGGGCGCTGCCTGCTGCCTCGCTTGCGTTTTCACTGCTGACAGCACCAGCAGGCGCGCGCCAAACTCCACACAACAGTGTCTGGCGGGCGGAGCGGTGCGTGCCATCGCCGACTGTTGTCGGTTTCTTACTGTCTCAATAAAGAAGCGTGGAAACTACAGGGTGTTCCAAAATTATCGCTACAAGTTTAATCTCGCATACTGTATCTCCGAAGTGGGAACAGGTGGAAACGTGCGGTTTGCGGCTTATTGTTCATACATATCTAAGCTACTAGTAGGACAGAGTTAAGTATTTTAACTTTGAGCATATTTGCTAGATCCAAATTCGAAGATCACTAAAACATTAGAGATTAAAAAAAAACGTTTATTAAAGTATTTTGTATAAAAATGTTTCTTATAAAAATATTTTTGTTAATTCCATCTAATTTGAAGGAGTACGAGAAGACATACAAAATTTATCAGTGCTGTAAATTTTCTTCAGCGCGTCTGTATTCGTCAACAGTGTATGAAAACAAAATGTTCAAATGTTTGTAGACTCTATGGGACTTAACTACGGGGTCATCAGTCCCTAAACTTACAAACTACTTATGAACTACTTATAACTAAGGACGGCACAAATATCCATGCCCGAGGGGGCATTCGAACCCCCGACCGTAGTGGCCGTGCAGACCGTGACTGGAGCGCCTCAGTCTCCTCGGCCACCGCGGCCGGCAGTATGAAAACATTCATCTCAAGTTTCATAATTATTCACTCTTGTCACAGATATTTCTGTGGTTATCGGTGAAACGGTGTGGATGTTTATTCCATCCCTCCGCCATGTGCCATACAAAATCTTAGATGAACAGTGAATTGCCACTTGTTTTGAAAGTCAAGTGTGTAAAATTTCATCAAGATCGGAATAAAACTCTATATTGGCATCGAAGTCTGGAATACCTTCTCTCGTGTATCAAACTAAAGTAGATGTAGACGGTGACCATTATCTTTCTTTGAAGGTAAAGAGTGAAATATATGATTAAAATTTAAATACAAACGGAATTTGTCGAAGTTAGTAGGTAACGTACCCTCCGCCATGCACCTACGAAATTTATTGTACACAGTTACCTTCGCCTTGTTTTAAAGTTCAAGTGTGCAAAATTTCATCAAGATCGCAGCCAAATTGTGGTTTTTATCGAAGTTTGTATGTAAAGTACCCTCCGCCATTCACCGAATGAAATTTTATGTAGACAGTGACGTTCCTCTTGCTTTGAAGATCAAGTGTACAAGATTTCATCAAGGTTGGTACAAAACTGCAGATTTGCATGCAATAGAAACATACACACGGACACACTGCTATATTTTTAAGATTTGTCTCTAAGAATGTTTCATGCTGAATCACGGTTCATTTATACCCGAAAAGGCTGAAGGAGTATGCAAATAAAGTCACACAAAGTCGATGAATTAATAAAAACATCCATATAACTGCAGAAACCGACAAAGACTTTTTCCAGTCGGTTGTATCGCATCAAGTGAAACCACTCAATGCCGAGGACATTCATATAAAGGACAGAGACTTGTTTCATTCGGTGCTCGCGCATCGACTGAAACCACTAAAACCCACCGGATGAGTGAAAACATCCATATAGCGGCTGCAACCGACAGAGACTGGTTTCATTCGATTGTTTCGCATCGACTGAAACCACTCAAACCCCGCCAGTGAGTGAAAACATTCATACGGCCACAGAGACTATTTTCATTCGGTTGTTTCATTCGACTGAAAAAACCGACTGAACGAAAAGACAACCGATTGACCAATCTGTTGTTAAAAACTGTCGGTTGTCCCATCACTACGTTCAAGGGAGGATGCATCGGAATTTTGAACGACGACAAGAAGAGTTACGAAAATCGAGAGACAAAGAGTGGAAAATGAAGAATTGAAGGTGGAAATTTCAGCAGAGGAACTGAATGTTGAAACTAAGAAGAACAGCTTAAAACGGTTTTGATATGTAAAGGGAATTAGAGATGGAAGAATACAAAAATAATTTATGAAATTCAAAACTGAGGGCAGGGGGCAGACCTAGAGCGAGATCGATTGATTCGGTAAAGACGAGTTTAAGGAAGAGAAGTCTTGACTCGAACAAACAGTCGTGGAAGGTGAATGGTGAGAAGATAGAGGAAAGGTACGAAGTACTATTACTGCCCAAACCCATCCTAATACTCCGTAAAGGGGAACTTAAGAAGAAGGAAGAAGAAGAAGAAGAAGAAGAAGATGATGATGATGATGATGATGATGATGATGATGATGTTGATTCAACGGAGGATGAGACACACTTGTTACAAAAATTGGGTTTGCGTGTTTCAAGAATGCTTGATTCAGTGGTATGCACATGACAGTGACCTACATTACGGACAGAAAATTATGCGCAACAAAGGTTACAATGATTTCATTACCTACTTCTACACCTTAAAGGATAGCCAGTTTCACGATAAGTTCCACGACAGACTGTTTTGCCTTCAGTTGTATGTCACTTTGTCCCATCAATTCTCATCCCCACGTTACACCAATATAATTCTACACTATCCGCATTCTTTAAACGTCGACACCTAGCTGAGCATCCTGCATGATGGGTACCTCCCAAGGAGTTCACCTTCGATCTTGAAGGTGCGAAACTTTGATCACTACGAATCGCCATTTTTATTCTGTGTTCATGATACAATTTAATCATTTGTTTCGATCGTTTCTTAAATGTCGACGATGTCCATTTTGTGAAGTATAATACGCACATTCCATACAAGGTTGATCTTTGGACCTCATGGAAAATCATGTTCTGTCGCCCTCCTGAGGAATAATATGGTGAGTCATTAGCAACTAATATTTTTCCTGTCATAGTTGTTAACGAAAGACTTTAAAATAGATCTTACGAAGGTTTTACTTGAGACCTGACTCACAAGGAGGTTCTTGTCAGAGAAATCGAAACTAATAAAGAAACAAATATAAAAACAGAAAGACAGTAAACTGTCACTGAATGAAATATTTTGATAGTAAGAACTGGATTACTTAGGACAGAAAAATAAGTGTGGTCACCTGAAAAAATAAGTAAGGATTGGGGCGGCAGTGAATTGAATTCTATAAACCAGAAAGTCGTTATATTAATATAAGTTGTAGTGTACACCTTCTTCCGAGCTAAATAAATGAGCTTTCAACTGTCGCAAATATATTCTTAGAGCATGTTATTAATTTCTTAATGGGTATTTTTATTTTTTGTGTATGTTTTGTGCGTGTATTGCCCCTTTTTTTCTCATTATTACCTCATTGTGAGTGCCGTTTATCTTATACCGCGTGTTTGTTTCAGGTGAGTCGGCTGTGAAGTTCGTTTTGTCGTGTGTGCTTCTTCAAGACTGGTGAGTTGCAGCACATTGTCTCTACCTTTCGATGTAATACTAATATTAGTAAAAGAAGGTAACATATTAATCTAATAAGAAAAATAGAGTATTTGTGCGTTGAACGCAAACACTTCAGTATTTACACATACAACATGTATTTGATGTTGTCTTCAGTCCAAATACTGGTTTGATTCAGCTCTCCAACGTACACTACCCTTTGCGGCAACCTACATTCTTTTGAACCTGCTTATTGTACGCGTCTCTCGGTCTCCCTTTGCGAGTTTTAACCCACAAGTTAAACTGACAATTCCCTGATGTACCAGAATGTGTCCCACCAATCCATTTATTCAAAAACTGCGGAAATTTCTATTCCATCTAGTTGTACTGGTACCTCCTCATTAGTGAGGCGATATACCCACCTAATCTTCAGAATTCGTCTGTACCACCACCTTTCAAAAACATCTATGAAATTTCTCTGTGAACTCCTTATCGTCCCCGTTTCACTTCGGTACAATGCTCCACTGCAGACGGTGTTTCCTGAAAGCCTTACTAATACACGATTTATATTCCATCTCGAAAAGACAAATTTTTCTTCTTCAGACATTTTTTTCATCCCATTGCCATTCTGCATTTTATATTCTTTCTACTCCGACCATCATAAGTCACTTTGCTACCCAAATAACAAAAATGATCTACTACTTTTATTGTTCCGTTACGTAATCTAATTCCTTCAGTATCGCCTGATTTACTTAGACTGCATCCCATTACGCCTGATTTTTGTCTCCTTAATGTCCATCCGGTGCGCCTCGGTTGCGTAGTGGTAGAGTGCCAGACTACAAATCCAAAGGTCGCGGGTTCGATACCCGCCAGGTCCTAGGATTTTTATCTGTCACTTTCCACGTCTTTCACCTCTGGCAGTATTGGTCATGTTAAAAATACCGAGTAGCACCGTGGTTCGGAACCCACGTTAAACTGTTGGTCCCCCTATAACTGGCTGGGTAAGTCAGTTCGAAGGTCGGAGGAAGGCAACGGCATACCACCTCCAAACAGGACCATGCCTAGTAAAGCACTGTGGTGTTCAAACGAATCTTCGGATTGTTGACTGCTTTACTTTTAATGTCCATCCTACACTCTCCTTTCAAGACACTGTCCATACCGTTAAATTCCTTTTCCAGGTTCTTTTCTGTGTGACAGAGTTATGCGGTCATCGACAAACCGCAAAGTTTTCATTTCCTCCCCCTGAACTTTAATACCTTCTTTATGTGTTTCGTTCATAATGTATCAAATATTCTGTCATGAACTGACGGAACAGTCAGTGAATATTAATACCTTCTACTAATGTCTCCTTTTATTTCACAGCGTTCTTATTTTACAGACTGAATAACAATGGGAAAAGGTTACTCCCTACCAAAACACGGCGTCCCTTTCATTCCGTTAGACTCTTATAACTGTTGTTTTGTTACCGTACAAGATTAAGATACTTTCCGTTCTCTATATTTTATGCCTGCTTCTTCAGAATTTGAATATTTCCAAAATTTTCGCAGACAGAAATGTGATGAAATAATTTAAAAAATTGTTGCTGTAACACATTTGTTACCATATGTCGGACACATTGCTTATATTGGAAAACACTAAGATAAAAGTTTGAGGTGTGACCGTGTCGATTTCGTATCACCACAAACTGCAACTCAGTGGAAGTTCATTTTCAGGTTTGGTGATGTATTAGTTTAATGGTTTTTTTCTACTCAAAATGCGGCTAGTCCATACTCTAGGGAGATGAAAGTCTTCATGCCAATTGGTATCGGATCTCTCTAAATTCCATAGAGTGCTTACCTAGCATAGGCCAATGTTGTAAGTGCTTACCCATAACTACGCAAATGGAGATTAACGGCAATTTCATATTTGAACTCCAATAATGGTGTTATTGATTCACGTTATACTACTATATACAAGTTAGCACAATCAGGTTTGGAAGTTAACTGCAACATTTTATATCTTGAAACAAGAGAGAATCAAATCCAATACTACAATACATAGATACTACGTACCACTGTCGTCTCTTCCATGGACCTCGTAGCTTACTCTGTGGCACTGTCACTTGCACAGTGTTTGCGATGACATCAGGAACCTGTACAGACAGAGTTCCCTGGGCAATATTTGGCCTCAGTAACTTAAAGAATCCCACAAAACACACTATTTGAATATTTTGTGCCGGAATTAGGACATGTAGATTTACTTGTTATACTAGAAGTTAACGGAAAAATGTACAACACCCGAAAGAAACATAATCGTTTAAATATGTCATCTGTGCATACATTCCTGACTGTTTTGACAAACGATAAGAAACAGATTTTGTGTTAACACGCACAATGGAGAAATACAGGCATATTTAACGTGATGTGTCTCTTGTTCGACAGTCTGGAATCGCAAGGTTAACAAATATTTCATCCAGACAACAACGAGGCTTTGATTAATGGCGTACCAACAAGAGGACGTGACTTAATTAACGACATTGAAAGCGAACAGAATGCCCCGGGGCGCGAGCCATCGTTCATACCTGTGTATTCGTTCATATAAATCTCGTTAGCTGAATGGAGATGACGCCAGTGGATAACATTCGCAGCTAATGAGAGTGGAAATACCAACTGCAACGGTTGTAGGAATGAATTCACCAGAACAAACAATGCTGGTGCAGCTACGGATGTTGTAACTTATATTTTTAAACTATGCTCTTGTATTTCGCGTTCATTAGGGCTTAATTTTTATTTCACTGGAATACCGATGTCCTCATGAGTAATATCGGTACTGATAATTAAAGGCATAGTTTTTATGACTTTCCGTGTTCAATTAAACATTGCCGGCAGACTTTTCCCAGTGAAATCAATCTACAGGTCGTAAATTAAGTCAGTCAAATCTATAGACCGTAAATTCAGCTAAATACCTAGAAATAACAATTACGAACAACTTAAATTGGAAATAATACACATAAAATGTTGTAGAGAAGGCTAATCGAAGGCTACGTATCATTGGTAGGACACGTAGAAGATACAACAGTTCTGCTATAGAAACTACCTACACTACAGATGTGCGTCCTATTTTGGAGTGTTGCTGCGCGTTGAGGGATCCCCATCACCAAGTGGTACCGACGGACTATTTAGAGAAAGTTCAGAGAAGGGCAGCTCGAAAGGCGTTATTGCTGCGAGATCTGTTTTCGAAATTTCTGTCAGCAACTTTCTCTTCCGAATGAGAATATATTTTATTAGCACCCACCTACGTAGGTGGACTGATCATCATAATAAAATAACAGCAAACAGAGTGAAAACAGAAGTATTTGGGTCTTCCTTTTTCCCGCACGCTATTAGAGAGTGGAACTGCAGAGTAATATCATAAACCGGTTCGATGAACGCTCTGCCATACACTTCAGTGTCATTTCCGGCGTTTTTATCAAAATGTTCAAATGTTTGTCAAGCTTAAGGGACTTAACTGCGGTGTCATCAGTCCCTAAACTTACAAACTACTTATGAACTACCACATACTAAAGACGACAGAGGGAGGATTCGAGCCCCCGACGGGGAACGGCCTCGCGCATCGGAGCATAGCTCTCAGAGGTATAGAGATTAGATCCTTCGACCTTTTGTTGTGCCCTACGCTGGTGCAATAAGAGATGGGTCCCATCTGGTGGACAATAACGCTCGTCCCCACTGCTAGACAATATGCTTGAAGCTGAGAAAATTGAATGAATAGTTTTGTGTTCCGACTTCGTCGCCACTTTTGTGTCCCGACTTCGTCGCCGCTTTTGTGTCCCAGCCTCGTCGTAGGTGTCGGTGGCCGGGTGGATGAGACCGACACAGGAATATAGATAGCACGCTGGTGCAGATACGGAGGGGAGCAGCCAGAAACTAAAAACACTCGAGTAAATTAGAAAGAGATATATATTGCACAGAATGTAACAATACTTAACTTTTACATAGTACTGCAGAATGTTGATACATAGTTGTTAGAGGCCTGCCTAGTGCCTGTACGATAGCAAAGTCTTCACTGGTGCCTATCTGATTACGAAGGTCCTAACTCGTTGCTATCTCAGTCCGAAGTGACGAAGTCCTTCAGTGGTGGCCACGAGCGGGGTTGCAGCAGAGGGCGCTCGTGGCTGTCGTGAGAACGCCGCGCCGTGTGTGCATGGCGGCGCGCGGCGAAAGTAGGTGGCGCGCACTTTGTACTTGTGCGACACCACAAATAGAGTGACCAGCTTATTCATCAGCCATTAAGCTTGTCAAACCTAATGCTCCGTCCCCAACTCTAGACAACATATCCACCTGTCAATCATTTTCCTACTAATCAAATGTTCAAATGTTTGTTAAGCTTATGGGACTTAACTACAGGGTCATCAATCCATAAACTTACAAACTACTTATGAACTAGCTAACACTAAGGACGGCACAAATATCCATGCCGGAGGGGGGATTCGAACCCCCGACCGTAGTGGCCGTGCAGACCGTGACTGGAGCGCCTCAGTCCCCTCGGCCACCGCTGCCGACTCCTACTAATCCAATGACACCTTTAGGTGAACAGTTACACATGCGGTAAGCGATGTCACGCTACACGTAGACGAGACTAGTAAATTATTGACTGGGTCTTCATAACCTACGTTTCTGTCAAGAACAGCATTTGACACACTTCCCTTGAGCATGTCTGGGATGCACTTGGCAGACGCATTACAGTCAGTCCAACACCTCCCAATACGGTTGCAGAGCTGGATATTGCACTCATGGAAGAATGGCCAAATGTCGCTCAAGAGGTGATTGACAACCTCATATTGTCCATGCTACGCAACTGATCTCCTGATACCCTGTTTTGAGCAGTCTAGAAGGGATCTATTGGTGCGTCTCATTCTGAGACATCAACGAATCGTCAGTTGAGCATTGGAGGGAAGTGTGTGGAGTAAAACTCTCAGAGGGAGAACAACAGATAAAACAGAGTAATCTGGTTCAAATGGACGTAGGCTGCCGTTTTTATTCAAGGATGAAGCTGCTTACGCAGGAAAGGGTAGTGTGGAGAGTTGCATCAAACTAGTCTGTGGACTGATGACTATCACAAAAAGTGACAGTAATACACTACTGTCCATTAAAATTGCTGCACCAATTAGAAATGCAGATGATAAACAGGTATTCATTGGACAAATATATTATACTAGAACTGACATGTAATTACATTTTCATGCAGTTTGGCTGCATAGATCCTAAGAAATCAGTACCCAGAACAACCACCTCTGGTCGTTGATACGCCTGGGCATTGAGGCAAACAGAGCTTGGATGGCGTGTACAGGCACAGATGCCCATGCAGCTTCAACACGATACCACAATTCATCAAGAGTAGTGATTGGCGTATTGTGACGAGCCAGTTGCTCGGCCACCATTGACCAGACGTTTTCAATTGGTGAGAGATCTAGAGAATGTGCTGGCCAGGGCAGCAGTCGAACTTTTTCCGAATCCAGAAAGATCCGTACAGGACCTGCAACATGCGGTCGTACATCATCCCGCTGAAATGTAGGGTTTCGCAGGGATCGAATGAAGTGTAGAGCCACGGGTCGTAACACATCTGAAATGTAACGGCCACTGTTCAAAGTGCCGTCGATACGAGCAAGAGATGACCGACACGTGTAACCAATGGCACCCTATACCACCACACCGGGTGATACGCCGGTATGGCGATGACGAATACACGCTTCCAATGTCGTTCACCGCGATATCAAAAAAATGTTCTAATGTTTCATAAGCTTAAGGGACGTAACTGCGGGGTAATCAGTCCCTAAACTTACAAACTACTTATGAACTACCTTATACTAAAGACGACACAAACACACATGCCCGGGTGGGGATTCGAACCCCCGACCATACCGGCTGTGTAGACTATGACTTGCAGGCCGCAGGCCGCTCGGCCACTGTGGACGGCACCGCGATGTTGCTAAACACGGATGCGACCATCATGATCCTATAAACAGAATCTGGATTCATCCGAAAATATTACGTTTTGCCATTCGTGCGCCTAGGTTCGTCGTTGCGTACACCATCGCAGGCGCTCCTGTCTGTGATGCTGTGTCAAGGGTAACCGCATCCATGGTCTCAGAGTTGATAGTCCATGCTGCTGCAGACGTCGTCGAACTGTTGGTGCAGATTGTTGTCGTCTTGCAATCGTCCCTATCTGTTGACTCAGGTATTGAGAGGTGGCTGCACGATCCGGTACAGCCATGCGGATAAGATGCCTGTCATATCGACTGCTAGTGATACGAGGCCGTTGGGATCCAGCACTGCCCTCCTGAACCTACCGTTTTCATATTCTGCTAACAGTCATTGGATCGCGACCAACGCGAGCAGCAATGTCACGATACGATAAACCGCAATTGCGATAGGCTACAATCCGACCTTTATCAAAGTCGGAAACGTGATGGAACGCATTTCTCCTCCTTACACGAGGCATCACAACAACGTTTCACCAGGCAACGCCGGTCAACTGTTGTGTAAATTCTACAAGTTTTAATTTAACAAATCGGAAATTCAAGCTACACAAATTAAATACTGTGTTAATTTAGCAATGTCTTAAAATATATATAAACAGGAATGAAAATGTACTACAAATCACCTGTTGAGAGGCTGTATCTTTACTACATTTATTTCTACCTTTTAGTGTGTATCAGATTATCGTGTCTTTGAATATTGAATATATGTTAATTAGTTGCAGTATTATGATTGAGCAATCTTTTCTAGACTGATTCAATGTAATCCATGGCTTACGAATATGTCAAATGGGTAAAAAAAATCCCCGCACAATATCCTTATATTTTACCTCATTTTTACACATCTGTTCACAAGCTACACTTCTGACAGGCAGGTATGGGTGGGCTCATAGCATTTTATTGTCATTTGTATCACACTCGGTTGGAAACTTTCCTCGTGTCAGCACGTTGTAGGTGTTGCCACCGGCGCCAACCTTGTGTGGAAGCTCTGAAAAGCTAATAATTTGCATATCACAGCATCTTCTTCCTGTTGGTTAAATTTCACACGTCATCTTCGTGGTGGAGCAATTTTAATAGCCAGGAGTGTAGCAGTGATTACAACAGTAAAGAGTGGAATCTAGCAGCGGACAGGTAGCGCTGGCGTGTTGGGGTGGCGGTATAGCAAGCCTCTGGTGACACTGCGAGAGCTGCTGCCAGACCCAACTGGAAGAGTGACGCTTGAGGCTCAGTAGACTTGAATGAGAGCGGTCGGATGGTTGCGCAGCGGCGGGCAGTTTAGGCGAGAGCAGTCTGCGGCCGCCAAACGGCGCTCGCCCTCCTATCCGCTAATGCCAGCCACCATCAGCTCGCTATTCTGGGCGCCGCAAAGGTCACGCCGCGCCGGTCCAAAGCTAAAGCAGAGCTGCCGCCAGCCGCGCTCGCTAGTCGGGACTGGACAACCCTGCGCCTAGTGGGGCTGCTTACCGTCAGGCCTCACCTCCCACAACAACTAGGGATGGACAAAAAATATCGATATATCGAAATACCTATATTTTCTGGACATTTATCGATATTTATCGACGATATTTTATTTTCCGATATATCGATATATCAACATTAAATTTTGAATATCGAAGGCGTTATTTTTAAAAGCCACCTTTTTTTTACATTAAATTAGATTCTTTAATGGCCTTTTGGTATGTTTTCCTTTATTTTTATTGGTTTTTATTGTTGTGAAACGTCGCAGGTAAAGGCCAAGTTTTCGTGTCTGCACTGTGCTTTCCTTTTTGTTTGCGTGTTCTTTATTGTTAGATGTTAGAGAGCTATCGCGATTTCACCTATTGTTGCTAAGCCCCCGTCTAGTTCAGTTGATCAGTTGTGTGGCGGCGTGTCCGATATTGGTGTCATTCGACTGCTACCAATTTATTTTCATTGAATATCGAAGGCGATATTTTTAAAAGCCACCCTTTTTTTTACATTAAATTAGATTCTTTAATGGCCTTTTGGTATGTTTTCGTTTATTTTTATTGGTTTTTATTGTTGTGAAACGTCGCAGGTAGAGGCCAAGTTTTCGTGTTTGCACTGTGCTTCGCCCTTTGTTTGCGTGTTCTTTATTGTTAGAGAGTTATCGCGATTTCACCTATTGTTGCTACGCCACCGTCTAGTTCTGTTGATCAGTTGTGTGGCGGCGTGTCCGATATTGGTGTCATTCGACTTCAACCAATTTATTTTCATGTCAGCTATATCCGTTGTTTGGAAGTTCTTTACAAAAGAAGTTAAAAATAAACCTGTTTCATGGAACTTATGTGGTAAAATTAACGAAACGTCTGGAAATACCACAAATAAGTGGTGCTAATTACGTTACTGCAAGCTTGAGTATTCCCATCACAAACCTGCTTCGGCAAGAAGTGGTGCACACAACTTGTTTGACTGATTTAGGAGCGTCAGTAAAAAAAATCTATATTCAAAGGAATTCTGGAAAGATTGGTTCCTGTGGAAAAAATATTTTCTCTCTGTGGCAACAATTTTGGACTCCCGATTTAAGTGTATTCATTTTTAATCCGCATTGCAGTGTTAGCTGCAGTAGCTCACATTAGCAAAGAAATTCGTTCCGAACATAGGCGAAAAGGACAATTCTCTCTTGAGCATTGGGCTTTAGATGCTGAACAAGAAAGCCCGAGGTAGACTTCCATTTGATCGCTACATGGAAAACTGTTCACCCGAAGTTCAGTTTCACGGCAAATTTCAAGCCATGATTCTGTACCAAATGAGCTGAAGCATCTTGATCAACCATATTTAAAGCGTAACAGTGGTCCTCTGAAGTTCTGGGCTGACACTCGACGCTTTACGCCCATTTTAATAAGACATTGCGCAGAAGTACCTGATATGCCAAGCTTCTTCTGTTTCGTCAGAAAGAGTGGCGTCACTGACCAATTTAGTGGTGTAAGACAACAGAAGTAGAAAAAGAGCTCTCCTAATGTCAATCATTGATGACTACTGGCTCATTTTTTTTCCAAATAGATATCTTACTCTACATTTTGTTTCTTTTATTGATTATACATTGTACGTTTTTAATGATTAATGCTTAAAATTATAAAATATTTGTCAATTTTTAATTCTATGTTGATAATTTGTGTGGTTTTGATTATTAATTTAGCATTCTATGTAAAGATTTCATCGATATATCGAAATATCGATATTATTGTTTTGATGAAATCGATATTTTTTAAAAATATCGATACCATATAGATCGATATTATTAAACTTTTGCCCATCCCTAACACCAACCGTCAGTTTACCACGTACAGGATGTCCAGAAAAGGGCTCCCTGATTTCAAAATTAAATATCTCGAAAACAGAGATCGATATAAGAATGCAGTAAACGGTATGTTCATTGTGAAAGCTGTGAGAAGTTAACACAGCAGTTTGAAATAATAGTTACAAAAGCTGCTAACAGATGACGCTGTACGCTGTACAGCTCATATGAGCTTACATAAGTGAAATAATCGTATTAAAACACTATTTGCAAACAATCACAGCCCAATGTTTTCAAAATGTTCACCATTGGCACTACGGAGGTGGCGCAGACGAAGAATGAAATTCGCCATCACATTTCGTAGTGTCTCAACCGAAATAGATTCACATGCCACAGAGATCGCCGATTCAAGCTCTACCAGCGTGTTGGGATGCTTCGGATAGACCATGTCTTTCACTGTGCCACACAAAAAAAAGTAACTGGGAGTCAAATCCAGCGAATATGGAGGCCAATCCATGCCTGCACCAGTAAATTTGGGACATTCCACAGCAATGACTCGATTCCCGAAGTATTCCTCAAGAAAGCGAAACACTTGTTCGGTCCGATGTGGTCGGGCTCCATCTTGCATAAACCATTCAGTACCTGGTCTATCCTCTAACGCTTGCTGTGTGGCGACAAATTGTTCCAAAATTGCAACGTTACGTGCACCAGTGATCGTTTCTAGAATGAAACAAAGGCCAGTAATTCCTGTGCTGCATACTGCAGCCCACACAGTAACTTTAGGAGAATACACGTGTTTCGCTTCACACCAATATGGCTTTTCGGAACCCCAAAATCGCCAGTTATGCTTATTCACGCATCCATTCAGGTGGAAGTGTGCTTTATCTGTAAACCAGATGCAGCCAACATCAAATCCTTCACTATCAATCATTGTGAGCATCTGATTAGCAAAGGCAACCCTTGCACAGCTCGTACAGCTATGGCCTGGTGCGTTTGAATTTTGAATGGAAACATGTGTAGGCTCTTTCTCAGTATTTTCTGCTTTCTGGAACGCTTCAAACAAGTCTCAGATGCAACTCTACGGATGGATGACATTGAATATCGATGAATAATTCCAAAAACTGTGGCGATATTTTCAGGCGTAACTCCGGTTTGCTTGCGGCCAACATACCCCACTAGATCATCACTTACGCTGCATGTTCGTTGAAATTTTGCGAAGAGCGTACGAATGGTTTTCGCATCTGGTCCTTTTGGAACATTAAATCGTGCTTGAAAACTTCGCCTTGTTGCCGTAGGACTCTTTTCTAACCTGTGGTACTCTAGCACCAGGAAAAACGCGTTGTTCAATGGAGTACATGGTTTTAATCTCTTCCTTCGGTACGCTAATCTCTTTTCACGTTTCAATAGTGGAACTGGTCGCTCTGGGCTTCGGATCACTATTTATACTAGACATTACGTATGGCGATTACAGCGCCATCTGTTAGCAGCTTTTGTAACTATTATTTCAAACTGCTGTATAAACTTCTTACAGCTTTCACAATAAACATACCGTTTACTGCATTCCTTTATCGATCTTTGTTTTCGAGATATTTAATTTTGAAATCAGGGAGTCCTTTTCTTGACACCCTGTATCTTCATTAAAGGCATTCTCTGTTCACATCCACTTACTGATTGTGTCTGAAAATGAAGAGGTACCAGCATACGGAATAAGTACAGCAGAAAAAGTGTTACATCACCGTGCTTCCAGGGTCTCCTGAACACTGACCTTGAATGTGCGCCCCATACTTAGCTTGTATTTATCGTGAATCTTTATTGAGGCAAAGTTCCTAGTGATTGGAAAAAAAGCGCATGTGACTCCAGTTTATAACAAAGGTAAAAGAACTGACCCACATAATTACAGACCAATATCGTTGACATCGGTTTCCTGTAGAATTTTGAAGCATATTCTTAGCTCGAATACAGTAAATTTCCTTGACATGGATAAGTTTCTTTCTGTGAATCAGCACGGGTTTAGGAAACTTCGTTCTTGTGAAACGCAGCTTGTCCTATTCTCACATGAAATCTCCCGAGCCATGGATGAAGGGCAACATGCCGATTGTGTTTTCCTCGATTTCAAAACGGCATTTAACACATTGCCAGACTGCTAACAGAGATACGAGCATTACGATTACGTTCACAGATTGGCTAGAAAATCTCTGTAATTTATTGTGACAATAAATAATACAACCTTAGAGTCAAATGGCGATCAATCATTTAAACAGCACCGTATGACTGTGGCTCAACAGAACTAGATATATGTTCTTCTTTTCTGTTAAAATTATTGCGGTATTTGTAAATTTCAATGGCTTCGCTGTATTTTCGCAGATAGTAGTGAGAAGTTTTTGATGAAACACTGGTCTCGTTAAATTTAATTTCATGGTCGTCCTCTTAAGAAACGTGTTCAGCTACGTCCGATTTCTGTGTATGTTCCAGGTGGCAGTTTCATGTTAACTCAGACTAGTACTGACACTTCTTTTCGTAGTGTACACCTGCCCACACGCCGGCGTATCAAAAGGGTGTCGTGCATCTTTTGCAGAGCTTAAATATTCTTCAATTTTCCTGGTTGGTCTGAAAATAGTTTCCACGCCATTGGAAAAGTGCTCAACAAACATGGGGTGGAAACTACTTTCAAACCAACCAAGAAAATTAAAGAATATTTAAGATATGCAAAAGATGCAGACATCTTTTGGATATACAAGGTGTGTATAAAGTTCCTCACAGCTGTGGCCAGGTGTACATGGGCACTACGAAAAGAAGTGTCAACACTCGTCTGAGTGAACATAATTCGAACGATTGTTGTAATTGTAATAACAATTAAGAAGTGCGGAATTTGTTCAAAATGTTCAAATGTTTGTAAATATATCGGACCAAACTGCGTGGTCATCAGTCCGTAGCTTACAAACTACTTAAACTAAGATAAACTAACCTAAGGACAACACACACATCCATGGGGGACTTGAACCCCCGACGGCGAGCAACCGCGCGCTCCGCAGCGAGACGCCTTAGACCGCTCGGCTACTCCACCGCGGCGGCATTTGTTCTTTCGGACATTTCCGAAACAACAGATGCTGCAACGTTTAACAGGTTGATTCGAAGACGGAATGTGCCGGTTACACAAACACGGCACATCTAGAAACTATTTAGATCAACCAAAGAAATTCTGATCAAAAGAGTTCGCCTCCTATAAGTCAGTGCCTCTGACCACTACTCAAAAATGTTCAAATGTTTGTAAACCTGTTGGAGCAAACTGCTATGGTCACCTGTCCCTAGATTTACAAATTACCTAAACTAACTTACACTAAGGACAACGAACCTCCGGCGGGAACCGCTGCCTAGTCCGTAGCATTACACCTCAGACCACGCTGCCATTTCACGCGGCGGAAAGTAGTTCTGCGTCTGCCTCATGACACCTCAATTTATTTTCCTTCCTCGATCACCCACTCATGAAATGCCCCAACTTCTTAATGTTCACATGTTTACATAAATGAAGTACTCTTCAGACAGCAGAAGTTCTCCCAATGCAAAATCAGTCATTTTCAGCCAAGCAAGAAGTAAGGGTTCGTTACATAACAAATTGTATTCTGTAGGCAACCACATTATAGGCGTATGAAATCCTGTAAGATATAAAAATGTTGTAAACAACTATTCCTTGTAACAAAGTAGACATCATCTTACTGAACTCGATTTCAGTTCGAAATTTAATAACACTTAGCAGCAATAGCATTTGTATGATGATGACATATATAGGTATTTAATAGCAAAAGGAAGTAAAAATTACTTATTTAATTTCAGTTTTAACAATAAAACATTGGACCTCTTCAGATATTTGTCATTTTATTTGCACAAATTACTCTCTAGTACTCACGGAAATCTTTTGTCTAAAACTAAGATATACGTACTGCTTACCTCACTAAGGCTATACCAACATTCCTTACTGACGTCATCTCATAGGAACCATGATGCCTGTTATAAAACATCGTTTTTATCACAACTTTTTATCGCCGAATAGCCGTTTCAATTTCTGCAGATCATCTTCAAGGCCAAGTTTAAGCAAGAAATAATTAATGATGTACGCTCAAGTGTGGTACAAATAACAATAAAACGCTATGAGCCCGCCCGTACCTGCCGGTGAGAAATGTAGCTTTTGAACAGATGTGTAAAAATGAGGTGAAATATAACGATATTGTGCGGGGATAATTTTACCCATTTGACATATTCGTAAGTCATATATTACATTGAATCAGTCTAGAAGAGAATGATCAATCATAATACTACAACTAATTAACATATATTCAATATTTAAAGACACGCTAATCTGATACACACTAAAAGATAGAAATAAATGTAGTAAACATACAGCCTCTGAGCAGGTGATTTGTAGTACATTTTCATTCCTGTTTATATATATTTTAAGACATTGCGAAATTAACACAGTATTTAATTTGTATAGCCTGAATTTCCGAGTTGTTAAATTAAAACTTGTAGAATTTGAATTCATATTGAGGAACAAAATAGAAATACAGAAAAGAAAGAGGAGTATAGTTACTAGAATAGCTATAGCTGCTACCAAACAGTTGTAGATAATGAAGAAGTTAAGTGATAATAGTTTAAGACAAAAGGACGGACGCCCATTTATTTATTACTGTGGCCTATTTTCATGTTCCAACAGAGACCTGAACAAGATCTGCAGGGCATATTAAAACCGGTAGTCGACAATAAAAATTTGTAATCCAGACGGGACTTTTGTTTATTTATTAGACAATCATAATGTTTCTGTACACAATTAAGACATTACCTCGACATTGTACCCGTGTGATCCGTTTTCTCATGATCGTCAATGTGGCAGCCAATGGTGCGCTACGCTGTTGTCCAGGCTACCTGAGTGACAGCAACATCTTCATTTGCTGTTGTCAGTCCTACCACTCGTTTCATAGGAGCACGGTTAGCATTTTAACTTCACTGTCAAATGACGACCATCGATACCTCACAAGTAGAAACTCCGTCATCATTGGCTTCCAAAACATTTATGCTTGCAAGGACATCACCGTTGCCCGATTATAATGATCGTGTCGTCTACAGAGCCGCTGAAGTGAAGGAAACTGCTACCTCTCTCTATGCACTGATAGCACCTACATCTCACAAGCGGATCGTTGCTACGCAATATACGATGACAAATCAACAATCACTGTCACATGCATACCTTCTCCGTTTATGGACGCGGTGATGAGTGCTTACCTCGCGTTTCACTGAACTAGTATAAGTAAATAATACACTACTGGCCTTTAAAAACTGTTACACCACGAAGATAAATGGGTATTCATTGGACAAATATATTATACTATAACTGACATGTGAATTACATTTTTACGCAATTTGGGTCCATAGCTCCTGAGAAATCAGTACCCAGAAGCACCACTTCTGGCCGTAATAACAGCCTTGATACGCCTGGGTATTTAGTGAAACAGAGCTTGGATGGCGTCTACAGGTACAGACGCCCATGTAGCTTCAACACGATACAATAGCTCATCAAGAGTAGTGACGGGCGTATTGTGACGAGCTAGTTGCTCGGCCACCATAGACCAGACGTTTTCAATTGGTGAGAGATCTGGAGGATGTGCTGGACAGGCCAGCAGTCGAACATTGTTCGTATCCAGAAAGTCCCGTACAGGACCTGCAACATGCGATCGTGCATTATCCTGCTGAAATGTAGGGTTTCGCAGGGATCGAATGAAGGGTAGAGACACGGGTCGTAACACGTCTCAAATGTAACGGCCACTGTTCAAAGTGCCGTCGATGCGAACAAGAGGTGACGGAGACGCGTAACCAATGGCACCCCATACCATCACGCCGGGTGATACGCTAGTATGGCGATGATGAATACATGCTTCCAATGTGCGTTCACCGCAGTGTCGCCAAACACGGATACGAGCATCATGCTGGTGTAAACAGAACCTGGATTCATCCGAAAAAATGACGTTTTGCCATTCGTGCACCCAGGTTCGTCTTTGCGTACATCATAGCAAGGCGCTCCTGTCTGTGATGCAGCGTCAAGGGTAACCGCAGCTATGGTCTCCGAGCTGATAGTCCGTGCTGCTGCAAACGTCGTTGAACTGTTCACACAGATGGTTGTTGTCTTGCAGACGTCCCCATCTGCTGACTCAGGGATCGAGACGTGGCTGCACGATCCGTTACAGTCATGCGGATAAGATGCCTGTCATCTCGACTGCTATTGATACGAGGCCGTTGGGGTCCAGTACGGCGTTCCGTATTGCCCTCCTGAAACCACCGATTCCATATTCTGCTAACAGTCACTGGATCGCGACCAACGCGAGCAGCAATGTCGCGATATGATAAACCGCAATCGCGATAGGCTACAATCCGACCTTTATCAAAGTCTGAAACGTGATGGTACGCATTTTTTTCTCCTTACACGAGGCGTCACAACAACATTTCACCAGGCAACGCCGGTCAACTGCTGTTTGTGTATGAGAAATCGGTTGGAAACTTTCCTCATGTCAGCACGTTGTAGCTGTCACCACCGGCGCAAATCTTCTGTGATTGTTCTGAGAAGCTAATCATTTGCATATCACAGTATCTTCTTCCTTTCGGTTAAATTTCGCGTCTATAGCACATCATTTTCGTGGTGTAGCAATTTTAATGGCCAGGAGAGTATGATTCCTTGGTTAAATTACGTTACTCAGGACACTCTCTTGTTATAGCTTTTCCCGACTATCTGATACTACAAACTAAAGGGAAGAATCCTCTTGCCGCCGAAAACATGTGCAACATAGTCACGCAGATATAGCGATTTGGGCCAGTAACCATTCAACCCTCGTACATGAGTCGTGAAATGCCATCGCCTGTCTAGTAAAATCACAAGATACCTCGCGTGAGCCCGCCGAATAACCGGTACAGCGAAGAGGTAGTACAGAGTGGAAAAAATCAGCGTGTGTACAATTTGTCGCGCAAATTCTTGCACAAAGATTGTGGGTCTCAGGAGAGAAATGATTGCGAACCACTGGAGTAGGGCACGTCTCGTAAAAGCGGGCTGGCCGTTCGGCCGGACGCGAGTGTTTATTTGTGCTGGGATGGCCGATGGGCAGGCAGTGACAGTGTCTGGGTCCGGCCGCCGTGTATTTCAGGAGCCAAGTAAAAATAGCGGCCGTGACCGCCGCCGCCGCCGCCGCCGCCGGCGCTAGCCTCTAGCCTCTAGGCTCTAGGGCCACCGCCGGCCGCCGCGGCGCCAAGTCCGTCCGCAGAGCGCGCCCTTCTGTTGTTCTCTTCAGATGAGATTACTTTACATCAGCTGTTCGTTCCACAGATCTGAATTTAGGAGATCCTCGTGGATGTGAAACATGTCAATATTTTTTTTTAAATTCTTTTTCAAGTTGAAATACTGATAGTATAAACATATAATTTGCATTGGCGACTGGTGCTTCAGATGACTGGGGATTCACTTCTTTCAATGCCACCCCCCTTCCCCCATCCCCCCGGGCTGGACTTGTCGATCGTCGAAGTTTCGGCGTCCAAAGACACAATTTGACGCACCTCTGCGAGTGGCACCGGAAGAAAACACCCCCTCCCCCTCGGCCTTAGATATATTATCGTTACAAGATCTGCAGCATGTCTTACCTCAGCGTCTTTGGGCTTGTTTCAACTCGAGCTGAGGCGTCGGCCTACCAAGTTTCTTTATTTCACAGTTTTGTTCCAAGCCTACAGCTGAGTAATTTCTTTCTAAAAGATGCTAAACTGAGCATTTACTCTGCTAATAAACACCAATAACATATGTATAACCACATAAGCACTAAAACACAGTAAGTAAGTGATTACACTGCTAAGTTACTGTAACAAAATGAATCTGTTACGATGAAGAGACAAGATACCTTCGGGTCACGTGACTACAAGCAGCACCCTCTCCTAAACTTACACGTACGCAAAGGCTCCTCTCCTCCATATCTTTTCAAACAGTATATATATTTGTTGCCAACGAATAGTATAAATATCATTTACCCTCAGTATCGCGAAACATATGCAAAAACCTCCAAAGATATGTGGCAGGGAACAATACGAAAGTCATTGTTGTCCTCATATGTGTTAAAAAGATTGGGTATAAAAAAATTGCTTGAAGTCCGTCTCAAACCCACTATCTTTGAGAGCGATGCCGCTAACCACACAGCTATTCTCGCTAAGTGGAGAGTAGTGACTTCATTATTATTCGTAATCGGATCTTCTGAAGGTTGTTACTGTTGCTACGTATATATAGTTATCAGATATTTTACCAAATATGAAGTGTTTTCGATGAATCTTCAATGCGCCAAAAACAAATATGACGGACGGTTGTTGCCTTCATGAAGATTTGCGCATGCACAAGGCGAGGTGGGCAATAGCGTCTTGCTTCGGGACCATTCGTGCGTAACCAGCTGGCGTCTCTACCAGCCCCAACGCTAATGTTAAAAGCGATGTTTCCCCTCGAACCCTAGCCCCTCCCTGCCGCGGGAGCGGCCAACAGGCGGTTCAGAAGAGAATTTGTACATCAGCCGCGCATGCGCATTGCCACGCTTGACTTGAAGAGTTACTCCAAAATATAATACCACTAGCTTAATTCCCGCTGCTTCGCACACGAAGATTGGATGGTCTGCATTGGTTGTTTATACTTATGAATATAAATTTTCATACATTTATCTTTAAAAATGCTATCCTAATCAAGTATTATGATACAACTTGCCATCCCCTATTGCACCACTGATGGCAGAATTCAAAACATCTCGAAACACTTTTTTTTAAATTCTAACCATGGTTCCAGATCCAAATTTTCACATTTATAGCCTTAAAATTTTTTTCCCTTATTTCACACACTTCATGGTTGAATATTCAAAAATATCGAAACACGTGCTTTTAAAATTACAATCAAAAATTTTAGTCCGAAGTTTTCTATTTCTTGCTTCAAAATTGCCTTAATAGCAACGTATTTTCAGAGAACCGTTCATCCCCTATTTCACCGTCTTAGGGATGGGAATATCGAAAGATAGCTGATGCCTACAGTGTATGATAAACAACCTCTACAGTTTTCAAGTTTCTATCGTTTGTAGATTCATTTTTCATCGCCGTTTTCTGTCTTTTAGAAATGGATCGAGAATTTCTGTCTTACGCTTTGGCATCTTTCTTGGTAATTTTACTTTTCAAACTGCAATATGCACTTATTTTTCTTTATTCGTACGCATTTTGCAGAAAAACGACTGAAGAATGTGCAACACGTTTTGCTGTATATAACGTCTTTGATATTATATTGTCAAAAATCATCGCTGGTCACAATTTGAAAAAGCTGAGGACATTCAACCACTATATCTTCCACCCTCTTGTAGCTATCGACACAGAACGTCTGTGGTGCATGACGGGAGACTTTGTACTACAACAACACAGAGAGATCGTTCTTCTCCACTGTGTAGTTTGTGCTTAAGAGGAAAATATCGACGCACACACGTAGAATTTTATGTAAGTCGGTAACTTTCAACTCCCATATCTTCCAGACCCTCTACCATCATAGTGTACAATGGGAGACTGACACCTACTACCACATAAAAACATTATTCGTTTGCATTGTGTAGTTTTGGCTGCCGAGTGAAATATAGGCACAAACACATCATTTTTAGATATATATCAAGATGTTATATTATGGGATGAAAGTAAGCAAAGTTTGCAAGCTTTTTTTATTATTATTTTTATGTCGCCCACGCCTGCTAACACTCGAGTTACAAATACATATTTGTCTGCACTTCTGTGGTGTGCTCCTCCAAACTGAATTTATCATCATGACGACAGGTAGCCATTCCTCCTCTGCCACCGATGTACAGGGGCACCGTATGAAGACGTGTCATCGTAGAGTGGGAAATAACTGACTCAAAACAGAACTGATAGCGTCCAACGCTGCGTAATTAATTCTTAAATAGTAGTGTAGCTGTTGCGGCTCTCGCGACACATCAAAGTACGGGGCTGTTAGAATTAATAAACCTGCCTAACTTCTGCTTCCGAATTAACAGGTAGGCTTACCTTAGAATCTGCTGCTGCAGTAGTACACAAAGTACACTCCTCCACACGCCGCGAATTGGCTTCCGCAGTGTGGATGTTGGTGTATATATGTGGAAAGCCACGCTAGCGGCCGCAACCAGGAAGTGCGCCCCCATGACGATCGGAGCACGTCTGACAAATTACGCGATTTGCCGACCCGTGGATTTAATCTGGAACATTTATCAGCGCACCCAGATTCATTCTCTTTTTAGCTGCAGTACTAAATCAGTTGACATATCATTGATCAACCGTCCTTTGACCCGGCAGGCGGGATTAAACTACGCACAACTGCAAAGTTAATTAACTCCGTGCTGCATGGCGTCCACTGCGGTGGACGGCTGTTGCTGGGCGCATTTCTGTGTCTCTGCCGTCGTTTTGCAACTCGTAAACACAAGGAGTTCACTTCAGGTGGAGCCTTCCGGTAGGCAGAGTTGCCAGTTTGAGGGATAAGTCCCTAAACCTGGGGAATTGAAAGATGATCTTAACGACAAGTAATTATTTTTGGAATTAGCGATATTTTTAGCGTCATTTCAAGGTTTTGAGGGTAAAATGTAGGGGATTTGTACCGCATTATCAAGTAATAACTTTTATTCATTAACAGTTATAAGAGACTTTTAAGCGAAAGCTTCGTAGGCCTCATTCCAACTAAGTTACAAGCATGTAGTGCCTGGTTTTCGATGTACTTTTCTTTAACGTCTTCTCCAGCGATTTCTTCTGCGACGAAAGCGCAGGACATAATGTTTCGATCGATTATGGCACTATAGTCGGGCCGAAAAAGAGGTCTGTCAAGCGGCTTGTTAAGAGTTCATACTTTTAATAAGCACTTGACAAGCCTTTTTATTTATAATTCTTTTCTTTTTTGTATTTTGACAGTAAATAAGATTTTATACAATGTTCTTGAGTCCCAGGGACTCGAAACAGCATTTATGTGTTCAAACATTGAACGAAATCTATATGGGATATTTTATTATAAATATTTTGTATCATACTACCAAGCTTGAAATTTGTTATTATTATTACGCAATACTTACTAAAAAGAGAAAAATTAGAAACTCTGTAATTTCATAGGTATAAGCGAGAGTTCCTTTCGAGGTTCGCACCGAGCATTTTTTAAGGAAATGGTTGGTGTAGACGGAGAGATCACCTGAAGTCAAAGTCGCCTACAGTCCACGTCAGTCTAGTGGTGCAGAGAAATGCACAGTATTTGGAAACTTGTGCGGTCGCGTCTGGCTTCAGATAAACATAGAGTTAACACGTGTATCTAGGATCTCGTCGGGAAACTCTAGGGTGGGGTGTAGAAATGAAGTACATTTTTTTAAATTATAATTCCTTTTCATTTGTAACACAATGACAAGGAACCTGTTACGGCAGAAGTAGTTGTTACACCATATTTTTCAGAAGACTACAATTTTTCAGCATATCTTTCTTCCCTTTTGCGCATTTAAAAACTCTATGCGAGTCAGTTTGTAGTTAAACTGGGATTGTCACATTGATTCCACGGTCTCTGGCAACAGTCGATTTCTTTCATCAGTTCGCTGGGCTCATATCGGAGAAAAACGTCTTTCCACATTAGCGTTGTGTGCGGGAATAAAAAGGAAATACTGGCATAATTGTAGCAGATGGAGTCTGTGTTCAGTATTTTCGGTTTACTTCAGTACTTGAGTGAAGCTCGTCACAATATTTTGCAAAATCGAGACAATATTGGGTCTCGTCAGGATGTAGGCACAAAAAGTTCCATGACGATGGATGTCCCTATATGTCGCGATGGATGGTACTTTGATGTTGGCGTGAGTTCTTGTCGATCTTTTTTGGAGTGTGTTGAAATTTGAAGAATTGATCGTGTGCCTGAATCCTGTTTCGTTGCTTTAGTTCTAGTTGCCGCCCGTAGAAGTTTTAAATTCCTCGTGGCAAGTGGTGAGACATTTTCTCAACATTGAAAGCGAGCGCTATTGACTTTAGCTGATTGAAAATCGGCGAAATAAAGTTCATTACTTCTAATTTCGCGTGTAATATAGATCTTAAATGTTTAAAGTGCTGTTTAGTTGCGAGCAATTTACTCAAATATTTAATGTGCGTGTGCTTTTGGAAACAATATCCAGATTTATTAAAAATTATACTCAATTTCGTTGTAGTTCTGCGAATTTAATAGCGATTAGGAATATTCTATTTCAGTTTCGACGAGCTAAAGTCTGGACATACTGACTGAAGATTAAGAGTAGTATGCTCTCTCGTGGCTTTCTCACTGCTCATAACATTAATAAATGACTTGAAATAAAAAAGACTCTTAAAGTGCGATAATAAGGAATATTGCATTTGTCGCCGCGTCGGAGCGGCCGAGCGCATTGATGCGCTATGCTGCGATGTGCGAGGCCGTTCCCCGTAGGGGGTTCGAATCCCACCTCGGGCATGGATGTTTCTGTCGTCTGCAGTATAAGCTAGTTCATAAGAAATTTATAAGTTTAGGGAATGATGACCCCGCAGTTAAATCCCATAACCTTTACAAACATTTGAAAATTTTTGAATTTTTGTGTGAAATTGGGATCTACATGTCACAAGCCCTATTATGCATAAAAAGCGCGCCGGCCGCGGTGACCGAGGGGACTGAGGCGCTCCAGTCACGGTCTGCACGGCCACTACGTTCGGGGGTTCGAATCCCCCCTCGGGCGTGGATATTTGTGCCGTCCTTAATATTAGCTAGTTCGTAAGTAGTTTGTAAGTTTAGGGACTGATGACCCCGTAGTTAAGTCCCATAAGCTTTACAAACATTTGAACATAAAAAGCGCAAAGTGCCACGAATGCATTAGATGGCAGGCAATGTAACAGCCGATGCTGTTAAACATATGAAAGGCTATGTGTAGAGAATCTTTCACATTGGCAGAGGCAGGATCGTTCACTTTCTCTAGATGTATCTAGTTATAAAAAGTGTTATTGAGCAAAATAAACAAGAAATTTCTTGAACCAGGGGACTCCCTATGTCGGTCTAATTGAGAAAAGAAAAAGAGTTTCAAATTATAGTGTTTCAGAAGATGTAAAATACATTATAAGTGATCAAGATCAGTAAAGTCAGCCGCAAGGAATAGCCGCGTGGTCTAAGACGTCATGCTACGAGTGGGCGGCCGTTCCCATCGGAGGTTCAAGTCCTCCCTCGGCATGTGTGTGTGTGTGTGTGTGTGTGTGTGTGTGTGTGTGTGTTGTTTTTAGTATAAACTAGTTCATAAGCAGTTTGTAAGTCTAGGGACTGTTGACCGTAGCAGTTTGCTCCAATAGGTTTACAAACATTTAAACCAGTAAAGTTATTTATCGTGACTAACATGAATGATTCTGACATATTCAATTTAAAAAAAGCAGCAGGTTGTACTATATATATTGTAAAACTAGTAATTTCCAAAAAACAGTGGTCGGAACTGAGCTGCGCGGATATGGTCATGCGTTCTGGGGCACCACATTATGGATAGCGCGACCGCTCGAGTTGGATGTTCGAGTCCTTGCTCGGGCATCTACATAAATACTCTGCAAGTCACATTGAAGTGCTGGAAGAGGTTTCAGTAAACCGTTCTTATGATAGTTCTCTACAATCCAATTCTCTAATAGCTCGCAGGAAAAGGAACGCCTAAATCTTTCCATTTTCGACCTGATTTCTCTTATCTTATTTTCATGATCGTGTCTTTCTATGTAGTTGGGAGCTAACAAGGTACGTTCGCATTCGGTAGAAAAACTTCGTGAAAGAAATTTCGCAAATAGAGCTCGTCGCATCGAATAACGCCTTTCCTTTAAGATTTACACCTCAACTCGTGTATCATTTCCGTGACACTCTGCCCCATATATCGCGATAATACAGAAAGAGCTGCCCTTCTGAGAACTTTCTCTGAATCGTCTGTCAGTGCCACTTGGTAGGGATCCCACAGTGTGCATCAATACTCCAAACCAGGACGCACAAGTGTAGGCAGTTTCTTTAGTAGAATGTTGCATCTTCTAAGTATTGTGCCAATGAAACGTAGCCATCTATTCGCTTTCTTTCCAATTTAAGTTGTTCGTAATTGTTACTCGTAAGTATTTAGTTCAATTTATGGCCTGTAGCTTTGACTGATTTATCGTGTAAATGAAGTTTAACGGATTTCTTTTGATAGTCACATGGATGACTTTACTCTTATCCTTAAGGGTCAATTGCCATGTTCATATCTAAATCATATTGCAGTTGCTTTTAATCTACTGGTGCCATTATTAACCGATAAATGACAGCATCTCCCGCGAGCAAACTAAGAGAGCTACTCAGATTGTGCCAAAAAAAAAAAAAAAAAAAAAAAAAAAAAAAAAAAAAAAAAAAAAAAAAAAAAAAAAAAGAACAGTAGGGGCCCTATAACACATCCCTGGTGAATTCCAGATATCATTTCCCTTCTATTCGATGACTTTACGTCACTTACAACGTACTGTGTCCTTGCTGACCGGAAATCTGGAATCCAATCACACAACTGTGGCGATGTTCCATAAGCACGCAGTTTGATTAGAAGACGCTTGTGAGGTACAGTGTTTAAAGTCTTCCGCAAAGCTAGAAATATGGAATCTATTTGACAACCGTTATCAATAGTACTCAACACATCATGTAAATAAAGAGCTAGCGGTGTTTCACAAGGACGTCACTTGCTGAATCCGTCTCGACAATGTTTGTTGTTAAGCTTAAAGGACTTAACTGCGGGGTCATCAGTCCCTAAACTTAAAATCTACTTATGAACTACCTTATACTAAAGACGACACAAACATCCATGCCCGAGGGAGGATCTGAACCCCCGACCGTAGTGGCCGTGCTGACTGTGACTGGCGCGCCGCAGTCCCCTCGACCACCGCGACCGGCTATCGACAATGCGTCAATAAATCGTTCTCTTCTAAGATGTAGTTCATAACAATTGAGGAAACTATATTTTCTAAAATCCTGCTGCAAATCTATGTCAATGATATAGCAGTGTAATTTTGCGGATCACTCGTATTGCCTTTTTGAATATTGGAGTGACCTGTGCAACTTTTCAGTCTTTAGGTACGGAACGTTCACTGAGCGAGCGGTTCTACATGATAGTTTAGTATGGGCTACTGCATCATCATACTCTGAAACGAACCTAATAGGTATAAGTGGGTCCGGGAGACATTTTTATTAAGTGATTTAAGTTGTTTTAATACTCCAGGGGACCTATTTCTAAATTAGGCATGCTGGAAGCTGTTCTTGATACGAATTCTGGAGTATTTGCTTCGTCTTCTCTAGTGAATGAATTTCGGCTTTAGCACAACTGTCATCAGTAGCATCACCATTTCTATCGTGTAATTAAGATATTTCTTGTGTTTTGGCGCAAACATACTTCACGTACGACCAGAATTTCGTAGGTTTCTCTACTAAATTATTACGTGACAGGATTTCGTTGTGATAACTGTTGTAAGCATCTCCCATTGAAGTCGATATAAATTTTTACACTCCTGGCCATTAAAAGTTGTTACACCACGAAGATGACGTGCTAACCGACAGGAAGAAAATGCTGTGATATGCGAATGATTAGCTTTTCAGAGCATTCACGTAAGGATGGCGCCGGTGGGGACACCTACAACGTGCTGACATGAGGAAAGTTTCCAACGATTTATCATACACAAACAGCAATTGACCGGCGTTGCCTTTTGAAACGTTGTTGTGATGCCTCGTATAAGAAGAAGAAATGCATATAATCACGTTTCCGACTTTGATAAAATTTGGATTTTAGCCTATCGCGATTGCGGTTTATCGTATCGCGACAAGGCTGCTTGCGTTGGTCGCGAACCAATGACTGTCAGCAGAATATGTAATCGGTGAGTTCAGGAGGGCAATACGGAACGCCGTGCTGGATCCCAACGGCCTCGTATCAGTAGCAGTCGAGATGACAAGCATCTTTTCCGCATGGCTGTAACGGATCGTGTAGCCACGTCCCGATCCCTGAGTCAACAGATGGGGACAATTGCAAAATAACAACCATCTGCACGAACAGTTCGACGACGTTTGCAGCAACATGGACTATCAGCTCGGAGTCTATGGCTGCGGTTATCCTTGACGCTACATCACAGACAGGAGCGCCTGCGATGGTGTACGCAACGACGAACCTAGGTGCACAAATGGTAAAACGTCATTTTTTTCGGATGAAACCACGTTCTGTATACACCATCATGATGGTTGAATCCGTGTTTGGCGACATCGCAGTGAACGCACATTGGAAGCATGTATTCGTCATCGCCATACTGGCGTATCACCCGGCGTGATGGTATGGCGTCTCGGTCACCTCTTGTTCGCATCGATGACACTTTGAACAGTGGCCGTTACATTTCAGACGAGCCACGACCCATGGCTCTACCCTTCGTTCGATCCCTGCGAAACCCTACATTTCAGCAGGAGAATGATCGATCGTATCTTGCAGGTCCTTTACGGGCCTTTCTGGATACGGAAAATGTTCGACTTCTGTCCTGGCCAGCACATTCTGCAGCTCTCTCACCAATTGAAAACGTCTGGTCAATGGTGGCCGAGCAACTGGCTCGTCACAATACGGCAGTCATTACTCTTGATGAACTGTGGTATCGTGTTGAAGCTGCATGGGCATCTGTACCTGTACACGCCATCCAAGTTCTGACTGACTCAGTGCTCAGGCGTATCTAGGCCGTTATTACGGCCAGAGGTGGTCGCTCTGGGTACTGATTTCTGAGGATCTATACATGAAAATGTAATCACATGTCAGTTCTAGTATAATATTTTTGTCCACTGAATACCCGTTTATCATCTGTATTTCTTCTTGGTGTAGCAATTTTAATGGCCAATAGTGTAGTTTATGTAAAAGATTGGCAGTCTTGGGCATTGTTTGTCCGTTGAAATTTGACATGCTTTTTTCTTTGCTTTTTTAAGAGGGATCTAACCTGTTTTGTGTACCACGGAATGTGAGTCCTCGCTACTGTTAATCTGTTTGATATGAATCTGTGAGTTGTTGTCGATATTAGTTGACTATGAATATATGAATACGAAAAATGCCGCGGTGGCACGGCTACTACGATCAGGGGTTCGAATCCCCCCTCAGGCATGGAGTCTGTGTCGTTCTTAGTATTAGCTAGTTCATAAGTAGTTTGTGAGTTTAGGGACTGATGACCCCGTAGTTAAGTCCCATAAGCTATACAAACATTTGAATTTGAATACGAAAAATCCATATCGGCACTTAGAGCCTTTTCTATTTCAAGTCTTGCGTCTTTAAGCTGTAGAAAAGCAGCGGTCGATAAATATCACGTACAGAAACATAGTTATTTACAGTGGCAACCGCCGCCCTCAAACCAACACTCTGCGGCCCGTAGTCTACGTGGAGCAGTTCCGGAGCCGCTGAGCGCCGCCTTTCCTTCCCCTGGCACAGACAAATATATTGCCCTGTGCCCCTGGCCTTGTAGTGGGCGCGCTTGCGCAAGCTGCATGTTGTGGTTGGCGGCGAGACGCAAAGGCGTCCGCAGTGTGCTCTGCGCTACTCGCGGCCCTGCTGGTCGCTGTCACGCCGACGCACCTGCCGCTCTCTTTGAGGAACCGCCCATCACAAAAAGAAAGAAAAGAAAGAGCCGAGAGGGGGCGCTGACAGCCGCACAGCATGGCGTCAAAGCCGCTTGCAGAAGCCGCCGCCTCATCTCACGTCAGCACATCAGTCGCGACTCCGCTGTTGAAACCTTCCAGCACTAATTTACGTTGCGTTAAAAAAAAAAAAAATCTGAAACATTATTTCTGACTCTTCAATGATTTTAGCATCTCGTGAAAAATGATTTCTATTTGTTTTTCAATTAGGTTAATTTTGCCTAATAAGTTCAGACGTACCCAATGCGAATACAGGTCAGGAATCTAAAACGAGTCAGTAACGCTAATCTAATATATAGGGTGTCCCAGCTATCTTGTCCCCCCAAAATATCTCTGGAATAATAACAGCTATTAGAGAACGACTTTCACCGGTATCAATGTACGGCTGGGGCCCATGAATGTACATATTTGGAATCATTCTAAAACGAAATAAAACGTGTTTTTAACACAATCTTTTTTTCTTTCTTTTTTTTTTTTAAATGGACACCCTATATTTTTTCTTCAGCAATCCTTAGCATGACAAATCACATAAACAATGGCGTTGATTGCATCGCAATACTCCAATTACATCCCGAGATATTGCTTGAAAAACCCGAAATACGCTCCTAGCGCACGTCCTGAGGCTCAGACGTGAACCCCATGCTGCCCGTGATGTGATTGACATTCATCTTCTATGTCTTACCTGAACTTCCCAAATCAGAACATTTTTACCTAAACAACGGTTTAACCTTTAGTCCACTTGCTCGTTTCACTAAAACCATCAACATGAATTTTACTATTATGAGTGAATGATTCACTGTCACTTGCGCTAGATCTAGAGTAAAGTTTTAACGTTGAACGGCATTACCTTTTTAGTAACGGATTAACGATAAGCGAAGTTAACTTTGTGACTGACGTTGCGGTACACAGATATGTTACAGAACCGCATCACCCATAGCCTATGGGATAAATACCTGCTGGAATATACGACTTTAATGCAGGATGGCAGCAGACCTCTTGGTAAGTATGGAAGTGCGATTACGCATGTCAGTCACATCGTGATTACGGGCAACATGGGGTTCACGCCTGAGCCTCAGGACGTGCGCTAGCAGCGCATTTCGGGTTTTTCAAGCGTAAACTTTCCGTCGCAATATCTCGAGATGTAATTGGAATACCGCGATGCAATCAACGCCATTGTTTATGTGATTTGTCATGCTATGGATTCCTGAAGAAAAAATATAGGGTGTCCATTAAAAAAAACATAAGTTTGTTTTAAAAAACACATTTGCTTTCGTTTTAGAATGTCTCCAAATATGTACATTCATGGGCCCCAGCCGTACATTGATACCTGTGAAAGACGTTTTCCAATAGCTATTATTGTTCCACAAATATTTTGGGTGACAAGATAGCTGGGACACCCTGTATATCACTTTATAAGTACGCATATTTTCAATATTAATCATACAAGAAGGCCAGCCGCGGCGGAGTGGCCAAGCGCATTGAGGCACTATGCTCTGATGCGCAAGGCCGTTCCCCGTCGGAGGATCGAATCCTCCCTCGGGCTTAAACGTTTGTACTGTCTTTAGTATAAGTTAGTTTATAATTATTTTGTAAGTTTAGGGATAGATGACCCCACAGTTAGGTCCAAAAAGGTTAACAAACATTTGAACAAGAAGGCCACTGAAACGTACATAATTCGAAAGGTGGTTTGTCACAAATTTTGCGAATATAAAAATTATGTGCAGTTAAGTGTAGTAAAAGTAAAAACAAATTTTGGGATGTTACTTCAAATTCTCCGTAAGTTTTTGCACTATATTTTTACCCGTTGTAGGTGGTATTTTTTTCCAATCTTAAGGTCCCGGGTTACATCCCACTGCTCCTCATTTTTTTAATTCTTCGTAATGTTCAATTCTTAACTTTGAAATACAGTTTTTAAATATAATTAAACAATTCAGTTTATGAATGCAGTATTGATATATTCAGATTCGTTACAACAATCAATATATAAATACGAGAACTTGAAAACTGAAGAACAGAGTTCCTACGATAAATGTTTCAGGAGGTCAATAAAACTTACATAATTCGAAAGATGGTTTGCTGCAAATGTGCACAATAGAAAATCATTAGTGTACATCGCCGTTAGAAAGTGGTACTGTCCTAGGGATGATCGTTATTAGAAAAACATCGATAGTAACATCAGTGTTAATATCAATTCAAACAAATCAATGTACGATGACCATCGAAAGGAAAACGTCCAAGAATATCATTATTTTGGGTGTAGAACAAACACTCCTCGGCAGAACCACAGACACACATTACTAGATTGGCACTACCAATACAGTATTATTGGTCTCCTTGTCACTTTATACGATGTATCAACAATTATTTGTTTACAGATATAACAGTTCTAAGACATAGGGATACATTGATAAAAATTTCGCTACAGCAGGAGTTTTGACGTAATGGCTAAATTTTACTTACGGCGGTGGCGTATTGTACAAATGTTGACAAACGAAATGTTCTTTTTATGAAGGGTACATACAAGAACCTGTCAACCACAGAGCAGGAACGGAATTAATTATTTACATCATCGTCAACACGAAAGATTATGCCCCTCATTCTACGTCACTGGTTTTCCGAAGCGTCTCATTCGTCGTTCGCTGCCAACTTCAGCACTCTACGCTACCACTACCGTAAGCAAAAATCTCTCGTGTACTAGACAAACTGGTCGAATTTCGACCACAGGCAATAGTAGTATGAATTAATGTTTGTTTGTTTGTCTTTTTGTCTGTATTTTATTCACGGCCATACCGTACATTCGATTGCGATAAAACTTTGTCAACTCATTGGCGGCACTCGCGTAAAGGTTATTGGCCTACTAAAATTAAGTTAGAATGGTGCATGGCGGAGGGTGCTTTACAGTCAGTTAATTCGTTTCTTACGCCTTTACGCTGAAATGGCTGGACGGATATGAATGAAATTTGGAAGCCGGCCGCGGTGGCCGAGGGGACTGAGGCGCTACAGTCACGGTCTGCACGGCCACTACGGTCGGGGGTTCGAATCCCCCTCGGGCATGGATATTTGTGCCGTCCTTAGTCTTAGCTAGTTCATACGTAGTTTGTAAGTTTAGGGACTGATGAGCCCGTAGCTAAGTCCCATAAGCTATACAAACATTTTTATGAAATTTGGAACAGAAGAAGCTTATACTTTGATGGGCTACCTTTCGTAAGCTATTGTACGGTTCCGTGGTGGAGGGTACTTTACAATGGGGAAATATATTTGTTTCTCCTCGCGATGAAACAGCTGGACGGAATTGAATGAAATTTGGAATGCAGGTACTTTATACCCTGAAATAACGCATAAGCTACCTTTAGGAAGTCACCGTATGGTTCATGGCTGGGGGTTAACACGTTTAGCGAGTTAACAGGTTTGTTACTCTTCGCGCTGAAACGCTTGGACGGAATTGGATGCAGTGTGAAATGAAGATAGCTTATATCCTGAAACTTCCTGGCAGATTAAAATTGTGTGCCGGAACCGGGACTCGAACCTGGGACCTTTGCCTAAAGTAAAGTTGTGGGGCGGCATCGTGAGTCGTGTCGGGATAGCTCAGTCGGTAGAGCGCTTGCCCGCGAAAGGCAAAGGTCCCAGGTTCGAGTCCCGGTTTCGGCACACAATTTTAATCTGCCAGGAAGTTTCATATCAGCGCACACTCCGTTGCAGAGTGAAAGTTTCATTCTGGAAACATCCCTTACGCTGTGGCTAAGCCATGTCTCCACCATATCCTTTCTTGCAAACTTCTGTGAAGTTTGGAAAGTAGGAGGCGAGGTACTGGCGGAAGTAAAGTTGTGGGGCGGCATCGTGAGTCGTGTCGGGATAGCTCAGTCGATACAGTGCTTGCCCGCGAAAGGCAAAGGTCCCAGTTTCGAGTCCCGGTTCCGGCACACAATTTTAATCTGCCAGGTAGTTTCATATCATCGCACACTCCGCTTCAAATGTTCAAATGTTTGTATAGCTTATGGGACTTAACTGCGGGGTCATCAGTCCCTAAACTTACAAACTACTTATGAACGAGCTAATACTAAGGACGGCACAAATATCCATGCCCGAGGGCGGATTCGAACCCCCGACCGCACACTCCGCTGCAGAGTGAAAGTTTCATTCTAGCTTATATCCTGTTTAATATATGGCTACCTTTCCTAAGCTTCCGTAGGTGCATAGGGGAGGGTACGTTACAACAAACATCTAAATTGTTTGTCTCGTCACCATGAAAGTCATCACATAAATGTATGTTTTCATGAAGGTGGTTTTTATAATCTGCAAGCCAGTGAATTTAGCATGGCGGATGGTACCTTGTGACTTTGACCAGACACCATGAAACTTGGCGCACATATGTATGGTTTCACATAAAGGTTGTTAGAGGAGTAGGTGGTGGAGGAGCATTAAAGAGGGTAGATGGCGACAGACAAGTGAAAGGAGGTGAATAAAGGGAGGGGGAGGAGGAAATATTCAAAGGGACACTTTTATATTTCAAACGTTATTTGCACAATTATTTCTTCAAGTGTAGGCTGATGCGCGTGAATTGTGATCCTTGATCTGAGCGTGACCACTACCCTGCACAACACGAGACAGGAAGTCCCTGGCGCTTTGCGGAGTACGCGATGACGCGTTCTGTCGCCTGCCTGCACACGCCATATCTCCACAGCGCCCCTTCAGTCAGTGTGTGGGCCTCATGCCGCGGCAGCAGGTTGTGCGGAACGGTGACAGCGTGCAAGGCCGTAGCTGGCTGCACACGGCCAAGGCTGCCGTGCCGTGCAGGCGGTCAACACAACACAACACACACCCCGTTTACATGGGCTCCCAAAACCGGATTTCGTAAACCGATTTCCCAATTCCGCTTTTGGTTGGTCATGTAAACAGTCCAAAATCGATTCTGGGAATCCGCTTCTCTAAAGCGGTTTTCCAGTTCCACAATCGATTTTCGTGCCCATGTAAACGCAATCGTTTTTGAAGCGTTCTTGGCTTGTCAGATTGTGTTTTCTTGTTAAGAAATTTCGGCACATATGGAATGAGTGATATTTTTTAATGTGAAATAAAAGTATAAGTATTAGAGTGAACGCCGGCCGCGGTGGCCAAGGAGACGAGGGGACTGAGGCGCTCCAGTCACGGTCTCCACGGCCACTACGGTCGGGGGTTCGAATCCCCCCTCGGGCATGGATATTTGTGCCGTCCTTAGTATTAGCTAGTTCATAAGTAGTTTGTACGTTTAGGGACTGATGACCCCGTAGTTAAGTCCCATAAGCTCTACAAACATTTGAACTTTTTTTTTTTTTTTTTTTTTTTTTTTTTAATGACCTCGTAGTTACGTCCCGTAAGCTATACAAACATTTGAACATTTTTATTAGAGTGAACATAAATCTGTGAATCTAAATAAAGAAAAATAGCGATTTTGCAGACTAAATAAGGAACTGAATCAGCTGTTTTCCAGCCACCATTTTAAGTGAGCTAGGAAATCCGATTCAGGCTATGTCATGTAAACACGACAGCGAAAAACGGTTTACGAAAATCGGTTTTCGTCTTCCGGATGATGTGTTGCATGTAAACGTAGGGACAGTGTCCGACGCAGTCGGCGGCACACTCCCTTGCCGTGTCGCCAAGTTCAGCTGTAAATGTTTGCAAACAATGAAATGGGATCCTTTCTTCACAAAATTCTTTTGTACGCCGGTGAAAGTTGGAGAATGGATAAAAAGATAACATGTCAGTCACAAACCTTCGTAAATAGATGTCTCCGACGCATTACGAATATCTGGTAATCATCATCATTATCATCATCATCATCATCGTTAGAGACTGATAATGCCTTTCAGCGTTCAGTCTGGAGCATAGTACCTCTAATAAAATTCCTCCATGATCCCCTATTCAATGCTAACATTGATGCCTCGTCTGATGTTATGCCTTTTACTTCAAAATCATTCTGCACCGAATCTAAGTACTTTCTTCTTGGTCTACCTCGACTCCTCTTACCCTCCGATGCCCAGCTCATGAGTTTCTCGGGCAACCTTGCTTCTCCCATGCGTGTAATATGACTCCCACTATCTCAGTCTGTTCGCTGTAACTGCTTCATCTATGGTGTTCATTCCAAGTTTTTCTTTGATTTCCTCTTTATGTACACCCTCCTGCCATTGTTCCCATCTATTAGTACCTGCAATCATTCTTGCTACTTTCATATCTGTAACCTCTACCTTATGAATAAGGTAACTTGTATCCACCCAACTTTCATTCCCATACAATAAAGTTCGTGGAAAGATTGAGCGGAGCACTGCTAACTTAGTCTTGGTACTGTCTTCCTTCTTGCAGAAGAGAGTAAATCTTAGCTGAGCACTCACTGCATTAGCTTTGCTGCACCTCGATCCCAGTTCTTTCACTATGTTGCCATCCTGTGAGAAAATACATCCCAGATACTTGAAAATGTCTACCTGTTCTAACTTTGTTCCTCCTATTTGGCACTCAGTCTGTTTAAATCTCTTTCCCAGAGACATTACTTTCGTTTTTGAGATGCTGATCTTCATATCATAATCCTTGCACCTCTGATGAATATCTGGTGGCCAGAAAAAATAAGTAATGAGGAACTCCGGCGAATAACAAACCAGATACCTATAGAAGACCAGATACGGGAGACAAAGTGGGGTAGAATGAAACTTTCACTCTGCAGCGGTTTGTGCGCTGATATGAAACTTCCTGGCAGATTTCAATTGTGTGCCGGAACCGGGACCCGAACCTGGGACCTTTGCCTTCGCGGACACACATTGAGGATACCAGTAGTAGCTACTGAGTAAAAAGCACTGGAATGCAATCCCCAGTCCATTCATGCAATTCCCCCACCTTCAAGCAAGTTGTCCACCGGTGCAGCTCTGTGGGGACGAGCGTTATCGTCCACCAGAAGGAACCCATCTCCTAAGCCACCAGCGTAGGACACAATAAGAGATCGAAGGATCTCGTCTCTATACCTATGCTGATTGACGTAGACATCAGTACGTCCGAAAATACTGACTCCTTCCCACGCCATTCATCCACCACCACGATTTGGTTATGTTTCCTGTACATAAGCAGGACTGTTCCGAGTTCCACGTTCTTTTCAGATGAGATAACGACGATTGTCCGGCTGAACACAAAATGTTGATTCATCTTTGAACAGAACCTGGCGCCATCATTATGACTCCGAACATGATGTTCCTCTGCACAGTTTCTGTGGGCTAAACAGTGTTCTGTTTTAATGGAACACAGACCATAAGCCTCAGTGCATAGAGGCCACATTCCCGAAGGCGATTCCGGACTGTTTGTGTTGATATTACGTGTGCTGTTGTTACCTGCAGGTTGCGTTGTAGCTCAGTTGCATTCAGCGTCCGGTCTCGACAGGCTGTTAACTGGAGATAAGTCGTCATTTGCTGATGTTACGCATGGATGACCTTGGTCTTTCCTTCGTTTAACGATTCGTGTTGTCTGAAATCGCGGCCTGGTCTTTGAAATTACATTTTGGGACACTCCAATAGCTTCAGCCACCTCCCTCTGTGTCTGTTCCGCTTCCATCCTTCCTATGGCTCTCCGTGCCATAGCTTCTTTTACGTCACGCTGTTCTTACATTTCACTACCTGCTCCCTACATTATTTGAACCCAACTGCTTGTGTAATTCGTTTGGTAGAGTAAACACAAGTCAGTACCAATCCCCCGACCAACAACTTTCTGTTATTACTACTAGCTTGGTTGCCGTAATGGTGTTCTCTCCGTAGAACCGACAGAAAGACATCGAACCATTTTAGTTCATACTTCAGATAACAATACTCCAGAACATAGATATCTGATCTGATCTTCTAATTGTTTTGACCAGTGAAGATATGTACCCATCTATTTTTTTTATCCACATTCAATATGGTCGTCAGTCTCTAGACTTACAAACTATTTAAACTAACTTATACGAAGGACAATACACACAGTCAAGCCCCAAGGAGGACTTGAAACTCCGTCGTGACCGGCCGCGCAATCCGTAACGTGACGCTCCAGACCAAACGGCAATTTCCGCGAGGCTAATCCTGATGCCTCGACTTCATTACTCTTAATTCAACTATATTCTAGTACCCCATTTTTTACGTTCGTTCATGTTATATTTATGACATCGTATTAAAACTACCTAGTAGTTTTAAACTGTGTGCTAGATCGGGATTGGAACCCAAGACCTTTGCCATTGGCTGGCAAGCGGTCTACCCCACGCCTCACAACCCTTCCGGTCTGGCGCAGAGTTATGATCTGCCAGGAAGTTTCATATGAGCGCACACCTCGCCGAAGAGTGAGAAGTTCGTTTTGCAAGTCGTAGGTAATCTACGGCGCCCTATTTTTTCTCAGTTTCAACTTTGAACTTGAAATACTGTGTTAACACACGCTGACTAGCTTCCATGATACTAGAGTGAATCATGGCGAACAAAAATTGTTTGGGAAGACTGGCTTGTGACATCATAAAATTTACATGATACGCAAGATATTTGGGTGTTCGTGCTACTCTGATACGAAGGAAACGTCGCGGGAGGGTAAACCATAAAGGTCCGTATCCAGCCAAACAGAAAACGTATTTTTTTTTTAAAAGCACTCCGGTAAGAAGTTCGTAATTCTGCTGTCTTTTGGTTCCCATCCGTTATAGTTCTTTCCATAACTGTTGAAATAACTGTGTTGTGATCAACAGCAATAATCATTATATGAGCGATTCAGTACTGATTATCCGAAGGAAAGAAAGAGGGCTATTATGGAGGAAGAAGTGCATACAAGATTGAAAAACCGACGCTGAGTCTTGTCCGTCAGCCTGGCTGTTCCTTCTCTAACCCGTTCATCAAAACGAGAGACAGAATGTAAACAGACCGAGGCGTGTGACCAGGGGTGGACAAAACAGGGGTGCTCGCTCAATGTTGCTACCTCTGTATCAATCGTTGTGGTTCCATGTGGTAATGGAATGGGGACTGCGGCTGTTGGTGAAGTATTAATACCAAATATACTTATCCACCAAAAGCCGTAAGGTTTACGTTATTTTATTTAACGACTGGTTTCGGTATTACATTAATTCTTCTTAATATTTTGCATGACGTACGCACACCATGATGTTATGAATACAGCACTAATTTGCAACACTAATTTGCAACCGGTCGTTAACTAAAAGAACATAAACTTTACAGCTGTTGGTGGATAAGTTAAAAATTTGGAATTAAAACCTCTGTATCAGGTGTTCTGCTATATAGCAGTGATATTAGATGCCACAGATATTCAAAATTCATTTCTCTTAGTAATTCATAGAATCTCTGATAATTGCCCAAATCTGCATTTTCGTTTACGACAGTAAGAACTATGTCAACAAAACAACAAATCATGTACTTCCGTTCGTATCAATTTTGTTTTTGATACTTCAGTGAGTGTGTGCCCTTGCTATCAATTACCATATGCCAAATTGCCAAATTCAAATTGAGAAACGACCAACACCAGAAGATGCAGCTATTTTTATAATAATATCTGTCATGTATTGTTCTGGACACAACAGATCCCCTTTATACGCATTAAGAACTTAATTATTTCTTCTTTTATCGCTTCTTGCATGGATTTAAAGTGTAGGATGTAATAATGCGTCTACACTTGCGCGATACAGACAAGAAATAGAAAAAGATATAGAATATGAAAGCTTAACACTTATGCTGCTACTCAGCAACTGGTCCTTTACGATGAAATTTTAGCCAGCGTCTAATATCACCCCTCATAACACACACACGAACGCTTCACACTTGAAACGGATGCGGCGACAATGAGCGAGCGCTCCTGTTTTGTCCACCCCTGGTCCCGCGCCTCGCTATGTTTACAGTCCGTCTCTCCTTTCGTTGAACGGAGTATAGAGACAGCTGACTGCAGGTGTTTACAGGTGCGCTGCAGTCGGAAGCGCGGCGCAGATTCGAGCGGTCGATGAGAGGTCACCACAGCGAGCCGTGCCTCGCCAATGTCAACACTTCGCCTACTGACAGACCTTGGAGAGCGCTGCACCGCCCATATCACTGTGTCAGAAATCTAGGAAATAAAGCTTCAGTTACTTTTTTATCTGCACAGGCGTGAGCACGCCGCGAAACCATCAATGTCAGCACAATATGCAACTATAAATAAATATCCGTATTTCTGCTACGAGACGCTTTGTTTGTTAGTGTTTAATCTAAGAAAACACAACGTTTTTCGAGCACGTTTTGCTCATCACCAGGCGCTTTCTATACATACGGAAATGCTTATCACTTGTAATTTACTTACGTAAAGTCCATTTGTTATTATTGGTAGTTGGAGATAGTTGGGAGGGGGGCAGTGGATGGCCTTAAGCTAAGAGCTAATGTTGTCTTCCGCTAGTCTTTCTGTATGGTGTGATTTGTTTCTTCACCTGTGTGGGATTCAGGCAGGAATGCATCAGATTTTGTGATGGAATGGTCGTGTGACTCACCTACGGTGATAATCAGTTGCACACTTACGATTTTCGTTTTCCAAGATTTCTTTTACATCTCTGATGCTCTGGTGGAGGTGTTGCACGTTGATCTACTGATACGCTGCTTCTATAACACGAGTGTGTGGTAAAAACAATCAGTGTTAAAGAAGCAATGTATAAATAGATCAATATGCAGCACCTCCACCAGTGCAAAATGCTCAAATGTTTGTAAATCTATCGCACTTAACTTCTAGGTTATTAGGACTTAGCTTACATACTACTTCAACTAAGGTAAACTAACCGAAGGACAACACAAAAACTCATGCCCTAAAGAGGACTCGAACACCCGACGGCGAATGGCCGCGCGCACCGCAGCACGGCGCTCCAGTACGCACGGCCAATCCGCCGCGGCTTCCACCAGTGCACAAGAGATGCAGAAGAAATCTGGGAACACGGAAATCGTTAAGTGTAGAACTGACTATCAACATAAGTGAATCACACGACCATTCCATCAAAACACATGATGCATCCCTGTCTACATCCCACACAGGTGTGAAAGAAATCGCATCATACAGGAAGACCAGCGGAAGACAACATTTTCTCTTAGTTTACGGCCATCCACTGCCCTACCCCTGCCCCCAACTATCAATAAATGGACTTTTCGTAGGTAAATTATAAGTAACATAAGCATTTCTGTATGTATAAAAAAACGCCCGATGATGACAAAAACATGCTCGAAACGCGTTTTGTATTGTTAGATTGAATACTAACAAATGAAGTGACTAGTAGCAGAAATACTAATATTTATTTATCGCTTCACACAGTCATGGTTTCTGAACTTAGCTACAATTAAATATGCAACTATTGTATTTAATATAGATCTGGAGTCTGTTCTTTCACACATGTCCGAAAGAATAGGCACTAATCTATGTATGTTTGCAACAGGTAAACGATAATTTCCGTGCGAATGAACAAATACACACGGTTCCTTGCGGAAATATAGTTACGGTTAGGAGCAACGGAAACTAAAGGGCAGGAGGCACTATCATCGTAGTGCCTGTAACTTGAGATATTGGGCAGGACGGGAAACGTGCATGGATAGCCTAATTTGTTCCGGCACGGTGTCTCAGCGAGTTCGGTGAAAGGACTGGATGGTGTGGTGCCTCATTTATGACTTTCCGCCTATCAAATGGGCATAGACAGCCACCGGGTATTATCATCATGGATTTTTTTAATCTATGGTACTTGACTACTGAGGGTTTCAGTCTCTACGCTTACAAATTACTTCAACTAACTTAAACTAACCTAAACTAAGGACAACAAACACACCCACGCCGAAGGAAGAACTCGAAACTCCGACAGGGAGCAACCGAGCTCTCCCTAGCAAGGCGCCTTAGAGAGCACGGCCATTCCACCGCGGCCATGGAAATTTAATGACGATCATTAGAACAAAATGCATGATACAATACGCGTTTGTAAATATGAAAGGACATGAAGCCATATTATCTACCAACTTCTTTGCCTCTTTCAGTTCCGATTGTAAGTTTCTGTGTAACTGATGTGATTTTCGTTTCCACTTAAATGTATTAATATCAACAAATAATTCAATTCCTTGAGACAACATTGTCTCGTTATACCAATGGTATTAATCATAAGGAGAGGCATTGAATTAAAATTTCTGCTGTGGCCAGGATTCGAACCTGGGACCTCCTATTTACTAGGTACGTGCTTTAGACCACTTTTTTTTTTTTTTTTTTTTTTTTTTTTTTTTTTTTTTTTTTTCGTCTCTTGTTCTCTGGGTAGTTCTGCTCATTGCGGTCGCTGATCTTGAGTGTTCGTTGTTGTTCTATTTGTTGTTGGCTCAGCTTTTTTATTACAGAGGGCGTTCAGCCCTCTGACCGGGCGCGCTGAGCCACGGCGCCCGGCAGACCACTCAGCTAACACGGCGTTGTGCCAGAGCAACTATACGGACTGTCTTAAAGCACACCTCCCTCCACACCACATACTTTAATTCTGACTCATGTTCCCTGTGAAATGCGTATCAAATTGTAGGAGAGCCCTGGCAATTTGATACGCATTTCACAGGGAACATGAGGCAAAATTAAAGTATATGGTGTGGAAGGAGACGTGCTTTAAGACATTCCGTGTAGTTGCTTTGGCTACAAGGTAGTGTTAGCTGAAAAAAAAAGAAAAATAAGTGGCCTAAAGCACCTACCTAGTAAGTAGGAAGTCCCGGGTTCGAATCCCGGCCACAGCATAAATTTTGATTCAGTGCCTCTCTTTATGATTAAATGTATTAGTTAAATTATTTTCGTACCTCTTCAGAAATTTTCAGACAATTATCTACCTAAATAGTATCCATTCCTACCTTTTCAATCCATTAGTTACGTGGACCCCCCCCCCCCCCCCCCATGTGGCTCACGGTTGTTTCGTGAGTACGTGCGTGGCGGGTACTAACTTATACTAAAGACAGCACAAACATCCATGCCCGAGGGGGCACTCGAACCACCGACGGGGAACGGCCTCGCGCATCGGATCATAGCTCCTCAATGGGCTCGGCGCCCCGCCGCGGCAGTGAACGACATATCTCAGTCTCTTAACTGTTGAGAACATCAACAAACAGGATGTTTTTCCTTCATTACGCAAATTCGCAAGTTTGTTGTTTTTCATTTTAACAATTTTCATTGAAGCGAAGCGTGAAACATATTAAGTGTATCAGTGCTTAGAATGGGAACTGAGTTTATCATTTACCATGACAATCATGTACAGCTTCTTTCGCCACTACAAGTGTCATTGAGTTGACAGTACTTCTTTCATAGCTGCCCGGGTATACTTAGTTCCTCTCTACCTCTCTCTCTCTCTCTCTCTCTCTCTCTCTCTCTCTCTCTCACACACACACACACACACACACACACACTCAGTCACTCACTCACTGTTTGTGCGTGTATGTTTGTTTGTGTGTGAGTGTGTGTGTGTGTGTTTATGTGTGTGTGTGTGTGTGTGTGTGTGTGTGTGTGTGTGTGTGTGTGTTTCTGGTATTAATAACGCCAACATGATGAGAGCAGAGAACAGCCTGAACAGCCTCCAGGACACACCAGCCGCACATTAGGGACAATTTACGACAGTTGTGCACACTGAAATATGATTGTTGCATCGGGGTCCTGACACGAGTGGTCCTTGTCCTGCTGAGCAATGGCCCCGCTGCCTTAAGCCGCCGTGACGTTGACAAACACCGAGCGCCGGTCCGCGCTGGCCGCTTAGAATGGCCGGCCTGAAAGACGCACTCCTCTCCACTTCCCACAGCCGTGACGCCGTCTGGCGCCCTGCCCGACTTTGCTGTTTTGGTCGTTCCCGCTATCCGAAGTCGTTCCTTTACTGTTCTTCACCGTCTGAGAATTGAGTATTTGCAGGATATCGCACAATCTTGGTAATATTTCCTACTGAATGCTAACCTCATAACTTTCGGCGTCCAGGTTGATAGTTGATAAGTAGTTTGTAAGTTTAGGTACTGATGACCCCGTAGTTAAGTGCCATAAGCTATACAAATATTTGAACATTTTTTATCATCTCCGTAACGCTTCCGTGCTTGGTATTGCACCTGTAGCGAAGAGTGGTGCTTTTCTTTGGATCTTCTCCATTACTCTATGAATCCTATCTGGTAGCATCCCAAAGTAACAAGGAACATACTAGCATCAAAACGAAATGGGTTGTTCAAACGAGACATAACTCCAGCAAGGGAACATTGTCGAGCTCACCTAAAACTGATTGAGATTTATATTTGGTATACATAGCGCTTTTTGTTGTATTAGGGTTTAATATCTCTTAATAAAAGTAAAACATAACACTATTCTTGACGTGTTATTACTACAAGGAACAGAAAGGAAGTATGCAAAAACAAGAGAACCTTTTATAATCTGCTGGGCCCACTGCGTCATGTATGTCATTTAGACACATTGCAAATTATTGAAACCAAAGACGGTGCTTTTTGTTAAATTATTTAATACGACAGACCTGTTTCGGCGTGAATGCCATCGTCAGGTGTACTGTAAAATACAAATGTGGATATACTACTTAATTTAAGAAGATAATAGTACTTTATACATATATTGGTGGCTCTTCATACCCTTGTAAGATCGCTGCTTCTCTTATATGTCTACGTTCTTATTTACATATGTAAAAAAAACTGTTGTTGTTATAGCTCTTATATAGATGTATATATAATTTTAAAAAATTCTTATGTTGTCGATGTTTGACAGCTATTTTGACAGACATGCCAGCGATATTACAAGTTTACAATGCAATTAAAAGTAATCACTGGAAAACAGATAGTTATTATGATCCATAAAACCCAAAAATTACACCAAAATTAATTCCACAAAATAATATATGTTTAATCATTTACAGACTATTAATGAAACATCCTAGTGCCATATCAATAAGACCAAATATGCTGTATATAATAGCAAAGAATTAATTGCATTGTAAACTTGTAATATCGCTGGCATATCTGTCAAAATAGCTGTCAAACATCGACAACATAAGAATTTTTTTTAATTATATATACAGCTATATAAGAGCTATAACAACAACAGTTTTTTACATATATAAATAAGAACGTATACATAAAAGAGAAGGAGCGATCTTACAAGGGTATGAAGAGCCACCAATATATGTATAAAGTACTATTATCTTCTTAAATTAAGTAGTATATCCACATTTGTATTTTACAGTACACCTGACGATGGCATTCACGCCGAAACAGGCCTGTCGTATTAAATAATTTAACAAAAAGCACCGTCTTTGGTTTCAATAATTTGCAATGTGTCTAAATGACATACATGACGCAGTGGGCCCAGGAGATTATAAAAGGTTCTCTTGTTTTTGCATACTTCCTTTCTGTTCCTTGTAGTAATAACACGTCAAGAATAGTGTTATGTTTTACTTTTATTAAGAGATATTAAACCCTAATACAACAAAAAGCGCTATGTATACCAAATATAAATCTCAATCAGTTTTAGGTGAGCTCGACAATGTTCCCTTGCTGGAGTTATGTCTCGTTTGAACAACCCATTTCGTTTTGATGCTAGTATGTTCCTTGTTACTTTGGGATGCTACCAGATAGGATTCATAGAGTAATGGAGAAGATCCAAAGAAAAGCACCACTCTTCGCTACAGGTGCAATACCAAGCACGGAAGCGTTACGGAGATGATAAAAAATGTTCAAATATTTGTATAGCTTATGGCACTTAACTACGGGGTCATCAGTACCTAAACTTACAAACTACTTATCAACTATCTTATACTAAGGACGGCACAAATTTCCATGCCCGAGGGGGGATTCGAACCCCGACCGTAGTGGCCGTGCAGACCGTGACTGGAGCGCCTCAGTCCCCTCGGCCACCGCGGCCGGAGATGATCGGACGGAGTGGTCAACGCGTCTGCCTAGTAAGCAGGAGATCCCGGGTTCGAATCCCAGCCGGTCACAAATTTTCAATCACCGCCCTTTGGTATTCCATCTAAACCTAGTACAGTGATGCCATAAGTGATCGCAAATTGCGATTTATTTCATTAAAATGAATGCTGTAATGTCGTCAAAAATATATAAATGTATATAAATATTTAAGTAACGTAAAAATTAAATTTTTGTTTCTATTAGTTTTTGCGAAATCGTTCGTGAAAGATGGTAGGGCATGCGCCTCTATGCTGTTAGAGCAGCGTGAGTCCAGCCATATTGGGGAAAATGTGGCGGACGATTCAGCCTGTGTATTTGGGAGCTGTAGCCGCCCCCTAGCCGTCATGACCTGGCTGTCGGTAGTGTAGGCCGGCGCGTGCAGCTGACAAAGACGGATTGTGGCAGCGCCGCAGGGCGTCCGCCGCGGCTGGAGCTGTTGTAGCAGTCGGCGTGGAGCGGCCAGCGGCCAGGAATAGCCCTGCGGCCTATTTGTCAGGCCGCGCCAATTCATTAGAGCGCGGAGGGCCCGATAGCGGCAGCCGCTGATACCACCACCCAGCCCTGGAGGACTCGCAGATACCGGACCGTAACCCCGCCGTTAGGGCCAATAATGGCCCTATAAAACTCACAGGCCTTTTACCAGATTTGAAGAGGGGGCGCTTCTCATTCCCGCCTCTATCCTTGACCTCATAACGGTACGGACCCTTAATGCGACTAAATTTTTCTTAGGGGATGACTTATTCCTGCTGCTTTCGTCTCGTTGCTGTCCATACACATATACGTTTATCTGTAAAGCTAAACTTTCAACTTCAAAGTGAAGTAATTTGTAACTAGGACGGCATCTACTAGATAACTGACTGCAACATATGGGTTGAATTTTTACTAAAATTGTTTATTGCCCATTGCTTAGTTATGACTGGCGAGAACCACTAAATTCGTTAGACTCCGTCTGATATGATTAGCTCGAGTCCCCAGTATTGTTAACGATATAGCTATATGAATATTTAATCACTTGGATAATTTTCCTAAAATGATTGCTATCAAAGTTCATTTTTCTATCCAAAAACAAACCAAGACAGTAAGCTACTGTCCAAAAAAATGTTCAAATGTTTGTTAAGCTTAAGGGACTTAACTACGGGGTCATCAGTCCCTAAACTTACAAACTACTTATGAACTAGCTACAACTAAGGACGGCACAAATATCCATGCCCGAGGGGGGATCTAACCCCCGACCGTAGTGGCCGTGCAGACCGTGACTGAAGCGCCTCAGTCCCCTCGGCCACCGCGGCCGGCGCTACTGTTCAAAATCAAAGTCAACATACATCCGAAAATATTTCGGAGTCCAGCGCAACGGATTCTGCGGCTATGTTCAACACCTATAGTCTCACTCGATTTCGCTGCACACGTCTTTCGTCGAGATTCCACGACCTTTCGACTGATCATCGGCCACTCCAGCCCGTCGTTTATATACCATCTCTGACGTCATTCCAGTAAAACGTCACCTAACGACCTTTAGTATTCTCGCAGTAGTGTACAAAACTTTTTAAATGATGATTGGAATTTTGATATGACGACATCGTTAGATGCGCGCTAAGATTGTAATGCAAATACATACTTTAATTTCTGACACTAATAATACCCTCAACATCTTAAGTTTAAACATACGAATGTTTTCAGCATGACCGATAAACAAGTCTTTTCGCCATCACACAATGAATATCTAAGCAATTATTTAGGTGAAGTGTTTTAGGGGAGATTTTCCAGTCCTCTCTCCAATGAACTGTTCACATTTACTGTGCCCATAAATTTAAACAAATTACAGTCGATAAACAAAATAATTCAGTTTACACAAAGGCAACGTATTAAAATAAACAAAAATAATGTATTCTAAACAGGTCATAATGTGTGTTTACGACAGCTGCGACTTATCAGTGCCTGGCTGTTTGTGTATCTGTCTTGTATTAATTCTTATTAACAAAGCATTATTGTTTTTCCTTAAACGTGCATTGTAAGTGTTGCAGGTAATATGGTTACACCAAACTTTGCGTCTCGATGAGAGCTTTCATTTGAGTCATCGCTCGTTACTGTAGTTAAATTAGTTCAGCCTCTGGATTTTTCCAAGTGAATTAATGTTAGTTTCCCTAATAACATTTGATATGAAATTAATATAAATGACGTCAACACATCATCTGAAACACGCTGTTCTTCTCTTTCACTTGATTCTCCCTGCTAGTCTGTAACTCTAATAGTTTCTGCGTAGTATCTAAAAATAAGGACAAAGCCGTTTTTCGGCGGGAGAAATGGCAGTTGAACATGACATCACGCCCGCCAGCGTGTTCTCAATGTGATCCCACGCCGGCCGATGCGAAACTAGGTGAGGCTTACCTCCTCGCAGCGGCTGATTACCTGTTCACTCGTCCCGACTTAAGATGTTCTCCGCTGTCAAACTAGCGCGCTTTGCGCTCCAAATTCGTGATGTACGTTGTTTGTTGTAACGTCACAACATCAGAACGGATACAGAGATTACTGAACACAGCGTTGTCGTAGCGAGATTGAATACAGAAAATTAAATTCACCAAAAATAACGAAAATATATCAACAGCAGGAAGAACATCGCTTAATGCCTTCGTGAAGAACAGTCTCCACTTCTTTCAAGTTACAAATGTAAATGTAGACCACACATGGCTTGAATAAAAAAAAAAATTAAAAAAAAAAAAACAATTAAAAAAAACGATTTCCGGAAGGCTTTTAGCAACGTACCTTACAAGCGGCTTCCAATCAAGAACGCGTGCTTACGGAATGTCGCCATAGTTTGGCGATTGGATTCGCGTTTTCCAGTCGGAAAGGAAACGGTACGTAGTAATTGACGGTAAGTCATCGAGTTCTCCAGGAAGTGCTATAGGGTCCCTACTGCTCCTTATCTCTAGGTGACAAAATTCAAATGTTTATAAATCTATGGGACTTAACTTCTTTGGTTATCAGTCCCTAGGCTTACTGATTTACTTGAACTAAGTTAAATTGACCTAACGATAACATAAACGCCCATATCTGAGGAAGGACTCGGACCTCCGACTGCGAGCAACCGCGCATTCCATAGCAAGGCGCCTTAGAAAGTTCGGCCACTCCGCCGCCGCTCCAGGATACAATGTGAGCTGCTCTCTTATACTGTTCGCGGATGATGCCGCCATTTATTGGTTAGTAAGTTCACCAGAAGTTCAAAAGCTCAAAAATGTTCAAATGTTTGTAAATCTATGGGACTTAACTACTCTGGTCATCTGTACCTACGCTTACAAACTACTTCAACTTACTTACTCTAAGCACAAGAAAAACACGCATGCCCGAGGGAGGACTCGGACCTCCGACGGCGAGCAGCGCCGCACTTCGCAGCTAGGCTCCTTGAAACGCACGGACATGGAAAGTAAAGTCAGAAAGCAATAGTGAATTATTACTGGGCACTGAAGCTATTGTTTGTGTCTTAACCTATACTCGGCGTCACCTACGAAGACGGCCCTGTTTTGAATCGTTCTACGCAGCCCCCTCCATTACCGCAATGACAGCCTACAATGTTCATTCTGTAGGCGCGAGTTACGCAATATCTCTCCCGCAGGTGCGATTGTTGGAGCTCAGCCGTAGCTCCTCCCCTCCACGCTTCCCCTGTCGCTCCGCCTCCGTGCGCGGAAGCGCCTTCTTACATGACGCCAGCTATAGTATGCTCTAGATACGACAGGAATATCTTCGGGTTTTATCTAATTTTAAGTCGGATCTTCGTTGTGGAAACTATTGGAGGCATAACGTATTGAAGTCCTCGCTAAATTCGGAGTTTCTAAGAAGGATCGCCAATATTAGGAATTTCTTGCTCGTTTGAATTTTGCATTCTTTTTCCGTTGTTTCTGCGAAAGTGTTGTGACCTGTTTTTGTACCAAGAGAGATCAGCTAAATCATTTGTTACTTTATTTGCTATAAATATATCGATAGCTGTCTACATCTACAAAAATACTTTGTAACTCACTATGAAGTGCATGGAAGAAGATTCCTTGAAACGCTTTTATGATGTTTCTCTACTATCCCATTCCTTAATAGCGCGCAGGGAAAGCGAACACCTAAATCTTTCCGTTTTGGATCTGATTTCTCTTATTTTATTATGAAAGTCTTGTCTCGCTATGTAGGTTGATGGTAACAAAATATGTTCGCATTCGGCATAGAAAGTTGGTGAGAGAAATTTCGCAAATAAATTTCTTTTAATTATTTCCACCGCAACTTCCGCATAATTTTTGTGACACACTCTTTCCTATACTGCGATAATACAGAACGAGGCAACCTTCTCTGAACTTTCTCTATATCCTCCAACAGTTGATGGGGATTCCATATTGCGCAGCAGTACTCCAAAATAGGACGTCCAGCATAGTGTAGGCAGTTTTTTTAGTAGATCTGTCGCATGTTCTAAGCGTTTAGCGAGTGAACCTTTGGTTCGCCTTTCCTACGATATTTCCTGTGTGTTCTCTCCAATTAAAGTTATTCGTAATTGTAATTCCTAGGTATTTAGTTGAATTTACGACCTTTAGATTTGACTGATATATAGTGTAAATGAAGTTTAAGGGATTTCATTTAGTGCTCATATGAATGATTCCACACATAATTATTTAGGGTGAATTGCCAGTTTTTGCACCATGCAGATATCTCATGTAAATAATTTTGCGGTTGCTTTTGATCTTGGTCGCGGTGGAGCTTTAATGGCCTTTGCATTGCATAAAAGCAGATCTTTCGTTGTGTAAACAACTTCCATCCTTGGGCACATGAGTAAATGTTCATTAGTCTGTATGTTTCTGCATTCGCGTTGGTCATATTCAGAATAGCCCCTAATCATACTTACTTTGCATTTTGTAACTCCTGTTCTTAATCTATACAGTGTTCTCCATGTACTATGCTGTAGTTGCTGCCCTTGTACAATTTCCTCCTTGGGTTGTAGATTCGTATTTTGTAAAGAATCCGCCCATAAAGACAGGCGGAGAGTCTCAGGTCGGCCTTCTAGTGGTACGGTCCGTTGTACAAAGCTCTTCCTAGACTTAATACGGGCTGGAACTGCTTGGTGGTTATACATTAGATGCCGTTGGTCGGTTTGCTGTTTCCTCCTTTCTACTTCACTGGCTACTCTACATCTAATGTTTGGCAGTGCTATGGCCGCAAGTGGGTAAACTTTGTGGACAGGTGTTGGCCTCAAGCATGCAGTGACAGTCCTGGCAGTCCCATTTAGAGCAGTGTCTACTTGTCTGGAGTGGCACGATGCCTCCCACACTGGTGCCGCATATTCTCCTGCTGCAAATCAGAGTCCCCTTGCTGATGATCGCAGAACTTCAGGTTGCGCTCCCCATGTGGATCCAGTTTACGAATAATGTTGTTCCTTGTACATATTTTTCCTTTTAGATCGTTGCAGTGTTTTTGTAATGACAGCTTTCGGTCTAATCTGACTGCCAAATATTAAGGCTTGGCGCAGTGGCGTAGTCTAACGCCTCTCCATTCTATTGCCAGTTGTATTGATGCTTCTCTATTACGCTTGTGGAATGCGCATACTTCAGTTTTTTCCGGGTTAGGTCGCAGATGGTTTTCCGCATAGTAGTTCCCCAAGGTATCCAAAGCCTCTGTCAGTTTTCATTCAACTTCTCCAAACTTTCTTCAGTGAGCAGTAATGTCAGTGTCATCTGCATAAATGAATCTTCTTATTTCTGGCTGGTGTGGCTTGTCATTTGTGTACATATTGTACAGAATACGGGAGAGAAGGCATCCTTGTGGTAGCCCATTCTTCTGTCCCTCCATCTGCTTCTCTTCCCTTGCAGGGTTACACAGAATCTACGATTTTGCAGCATGCCTCTTAACATGTAAGTCAGTTGTATGTCGTTTGTTATTTCTTTAGACTTGCGCATAATAGTTCGCTGTCGGGAGCGCTCACTTTAGTCTGCTCCCAGTGACGGCTGAGCGGCGTGGTCTGCGCGAGCAGGTGGAGGGGGAAGTTCCCCCACCTAGCTGCTTCATGCGCTTACTGCTTGAGCCGCTAACGATACCACGCAAGCCAAAAGAAACAGTTTGTGGTTAATTTCTCGCGTTTAAGTTTAGAATTATGTCTATATCTTGGCATTATGGAATTTATTAGTCAGATATTGCAGAGTGCATAACACATCAAAGAAAAATTTTGTAGCACTGAACTATGTAATCTAGCAGGCAGACGCTCACCTCGAAATGACTCATCAGCAGAAGGCAAACACGTGATTTTTAATTCTGCTACGCGCCCTCTCGCTATTGACCGTCGGTCTTCGGAAAAGAATCCAACGAACTATGAAGCGAGATACGTTTGGCATAATCGTCCGCTGCTCCTAGTTCGTCCGCTCCTTTTGGCTTTTGCTACCGCTACTAGAAGAGCTCTTTTTCATGACAGACGTTATATATAATGAGTCAGTGTTGCCAAAGCGTGTGCTATTACCCTATTTTTGGGCAATTTGACATCAAATACTTAGCCAAATAAACCAATTATTTACACGAATGGGTGATACAATGGAATTCAACTACTTTGCATACAAAGTACTCGTAGTACTTTATTTTTAAAATAGATTTCTTGCGGCAGTGAACTATGAAACTACAGCTAAGTTGCATCTCGGCTCGAAATGAAGGTAACTGGCAGAAGGGAATCACGCGATTCTGCGCGCTCTCGCGTCCTCTCGCTGTTCCCCGTCAGTCTTCGGAAACTAAGAGGCGAGGGATCTGCGAACTAGTTCGCGTAGTTCGCCTGTGGGAGCGCTCTTCCGAACTAGTTTGTTCGAGAACTACACAAGATTATATTTCATAGACTTTTGTGAGAAGTCGTTTGCGGTTTCCTGTATCATACGCAGCAGAAAGATCAACCAAGGCCACAGCAGTTATTAATTTTCTTCGATATGTTGAGTGAGGTTTAGTATTTGACTACAAAATGCTTTCCCTGGTCTGAAACCAGCTTGTTCAGGGATACGTTTTGTATCAATTTTGGTTGCTATTCTTGACACTACTGCTGTTACACACCTCGGAACTGGCAAAGCGCGCTCGTCGCTGCGTTTGCCCCTGGCTCGTGACTTGAGGGAAGGAGACAAGGAAGAGCGGGTAGACACAAGGGGACTGCCACTTCGCGAAAACCAATTACGGCAGACGTAGCCTGCGAGGAGACGGGCGTCGCGTTAATCTCGACAGCGTGACTGCCAACTGCCGCGGCCACCGTGGAATCCATTCTGAGCCGCGACCCGCTCCTTCTGCAGTGACAGCCCAACACCCGCGGCTGGCCGGCGCTCACTTTGCACAGTTTACCAACAACGGAGCCTTGCACCGCATCAGTCTTAGAGAACACCGTACTGCACATATGTGAAGAGGGGATCTCCCGAACACGTTGTCCTATTCTGCGGGACCTACAATCACCTCAGAGACACATCACCATTACTACATGCTCACACAGAACAACAAATGGACCAGGCCATAAGACAAGGGGGCCAAAGGACAACATTCAATATACTGACAGATAAAATCTCGCACAAACGAACTAGGCCGTACAGAAGACAACAACGTATGCAGCAAGCAAACAAATACAGTGCATAGAACACGACAGGGACAACAACACGGACCCCAACACAGACACCAACACCGACATTGATTATAATTTAATTGACAATAATTAGTGTAACTATAGTAGTAAGGACAAATATGAAATTGTCGCTCTTTGTCACCGGCAAAACAGCACTATAAACCTGATAACCTGTTTTAGATAATACTAACGATGGTTGAGGTTTAACGACTTGATGGGAATGCCAAGTCCTCGACCCTCAAGCATCACAAAGTGTCGGACTCCATCTTCTCCATCTTTCTCTCTCCTATCATCTTCATCTATTAAATATCAATCCTTGTTATTCTTTCACTGTGTTTTTCAACATAAACGTCTGTACTTGCCCTTATTCTTTACATCTTCTTCTTAAATCGATATCTGTTATTTAATTGATTTTTCTAATTACTATTTTATAATTTTATTTCATAAGTTAGTTACGCTGTATATTGTTAAATTTAACTAGTTATAAGAAGAAATTATTCAGTGTTAAAAATCAATTACCTGCGCAAAATACGACCTGTTTTAGCATCTAGATAACAGGTCATTGTAAAAGACAGCAAAATAAATAAAAATATATAAATTACCAACAATGGACACTTTTCACCTCAGATGCTCCGAACCCACGATACCATGCCTATAAAAACGGTGTATCAAATAAAATCATCGTATTAAATATCTCATAGAGAGGACCCCTAGTTAACAGCTCGGCACATGTGGTCAAATGCCTGTAAAAATATGGGGTCAAACTGCATTGCTCTTCAGTCCTTAGACTAGCATACTACTTAAACTAACTTACATCAAGGATAATACACACACCCACGTCCAAGGGAGGACTCGAACCTCCGACGGACCTCAGTGTTAAAAATCAATTACCTGCGCAAAATACGACCTGTTTTAGCATCTAGATAACAGGTCATTGTAAAAGACAGCAAAATAAATAAAAATATATAAATTACCAACAATGGACACTTTTCACCTCAGATGCTCCGAACCCACGATACCATGCCTATAAAAACGGTGTATCAAATAAAATCATCGTATTAAATATCTCATAGAGAGGACCCCTAGTTAACAGCTCGGCACATGTGGTCAAATGCCTGTAAAAATATGGGGTCAAACTGCATTGCTCTTCAGTCCTTAGACTAGCATACTACTTAAACTAACTTACATCAAGGATAATACACACACCCACGTCCAAGGGAGGACTCGAACCTCCGACGGACCTCAGTGTTAAAAATCAATTACCTGCGCAAAATACGACCTGTTTTAGCATCTAGATAACAGGTCATTGTAAAAGACAGCAAAATAAATAAAAATATATAAATTACCAACAATGGACACTTTTCACCTCAGATGCTCCGAACCCACGATACAATGCCTATAAAAACGGTGTATCAAATAAAATCATCGTTTCAAATATCTCATAGAGAGGACCCCTAGTTAACAGCTCGGCACATGTGGTCAAATGTCTGTAAAAATATGGGGTCAAACTGCATTGCTCTTCAGTCCTTAGACTAGCATACTACTTAAACTAACTTACATCAAGGATAATACACACTCCCAGCCCGAGGGAGGACTCGAACCTCCGACGGACCACGCGGAATGGCCACGCGTTCTAAGGCGTCATGCTACACGCCGAACGTCCGAGTCCTACCTCGGGTATGGGTGGTGTGTGGTTGTCCTTAGCGTCAGTTAATTTAAGTAATTTGTAAGTCTGGGGACTGATGACGAAAGTAGTATGGTCCAACAGGTTTAAAAACATTTGAATTTGAACCTCCGAAGGGGAGCAGCCGTGCACTTCGCAGTGAGGCGCCTTTTTAGCGCGTGGCCATTCCAGCGCGGCACACGTTGCCGTTATAATACAATGCAGTCTAACCTCGTGCTCCAGAAAGTTAGTCCTTATATACGAAACCAAAGACTAATCCACGTGTCAATAATCAACACTAACACGATAAATCTATAAGTCAATAACTGCGGAGCGCGCGGTTGCTCGCTGTCGAAGGTTCGAGTCTTCCCTGGGGCATGCGTGTCCTAGCTCTCCAACGTTTGCTTCATTCCTCGTCAGCGAATAAAATTCAGAATCAGTTCTCCCTCCATAAAAGTGTGTCACATTGCCATTCATTCCAAATGCCACCACTGGCAGAATTCAGCGCTTTAATGTTTGCTTTTTCCGTGCCTATAAAACATACAAGGAACTATCTATACCTACGCCATCAATGATTGACGGTTTCACGATAGGCTCCACGACAGACTCATTTCGTTGCATGCCATCACATTCCATCAATCCTCATCACCCAGTTCGCCTTCGATCTTGACGGTGCGAACATTTGAGATCACTGTGTGGTGCCATTTCTCATTGGGTGTCCATGGTGCGACTTAATCTTTTGTTATAAAAATTTCTTAGTTTCGACGATGTCAAATTTGTGAAGTGTAATACATGCGTGCTTTAGAATGTTGATCTCTGCAACTCCCGGGCACTCATTTTCTGGTGCCCTTCTGATGCACTTCGTAAGCCATTAAAAGGTAATATTTGTCCTGCCATAATTGTTAAAACAACAGTTTGAAGTGAGCCTTACTGCACACAGAACTTAAGAACTCGCATTCAAATGATTCCTGGTCAGAGGAATCATAACTGGAAAACAGAGAGACAAAAGAAAGTGAATTATTAGTTAATAAGTGCTTCATTGTTGTGGTCCTCAGTCAGGTTTCATACAGCTCTCTAGCCTACTCTACCCTGAGCAAGTCTCTTCGGCTTCCCATAAAAACAGCAACGCACACCTATTTCAACCTGCATACTGTATTTGTCTCTTGGTCTTCCTCTACGATTTTTACCCCACACACTTCCCTCACAACGCTAAATCCACGTCTCCTTCATATATAAGAATGACCCCCACCAATCGACCCTTCTTTTAATCAAGGTATGGCCGAAATTTCTTTTCTTCCCAATTCTGTTTAGTAATTCATCATTAATTACGCGATCTACCCACCCAATCTTCAGCATTCGTCGCTAGCAAGTGCCGAAAACCGCGTTTCGATATGTGTAACAGTTCACGAAATAAAAGGGGTGTTATGTCTTTCATTAGTCACTCTGCATATTCTTTCCACCAATCAGCTTTCTCTTCTTTGCTCAGTACTGGTTCTCCATCTGAGTTCTTGATATTCATACAGCTGTTTTTCTTCTATCCAAATGTCATTTTCTCATTTCATCAAAGAAATTCAGTATTTACTGTGATATCCAAGGATTCGCCTATTATTTTCCCTCCCCTACATTTTCTTACTACTTAATTACAGTTCTCCATCACAATCACGTTTTCCTCTCCCTTAACTATTGCTGAACCTCCTCATAGATTTCTTCGATCTCCTCATCATCGACAGAGATAATTGACATATAAACTTGTACTACTCTACTGGGTTGTAGCTTCTTATCTATCTTGGCTACCATAACGTAATCAGTATGCTGTTCTTAGTAGTTCACCCGATTCCTATATTGTATTTATAACGCTATACTCGACTGAGCCGAAATCCTGTTCCTCTTCACACCTAACTTCACTAATCCTCATCATATCTAACGTCAATTTTCATTTTTAAATTTTCTAACCTTCTTACCCTCTAAAGGGATATAAAATTCCACGCTCAGATCCGTAGAATGTCAGTATTGTTTTTCCTGATAAGACATCCTCCTGAGTAGTCCACACACGGAGATCGGAATGAGGAACTACTTTACCTCCGGAATATTTTACTCAGTAGGACACATCATGCATTTATTCAGTAGAGCTGTATGTCTTCGAGAAAAGTAACACTGTAGTTTCGCCTTGCTTTCAAAATGTTTGTATTCTTGACAGTAAGAACGGCGATTGGTGGGGAAAGGATGAGGACTATGGGGATTCTGAAATCGAGATGGTCACACTTTTAATGCTTTGAAATGCCGCAGACATATTCGTAGAACATAATTTCTTTGTGGAACGTTAATTGTTGAGTACACAACTGTGCGACATAAGAGCTGTAGGTTCCCCTTAGACGACGTTTTACGTCTAAGGACGGATACAGCGTGTTTCTTGATTATGACGTTACCTAATGGCAGAGTAAGTTTTAAGTACTTTAAAATGGGTTAAGGTAGGTCTGAAACAGGTCATACAGAATTTTTTTAATAAAATTTTCAACTGGGCCGTGATTGTCCTAATGTCTTTTGTGCTTGTATTGCGCTTTCAGTGACTTTTAACTAATAGCCCCTTGTTTGTTTGTTTCAGGTGAGTCTGCAGTGAAGTTCGTTTTATGGGCTATACAACTACAAGAGTGGTGAGTTTTTTATTCTAGTGGTAGCATATTTCTCCTCTGTGTCTAGACGTAACACTAGTATTAACAGAATTTGATAACACATTAGTCTAACGAAACACAATAACATGAAGACTGAACTAGAGATAGTGCCCCCGGTGATCAGAAAGATTCGCGTCGTAAGGATCGAAGACGAAGTTCCTAGGGGCAACTAAACGTGCCGCGCTCTCAGCTAAGAATCCACTCTTTATAAATTCAAACAGAATAATACTGATGTTACGATTTGACGAGAACTAACGAAATGTGTTGGCCTGCAACTGAACGCGAAACAGTTTGTTGCGGAGATTTTTTTGAAACCGGGTGTCCTTTAATGAGTAGCTGTAGATAGTGCGATGTGTTTCATAGGCACGAAAAAGAATAATTTTTGGTTTCTTCTTAACATTTCATGGATGACGATGACGTCCGTGAATTGAAAAGCATCACCCTATAGCAGATTGATTCTGCACTTTCCGGACACTCATTGTGTGTCGTCCTGCGGATGCACACGCTGAGACAGTAGCAGCTAATATTTTTCCTGTCGTAATGGTTAAAACAACATTTTCAAATGAGTCCTACTTGAGACTGAACTTGCAATATCGGACTCAAGGGGTTCTTTTACAAGATAAAGAACGTAATGCTATTATGATTAGTAGCTAATACGCCTAAACCACAGACATTTCGAGATATCCTGTCTGGAGTGTAAATGGACTGGGTGTAAAGCCATAATTTAGTTCCTAACTAGACAGTGATGTGTCATACACCCGGTAAATTATGAATGAAAGTAAAATATAGTGCCGCGGCGAAATTGCCGAGCGCATTGAAGCGCTGTGCTCCGATACGCTAGGTCGTTCCCCGTCGGGGATTCGAATCCTCCCTCGGGCATGGAAGTAGTATAAGGTAGTTTATAAATAGTTTTTAAGTTTAGGGACTGATGACCCCGTAGTTAAGTCCTATAAGCTTAACAAACATTTGAACATTTTCAACCGGTCATTATAGGTACAAGTTGTTATGGTATGTAATATCAATGTTAATTTATTTATCCCACTTATGTTTACCATGTAGCTTATATGAACAACATATGGACTGCATTATTAAATGTTGCAGACGAATGGAATTCACCATGATTTTTTAATGTACTCAAGGGCTTTAGCTAATTTCCATATTGCATAGAATACAAATTTTATGCTCCTGCTTTGTATTATGACTAGGTTTACAAGGCGATGTACTAAGACATTACAAAAACGCCATTTCATATATTTTGGTGTGAAAAAAGTTAACAACAACCATATCCGTCTTAATGATTTGACGCTGCCAGATTGTGGCTGGCAATTGTTTTAGTGCTACTCATCCGGTGTGTTATTTTAAGTATTTCTGAGGATGCCCCACAAGGGTGAAACGCGTTAATGATCAATAAAAAAGTTGCAAACATGACTGTCTTTCATTGTTAAACAATTTTATTGGTTGCTGTACCAGCCGGCCCATAATGGAGTGAGGAGTATTTTATGAAAAAAATAACCTGTGCTCATGAATATTTATTGGTACCAGACTAAAATATTTTGATGGGGGTGATGTCTCGTAGTATTCTCCTTTACTCATTAAAATTTAACGCCATTACATTAAAATATCTGAGTTTGTCATTCGCTCGGATAATTGTGTTCGAGAACGGTGAGCTGAACCAATCTTACTTTTGCGTCATTTTCAGGATCGACAACGAAAGTGGACGATTTTTAAGGAAAATAAAACAAAAGCAATATATACTTAACGCTATTACATATTTTAAAAAATTATATCCGTTAAACTACGGCCCATTTTGTGAATACGATTTACTCGAATTCTAAAATTCATATGATTCTTCAAGAAGATAGCAAAGACTAAATCTTGGCGAGTATTCGCCTTCAGCGTCAGCCCCTGTAGGATGAATATACCTATCTGGGTTTCCTGTAACTCCATAAGAAAACTTCGTCAGGAGCTAAGTCTACCGAACGCCCCAATCATTGGAGGTCGTCACTCAAAATCAAGCGCAAGGGAACCTTCCCTTGCAAAACATGCATCAAAATTCACACTTAGTCTGCAGTGGATCAATTCACATGTCTCCAAAATAATTTTGTTCAAGTTGTGGAAAATGTTTTCTAAATTGAGAAAACGTAAGGATCTTTTGAATGACCACCATCCACAGTAGTCTAAGCCCCACCCAAAATGGATAGTGGTCTGTACATCAACCACCTATTTCTTCCTTTCACTTCCTCGTTAAATGAACATAAAATAATTCTGAGTATGTTACATGCCTATATAAGTCAACTGGAATGCAATAAAAATATTTCCTTTCAAATTTTCAGAAAAAATTGTTCTTTAAAGAATTGAAAACCACATCCAGATTGGCCGGCGCACCGACTCTCGCTATTAATTCGTTGGGCAGATTCAAACCTTTCCGTCCAGGAAGCGGGTACCTTAAAATGCTCGATTGCTTGAGCAGGTCTTCCAAAGCAAATCGCCGGCCGCAGTGGCCGAGGGGACTGAGGCGCTCCAGTCACCGTCTGCACGGCCACTGCGGTCGGGGCTTCGAATCCCCCCTCGGGCATGGATATTTGTGCCGTCCTTAGGATTAGCTAGTTCATAAGTAGTTCGTAAGTTTAGGGATTGATGACCCCGTAGTTAAGTCCCATAAGATATACAAACGTTTTCCAAAGCATATCACACCATACCTTAACGCCGAAATGTTGTGAGTAGAGAGAATAATGGGAGAGGCTTATGTTAGTAGTGTGGGAAACTTTTGGAAATTTAAGTCTGGCGGGAGCCGTGGTGTGGTAGTCAAAAAATGTTCAAATGTTTGTAGAGCTTATGGGACTTGACTAAGGGGTCACCAGTCCCTTAACCTTACAAACTACTTATGAACTAGCTTATTCTAAAGACGGCACAAACATCCATGCCCGATGGGGGATTCTAACCTCCGACCACAGCGGCCGTGCATGCCGTGACTGGTACGCCGCAGACCGCTCGGCCACTGCGGCCGGCGGTATGGTAGTCCGTGCGTTGTGGTGACCAATGTGTTTGGATGTTGTAGTAAGTATCTCAACTGCCTAGTGAGCAGGAGACCCTCGCTCGAATCCAAATCCATCACACATTTGCAACTTTCCCCACTAACGTAATTAATTCAGTTCCCTCGAGAAGGCGATGTCTTCACTTTGTCTCTTTCCCTTCCGGACACTGTAAACAAACGTTGGGACCGTCCACGCGGCCGTGAGGTGGGCCTGTGCAGCTGTGGTCGGGCAGCGTTGTGGTTGGTGGGGGCGTGGCCCCAGCCAGGTCAGGGCCGCGTGGGATAGGTCGCGCACAGCCGCGCTATCGATCTCCCGGCCGACGCCGCTCTTAACCCGCTCTGCTGCTGCGGGCAACTAGGTCAACACCTCGCACCTCTCCCTGCTAACCTCCCTCTCTGACGTCTATCCACCATCGCACGGAGAACATTTATCTATGCGAGTGACATATCATTTGAGGTCACCAGAGCCGCGGTGGAGTAGCCGAACGGTCTAAAGCGTCTCGTTGCGGAGCGCGCGGTTGCTCGCCGTGGAGGTTCGAGTCCTCCCTTGGGGCATGGGTGTGTGTGCTTGTCCGTAGGTTAGTTTACCTAGGTTTAAGTAGTTTGTAAGCTACGGACTGATGACCACGCAGTTTGGTCCGATAGATTTACAAACATTTGAACATTAGAATTGAGGTCACCAGCCAAGGAAAACTGCAGTTAAAACTCACAATTTACAATGATACGTCTGTTCCTAAGGAACAGACGTTGCCGACGGCCTGCAGCTATAACTGTTAAATATACATTCATTACTTCGCAATTTGCGAGAATTTCCGACTTCGGCTGCTCTTCTTCAGTTGGTCTATCATACTGTAACATATGAAAATTTGTGCCGGACTGGGACTCGAACCCGGGTCTCCCGCTTTTCGTGAATGGTCGCCTTAACCACTCGGCCACCCGGACACGCTCCCCGATCGCCGAGTGGTTAAGGCGACCATTCACGAAAAGCGGGAGACCCGGGTTCGAGTCCCAGTCCGGCACAAATTTTCATACGTTACAGTATGATAGACCATCTGAAGAAGAGCAACTAAAGTCGTAAATTCTCGCAAATTCCGAATTAATGAATGTATATTTAACAGTTATAGCTGCTGACCATCAGCAACGTCTGTTATTTAGGAACAGACGTATCATTGTAAATATGACAGCCAACACAGGCTAAAGATGGTGTAGTATGTCTCTCCCCGTCGCGGAAATTGCTGCTAAATGCGTGCGAGCACTAAAGGAAGTAGACAACTGTAACATATGGAAGTTTGGGTCTGAGTGGGGAGCGTGCCCGGGTGGACGAGTGGTTAAGGAGACCGATCGCGAAAAGCGGGAGACCCGGGTTCGAGTCCCAGTCCGGCAAAAATTTTCATATGTTACAGTATGATAGACCATCTAAAGAAGAGAAGCTAAAGTCGGAAATTATCGCAAATTGCGAAGTAATGAATGTATATTTAAAACTCACAATGTTTCAGAATTATCTTCAAATAAAAAATGGAATTTCAATTTTTTATGTGTACTTAATACATTTAACAGTGTCATGCATGAGTTACTAATCTACATCTACATCGATACTCTGCAAGTCACATTGAAGTGCATGGCAGAGGGTTCATCGAATCACTTTTATGATATTTCTCTAATAGCTTGCGGGAAAAGGAACGTCTAAATATTATTAATAAATTTTAAATGCTCTTTATTTAGTAAAAGGGTACAACGTACAATAGCATAAGACACAAAAATTTATTTCTATTTAATATCTACACGAAAATCGCACGAAAGTCCCAGGTGGTATCAGGAGTCATGCTACAGATTGGGCGGTCGTTCCCGCCAAAGGTTCGATTCCTTCCTCGGACATAGATGTGTGAGTTGTCCTTAGTGTGAGTTAAAGTACACATATTAAAATAATTAGGGGACCAGTTGACATGCCGGCCGCGGTGGCCGAGGGGACTGAGGCGCTCCAGTCACGGTCTACACGGCCACTGCGGTCAGGGGTTCGAATCCCCCCTCGGGCATGGATATTTGTGCCGTCCTTAGTATTAGTTAGTTCATAAGTAGTTTGTAAGTTTAGGGACTGATGACCCCGTAGTTAAGTCCCATAAGCTCTACAAACATTTGAACATTCAGTTGACATATGTGGGTTCCGAATTATTGTCATCGTCAGAATGAAGTGGAATGGTTCGACGTCTTTCAGTCGGTTGTAACTAAGTGAAGACAACAACATTACGGCAACCGAGACAGTGTTGATAACAGAAAGCTGCTGCAGAGGGGGTTGGTGCTGACTTGTGTTTACGAAACGAATTACACAGCCAGTTGGGTTCAGACATGGTAACAAGCGGCTGTGCAGTGCAACAACAATGTGATTTCAAAAATGTTCAAATGTTTGTAAAGCTTATGGGACTCAACTACGGGGTTATCAGTCCCTAAACTTACAAACTACTTACGAACTAGCTAATACTAAGGACGGCACAAATATTCATGCCCGAGGGAGGATCGAACCCCCGACCGTAGTGGCCGTGCAGACCATGACTGGAGCGTCTCAGTCTCCTCGGCCACCGCGGCCGGCCAACGTGATTTACCCGACGCTATGGTATTGGAGAACCATAGAAAGATTGGAAGCGAAACAGAGGGAGGTGGATGCAGCTATTGGAGTGTCTTAAGTGTAATTTCCAGGACCTGGACACGGTTTCAGACAGCAGGAACCGTTAAAAGAAGGAAGGCCAAGGTAGTCCATGGGTAATAACAGCAAGAGATGACCGTTATCTCCGGTTAACAGCCTATTGAGATAGTAGGCTGAATGCAACTCAGCTGCAAGGCACCCTCCAGGCAGCAACAACGTATGAAATATCAACACAAACAGTCCGAAATCGATTTCCAGATTGTGGCATCTATGCATGAAGGCGTGCGGTGTGTGTCCCATTAAAATCACGACACCGTTCAGCCCGCAGAAACTGGGCGGAAGAACAACAGGGTTGGAGTCGTATCGAATGACGTCGCGTTTATTTCACAGATGGGTCAAGTGTCTTTGTTCAGCCCGACAATCGTCGTTCCATCTTCTGGAGAGAACATGCATCTCGGATCAATCCTACTTATAAGGAAAGTACATGGGCTCGAACAAACATATCTGTATGAACGTTTGCTTACAGGATCTCTACGTACATCTCATTGTGCTGGTGAGTGTCGTTTTTCTGCAAAGCTATGCAACCATGCTCTAGATAGCACTGTAGATGTAATTGTAGACGCCAAACGTAATGCACATACCTTAACTATAACTTATGTAATAATCATCTTACATGTTCTCTAACCAATTGTCATCAAAAGCCGTGATGATAGTTGCAACTTTAACCTTCTTCCCGAAAGACTGTTGGTATTCACTGCCACTGCTTCCATCGCCTCTTCCCGTACTTACCGTAGCACTACCGCGTTCAATGAGTTGTTCGTCATTATCATCCCTATTATCATTATTATGTGTTTGTAACAACTTATGCTCATATTTATGTACCATAACAGATACGAGAAAGCACGCAAATGATTCATCTTCTGCACTAATACCATCTTCACGAAGAAGGGTTCTTCGTAACTTCAACTAATCGCAATACATTAGCGGGATTGATTAACAATCGCCGCCCCATCTGACGCTTTACCACACAAATAACATCACAAAACGCAACTTCGGAGACACACTGCACCGTCCCTACTGGCGAACCGACAGGTAAAAGTGCAATGCGGCATGTCACACGCAGAGGCCTCTAAAAGACGACTGCAGAGTTTTGCAGATTCGGGAGTATCACTAGTGCAATAAGGGATCTTTACATTATCTCCGCCGGCCGCGGTGGCCGAGGGGACTAAGACGCTCCAGTCTCGGTCTGTACGGCCACTACGGTCGGGGGTTCGAATACTCCCTCAGGCATGGATATTTGTGCCATCCTAGTTCGTAAGTAGTTCATTCGTAGTTTGTAAGTTTAGGGACTGATGACCCCGTAGTTATGTCCCATAGACTATACAAACATTTGAATTTGAACATTATCTCTCATACGATTTTGGTGTATATATGTTTGTTCGAGCCCAAGTACTTTCCTTGTTAGTGCAGGAAACACCACCAAATCATGGTGGTGAATGAATGGTGCCGGCAGGAGTCAGTGTTGGCGGACGGACGGACCTCCTATGTCGTTCAGAATGACGCTTTTACTGCTCAGATGAATAGAGACGAGATCCTTCGACACTTTGTTTTGCCCTACGCTGGCGCCATAGGAGATGGGTTCTTTCTGCTGGAAGATAACGCTCGTCCTCAAAGAGTTGTGCTGTTGGACAACGTGCTTGAAGCTGAGAGAATTCAACGAATGGAGTGGCCAGCTTGTTCATCAGATTTAAACCCGACTGAGTATGTCTGGGATCCAGAACCTCCCACAACGGGTGCAGAGTTGGACATTACACTCATGGAAGAATGCCCAAATATCCCTCAAAAGCTGACTGATAACCCCACACTGTCGTTATAGGAGTGACCACATACCAAATTAGAGAGCAATAAGAATGAACCCATGGTACCTCGCTCTAAGTAAACCCAATGTTATAATCAAGTAAAGACACCAAAATATCGTACTGTATCACACACAAATTACACACGTAACCAATATCTGAACAAAATACGTAACTATTTGCATATTATGTATGATATCTCACCTGATCCCATAATTGTATTGAATAATGTACATTAACCCTGGCATGGAAGAATTACATGTCTACTATTGTAAAATACAAAAATTATTGCAATTCACTATCTACGCGTAAACATACGTTGCCGTCTACTGGAGTGAACACTGGACACTTGAGACTTCCAGAGTCTTTTCCTTGAGTTTTTCCTTTTCCTATGAAAATTTTCAAGGAAAATTTAGTGCACATTTCCTCTGCCTCTTCTTTGTGAAATTGACGAAATCATTTAGAAACCGCTCGCTGCCAGTTTACGCTCGCCACCTTGACACGCAGCTGCCTTCTGGTGAAAAATTGACGCCTATCTTTTTTTCTGGCGTCACCTGTAGTGCAGCACGTAGGCGAAGGGACTCAATGCATGAGGGAGTTCGATAAGGATCACAGATTCAAAATAAATACGTCCAGTAACAGCAGTACACTATGTGCCACAGGCTTAAAATACTTTGAATACTCTGTAGCATTTACCGTTTGCATGACAAAACAAAACATTAACATAAATTATCAGTTTTATATCACAATTCGTAAAATAATCTATGCACTTTCATTCATTTTGCGTCCAAAATATTGTGAATTAAGAATAAAGTGATATATTTTGGCCCACTTTAGGTAACTAACACTGGGCCGTTTGCGATGGCACTTTGACAGCTCGAAATTTAATTGAAAGTAACGCATTAACCGTTCATCTAATACGAACTGGAATAGACGGACTTGTTGAAGATAAAAGTCTCTATAACTTTGCTCTCACGTTTTCTTCCATATGTCGTACGGTTTCAGAGATATTTGTACAAATAATTGCGATTTGACACTGACAATGTGTCTGTGTGTTAGTCTGTAATGTGTCCCCACTTTTTAGGCACAAAATTTTACAGAAGTAGTTTTTGACCCCAGTGACAAGAACCTCCCTTTGACGGTATATCCGGAGGGTGGCACTATATAGGGTATTATATGTCGGTTATAAAAAAAAGAGCAACTTTTGTCTGAATATTAGTTGGATATACTGAATTTGAAAGTTGGTACAGATATAATTCTTCATATGGCTGTACCGTCATATTCCGTTGCTGTACGTCATTTAGTGGAGGTTCGAAGAAAAAGCAGATGTTGATTGTTAATCTAGGGATGAATATAACTCACGAAAATACATTTCTATAAAAAAAAAGTTATAAAAAAATATGAATCGTAATTAATAATAATGATTAATGATTATTTGAATTGGTTTCTTTATTTCCGAAGGCACCCCGCAAATATATGAATTTTTACGTAACTGAATTTCTTCCAAAAGTGCCGAAAAATAAATGAAATTATAAAAATAAAAATCGCTCTGATCTTTTTTCTGCCTACTTTTGCAAATATTTCGAAAATAAACATATAAATAATGTAAATAATATAAAATTAAATATATAAGAATATTATATTATTACTTTTACATTATTAATTTCACATTATTTTATATTTTTATTATTTTTTGTCCTAGATATTTGCAAAAAATCACAAAACTGCATGAAAACATAAAATGCTCCTCAAAACATGAGAGTGCGATTTTTTTTTTTTTTTTTTTTTTTTTTTTTTTGAGCTATGTGTGAACAACAATCTGTAGAAGTGTTGGACGTTCAACATGCAACATATTCGTCACCAATGTCTTCTCCAAAAAAGAAGATATGTGTGAAAGCACAACGAACCATAAATCAATGAAACGAATACAGAAACACAAAACCTGGCAGAAACCACATTACTATTATTAGGTTAAATACTGAAACTTCCTGGCAGATTAAAATTGCGTGCCGGAACCGGGACTCGAACCTGGGACCCTTGCCTTTCGCGGGCAAGCGCACTACCGACTGTGCTATCCCGACACGACTCACGATGCCGCCTCACAACTTTACTTCTGCCAGTACCTCGCCTCCATATCCTTTCTTCCAGGAGTGGTAGTCTTGCAAATTTCTGTGAAGTTTGGAAAGTAGGAGGCGAGGTACTGGCAGAAGTAAGGTTGTGAGGCGGCATCGTTAGTCGTGTCGGGATAGCACAGTCGGTAGTGCGCTTGCCCGCGAAAGGCAAGGGTCCCAGGTTCGAGTCCCGGTTCCGGCACGCAATTTTAATCTGCCAGGAAGTTTCATATCAGCGCACACTCCGCTGCAGAGTGAAAGTTTCATTCTGGAGGTTAAATACTCTTTACGCACAAAATCTATAATAAGTAGAACATTCCTTCCATCAGATAAAAAGTAGCAAAAACTACTTACTTTCGTCGCTCATTACAAGATTTTTAACTTACCGGAGTCGACAACGTTCACCTTGATACTTGAAAAATGCTGTGTACACAACAGCTTTACAATAGACTATTACGACGTGACCAAAGAGCAAACATGGAAACAGATGATTCAAGTGAGGCAAGTTGCGAAAAGTGCACTTTAGGCCCCTCTCTTTCTTTCTCTCTCCTCCTCTTTCTCTGGCGCTAATTGCTCTGTGACATTTTGTCTTTAATTTTTACAAGTCATAAATACACTGTGCCAAAAGACGTGCGATAGCGACAGGCACACATGCAGAAGTCAGGAGTGTATAGACAATACCAAGCTTCACGCATTTCCTCTCATCACAGACAACGCTGTAGTCGACAGCCAGTACTTGACGTCGGAGAGGAGTTGCGTTTGCTTTTAGTTGTTAGTCCTCACTGTGAACCAACACTGTGCGAAACATAGAAATTAATGTGACTCACGTAGAACGTATCCGTTAGGACATTGCGGCGCAATCTGGCGTTAATGAGCCATGGTAGCAGACGGCTGAGTGCCTTAATAAAAGCACGACATCGCTTGCAGTGCCTCTCCTGACCATATCGGTTAGACCCCAGACGATTGCAAAAGCGCCTCTTGCACAGATGAGTCCCGATTTCATATGGTAAGAACTGAAGGTAAAGTTCTAGTGTGCCGCAGATCCTACGAGACTATGGACCAACATTGTTGACAAGGAACTTTTCAGTGCACCTCCATAATTGTGTGGGCCGTTTTTACATGGAATGGTCTAGGCCCTCTGATCTGCCTGAACGCATCATTGCCTGGAACTGCTTGTTTTCGGCTATTTGGATGCCGTTATTTATCAGCCATTCATAGACTTAGCCCCAAATAACGATGGATCACAATGTGCCATGTCACGTGGTTCTCGAGAGTACCAGCGAATCATCTGGGCACCTACATCTCGTGCCATGAATCCCATCATCAGTTCATGGAGCATGACCGAGTGGTCAGTTCGTGCACAAAATCTTGCACTGGCAACTTTTGGTATCTGACGACTTTTGCTCCGTCAGTGCAATGATCCATCTTTATACCTCAATGGTGGACATAAGCGCTTTTCACGCTGTGGACCTGTGTTCGATTACTGGTGACAGGACCAAATGGACGTTGTTTAGTTCCGGTACGGTAGAAGTAGAGGAATTACGGGCAAAATTTAAATGAATTGTAAATATAGCGCTGGTGAAATATGTGGATTAAGGATGGGAAAGACCCCGTGATATAATAGTAACATTCAAAAAATGCTGAAAAGCAAAGGTAGCTGAACACATTTCAAAAAAGATCAAGAGAAACAAATCAGATAAAAGTTAGTAGAGATTCTCGCGTCTATAAAGATAGGTTACCATGGGTAAAATGAGCATTCATACCCAAGAGATCTAATGATATGAATCATTAACATGAGAAAGAAATTTCTGAGAACGTTTGGAGCAGAGTATTGTATATTAGTCAAGCAAGATCACTGGTAAAATCGGAACAGAAGAGTTGTGGTCTTATAGAAGAATGTTGAAAACTAAGGCAAGTACTAAGGACTGAAGACACTTAGCGCAGAATAGTCGAAGAAATGAACATATATACACAGGATGAGATAATACGATTGTGATAAATCATCGAGATCTAACTCCTGCGATAACAGAGCAAGCTGTAGAGGATAAGGACCGTAGGGGAAGAAAGACTAGAAAACTTCTAGCAAATAATTGAGAACGAATGCTGCAGATTATGTCCTGAGATGAAGAGATTGGCGAAGGAGAGGGATCATTGACGGGCCGCATCAGACCAGTCATAAACTCGAAGTCAAGAAGAAACAAAACAAGAACCGTTAGGAATCTACGTTTTCAGTACTAATTAAGGCAATATATTTTAGTTCTCAAGTCGGTGGCGGACTGCAACAACACATTCACCATCATCTCGCAAACGGCTCGTTCTCTACTGAACTTTTCGCTTCTGTTATCGTGTACTTCGACACGCGTCAATTTTCGCTACTACATGTGTGTTTAGGAAGGAAAAAGAAAAAAAAAGAGAGAGAGATAACCCCTTGAAACGCTATGCTCACTGGACATGTTTATTAGTATGTCCTGAAAAAAAAATTATCATTTCAGTCACCTCACCTCCGGTCTGCACGTGCCTTGTTGCCTAGTAGGCACAGGACGATCCATGAGTCCTAATAACTCGTCCTATGCGTGATGACACCGCGGTCCGCGTAGGCCATATAAGGCACGAATGTCGTCCTGCGGTATAGCCATACATCTGGCATTCACCTGGTACATAAGTTCAATTGTGTGGGTGACACTGGGTCATATCGCTACACCTGTCGTTTCACCATAGCCCACACATATTCGATTGGGGACATGTCAGATAATCTGGTAGGCTATGTCAGAATGCTGTCATTCTGTGACACCAGGAAGGCGCGTGTAACATGTGCACTGTCTTGTTGAAAAATGGCAGCTGGGGAGTCGTGCAATGAGCGTATGCCTGCGGCTCGCAGGATGTCATTCACGGAAATCAGACTGGTGACAGTGTCCTGAAAACGCACCAACCGTGAATTGTGTTGTAGCCTGTAGTAGCCCACTTCATAAGGCCCTGAGTAGGCGCTTTACGTGTTGTGCGAATGCAGTCCCAGAGAGGCCACTCCTCTTGTGTGCAGCCATCATTTTTGAAGTGTCCAAGAAATAGGCTATTATGCTTTCAAAATCAATTTATTGAATTTTATTAACAAAAACTGTTGGTTGTGGTGGAACCACGCAAAGAACGAAAAAATAATTTTTTTGGGGGGGAATTTTAAAACATTTATAAAATTTTAACAAAAAAACCTCTTGTTGTATTAAATTCTTGTAAAAAAAAATGCAAATAAGTTAGTGCTGGAGAGAACTTTTAAAAAGTTTTGTTTCGTATAGCAGTACAGCAATTGAAAAGTGTTATCAAGAGATTTCCAGCCGACTGTGACTAAATCAACAGCTTGTAAGTAGTCTCTTACAAGCTGTTGATGTTTTAACTTATGTATTTTATATTTCGTGTAAGTGCTACGTTGCATTTACTATTTAACCTCCATTTTTAAATTATGGTAGCATAGACTACTCAAACCGGTCGTCATGAAATAAATAATTATTTTGATATCTCGGCTTTTTACTTTTGAAGATAACTAATATATGAAAATACATGTGCAAAGTGTGTTGTGAACAAAGTTAAAAAGTAATAAATTAAAATGTCGTGAACAAAGTTAAAAAGTAATAAATTAAAATGTCACGCTGCAAGTTGAATTTCGTGTGAATGAACATCGAAAATGTAGTAAAGGATATAATTTTTAAATTTCCTCATTTTGTGTGCAATGTCATCTAGATAAATTTTGATGAAGGTTTACAGGTTATATATTAAGTTTGTTGGAAGTACCCAAGCGTTGTTATTTTCGAGTAATGGATCAACTAAGCTGACATTTGAGCACCGCCAGCATCAAAATACAGTTTCTTACAGTAATGGTTGTCATTTAGACATGACGTACGAGTATATTTCTTAATGTGCAAAATATGGCAGTAGTTTACATTTTAAAATCAGTTAATAAATGATTCAGTACCAAAATTTTCACCGGTCTAGGAGCCATTAGGTGGCGTGCAACAGGTGGGGAACCATGTTCCAACATAGTCTCTCAGAAATACAAATGGAGACGTCCAAAAGATAGCCTGTTAACTACAAACTAGGGGGTCAGTTCAGATATCTAAGTTCTGAAGTATTGTCATCGGTGTAATGAACTAAGATGGTTCGAAGTCTTTCTGTCGGTTCTACGGAGTGAAGACAACAACATTACGGCAACCGTGATAATGAAGTTGCTGCAGAGGCCGTTGGCGTTGAGTAACACTTACAGATGTAGTCGGGTTCAGATAGTGTAGTGAGGAGGTAGTGCAATGCAACAACAACGTGACTTATCCGAAGCTATGGCATGGAGAGCCATACAACGGTTGGAAGCCGGAAAGAGACAGAGGGAGGCGACTGCAACTATTGGAGTGTCCCAAAGTGTAATTTCCAGATCCTGCACACGATTTTACAAAACAGGAACCATTAAAAGAAGGCAACAACAAGGTTGTCCACGGGTAACATCAGCAAGAGATGACCGTTACTCCGGTTAGCCCTCAGGGGCTCAGCATTAGTTTGCTGAGTACGGGCTCGGCGAACCCGGGTTCCCGAACTGTGGACTGTGTCGCGCCAACAGTCCGTCACACCGTAAGCTCTGTGCGTGCTTCAACGACCATCGTTCGCCGCGATGGCGAATGGCGATGGCGTTTCAGAGCCCAGGAATCTTGGTTAATCGCCTGGGTCGCGAGGACGGTACAAACCTCTATAAAAAAAAACCTCAATCTCAAGGTGTGCTAAGTGCTGAAGAGTTGTATGGCTGTTGAGGTTGAACAGTCGCTAGCGAGCAACCTCTGAGGAACAAGCCGCACCTCAGTTGTATAAGGCTTACCCAGGCAAACGGGGCTCTGTCTGGGCGGACGTTCCCTAGCTGCTCGTGGAAACGGGATGAAACGAGCAATCCACAACGCGGGCGGTCGCAAAAAAGCCGTTTCTAAGCGTGGGAAGTCAGATACTGATGCTACAGCATACGACCGTAAGTCGTTTCCTTCCTTGGCTACGCCATTCAACCGTCAGAGCCATACTCGCTGCAATACCTGGTTTGCTCCTGCATTGATGGTGGCTCTTTCTTGTGCACCAAGCCACAATTCTTCGTAGACCATCTCGAAGACAAGTATGCTGAGGTGGGGTCTTCCTCAAAAATGAGAAATGGGACTGTTTTGATACAGACGGCGTCCCTAGCCCAGTCGAGGGCATTATTGGCATGCAACAAGCTGGGTGATATTCCCATCAGTGTCACGCCCAACAAGAAGCTCAATATGCTCCAAGGTCTTATTTACCACCGGGATTTGTTGTCACAGTCCGATGAAGAGTTGCGTACCAACCTGGAATGCAGAGGTGTTGACTTTGTCAGGCATATTTTTAGGGTACCAAAGGTCACAAAGTTACCACCAGTGTATTCATCCTGGCATTCGATGGCGATACACTGCCTTAGAAGGTCAAGGTAATGATCTACCGGTGCCACGTCAAGCCCTACGTTCCGCCCACTATGAGGTGCTTCAGGTGCTGGAAATTCGGGCATATATCCTCCCAGTGCACTTGCAGCCCCACATGCATGTAATGTGGGCGTCCGTCTCATCCGTACTATACTCCGTACACCCCACCTCCTGTCTGTGTGAACTGTAAGCAGCTACATCCACCTTGCTCTCCGGACTGTACAATTCTACACAAAGAACGAAAGATCATGGAAATAAAGACCTTGGACCGGCTATCATACAATGAGTCAAGAAAGAAGTATAAGCGGCTCCATGAACTTAAACACCTCCTCTGCTGTTGTAATGACATCCCCATGCACTACGGGTACGACTCATAACAAGGTGTCGCCTCGTCCTGTGTGCCCTAGAAGCCATAAATCTTTAACTGCCCCCTTGTTGGGTGTGAGGGGTCCTCCATCTACTGCTCCACCACCTGTTGTGGGGGCAACATCCCACCAACCACTGGGGACTCCAGTCCCCAACCCCCAGCCGGAGAAGCAACAACTTCCTCTGGCAGCTCTTTCTCGGAATGGGCCCCTTGGGACGCTCCCTTTCAAGGATTCTCAGAGTGCGCCAGGGGATCTCAGCCAATGGCTGAAGGATCCGCAAACTGATGGTCGAATGGCTTCAGCTCTTCCACAGTCCCTGATATCACTCCCAAGAAGCCCCCCCCCTAGCCCTTAACACCAATGGGCCAGTAAGAGGGGACGAAGAAGAAGGTCAAGAATAAATAATCTTCAGTGGTCCAAAAGCAACGATCGATTACATCTTCTGCCTCTGATGACGAGGTGGAGATCCTCGCGTCCCCTGAGGTTCTCGCCAAAACAGGATCACCAGAACCCATGGTTCTCGATCTTGCAGTTTCTGAGGAGTTGGCAGCAGGCGTACCTGCGAAATAACCATTTCGTCCCTTACATTAGGGCTATTCGGCTCGGTGCAAAAGAAATCTTGCAGTGGAATTGCAGCGGTTTTTTCCACCATCTGGATGAGCTGCAACAGTACTGTGCCACTTCCCTGTCCTCTGTTTGACCCTACAGGAAACCTGGTTTCCTGCTGAGAGGAGTTTGCATCTATATCCTTGCCTCTGTCCCAAGCGCTCCCATGCCTCTTCAGACACTTTTAGGCTCCACGCATTGCACGATTTTACTGTACATTCAGTATACATTCCACTATATGATGATGTCTCTCCTGTAGACCTTGATACCTTGTTTGCCCAACTTTCCCCACCATCCATTCTTTTGGGGGATTTCAATACCCGCCACACTTTTTGGGATGGCACACAGACTTTGGCCCGGGGTAGGGATGTCGAGACTGTACTGATGCAGCAGAACATCTGCCTTCTCAACACCGGTGCTTCTACTCATTTTAGCATAGCGCATGGAACATATTCCGCCATAGCCGTGTCTGTCTGCAGCCCTATTCTTCTTCCACACCTCACTTGGAGGGTCCACGATGATCTGTGTGGTAGCAGTTAATGTGCTCCCACAGTGTCTGCCTGTTGACCGTCTGCCTCGCTGGTCCCTCTATAGGGCTGACTGGCCAGCTTATTCCTCAGCTACTGTGATTCCCTCTCCCGTTCCAGCTGATGTTGATGCCACTGTTCAGCAGGTACAGAGGCCATAGTTTCTGCAGCCAAGAAAACTGTTCCCACCAGACTCGGCTCACTCTGCCGTAAGTTGGTGCCCTGCTGGTGGACACCGGAGATTGCTGAAGCCATCTGGGAACGTCGGCGTGCACTACAGCGCTACCAACGCCACCCTTCTGTAGATCTTCTTATTGCTTTCAAGCGTCTCCAGACAGCGTCCGGCAACTGATCCAACAAAGCAAGAGCGACTCCTGGGAGAAATATGTTGCCTCCATCTCCATTGGTTCCCGTGCTTCTCCTTCATGGGTGTGGACGCAAGTCCGACGCTTCTTCGGGAACCGCCCACCGGCCTCGGTATTGAGCATAAATGGTTAACCCATGGCTATCTCCTTCGCCGTGAGGCCCCGCCCATGTGTCGCTGTGGTGCAGTGTTGACAGTAGTCCCTCTTATGAGGACTGTCCACTTTTAGCCAACTTGCGGCAATCTTTTAATATACCAGACGCGCTACCCTTAGTTTTATGCGACGATGCCTCCATGGCTAACTCTGTTTTAAGTTTTATTCGCGCAGCTGGTTTTTACAATTCCATCTAGTGGTGGGTGCTATAGCCTGATGTCTCAGGTCCACACCCATCCAGCACTTTTAAAGACTTTTTAAGACTCTAAGGGTTCTTAGTGTGTCCAGCATGGCTGGCTCATCCTGTATTATCTTTGTGATCAGCCAGCCATTGTATACTTCTGTCCAGTTTTTTACTTAGTTCCTGACTTGGTTTTTACCAATGTATCTTTCTTTTGTGTAGTCAGCGAACTGTTCATTGTCAGTCTGTCCCTTTTGTGAGTCTCCATTCACGATGTTTTGTGTGTGTGTGTTTTTTTTTTTTTTTTAGCCTCTGACATTTAGCTCTTATGTAGGACCAGGGGGCTGATGACCTAGATATTTAGTCCCCTCAAAACAACAACAACAACAATATCTCAGGTTAATAGTCCGTCGAAATAGGAGGCTGAATGCAAACTGAGTTGCAACGCATCCTCCTGCCGCAATAGAAGGCGCATTATCAACACAAACAGTCGGAAATCGCCTTGCCAATATGGCCTGTACCCACGGAGGCCTATGGTGTGTGTTGCATTAAAATCAGACACCGTTTAGCCCACAAAACTGGACGGAGGAACATCAGGATTGGAGTTGTAAACTGGCGCCGGGTTCTGTTCACAGATGAGACAAGATGTTGTGTTCAGCCAGGCAAACGTCGTTCCCTCATCTGGAGAGAACATGGAACTCGGAACAATCCAGTTAATGTGAGGTAACATCGCCATATCGTGGCGGTAGGCGAATGGTGTGGGTAGGAGTCAGTATTGACGGACGTACGGACACATCTATGTCGTTGAGAATGGCGCTTTGACTGCTCCTAGGCATAGAGACGAGATCCTTCAACCTTTTACTGTGCCTATGCTGCTGCCATAGGAGATGGGTTCCTTCTGACAGACGATAGTGCTCGATCCAACAAACTAGTGGACAAAATGCTTGAAGATGTGGTAATTGAATGAATGAAGTGGCCAGCTAGATCTCCGGACTTAAGCCCGACTGAGCATGTCTGGGATGTTCTTGGCAGACGCAATGAAGCAAGACCTGCACCGCAAAAACGTTTGCAGAGCTGGATATTCCATTCGTGGAAGAATGGCCACATATTCCTAAAAAGCTGATTGATAACCTCATACTGTCCATGACACGCAGATGTGCAACTGTACTGGACGTCCGAGGTGATCACACACAATATTAAAAGCCACCGAGAATTATTTCTTCACAATTTATGGTAGCCCCATGGTACCTCGCTGTAAGTAAATACCATGTAAACGTCAAGTAAAGAATATCATTATAAATAGAAATTTATACACCCTGAGACTGTTTTTCGTCTCGATAATGTCAGAGACATTAATGATATAGGTGAAGTAATGAATTAAAATTTGTGACGCGGCCGGGAATCGAACCCGGACCTCCATGCTTACTAGGCAGACGTCTTACCGCTATTCAATGCTTCACCTTTATCATTAACGTCTCTGACATTATCGAGACAAAAAAACAGTCTCAAGGTGTATAAATTTCTATTTATAATGATATTCATATCACCTTAGCCTGAGGGTAAAGGCAGGAATGTTCCGATCTGTCCATTGCCGAGATACTATTCCGCTGCATGGAGAGCCTTGGCAGATGTGGCAATGCTTCAAAGGAACACAGAAGCCGAATTAAAGTTTGTGACGTGTAGGAATATCGTGCTTAGACTATTCCGGAGCGCCTTAATCGCTAGTGATGAGGTGGTTTAGCGGAGTGGGCTAGGTCTGCATCACGTACCGGATAGACGTCTTGCCCTCTTTATTAGCTCCCAGATGACGATATGGACACGGTGCCCGACGACTCTTACTGTTCTTCTTTTGTCTATTTATACACCGGCCTCACTGTCAGCTCCGGTCATGCTGTCGGTTATTCCAGTCCCTTTCCATTATATCAGATTTTTTACGCTCGAGCTTAGTTATCTCCACCTCAACTTGTCCATCCCGTACTTACGCAAAACTAAAGCTATCTATGATGTGCTAAAAAGACGTCTACCATCAAAGCAGATTGAACAAACATTTTTCCCAGTTTGACTGGCGCTCCATCTGGCGCACTCTATCTGCTACTTTTTCTTGATTCAGATGTACAGTCGTTCTGGTACCTTACTGTCAATAGTAAGCATGTTTGCTGATTTCGCCTTCATCGCGTCCACCTCGTCGAATCACCTCTCTGTCCCAGGTGTGGGGTGGCTGACACTGACGAACATCGTTTTGTTTGCGGTACTGCTGCTGACTTTTCGCAACTGATTCGCCGCATCATAGCTTTTCTCACGAGAACTATTCCAGAGAGTATTACTCCTCATTCGTTATTTCCGGACCGAGTTTATTTTCCAGAGGCTAGGACCAATGCTGTGAACTGGATTCTCGGACATGCCACACACTATCTTTTTGGACATACTGCAAAATCGAAACTTGACTTTTGGACTTATCTCACCGATCGCCATTACAGAGTTGTACGTCACTCTAAATACAGACAATACCTTTCAAACTTCCTTGGGAGTACCTTCAACGACCCTCCCCGCAGCTGGAATGTGTTCATTCAATAGAGAAGAATTTTAAGTGTTTGAACTTATAACCCTACCCGTCCTACACCACCGGTTAGAATATGATAATTAGAAAAATGACCCGTGTGCCTAATTATCTTAATTTGGTGAAAAAGCTATCGGTAATGAAGCCGATGATGTAGTGGAGGCTATAACCGGAACGTTGCTGCACCTCTTTAGTAAACAACAACGATCGATAAGAATAAAAAAAGTGGAAAGTAAAATTTGGAATAAAATGATCAATGTTTAAATAAAAAAATGCGGAACAAACGGAACACAGGGATTAATTTGAAAAAAGTGAATAACTTATTGATTTACGGTCGCCAGCTCGATGTACGAGCAAATAATTTGGTGGGATGTCAATAATAGAAAAGTTAATTAACAACGTGAAATATTACGTAAAATTTGGGTGGGCAGAAAATCAGAGGGTGCGAGTCAAATTCGGTACAAAAGACACTGACAATATACTAATTACTGAGAAATAGTTTACTAACACAGGGTTCATTGTAAGACAGCGAAATGCAAGCCATAGCCGCGCAAATGCAACGTGTAGCAAATCATGCAAAACTCTCACCTTAATACTTACTAATTACAGCTTCAAATAATTAATTGTTTATATAAGTACCAGAACTTATCCTACAGTATGCCATGCGCTTTAGCAATAATCAAGTTGTAACTGAACTATTAACTATACTAATGGCAAGCTCAGAAAATTAATTAATGACTTGTCGTGCTAACACTGAATATTTAGAAAAGAACCATTTAACCTTCTGATTAACTTTTGCTCTATCTTTAACCAGGAATTATTAGCATTCAAACACTTGTAAACAATTACTATTCTCACTAGTCAGTACTTGCAAGTTAAAACAAACTTTACCTCAAAATAATATGCAGTGGAATACAATTAACCTTTTACACTGTTATTGAAATATCTTTTGAAATTGAAAGTTAATCTAGCAGTTTCGTTCAACTTAGCAAACCTATTGATCAGCAACACTGGCATAAGCTACGTTTAGTAAAACTTTTCTGGACACATTTTTTATTAACGACTGTCACATTGTCTTTAATGACTCTGATCTTTAGTTTTCTATAACTTTGTGACTATCCTCGGAAAAACAATGGATGAGGAAGGAACCTGTCTGGACAATGACTATGGGTAATGATTTTTAAACACAGGTTCACAAATAACAGTGTTCGCTATTGAACAATCATCACTAATACGCTGGTAAGCTGTACATGCTAAGACAAACTGGACAGATCTTACTGAATTTGATGTGCGACGTGGTGCTGCTGATTGAAGACTGTTGGCACTTAACAATTGGCAAACACAGGCTCTTCTTGGCGACGAATGTTAATTACAATTTAGGGCCCACAGCATTCCTCTTGATGCATTTATTAATTATTTAAGCTGTGGCAGTATGAATAAATAATATTGCCTCTTCGCCGTCTTCTCCACTAGTGCCAATCCACGTACTTGTTCCGTACATCACTGAGCGCACTGTCAAAAGTAATGCGTCTGTCCTCCGCTACTTCTCAACAACGACTCCAACTCGCTGTGCGCCTCTGCGCTACCAGCGATAAAAAACTCCCTACTCAAAGATGATTCTGTACAATAGCAAAGCCCTTGCTAACCCAGCGTGTCTACTACATTTACAATATTTTTGACATATATGGAAATTAGCAGGAAAATGCAAATATATCACAGAAACAAAATATACAAATACATAATAAATTACAAAAAATACAAATAATGAGTAAAAATGCATAAAGCATCGTTTTATATACCACCCTGTAGACACACATGACTGTAAAGCACCGTTGGTCACTGTGTTGTTGTGTCATAAACTGCTGTCCCTACTTGAACTGTTCAATGGAATGCACATTCTACCTTACTAGCCGCAGGGAACCGAGATCTTCTGAACTATACAACGAACATCAAGATGTATTAAAAAAAATTAAAAAAATAAAAATATAAACAAAAATAATGCAATAAAATCATAATAATGAGAATTAAAAAAGCGGTAAGACGTCTGCTTAGTAAGCATGAATTCCCGGACGCATCACAAATTTTAATTCAATGCTTCACCTTTATCATTAATGTCAAGTAAAGAGCTGAGACAGTCAAAATATGGTAGTGTATCACACACAAATTACAGCCGCGGTGGAGCAGCCGAGCGGTCTAAAGCATCTCGCTGCGGAGCGCGCGGTTGCTCGCCGTGGAGGTTCAAGTCCTCCCTGGGGCGTGGGTGTGTGTGTTTGTCCGTAGGTTAGTTTACCTAGGTTTAAGTAGTTTGTAAGCTACGGACTGATGACCACGCAGTTTAGTCCGATAGATTTACAGTCATTTGAACATTTTGAACACAAATTACAGTTGTAAGCAATATGTGAGTAAAATACTTTCCATTTGTATATTGTTTATGATATCTCGTGATCCCATAATTGCATTGAGCAGTGTGGGTATCGTGGTGCGCGAGTTTCTCGGCGCTTCCGCCTTGTTTACTTCGCCGGCTCGCTTGCCGCGCGGCCTCGCTGCTCCCCTTTAAGCGGAGTCGCAGCGCGGGCATCGATCGCGGACCCCTGGCCCGAGAGCCGGGTGCAGTGCGGCAGTGACCCACAGCCCGGCTGACCTCCGCTGCCGCAGCCGCACGCACCTCAAGTGCTAAACTGACAGCACTGCGTGTCAGCGGCCGAGGTGGCCGAGGAGACTGAGGCACTTCAGTCACGGTCTGCACGGCTACTACGGTCGGGGGTTCGAATCCCCCCTCGGGCATGGATATTTGTGCCGTCCTTAGTCTTAGCTAGTTCATAAGTAGTTTGTAAGTTTAGGGACTGATGACCCCGTAGTTAAGTCCCATAAGCTTAACAAACATTTGAACATTTGAACTGACGTGTCAGCGGCCGGCTGTGTTCTGGCGCGGAAACCACGTATACCAGACAAGTCCCAGCTTTCCATTAGTACCATCGTGGAAATATAATTTCACAAAAACTTTTAGTTATTTCTTTGTTTCAGGCATGCAGTATAATATACACCAGAGAATGACATTATTAACCCATTTGATTGATTGATTGATTTTCTCAGGAAAGCCAAAACAGTCTTGGTCCAACCCGCCACTGCCCGCACCGAAACTAAGTTTATTGTGCGGTATCACTCTCTGTATATCTAGTAAAGCCAACCAATACCCTTGAACAGTGCAAGGAGTCCCTCTACCAGTTCTTTATTAGACACAATTTCTTCCGGTCTGGTTCTCCCAAATGTTGAGTGCCTTTTACCCTCCAATGCAATGCATTAGAAGATTAGATGTGATGCAGTTTCCTCACCGTCATCACAGATCCTACATTTAGGGTCCTCTTCTGTTATTCCCATTGTATGTAGCTGGTTTTTTTCTTTAAAAAAAAAAAGTTCCCTTGGCCTGTCAGCAATCCAACCATGAGTCTAATCTTTCTCCTGTTCAGGTCCAGGATTGCAGAGCTTCTTTTAAAACATGGCTTTGGCATCATTGCCTTGCCATGTTTTTGTTGATAGACTTTGGTCCAATATTCTACGTGCTGTCTTCTGAGCCAGTTGCTTAGCTCTTATTACCCATTACTGGCCATTGTCTCTGTTTTGGGACGCAAATATTTTATTTAATTCTAGATGACCAATGTAACTTTTAACTTTATTTGTGTTTCCTGGAGGAAGAATTGACTTGTATTATAACTGTAAATACGAAATAAATAATTTTTCTTTAGTTAGTTAGGTTTAGAAAAGCAGTTAACGTGCCCCGTTTTCTGTACTTTCTCTTAGCTACACGGTTTGTCTGCTGGTGGCTTCTGTACAACAATGAATTGTTATTTACTGGTTTGGGTGTGTTTATGAATATACGGGCATCCGTGGAAAAACCAAAATTTCTCAGATATCCTGAAGTAAATTCTATATCAATTTATTTTGTGTGTCCCAATAATGGGACAATAGCATGTTAAAAAAAAACGTTCAAATGTTTGTTAAGCTTATGGGACTTAACTGCGGGGTCATCAATCCCTCTAAACTTACAAACTACTTATTAACTACCTTATACTAAAGACAACACAAACATCCATGCCCGCGGGAGCATTCGAACCCCCGACAGGGAACGGCCTCGCGCATCTGAGCAAAGCACCTCAATGCGCTCGGCCACTACGCCGCGGCATGTTACATTATAAGTATTTTGTAGAAGTGCCTTATTATGGTATGAACTTTTTATATACAAAAATTACTGTGTGCATTCTTGAGATCTGATTTGTTTATATTGTATGAGATTTTCCCTCATCCACTTTAAGATTCCAATAGGATGAAAACACACCGCATTCTACCGGAACTGCGTAAAGAGGAAGTGAATGAACATAAAGTTAATGACTTGAAACTAATTTTTATTGCTTTCAATCCAGATAAAAATGTCTCAAAAATTTGACGGGCTGTATTTTTGTTTTAGTTTACTGAAATTTATCAAACAACTATTTTCTTTCATTTCTCACCAAATGTATAATATAATCTAAAAGAAGAATGCAAAAAAGTAACTGAAAAGTTTTGGCAGGTACGGTTAATAATTACTGAACCCGCCAATGATTCGCACTCGCTAATATGTATGGTAATTGGATATACTCCATAACCTCCTTCCCTCTCTTTGAACCACGCTCCTCCACCTCCCTTTGTCTCTCTGCTCCTTCCCCCCTTGTCAGTCTCCTCCTCCTCCTCCTCCCCCCTATCTCTGTCCATCATCTTCACCCCACTGCCTGAGTACGTTCTACCCCACACTCTATCCATATCCTCCTCCCCCCGCTATGTGTCTACATTCTCCCTCTCTTTCTCTATATTCAGTTCTTTATCCCTCCTCGTCTTTCTGTCCCTTCTCCCCATCTTCCTCTGCTTCCGCCTGCACCTCCTCCCCTTTCACATCCGCTTGTCTCTGTCATCACCTTCCCCCATTCTATTCCAGTCTCCTCCCTCCCTGCATATATAAAATGACATTATCTGTCAAATTTTATCACTATCTGCCAAACAGTGCCGACATCTGAAGTAAGGTACGATCCACCATGCACCGAACGACATCTTATATAGGCAATGACCTCGTAGTTAAGTCCCATAAGCTTAACAAACATTTAAACATTTGGATATATCGCGGTTTGATTGTATTTGGTATCGAGCCAGTGATGGCATGCGTGCCATTGGTTCGTCATCTCTGCTATACAACAATCTGTCTGTAAGAAACAGATATGTGCGCTGCTTGAAACCCTCACAATAACTGAGTCTTGCCAATGTGGTAATGTATGACTGGAGAATAACATCACCAACGCGGCGTTGAAATGTACTGTCGATGTAGGAAATATTCTCGAGCTCAGCACTGTGTTTCCCTTTCAATTTGTCTCTTTTGCGAGGACAAACCGTGTACACGAGAAGGAGCGGGGAAAGCATTTCTCGGCGTGCGTTTACTGTGGGGAGACGGCAGGCATCTAAAGCACGCGGCCAGCCCCGTAAATCTGAGGCGCGGTCTAAACAGGCGCCTGACTCACTGGGGGACTCAAGGTCTGGAATGTCAACACGCTGGCCCATTTGCACACGCCCGTTCCGTTCACTGGTGCTCCGCTCGTAATACGGCCACCGTTTTAGCTGAATGTCAGCCGGCCGACTCACGCCCAGCAAACTGCACACTCACACTTGCCAATTTAGCTGCCGCAAAAACGAACCACCACGTCTCCACACACCAAGGACAACGAAAACTTTACTATTCCGCTTACTCACGTAGCCCTCTCTTGCTCAGTTACGTTCAAATAGAACGGGTCGGTATTTTGGGCCAGCATTCTTGCATTTTTTTCCCCTGTGCTCTAGATATAAAGTTTGTGGAAGAGAGTGTTGTGGAATCTTTTGTTTGGTTTGTTCAAATGTTTGTACAGCTTATGGGACTCAACTACGGGGTCATCAGTCCCTAAACTTACAAACTACTGATGAACTACTTACGAACTAAGACGGCACAAATATCCATGCCCGAGGGGGGATTCGAACCCCCGACCGTAGTAGCCGTGCAGACCGTGACTGAAGCGCCTCAGTCCCCTCGGCCACCGCGGCCGGCTTGTTTGGTTTCTCTCATAATAATTGTGCCAACTGTAAACATTTATATCAAGAAAAGCAAAGTGTAGCCAACTAACGTTTAGTTCACCTATTCTGAATTTGTACACATTTGATCAATGGCAGCCGCGGTAGAGTAGCCGAGCGGTCTAAAGCGTCTCGCTGCGGAGCACGAGGCTGCTCGTCGTGGAGGTTCGAGTCCTCCCTTGGGCATGGGTGTGTGTTGTCCTTAGGTTAGTTTACCTAGGTTTAAGTAGTTTGTAAGCTACGGACTGATGACCACGCAGTTTGGTCTGATAGATTTACAAACATTTGAACATGAACATATGATCTATGGCAAAGTGGTACGTGGTAAGGTATCAGGAATAGTTATCAGTAGGATATTGCAAGGATTGCCCAGAAATTAATGCACCATATTTTTTTCTTCAACAATTATTTATTTCATTTTTTCGTTTCCCGTCGTCCTTAGTAGCTTGGAAAATTCGTGCACGTGTATTTCCGTCTATTGCTACTAAATCAATCTTCGCTATATTATAATTTCCCAAAGTCTAACGTACTAGGTTAGAAACAACTTTTGTAGCACAAGTTTTTGCAAAATTGATTTAATTTTTGTATTACTTACTTTTTTTCTGTTATTCCTATATGTCTCCATTGAGCTGTATGTATGTGCTCCAGAAGGATGAATTTTTAGTACTTCTTGGTGGACGCTTGTAATTCGTCACTTCACTGTGGACTGGTTTTGTGAGGGTTTGTTTACAGTGTGTAGCGTTGCCAAATGCCGCTTTTCAATTGTCTTTTGTTTGTGTTCCTTGCGTCTCTAAGTTTATCAGCTGTTTCTTGCTTGTGTTGTTCTCTGTGTAGATGTGTGTGTGTGTGTATTTGTATCTGTTACTATTTGCATTAGGATTTTTTGACAGTGTGGAGACGGGGGATGAGGAGATCATGAAATGAGGGAGGGCATTTCATGTTTCATTACTGTTTTTCACTGTTTTGTGGGCAGCTTGCTCAGTGAATTGTTGCTTATGCTGATCTAATCATTAATCATTTTCTTCTTCATCGCCAGGAGTCTTTGTATATGAAAGTTTTACTGTATTGTCAGGAGTTTCTGTTTATATTAGTCATTCTAATTATTTCCATGCCCTATTCCATGCTGAGTGGTTCGTATCCATGTTTTATCAAGTGTTCTACAAAGGTGGAATGGATATTTTTGCACTTCCAGGTTCTTATATGTTCTTTATATCTGGTTTACAAATTTATGCCTGACATTCCAAGCCATACTAATTTACATTCTTGGCATTCTAGCTGATATATTACTGCCACTTCACATTTGATTTTTTTTTATTTATTTATTTTTTTTTTCCTAAGTGGCGTGTGTTTTTTGTTCTGTAGGCAATTTGTAATTCTTGTTTCTTTAGTATGTTCGCTACTTTGCTAAAAAAAAATTGTTAAATCACATTACACAAATTCCGAGAAAAAAATTCCTACAAACAGAAACAAGGCAACACACACACACACACACACACACACACACACACACACACACACACACACAGGCATACAAAACAGCTACACTCATGACACAAACATCAAAAATAAATGGTACACTCTAACATGCAAACAGCCCCACGGATTATTTATTGCACTTAATGACAATTAAACACACAAAAAATGATGTCTGCTGTACACTTCCTATTTTTCCACGTAATTCTCGTACCGTGGACCTCTTTCGGCGTAAAACGATATGACGCATGCCCTGTCGGTACCAATCCTGCTAACGAATCCATATATTCACAGTGTGAATCACGTCCTCGTTGAACTCAAAAATACTCCCATGAATGGCCGAACCGGTAGAATGCTGAACGGACTAGGTCAGGGCTGCGGGCTAACAGTGTCCAATCCTGCTTCATGAAGTTTTCAGTAGTCCACAGACTTGTGAGGAGCCGAGCGTTATCGTGTTCAGTCGAAACATCTGCTGGGTGTTTATGCCACCGAAGTCACTGGAATTACTCCTTGGGTTTTGTTAATGTTTTGATTGTGCTCCTTCATTGATGGTACCGCTTCTTGGCATCACGTCAACGGGAATTACACCCTCCCACTCCTAAAACACATCGATGACGTCCTTACCAGCGAAAACAGTTGCAATCAACTTTTTTCTTCTTTTTAGACTGACAATGACAGCAGTTCCATCGATTGTCAGTTTATTTCGGGCTCAAAACGGTAACCTAGGTTTCTCACTTGTCTCAATCCTGTACAAGAAGGCCTCCAATTTAGATTCCAACGTTTCAACAAATCAGATTTTTTTATAGTTTCATTTTTATGACACCGCGGAGCTCATATAACAGATACTTTTCAGTATCCAAGAGTGCGGGTAATTGCGTCCGCCCTTGCTCTGGCTGAATGTTTAAAATGTTTGTATAGTTTATGGGACTTAACTACGGGGTCATTAGTCCCTAAACTTCCAAACTACTTATGAACTAGGACAGCACAAATATCCATGCCCGAGGAGGATTCGATCCCCCGACCGTAGTGGCCGTGCTGACCGTGACTGGAGCGCCTCAGTCACCTCGGCCACCGCGGCCGGCTAACCTGCACAATCCTCCCTCAGTACCATAAAATACTGTTCAACTGTATCAAAAACAAATATATGTAAATATATGGGACTTAACTATAGTAGTTATCAGTACCCAGGCTTACAAACTACTTAAACTAACCCAAGGACAAACCACACACTCATGCCCGAAGGAGAACTCGAACCTCCGACGAGGAGCAACCTAGCGCTCCGTAGCAAGGTTCTTTAGAGCGCTCAGCCATTCCACCGCGGCTCGACTATCACTCCAGAACCCTGCGATGATAATATCCCATCCACTTGAATAGTTATTTCGCTGAAATAACAAAGAACCTAATTCGTTGAAAACGTCTGTTTAGTAGAAACCGTCGCATTTGACTTACTTCTGGGTGCCATGGTTGAAAGGAAAAGAGTGATGTTAACCAACTGACGCTCGCTTGGTAGGTAACCGAGCTCTGTAGCTGTAACAGAAACGCTAACATCTTTTGGCGCCTCTGCTAATTACTTCGCCACTTTCACTTTCACAACAGCTTCATAAGAATACTGTTAACAAATATTATCACCTTTATACGCAGTTAAATGCTTACCAGAGACAACAGCTCTCATGCAGTCAAACCTCAGAGCAACATCTGCGTTAATTACAGCTCTTGTAGGTAATTCTCAACAGTTGCGAGTACCTCATGTTCAAATGTTCAAATGTTTGTACAACTTATGGGACTTAACTACGTGGTCATCAGTCCCTAAGCTTACCAACTACTTATGAACTAGCTAAGACTAAAGACGGCACAAATATCCATGCCCGAGGGGGGATTCGAACCCCCGACCGTAGTGGCTGTGGTGACCGTGACTGGAGCGCCTCAGTCACCTCGGCCGCCGGCCGCGGTGGCCGAGGGGACTGAGGCGCTCCAGTCACGGTCTGCACGGTCACTACGGTCGGGGGTTAGAATCCCCCCTCGGGTATGGATATTTGTGCCGTCCTAGTTCGTAAGTAGTTCGTAAGTAGTTCATAAGGAGTTTAGGGACTGATGACCTCGTAGTTAAGTCCCATAAGCTTAACAAACATTTGAACTTTTTTTTTTTCACCTCGGCCACCGCGGCCGGCAGTACCTCATGTCCTCTTTTATATTATTCACCTACCAAATACACTACTAGCCATTAAAATTGCTATATCAAGAAGAAATGTTGATGATAAACGGGCAGTCATTGGACAAATATATTAAACTAGTACTGACATGCGATTACGTTTCACGCAATTTGGGTGCATAGATCCTGAGAAATCAGTACCCAAAACAAACACCTCTGATCGTAATGACGGCCTTGATACACCTGGGCATTGAGTCAAACAGAGCTTGGATGCCGTGTACAGGTACAGATGCCCCTGCAGCTTCTACACGATAAAACGATACCACAGTTCATCAAGAGTAGTGACTGGCGTATTGTGACGAGCCAGCTGCTCGGCCACCATTGACCATACGTTTTCAATTGGTGACAGATCAGGAGAATGTGCTGGCCAGGGAAACAGTCGAACATTTTCCGTATCCAGAAAGGTCCGTAAGGAACTGCAACATGCAGTCGTGCATTATCCTCCTGTAATGTAGAGTTTCGCAGGGATTAAATGAAGGGTAGAGCCACGGGTCGTAACATATCTGAAATGTAACGGCCACTGTTCAAAGTGCCGTCGATGCGAATCATAGGTGACAGAGACGTGTAACCAATGGCACCCCATACCATCACGCCCGGGTGATACGCCAGTATGGTAGGACGAATACACGCTTCCAGTGTGCGTTCACTGCGATGTCGCCAAACACGGATGCGACCATCATGAAGCTGTAAAGATAACCTGAATTCATTCGAAAAAATGACGTTTTGCAATTTCTGCACCCAGGTTCGTCGTTGCGTTCACCATCCCAGGCGCTCCTGTCTGTGATCCAGCATCAAGGGTAACCCAGACATGGTCTCTGAACTGATATTCCATGCTGCTGCAAACGTCGTCCAACTGTTCGTGCAGATGGTTGTTGTCTTGCAAACGTCCCCATCTGTTGACTCAGGGATCGAGACGCGGCTGCACGATCCCTTACAGACATGCGGATAAGATGCCTGTCATCTCGACTGCTAGTGATACGAGGCCGTTGGGATCCAGCTCGACGTTCCGTATTGCCCTCCTGAACCCACCGATTCCATATTCTGCTAACAGTCATTGGATCTCGACCAACGCGAACAGCAATGTCGCGATACGATATACCGCTATAGCGGTAGGCTACAATCCAGCCTTTATCAAAGTCGAAAACGTGATGGTGCGCATTTCTTCTCCTTACACGAGGCATCACAACATTTCATCAGGCAACGCCGGTCAACTGCTGTCTGCGCATGAGAAATCGGTGGAAAACTTTCCTCATGTCGGCACGTTGTAGGTGTCGACACCGGCGCCAACCTTCTGTGAATGCTCTGAAAAGTTAATCATTTGCATATCACAGTATCTTCTTCCTGTCGGTTAAATATCGCGTCTGTGGCACGTCATCTTCGTGGTGTAGCAATTTTAATGGTCAAGAGTCCAGTTTCTAAGCGTAGAGACTGATGGATGCTGGAGTTACGTTCCTTGGACTTAACATTTGATTTTTTTTACAAGGGTAATAATACTTGCCTTGGACAATGTTACACATCGTCCTTGTACCCAGCTCCCAACATATAATCATGCACTTATTTTTTGGATAGATAAGTATGTATTTTCCGTTTCATCACTGATTCTCCACATACAATTTAACCTGCTGCTAAAACCTGTTTGACAACTTCACATGCTTACTCGCCGAATAGACCGCGCTGTGTTATAAACCAGACTCTCCAGTCAATCCGATCCTTGACCGTCTGTTTCCAGTTCTTCAAACCTTCAAGATCGTGTAGATCTTCTCGTATCCCATGAATCCATCTCATCGGTATTTTTCCTATTGGTGTAATTTCCATGGACATTCTAGGCCATCGCTCCTCGTTCATCCGAACCACGTGCCCCGTCCATTCTCAACTTCTGCTTCTCATTAACCCAACAATGTTTGTTTCGCTATAACATTCTTTTAATTCCGTATTATGCCTTTTCCTCCATTCTTCTGTTATGCTACCTGGCCCAAATATTTTCCTCGGCGTCGCTTCTTAAACACCGCGAGCTTGTTTAGTTCCTGGTTTCTAGTGTCCCAGCTGTGCCACCTATACATAATTACAGGAATAATTAATGTTACGTACAATCTTAGTTTGACAGCTCGTGATAATGTCCGTGAAGTCAAAAAGTTGTTGAGTGAATGCACGCTTATATTACACGCTTGTATTCTTGCCTTTTTTCCATGCAGTTGATGAATTTTCTGCGAGTATGGTTACAAGACACTGAAATTCTTCACCTCTATTGTAGATATTGTTATCGACTGTTAAAGCCTAGATTTTGGATGCTGGGATTTTTCAACTTTTATCTATACGGTTTTTGTAGGTTTCACTTGCAGTCTGAATTTCGTTGCTGTCTATTCCAGGGTCTTCACTAGTATCTTCAAATTTTCTTTTACGTGTGCCATTAATACTACATCATCAGCTTATGCTAGTTGGGTAACGTTGTTAATTGCTACCTGGATATCCCGAATGTTGAAACTATACATCTCTCTAATCATCTTTTCGAATACTAGACTGAATCATGTTGCTGAGAGACTTTCTCATTGCCTTAGTCCTGTGTTCATCGAAAGCTACCAACTGTTCTGCTACGCAGTTTAATCATTGTTCTTGTGTCATCTAGACATACTGACAAAAGTCTTACCACCTTCTTGACACACCAAATTCAGTTATAGCCTTGAAAAAACTTGTCCTATGGATAATATCATATGCTTTACGAAAGTGAACACTGCAAAGCTGTTTTTCCTTACCATATTCATAATTTTTTCAAACGGTTGCTTAATTAAAAAAAAAATATGGTCAGTTGTTGTGATTGAAACACCTTGGTCTTCGCAAATTAATTATCGCGCCACAGATTTAATTCGTGGAAGCTGTAGTTTGACATCGCTTTATAGGAATATATTTAGTAGTGGTATCCCTCTATAATCGTCACACAGCATTTTGTCGTTCTTTTTTGTATTGGACAAACCACAGCCACTTTCCAGTCCTCAGATATCACTTCTTCTTGCCATGTCTTTTTGACTGGCTTTTAGCATATCTGTAGTGATATCGTACTCAGAAGCACTTTTATCATTATTCTGTATTTTTTAGAATGTTGGAGGGAATATTCAGATCCAAGGTTTCTTTAGATTCTCACTGTTTAGGAGTTCGTCAGAATACTCCGACCACTTAACTGCTATATCATTATTGTTTGTCAGCAGTAACGTGTAACTTTATCCTTTACAGTACCATGTATTGTTTGTTTTTTTTGTTTTTTTTTTTTTGTTTTTTTTTTTTTTTTCCTATATTCACGGCCAAATATACTGACAAATCAAGATCTTTGGAGAGAGACAAATCAGTAACCAATCAGCATACAAATCAAGGAAAGAAAATGGAAATGGATTGGCCATACGTTAAGAAAATCTGATGAAGCTATTGAAAAGGTGGCGTTGGACTGGAATCCTCAAGGAGTTAGGAAACGCGGTCGTCCCAAACACACCTGGAAAATAACGATCCAGAGAGAAGCTGCAGAGGATGGAAAAACCTGAAGTGAAGAGACTTGGCAGAAATCGCATCAGGTGGAGAAATTTCGTTTCGGCCCTATGTTCCAGAGGGAACAACAGGAACTAAGTCACGTCATAATCACGTTCACTTTCGTAAGTAATTCCTTAATTTTTTCGCCGCGAAAGACTTTCTGGACTTCGGTAATTATGTTTTTAATGTAGCTCCTCTTTACCCTTGTAAGTGTAGCCTGAGTGTTTCGCCTTTCTTAATCAAATTGCGCTTTTCCTTCTTCTTCTTCTTCTTTCCCTGCTTGATAATTCTCTCGAAAAAATACACAAATGATAATATTGTTCCCAGCTAGAGAAAGTACTTTGGTGATTCAAAAAAGGTTAGAAAATAGCTGCAACACAATTTTTTTTCGTAACCCGTATAACAACTAATAATCAGATGAAGAGAGAAGAGTACCATTCAAATTATTTCCATATTTTGGGATCGAACTATCACGTTTGCCTTTAAGCGTGCGCTGCGGGGATGCCTTTGAAGGAAGCGCGAGTTACCCTGCTCGGCCGTTGTTTGCAGGCGGCAGCTGAGGAAGTTGGCTTCTTTACTTGGCCGAGGTCGGGGCGTGGCCGCTACATCAGCCGTATTGATCGCTGGACGCTTTTGGCGACCCTGACGAGTCTCCGACAGGCTGTCTCTTTAATCATCATTCCGCTGCGCAGCAAAAGAACAGGTAGCGTGCGTCCACAGCATGCAGTTCACTTCTTTCGGTCCTTCATAACCTTCAGGATGGACAGATTTCGACTTAAACAAACTTGCACACACAAAGTAATCTGAAGTATAGTCATCATCATCATCATCATCATCATCAGCGTCATCATTTTTGTGTCCCAGCCTCGTCGCCGCTTTTGTGTCTCGTTTCCGTCCTAGGTGTCGGTGGCCGAGTAGAAAAGTACCGACACAGGAATAAAGGATGCACGCTTGTGCAGGTATGAGGTGACCAGCCAGTGGGACAGCAGAAACTAGACAAACTAGAGTAAATTAGAACGACATATATATTTCTTAGAGACTTAGTAATACTTAACTTTTACATAGCTCAGTACTGCAGAATGCCAATACATTGTTGAGCTAGAGGCCTGCCTAGTGCCTGTCCGATAGCCAAGTCTTCACTGGTGCCTATCTGATTCCGAAGTGTTAACTGGTTCCTATCTGAGTCCCAAGTGAACGATGTCGTTCAGTGGTGGCCACGAGCGGGATCGCAGCAGAGGGCGCTCGTGGCTGACGTCGTAAGAACGCCGCGCCGTGCGTGCATGGCGGCGCGCGGCGAAAGTAGGTGGCGCGCACTTTAGACTTGTGCGACACCACAATCATCATCGTCGGGATTTACTTCCAGCACCCGGGTAGATACTTTGTGATCCATATGCCTCCATTGGTAACTCTCTCTTCCCTACATCCCAGGTTACATCTCTCATCTTCAGATCTTGGTTAACCTGGTCAATCAGTACATCAATTCCTAGGCCACCCACAAGACCTATTTTGTGGTATCTCCATCTACAAACCCTGACGTGGAATTTGAGTTAGGTGCATTCGTTCCACCTGCCGTAACAAAATGGTTCATGCTTGGCGCACAAGGGTAACATAACAATAATAATTTGTAACAGGTAAACTAACCTAAGGGCAACACACATACCCATGCCCTAGGGAGGACTCGAACCTCCGACGGCGAGGAACCGCGTGCTCCGCGGCGAGGCGCCTAAGACCGCTCGGCTACTCCACCGCGGCCGTAACAACCAATTCAATCTTCAATAGTTCCTGTAAGAGAAAAAAAAGCAAAATATATCTGTCAGCCAAGAATAGCTCCAGTGCTGATGATTCAGCTAAATACAAGAAATACTGCAAAATATTAAGAAAAGTAATTCAGATATCCAAACAAATGCATTATGAGAAGAAGAGAGCAGTATCAGGCGACGGAATATAATGAAAGAGGAGCGGTAGAACCAGAAAGTAACAGGAGCAGATAGCATTAGGAGTAGATGATACATTAGTAACCGATGGGACTAGTGTGGTTAATCTATTATTTAACGAGTACTTTATATCTATTACTGATAGTATGGGATTGCCGGGGTCAGTAAATAATGCCCTTGAATATCTGAAACTAGCATTTAAAGATAACTTCAGGTACATGAATATTTTACTTCGCCGCAATTAAATCTAAAATATCAATAAAGTTAATTAAGGCGTGTTTAGTGAGTTTAGTACAGTTTTAAATTATTTGTGAATTTACTCCTCAAATAATACGTATTAGGCCTACACGGTTTTGGTCTCTGAAAACTTTTGCTTAACTTGAAGAGTTACCCCGAAATATTATACTACATGGCATTACGGAATGAAACTAAGCAAAGTATGCAAGATTTTTTTTTATTTCTGCTAACACTTGAATTGTAAATAAAGATTTTCTAAGACGTTTCTGCAGTTCAGTGTTGTGCTCCTCCCAGCTGAATTTGTTATCAAATTGTAACACCAGGAATTTATTACTGCAAACCTCTTTTATTTGCTCTTTTTCGTACTTATTGCTCATTTCCTGACTCGTTAAATATGCGGATATTAAACCTCTATTGAAAAATGGGGATAAAGAGATACCATCAAACTACAGACCGATTTTAATTTTGACAGCATTCTCAAAAAAATTGCAAAAGGTAAGGTACAGGCAGCTTCTCAACCATCTGGCCGCAAATAACATATAGTCCAGAACATGGTTTGCATTTCTGAAGGGTTCCGATATCGAGAAAGCTATGAACACCTACTGTGAGAATATTCATTAGATAATAAATTACAAGTATTTCCTGAGATTTGTCAAAGGCGTTTGACTGTGTCAACCACAACATCCTTTTAAATAAATTTGAATTTCATGGTGTCACAGACAATGTTACAAAATGGTTCAAGTCATACCCCAATAAGAGGAAACAAAGTATCAGTGCAAGGGACTAATGAATTAAGCAATCAGACACTAAGAGATTGGAAAGAAAATACATTTGGCGTCCCACAAGGATCCATTTTAAACCCATTGCTTTTTCTTGTGTACATTAATGACATGTCATCAGTTACACTGCCAAAAGCAGAGTTATTTTTGTTAGCAAATGGTACAAATATTGCAATAAATGGGATGTAGGGGATATTTCTACTAATGATATTTTCATAGGCATAAATAGATGGATTAAAACCAACTCATTGACATTAAACTTCGAAAAGACGCACTTCATGCTGTTCAGAACATGTAAGAGTTCTCCATCCAGCAAGTGCATAAAGTACGAAAAAGAGCAAATAGAAGATGGCAGTATTAAATTCATGTGATTACAGGTTGATAATAAATTCAGTTGGGAGGAGCATAGTACAGAACTGCAGAAACGCTTTAAAAAATCTGTATTTACAATTCGAGTTTATCAGAAATAAATAAAAAAATTAAAAAAATAATATAAAAATCTTGCATACTTTGCTTACTTTCATTCCGTAATGTTATATGGTATAATATTTCGGGGTAACTCTTCAAGTTAAGGAAAAGTTTTCAGAGACCAAAGCCGTCTAGACATAATACGTATTATTTTAGGAGCAAATTCACGGACATCTTGTAGAAGCCCTTTTAAAAAACTGGCTTCACTAACTTTTGCCTCTCAGTAAATTTATTCCTTTATGAAATCTGTCATATCCCTTTTTCAAAAAAAAAAAAAAAAAAAAAAAAAAAAAAAAAAAAAAAAAAAAACAGCTCAGTTCATACATACAATACTATGAACAAAAACGATCTACGCAAAGATTTGATAACTACTCAGCATTAGACATTTTAAATAATATCCCATCAACCATAAAAAGTTTAGCTACAATTAAAGATCAGTTTAAGAGGAGCCTGGAAGACTTAATAGTGGCCAACTCCTTGACGAATTTTTCAATAGAACCAAATTATGTATTGTATGTATCCATACTACTAGTATTATTATAATGAAGAAAAAAATATTTTTCCATGTTCCATATGCACGAGGTCCTCCTCAGTACGGATTGTGCAACTAACAGCTAATCTAATCTAATCTCACCGCACTTTCTCTCCAGCATGCTCAAAGGCACCTGCAAGTCTCTCGTTATATATTTGTTCCTAACGCTGTCTCTCCTAGTGTTTTATACAGCTGAACTAACGAACTTAATTTCACTTGCTTGTATTTTACTATCTTCTCTCTTATTTTTGACACGGCGCTCCAAATAATGTTACGGTTGGTAGGTTGGTCTGTTTAGCTCTCTGAGAACACCATTGTTCCACATAATTTTCTTTCCGAAAATTTCAATAAACGCCCTTTTTAAGATTATTTTACCGTACTTAGTTAAAGTTCACTGCGGTTAACGTATAAAGAACAAAATAGTAGTTAACTGACAAAATACTATTAACTTTTAATTGCACCAATATATGGAGGTCCAACAAGCCTCTGCACGTATTAATTCAATTGGAATTTAAACAACGATATCTCGACAACGGAGAGTAATAATTCAATAAATATTTTGTTTTAACTATTTATTTATGCGCGTTTGTGCAAAGTCTGAAGGTATTCGTACAAGTTAAAATTACATAAGTTACATGCTTCAAAACCCTCCGATAGCAACAGATATTTTCCTCATAAAATCAACTCGGAATGACGGACCTGAAATGGTACCATTAACTAAAAATTAATTTCAGCCCAATTATAATATTTCGTTACAGCAATTAATTGATTCGCTAAATTCGCCTAGGAGCTACATCCTACTTGTTGTTCAACAACGGTGAGCTTGGTTTTAAACCATCGTCTCTCAATAACAGATAATGATTATAGGATTTTAAAAAATGTATTGATTTTATCTATTAATGAATCTTAGCGCAAAATTTTAACCGGTGCGTATTGGTTAAAAGGGAAGAAATTACGCTCTTAAGATACTCCATGAAAACAGTTTTTTATACATTAAATCCGGTTAAAATTGAAAGCTGAGGATGAAAATGGAGACATTTCCTAAGTTAATAGATTCGCGTAATTTATGTCGCTTTTTAGTTCCCTTTCGTCGTTGAAGTTTTGGTTGTATACTGTAACACAGATGCAAGTTTTTATCAGTCTGTATCTCTGTTTCTTATTAGTTGATTTACTGTCTTCAAAATATTTTAGGTTTCGATCAAAATAGATGGATACATAACTCCGTGTTTCAGATTACGCTTTTGTGTATGTATTGTACACTACATTGCATTGTAATACGTTTCTCGTACTCACACTCTGCGGCGATAGTACTGAGTAAAAGAATACATTTTTTTTAATTTGATACAGAGCAGAAGCTTCTTTATTCTGCGAACATTTACTGTTGTATACGAAACCGTGTGTGGACCGTGGGCTTTGTCATTCTGCTTCACTTTAATTCGCAAGCGTTCTTCGTAATTTCTCTCATTTAATGGAAATTTTACGTCAGCAGCTATTGACAGAATTGTTACTCAACTTTACTTCATCTTGTCATGAAGTCAGTATGTATTTATGCTTTGCCTGGTGTGTAAATATTTAATAGATTGGAAGGATGATTCTACTACGTACATTGATATCTGCTAAAATATATAGTTTGTAGTAGCTACGTGTAAATGACGAGTAACGACTGTTGCCTTTTCTGCATTGGCAAGTTAGAATGCCGTTAGTAATTAAGTCTACAAACAATATTCAGTGTCAGGAAGAGACACAATTTCAAGATGAATTATGAACGAATTCTGTAACAAGATGTAATGAATTAGAATATCAATTCTATTGAAAGTCGGTCACGTGGTGTTCTGTTTTTGTTTTGTTTTGTTTTGTTTGTATAGCTTATGGGACTTAACTACGGGGTTATCAGTCCCTAAACTAACAAACTACTTATGAACTAACTAAGACTAAGGACGGAACAAATATCCATGCCCGTGGGGGGATTCGAACCCCCGACCGTAGTGGCCGTGCAGACCGCGACTGGAGCGCCTCAATCCCCTCGGCCACCGCGGCTGGCCGTGGTGTTCTCCATTAAATGCAAGGAAGTGCGAAAAACGGTTGTGAATTAAAATAGAATACGAATGCTTACAACGCATTTCAATAATGCACGTTACGTAGATTCGTATGCAAGAAAATATTGATATTAGTCCTGAAAACGTTCATAAAAATTAAGGAAATACACTACTGGACATTAAAACTGCTACACCAAGAAGAAATGCAGATGATAAACGGGTATTCATCGAACAAATATATTATACTAGAACTGATATGTGATTGATTACATTTTCACGCAATTTGTGTGCATAGATCCTGCGTAATCAGTACCCAGAACAACCACCTCTGGCCGTAATAACGGCCTTTATACGCGTGGGCTTTGAGTAAAACAGAGCTTGGATGGCGTGTACAGATACAGATGCTCATGCAGCTTCAACACGATACCACTGTTCATCAAGAGTAGTGACCGGCGTATTGTGACGAGCCAGATGCTCGGCCACCATTGATCAGACGTTTTCAGTTGGTGAGAGATCTTGAGAATATGCTGGCCAGGGCAGCCGCATCCACAAAGGCCCGTACAGGACCTGCAATGTGCGGTCGTGCATTATCCTACTGAAATGTAGGGTTTCGTAGGGATCGAATGAAGGGTAGAGCCACGGGTCCTAACGCATCTGAAATGTAACGGCCACTGTTATAAATGCCGTCGATACGAACAAGAGGTGACTGAGACGTGTAACCAATGGCATCCCATAACATCACGCCGGGTGATACGCCAGTATGGCGATGACGAATACACGCTTTCAATGTGCTTTCACCACGATGTCGCCAAACACGGATGCGACTATCATGATGCTGTAAACAGAACCTGGACTGATCCGAAATAATTACGTTTTGCCATGCATGCATCCAGGTTCGTCATTGCGTACAACGTCGCAGGCGCTCCTGTCTGTGATGCAGCGTCAAGGGTAACCGCAGCCATGTTCTCCATGCTGATAGTCCATGCTGCTGCAAACGTCGTCGAACTGTTCGTGCAGGTGGTTGTTGTATGGCAAATGTCCCCGTCTGTTGACTCAGGGATCGAGACGTGGCAGCACGATCCGTTACAGCCTAAGGGGCTAGCCACTCGGCCAGTGAGCTACGCTATCGCAACCTCCGCCTCCTAAACTTTGGACGGTTGTAGCTGCCAAACTAAACGTGATAAAAATGTCATTCAAAATTCTTTGTACACAACTGTTGTCGAAAATTGCAGTGCATGATTTAAACAACCATTGTTCCATTTAAAAAGCTGTATGTTTGGTATAAAAAATACATTTTCTAAGTAATATTACGATCTGTTTGTTGGCTAAAAATACGAGCCCCTGACTACCAATCCATTCTGTGAAAACCGCACATCAATCGCACTTTCCGTTTCCGCAATATCTGTGGTGGCAGGTGTTAGGTGATTCACCCTGTAGTATAGAAATATGGCGGCGAGACTTCACCGACACCAAAGATACTGTATAAGGCACTGCCAGCCCAGTAATATATGTCTGTGGACCCGCCATCGTTCGAGGGCCCACCCACTGTCTAATATACACAGTCGGGACACTCATTGCTGTGAAAGTTGATAGCAATTGCAGTTGCAACGACACTGGTGGGCAAGGTGCTGTAAGAGAAATGTTTGTTTGCATTTACTTTTCTACGTAATTTAACAAATAGTTTTTGTAATTTTTGTGTTCTAAACATTTGTAAAATATGAAGAGACATAAATAATCGTAAAATAAATTATTCAGTGATATAAAAAACAACGTATTCATGAGGAAATACGAATACGTGAATATTTTGTAGCTTACTTCGCTGAAAGTGAGAGAATATAAACAAACTAGAAACATTAGTACCTGGTATGGTCTGTTCGTACATGACAGGAACTTTCTTTGACGTGTATAATTTAGATATGATGTCTAATGATTCGAGCATTTTTACAATTTACTCGTCTTTGTTATAAACGCATATACCAGTGAGTATAATTACTTCTGAGTATAAAAAGAATCTCTTGAAGATTCTTGACGTTTGTGGTTCAGAAGTAGTAACAATTGTGGAATTGGTTTCTGCTTTGTTGGGAAACTGTTCTTTTGATTTCTATGTTGTATGGTCACGTTTGTAAGGATTTCCCTTCGGCTACAGCTGTAGTGGCTGATCTGCTACATGTAATAACGTGGGTAATGCATTCCATATAACTTTCTCATGTTCAACACTTACTGATTTGGCTGGAACTGTAGTGAAGAAGTGCTGACTTTTCTGAGTGGAAAACTGACGTCTTTCTTTAGACAATTGGATATTCTGTTGTTTATTAGCAATTTTTGCTCTTAATAGAAACTGAAATTCTTGATTAAAAGTCGTAGATTTTAACATATTCTTAAATAAACTGTCCTGCAAAGTACCGTTTCATACTCTCCAATGGTTCTTAGGAAACATCATAAAGACAAATGTGGAGTTATTTTCTGGTTATTACCTATTTTTATGGCACTGCTTCTGTGGAAGTGTCATTACTGCATATGTTAGACTGTGGTCCAACTATGACAAGAACTTCCGATCTCGGAAAATCAGCTTGGAATGAGACTTCACATATTGGTATTATACGTCAAGGGGGTCCACTCAAAGAAGCTTTAAAGCGCACTATCAAGAAAATCCCTAGAAAAAGTGCTCTAAAATTGAAGCGTGACTCATATATATATATTACATCCTCCCCTATAAATCACCTGCAGTAGTATGGTAAAATAGCTCACGTAGTGACATGGTTGATTCTCATGTGGATAACCAGTGTTCGATGTCACATACAGCAAAAATTTGTTTTTATTATTTGTTTTAAAAATTGTAGTAATTTTTAAATGAAATGAATGGTATAAAATATTATCAACTGCATCACAAAGAACTAATTAGAATGTTAATTACAATATTTTATTCTTAAAAAGTCAAATAATTCCAAATGCATTTTTCAATTAATATAGGTAGGACAAAGCATTAAATGACATTGACGTAAAAATTTCATTACAAAAATTAAGCGATATTGCAAGCTGTGGAAAGATTATAAATATTCGTAGCAATTTCTAGGAACCTGTTTCTTCACGGAAAAGTATAATATAGGTGTTGCCTGCCGTATTGTATGATACCAACAGTCAAACGGTCAGGAAGAGTCATGCGCTTTTGACTTCTGTGAGGGGTCACCCTTGAGGCTCACTACTGTCCTGCAGAATCCCAGACCGAACTGAATTACCTTGCAAGTTAATATGCTTTCACCGTAGCACATGTCGTAAACCTCACATCACCTGGCATGGTATGACGTAGAAGCTGGTTCCATAACACTGTCATACAGATTACGGCTTCGTGTGTGTAGTGCCCTCTTTGAATTTATTACGAATATACACTCCTGGGCATCAAAATTTCTAACTAGGAAGAAGACATGCTCGCGAAATTTAACCGACAGGAAGAAGATGCTGTGATACGCAAATAATTAGCTTGTCAGAGCATTCACACTAGGTTGGGGCCGGTGGCGACACCTACAACGTGCTGATATGAGGAAAGCTTCCAACCGATTTCTCATACACTAACATCAGTAGACCGGCGTTGCCTGGTGAAACGTTGTTGTGATGCCTTGTGTAAGGAGGAGAAATGCGTACCATCACGTTTCCGACATTGATAAAGGTCGGATTGTAGCCTATCGCGATTGCGGTTTATCGTATCGCGACATTGCTGCTCGCGTTGGTCGCGATCCAGTGACTGTTAGCAGAATATGGAATCGGTGGGTTCAGGAGGGCAATACAGAACGCCGTGCTGGATCCCAAAGGCCTTGTATCACTAGCAGTCGTAGCCTCCGACCCCAAAACTTTGAATGGTTATCTGCCAAACTAAACGTGATAAAAATGTCATTCAAAATTCTTTGTACACCGCTAGTGTCAAAAATTCCAGTTTATGATAGAAACAACCTTTGTTCCATTTGAAAAACTGTAGGTTTGCATTTTTTTAAAATACTCTTTCTAGGTATTTTTACAATTTTGGCTAACAATTCCAATCTGTGAAAACCGCACATCAATCGCACTTTCCGTTTCCGCAATATTTGCGGTGCAAGTGTTTAGGTGATTCAGCCTGTATAAACGTGTAAGCAGTCGTGTGATGTTACAGAAAACAGTCGTAAAAATACAGATGAATCGATGTAACTACGTTGTCTTTATAGAGTTTTGACATACAGGAATTTCGTGTGCTGTATATGGCAGTAATTTTTTCAGCTGGAGCAAGCTGTGACACATACAATACTGAGTTGCATTGATTTGCTGCTATTATTAATCAATTACGAATTTCATTCAAGTTTGGGTTTTCTTTCAGTAGTATAACGATTATAAAAAGGTTGTTTATCTTGAATAACAGGTATCATTATTCTTTCGAGAGTTCTTACGAAATCTACAGTCTGCTTTGTCACGTACGGTACACCGAGTCGCGTCGCATTAACTGTATTTATTAATCTGTTACCAGTTTCGATCAACTTCGGAATTTCTTTTAGTAGTATGACCGCAATAATTGTGCTCTTTTTCGGGGATAACACACATCTTTATTCTTCTGGATGTTTTTCAGGTAACTAAAGTCTGTTTTAACGGTACGTAAAGATACAATTTTACGTACCATCCCAGCGGCCGCGGAAGACGATGTTGGCACCATCAACAAAACGGTAGAAGTTGTTTTTCTTAGAAATTAATGTTCCATACAGGTGATGAAGTAAATAAATAATGCCGTTCTTGCTCTACGGTTGACAGGTTCTACAGTGTACCCTCGTTCACTCAGGTTCGTTTTACGAGGGCAATTACTTTTACTATCGTGACAAAACATTCGTGTTGTCACGCGGTTGGATAATGCCAACGTCACATGATTGACAACATAATCACGCGAGGCAACCACGGCGGTAAGTAAAATTTAACCGTACGTAACAAGTTCTCATAACACGTAGGCGTATGTGTTAAATTCAACTATTTCGGAAGTATTAGCTCTAGTGGAAATCATGTTCGAACCAACTAGTAAAGCTTATAACGTCATATCGAGTCAGAAGATCACAGTAGTATCGCACGAAAACTTTTTGACGTGAGGTGAGGCAAGATGGCGGCGTCAGGCTTCAGTCACAGAGGCGAGTTTGCGAGTCTAGTAATGTATGTCTGTGGGCGGGCCGCGTACGTCCAGACAACAGCATCTTTGCCGTTTTCAAGCGACAGATGAAGTTCGCATACATACGTGCTTTGCCCATGAAGAAACCTTATAGTCGGCAAAATAATGACTCTCGCTTGCATAGATAGTATTTGTTACATTTACCATCAGCAAGGACAACATGCAACAAATAGACTAAGAAACAATGAACAATTCGCTACCATCAAGTTTAATTCTGGCCGTGCCTAGGACAGTCGTAGCAGAGCGTTCCTAACAATACTAAACGTTCATTGGCTGTCGACGAATGCGTGACGTAGATCTACATCTGCCCCCCTCAAATCGTGCAACATTTACGTGACGATTTCCCCCTGTAACGTGATAAAACAAAACAAGCTGCCATTCTCTGAACCTTCTGTATGTCTTCCGTCAGTCCCACCTGGTGAGGGTCCCACATTGGGCAACAATACTCCAGGAGAGGACGCACAAGTGTGATGTAGGCACTCTCTTTGGTGGAGCTGTTGCATCTAAGAAGCGTTTTACCAATGAAACATAACCTTTCGTTCACCTTCCCCCAATATTTTCTGTGTGTTCTCTCCAGTCTTCAGCGGGATTTCTTTTAGTGGTCATGTGTATTACTTCACACTTTTCATTATTTAGTGTTAATTGCCAATTTTGCAACATGTAGATATTTTGTCTAAATCTCTTTGCAGTTGCTTTTGATCCACTGTTGGCTTCACTAACCAATAAACGACAGCACTATCAGCGAACAGTCTAAGAGAGCTATTCAGATTGTCTCCTAAATCGTTTATAAACACAAGTAAGAGTAGGGGACATATAACGCTTCCCTGGGGAATGCCAGATATCACTTCTATTCTACTCGATGACTTACCGTCAATTATTACGAACTGTGTCCTTTCTCATAGGAAATCGCGAATCTAATCGCACACCTGGGGCAATATTCCATAAGCACGGAATTTCATAAGAAGCCGATAGTGAGGTACAGTGTCAAAAGCCTTCCGGAAATCTAGAAATATGAAGCCTAAACTCGGCCGCCGTCGATCGTGTTTACAACTATAGTAATAGCCAAGAGATCGAAAGTACAATATTGGCATTTACAAATAAATAGTTTTGCTATCAAAAGCTAGGAGAAGTTACTGTCAATTTCGTAACTGAGATTTATCGAATGTATCACTTTGCAAGGTGTCAAAAGCCTTTCAATTTCCAGATACACACTACTACTACTACATAAAAGTCCAACCGATAAAATATAAATGAAAAGTTTTGGAAACTATATCGCCTGTTTCGAGTTTTAAAAAATCGCACTGATGTGTTTTACGGTCAGTAGTTTTACAAGTTTTTGAAAAAATTTTGGGCCAAAATAATAAGGTAAATAATAAAAAATTAATTAATAACTGTGTCTGAAACCCTTTTAGGAAAAAAAGAAATGTAGGTATTGACGGGTTCCGAACCACTGACCTTCATCGCTACAGTCCAAAGCATTGCCCACTAAGCTACAGCTAACAGTTGGGAATTGCGTTCTTTAATCTCATACTATTGATGGCCGTTGTTAACTGATGCTAATATGGCATTTGTAGACACTAGATTATAATTTATCGTGCGAAGAACGACGTGGTTTTGTTAATTCTTCAGTACGCCATTGCTTTGAAATAACAACGTGTACGTTACAATAAGAAAATCATCAAATACGCAACGCAAGATGGCTTATGCCACAGAGAGTTTTGGGCGAGGAATGTCACGTGACATCCGCAAACGGCTGGTTTTCGTAAATTCAATGAAGGGTGTCAAAACTCCGTAATTTTTTAAATATCTCTGAAACGATGGGAGATATGAAAAAACATAAGGGAACAAAGTTGTAGAGAACTTTCTCTACAAATTCGTTTATTCAATTTTCGCTTCAGATGAACGGTTTATTTGAAATTAAACTACATTACAAACGGCTTTTTTTGGTATTACTAACGTATTTCTTGTCTGAAATATTTCAAAAAGCGAGTGTTTGGTCTCTTGTGGCCTACAATTATGTCTGTAAAATTTGGTGCCGATCGGTTGAATGGTTCGACCTAAAAAGTGGGAACACGTTACAGCCAGACAGACATCGTCAAATCGCCGTTATTTTTGAAAATATGTCTTCAACGATGCAAGATATGAAAAAAACATAATAGAGCGACGTTGTAGAGAATTTTCCCCTCTACCAATTAGGTTATTCAATTTTCGTGTCAGATGAACGGTTCGTTTGCAATTACAATTATATTACAAACGGATTTTGTTTGGTATTACTACCGTATTTTTCGTCCAATAAATTTGAAAAAGGGAGGTTCTGGTCTCTGGCGGCCTACAATTATGTGTGCAAAATTTGGTGCTGATCGGTTGAACGGTTCGTCTTAAAAACAGGGAACACGTTACGGACAGACAGACAGTCAGACAGACATCCAAAAATCGCCGTTATTTTTGCAAATATCTCTGAAACGATAGTAGATATGAAAAAAACATAAGAGAGCAAAGTTTCAGAGAATGTTCTCCTCTACAATTTGGGTTATCCAATTTTCGTGTCAGATGAATGGTTAAGCCGTGATTTCCATTTAAATTTCGAGCTGTCAAAACACGATCGCAGATGCGTAGTTTTAGTGTTACTACCGTAACCTAAAGTGGACCAATAAGTATTGTGGTGGTATGTTTTGTTGTAATTGCAGTCGGCCTCCCCCTCGCTCGGAGCGCTGGTGCCGTTGTTTCGCTAGGTGGCGTGGCGTCTCACTTCTTGTTGTATTGATGTTCTGTGGTGCACGGCTGCTCCGGCGGGCCCTGGTGACGTAGTTGTAGCAGCAGCAGCAGCAGCAGCGTGCCCCAGGTCAGGGGCTGCATCGACCCGCCGCTCTGCCGCACTGCACTCTCCCTGACCCGCAACTCAACCACAACCTCCCACCCCTACCCCCAACACCTCCCTTCTTTCTTCCCCCGTGGTCCACTCAGCCTCTCTCCCCCAACTGCAGCACACAAACATTCTCGCCGAAAACGCTCGCTCTAGAAACGTGACATGATACAGCTACGGACGCCTTTCAAACATACGCAATAACGGAAACTATCGCTTTTAGCTATTTTACGTATTTAAAATAATAATAAAGATATTTCAGACTGTGACTCGTCGAGGGGCTTCACGTTGGTTGTATTTTTGTTTTAGCTTGTGACTTGTAAGCTGTAGATTCGGCTTGACTTTCTCAGTTGTAGTGGATGGATGGGTTCAAAATTTTATTTGTCACCTCCGTATGAAATTTAAGTTGGAAGACCTGGTACTTCTTCGTAATTAATAAAATTTATATCTTTGTTAAATTTTTTATACTATAAATATTGGTTCTGCGTATCAGTTAAAATTAAAGACTTTTTGCTGGCCGCGGTGGCCGAGGGGACTAAGGCACTCCAGTCGTGGTCTGCACGGCCACTACGGTCGGGGGTTCGAATCCCCCCTGGGGCAGGGATATTTGTGCCGTCCTAGTTCGTAAGTAGTTCATAAGTAGTTTGTAAGCTTAGGGACTGATGACCCAGTAGTTAAGTCCCATAGACTATACAAACATTTGAACATTTGAAAGACTTTTTATAATGTTTGAGCATGATATTCCGTTTCTCAGGGGCTGATATTTAATAAACCGAAAGAAATTGAATCATTGAGTCCCGGTAGTTCAGACTGTTTGAAGTCCGTCACAAAACATATTATTTGTACCTCATTCCTTTCTATTAAATTATTTCATTAGACGTTTCTTCTAATCAAAACTGTTAGATATTTTCTTTCACATATTAAGTGATTCATTACGAATTTCACAGATATATTTTTACTTTTAGAATCTTCTTGGACAATATTAGGGAACTAAATACTTGAATAATTGCTTAAGACTTGTTTAAGAATCACAGATTCTCTATTTTGAATTTAATATTTACAACAAAATCACTTTCACAGAAAACACTTTATTAGTTCACAATGCGTGATTATTTTCGTCAAAGTCTCATTTATATTAAAGTCTCTCTATCCTGTTACATTGCTTACATACTTTAACACTTCCAGATACGTTTTTTAAAAGTTACTTCATTAAACTTGACAATAAGTTCAAATTCCAAAATCACGAAGGTTATTACGGGAGGCAGAAGTTTCTAATTCTTCCGTCCTAGCCTATTCCGATCAAAGTCCAAAGATAATGTACGCATTAGCGTATGATCACGATATGAAAGTTTATATTAATAAATAAATAAACTGCGTATAATACTTCGACACGGAGAGCTATCACACTTCGAGATCTAGTAACGTAGAGAGCAAGAAACGTAGAGAGAGAATAATTCAACAGCAGGTACTCTTTATAATAGCAACCTGACAAATGATCTATGATATACGAGGCGTTTTGACCTACGCATTCCCTGGATACTGTTATTCTAAATTACTGTAATCTAATTTGATTTTACTAAAAATTTTGAAAAATGAGAAATTTCTGCCTCTAAACAAATAATTAAAATTACGTAACGATGAAAAATGTTGGAATATGGTGATTCTAATGCTATTGTCGCGATGTGGTGTTACAAAACCTGCCACAGAAGAAACGACGTTGCCCAGTCATTTAATACCAAAAAATTCTTCAAATATTTGTAAACCTATAGGACCTAACTTCGATGTTCATGAGTCCATAGACTTACAAACTATTTAAACTAAGTTACACTAAGGGCAACACACACACACACCCATCCCAGAGGGAGGACTCTAACATCGGGCGGCAGCAGCCGCCCAGTCCGTAGCATGTCGCCTTAGTCCACCAGATCACTCCGCCGGTCATTTAATTTCAGTTTTCGGTTAGTCCAACTTCTCCTTCCTCTTCTGTTCATCTGTAACTTCTATATCTACATACAGACTCCGCAATGCACGCAAAGTGCGTGGCGGGGAGTTCCTAGTACCACTACTAGCTACTTGCTTTCCTGTTCCACTCCCATATAGAACGAGGGAAAAACGAATACTTGTATGCATCTGCACGAGTCCTGATGTCTCTAATCTTTACGTGAAATATAGGTTTGCGGCAGTACAATTGTTCAGAAGTACGCCTCAAATTCCGGTCCCCTAAATTTCTTCAACAGTGCTTCACAAAAATAACGTCGCCTCCCTTCCAGCGACTCCCAGTTGAGTTAACGAATGATTTCAATAACACTCGCTCATTGATGAATCTACCAGTTACAAACTTCTGAACTGTCTCTATGTCCTTTAAACCGACCTGGTGAGGATCCCAAACACTTAAACAATACTTAAGACGGCGTCGTAGAAGCGTTTTGTATGCGGTCTCCTTTACAGACATATCACACCTTTCCAAAATTCTCCCAATAAAGCGAAGTCGGCCGTTTGCCTTCCCCACGACTATCCTTATAAGCTCGTTCCATTTCATATCACTTTGCAGCAATACACACAGGTTTTTAATTGACGCGACTACTAAAGCTGTTTTCGAATATTACGGGATTGTTTCTCCTACTCATTTGCATCACCTTACATTTTTCTACATCCAGCACTAGTTACCATTTCTCACATCACCTATAAAATTGGTCCAAATAACCCTGCATCCTACTACAGTCATTCAATGACGACACTCTCTTCTAAATTTAGAAACTACTTATGAACTACCTTATACTAATGACAGCACAAACATCCATGCCCGAGGGGGGATTCGAACCCTTCCCCCTCGACGGGGAACGGTCACGCGATCGGTGCATAGCACCTCAATGCGCTCGGCCGCGGCAAATTTATATATAGACAGAAAATAATAGTAGTCCTATGACGTTTTTCCTGGACCACACCTGACGATACCCTAGACCCTAATGAATACTCGCAAACGATGACAACGCACTTGGTATTAATACTTAAGTAGTCTTCGAACCACTCACATATCTCCTTAACAGTCTGTAGTGCGGTACCGTGTCAAACGCCTTTCGAAAATCGATAAATACGCAGTCTGCCTGTTGCCCTTCATCCATAGCAAGCACGATGACATGAGAGAAAAGGACAAACTGGGTTTCGCACGATCGATGCCGTGCTGATGCATGGACAGCAGCTTTTCCCTCTCAAGGAAACTACCGCCCCTTCCTGTCTCTCTCTCTCTATATATATACCTTCCTCCCAGTTTATCTCTCTTTGCTTCCTCCTCTCCCTCCTCCTCCTCCTCCTCCCACTTCTTCTTCTCCTCCCTCTGCCGATTTCTTTGTCTCAGCTCTTCTCCTGCTCCCCACCTGATACAGACAATGGACTTTGACAACGTTTGCGTATCACTATAAAAGATGGCAAATGTATGTAGGTACTGGAATAGACAACGGTATGTGTAATTCACCGTAACGTTTGTCGCATTACATATTTATCCCAACCTACATTAATACCTGTTTATCTGCTTCTCCGCTCACACACAGTTCGTCCCCCGCCGCCTTTCTCTCTACTTATCTCCGCCATGCAGCGCGGTACAGATGGGTCTAATATGTTGACTGGGTCCGTCAAAATTAGCATCAAGTGCAATTCACAGGTGAGCCTCGTATCTGCCTTCAATCAGACAATGGTCAGAGACGTTCCCATAGACTGCCTGGTCAGCCTGAACGTCTTAAGCCTGTATTACACGTCACACCTATCGTACACAAGTCCGCACCAGCGCCCCAAGCGTATAAGTCTGGAACCGCCAATGTTTTCGACCGCCTATTACACGGCAGACTTAACGTGTCCAAGTCTGGACAAGCGCCTCAAAGGCACACGTACAGAAGTGCGGCCTTTTTTACACGTTTATTCGTTGAGAGGGATATTTTATCTCTTTGTCAACATTTTATTTGTTCATATTAATCTACTGAGAAATGTAGGTTCGTATTTCTTAACCAATTGTTGTTCTCTTGTCTAGGTTGCAAGAAATTACGTTTATATTACAGGGAGTTGCGAACCGAACTGTTCGTTGATGTATTATTGATACAAACAAATATTTATGTTTACGTTTCTCTTGTGCAGCTATATTGGAATTTCGTTATGATTATGTGGAACAATGAACTACCATAGTTCGTTTCACATCAAGCTGGTTGAAGCAAATTTACGTCAATTAACATTTAGTTTTGAGACAGTTTTTAGTCTCATATTGTAACCTAGCCTTGGCATAAATTTTAATTTAAATGTTCGCCCAATAGTCAATATGTCATTATATTTAAGTTTCTCTTGTGCAGTTATCGTACACACTAATGAACCGAATAGTTTTATTTGATGCTGGTACAAATTATTATTATGTTACCCTTGTGCGCCAAACATGAAATACGTTATGGTTAGCGCAATATAGAATTATAGACTAAACTGTATTTTATGCTGTGCTGGTACACGCATATAATTTTTCTATATTTACGGTTTACAGTATTTTAGATGTGGGCAACGTAGTTATTTCTGAAGCATTTGCTGTGATAATGGCCGCCTCAACGAAAACTGTTCAATAATTCGTATCCAAAGGCTAGTAGAAAACGTGTCGTTTGCACTCTGCTGACCAAAGTAGCAGAAAGCCCACCGGAAAGAGCTTCTGCACATGCGCGCATCCACGGCAGAATTGAACCTGTTTATGTCCCCACGGCGGATAAACCGTCTGCTAAAAACGTAGCTTCAGCCTTTCTGCAGCTAGGTGCCAGGCCGTCTAGACTGACTCGCGAACTTTAGGTGTGTCGTGTAATACCGCCTTAAGTCACACCGTCCGCTGAGTGTAACAAAGTGGTGGTTCCCTGATGTTTTGGGGTGGCATTATGTGGGGCCACCGTACGTCACTGGTGGTTATAGAAGCTAATCAAACGGCTATAATATTTATGGGTTATATCCTCCGATGTGTAGTGCAAACATATCGGCAACATTTCGAAGAGGGATTCGTCTTAATGGACGACAATACTCGCACTCATCGTGCATATCTTGTGGATGCGTTCCTTCATGATAACAACATCGCAAGATTAAAATGGCCAAAATATTCTCGAGACATGAACCTTGTCGACATGCCTACTATACGTTCAAAAGGGGTGATATTGGGCAAGTTGGCCCACCAACCAATTTCAGACATTTACTCGGAATCACCGTTGCCTTGTGGCACTGTCTGGACCAACAATCCCTTCATGCCACGACAAATACAGGCGTGCACAGGGTGATCAAACCTCAGCGCAACCGCCTTTGCGGTGTGTGACTTGCGGGCGACGGCAGCTGCGGTGCCTGCTTAGCGGGCCGCGCGATTTCCGCATTAAATTCAGTACGGGTTGGTCGCGCAAATTATTTCCGACACACATAACATAAACACTTAAAAAGAAAAGTTGAGTAAGGAGCAAGGAGGTGCTGGAACTGCCTCCCTTCGTTGTTCGAGCATTTCTGACACCTGCTGAGGAAGTTGCTCATTACACTCATTGATACTGAAAAAGGTGCATGACGGAGAAATTGACGCGAACTTAACTTTCTTCTCGGACGAATCATGGTTTCACTTAAGTGGGTATGTCAATTAGCAAAATAATCGTTACTGAAGTTAGGAAAAGCCTAACCTAATTCACGAACAGCCCCTGCATGATCAAAAAATAGGAGTTTGATGCGCTGTTAGTGGCGAGAGAATAATAGGCCGCCGGCCGCGGTGGCCGAGGAGACTGAGGCGCTTCAGTCACTGTCTGCACGGCCACTACGGTCGGGGGTTCGAATCCCCCCTCGGGCATGGATATTTGTGCCGTCCTAGTTCGTAAGTAGTTCATAAGTAGTTTGTAAGTTTAGGGACTGATGACCCCGTAGTTAAGTCCCATAAGCTTTACAAACATTTGAACATTTTTTTGAATAATAGGCCCTATAGTTTTTCAGGAATCAATTAATAGTGACAGGTATGTTGAAAACATATTGCGGCCTTTATTTGCCCAAATAATTAAAATAAGATGTCTTCGCGACATTTCGGCAAGACTCAGCGATGGCACATACAGACAACTTATCATTACGGGAAATTGGTGTGTTCGGCGAAAGAATTATCACAAAGAACATTTGGCCCCCTCGTTCTCCCGATTGAACCCCGTGCGACTTTTATCTGTGGGGATCATCAAAATAGAAAGTGTACAAATGAAATCCCCACACTTTAGATGAACAGAAAACAAACATTCGTCATGAATTCACTGCAATTTCTGCAGGCGAACTTCAGCCTGTAATAAGCAACTTCCTCAGCAGGTGTTAGAAATGCTTGAACAACGAAGGGAGGCAGTTCCAGCACCTCCTTGCGTAGTACAGGTGTTTGTGTTATATATGTCAGAAATAACTTGCGCGCCAACCCGTAATGAATTTAGTGCAGAGGTCGCGCGGCCCGCTATGCGGGCGAGGCAGCTACTGTCGCCAGCAAGTCGCACGCCACAAAGGCGGTTGCGCTGAGGATTGATCACCCTGTATAAGAGCAAGAGGATGTGTTGCCGGGTATTAAAGGCACTGATGTATACTGCAGTTTGGAACCCGAAATCAGAATGTATAGGTTGTAGTTATATAACTTGTGAGTTTCTGTTTTCAATAAAAAAAACTAAACGGTTGTTTTTATGTATAGAGGTATGAACCTCTAGAATCGTGGTAATACAAACTTCCTTTTATGTGTGTATAAGTATTTATTACACCAATTTTGTTCAAAATATAAACATCGTCGTCATCCGCGCCCCTGTGACTACAAAGTTTTGCACCAAAGAACGGTGGTGAATTGTACCAAATGGTCCAATTCTTTGGAGTGCGCGTATTCGTACAATAAATTAGTTGAAGGCTGCCCCAGACATATTCTTACACTATATTTTTAAATTGTTATCGAACGCTAATTTTGTTTTTTATTTATTTATTTTTGTAGCTTTTGTGGATGCAATGCGTATTTTGTCGTTATTATCTCACTGCGTTTTGAGTGACTTTTAAGTAATAGCTCTGTGTTTGTTTGTTTGTTTCAGGTGAGTCTGCCGTGAAGTGCGTGTTGCACTTTGTGCCACTTCAAGATTGGTGAGTTTTTGGTTCTAGTGGAAGTGCACTTCGTTTGTGTATGTAGACGTAATACTAATATTAGCAAAATGAGGTAGCACAATCTTACGGAACACAACGCACCGAACGAAAGGTGTCGAGCCACGGTGATCAGAAAGACTCGAGCCATCCAGATCAAAGGTGAGGTCCTCCGGAGTTACAGTCAGCGCAGCACGTGCAGCTGGGTACCCACTCTTAAAGAATGCTTATAGTTGCATATTGGCGCAACGGAGTGATCTGAACTTAGGCAATATGATGTCTTGCGATTGAATGCGAAAGTCTGTCATGGTGATGGCCTTCGATGTTGATGGTTCGAACTTTTGCGTTCAGAGTGGCGCGTCATTTTTCATTCGGTATCCACGGTACAAGTTAACAGTGTGTTTTCAGTATTTCTTTAATATCGACTATGTCTATTTTGTGAAGTTTAACAGAGGGTGAGTCAAAAGTCGCAGTGGCCTTTTATTTCAAAAACTCAGCAGGATTTGGGAAACATGAATATTCGAGTAAGCTATGGGTTAGGTGGTTGATCTTTTATGGTATTCAGCGAAATGGACGCAATCTTGAAATCGGCTATCTAAAATCTAAGTCAGGTTTTAAAATGAAAAGGGGGTCATGTTATGTATCAGGTGTCATCAATATTTTCTGACAAGCTCATTCCTGTAAACAGATTCGACGTAGCTGTTATCGTTCAGAAGCTAAAACACATTTCGTTTAGAGATACAGACTGGACTCTTCTCCATAAAGAACCCTGATGAAGGCAGCCTGCAACAGTGACCGAAACGTCGGGGTCTCATACCCAGAAGAATTTTATTGACACTAAATTTGTTTGTTTTATTTCTGTGAGACCATACTGCTGTGGTCATCGGTCCCTTGACTTACGAACTTCTTATTCTAACTAACGCTAACGACAACACACACACACACACACACACACACACACACACACACACACACACATGCCCGAGGGAAGACTCGAACCTCCTAAATTATTCGGTCCGGATAACATTTTTGTCCCCTATTGTACAATGCTACTGTGTGTTGTATATGGCCTCATTGAGTTCAAACTCAGGACACCAAATAAATCAATAAAAGGAACATCACCAAAGTCATTACCAGCAGCTGAAAGCGAGATGTCTTCCCATTGCTGTTCACCAATGGAGTAATAAGACGCAATGCTGAACGACATCTAAATTATACTACAGTAGTGTTGCAAAGAATATACAAACCACGAAACTCCACAGAAGTCTTGTGGCGGAATCATAAGCAACTACAACGATTGTAAACGAGATGCTACTGCTAACTAGAAGCAGCAGAAAGAACTGAAACGACTTTAATCCATATACTTCTTAGCGAAAAATTTGTTAGCTGAAGTTATCTCGGAATAAAATTTTTTCGGGCAAAACATTTTAACCCTATTTACCTCGGTACAATCAATTAGGAGATTAATGTTTGAAATCGCATTGATGTCAAACTGCTGTCTTCCTCCATCTAGCTGCGCCTCTGCGTTCAAATGCAGTGCCTAATTTGCAGTGTCATAGACACCACCACATAAAGCTCAATGAAAGCTCGGCTGTCCCGTTGAGGTATACCATTCAGTGAAACAGATCCTAACGATATTTGCCTGCCAGTATTCAAGCCACCCCGAGCACAGGCTGCCTCTACTACGGCGCAGGAGCGAAGGAGCGCGCGACATCTGAGATTAAGCGCTCGTAATAACATTCCGATGCTTGGACGACGGGGGTGACGGTGGAGCGGGAGGGGGGGGAGAAGGGGGGGAGAGTGGGAGGGGCTTCCCCCACATTACACGATGTTTACGGCCGGCGGTGTCCCTTCGTCACCCCCCACTACCGAAGCCTCGCGTGCCCACCAAATGGCAACTGCGGGCCATCTCCTCCTCATACAATGCTCACTCGGCTGCTAACCGTGGCCCGGCCCATAAAATCTCATCATTTTGTGAGTCGTAAAGACACATACCCAAAAGAGCTCGACATTACTCTCGCGAGGGTACTTCCGACCCGTAAACTCTTCCCCCCCTTAGCAACTGTTCACTTTTTCTTGGTAGAATTGGCGGACAGCGATTCAGCCATCCATTTATAAAGAAAAGACAATCGCAGATAAATACGAGAGAAGAATCTCCAGAAGAAGTCACATTTTACACACTGCAGTAGCAGAGATAGATGGGCAACGACGGCGATTTCTTCCTCCTTACTCTTGTAAACATACTCTCCTCCCCCCTTCCAATTCCCACCACCTTCACTCAATCTTCAATGTAGTTCTTTTACGTACCAATTTATCAACCTTATCCATGCTGGGTGTGGAATTCTGTCTATAAAATAAGAGTGAGGGAAATATCTGACAGATGAAAATCGGTAATACACAGCCGGAGACAAATATAATTACACCCTCTTACGGTTCTGTAATAAAGCCGTTTTTTTTAAGATCTAGAAGGGAACACTATGCGATTATGCTTACTGATTTATAAGCTTTGTTTCACCCTTCTTTACTTAGGATCTGTAGTAAACTAATCTCTTTCCAGTTGTGTAACCTTCTCCACAGTGAGCTCAAAGGTAATCTGGAAGTAGTTCTGTGTATTACGAAGTCGTGATGCTAGGCGCCATATTGTTGAACGAATATCTGTAATACATTATGCGGTTGTCAGTATTATGTGCTTACAAATAATTTAACATTCTGAAATTTCTAATCGTTTCTACTAGTTGCTTTTGTTAATATTACTCATATACAAGGGGCAATAAACTGTTCTGAAAACCGTACTCCTCCAACGAAACAGTAGGAAAAGACACGATTTGTGTGAAATGTATAGTTGAGTATTATTTTGATTCAGAACTAGTGTTTCTACCAAATTCCATTTAATGAGTAAATTACACTGCTGTAGACAACTAAATAAAGATGTAATAACGACAGAATCCAGAAGTATAATATAATTCTCCAGTCCATGAAATCAAACGGTAATCAGTATAGACAGCAGGCAAATATAAAATTGAACGCTATAAATACCGTCTACTGCAGCGCAGTTTAGTCATTAAATGGAATGTGATAGCCGGCCGCGGTGGCCGAGGGGACTGAGACGCTCCAGTCACGGTCTGCACGGCCACTACGGTCGGGGGTTCGAATCCCCCCTCGGGCATGGATATCGTCGCGTTGCAATGGAAGCAGGCTTTACTTCGAAGGCAACTGAACACAGCACTTATACTCAAAGCAAGTTTATTACGAACTCAACATACACGAAGCACTGACTGCCTCTCGGGCAGAGTGCTCTGCTATTTATACAAAGACAGAATTTACCAGGAATTAGAAGAACAGTTAAAATAAGAAACAAGTAGAATTTGCAAGTGAACATAAGAAAGATGTAGAATATTCTGGAATTGTTAATTACAAAGAAATAAATTTTTGCCGGGATTGAACCGACAACCTTCAGCATCGCAGTCCGTGATGCGATCCCCTGCGCCACGCCGGCAGTCGTTGTACGTCGTCTCTCGCGGCAATATTCGTGCCGTCCTTAGTTTTAGCTAGTTCGTAAGTAGTTTGTATGTTTAGGGACTGATGACCCCGTAGTTATGTCCCATAAGCTATACACACATTTGAACATTTTTGAATGTGATAGGAACACTACGGTAGTTCTGGATAAAACTTCAACTCACATATGGCTCTGAACTCTACTTCCTTTCGTTTGACTTCCCTACAACCATAAGCAACACAAAGTTCATTATGTATTTATTAATCAGTCGTTCATAACTTATTTTTAGAGGGTACAAGGTTCAAAACAACAACAAGATCTATAGGTACGTAGTTGCCAACCTTACTATAATAGACCGTCAAGGTTTTCACAGACACAAACCACTACAGTTGTGTATCCAGTGTTAATAAGTGAGATCACTGATTCAAAAACCTGTGAATGTATCTTTGAAGTTCGCTGCGCTACTGTAGAGGGAAGCCGTGTACTATTCCTACATACATAGCATCGCAGGTTGTTAAACAGATCTTTAGATGTGATACACAACAGTTAATTGAACGCATATTATTTTTGTTTGGAATGTCTGATAGCGTGGCAGCAACCATTAAGTAACCAAAGTGTTTCTCTGTGTATAATATCTGTTGTTGAAGTACTTATTGCAAATTTGAATCTTTCCTGCTAACGCGAGTTGACACAATGGTTGTATCTTGACAGATCTCCAACTAGTTTTCAGATTTTCCATGATTTTTCTAAGCGGAGCAGTTCCACGGTCAAACTCTGTCAAATCCGAAGGTGTAATAATAGACTCGTCAACAACGCTTCAAATCGTAATATTTCTTCCAATGTTCGAGTAATTTTTCGTAGTTTCTTCTATTTCAGACAACTTTCGATTCTTACAATTTTATAGTTACTTGGATAATTCCGGCCGCGGTGGCCGAGGAGACTGAGGCGCCCCAGTCACGGTCTGCACGGCCACTACGGTCGGGGGTTCGAATCCCCCTCGGGCATGGATATTTGTGCCGTCTTTAGTATAAGGTAGTTGATAAGTAGTTTGTAAGTTTAGGGACTGATGACCCCGTAGTTAAGTCCCATAGACTTTACAAACATTTGAACATTTGAACTTGGATAACGGCATGTGCCACAAATGTTCAAATGTTTGTAGAGCTTATGGGACTTAACTAAACTTACAAACTACTTATGAACTACTACTAAGGACGGCACAAATATCCATGCCCGACGGGGGATTCGAACCCCCGACCGTAGTGGCCGTGCAGACCGTGACTGAAGCGCCGCAGTCCCCTCGGCCACCGCGGCCGGCATGTGCCAAATAATACTAATAACGATTACTATTATTGTTATTATTTTCTTCTGTTTTATACAATAATATGTTAATCCACAATTATTACACTTACAGTTCGTGTTTATTATTGCCATCGCCATCGACCTATACTCTGTGATACGTGTCCTTGGAGCAGCATACACATGTGTTGGTCGTTTTGGGATACTATTGTTTTGTGTGAATTAGGTATATTTGTTCCGTTTTCGCCATGCACATTGTGTACACATGCTCATTTTTATACTAGTACACCTGCATTTATTGGGCAATTTAAATCTATCTATTCTTTATATAAGTCTTTACATTCTGCGACTTGAAAATGTGACTCAGAATAATGGAAAAGTGATCAACCTTTCGAAACGTTACACCACATTTTTCAATCCCTGACTTTCGAGTTTATCTGAAATCTGAACGAGTCAACAACAGCAGCCAAAAGTCCACATTTTAACTCTTTTTCCACTAGGCCAGCGGTTCCCAACCTATGGGCCGCGAACGCTCAACGAAAGTCGAAGAGGAGATAATTATCGGTAGGTTCAGGGGTGTCACTCATCAGTTCCAAGGTCGCCAAACAAGAAAATGAAGTACTTTTTATGGATGAATATTGTGCTGGAACACATCCAAGTTCCAAGAAACCTTGTTGATGCGGTTAGCTTATTTCACGTATTACCTCACTCCTGCACCACTCATCAGTCAACCTTCCGTATTCTACCCTCCGTTTTCAACCTCATGGTTTGTCAAAAATTAGACAAGTTCTAGTGGTATGCCAAAAATTTCAAAAAAAGCCAATAGTACATGGAGGCAAAAAGTTTGGGCATTCGGCAGTATGTAAGCATTTTCATGTTTCTTTCAGGGACTACTTTCCTAAAACTTGGGGTGAAATCCAGTAGATTACTTTTAAAAAAATCAAAATTTCATCAGGTGAATAAGACTTGTTAACGGAATTATCAAGTTACAGGGCTTTAAAATCGTTAAAAAAAGTCATTGTTTCCCTTCTGGATAATCCAGCAATTACCAAAATTGCTCTGAAAAACTCAGTGGACTTTTCGACAACCTGTTTATGTGAACGAGCCTTTTCAACTTTACTTTTTTTGAGAAAAAAAAGGACTGAAGTAGACAACGTAGCGAGTGCTTTGCTAAAGGTAACCCAGTTTTAAGCCAAATATTGACTTGTAAGTGACTGTCAAATATCCCACCGATTTTTTTAAGATTGCTTACTTGTTCTTGAGTTGTCTTATACTTATTATAATTAAGTGAATATAATAAAAATCTTTCCTCAATATTAGTATATTTCATGTGTGTGTGTGTGTGTGTGTGTGTGTGTGTGTGTGTGTGTGTGTGTGCGAGTGCGCGCACACCAATTTTTGTGTGTTGGTGATTTCTACTTTTTATTTAGTTACTGGGCCTCCTAGATGTTTTATGTAATGGGTGGGCCGCAGAGCAAGAAAGGTTGGGAACCGCTGCACTAGGCCATTACTTTAAATGAAAGAGGAGGTCTGAATTGTCAGCACAAGTTCCCAAAGGAAATTCTGAATCACATCGTCGGTACGAACAGCTGTATGGTGCTACATCCCAGACAGTTTCCGCACCGCTGATTTTCAGCGACACGTCTCAATTTTTGTGGCCGTTTCTCAGCATACCTCAGGTGTAATATTGCTCCACAAAATATATCGAAATAACGCTAATGTCATCTCTTTCGACTGGAATAAGAATATAGCTTGTATTCTTCTCCTTTGCGCGATAAAGACATATTTCATTCGGTACATTGCGGAAGACACCTTACAACAGACTTAATTTTGTCGTCACCATCAAAGTCGGCACAGTGGCATATTGGGTAGCACTTTTTTTCTTTCTGGCTGGACGTCAAGATTAATACTATAAAGATAAGTAATTTTTAGTTGACATCCCATGATAATCTGTATCAGTTCTGCTGCGCATATTCAAAATGTTTGTTAAGCTTAATAGACTTCACTGCGGGATCATTAGTCCCTAAACTTACAAACTACTTATGAACTACCTTATACTAAAGACGACGACAAACATTCATGCCCGAGGGGGGATTCGAACTCCCGACGGGAAACGGCCTTGCGCTTCGCAGCATAGCGCCTCAATGCGCTCGGCCGCTCCGCCGCGGCTCTGCGCATATACAGTGGATAATTTGCGCTGAAGCGCTTTTTACTTTACCGAGATCAAGCTTCTCTATTGTTGACATTAAATCGTAATAAATATAGCTATTTAATAATAATAGCACGAACTTTATATCATTAACACGTCACTCCCCTCGCCAGCTACTAATATTTTTTTCTCCTTTCACTACATACATTCACATCAATGCAATTGAGGGTATTGATTAGCTTTATAATTTTTCCCTGTGAGTCTATTTTTTCCAAGAATTGTATTATTCACTTTCCTGTTACTTTATTCCAATTCCTCCTCGGTGAAACACGACCGGGTTTAGCCAGTACTCAGAAATTTGGACTCGATAAACAGTACCCCGTAAGAACGACTCGTAAAAAAAGGAGCGCAACTAAAAAGCGCCATTCGGACTGTTCCCGCGATAGGGCAGGCATTATTTACGAGCTACATTTACGCCTTCAACCTTTCGACGGTAAAAACACTTGGAGCTAGACGCGCAGCGGTGCGCCGTTTAATGATGTAAATATTTGAAGCCGCCGCGGTGTTGGATATACGTGTAGCTCCCCATCCCCCGGCGGGCCCCTCCAGAGTGTCAGCTTTCGTGCGTCCCACCTCAGTTTTAAAAGCCCAAACATCCTGTTGTTGGCTCTGAAAGACGCGCCTGCGACGCCGCGCCGCGCGCTGCCCAGCGCCGTCTTATAATAGGACGCCGCGCCGCCGTCTTCCCGGAGACGCCTTTGAGCTCCAAGCGCGCGCGCACGCACTAAAACACACACGCACACACACACACACACACACGCACATACACACACACAGGCGCCCGCACTGTTTGTTGTAGCCTACTTACCATGGAGCGTACGAACAAAGTGCCTCGAGTCTGAAAGGAGAGTCAAAAGCCTTGCGTTACGCCTACTATAGTCCTAGCCTTTGCAGCCTGAAAGGAAACATAAACTGCCTCTTCAAACATCACTCTCTTTCGCTACGATGCCAAAAAGCGAAGAACAAATGATTAGAAGGAATATATGACAGTATTGTCACCAATCTATATAAATAAAAATCAAGTTGAATATTTTATCTATTGCAGCGCCGCGGCGGAGTGGCCAAGCGCTTTCAGGCGTTAAGCTACGAAGCGCGAGGCCGTTCCCCGTCGGAGATTCGAATCCTCCCTTGGTCATGGATATTTGTGTCGTCTTTAGTATAAGGTAGTTCATAAGTAGTTTGTAAGCTTAGGGACTGGTGACCCGGGCCGCGGTAGAGTAGCCGAGCGGTCTAAAGCACCTCGCTGCGGAGCGCGCGGTTGCTCGCCGTGGAGGTTCGAGTCCTCCCTGGGGCAAGGGTGTGTGTGTGTTTGTCCGTAGGTTAGTTTACCTAGGTTTAAGTAGTTTGTAAGCTACGGACTGATGACCACGCAGTTTGGTCCGATAGATTTACAGATTTTTTGGTGACCCGGCAGTTAAGTCCCTTAAGCTTCACAAAATGTTCAAATGTTTGTAAAGCGTAAGAAGCTCAACTACGGGGTCATCAGTCCCTAAACTTACAAACTACTTATGAACTAGCTACTACTAAAGACGGCACAAATATCCATGCCCGAGGGGAGATTCGAACCCCCGACCGTAGTGGCCGTGCAGACCGTGACTGGCGCGCCGCAGACGGCTCGGCCACCGCGGCCGACTACAGCGTTTTCAAGCGTTATCACACTGACGACTTACGACTTTCTGGCAGCAAGAGACACGTGCGGGAGCGCACAGCCAAAGACACGGTGCCTCCTGTCATTCTCTATGACATTCCTTGCCCAGCCTCGTAACACATCGTGAAAGATAACAAAAGCCGCCGGCCGCGGTGGCCGAGGGGACTGAGGCACTTCAGTCACGGTCTGCACGGCCACTACGGTCGGGGGTTCGAATCCCCCCCTCGGGCATGGATATTTGTGCCGTCCTTAGTTGTAGCTAGTTCGTAAGTAGTTTCTAAGTTTAGGGACTGATGACCCCGTAGTTAAGTCCCATAAGCTCTACAAACATTTGAACAAAAGCTGTCACTTTACGATTATGAAACTGGAAAAGGAACGTCAAGTTAATAAGTGCATTTGACTTGCTAATTCAGTACCAATTCCGGAAGTAAATGCACTGTCACAGTGTTGGTAAGTATTTGCAACGATGTTGCCAGTTCTTAGTTCTGCCTGGTAGACGTTCACAGCGACAAACGACGCGAAACCCTTGCTCGGCTGATAGGGACTCCCAGATGGGAGACGTCAGTTTGTTCAAGTTGTTTCTGTGGTCTTCAGTCCTGAGACTCATTTGATGCAGCTCTCTACCCTACTCTATCCCGAGCAAGCCTTTTCATCTCCTCATACGAACGACAACCTACATCCATTTGAATCTGCTTATTATATGCGTCTCTTGGTCTCCCTCTGCGACTTTTACCCCACATACGTCCCTCAAATGCTAAATTTACGATTCCTCGATGTCTAAGAATGTGTCCTACCAAGCGATCCCTTATTTTAGTCAAGGTATGACACAATTCTTTTTCTCGCCAATTCTGTTCATTACCTCTTCATTAGTTACGCGATCTACCCACTTAATCTTCAGCATTCTTCTGTAGCACCACATTTCAAAAGCCCGTGTTCTCTTCCTGTTCACACTGATTATCGTCCATGTTTCACTCCCGTACAAGGCAACACTCCACACAAATGTCTTCAGAAAAGACTTCCTTACACTTAAATTAATATTCTATGTTAGTTCATACAGTAGAGCTGCATGTCCTCGGGAAAAGTAACGGCTGTAGTTTCCCCTTGCTTTCAGCCGTTCGCAGTAACTGTATGGCAAAGCCACATTAGCTGATGTTACAAGGCCAGCTCAGTCAATCATCCAGACTGTTGCCCCTGTAACTACTGAAAAGGCTGCTGTCCCTCTTCATGAACCATATGTTTGTCTGGCCTCTCCACAGATACCCCTCCGCTGTGGTTGCACCTACGGTACGTCTATCTGTATCGTAGAGGCACGCAAGCCACCCCACCACGGCAATGTCTGTAATTCACGAGGGTGGCTGGTCAAGATGCAGCACTAATTCCTGTTAATTTTAAACTTGCGTCTTTAGGCTATCGATATTTATGTCACTCAGTAAGACTTCATCCAGCATTATTTAAACTTTGCAGCATAGAGATAGCAAAGATTTTTCATGCCGGTATCTAACATGCAACATTTGGCATGTCAAAAATTAAGCTGTATAATTTTCCATCATGACAACCGTTTGTCTCAAAATACAAACGAATGAGGCACTACTTTGTTAGATTGCGACGAAAGCTAATAACCGTGTAATGAAATTTAATCTAAATCATACAAATGGAATTTCACGACTTTAATAATGCAACGTGAGGTTCAAATCTCAAAAAGCAATCACCCAGAGCCAACTCTCAACAATTCTCGACAAAATTCTTTGGTATACCTTTTAATTAACTTTTAATTACATCTGGGAGATCAGGTGAGATATCACACCCAAAATACGTTTGGTAATGTGTTTTATTCAGATATTGGTTACAATTGTAATTTGATACAGTTCGATATTTTGCTGCCTCAAGTCTTTACTTAGAGGGAGCCACCACGGGGCTACCATAATAGTGGAAAAGTCATTCTTCTATGAGTGCAATATCCAGCTCTGCAACCGTTGTGGGAGGTGCTGGTCTGGCCAAGTCCAATCCAGACATGCTCACTGGGTTAAGTCCAGTGAACAACCTAGCCACTCCATTCATTCAATTCCTTCAGCTTCAGGCATGTTGTTCACCAGTGCACCTCTTATGGCACCAGAGCAGGGCACCACAATGGCACGCAGAGGCCACATTTCCGAAGGTATTTTGGACAGTTTATGTTGCTATTGCGCGTCTTGTTGCTGCCTGGAGGGTGCGTTGTAGCTGAGTTATATTCTGCCTCCTGTTTCCACTGGCTGTTAACCGGAGATAACGGTGATTTCTTGCTGATGTTACTTGTGTACGACCTCCCTATGTGTTAGTCTCGCTTTCAACGTTCCTATGGCTCTTCCCAGTCATTTTTAACATAAAACAGGAAAGTTGTTTTTATGCCTGAATTTATAAAATGTTCAAATGTTTGTACAGTCTATGGGACTTAACTACGGGGCCATCAGTCCCTACACTTACAAACTACTTATGAACTACTTACGAACTAGGACGGCACAAATATCCATGCCCGAGGGGGGATTCGAACCCCCGACCGTAGTGGCCGTGCAGACCGTGACTGAAGCGCCTCAGTCTCCTCGGCCACCGCAGCCGGCTGTGAATTTATAACCATGCCTTGGTTGCACAGTGATAGATTGCCAGACTACAAATCCTAAGGTCGCAGATTCGATCCCCGCCAGGTCTTAGGATTTTTATCTGTCACTTTCCACTTCTTTCCTCTCTGGCAGTATTCCTCATGTGAAAAATACCGAGTAGCACCGTGGTTCGGAACCCGCGTTAAACTGTAGGTCCCCCTATAACTGGCTGGATAAGTCAGTTCGAAGGTCGGAGGAAGGCAACGGCATACCATGTCCAAATAGTATCATACCTAGTACCTGTTCAAACCAATCTTCGGATTGTTGACTGCTTTACCTTACCTTACCTGTTCGTACACTAAAACCATTAAAAGTACGGCCATTAAAGATAGAGCAGCTGGAAAGGTCTCTTTCATTCCCTTCCATTTTGACTTCTATTCCCAATCAGGGTCCAGATTGCAGTAACAATAAATAAGATCATAGAGAGTGGGGGAAGGAGATAGAGAATGGGAGAATGAAATGGATTTAAAGAGGAGGGATGATAAAACTCAGAGAGGAAGGGAAGGAGATGGTGTGGTGTAGAATAAGAGGGAGTAGTGTGAAGGTGATGAAAAATGATGGGGAAGGAGGAGATGTGGAAATAGAGGAAGGAGGAAGGGATAGACGTAGAGAGAAGAAGAGATATCCCATACACATTAGCTACTGCGAAGCGTTGCTGGGTTTGCTAGTCACAAATATATTTAAAAAGTGGTGTGCTTGTTAAACGCAGTCGCCTGTCCTAGAGTGCATAGTGACGGGGCTTAAAGTCGTCGCCGAGTTTTCCCTTGCGGCTGGCCAGAGAGCAGGTGATTCCCACGTGGGCGGGTCGCGGTCTACCGGAGACACGTGGGAACGCTCCGCTCGACTGCGCCGCTACACGCCGGCACCGACTGCCGGACAAATCCCAGCGACCACTGCACCGCCTCCTCTAACAGCCGGTCGCTTTCAGGGTCGCGCTCAATGCTTCCAGCCTTGCCCTTCCTGTTTATCCCGCGCTGTAGCAGGGTCCGTTTGTTGACACATCTGTCACCATTTGGGTCGGTCAAGGGCATTTTGATACGAAGCATTCATGAATTCCATGTCACTCTAGATACGGTCCATCAGTCCTGTCTTGGGCCCGCCACGAGGACGTCGAGCATTCGGGTTCGGGTGCGGAGCTGTTCGTGTCACCGAGTCTTCTTTACGGCCAACACTCTGACCTCTGGGCGTTCTACAGTCCTGTACAAGTGTGACTAAAGTCCTAAAGGCTTTTGGCGTCTACACAGTACACACTGGTCACTTGGCGCCATATACAGGATGAGTAGAGTCAGATCTACAACATTTCCCAACCGGGGCCCAAACCGTCCCCATTCCCCAATCGGCGCCACTTCATTGCCCACCTCCTCCCCCCCCCCTCCAGTCTCTCTCTCTCTCTCTCTCTCTCTCTCTCTCTCTCTTTCTCTCTTCCTAGATCCAGGGCTGAGGCTGTGTTCACACAGACATCCGGTACAGTTTCACATTGCATTGAGGGTTACTTGGATTACTCCACTTTCTTCGAGTCTTCTCCATCGACTTTGATGGTCGCATCAGTTTGAATACCACACACCATGTATTTTTATGAATAGCAATGTTTGTCTTTGCAACTACAATAAAAATGCGATTTTTCTCACCAGATGCGTTTCGTTTTAATGACAGTAAAACATCTTCAGTGGTCTGTAATAATACAAATCTAGTTTGTTTTGTTTTTAAATCGAAAACAGTGCAAAAGTTACAGTGGAAGTAGTGAAAAAACCATGACACAGCATGAAGAACCGGCGGTACTGCATGAAACAGACCGGCATTCCATGTTGTGAAGCGAAAATAAGGCAAAATTTCCGTAAGTAACAAAACATTAGGCCTACTTTTCATATTCCGTTAACGAACTGTTTTCGATCTAAAAACAAAACAAACTGTAGATTTCTATTATTACAGACCACTGATGATGTTTTACTGTCATTAAAACGAAACGCATCTGGTGAGAAAAATCGCATTTTTATTGTTATTCCAAAGACGGACAAACACTGCTATTCATAATTATGGAAGCAACTACGGACATTATGGCCACACAAACGAAGAACCATGTATTCTGTCTTTTTGATTTCAGTCAGAAGCCAAAATCACGGTCTTCGCGGTGATTACTTGCCAGTCAGCATAAAGGAGTGACCAAGGGGGGGGGGGGGGGGTGACTGAAGGCCATATGTTACAGTGGATAGACATTAGAGGTGACCGCTGTGCTTTGATGTACTCCGACACTGATAGAGCGGATGATGTTCTCACTGCACATAGATCATTGGTGACGACATTTCGATACCGCAGTTGGACCCGTCAGACACAGGCTGTTCACAGAAACTTCGGACTTGCAGCCGGCCGTTAAGTATATAGCATACCTGAATATTGTAACTGGACACCTCACAGTCATCTTCAGGTGAAGGCGAAGGCGTCTTCAGTTCCGCAACATATAGCACTTTATTAGCATTCCGCGAATCTTGACAGACGGACCATTCTACCTGGCGGCGACACTGCACACGCTCTGATGGCTGTACTAACGTGTGTTAAGGCTCTGTCTATGTTATCGTGTGTTGCATATATATCCTCAAGAATGTGTCAGTTTCCCTCTACTGGGTCGATAAATTGATTGTGTTCTCTTTTTTTTTTTTTTTTTTTCATTTTCCAGGAGTGTATTTAACCATACCATATTTACAGACTATTCTGTAAATACCAGCTTCACGGAAAAGGTGTACGTGAAGTTTAAAGTTAAATCTATCGTTTAATCAGACAACAAAAGTAGTTTATTTTCAAGTTACTCATTCAAAACCTGATCTGATTTTAGTTTCAGTCCAAATAGTTGTCATATATTCATGTTTAACAGTCAAGATCACTAAGTCATCAAATAACTTCATCAAAATTTAACTCAACAAGTACATTGTTCATTAACACAGTAATTTGGTTTAATTATGGTCCTGATATTGATGTATGTACTGTTAAATGAGAAACAGTGCATTAAACTGATTATTTGCGCAACGGTTCTTTTAACAGAGCAACTGTGACATGTAACCTGCATGAAACACACACTGACTATACTCAAAAAATTTGACTGCGAAAAAGATATTAAAATCACAAACCATTTTCTTAAGGTTCGACTACGAGAATTTTATGCAGATCAGTACCTGATTATCAAAACTCAGTATCATACTCAATTAACTGCAGTGTTGCATAACAATCATTCACTACGTTACCAATAAAGAAATCTGTTCAACAAGATTACCAAAATTAATACTGCACTTTAAATCCACAAATAACTAATTATCAAATAAAGGAAGTAGGTTAATCTTCTAACTACGTAAATGAAACAGGAAAGAAAGGTCAACTTGTTACTTATTTTTAATAATCACTATTACATTACCTAAATGATACAACCTTTTCATAATTACATGAAATGCTATTACCTTCATTCCAGGGCTGATACAACCTTTTTCAATTATATGAAATGCAATATATTCCAAATACATCAAACCAACTTGCTGGCACTGCAGCCTCTGCTCTACATCGGAGCCACATACACAACTGCTCTGTAAGCGAGCTGAACCACAAGTCTGACTCTCTGTCTCTCCGCACGAGCTACATTGCTATGCGATACATAATCTTTGCCAAAGATGAAACTTCACAACTTCACAGATTTATGTACACATATCGATACACACAGTAGATGCAATATTATACATTTTCTTGCAAGCGAGTTACTCGACACAAAACAGGCGGCACAAAATTAGACATTTTCTTAAAAATTCAGCAATATACATTTTCTATGGACACGTTTCAACGGAATAACAAGTTGTTCTTCACTGAACAAAACAAGTCGGAAATCTTACATGGTGGGTGGAAAACCATTTTCATGTGAAAATTACTGAGAATTATTGTTATTTGAAAAGATATGTTTCCAAAAAACGGTCGCTCAGGAGTAGCCGAGCGGTCTGGAGCGCCACGTTACGGATCGCCCAGCCTCCCACGTTGGAGGTATGAATCTTTCCTCGGGTATGGGTATGTGTGTTGTCCTTAGGTTAGTTTACCTTTGTTTCACTAGTTTGTAGGCTAGGGACTAATAATAACCAAGCTGTTAAGTCCCATAAATTTACAAACATTTGAACATTTTTCCCAATGAACGGAAGAAAAGGAAGATATTTTGCCGGAGAACTTCCTCTGTTCTCCAATTCCTGGTTTTGACGCCTTATTTGTCTGCCGGGATAAATACATTTTCCCTAACTCTTGCTGTACTTACGTGAGCTCTTTGGCCAGGCTATCTTGATCGGAGAGTATGTGAATTCTGTGTAAGTGTTACAAGGACACACACGGTTTGTGACGAGTGGTGACAATTCGTACACAACAAATGCAACTCACGAGGAGAGGACGCCTACTCGTCATCGCCGAATTCGTCCAAGTTTATGGTACATGTAGGGCGTACTGAGACACGAAACTGCTGCATGTGGGAACTCCACATGGCCAAGTGTTTAGGAAATAAAAGGAAGTTTGATACGGATCTATCAACATATGCATCTTATCAAGTGCCTCTGTGACGGCGTCCTTAGGAAGCGGTGTTTGGCTCAGCGGTGAAATTCGGATTCGTGTTGTGAAGGTCGCGGGTTCAATCAACTCCACCCGGCGGTAAATTTTTTTCTGCTCCTTGGCAATGCGTACACCTACATATTGTTCCTATACCGTGAGAACAAGATTAGATTAAATACAGCACGCACGGAGGTATTTAAACAATCATTCTCCCCACGTTCAATACGTGAATGGAATTGGAAAAAAACCTAATAACTGGTACAGTGGGACGTACCCTCTGCCATGCACTTCACAGTGGTTTGCAGAGTATTGATGTAGATGTAAACTGACGTCACAATTAACCGCAATATCAAATAGGTTATTTTATTAATTTATATAAGCAAAAAAAGAAAGGGCATTAGAGCCGGCCGCAATAGCCGAGCGGTCTGCGGCGCGACAGTCACAGTCTGCACGGCCGCTATGGTCAGGGGTTAGAATCCCACTTCGGGCATGGATGTCTGTGTCGTCTTTAGTATAAGATAGTTCATAAGTAGTTAGTAAGTTTAGGGTCTGATGACCCCACAGTTAAGTCCCTTAAGCTTAACAAACATTTGAACGTTTGAAAAGGCATTGGATGAAATGCGGGATAACAAGCAATTAAAAAGGGACTGTAGTTAATGCGTATTTGGGTATCTCGTGTACGTAAATCGATACTTCCATTCTTTTGCAGTTGATCAGTTACATGTACCGGGGTGTTATTCATCGAAGAAACCGGGGAAGCAATAATTTTGATCGCATCTTGCGCACGTCATGAACGCCGCCCTTTTGTAGTTACAGTAGAACCCCTGTAATCCGACCTCGGATGGTCCTTCACTCCGGTTAGTCCGACCATGCTGAGGCTCGCTCTTGATTGACATTCTGAAAACAGCTTCTTTCATCGAACAGTCCAGCAGCGAACCGTGCGTAACGCAGCATGTCGCTGAATACGTGCGAGGACAAACTTAAAAGTTTGCAAGATAATATGCTTGTTTTAAATAATGACGTCCCATGCTGATGTTGTGCACATATAAATACAAAATAACATATATGATGTTGCTGTTAATTGTGAAGTCAGTAGTGTGCGCATTGCCAAGGAGCAAAAAAATATTTGCCGTCGGGCGGAATCGAAACCGCGAACCTTACAATAAAAATCCGATCTCTTGCCGCTGAGTCAAATACCGCTTTCTAAACATACTCTCTCAGGGGCAGTTGATAAGGAGCGTATGGTGATAGATCCGCTTGTTTCCTAAACGCTTAGCCACCTGGAGTTCCCACTTGGTGCACTTTCATATCTCACCACCTACATGTACCATACATTTGAACGAATTCGGCGATGAGGTAGGCGTCCTCTCCTTGTCAGTGTGAGGGGGGGTTACGATTCACTGACTGCTCCAGAAAGTCCAAACATTCTCTCGTCTAAGTAAAACACCCAGAAAAGCCAGACTATCATGTTTGTCTTCGTCCCTGGTAAACCGTATGTTCTTATGAACAGATATGAGGTGACGTAAGAACATCAATTTATCCTCTCCATGAGACTACTCTATGAAAGTATCATCTATATATCTCCAAAACACTCTCATTTAAAACGGAAAACAAAAACTGAAGAACTAAGAGAGCACGCCGCTATAATAGTTTTCTTTTCTTTCGTGTGTTGGAAACATTTCTTTTAAAATAGTAAAAATTATCACTTCTAGTGAAAGTTATTTTTAGTCCACAATCTAACAAGGAGACGACACGGGTATCGGATTATAGAATTTCTTAATATTTATGGTACATGAAGTTCAGAACTTAAATAACAATCAGCAAAGCCATTCGATGCAACTCTCAAAAATTTTCGACAAAATCGACTTTAAAGTTTCACAAAGTACACGTAAGTACTAAGTACCGCCACGGTGGAGTAGCCGAGCGGTCTAAAGCACCTCGCTGCGGAGCGCGCGGTTGCTCGCCGTGGAGGTTCGAGTCCTCCCTGGGGCATGGGTGTGTGTGTTTGTCCTTAGGTTAGTTTACCTAGGTTTAAGTAGTTTGTAAGCTACGGACTGATGACCACGCAGTTTGGTCCGATAGATTTACAAACATTTGACATACTAAGTACCAATAATTAAAAGTGCTGGTGTTGCTGCATCTGTACGTGTTGCTCAGGTAGTAGCGATGTGGCCTTCCAACATTAGTGTCAGTGGTTACAATCCTGTTGTGGCAAACTTTTTTTTTTTATTTTTTCCGTTGTGTTCGAATACTTAAACAATTTCAATATATAATGGTAATTTTTACGAAAAGTGCACGTGTTTTTGTTTATTCGTAATTTTCTATATTTTAAGGAAGATTGTTAATAATTATAGTCAATCCAAAAACTTAAGTTATAATTTTTTACAGCATTGCCTTCACTATTAGTTGACGACGGTAGTCTTTGATTGATCAGTTCGTGAAGAGCTACGGCACTGTATTTGGTAAGTCATCTCCCTAGATACTAATTGCTTTCCAACAAGGTATCCTACTCGACCACCGTTTTACGAACAACAAAGTTTTCCACTCGTCTACATACACGTAAAAATTGACACAACACGTCACGTGGAATTAGATATCCTAAAATGTTTTATATAACAATGCGGAAAAAAATCATGTCCCAGTAGGATTCAATTTCTTTTTTTTCCGGTAGATCTAGGCTTTGCGGTCGTTGGTTCAATTTGGCTCCCCCCTTATTACAGAGGGCGTTGAGCCCCCTGTCCGGGCGCGCTGAACCACGGCGCCCGGAACCCCCGATTCTGCCAGTACGCTACCACCTGAGCTAAGCCGATAGATGCAACAAGCGTTCAAATTACTGGTACTTACGTGCACTTTGCAAAATTTCAAAGTCGATTTTCTCACGTAGTTTTGAGAGTTGCGTCGAATGGCTTTGGCTGATTGACATTTGAGTTCTGAACTTCACGTACCTGTGTGAAGCGAAAACGGTTTAGATTAGCTGAGTGAGAGCGAGGTTGAAAGAGCAGATACTTTTATGAAAAATTATCTGGACACTTTGGGTCCAGTAGTGACTCTTGAGACCACACATGCATCCCCGTGGACTGAACTTGAATGAGTATTGTTGTAAGAGTTGTAGTAGTTCCTATTATTCAAGTATTTCAATGTTCGATTTTTTCTGTGTTAGCCCATTAAGTCCCAAATTATTTTTTCCTTAAATTGAATTGTTTTATTCCTTATTTATAATGTACATACGATTTCTTGCTTTTAATTTCCTGTAAGCATAAATTTGTTATAAAAATAATCAATAAATGACTTAGAACAGTAATTAATAATTTATGAAGAAATATGTGCTCTGTTCTCAAAATAGAATACTAGGGGTTAATGGGTTAAATACAAGTTTTAAATACTCGAAAATAAAAAAAAAGAAGCAAATAATTTTTTAAAAAATAAATCCAACGAAATCAAGCATAGATTAACGTATTTACACTAAAATACGCATTTTGAAAAACCTCACGTAAGATTGGGGGCGGGGGGTCGAGCAAAATCTCACGATAACTCACCAGGGGGGAGGGGGTCGAAAAAACGCTGAAATCATCTCACGTAATTAATGAATGCCCCCTTAACGCACGTAATTACCTGTTTTAACGCTATTTTTATTAAATGAGAGAGTAAAAATCGAGGTACATTATGCTGGAAAATAATAGTTACTTAGGAAGTAAAATAGTGGGAGTGACTCCTAAAAGTACCGTTGTAGCATCGTGAGAAGCAGAAATCTTCTTCGCATAGTTTCAAAAATGTTCTCCAATTCTGTAACAATCGAGCGATTTATGTGGCTTAGCCGTGCGGTCCGGGCATGGTAAATATATAACATTATTATTGACCAAAATACTACACTCTCGTATATTGCAAGATAATTCGCAAATTTCTTGTACATGAGCAGTGGGACAAAATATCGCTATTGTACTCTACATCCCTTCACCGTACCGGATGGCGAAGTAGTGTGGCGATCTGCCGCCAGATGTCTCGTGGCGCTAGCGACACGCTGCAGTGCGAAGTTCTCCCGCTAGATGGCACGGAGTCCTGTGTTGCTGTTGAAGTGCCAAATATCTTACGAATTATGAAACAACGAAGGACAATTTGCTACCACGATTATTTCAGCTAAATACAAAGAATTATACATATTATCGTTGTTGTTGTTATGGTCTTCAGTCCGGAGACTGGTTTGATGCAGCTCTCCACCCTACTCTATCCTGAGCAAGCCTTTTCATCTCCTCATAAGAACGACAACCCACATCCACTTGAATCTGCTTACTATACGCGTCTCTTGGTCTCCCTCTGCGATTTTTACCCCACACACTTCCCTCCAACGCTAAATTCACAATTCCTTGATGTCTAAGAATGTGTCCTACCAATCTATCCCTTCTTTTAGTCAAGGTATGCCAGAAATTTCTTTTCTCCCCAATTCGGTTCAGTACCTCCTCATTAGTTACGCGATCCACCCACCTAATCTTCAGCATTCTTCTGTAGCACCACATTTCAAAAGCCTCTATCCTCTTTCTGTCCACACTGCTTATCGTCCATGTTTCACTCCCATACAAGGCAACACTCCATACAAATGCCTTCAGAAAGGACTTCCTTAGGCTTAAATCAATATTCGATGTTAACAAATTTCTCTTTTTCAAAAACGCCTTTCTACCCATTGCCATTCTGCATTTTATATCATCTGTACTGCGACCACATATTATCAGTGAAGGTATTTGTGGGGGAGCAGAATAATCTATATTCACCATAACGTATAACTGAATCAATGTTGTACATAATAACTCATTTGAATTGTTATCAGCTCCAGTATGTTCGAATGTTTGTTAAGCTTAAGGGACTTAACTGCGGGGTCATCAGACCCTAAACTTACAAACTACTTATGAACTACCTTATAGTAATGATGACACAAATATCCATTCCCCTAGGGGGATTCGAACCCCCGACCGTAGCGGCCGTGCAGATTTCAGCTACATAGAACAGAGGTATTTCGTGAACATAGACTACTGTGTATAGTCTGAGCCGTTGGTTGTATTCAGCAAAGGATGTTGTGTTATAACAAATATTGACATCGCAGGTTCTGGAGGCGATCTGAAAGTTTAACAACAATCTTCAAAAGTAAAAAGCCAAGATCGCAAAATACTTATTTTATGACGACCGGTTTCAGTAGGCTGTGTCACCATCATCTGGTCATATCAAATTTTAAAAATTGGTCACCATAAAAAAAAACAAAAAAAAAAAAAAAAAAACAAAAAAAAAAAAAAAAAAACACGTAAAATAAATAAGTATTTTACAATATTGTCTTTTCACTTCTGAAGATTATTAAAAACAAGTATATCAAGAATTTTGTAATTTTCATTCAGTAATGGTGCTTGTAGGTGACCTGCATGGGCTTAAGTGGTAGTATGGAATTGTAAGCAAATTTACGAGTAACAATGGCAGTAATGAACTTGCTACATCTTTTTCAGTGTATCATCACTGAAGCAGTCAAGTATGAAAAGGCACAGTGATAATTACCAAAGATTAGTGTTTCCCAAAGTGTGGGTCGCAACCCATAGTGGCTCACGATAACCGCCCAACTGGGTAGCCAGACGACTTCAAAATCTGAAAGTAAAACACTTCCAGACTTACAGAAGTGAAAATGAGTTGCATGAGACTTACTGGTCTCACGATAATATTTATCACCCCATAGATGATCACTGTCTCCGTATGAATGTGGGTGCTAACAAAATATGTTCGCATTCGAAAGAGAAATTTAGTGAAAGAAATTTCACAAATAAATGTCACCGCAACGAGTAACGTCCTTCTTTTAATGATTTCAGTTATCATTACTTAGAGACAGTTGCCATTTTTTGCACCATGCAGATATCTTACCTAAATCATTTTTCAGTTGTTTTTTATATTCTCGTGACTGTACTAACCGACAAATGACAGAACATCGGCGAACAGTCTAAGAGAGCTGTTCAGATTGTCTCCTGAATCGTTTACAAAAATAAGGAACAGTAGGAGCCCTATACGACTTCTCTGTGGAACGCCAGATATCACTCCTGTTTTACTCTACGACTTTCCGTTAATTAAAAAGTATTGTGTCCTTTCTGGCAGCAAATAAGGAATCCAATCGCACAACTGTGGCAATATTCCCCAAGTACGCCAATTGATTAAATGACGCTTGTGAGGTACAGTGTCAAAAGCCTTCCGTAAACTCCTGAGAGCTATATGTGTTTCACAAGATCGATACTTTCCGAATCCGTGTTGACTATGAGTCAATAGGTCGTTATCTTCAAAGTAGTTCATAATGTTTGAGGAAAGGATATGTTCTAAAATCCTGCTGCAAGCCGAAGTCAGTGATACAGGCCTGTAATTTTGCGGATTCCTCCTATTGCCTTTCTTGAATATTGGAGTGACATGAGCAACTTTCAAGGCTTTGGGTACGAATCATTCGCTGACCGACTGGTTGAGTATGATAGCTAGATATGGACCTTTTGCATCATCATACCATGAAAGATGCCTAATTGGAATACAATCGGGACCGGGAGATTTGCTTTTGTTAAGTACTCCAGGGATATCTACATCTAAATTACGCATGCTGGTAGTTGTTCTTGTTTCAAATTCTGAAGTATTTGCTTCGTCTTCTTTGGTGAAGGATGTTCAAATGTTTGTAGAGTTTTATGGCATTTAACTACGGGGTCATCAGTCCCTAAATTTACAAACTACTTATGAACTAGCTTATACTAAAGACGGCACAAACACCCATGCCCGAGGCGGGGATTCGAACCCCTGATCGCAGCGGCCGTGCAGACCGTGACCGGTACGCCGCAGATCGCTCGGCCATCGCGGACGGCTTTGGTGAATGATTTTCGGTAAGCTGTATTTAGCAACACTCCTTTAGCAGAACTATCACAGGAGCATCAACATTTCCAACGCGTAGTGAACGTACTGATTGTGTAATGCTGCTAGTATACGTTATATAAGACCAGAATTTCTTCGGATTTTTTACCAAATTACATGACACTGTTTCGTTGTGGAGACTATTATAAGCTTCCCGCATTGAAGTTGAATGAAACTGGCAGTTTGTTGGCTCCTACCTAAGGAGTCCTAAAAATCGGTGCGTCTATGTGCTCGAGAATTACATTTAATGAAATTCTAGAATCCAGACCATTATGTTTTACGGGTTACACACTATAGTTCTTACACGTTATCCATCTATCCAGTAAACCCAAACGATTTTAATTTGCTTCACAGATGTTTCATGAGACTGTCAACAATGAACAATTCCTAAAGAGGACAGTGTTAAGTGGTGAGCTCACTTTCCATGTGTCATCTTCGAAAACCGCGGTGGAGTAGCCGAGCGGTCTAAAGCACCTCGCTGCGGAGCGCGCGGTTGCTCGCCGTGGAGGTTCGAGTCCTAAACAGGGGCATGGGTGTGTGTGTGTGTGTGTGTGTGTGTGTGTGTGTGTGTGTGTGTGTGTTTGTCGTTAGGTTAGTTTACCTAGGTTTAAGTAGTTTGTAAGCTACGGACTGATGACACGCAGTTTGGTCCGATAGATTTACAGACAGACATCTTCGAAAAAGACGGCGCTCCTCCACACTACGCGAGAACTGTTGGAGAGTTTTCCCCAGCGATGGAAATCACCTCTAGACTTTTCCTTGTGTTGATTCGTGAACCAGTGTTGGTACAGAATTCGTATCGACTATAGTGACCAGTTGAAAGGTAAAACAAAGGCGCTATTTATTCCGTCACATTTGAGGTACTTCAGCGTGTGCAGAATGAACAAAAATATCGTTAAATGCGTGTAACGCGATGTGTACAAGTCACATGCAGAGTTGGAGAGTTTTTCCCTAAATTAAAGAACGTTTCACGTGTCAGTGTTATTGCTTTGCTTTTCTGTAACCGATTAAAACTGCAACATGTTTTATGGACTCGCTCCGTAATTCTATTCTTTCATTGGTGGGTCATTACTTACGAGCGCATAAACTTGGAGAGTTATTCTTGCATTTGGTGAAAGTTTCACATCTGAATCTTGTGTAGTTCCATTCTGTGACAGATTAAAACTGCACTGTGACGTTACACACAAGTTGTATTACTTCTGATCACGTCTGTTCCTATATAATGCTCTGTAGGTGCGACAAATATGTTAAATGTACGCTTTTGGCATTTATCATTTCATCCTGACACTTGTAATACAAAGACAATTACGTCTTTGTCGAGAAGATAGGAACGACTCTCCCAACTTTCTCCAGTAGGCCTACTACATTTTAAGATACATTTACATGTTATGTGATACTAATATTTGATGCTCCTTGTAACTTGCTGACAGATAACCCATAATAACGTAATTTTAATAACACGCATTCCGCGTTGTTCTTACTTTCTAAACTTATATTTACGGTAACAAATATAACTCACAGCTTCCATAATGCTTCATCACTTTTGCGCTAGAGCGCAGAACCTAACAAAGTTAAGAGATATAAGGTAATGCAGTCAAGAATTCGAAGATAGCTGCTTTACTATAATCGAACCGAAATAGCATGATCCCCGGTGCTTGCGCCAATCGGCTTTGAGCGCCGGCTATGGCAGCAGATCACTGGAGTAAGTCAAACGCGAGCTTTGCTCTGCGCATGCGCGCGTTCGGTTACGCTGTACACTTTTGCCAGTCTGTCAGACAACAACGACCGGTAGCTATACCCGTCGGCAGCGAACTACTTATTTGGAAACAAGGCTGCATTCAGTTTCCGCGGCCGGGGCGGTCTCCCAGCCCGGTAGGCGGAGCCAGGGATCATCGTATTTCGGCCCGACTGTGGGCATGGTCCTGTTTGGAGGAGGTATGCCATTGCATGCCTCTGACTTTTGAACCGACTTGCCCAGCAAGTTATAGGAGGACGATTCCGAAACACGGTGCTACTTGATATTTTTCTCTTCAGGAAGAGAAGTGACGGATAAAAGTCCTTAAACTTGGCGGGGAACGAACCAGCGATCTTTGGAATCATGGTCTGACACTCTACCACAATGCTACCAAACCACACATAGACGTCTACTTCCAAAAAAAATTCACTTGCAGTTTTAGTTTGCTACATACTCTATGCTGTTTGGGCGTTTGTTTTTGACAGTATTATTATTATTCACCCTAATTCTAAATCAACAGAGTACAGTAGCAAAACATCACTACGTAGGTTGAAAAGAAAAATAACTCAACCAGTACACACGGAGCAGCATGCCACTAAGTTGTTTGTAGATCTATGGGACTTAACTGTACCATTGGATTCGTGATTTCCTGCCTGAAAGGACGCAGTATGTTGTAACTGACGGTAAGTCATCGAGTAGAACAGAAGTGACATCTGACAAAAATTCAAGAAAATACCTAGGAATAAAAATTATGAGCAATTTAAATTTGAAAGAACGCACAGAAAATATTGTACAGAAGACAAACCAAAGACTACGTTTCACTGGCAGAACACTCAGAAGATACAATAGTTCTACAAAAGGAACTGCCTACACTACACTTGTGCGTCCTATTCTGGAGTATTCTTGTGCATTGTGGTATCCACACCAGATAGGACTGACTGACGATTTAAAGTAAGTTCAGAGAACGGCAGCTCGATTTGTATTATCGCGATATAGGGGAGAGAGTGCCACGTAAATGATGCACAAGATGGGTGAAAATCATCAAATGAAAGGCGTTACTTGTTTCTGCGAATCTATATGTGAAATTTCTTACATCAACTTTCTCTTCCAAATGCGAACATTTATTGTTAGCAACCACCTACATAGGGAGGTAAAGTAAAGCAGTCAACAATCCGAAGATTGGTTTGAACACCACAGTGCTTTACTAGGCATGGTCTTGTTTGGAGGTGGTCTGCCGTTGCCTTCCTCCGACCTTCGAAATCACTTACTCAGCCAGTTACTCATCTCTTGCTGATGCAACCCGTGGGCGACCTTAGTCTTGCCTTCTTTTTAACGTTTCCCGTTGTTGAAACCGCTTGCAGAGCCTGAAAAATACACTTTGGGACACTCCAATAACTGCAGCCACCTCCCTCTGTCTGTTCCACTTCCCAATCTTCCGGTGGCACTCCATGCCATAGCTGCGGATAAGTCAAGTTGTTGTTGAAAACTCCAGGCAGATTAAAATTGTGTGCCGGAACCGGGACTCGAACCTGGGACTTTGCATTTCGCGGGCAAGCGCTCAACCGACTGAGCTATCCCGACACGACTCACGATCCCGCTTCACAACTTCATTTCCGCCAGTACCTCGCCTCCTACTTTCCAAACTTCACAGAAGTTCTCCTGCGAAACTTGCAACACTAGCACTCCTGGAAGAAAGGATATGGTAGAGACACGGCTTAGCCACAGCCTAAGGGATGTTTCCAGAATGAAACCTTCACTCTGCAACGGAGTATACGGTGATACTGCGAGGTACTGGCGGAAGTAAAGTTGTGAGGCGGGATAGCTCAGTCGGTAGAGCGCTTGCCCGCGAAAGGTAAATGTGCCAGGTTCGAGTCCCGGTTCCGGCACACAATTTTAATCTGCCAGGAAGTTTCATATCACCGCACACTCCGTTGCAGAGTGAAAGTTTCATTCTGGTCAAGTTGTTGTTGCATTGCACTTTCTGCTCAGTACACTATCTGAAGCCAACTGCTTGTGTAATTCACTTGGTAGAGTAAACACTAATTAACACCAGCCCCCTCTGAAACAACTCTTTAACACTCTGTCATTGCCACTATCTCCGTTGCCGTAATGTTGTCCCCACTCAGTACAATCGACAGAAAGATACCGACCCATTTTAGTCCATTTTGCCGACGCCATTACTTCACAAACAAGATATCTGAACTGATCCCCTAATTGTTTTGACCAGTTTATTGCGGAACATTAGCAAATTAGACATTTTATGTTCCGCATCCTCGTATTGATCAATCTCTAGTGTTTGAACACGGTGCAAAAATCTCCCCGTTTAATGCGCTTAATCCACCCTCGTATAAACCGCTTTCATAGGGCCATTATAACCTCATTTGTATGACAGATTTGTGCCAGAGGGGCGTCTGTTTTTTCTTCTTTTTCCGGCTGCATAATTAACAACAGAAAATCAATCCGTGCTGCAGCTGCGCCGCCTGCAGTTCTTTCGGCGCCAGAGGGCGTGGATAATGCGGGATGACGGTCTCCAGTAGCGCCGCGCTTATCTCACGGAATGTAATTGCTCGAAACAATGGCCGCAATAATTACAGGCCTCTTGAATTACGCTCATCTCCGGATCCTATAAATAGCTGCTGAGCGCCGCCGGACAATGGATCCAGAGCGGCTAGTGATGGCACTTTATTTCACGGTCGCAGCCATCTGTTCCTGCCTGGCAGAGCGCTGGTGGGGGTATGACCGAGTTGGGACCTGGGACGTCACATCTAGGTCACAGCTACAAATTTCATTGTCTTTAATTTGTTGAGTGGAACCTTGGAAGTTGTCTATAACAATAGAAGTATTGTTGTTAAATGAAAATCCACTTTTAGTGTTTTGTTGCATCAGACTGACAAGGAAAGAGTCGAGTGGTCTAAAGCGCCTCGCTGCGGAGCGCGCGATTGCTCGCCGTGGAGGTTCGAGTCCTCCCTGGGGCATGGGTGTGTGTAATTGTCCTTAGGTTAGTTTACCTAAATTTAAGTAGTTTGTAAGCTACCGACTGATGACCACGCAGTTTGGTCCGATAGATTTACAAACATTTGAACAAGGAAAGTACTTAGGCTCGAACAAACAGAAATCGTATGATAGATAATGTAAAGGTCTCTTATTGCACTAGTGATATTCCCGCATCTGCAAAACTCTGCAGTCGCCCATTAGAGGCCTCTGCGTGTACCATGTCGCATTGCACTTTGACCCGCCAAGCCGGCCGCAGTGGGCGAGCGGTCTGCGGCGCGCCAGTCACGTTCTGAACGGCCACTACGGTCGGGGGTTCGAATCCCCCCTCGGGTAGGGATATTTGTGCCGTCTTTAGTCTTAGCTAGATGATAAGTAGTTTATAAGTTTAGGGACTGATGACCCCTAGTTAAGTCCCATAAGCTATACAAACATTTGCACATTTTGACCTGCCGGTACGCCAGTACTGACGGTGCAGTGTGCCTCTGAATTTGCGTTTTGTGACGTTATTGGTGTGGTGAAGTGTCGGATGGGTCGGCGATTGGTAATCAATCCTGCTAATATAGTGTGACTGGTTGATGTGAAGTTACGAAGAAACCTTCTTCGTGTAGATGGTATTGGTGTAGAAGATAAATCATTCGTATGTTACTTATTATCTATTATAGTGTTTCTAATCAATGCTCATATTTCTGCACTATAATAGATACCAGAAAACATGTGAATGATTCTTCTTCTACACCTAGACCGTATTCACGAAGAAGGGCTCTTCGGAATTTCATCTCAACCAATTGCAATACATTAGCAGAATTGATTACCAATCGCCGCCCAATCTGACGCTTCACTACACGAATAACGTCACAAAGCGCAATTTCAGAGGCACACTGCACCGCCACTACTGGCGTACCGGCAGGTCAAAGTGCAATGCGGCATGGCACACGCAAAGGCCTCTAATGGGCGACTGCAGAGTTTTGCAGATGCGGGAGTATCACTAGTGCAATAAGAGATCTTTACGTTATCTATCATATGATTTGGTGTATATGTGTTTGTTCGAGCCCAAGTACTTTCTTTGTGAGTGTGTGAATGAACATTGATTGACTTGCAGACTGATACAATAAAATAAATTGCCTGGTACATCAACACAATAAAATTTTCCTACAATATAGTCTAAGTTCGTTTCATGTGTTGTAAGTGTGTGTATTGTGTATCCGTAACTACTCCTGTCCAACAGCACGAAAAAAAAAAATTCATATAAATTTTCTGGAATTGTGTTGGACCTGGCAATTACTGACTGTTATACAACAAAGATTAACTAACTGTGTATGAGCTGATCATCAAATAAATTTTCATTATTAAATTTCATTTGAAACTGTTTGCATTATTTTTGGCCTTCACATTTAGTGACTGTTACAAACTGAAATAATTTTTCTGTATATAATCGTAAAGTGGTCATCTGATAACATATATTCATGATTAAATTTCACTTGATTACTTGAATAAAAACTGATAAAGATACTGGAGCTGCGGCATTGTTGAGACAATCTTAAGGCTACAAATAATGCTCTTTCTAATCCAATAAGTTTCGGGCATGCAGCCGCGCGAATTCAATTTCCTCCAATATTTCGGCCGACTAACGTCCGGTCATCTTCAGGGTGAGCCTTGCAGTTCACCCTGAAGATGGCCGGACGTTACTCGGCCGAAATATTGGAGGAAATTGAATTCGCGCGGCTTCATGCCCGAAACTTATTGGATTATACAATACGCCGCGAAAAGTTGAAAAAGCACAATACTCTTTCTGAAAAACAATGAAAGCTGCCAGCTTGGCGTTTCTCAGGCATAAATTTACGTGAGCACGCAGAAATAACAACACAGAAACACAGATCGAAAAGGTTCATTTTACGTTTTTAATTAACATTCAATAACTGACATGGACGTTAACAAAAAGTTGTACACTGTACCATATTCTGTTATTAAAACACTGATTTTCAGTATTGAAACAACAGGAATAAAACATGTCACATGCCTTTTTTAATACACAACGATCCTTACATAAGAAAACTAAGTTCCACTATTACAGGATATAAGAATGATCAGGAGCAAAGAACATTATTTGTGAAAATATCCTAAAAGTGACTGTATGAGGAAAACCTATAGGCGCGCAAATTAATTTTTAAGAAATTATCCAAAAAAAAATTAATCTTATAACCATTGTTTCGCGATCGTCATCAATCAGTATCCGCAAATGGTGTTAAAAAGTTTCATCAGCATATCTGTTCCTAGTCCTATCTCGTTTGGCAATGAAACACACTAATCACTGTCATTACTCGACCACAACTGCTGCGAATAGCTGGGCTGCGCCAGCGATGAGCGACAAAACAAAAGGGTCTCTCAGACAGACATTTCAGCAATAACCTAACCAGCATTTATGTTGTGCACCGAACACAAACGATCATCCTTCCTCTCAGAATCATGAAATAATCTGGAGCAGTGATAAGTAGAGATAAGAAAAAATTTGTTTTACTCTAAGTCCAATTTCGGTGTTATTGACTTAGGTGTTCTTATTTTCCAATTCCAGGTTTATATTTTGCCAATATTGGTTCCATTCCTTTCAATTTTGTTTTGCTGATTTCTGTGATATTGTGGCTCATTTGGATGTTTTTTTGGTGTTGTTTTTCCCAATCTCAGTATTTATTTCCAGTTTTAGTTCTATGCCAATTTCTGTTACATAACAATTCTCATGTACCTTTTTGCCAGTTTCGGTACTATTTGTTTGTTACATTTGATTCTCTTCAAAAACCAAGTTAGATATGTTTTGCTAAATTTGTTGTTGTTGTGTATAAATCTCCTACATTTTCCCTTTTGGGTGCTATGATTCTTTACAATTTTGTAGCTAATTTTTGTCGAATTCGGTATTATTTTTCAATCTATATGGTTTTTGGCAGATTTCCTTGTCATTTTTCCAAAGTCAATACTAGTTCTGCTATATTTGACATTTTTGCTAGATTCGGTGTTATTCTTTTATATGTGTTGCCCCTTTTCCAGATCCGACCTTCCTATTTTGCCGGATTCGGTGTATCTTTAAAAAAATGTGTATTTTTTATCAAATTACCTGATTTGGCCAATTTTGTTACTTTTTTGCCATTTCGGTGTAGTGTTTCCTTTTTACAGAATCTCTGCTGTTTGTTGTTCTCAGATTTATAACATTATTTATACGAGAAAATTAAAGAAAATACACAATATTTCGAAAGAATTTCATAAAATTTTCCTATAATCGCAGATGTCTTGTTATTTTTCGCGTTATAGTTCTTGCGAAATTTTTCGGTCGCTAGTGATAAAATACGTAACCAAAAAGCTCTGGAACAGTTAAGTTGATACGTCTACACTTGAAATGTTTACGAAACTGAGGAATCAAACTGTTAAGGTTATCGTCCCAAGGCTTACAAACTACTGAAAGTAACTTACGCGAAGAGCAACACACACACACACACACACACACACACACACACACACACACAAACACGCACGCACGCACGCCCGAGAGAGGACTCGAACGTCCGTCGGGAGCGGCTACGCAATCTGCGACGTGGCGCCCCAGACCGCGCGGGACCTCTAGACTGCCTAGTTGCCAAGTGTATTCAGTAGTTTCAACGTGACATCGGAATACTCACAGGGTTCTCTTAGGGCTGAATTAAGAGATGCGCCAGAGGGGCACAAGTGCAAGATTTGTATACCGGACGCATTAAAATTAGTAGCTAAAAACAAGAGCGTCACCAGAGGGCAGCTGGCCCCCTTTAGATATTTAAAGATATTATTAAATTGTTTGATGAATTTAAATAAAAATATATTAATCAATTTTTTTTTAAATTTGTAAAATTAGTATTGTCAATCAAATTCTTCGGGGTTTTTGGCCGCATTGTCAAAATGTAAAATTCCGACGTTTCGGCCACTGTTGCAAGTGTCCTTTGTCAAGGTGTTTGACTGACTACTGAACGCGATCTTGCGTCATCTGAGGGCTTCTGATCCCTTTACTGGGTGTAGTTTTAACCCGCTAGAGGTTCAGCCTACAAGTCTTATTGTTGTGGTTCTAGGTATTTTGCTGTTTTGTTGGCATCTCTGGTGCAAATCATAGCTATTTATAGATTTGGTGGACACCTGTAGATCAGGATTTCGTTGCCGGAGGACACCACTTCCGCCTGGTGAAAGTGTTCTTTTGATGTGTCTTCTTGGGCAGCGTCTTTTCCTGTGCAGTCCGGAGTGCCACTTGCGGCTTCTTCCTGGTGTTCATATTTTTGCCCCATCTGTGGTGCATCACGAGTCGGACTGAGGCGTCCACTTCTTGGCCTACGACAACACACAGGAAGTCCCGAACCAGCAAATCCCACTGTTCTTGGGTGAAGATGGGATACTCAAAAAGCACACCAATGTCGACAGAGGCTGAGTGATATTGTATGGGGTAGTTACTTCAAGGATCGGGTAAGGTAGGGTACGTCTCGCGGTAGGAAGGAAAATGGCGTGTCCCATTGGGGGGTAGCCATCCAGGATAGACTTGGAGATCATGGCGAGACCCTGAGAAATACGTTTCCCTCTTGTCAGAGGCAGACAATCGTCGTCTGCATCGTGATAGACCTCTGGTGAGGCCTGGGGCGTTCCTTCCTCCTCCAGTGAGCAGTGGGAAGCGTCAGAGGACTCGTCATGTGATAGACACACGTCCATGGCAGCTTGTGCCGTTGCAGGACTATCATCTTCGCCTGGTGGCATGTCGACGTCGTGTGGCACGTCTGTGTGTGCCGTCTCGAATACTTGGACTTCCGTTTGGGTCGCGACGTAACTCCCGCCCGCGCCCCTAAGGAGGAGGGAACAGGGAGTGGCGTCTCTTTGGCAACTCGTGGTTCAGCCCGCAGTTGTTGCAGCTGGCGGTGGACTGCAGCCAGTTCTTGTTTCCAAGCCGTCCTTTCAGCCGCAAATGCAGCCGCAGGATGAAAGGCAGCAACGGCGTCGTCGGGCGCCTTTGTGGCCGTGCCACAGTGTCCCAGACCACGCCCCTCCCCAGCTCGGGTATGGAGCGGAGGAACTGCCGCAGTCTTGGAGTGGGCGGCGTCCTTCGTTACTGCGTTACGCCGATTACTCTTCTTCTTTGGAAGACTCAAACCGGTAATTTAAGGGAATTTGTAGTAGCTCGCAGCATGAGGGCCACCACAATTTGCACAGGTTGGGGCGACGTCGCGCGGCTTTTTACACTCGCGCGTATCGTGAGCTTGTGCGCACTTCACACACGCCGCTTGACCTTTGCAGTATTTGGAGATATGTCCTACGCGCTGACTCTTGTTGCATTGCTCAGCTAGGTTTCGGCGTTGTCTTCTTCCCATCGAGACGAGCGCCTCAGCTGCAAGGAGCTCCATGGCAGCGAGGAGGCGAGACGTCCCATTTCCCCTCTTACCGCGTCTAGACATTGTTGGAAGCAGACTGGGCGTGCGCGGCCAATAGCCAAAAGGAATGGACCGAGCGAGCGAACGAGCCGATCCAAGGGATTACTGATACTTATATAGTAGTGGGAGAAGCTGTTCAAAAATTGTTCAAATGTTTGTATAGTCTATGGGACTTAACTACGGGGTCATCAGTCCCTAAACTTACAAACTACTTATGAACTACTTACGAACTAGGACGGCACAAATATCCATGCCCGAGGGAGGATTCTAACCCCCGACCGTAGTAGCCTTGCAGACCGGCAGACCGTGACTGGAGCCCCTCAGTCTCCTCGTCCACCGCGGCCGGAGAAGCTGTCATCGATATTGGTGACAGGGGAGGGAAATGTTAGCCTTTCTTTTTTGGTGTTTATATTATGGCCTGTCAGTCCCACTTCGTGGGGATCCCACAATGCTCAACAATATTCGAAAATAGGACGCACTAGTGTGGTACAAAACCCAAACGCAAATACCATATCGGCATACTCAAAAAATGTTCAAATGTTTGTAAAGCTTAAAGGACTAAACTGCTGGATCATCAGTCCCTAAACTTACAAACTACTTATGAATTACCTTATACAAAAGACGACACAAACATCCATACCCGAGAGGGAATCCGAACCCCCGACGGCAGACGGCTGGTTTAGACCAGAAGAAGGGCACTCAAGCGCCCGAAACCGGTCGTTGAAGTTCATAATAAATAACGACAAGCAACTGGTTGCTGCAATTCATTTATTTATAATCTTAACAGTTGCTGTAATGGATAAAACACTTCAACTATCGTCCAGCCAGACGCTGAAATCCATTAGCCTATACAGGACAAATAAGCTAAAACTCCTAAAAATTTCGCATCACATCTATTTCAACAAAAATTGCATCAGCAACAAGGTAATACCTACATATGTTTCTGCCTATATTAAAATGCCAAAAAGTGATCATATCAACAAGTGGACATGGACAATGGCGAAATTCATCATGAACAACAGGATAAAATCTCTGTTCACAGAGAAAGACAAACTTAACCTCAGTACTTACAATTTATACAACGAAATCACTAGTACTTTACATAACCTCCAACTAGACAGTGTTTTTCTTATATTGAAGAATGGCTACAGAAAGAAAAAATTCCTATTCAACAGAGACATGGAAAAAAGTTAAAGTTACTTATATCAAAACAAACCAACTCCAGCTGTGTTAATGTGGTTACCCCAAGCTTTGAATTTTATAATAGAACTATCAATAAAACTGACATTGTTTTTAATGACAATGAATCAGATTTGCTAGAAAAAGGGTTAAAATATAATATCAAACCTGCAGTCGATCAAAACAACATTGTAGAACTGATTTTTAGTGTCAAACTGGGGCTTGACGCACTTAAAATCGATAGAAAAGAACAGACAAAAGTAGCATGTAAAATGAATGACATTATAGATAGAAATGTAAACTCTAGAAGTAAGAATTTCTCCTCTGACCAAAAGACTCTTAATGAAATTAATAAGAAACTTAGAAATAGTGATGCAATTGTTGTTAAAGCTGATAAAGGAAATACAGCTGTTATCATGTACAAGGGAGATTACATAGCAAAAACTGAAGAATTTTTTGTAACTAATAATATTACACCTGTAAGCAGTAACCTGATAGATACTTATAACAAAGAAATTAAAGATGCAATCAATGCTAGTGATCACATCATCCAGCCTAAAGATAAACAAAAGCTCATCCTTATGAATCCTAGAACCCCCTCACTTAGGGCACAAGTTAAGATACATAAAGAAAATTGGCCTATTAGGCCAATAGTGAACTCAATTGACACAGCATCCTACCATCTTTGTAAAAAACTAAAAATATTCCTAGATCAGTTTTACAAATATGAAAATACTTACACCATCAAAAACCGCAAAGAATTTATTGATGCTCTTGTTGACATGAAATGGCCCAATAACTGTATTTTGGTATCATTTGATATTGTAAATTTGTACACGAATGTACCTGTTGTAGAAACTATTCATATCATCGAAGATAACTTCAAAGATCAAAATGTCCTCAATAATGAAGAAATAGATGAATTTGTTAGACTATTACACACTGCACTTAAGTATAATATTTTCACATTTAACAATAAGCTGTACCAACAGGTAGAGGGATTAGCCATGGGCAACTGCCTAGCAGGTAGCATGGCTGACATTTTTATTAACACTTTAGAAAATGAATTTTTCAGAAAGTTTCCCGACATCCATAAGAATATTATGTTCTACAAACGATACGTGGATGACATCTTCCTCATATATCAAGGGACACCAGCAGACATTCCTTACATTCAGGGCCTCTTAAGCAGTTTACATAATAACATCAGTTTCACCTATGAATTACAAGATGACAATGGTAACATTAATTACCTAGATTTGTCTATCAAAATCGTAGACAATGAAGTGTCCTTTGATATATTTAGGAAACCTACTACCACCGATAGTATTGTTCACTGTTCCTCTTGTCACCCAGTTAGCCAGAAACATAGTTACTTCACATCTATGATTAACAGAATTGTTCAAACTCCACTGTCTGATCAAGCAGTTCAGAGAGAATTGCAAATCTTAGAGTATGTGGCAAATACCAATGGCTATGACCCTTGTTTAATAAAGAGACTATTTAAACAGAGAACTGACAAGTCAAAACCTGTGACTTCACTATGCAATGTAGAGAAATCCAGTTATATTAAGATGCCTTTCTTTGGCAACATCTCTTACCAACTTGCAAATTTGCTTAAGAAATATGGCATCACAGCAGCTTTCTGTACTAAGAGTAAAATTAGCCAACTACTCCTACACAATGAGCAACAAACAGGTAGCAGTAATGCACTACTTAAATCTGGGGTCTACCAAATAAATTGTGAAAACTATCCAGCAAGTTATATTGGCCAGACTGGCAGAGCATTTAAAACTAGATTTAGGGAACACCTCCCTAACAAAAAAGGAGAAAATCCCTATAGGTCCACTTTTGCCCAACACCTAATAGATGAAAAACATACAGCTCCAAGTATTGATAAGTTAGACATCTTACACTTTGTAAATAAAGGAGCTAAAATGAACTTTCTTGAAGAGTTAGAAATATATAAGCATTCTAAATCACAAGACTGTAATCTATTAAATGAACAAACTGTGTTAAGAAACAAGGTTTTCCTTGATTGTTTAGCCACACTCTTGGATGATCATTGAAAATGTACTATGTGTTCATACAGTATAATAGTTGCTTCTTAATTGTAATTGTCTCTGTAAAACACTAAGCGCAGATATTATTGTTTGAACTTATTCACCTTTGCCGAACCCTTCAATTGCTCTACTTTATATAAAAGTCACAAATTAAACTCCATTCCTTCACTATGTTTTCTCCAGTGTGCTGATTACTCACACTGGCTTCACCTACCTGTTGTAGTTGCCTCCAACAACCACTTCCCCTCCCTACTGTTTTTAGTTTTAACCCATCCTAGTACCTTTCATGGTATACCTGCTCCATAGGCTTTCAAGATTGACCCTATTTCCACAATCACACTATCCTATTCATCAATTACACACACACACACACACACACACACACACACACACACACACACACACACACACACAAACACAACACTCTCCACCTGCTACCTGCTATTTACTTATAAACTTAATATATTCCCCCGCCCCCCACATACTACATTAAGTAACTCTCATAATACCCTTCTTCCTCTGCAGTACAACTACATTAAAATTATCCTCTTAGGTATATTCCTAGCAATTTCACTGTTTAACTTTCTTCAGTTGCCTGACTAGATGTTCCAATCGTAACACTAGGTTAATATTACTGTAACCATTCACATTTCTTTGCACATTAGTTCACGCATCTTAAAACCTATAACCCACATCCTTAACTTATTCGTTGTATGATAATCACTTCATCAATCTAACCCCATTAAATTTTGTAGCCATAGATACAATGACAAATTCTTTATATTGACAGATGCCCTGACAGTGACGTTCTAAGCATCCTACTACTGCACAGCTGGTAGTTCTGAAATATTCCGCCTATGGCGCCACTTATCATTGTACTTCTAGACTACTGAATTTTAATCTGCTAAGCGACTGATTTATCAGTCACATGCTCCTCTCTTTATGCTTTTCTTCAACTACTTTGAGTATTACTGTTTTCCCATAGCCTTCTTCCCCCTTTTTCTATCGTTACTCCTTTACTATAAGCCTCATCCATAGATACTTTGTTACCAGTTGACTGTTGTTCATTCCATAATCTTTGCACTTAGCGTTGATTCCACTAGTAGCATGTTTATCTATTAAGCAACAGTACAAAAATGTAAGTGTTAATGTCATCCCATTATATGAACTTCTCTTTATTACATTCTATTTGGTTCCAAAATGCTGCATAATTCTGTAATCGACTTTTATTCGTTCTATAGCCTAATTGTATACAAATGTACCTGTTTGTCCGTATAGAGACCAGAAGAAGGGCACTCAAGCGCCCGAAACCGGTCGTTGAAGTTCATAATAAATAACGACAAGCAACTGGTTGCTGCAATTCATTTATTTATAATCTTAACAGTTGCTGTAATGGATAAAACACTTCAAATATATTATACTAGAAGTGACATGTGATTACATTTTCACGCAATTTGGGTGCATAGATCCTGAAAAAATAGTACCCAGAACAACCACCTCTGGCCGTAATAACGGCCTTGATACGCCTGGGCATTGAGTCAAACAGAGCTTTACAGGTTCAGATGCCCCTGAAGCTTCAACACAACACTACAGTTCATCAAGAGTAGTGACTGACGTATTGTGACGAGCCAGTTGCTCGGCCACCATTGACCAGACACTTTTAGTTGGTGAGAGATCTGGAGAATGTGTTGGTCAGGGTAGCAGTCGAACATTTTCCGAGTCAAGAAAGGCCCGTACATGACCTGCAATATGTGGCCGTGCATTGTCCTGCTGAAATGCAGAATTTCACAGGGAACAAATGAAGGGTAGAGCCACAGGTCGTAGCACATCTGAAATGTAACAGCCAGTAAGTGACGTCGATGCCAACAAGAGGTGGCCGAGACGTGTAACCATACCATCACGCCGGGTGATACGCCATTACGGCGATGACGAATACAGGCTTCCAATGTGCGTTCACCGCGATGTCCCCAAACACGAATGCGATCATCATGATGCTGTAAACAGAACCTGAATTCATCCGAAAAAAATGACGTTTTGCCATTTGTGCACCCAGATTCGTAACGACCACAGTTCAAAGTTCCGTCGTTGCGTACACCATCGCAGGCGCTCCTGTCTGTAACGCAGCGTCAAGGGTAACCGCAGCCATGGTCTCCGAGCTGCTGCAAACTTCGTCGAACTGTTCGTGCAGATGGTTGTCGTCTTGCAAACGTCCCCAACTGTTGACTGCTAGTGATACGACGCCGTTGGGATTCAGCACAGCGTTCCGTATTGCTCTCCTGAACCCACCGATTCCATATTCTGCTAACAGTCATTGGATCGCGAGCAGCAATATCGCGATACAATAAACCGCAATCGCGATACGCTACAATCCGACCTTTATCAAAGTCGGAAACGTGAGGGTACACATTTCACCTCCTTACACGAGGCATCACAACAACGTTTAACCAGGCAACTGCTGTTTGTGTATGAGACAAATGCAAATTACAAATGTTTGTACAACTTATGGGACTTAACTACGGCGTCATCAGTCCCTAAGCTTACAAACTACTTATGAACTAGCTAAGACTAAAGACGGCACAAATATCCATGCCCGAGGGGGGATTCGAACCCCGACCGTAGTGGCCGTGCTGACCGTGACTGGAGCGCCTCAGTCCCCGCGGCCATTGTGTATGAGAAATCGGTTGGAAACTTTCCTGATGTCAGCACGTCGCAGGTGTCGCCACCGGCGCCAACCTTGTGTTAATGCTCTGGAAAGCTAATCATATGCTTATCACGGCATCTTCTTCCTGTCAGGTAAATTTCGCGTCTGTAGCACGTTATCTTTGTGGTGTAGCAATGTTAATGGCCAGGAGTGTATTTTTACATATTTCGTATATACCAGCACCTCCTAAAATGTCTAGTATTCTTGGTGAACGCCGTGTATTTGAGGAGCGGGTTGGCTGTCTGCTGGTCAGGCAGTGCGGCAGCAGCAGGTAGAGGCTTGGTGTGCCGCCACCGGCTGGCGGCTCGGCGCCATGAAAGTTTCAGAGGCGGTGTTCACGGCCCCCCAGGGCCACAGCAGGGGATTACGGGGGTCACCCAGGTCTGCGGCCGTGCCTCTCCTCATCCCACTCCTACTCCCCACCCACCTCTTTTCCTGACACTGAATTACTTAAGACAGCAGACTTTTCCCGGGTGGGAAGACTGAAATTTCGTTGCGCTCGCCATTGCTTTACAGGTTTAATGAATCGTATTAGCCGAGTTATGGCGCAGTTCCCGATGATTCAGTACTACAAAAACGCGATCGAAAAAATTTTCATCTGAATGTGGTCTCGTTTTCATCTTTTTCTTCGCCCTTGACCCGCATGCGCAGGGTCGGTGTTGTTAATCCAGATTTGGCTTGGTTAAATTAAAGTCGCGCGGGAGTAGCCTAGCGGTCTGGAGCACCTCGTTGCGGAACACGCGGCCTTCCGCGTTCGAGGTTCGAATATTCCCGCGGGCATGGAAGTTTGACTTGTCTTTAGTATAAGTTACTTCATAAGTAGTTTGTAAGTTTAGGGAATGATGACCCCGCTGATCGTACCAAAAGCTTAACAAACATTTGTTAAATGAAGGGGTAACCGCGTGCCTTTTTCTGCCACAATTGCAATCTCCATACACTACATATCCCTTTCAGACCACTCGCTACAATTCTGTACATAAATTTTACGGTGTCTAAGCTGGACCAGAATCATTTTTTGTCAGTAGAAACAACATACTCACTGCCACCTGTGGAAGATCACTAGAAAAATATCAACAAGTGAGTGTTGCATTGCGAAGCAGTTTTTGAACATCAGACAACACGGACTTTGTTAGTTACTAGTATTCTACTGTATATCTTAAAGTAGTAGTTGTTATTTTGTGTGGTAATAATTGGATGATCAGTTTATTTAGTATAATTTAACACTACAAAATTAATTATTTTAGCTCGTAAAAAGCCTTGTTTTTCAGTGTATGCAATTATGTAGTATCAAAATGGGTGCATACCAGTACAATAGCATAAATCAATATAAATATAACTTAAGAGGATTATAGCATAAAAATTAATTTTCTTCCTCCACAAAAAATCAGGTACGAAAGGGGTATAAGTTCTAAAATGTGCGAACTTTTTCTAATCGTTCGCCAATCATGTAACTGAGGTGGAATTTGCTTACCAGTCCGGTATCACCTAGTTATCAATGTCAGAAGAAAGTTATTTACTATTATTTACGATAGTTATACATAGAAAGAACACATCCATACATTTTAGATATAAAACTATAGAGAGATTACAAAAGTCAAACTCAAATGTTTGTAAATCTATGAGGCCGCGTTGGAGTGGCCGTGCGATCTAAGGCGCCTCGCTGCGAAGCGCTCAGTTTCTCCTCGTCGGAGGTTCGAGTATTCCCTCTTATGTGTGTGTGTGTGTGTGTGTGTGTGTGTGTTTGTGTTGTCCTTAGGTTAATTTAAGTAATTTGTATGGCTAGGGACTAATAACCAAAGAATTCCCATAGATTTAGAAACATTTTAACATTTTGAAATATATGGAACCAAACTATTGCCGCGCAGTTCCTAACAAGGCACATAGAACCACTCAGCTATTCCCGCGCGGCGTAGAGATTACAGATGCAAAAATAAAAATAACTTATTTAATACAAAGCTTAGAATATTTTTCCCACAAAATTTAAGATATATATTGCTATGTAAACATTACAGTACAAATGTAAAAGTATGAACTATACCGTCAAACTAATCTTGCTCGGAAACGCGGGACTTCAACTGCATTTGGCCTTGTTGCCATAAGGTCATCTGTGAGTGGGGCAGGGTGGTCACGTGTACATATGTACGGTTATTTGTCGTACTTCACAACTACAGGGGTTGGTCTCTACGGGGTAGTCGCCGTTTATTAAGGAAGTATCTGGATTTTGCAATGCCCGTTCGTAAACTGTTCAGTGCTCTCCAGCCTTCCCAGTTTTCATCGCATCCTGGTGCTATTTCCACTTTCGTCTCCATCCAGTGTAGTGTTGCGGTCGTCCTCCAAATGTCCAGTCTGGTTTTAGGCTGTTCATAATCTCCCGTCCATCTCAGAAAAACTTCAGTCTTGATTTTAAACGCTGGCGAACGGATTTAAGACAGTAGAGGATGTGGCCTTCCGATTCTGATGTGTTGAGTCCTGCTGCGTCTGTGCGGATTGTAGAAGGAGCGATGCCAACCAGCTAGGTGGTGGATGTGGGAAACCGCCTAAAAACCACAACCAGGCTGGTCGGCAAACCGACGACCGCATATCGTTAATCCGCCGGCCTGGCGAAACGCCCAGTCCTGGAAAGCGGCGCTTTAAATCGAGCGGCTAACCGGATGCACAGCAGACTGGCTAGTGCAGCGATGGAGACACATAGAGCAGTATCTGCTGAACAAACAACTCTCTGAAGATTTCACTGGCAGACACCCAGGATAAAACACATAAGAGAGATGCGCTACAAACACCTTACAACACAGTTGCAGTCACCTGCCCATTTGCGCAAGAGGATACGATATCGGAATTGAAACATAAAAAAAGCACCAGGTCTACACAATACATACAGAGGTAATGAAAGAACTTACATTTCTGTCCAATTTACTAAATTACGCCTTAAAGCTGGGTAAAGTACCACAGTTTGCAGTAAATATACAAAAAGAGCCGGAGTGGGATCCTCCAGATCTCAAATCCTACAGAACAATACGTCTAATCATCACACTAGGATAGGTCTAGGAAAAGCTACTGTGTGGGCGCTTACAATCACACAGAGCCCTCAGGGAATTAAACACACACCAATGGCTTTAGACAGGGAAAATCAATTGATGATGCAATCAACAAGGCATTAGAATTAGTACAAAATTCAAAACTAAAATACGCAATCGCATTCATGATAGAGATTCCAGGTGCATTTTACAAATTGAGATGACCTGCCTTCTTTGCGAGGATTAGAGAACTGAAGGTACCCTATACACTCCATAATACGAGGCGCGTCCAGAAAGCAAGTTCCTTTCAATTTATCTCCGCTGCAGCGCTGCGATTGAAGTTCCGCACATCCGCTGTAGCCGATGTGTATCAAGGAGAAGAACGTGCGCCATTTGGAGATCGCTGTCAGTTACGTACGCTTTGTTGTGCTTGTTTGAAATGTCGGCGTTGATTGAAAATCCCGTCGCCTGTGAAATCAGGTCGCTGATTCGGTTTCTGAATGTGAGGAAAGTGAAACCAAGTGAATTATCGGCAAATTTGCGATGTGTGATTCAATGGTGAGAAGATGGGTCCGACAGTTCAATGGCGGGCGTAGTGATGTGCACGATGAAGAACGAAGTGGGCGTCCACCTTTGGTTACAGAAGAACTGGTTCACGCGACCATTCACCGTACAGTCCTGACCTCGCTACTAGCGACTTTCATCTGTTCTTACAACTCAAGTCTTTCCTTGGCGGTCATCACTTCACCAATGACGACGAGCTGAGAGAAACTGTTTCCAACTGGTTGAAGACACAGGCGGCAGATTTCTATGAAGAAGGTATACAAAAAACCTGGTGCCACGCTATGACAAATTCCTGCAAAATTTCGGCAGTTATGTGGAAAAGTAGCTTAAGAGTTGTAGAATTTTGTGCAATAAAAATTTCTTCTGTATCGTGTACACTTTAATTTTATTACCAAATGGAACTTACTTTGCGGACGCGCCTCGTAGCTTCATCGACTATTGTAGAGACGGAGTGACGAGACGACGAGTGGGCAATCGCAAGTTGGTCAGACTCTAAAGTCCATCACCCCTTTTCGGAATGACTCAAATTGAGCCCTAATATATTCCTGAATCACGGAAAGTTTTGTTAGTTCACAGTCTACAACAAAGTCATTCCACTGTAGGTGAAGTTGAACTTATCTTATATGCTGGCTGAAGTCCATTGCGTTGTGAGCTGTCTTCGGCATTCACTAAAGCATTTGATTTTACAGGATCTTTTCGTAAATTAAAACCATCTCAGTTGATATGGAAACGATTTTATTTCCACTTAAACATTGCACAATCAAGAAATGCAGCAGCAAGTCAACAGAGCTGCTTACAGATTTCTGGCCACTAGAAGACTCAATAAAACATGGTTTCTCTCCAACATCTTTCTGCGTAACTACGTAATAAGATTGATGACAAAGTTTTGTAATTCAGAATTAAACAATATTCTTTTACATAAAATATGCCAAAATACAGAAATTGAAACATTACATTTAAGCTTTGACTATTTATGTCAATGTATGTAGTTGTTTCATGAAATTTGTATTTAATGTGGTACACAAATTTAAAGTCACCCTTTTGACTAGTGTTTAGTGTGCACAAATTATTTACATTATGTGTGTTTTCGAAGTGCACACATATTTGTTTTGCCAATATTGTGTAGACGTACTGTTATTGTGACATGGAATTTTAATGAGTTTCAGTTTGCGGTCAAATTATTTATTAATACGGATTTGTATATGGTTGTCTTAGTTTTGTTAATTTCGAAGATAGTTCCTCAGTATCAAACGGATTATTAATTTTAGTGCATGAAAAATTATCAGTATTTAATTTAGGATCTAGTGATATATAAAACATGGCCTGCCCTAATTTATTTAAACAAAAGGTATATATGAAATCATGTTGTGCAATAGTTATAACATGTAGCATTATTGTTTTTATACAAATTAGTATCTATATAGGTTCAGCAATTTCCGAAACTAAGTGTAATGCATTTTTAATGTTTGCAGCTATTATTTACGAAAGTATTAAAAACTGAAAATTACGTAAAGGTCAGCCAAAGTTATATTTAAATCAACGTACTATTTTTAAAGGTATTTTACTAATAGTGTTAATAGAATTTCAAACAGAAGGCGAAAATGTGATATTTTACATGTCCGGTAATGTTTTTACTTTAGGTGTCAGATATTTCGTGTTTCTATGTTGGCAACTGATTTTTAGGAGTTTGCAACATAGCAGAAACGCTACACACACCCCTACATAGTGTACCTGAAATGTAATGTAGGGTTCACTGTGTACTATCGTTTCAGTATGTTGTGATTTAAGTGTTCATAGTGATTCTGTATTAGTTTAAGCTAAAATAAAAAATTGTATGTTGATTGTAGTCTTGCGAATGCCGGTGGTTGTTGATGTTGCATGATGCGCCGACAGTGGTGTATCTGGAAACTGCTGTTGGTGATGTAGTGGCTCGCAGCTTCAGCTGACTGTAGATACAGGCATTCAAGACGGTTCCTACAACATGCTTGTATCTTTCTCAGAACCACATACTATTTTTCCCTAACTACATACATAAATAAGCATACTGTTATCAGGCTATTGGAAAGAGTAATCAATTTTCTCAATACGGTATTTTAAACAAATTCAAATTATGGGTTCAATTTAACCCTTAAATGTTACTGAAAATTAACGAGAAATCTCTCTCATTTACTTTAGTTTGAATAATGAAATAGCAAGCTTTTACATTTTTTTTTTCCAAAGAGCGTTGATATTCATATTGTAAACAGTTATGTTTGGTATTAATTCATATAAGAAAGTATTTTACTCAGAATAATTTTCTTCTATGTGTACATGTATGTAAATGCCATTATGTGAGAACTAACCTCCTATTTCCTCTAGAAAGGGTGTTGTACATTGTAATAACTTCACAATTTATAGTCAATTTACTAAGTGGAATGAATGACATAATTAAATAGTAAAACAATGGATAGAAACAAGCTCTCAGTGAGCACATCAAACAATTATTCAAAATTATGGTATAGTTAAAATGGTTATATAGACAGAAAATGTAATCGTGGTTTTGAAACTGTGGGTTTTGAATATTTCTCATACAGTTTGAGAGATTGGAATGAGTTGCTGTAAAGAGTATAAACAAATTAGATCGTAGTATTACATAATATTTTACTTATTAAAAAAACATGCATTAATAAAGATTCAAAAAATTAACCAACCCCCCTGCGAGTAGTTAGCAGTGGCAATGGTTAATCTCATAGCTCAAAACAAGCATGGAAATTAAAGTAATAAGTGTCAGTCCTCAACTGATCCACTAAAAAGTCAAATTTTTCCCCAAATCAAGGAGAAATTTAAAGAAAAATGAAAAAAAAAATTTTAAACTGCCAAACAACACCCACTCTCAAGGCAGTAATCAAGAGAGGGCGGAAAAATACACTGCCATTAAATTACGTCTACGGCCAGGACAAGTAACTGACTCGAAACGGCTACATAAGCAGAAAAAGACTCTGGTTGCGTTTACTTATATTTTGTTTAACAATTTAGTGTTCGTAAGATATTATGGCGTTTACTTATATTTTGTTTAACAATTTAGTGTTCGTAAGATATTATGATACACCATTTAGTTTTCATGGACTATTTTCTAAACGGAATGTATGTATTAATGGTAACTACCTTACCAAGAGTTACAAGATGCAACTGGCAACTTGACTATTTCCGCAGAATTAAAAACAGTACATAGTTTTTTTTTCGTTTTTGAACAAACTGCCCCAATCAAACAACACAGTCCAGAGTACCCTATGTTTGTTGAATGGTGAACAGTTACTACCCCCCAATAACTCAAATTCAAAATTCAATGTTATCCAGTAGTGTTTGAAAATGAGTGACAATCATACAGTAGAAGTGGATGAAAATGAGTTACTATCTTAAGTGTTTTGAAAGTCTGTACATGTCTACGTTAACAGTGTAAAATCTCATAATTATATACTACACAAAAGTCAAAATTGACATATGGTCTGCCTGATCATTTTTCAGATACAGTACCATATTAAAACTAAACATCCTGTAGTCAACTACAAATTGATACTCAAAGCTTGCATGCATGAGCAAGTCAACAAGTGTGTCATGAACTAAACACAGGTGTTTCACATGAAAAGTACAAAATTATACAAGTTTGGTGATAATAAAGAGTAATAGGTAGTCTGTAATGGTTCATTAACCTTCATATTTCTGTACAAAAGTATGACCTTATATCATGAGTATGTGCAAGTACACTTGATAAACATACCAAGTATGTAACTTGTAAAACATCAATAGTTTCATCATGTAAACTTTAAGAATAAAAATGAAAATTAAACCTTGCATCAGCCAAAACTGTGTCATATGTACAATATACTATAATATGGTCATCTTAAACCAGTATTAAATATTTTCCTATTAAGCTGTAAGCTCAAGGGTAGAAATTGAGTTTTACATTGGTTAACACTTGTGTGGTCTATGTGTCCTCCCATGCTCATAGTCACTTTTGTACTAATTGTTAGCAAGTTCCTCTTGACACATCAAAGTACAACACAAAAATTCAACCAACAACACAAAAATACTAATGAATGACTAACAAGAGTGAAAAAATTAAAGAATTTGAATTGTAATGCACTGTGGACGTGATTAATAGAAAGATCACAGTACATAACTGAGGTAAGCATTTTCTCGTATACAATGACATTTCAAGCCATAAACAAATACTAAACACTGCAACATACCTTTGACTATGCATATAAGGTTAATAAATTAATTATTGTGTGCCATGTTCATAAATGGTATCAAAATTATGAGCAATTATCTTCCCTATAGGTTTCAGAGTAAGAGCAAGATAAACTATTCACAAGACAATTAACTTTTCTGTAGGTAGGTTTTAAACGCATTAATCTATCTGAGACCGATCAACTTTATGGATCGTGGATAAACAAAACTATAAGAATACAGTTAAGCGTTTCAATTAACTTGAAGTAACTCAATTTATATCTGTAGATAAACTTACACTCTGATCTTAACAAATGGACTACACACACAGTGAAATAGTACTTGGTTTTCAGGTTCAGTTAATAGACTTTTTAAACTTCTTCAAAATTCATGTTCATGTTACTAGAATCACAACTTAAGTTGACATTGACAGAAGGTATACTTTCATATTTGCTTTCACTTAATTCTTTAACATTTCGGTAGATGACTTAACATTTATATCAACATTTATATCAGGGTTTGGAGTTAACATTTTCAGTACACTTAACACTATCATTTTGAGATTCCTCAGCAGTATCAAGCAATTTTAACATCTTAGACTTCAAGTAAAGCATCTGTTCAGAGAATACACAAATCTTAATCCTACATCAACATCATTTTTCATTTAAATATTCATTATTTTCATATTCATTTTCTTTATGACATATTAATTCTTTCTTTTCAATATATGAAGCATTTTTCACTTCCATTTCAGTAACTTAATAACTATTTGTTCAGTACTTTCACTGACAATTCTTAACCTAACTTAAATTTCTCATGAACAGCACTTACTATTTTTCTAACCTGTCATATCTTTTGATGACTACTCAAAGACTTCCACATTAGCTAGTGGTTCATAAACATCATAAGACTCCAAAATTCCTGTCAAACATATTAAATAAACCCCCATCATCTACCTGTATTTCACATTGTATTTAAATTCACATAATGTCTTAATTCATAAATCCTTCTCAATATTTGTTATTCTTTGCAACTGTATTAACTGTAAACATGAATTCACTATTCAGTTGGAACTGTATATCAGTATATTTACTTCTTAGCTCTTAAGTCCATTGGCCTATACACTGGCATAAGTAAAAAAATTCTTATTGAAAACACCCAACTAGTATCTCAGATTAGGTACAGTATTATTATTTGGTATAAAGTTCTTTTGAACTGATGGTTAACATCCACCTACACATTTTTTGTTCATATTTTCTCAAAAATTCCAACTGGTAATAAAGTTTAGGCTTCACATATTTTAAGTTTCAATAAGCATATAGCAAAAATGTACATATCAAAAGGTATGTCTCAGCTGTCTTCATTTATCAGTGGCACTTAAAAAGTTTTTCAAATAATCATAAATATTTACACAGAATGCAAACTTATAGACTACAATTTTTTCTGTACTGTGAAAATGATTAATAAAATTACACAGCATACGACTGGGGACCTGAACTGGTGTCAGCAGTTTCATAACTAAAGAGTAATTATGCCCCTAAGGTATTACATCAGTACATAGCCTGATGCATCTCATTTTGTCTATCATCAGGTAGAATAGCTAGTGTTACATTACAATTAGGTCCAAAATTAAATGCAAACAACTGGGTCTGGTTTGCCCAAGAACATACTTTACACTTTAGATTTTCCTTAAGCAACATAATTTCTGAAGTGTCATTCAACTCTGCTGAAAAACAATCATTGTCCTGTGGCATAAAATAAATAGGACGAAATTTCTTTTTAGGCCTACCAGGTAACTTCACTACTGGTAAACAAATTACACTAGTACATCTAGGAATACTCAAAGTTTCAGCATGTGACTTTTCTTGAATTTCGTCTACACACTGTGGTAATTCTGTGACTGTACAATTACTTTCGACTTCTTGCTCAGGGTTATCTATAACACAGTTACATTCAGTTTCTACTTTCAAATCAGAATAATTAAGTTTGCTATTACATTGTTCAAAATCGCGAATCTTTCCAGTTAACTCTGTTTTAGTATCCTGGCTCTGAGAATTTACATAACTTGAACTGTCACCTATTTTTTCAACACTGTCACTCGTCTGAGAAACTTCTGAAGTAGCAGCTACCATAACAGTTTTTTCTACACCATTGAGTTTTGCATAAAGTTTTGTGTCTAAAATACATTGTTTTAATTCGGTCCCTGCTTGAGCCATTCTGTGATCTAGGTTTGTTATTGTGTCATTTGTTTTACAAATTTCAAATTTAATTGAGTTTGTTAGTTCGGTTTTCATAGTTTCCATTTGTAATGAAAGTTCGGTTTTCATTTGTACTATAAATTCCAAGATTGATTTTCTTTCTATTTCACCGTTTGCTGCCATATTACTAATCTGTTGTCCAGTCTCTTGTAAATCACTAGAAAATGGGACCTGCTGCTTTCTTGCAATCAGTGTAGAACTCGCGATACCAGAACCTTCTACCCCACTGTCAAAGTCCGAAACTTGAGTACTATCATCTCCCTCCTTTCTTACTGTATCCATTTTAAAATAACTTTTCACTCCACATAAAACCCCTATCACACAAACAGTCACTACAAAAGTACTTAGCTGGTCACAAGGATGCGGCGATACAGGAATCTAGTAGTTCAAATTACTGCCATCTTCCTCCATTAAATTTTGACATCGTAGGTGTGGATAGTATTGTAGTCGAATTCTGCACTTTTATGATGGTTTTACCGAACATCCATCACATACATTATTTTCCTTGTATCCTGAAACACATTTTACATTAGTGAATACTCTTTAAAATCCTTTGGTCACGTCACCACTTCTAACATTTTACATTAGTGAATACTCTTTAAAATCCTGGACACAAGGCACCACTTCTAACGTCCATCACCCCTTTACGGAATGACTCAAACTGAGCCCTAACATTTTCCTGAATCACGGAAAGTTTTGTTAGTTCACAGTCTACAACAAAGTCATTCCACTGTAGGTGAAGTTGAACTTATCTTATATGCTGGCTGAAGTCCATTGCGTTGTGAGCTGTCTTTGGCATTCACTAAAGCATTTGATTTTACAGGATCTTTTCGTAAATTAAAACCATCTCAGTTGATATGGAAACGATTTTATTTCCACTTAAACATTGCACAATCAAGAAATGCAGCAGCAAGTCAACAGAGCTGCTTACAGATTTCTGGCCACTAGAAGACTCAATAAAACATGGTTTCTCTCCAACATCTTTCTGCGTAACCACGTAATAAGATTGACGACAAAGTTTCGTAATTCAGAATTAAACAATATTCTTTTACATAAAATATGCCAAAATACAGAAATTGAAACATTACATTTAAGCTTTGACTATTTATGTCAATGTATGTAGTTGTTTCATGAAATTTGTATTTAATGTGGTACACAAATTTAAAGTCACCCTTTTGACTAGTGTTTAGTGTGCACAAATTATTTACATTATGTGTGTTTTCGAAGTGCACACATATTTGTTTTGCCAATATTGTGTAGACGTACTGTTATTGTGACATGGAATTTTAATGAGTTTCAGTTTGCGGTCAAATTATTTATTAATACGGATTTGTATATGGTTGTCTTAGTTTTGTTAATTTCGAAGATAGTTCCTTAGTATCAAACGGATTATTAATTTTAGTGCATGAAAAATTATCAGTATTTAATTTAGGATCTAGTGATATATAAAACATGGCCTGCCCTAATTTATTTAAACAAAAGGTATATATGAAATCATGTTGTGCAATAGTTATAACATGTAGCATTATTGTTTTTTTTACAAATTAGTATCTATATAGGTTCAGCAATTTCCGAAACTAAGTGTAATGCATTTTTAGTGTTTGCAGCTATTATTTACGAAAGTATTAAAAACTGAAAATTACGTAAAAGGTCAGCCAAAGTTATATTTAAATCAACGTACTATTTTTTAAAGGTATTTTACTAATAGTGTTAATAGAATTTCAAACAGAAGGCGAAAATGTGATATTTTACATGTCCGGTAATGAAGTTTTACTTTAGGTGTCAGATATTTCGTGTTTCTATGTTGGCAACTGATTTTTAGGAGTTTGCAACATAGCAGAAACGTTACAAGACGCATCACCACTGATGCCCCATAAGGATCCATCTTTGGGCCCATATTCTGGGACATTAGTACGAACCTCTTCTAAACCTAATAGACGAGACAATAGGATAGATGGAGTCGTCGCTTATGCATACAACTTGCTGGTTGCTGTTTTATTCAACAGCGGATCACAGCTAGAGGAGAAAGCAAGTGGCATACTCAATCACGCAATGGTTCACCACAAACAAACTCCAGATAGCAAAAACTAAAACTACTTACTCTTATAAACTGAGCTCGAGAAAGAGATCCATCAGCCAAAATCGGAGTTACAAACATTGAAAGATACGGGTTACAGCCAAGGAACAAAACATTCTACACAAACTGGTAAGGCTAAACAATGAACATTGCAGATTTCACTTGTCAGTTACACGAACTTACCATCGTGCACTATGCTATGCAGCAAGCATCTGCATCTGCAACGTTAAGGCGGGGGCCTTCCAGACCACCTCAGTGGACGCACTATGTGTGGTGCTGGGGATCTTCCTGATCGATATAACGATCAAACATCGTGCTGCCACATACTGGTTAAAGATGAGACTACATCTGGTGAATTTAGTATCAGGGATGACTATGGAAAATAAAACAACAGCTGAGATGCTGGTAGCAGGAATGGGGCACAAGTGGTAAGGGTCGTAGGGTCCATTCATTCGTCCCCGACATAGATGGAAGTATAAGAATGAAACATGTCGATCCTAACAGCGGTGTGGTCAACTTCTTGGCGGGACACGCCCCTTATCCCACACACTTACACCGCGTCAGTCTCGGAGAGACAACAAACTGCACATATGGGGAGAGGGGGTATCCCGAATACGTGGTCCTGTTCTGTGGGACTAACAAGCAACTCAGATACCTTACGAGCACTACACGCTCACAAAGAACAGCAAATATATCCGGCCATAACAGAAGAGAACCAATGAACAGCACTCAATACACAGACAGATAAGATCTCGCATGCAACATATGACGAATACAAAAGTCCATACAGAAGACAACACCGTATCTAGCGCACGAACATAGTGCATAGAGTGTACCAGCAAAAGAACCAAAATTGAAAACACAAAAGGGACACCGACACGGACACGGACGCAGACAGTGATGGTCATTTAATAGACAATTATTAGTGTAAAGATAGTAGTAAAAACAAACATCTAAGTGTCGCTTTTTGTCATCGGCACAACGGCACTATTAAACCTGTTAATAGATAATAATAAAACAGAAGTCATAATCTGAATTAGCACTTACTATAACACGTACGTAATACTAACGATAGTTGAAGGTTGACGACTTGATGATCATGCCAAGTTCTCTACCCTCAAGAATCACAAGTTGACGGGCTCCTTGTTCTACTAATTTCCTTTTCCAATGAAATGTTCAAATGTTTGTAAACCTATTGGACCAGACTTCTATGGTCATCGGTCCCCAAACTTCCGACCTACTTAATTAACGTACACTAAGGACAACACACACGCACACCCATGCCTGAAGGAGGACTCGAACCTACGTCGGTTACGGCCGCACAGTCAGTAGCATGACGCCTTAGACCACGCGGCTATTCCGCGCGGCTCTTTACTATCATCTTTCTTTTATTAAATACAAATGTTTTTCTTTCACTTTCTGACCCACCTTAAACTATTAGGTGGGTTTGGGGGATCGCAAACTGGGACAGTAACTGAAAAAAAAATTAGTTGTTGGGATCTTTGACACCGATCTCTGTACTTGTATCTGTTCTTTACTTCCGCAGTGGCCGAGCGGTCTGCGGCGTGCCAGTCACGGTCTGCACGGCCGCTGCGGTCGGGGGTTCGAATCCCCCTCGGGCATGGATGTTTGTGCCGTCTTTAGTATAAGCTGGTTCATAAGTAGCTTGTAAGTTTAGGGACTGATGACCCCGTTGTTAAGTCCCATAAGCTCTACAAACATTTGAACATTTTTGTTCTTTACTTCTTTCTCTTAAATGAGAGTCCGAAGTAATATATGTCAAAGTTATTTGTCACATGTCAATATCTGTCCTCTCTTTTTAATGTCTATCTTCCATATAAATTAATCTATTTAAATTTTTCTAATTTTTGTTTATAGTTTCATTCAATCATTTGGTTAAGCTGTATATTGTTAAACTTAACGAGATATATGAAGAAATTATGTTAAGTATAAAAGAATTGACAATGAAAAATACGACCTGTCTTAGCATCCAGATGGGAGACAATGTGAATGATGTTGTTGTTGTGGTCTTCGGTCCGGAGAGTGGTTTGATGCAGCTCTCCTCTCTACTCTATCCTGAGCAAGCCTTTTCATCTCCTCAGAAGAACGGCAATCCACGTCCATTTAAATCTGCTTACTACATTCATCTCTTGGTCTTCCTCTGCGATTTTTCTCTCACACAGTTTCCTCCAGTGTTAAATTTACGATTCCTTGATGTCTAAGAATGTGTCCTGCCAATCGATCTCTTCTTTTAGTCAAGTTATGCCAAAAGATCCTTTTCCCCCAATTCTGTTCACTGCCTCTTCATTAGTTAGGCGATCTACGAACCTGATCTTCGGCATTCTTCTGTAGCACCACGTTTCAAAAGTCTCTTATTCTCTTCCTGTCTAAACTATTTATCGTCGAAGTTTCACTCCCTTACAAGGCAACACTCCATGTAAATTCCTTCCTTTCTTAATATTCGATGTCAGCAGATTTCTCTTTCTCTTTCTGCATTTTATATCCTCTGTACTGCGACCGTCATATGTTTTTTATCACACACCTTGTTTCTTTACCTCATCTAATTCCTTCAGCATCACGTGATCTTCTAAGACTGCATTCCAGTACCTGTGTCTTGCTCTTATCAATATTCATCTTATACGCTACATTCAACACATTGTCCATTCCATTCAGTTGCTCTTCTTTGTCCTTTTCTGTCTCTAAGTGAATTTGTGTCATCGGCAAAACGCAATGTTTTTATTTCTTCACTTTGAACTGTAATTCCTTCTCCAAATTTCTCTTTGCTTTCCTTCACTGCTTTCTCAATGTACAAATTGAATGACATTGGACAAAGGCTAGAACCCTGTCTTACTCCCTTCCCAACCACTGCGTCCCTTTCATGCACTTCAATTGTAATAACAGCCGTTTGGTTAATGTAGAAGTTGGAAATTGCGTTTCGTTCCCTATATTTTACGCTGCTGACTTCGGAATTTGAAAGAGTGTATTCCAGTCAACATTGTCAGAAGCTTTCTCCAAATCTACAAAAGCTAGACATGTAGGTTTGCCTTTCCTTGCTAGCAAATAAATAACTGGACGGGTAATGTGGTGTCGGTCGGTATCCTGTGCTCTAAGTACTCCCTCCGCCATATTGTCAGAGGTAGAGACTTGCACTGTACGCCACGTGGCGCGGTAGGTTTGGAGAGTATTTCCGGAGCAGGCGGTGTCCTGCAGCAAAGCGAGCTGATCAACGCGCCGCTCGTTGCCGCTCTTTCTGCCCCACGGACGCGGCGACCCGGACACGCGTTTGATGCAGGGCGTTGACCCACGGATCACGGCGTCACAGGTGTTGACTTTGAACGGCTCACGCCTGATTGGCCAGGTCGCCGTCCTATGGAACCAGTAATGTCAGTGATTTGCTCAAAACAAAGGAGTTTACAGCGTCGCAGGCAAGACATGTAGGCCCACCTAAGAGTCGCTTTCTTTTTATTTCTGTTCAATACATTTCTGAATATGTCGGCCGTTGATTTGATGTAGTCTATCGGTAAACTGAAGAGCTAGCAAGTGACAGCAGTGTCGCAAGGATCTGTAGTTGACAAAAATCAGTATTATTTGTAGTTCGCGAGAGTGTCTTGAAAGGAATGTATAAGATGAACATTAACAAGGCAAACCAAGAGTAATGTAATGCAGCCTAAGAGAATCAGACAGTGATGAAGGAATTGGATTAGGTAACAAGACACATCAGCAGGAGTAAAATATAGGGAACGGAAGGTTATTTACAACGTGTACAAAAACCAGACAACGGTTATCAGACTTAAAGGGCATGAAAGGGATGCAGAGGTTGGGAAGGGAAGAAGACAGGGTTGTAGCCTTTCTCCAATTTGTACATCGAGCAAGCTATAAAGGAAAGCAAGTAGATATTTAGAGAAGGAATTAAAGTTCAGAGTGAAGAAATAAAAACATTGCGTTTTCCCGAAGACATTTTCATTATCTCAGAGAAAGCAAAGGACCTGAAGGAGCAGTTTTAACAAAATGGACACTGTTGAAAGGTGCGGATAAAATGAACATTAACAAGAGCAAAACAAGGATAATGGAGTGCAGCCTCAGAAAACCGGGCGATGCTGAAGGAACTACATTAGGTAACGAAACAATAACGGTGGTAAATGAGTTTTGTTATTTAGGCAGTAAAATAACAAATGTTGGTCGCAGTATAGAGGATATAAAATGCAGAATGGCAACGGGAAGAAAAGCGTTTTTGAAACAGAGAAATTTTTTCACATCGAATATTAATTTAAGTGTAAGGAAGTCTTTTGTGAAGGCATTTGTGTGGAGTGTTGCCTTGTATGGGAGTGAAACATGGACTATAAACAGTGCGGACAGGTAGAGGATAAACGCTTTTGAAGTGTGATGTTACAGAAGAATGCTGAAGGTGGTGGATCACGTAACTAATGAAGAGGTACTGAGCAGAATTGGAGATAAAAGGAGTTTCTGGCATACCTTGATAAAAGAAGCGATCGACTGACAGGTCACATTCTTAGACATGAAGGAATCGTAAATTTTGCAATGGAGGGAAGTTTATGGGGTTAAAATCGCAGAGGGAGACCAAGAGATCAATACAGTATGCAGATTCAGATGGATGTAGGAGATGGCGAGCAATCGCGCGCTCCGTAATAAAGTGCCTTGGAACGTTTTGCTACTCCGCCGCGGCGGTAGAATACAGTATAAGCTCCAAATGCTAAGGGACGAATGTAGCTTACAGTCACATTCGTAGTGGGTGTGGCATTTGGAAGCTTCGGTCGGTCCTAGAGTAGTGTTCGGGTAACGTAATATGATAAGGCGACCGCTACAGAAAAGCGTGAAATCTGGGTTTGAGTCCCGGTCCGGCACAAATATTCATATGTCACCATTTGGTTGAACATCCATACCTAATACTGTGGAGCTGTGAGAAATTCTTTATTCCGAATACATTTCGATATGTTACCACATTCGTTTCTTGAACCAATTGCATCATTGCATCATTGGCATCAACATCAGAACAATTTTCCTGAAATGAAACGTTCAAAATTTACTGTAAACGCTCTCATAGGATAACGAAGTTACGGTGCACGCCAAATAAAATATTGTGGTTAACACGTCTGTAAATTGCCACTGCTGCTGCACCTAGTGAAGGGGTGCATCGTGGTTTCCATTCACATCGAATTTCACAATACTTTAACACGACAAACCATACTAAAAATATAGATCAACAAGACCAAGCGCTTTTTTTCTGTATGCGTAATGTGTGTGTGTGTGTGTGTGTGTGTGTGTGTGTGTGTGTGTGTGTGTGTGTCTGTGTCTGTCTGTGTGTGTTTTGAATTCTAAACCTGAGATCTTTCATATTTTGCACTTCTTTAGTCGTTGACGTTTATGAGTTCGGATGACAAAATAGTGGCGTTCCCTAAATACAGGACCTTATACTATGGCTTTTGATAACACTGAATTGCAATCTAACCGAGAATTAACGTCGTAAACAATTTTAATTGGATCATAGTCTCCTACTGTCTACCATCTGAAATGTTCACACGGTGGACAAACAATCTGCTAAGAGAAAGAGATCTTGCACGTATACAAGGTGAGGCACTTAACATTTTTTTCGGAATATTTGAAAAAATACAAATCAGATTTACAAAAAATTGTAATAAAAGTGTAGTAAAAGTTATTCAATTTCAAGAGGGACATTCATTAACGTAAAACTCGACTCCTCTTGTACTATCCCCTGGGGCGGTAGAGTGGTCATTTTGATATCATAAATAGGAACACCTATTTTTATTGTAGATTTGGATTCTTCGTGAAAAATATGTAACTTTTCCATGAAACATTTTTTATTCATTTCATGCAGGTGGCGCTGTAATCGACAATAAAAAAAAAAGAGTTGAAAATTGTTGAAAAAACGTAAACCTCGAACAAATACAAATCAATTAATACAAATAAACAATCCCTGAGACGGATTTTCGCCTCGATTATGTCAAAGACATTACTGATAAATTTGAAGCATTGAATTAAAATTTGTGATGCGGCCGGGAATCGAACCCGGACCTCCAAATATCAAATTAATACAAATAAACAATCCCTGAGACGGATTTTCGTCTCGATTATGTCAAACACATGTACCTAGTAAGCATGGAGGTCCGGGTTCGATTCCCGGCCGCATCACAAATTTTAATTCAATGCTTCAGATTATCAATAATAAATACAAATCAGATTACAAAAATTGAAGTATAGTTTTTGATATTTTTGATAATGCTATAATGTGACACTTCCAACAATGGAAAGAAGCACAGGCTGTGATCATGCTCTCAGTCTTTGGTCAGACTGTGCATTCCACTTCAAAGATTCGGACTGTACACATCTCTACAGAGTTGTTCCACGGTGTTAAAGGTTACAGAGACAGTAGATATTATTTCCTCGTACTTTGAGACTCATTGAAATGTTGATGAATCTCATCAAATGTACCCTAGTCTGTTTCCTAATAGGAATGTTCCTTCAGCAACGACTTTCCACACTACTGTCCAACTGTTTGCTGAAAATGGAAGTGTTAAACCTAGAGAAAGAATGCCATGTGTGTTTGTTCGAGATATTGCCCTTTTTCCACAATTTTCAATTAATTTTTATTTTTCCCTATTACAGCGCCGTCTATCAAAAAACGAAAAGAATGTTTCATACAAAAGTTACATATTTTTCACGGAAGATCCAGACCTGAACAAAAAAAAAATGCGTTCTTATTTAAGTTATAAAAATCACAACTTCCTAATCAGAGCGTAGGGCAGGGGAGTTATGTTAATGGATGTCCTTGGATGTGAACAACCTTTATTACAACTATTTTTAATCCGATTTGTATTTTTCCAAATATTTCGGTAAACCGTTTAAGTGTCTCGCCCTGTATATCATTTAATCTTACGGAAAATACTTATATTAAATTCATAAAGTGGTCCCAGGTCATTCACAAATCGTGTCTGTGATTTAAAATAATTGGACGTAAGGAGACTTGATCACGAGAACCTGACGATAGTTGGGCGGGAGTCTCCTTTTGGGTGGAAGGGAAAGGGTTTTCCTCAGGTAGATCTTTTCCTTGCTTGTTCTATGTAGCTAATTGAAATTTTGGCTCAGTTCTTCTTCTTCTTAATTTGATAATTAGAGAGATCATCCAGCTCTCTCACCGGACACGCCGAACCACTGCACCGGTGTATCCAGTACAGTACCACTATAGTGATTTATCATCTCTCTCTGTAGTATATTATCGTAACCTTTCAAGTTTACGTCATTCGTGTGATCCCCTAATCGTCGATACACTGTTAACAGGCACAAATTACAACACATTTTACCCATAACGACGCGTTTTTGAGAGATCCTTAATGGAACAGTGCTTGGAAACAATGTTTTCTGAAATATGGGCTTCGTTGACACACATTATGGCGTCCTAAAAGACTTTCTAGTGGCTAACTACTTCTAATCCATTAGTGAATTTCTAAATTGTACCAAATGATGCATGTAATCACACTATATTAGTATTATTATATTATCAGCTATATTTAAAAAAAACCTTAAAATGTATATCTGTATTTATATTAATAGTATTATCAATTATTCAACTTGTAAATTTTGTTTCTTGACATGTTCCACATCCACGAGGATCTCCTCAAAATGGATCTACGGAACGAAAAACTAATCTAATCTGTGTACTTGTAACATGTATATGACGTAGCCGTGACGTACTACTGTTGGCTGTAGTGACTGATCCTTAGGAAGGGCCATAAGAACTGCACCCTGAGCGCAGTCGTGTCACGTCACACAGAGAAGGCCGCAATCGCGCGGCTGCCGCTGGCCGTTATGAGACAGTGGGCGGTGCCCCAGCGGCCAGCCATTCAGCCACGCGATTGCGGCCAACTCGTGTGACGTGACACGACTGCGTCAGGACCTTTCTCTAGACGGCGTCGGTAGAAGCCACGCCCCCCGAACCTCTGCCACAGAGCTAATGCGACACTTGAAGGCGCCGCCTCTTCTACTGTACTAGTGGACAGAACTATTCACACATCAGGGTGTATCATACGTACATTTCATGTTTAGACTACTTATAATATTTGTGAATGCAAGCGACCAAATTGGAACAATCTATTCCTCATGTATATCCGTTTAACTACACTGAAACGTAAATAATCATTAATACTGCTCCGAAAAAAATTGAAGTCTTACACGGGGAGGCCGCCAATGGTGAAATTCAGATTCGATTCATACTGCGCATAATGAAAGCTTATGGCCAGAGGTGTAATTTGGCAAAGCAGCAAGATGTACTTTTCAGCCGTTGTCGAGAAAATCAACAATAATAAAAGAAAAAAAGCCGTCGCGGTGAAATACTCTCTATGATCTCTTCGGTTAGTAATATCGTACAGAGGCGTGGCGTAGTGGTAAGCGCTCGGGTCGGTAATCCGAAGGTCGCTGGATCGAATCTCGCGGCATGCAACTTTTTTTTTATTATTTGCTCTTTTTGTAATTCAAATGTATACACACCCACACACTAATATATATATATATATATATATATATATATATATATATATATATATATATATATATATATATTCTCGACAACGGCTGAGAAGTGCATCTTGGTGCTTTGCCAAATTACACCTCTGGCCATGAGCTTTCATTATGCGCAGTATGAATCGAATCTGAATTTCACAATTGGCGCCCTCCCCTTGTTAGCTGGACTGTGATAATGAACAGTCATAAGTATTCACACAGTCACTTGTATTGCACTGTTTGATTTACCTACATACATCTAATAGAAGTGCGGCTCGGTAGCACAGTGGTAGCACAGTGGTAGCACAGTGGTAGCGGGTTCGATTCCCGCCAGGTCCTAGGATTATTATCTAACACTTTCCAGTTCTTTCACCTCTGGCAGTGTTGATGATGTGAAAAGTGTCGAGTAGCACCGTGGTTCGGAACCCACTTTAACCTGTAGGTCCCCATATAACTGGCTGGGCAAGTCAGTTCGAAGGTCGGAGGAAGGCAACGGGATACCACCTCCAAACAGGACCATGCCCAGTAAAGCACTGTGGTGTTCAAACCAATCTTCACATTGTAGACTGCTTTACCTTTACACCTAATAGCATGTATTCATTCCCTTGCCTCTAATAACAGCCTTCAGCCTGTCTTGCATTGATTGTACTAACTTTCTTGTTACTGATGTGACAATCTTTTCCCCATTCTTGAACAATCAGTTCCTTCAGTTGTGTTTTACTGGAAATAATTGTGATGTTTTATGATTCTTCTTTCTAACTCTTCCCACAAATGTTCAATAGGGTTCATGCCTGCGGACTGTGGTGGTGTTTGTAGGGTGAAGGGGAGGAGGGGAGGAGGGGGGAATTACACAGAATCCACAAACGTACATTGATATGGATTATTGTCCTTTTGGAAATTGCAGACAATTATTCAGACCTAGTTTTTCAGTACTCACTATCAAACTTCTCTTTAAAATATCGAGATAGACATACTGATCCATAGTTCCATCAATAAATAACAGGTTCCCCGCACCTGACGCCATGTACAATACCACCACCGGCATATTTTACACAACAAGCCATATTAGCAGGTTCGAAATCGATATTTCGTTTTGTTCAAATGTTTGTAAATCTATGGTACTAAACTGCTGGGTTTTTAGTCCCTAGCTTTCAAACTACTTGAACTAAAACTAACCTACGGACAACACACACATCCATGCCCGAGAGAGGTTTCGCACCTCCGACGCGGGAGGCCACGCGATCCGTAACATGGCGCTCCAGACCGCTCGGCTACCGCGCGGCTTTTCGTTTTGTCGACACTAAAACACGTCCATCGTGATGGAAAAGGTTGCACTTGCTCTCGTCAGAGAAAATAACTGTTACAGAACTCCAAGTCTTTGTTCACATATTGATTTGCAAATTGCAACCTTTTGTTCCTATTTGCATTGCTTATGTAGGGCTTCTTACTCCGAACTCGAGCTTTCTAGTCGGATCGATGAAACATCCTCCAGACAGTCTTTGGGTGAACTTGTTTTCCATAAAGCTCGTGTATTTGTGACGCAATCTCTGATGAACTTACTTTGGGTGTTTTCTTAATAGTTCTTACAATTTGCCTCTCTTCTCTTTCTGAAACGCGACTTGGTCTTCCAACACGACGCCCATTTATCAATATTTTTGTTTTATCTGTACCTGTTAAGAATATGCACACTGTATAACGACTCCTCTTAAAGATCGTTGCTATTTCGGCATATGATTTACCCTCTTCATGCAACGTTACCATTATCTTCCTCTCTTCTGGAGTTGTTTCCTTCCCTTTGCTACCCGTGTATTTGCGTGTTCGGCACACTTACCTTGCTGCTGTCTGCACTCAGCGACATTCAGCTGGGAACTGTGGCGGTGTGTTTGCATTACCGCCAGTGCGTGAATACTTCTGTCTGCGTCAACTACACACATCAGCGTTTCGGTTTCTAACTTTTAACCTGCGCTTTGGATTTAAATAACTTTTTGTATAGGCGTACATTTTGGGCACATGGCTCGAATAATGGATATAAAAGGAGGGTCTACTACAAATTAGACTGTTTGTGAATACTTCTGTCCACCTGTATAATATTGGATGCCAAGAGTTTCAAAATCTGATTGGTATTACGTAAATTCGCGAGGAAAATATTCTAAATATATCCTGACAATTTGAAGTCTGTAACCCATTGTTTAAAAAAGTATTTCAGCTAATATTTTCGGGCGTTTCCGCGTCAGTGCCTTTAACTAAAAGCCGCGCCTGATCTAGTGTATCAAATAAGAGCTACAAGTGACCTATAGACGGCAGTTGTGTAGCATTCGGGAAAACACGTTTCAGCGAACGGAAAAGCAGCGCTCGTACGCGTTACGGGCGCTGTCAACATGGCAGATTGCGACGTAGCCGCCTGTGTCTCCCTACTGAGATTTAAACGTCGACTCACCTCATGGTGCACATCTTTTCAGCAGTCCACGCCATCGCTGTCCTCGGCTAGATAAAAGCCGTATAGAAAACTAGCCGCACTGTACATTTCCACGCTTTGCGTCCAATAGTGCTTTTGTAAAACAATATTTTAACAAAGAACACTGCCGAGACCGTTCTACTACGGCACTGTTCATCATGCACACACACATACACAAATACACAATTATGGTCAGCATATTGTAGACTGACGTTGTCATTCAAATCTAAACACGGATTGTCTAAGCTGCGCTGGAGTTGCCGAGCGCTCCAAGGTGCCTTGCTGCAGAGCGCGCCGCTGATCGCCGTCGGAGGTTCGAGTCCTCCCTCAAGCATACTGTATTTGTTGTCCTTAGCGTAAGTTAGTTTACGTACACTCCTGGCCATTAAAATTGGTACACCACGAAGATGAGTTGCTACAGACACGAAATTTAACCGACAGGAAGAAGATGCTGTGATACGCAAATGATAAGCTTTTCAGAGCATTCACACAAGGTTGGCGCCAGTGGCGACACCTACAACGTCCTGACATGAGGAAAGTATCCAAACGATTTCTCATACACAAACAGCAGTTGACCGGCGCTGCCTATGTAACGTTGTTGTGATGCCTCGTGTAAGGAGAAGAAATGCGTGTCATCACATTTCCCACTTTGATAAAGGTCGGACTGCATTCTATCGCGATTGCGGTTTATCGTATTGTGACATAGCTGCTCGGGTTGGTCGCCATCCAATGACTGTTGGCAGAATATGGAATCGGTGGGTTCAGGAGATAAATACGGAACGCGGTGCTGGATCCCAACGGCCTCCAATCACTAGCAGTCGAGATGACAGGCATCTTATTCGCATGGCTGTAACGTATCGTGCAGCCACGTTTCGATCCCTGAGTCTACAGATGGTGACGTTTGCAAGACAACAACCATCTGCACGAACAGTTCGACGATGTTCACAGCAGCATGGACTATCAGCTCGGAGTCCATGGCTGCGGTTACCCTTGACGCTGCATCACAGAGAGGAGCGCCTGCAATGGTGTACGCAACGACTAACCCGAGTGCACGAATGGGGAAACGTCATTTTTTCGGATGAATCCAGGTTCTGTTTACAGCATCATGATGGTCGCATCCGTGTTTGGTGACATCGCGATGAACGCACATAGGAAGCTTGCATTCGTCATCGCCATAGTGGCGTATCACCCGGCGTGATGGTATGGGGTGCCATTGGTTACACGTCTCGGTCACCTCTTGTTCGCATAGACGGAACTTTGAACAGTGACCGTTACATTTCAGTTGTGTTACGATCCGTGGCTCTACACTTCATTCTATCCCTGCGAAACCCTACATTTCAGCAGAATAAAACATGACAGCAAGTTGGAGGTCCTGTACGGGCCTTTCTGGATATGGAAAATGTTCGACTGCTGCCCTGGCCAGCACATTCTACAGGTCTCTCACAAACTGAAAACGTCTGTTCAGTGGTGGCCGAGCAACTGGCTCGTCACAATACGCCAGTCACTACTCTTGATGAACTGTGGTATCGTGTTCAAGCTGCATGGGCGTCTGTACCTGTACACACCATCCAAGCTCTGTTTGACTGAATGCCCAGGCGTATCAAGGCCGTTATTACGACCAGAGGTGGTTGTTCTGGGTACTGATTTCTCATTATCTAAGCACTCAAATTGCGTGAAAATATATTCACACGTCAGTTCTAGTATAATATATTTGTCCAATGAATACCCATTTATCATCTGCATTTCTTCTTGGTGTAGCAATGTTAATAGCCAGTTGTGTAGTTTCTAAGCCTTGGGACTAATGAGCAACTTAGTTAACTCTGTTTTTTTAACGGATTGTCTTCGTTAAAATGCTCGCTGAAATAATACGCAAATAGTTCTCAGGAACGGATTACAGGACATGCCACAACACACGTAAAAAATTCGGAATCTTTTACCTTTTCGCTTCATAACCAGCAAACAACGCAACGCTTGTTAGCCTCCCGCAATCATCAAATTTGCAAATTTACGCACAATTACCGATGCTTTTCAGCACTTTAATGTGCGTAACCCCTCCTCCTGCTTTGAGCTTAGCTCAGAGCTAGAACACACCAAGCCGTTGCCTTTCTAGGAAATTCGCGCGAATCATTCTTCTTCAGACTGGATGAAAACGACTGTAGTTAATCATCTTGCAGTAGGAAATCGCGTTTTAGCGCCTTTTGCTCAGTGAACAGTCATAATAAGTTGGCATTTCTATATTAATTACCTAAAAATTTAGAAAAATTGTTAAACAATTACTAAATTAAATATCTGTGGACGAATAGTGTTTTTCGATACCATAAACTAGATAAAGCTATTTGAAAGTATTTTACACATTTACGTTACTATGCTACATGACAATTTTCTTCGAGATTTTGCACTCTACTGTCGTACCTCATTCACACTATTAGTTAACACATATTAATACGACAATAATTAAGACTAGACGTAATATTGATAGAAAATAATACTTTTTTTTTATAAATTGCGCCTTTATCTAGAGAAATATACAAATCTGTTTCCTGCTGGGATATGACGGGCTCGCCGCGGTGGAGTAGCCGAGCGGTCTAAGGCACCTCGCTGCAGAGCACGCGGTTGCTCGCCGTCGGAGGTTCGAGTCCTCCCTGGGGCATGTGTGTGTGTGTGTGTGTGTGTGTGTGTGTGTGTGTGTGTGTTGTCCTCAGGTTAGTTTACCCTAGTTTAAGTAGTTTGTAAGCTACGGACTGATTACCACGCAGTTTAGTCTGATAGATTTACAAACGTTTGAACATTTCGTAACGAGCTCTACCTCAAATGTTTGTATCTGACGAGTTTCTTACAGGTCCTCATTTGTACTATACATTTTCGTTTGGCGATCAAGGACAAGATTGATATGTTTTATGGAATTCATGACATTTTGCTACAAAAGAAAAAAAAAGTTTTTTTACTGTTTCAAACTGTTGTCTTGGGTGCTATTCTGCATACAAGACTTTGTAAACGAAATAGTCGCTGAAAACTAAACTAGAAATCTAAATTCATAATGATACTACTTTTAAAAACTTATCTGTAGAATTTATCATAGTTCTCCTTTTTATATGAAAGATTTTAACCATACTGTCAAAATTGTAAAACTATATAACTCACTGCATGCGCAACACCACACGATGATGATAATAATAATAATAATAATGTCGTTTGGCTGATTTGCCTGGTGCAAGTCTTTTAATTGGACGCCACTTCGGCGACTTGCATCTCCCTAGCCCACCCCAGTTATCCAACCGGGAAAAGGGGATCTACAGCTTAACGTGGAATCTGAACCACGTGTTTCTGGCGACTCCTCACATCGTTGAGAGGTGAAGGATGGGTTAAAGTCAGACTGAAAAAATCCGAGGTCCGACCGCGTTTCGAACCCGTGACCCTTCTGTTTCCAGTCGAGCGCTTTACCCCAAGACCACCGGGCCCGACACCACACGATTAAAAACTAACATTAGAACAGGTCGAAGACTCTGCGAGACAGTTGGGCTATCTGGCAATCCAAACATGTTGCCAATTCATAATTATGTGCTAAATTAATTGCACAATAAAAATGTGTAATTGGATTTACACGCTGATAAAATTGAAAATATAGGAAATTGAAAAAAGGGATTGTAACTGAAATTAAATTTAGGCAAGAGCGCAAATTAGAAAACTGTAAAAGGGTTTATTTAAATTTAGTCACCGTTAAAAACGAAAATTAAAGAACTGAAAAAACTGTAATTGAAATTACACATTTGTATGGGAGAGACTTTTTTCCCGGCCGAACATAAAGGTGCCATTATGCCATCTCGCGCAGTCTTTATGACAAACTGAGTGTCTATTAATTAATTAGTTCTTAACTTTCTGATTATGGATTCGCACAGTACGCAAAATTATGACTCGACTGATGTGCCACAATGTCCACCCTGATAAAAATTGGGAAAGTAGATAAAATTAGTCCGCAATTAACCCATATGAAACGAATTTCCCCCGGATAATCTAATGTCACAGCATGCTTGCCTAACTAGAAGATAATCGTCTCATGGAGCAGTAGAGTATTTTTCCAGGTCCTAAATTACTTATCCTTATAAATTTCCAATACAAATACGCTGTTCCAGCCGTCATTTTGAATCCCTGGACACGACGTGTTCCCGATTGAGAGACACCACTAACCTGCTTCTACTTCGGCCGCTTGCTGCCTCTAAAGGACAGCAACGTAATAAGTGCGAAGCCAGGCCGCACCGGTCTGAACCAATAGTAGCGGTTCCTTTGGAGAGGGGGGCTGCAGGTCCGTTATTTTGTAAATAGGGGCACACTACGGTTAAACCCATGAGTTAACAAAACCAACGGGAGGGGTCTTCTCGTCCCCGGTTGCTCGCTAGTCGTCGAAGGTATCTATCGTCGAACTACTCTCGTGCAGAGGTTGCCGCCATTGTTGTAGTTCTCGGTGCTGGCTTACTATAGCAGCCATGCACTTCACCGTTATTATGAGTAAAGTGATCGGGAATGCATGCGAGTTTGTAGAATTGCAACGGTTAGCTAACTGAACGGTACTAGGCGCGATCAGATTAAACATGCTTTCGGTGTAACACTTGTGCCACCTCTGCATTGGCTCAATTGTTAGTTCTCTTGGCCAAAATGTAACTGCAATATTCTCTTGCATACACTAACTCCTTAAGGGCTAGACGACTTAATAATGAAGGACATAGTTATAGGCTTAGCTCGTGTAAAGAAACAATTGAGGGAGTTGAAAACAAACAAGTCGCCAGGTACAGATGGGGTAACAATCCGGTTTTACAAAGAGTACTCAGCGGCATTGGTCCCTTACTTAGATTGCATTTATGGTGAATCTTTGGTCCAGCGCAAAGTACCAAGAGACTGGGAAAAGGCACAGGTAACTCCCGTGTATAAGAAAGGCAAAACAACAGACCCACGAAATTACATACCTATATCATTGACATCAATTTGCTGTAGAATTCTTCAGCATATTTTCAGTTCTAATATAATAAATTTCCTTGAGACGGAAATGCTTCGTCCGTGCATCAGCATGGCTTTAGGTAACATAGATCGTGCGAAATCCAGCTTGCCCTTTTCTCTCAGGGCATCTTGCGTGGATGGAGGGCAACAGGCAGACTGCATATTTCTCGATTTTCGAAAGGCGACACTACTCACTGCTAACGAAGGTACGAGCATAAGCAATAGGTACCCAAATATGAGAGTGGCTCGAAGACTACTTAAGTAATAGGACCCAGTACGTTGTCCTCGGTGGCGACTGTTTTAGAGACTACAGTATCGTCAGGAGTGCCGCAGGGAAGTGTGATAGGATCGCTATTATTTTCTATCTACATAAATGATCTGACGGACATAGTGAGTTACAATCTGCGACTGTTTGCTGATGATGCCGTGGACTACAGAAAGGTGTCGCAATTGAATGACTGTAGTAGGATCCAGAATGATTTGGACCAAATTTCTAGTTGGTGTGACGAATGGCAACTAGCGCAAAATGTAGAAAAATGTAAGATGATGCAGATGAGTATGAGAAACAATCCCGTAATGTTTGAATACAGCATTATTAGTGTGCTGTTTGACAGAGTCGTGTCAATTAAATATCTAGGCATAGCGCTGCACGGCGACCTGAAATGGAAAGAGTGTATAAGGACAGTCGCGGGGAAGGTAGATGGTCGACTTCGCTTCATTGTGAAAATTTTGGGAAGGTGTGATTCGTCTGTAAAGGAGACCGCATATAAAACGCTTGTACGACCCCGTCTTGAGTATTGCTCTAGTGCACGGGGTCCCCACCAGATCGGTTTATAGGAGGAGGTAGAGGCAGTTGAGAGACGGGCGGCGATGTTTGTAACTGGTAGATTCGATCAATGCGCGACTGTTACCGAAATGCTTCGGGAACTAAACTGCCAGTCGCTGGAGCGAAGGCGACGTTCTTTTCGAGAAGCAGTGTTAAAGAAATTTATTGGGCCGGACTGCAGAAGGGTGTTGTAGACCGAGTTTATTGCCGCCAACCTACATTTTGCGTAAAGATCATAAGGATAATATCAGAGAGATTAGGGCTCGTACGGATGCATACTTTTCGAAAGAACAGACATTGTTGTGTGATGATACAGCAGTTGTAAATATAGATTTTAAGTGGAGTTTTTGCGGTTTTGCTGCTCGTGGGTGCTGTAATGATACATGAGGGAAATTTAAGCTGGGGCCATGCATTCGAACGTCGGACCTCCTTTCACTTGTCACTTGTGCGAAGCCTACCCTAGGCACATGGCACATGGGTCTACCCCAGGCACATGGGCTTAACACACCTTCAAGGACGACCCATGTACGTAGCCCGACCGACCCAAACTCTTATATTCCCCCCTACTTCAACTACTACACTTGGGAAGGCATAGAGCAGAGGTCGGAAAGTAATCTTAGATGGGGTCCAGATACTTTTGAAAATTTTTATCGAGGTCGAGATATTAAACCGCATGTTCCTTATTTTTTATTTTAATTTTCACTCACAAAATAATATGAAATACAATAGACGTAAAATAATGATATATAAAAAGTCCAGAAAAATATTATTGGCTATTTATTTTTATTATCACTCACAAAAAGTATGAAATAAAATGGAAAACTTTTATCGGAAAGTCGAGAAACAGGTCATATATTATAGATACTTTTTTATTTTTTTCTAAGAAAGTAGGAAATACAATGAAATGTGAGTATATGTATTTAAAAAATCCATGGGAAAATTACATTTGCGGTCTTGAGCAGGTTCTTAAAGTTATGTTTAGCTGTGGAGCTGCTTATGCGAATAGTGTCTTCAAAGTGGGTGGTCTTGAGCGAAAATTATTCTCCAAGAATTTCATTTTTGAAAATGAAATTTCACGAATTCGAGTATATTTGGAGCCAAACTTAGCGGCCAGGCAGATAGCTAATTTTTTGCAATTTTCATATTTTTCAGGGACATGTTGACTCCAAAATTCTTCTGTAGATACAGTTTTATACTTTAGCAAGGAAATGTCTTCCTGCAAGTCTATTATCTCCGTTTGGAGTGAAGGCTGTGAAAGATGGAACAACTTCGCAGCCACATCCGTCCATTCTGCTGCAGGAGAAACCTCAAAAGGTGATTTTAAAAATCGTGACCACTTGTCTATTTCTGAAAAGTCTTTGAATCGTACTGCAAATTCCTTATTAATATCTGCCAAGAAATTTAATAATATGGAAACGTCTATTTCAGGATTATGTTTATATTAAAAAAAATTGTAGCGAAACGAAGAAATTCTTGACATAAAATGTCTCTTTCAAGGAACCAGCTTGCGACGGAATGATGATACACTTTGAAGGAAATCACATTTCAATTTCCCATTTCCTTGTAGCTCGGTGTTTTTATCTACAGAAAAAATTGTTTTATTTATTTTTTAATAAAAATACTTTTGTTGGTCCAGTTTTTGGCCTTCCACGGTCAGGACGTGGACCGCGGTCCGCCAGTTGCCGACCGCTGTCGTACAGACTTAGCACAAATGCCTCGTAAGCACAATCTCGCTGGTTCGACTCTCGGTCCCGGAACAAAATTTCTCATGCCCATGTTGTATGATTATAGCATCGATGAGCAGCTGAGCCTTATAAGTCCCGGCTAAAATGTATACCTAGACATCAGTTCTCATTTTGTCTTGTCCTGCAGAAAGACTCTTTTAGAGTAAGGTTCTATTTGTATTATCAAATGTAACAGGTTACTTCATCTTTCATTGTGTCAGTTTCAAGATATACTGACCATCTGTTTTCACGAAACTGTCTGACATCCTTTCTGTAGTCTTCCTTGTTGCTATTATTTTTATCCACTAAATAACAAACATTAAACGGCTGCTAGAAAAGAGGAGGAGTTGCGAGAACATTTCATCTTTTTCGTTCTTAAACGAGTAACAAAAGTTACAACAGCTACAAATAGTCGTATGTCGCAGGATGCACTGTAGTTACATGAGCGACGTAACGCTTTATGCCTCACGGTACATACGAGCCCGTATGCCGTACAGGAATTGTGCTGAGTTTATCAGCACGGCCTATCCTGCAATACCCTTACAAGGTTTTCTAACTGTGATATGTACAGTGGTAGCGTGTGACATCACAACATTTGGCAACAAGATCGAGACAGAGTATCGCAGCATCCAGTGAAAGTGTATCTACCAATGATAGCATTCGACCACGTCCCTCCCTAGATCTGTACTCCATCGCATCGGCAGGTTTAATAAGGCAAAACTCCTGCAAGAATCAAATCTTTGTAAATCTATCGGATCAAACTGTAAGCTACGGACTGATGACCACGCAAACTACTTAAACCTAGGTAAACTAACCTAAGGACAACACACACACACACCCATGCTCCAGGGACGACTCGAATCTCCACGGCGAGAAACCGCGCGCCTGTGCGAGACGCTTTAGACCGCTCGGCTACTCCACCGTGGCTGCAAGAATCATTCGCGTTTCTGTGCTGCATTAGGTCCACACATTAGCTAGGACAAGCAGGTTCCGTGCACATATTACTCAACACCATTCCTGATAGTCTGAGGCCTGGCAGAAATACAGTGTCAGCAAAGTCTCTTCGCAGCGGCGAGCTCCACGTGTCTCATTCAACATTCATGTAGTTGTATAACTTAGCGGCCGGGTTTCACTGCTACTGGTTGCAGTTATGTTACGAGGTAGAGATGGGGTTCGACATTTTTGCAATTAAAACAGTGAAATTAATTAGTTATATTAATTACAAGAAAATACACAGTACTCGCCATTATCACAACAGGTACTGGAAATGATTTCCTTTTTCTTGAAGGCACATTTCAACACGTTTACATTTATTTTCATATACCTTTACCAATGTTTCACGTGTAATCGAATGCAGATATTCAGCTATAGCTGTGTTAAGTTCATGTATTGCCTTTGGGTTACTTTCATAGACAATTGTTTTAGCCGCACCCGAAATGAAATAGTCGGGAGGAGACAAATAGGGTGACCGATGTGGCCAGAGACATTTTGTAAGTATTCTGACTGCAAAGATTTCATCTTAAAGTCATAGTATTGGTGTGTTGTATGAGCAGTAGCGTTATGTTGCTGGAAAAATGAATGACTGATCGCATCTTTATTCAGCAGTGCAATAAAAGGATGAATTATCTGGGAACAATAGATTTCAGAGGGGACGGTAGTTTTGAAAAATATCGGCCCTACAATTCGCGCTCGTGTAATGGCAACCCACACCCCGATTTTCTCTGTGCGCAAAGGCGTTTCTCTAAAGACATGTGGATTTCAGGATGACCAAGAACGTGAATTTTTAAAATTAATATAGTCAGATAGGTGAAATCATGCCTCATTAGTGAAAAATGTTAGATCTAAAACACCAACTCCATGTCTGTTAATAAATCGCTGAAGCCATTCACAGTATACTACTCTTGCGCTGCAGTAATTTTATACGCATACTACCACAGTTCCTTGGTTACGGCCTTATGTGCTATCGTACGAGATACTTTAGCTTCTTGTAATAATTTCCTTACTGATTTTGTTGGACTTCGCAACATGCTCTCCGAAATGTCGTCGAGCTTACATTCTGTTAAAACCGTGGTCCTACCAGATCGTGGTGCATCATGAAATGAATCTGTTGTCCGGAATTTGCGAATTAAATCACAGTGTCGCGATGTAGACACCTGGACGTAGGTAAACGCAATCTAAATTGTCATCTCACATGCTCCGTGAAGTTTCCTCCTGCCCGGAAAACATCTTTCACTAAAAAGGCTTTCTCTACCACAGTAAGCATTCTCACTACTCTCACCGTATACAAGAACAAGACAGTAACACAAGTAACAGCTGTAACGCACACGCAACACTACCCCCACCCTACCACCACTGCAGGTCCACGGAACACGTGCAGGTGCGTTTTGTCTGTGCTGCCAACCTTACACGACCCGCAACAAGAAAGCCACTGCGGAGAGACTTTGCGGACACACTATATATTCAATCATGTATGACAGTCGTCCTGTATTGCATGTAGATGAATGCTGTAGTTGGCCCGGTTGGGGGAAGTACGGCTTACCGCCTAAATTCAAACTCTTTATAAGCGTACCGACTGAAATTCTTAAATCTGTAAAAAAATAGTACAACTGTAAACGGTCGAACGGATTTCGGAAAGAAAAATTGGAAAGTTTTAGGTGCGTTCGAGTTGCAATCATAAACGTCGAAGCGTTCAAATTGCACTTCGCACAATTTCAATGGAATCTGACTGCTTGTCAAATGTTCGAATTAGCCAATGGAGAGTTCTGACTAGTCTGAACCGAGACAGAGGAAATGCTTCTTACCGACTCCAAAGCGCTTACGAACCTTGCTCCAAAGAGATAAGCCACTACATACGCAGATACTTTTGCATGTAATACCGTTGCCTATTCATTGAAAAAAGGAAGTGCGAAATTTCGGCAATTCTTTTAAAAATTTAAGGGACAGGACATCGCAACATTTTGACTTAATTTTCATTGATTTAATCATGAAACATTGCACGAGGTACGTATGTTTCTATGCTTAGCATGACACGTATTGACAACGAATCAATGTCAAGATAAAATATAAATACAAGAAATGTACTCGCAATTGCGAATATTAATCGGTATCAGCTGTATGGTGACATATGAAAATTTATGCCGCTTCGGGACTCGAACCCGGATTTCCCGCTTATCGTGAGTGGTCGCGTTACCATTACGCTACCCGCGCACGCTTCCCGGAACGACCCAAACCTTCATATGCCACACATTGTCTACTGGCCATGAGTGCTCGTACATTATATGATGTGAGACTTTTTAGTACATTTGTCGCAAGCCTTGGTATGACATTTACATTACGATGTGCAGTGTCCATGCATGCATGTCTGAAGGACATTTGCTTAGTTCTATCAATAAATACGGACACTGCACATCGTAAGATTAAATATGTGCCGTAAATATTATGTTTACTTAACCGTCTTTTTCGCATTGTAGTCGGTATAAGATTATAAAATAGTGTGTCGTAACACTAGTAGGAACAAAAAGAAGCGAATTTTAATCTCGTTTACCAAAGCTTCTTCAACTGGCTGGATGTGTACATGTTCAACTGTTGGTAACCTTACCGTCAGTAACAATTAACCAGTTTTAATTCCCGGCAGCAACGCGCACTCTTATCGTCTTCTGGAACGCCACTCCTGATTAGTTACGATAAGATGTCGTTGTCTAAGGCCGATGGGCGGTATCCTCATATACACTAATTCCTTGCATACAATAAAAATGAGTTTCAATTTTGTAAATTGCAGCTATATTTTGTTATTATATTCATATGCCTAAATCTTTACTGTCTCGATTTTCTTAAAATGTCAATTTGACTCATTTCATGTGGACTGAGCAGAGAACCGCCTAAACTCTTTTTCCGCGTAGCAGAGTACAGCCTAAAAAAATTTTCCAACTAAAAGCACTGGTGTAGATATTTTATGCCAGACTGTCTAACTACCTGCAGTTAAGTATTCTGTAAATAAATTATTTATATTTTTGCTGTCTAATAACTGTTGACCTGCTGCAGATTATTTGGCCGCCTCTATCCTATTACATCCTGACACCAATTCGTGCGGCAGACTTTTCTGCCCATCCTATGTAGAGTCATCGCCCGCTAGTATACTCCCAGCCTCCCCACTCCGGGAAAATTACCGAAAGTCAGGAAGTACTCACATTCGTCACTGGGGCGCTGCAAGCGTGCACTAGCCTGGACGACCGTCGCTATACGCACTTAACGACATTTGTTGCATTCGGATTACCTTTTTCTGTTTATGGGCTTGCTATTTAGATACTTCGCCTGTTCCAAACGTTCAGTCACTTCTGCTCCAATGTTTTCTAAGACGATTGTTATAACTGTTTTACATATTACCTCACCTAATTTTTCCGTATATTCTGAAGTTTCACTTGTACACTGAAGAAGTTAATAATGTACAAGCTTGAGTGCTGACAAATTTGGCAGCTCATTAGTGATTTCATTAAGTTTCTTTTCAAGATGTAAAAGTTTAACTCTAGACTTCCACAATATAACACTCAATTTATTTTGTTCTATTTCTATCAGCTTTTCGCCTAAAATATCACAATGTATGTGACTGGAAGAACGGCAACTATTACCGCCAATGATTTTCGAGCAGTTGGACATTGGAATTAATGCTCTGATCATGGGTTTCCTCAGTGCTTTCATATTTTCGTTTTTTTTAGTGTGATATTCATTGTAAGTTTTTTAATAGTTCTACATACTTCTTTTCTTGTACAACTTGATAAGCTGGATAAGAAGGAAAAACAGAGGGAACGGCAGCATCTAGGAATTTCTTAATTTTTAACCCAGACCGATAATCAGCCTATCGGAAATGAATGCTACATATCACACACGATCTAAAGTTAAAATTGGGTAAAAAAATCTGCTCTTGATATTGCTTTCAGTCACTGTTCTCTGACATCACGTTTGCTGCGAAATTCGTGAAATGTATCTCCTTTCGCTTTACCACTTGGTTTGTGCAGCAATACACCATTGCTATTGACAAATTAAAAACTGTAATGAGACTTTACTGTATTAAATTAATATACATATGGTAATATAAAAAGTAACTAATCAGACCAGATATACCGATGGGGTAGAAAATTAGAGAGCGCGTGTGAAGAAACATGAAGATCGGATTATTGCAAACCCTGTAATGGTTTTAATAATAACTACTACGATTTCATACCTTCCTATTACGGAATCAGTCCACCGTAATTCTCTGATCATTCCTGAGGATACTCTTGCTAGTCTGGCAGTCAAACGACAAGAAATTACACTGTTTACTTAGTTTCTACTGTTGATTACAATTACAGTGCAGCGCGGGTTTAGGGCACGCTACTAGCGCCGCAGCGGCCAAGGCGGTAACTTCTTGATGTACGCTCCAAAACACGCAAGCCGAGCAAAGTGGGAAGGCTGGGAGTATACTAGCGGCCGATGGTAGAGTGACTGTTGGTAACGTGTGGGTGGAATATGTATGGCTTGCGTACACTTTCTTAGAATCTAGAAAGTGTCTTTCTAGTCGCAACGTCCGCTTCCCAGTTGGCGGTGTCTGGAATGCCAGAGGCCTTTGAGGGCACCGCGGAGCGCTATGGAAGCGTGTCGAGGGTTGGCGTCCAGCGCGGCAGTTACTCGTCTCGTGAGCGCACCAACCGGCGTTGTCCACAACACTCGCGCGGCCTGCGGGAAGCCATCCGGAACGTGACGGCCGCAACGGAAATACGCTGGTCTGCGAGCCGCCGTCTCCTGCCGTTCTCCCTAAAATACGACTCTACGGTCCCTCGCCTCCGTGGAAGCAGGGCACACTGTCGGTCTGCACAGCTTCACCTCCACAAGGATTCTTTCAGTCTGTGCGCTGTTTCATACCCTACTGTCAAGCTATCATCCGTTCGCTTTACTGAGGGCGCTGCGAACTGTTGACGTGTTCTGCTATTGGTTCTTTCGAATGTCGCACGAGCTGTGTAACTGCGCTCGGTTAAAATGTAACACGCTTCCTGGAGTGAACGTGTTATGCGTGCAGCAGATATAACAAATGTAGGTAAAATTTTACAACTTGTCTCGTCGGTCCTGGGAGATAATGTTGGCACCAATGGTCAATGGCGTTACGTAGTTACATCAACTAGCAAAAGTACACACTGTCAACAGAACCATAGATTATAAACATACAAGATTATATCGTAACTTCATCGTACCACTTATTTAATGTATATATTAAATGAACTATGATTAACATTGTAAATTAAAATGATTACAGTTTTGAAGTAAAATCGACACACATTCGTAGAAAATGCCTTAATATTTTTTCTGAGCTGCATTGTATATGTAATTGCTGCTCGTTTCACTGGCAGCATTGTTAATACTGTTCCTGCTCTATGATTGACAGATTCTCGATGTACCATTCTCCGGTCAACAAATCAGCTATCCTGGTGAAACATTGTCCTCGGAATTTGCGAAAATCAGTTAATACTGTTCCAGCTCTATGGTTGACAGGTTCTTGTATGTACCCTTGTCCGTTCTGTAAAGTGACTATCCTCGTAAATTAAAGATTACAATTTTGACGGAAAAATACAACGAATCTCATTGGTTGTCTACATCTGTCTCGCGACTGGTCATCTGAGTTCCCAGCATTGACAATTGGCACCAACGAGACAATTCGTAAAATTTAACCCAAATATATAGTCTGTTAACATATTCTTGCACAGAAAAATAATCGAATTCAACAACATCAATATCAAACTGTTGTTCTACGGTCAAACAACGCAGCAGCGCGTTTACAAAAATTCATTCCTCTGAAGGTAAACGTTGTTGTTCTTTTAGTCTTCTGTCCGCATACTGGTTTGATGCAGCTCTCTACGCTACTCTGCCCTGTGTAAGACTCTTCATCTGAGAATACGAACGACAACCAACATCCTTTTGAATCTGCTTACTGTATTCGTCCCTCGGTCTCCCTCTACGATTTTTACCACACACACTTCCTTCTAATGCTAAGTTAACGATTCCTTCAAGTCTCAGAATGTATCCCACCAACCTGTCCCTTCTCTTAGTCGGGATATTCCAAAAACTCCTTTTCTCCCCAATTCTGTTGAGCACCTCCTCATTAGTTGCGTGATCTACCCATCTAATCTTTATCATTCGTCTGTAGCACCACATTTCTAATATTTCTATCACCTTTTTATCTGAACTTATCGTCCACGTTTTACTTCCATACAATGCTACACTCCAGACAACTGATTCCAGAAAGGACTTCCTAACATTTCGATTTGTTACTACAAATTTAATGTTTTCATTTGACTCGTCCTCGTAAATATTCCTTTAAATTAAGAGTGGGTGTTTTACCCACTCTCAATTTTTTTGAGTATGTACAGCTACAGCAGTACCCATTTCAACGGCCGGGCCACAGCAACCAAAGACTACTATTAGTATTGCCCATGTAACCAACACCCAGAAATTGCTGAATTTCACTCGCTCTCCACATTACACACAAAGAAGGTGGAAACGAGGAGAGGTAATAAAAAAATATAACAACGGTCACCATCTCCATTTCTACATTTGCCTTTCCAGTTATTGTCAAACACCCATGCCACAGAGTGTGGTTGGCTTTCTCATTAACCAGTATAAAATATGACCTCCATAAACAAAGTTATGGTGAGAACTAGAGATGGGAAAATTGAAACATCTGACGGTTTCGAAACCAATGAACCGTACCATCTGTGGTTTCGAAACACTGTATCGAAACCGTGAAGGAATGTATGTTTTATCCTGAAATCTTCGTTCTAGGAGAGCAATATTTTTCGCTATGTGGTCAGGAGTATATACAAGAACCTATCAACCATAGAGTATATATTTACTTCTTGGTCTGTACGAAACATGTTGATAAAGATTTTCTCCCGTGTTGTTGATGTTGCCAACATAGTCACGCGAGGCCGCCGGTATGGTAGGTAAAAGTTTACCCCGTTAGGAACTCACAAAGTGCAATACGGTACGCATGTTACAGTGATGGATCATAAATGCTACTTTCTATGCATACTAAATAAATTATAGGGAATAAAGGGCACACTAAATAATTACAAATAATGCTACGGGATTACAAAAATAATAAAATAAGAAACAAGTTCACCACTTATACTTCTTGACCGTTACACCACCGCCGCAATTCCTGTAACATGACAGTCGAAAAATTATAACGACAGTAGGTAACCTCGTTTTCGCTCGTAAGAATCTCTTTAACACGAGATTAAATATGGAATGTACCTTTGTTCGTATAAAAAATGTCATTTCAGGCTTCATGTTGTATCTTATTTTAAAAAATGTAGTTTCACTCGTGTTTTTAATATGGTAGATAAACCTAGAATTTAAGTGGTTATTTCAATGCAAATTGTGAACGTTTTATTGTTCTTTTACATTTATAAAGCAGACATTATGTCATTTCGGAATACAGCAGTCTCTTGCAAACAAATCTTGATTTCAGTAATCATAAGCTGCAGACTCACGAGTGTCAACTACTATTTGACACTCTCTTCAGTAAAATGTAACACCACATTTCGATACCATTAGCCTGTTCCGCCTTTCTGCATTAGTGGTTTGAAACACCGGTGTTGTGAAACCGACAGGAAGAAACGGTTTCAATGTATCGACAATCGACCGCGAATTTGATCCGAAACAGAACGGAATGAAACCTAACGGTTTCGAAACCGTGAAACATGCCGGTTTTGAAACACTGTAACTGTTATGTGTATAGAAACCTGGTTTCGAAACCATGAAACCGTAGCCAACTCTAGTGAGAACATATAATATTATTAAAGTTTAGCTCACAATTGGCGTTATGAGGCAACGTGAGGGTTGGCAGAACAATGAAGCGAAACGACAGTTTCGTTTCAACCTTCCTACTCAAATAACCTCCGTGATTGAGCCTTCGTTTCGTTAGACGGGGTACTAGAGCGAGGCAGGTGTGAGTGTTGAACGGCCCGTGATTAAGGCTGAGTAGGTGAGGGGAGAGGAGGAGTGTTGGTGGGTAATGAAGTGGGGGGAGGGGGGGGCACTGCTAACCTGTGGGGGGTCCCGCCCCAGCCTTCTGTCGCAGAGTGCTCGCAGCTCGCCAACCACACCACTTCTCAACAAGTCGCTCAAGGAAACATTTTAAACAAATATTTTTGCTCTATAGAAAAGACAATTTGATTACAATTAGAAAAGATATATAGTTTGTGAGCATTTTCACTTTCCGTTTGTTATTAAAATTAGCCTAAACGCAATGTCGGACAATTGCAACGGTCAGCTTCTAATGATAATGTAGAAAGATATAAAAAAAGCCAAGATCGCTGATCATCAATTTTTATTTACGACGACCGTTTTCGCTGAACTATGTCAGCATCATCTGGTCAAATAAAATATTTTACAATAAATAAATTTTAATTTTAAATTTAATAAAATATTTGTTATGTAAATATGATTTATTACATACAATCTTCAGTTGTTTTGCCATGATCTTTTTTGCTTGGTTGGATTGCTTGACCTCTTCTTCGCGCAACTAAGCACCATTAAAGTCGGATGTGAGACAGTCATTGTAGTAACTTTCAAATGTTGAACAATGCTGCTAGGGGCACTTGAAAGATTTTCTAGTGCAAACCAACGGCTGTTCACTGGTATACGTAATCGTAAGCGTAATAGGTCAGTACTGAACTATTCTTGTGTAGAAGTTTTATTTATGTTAAAACGGCCCACTCCCCTTCTCAGGATATAAACTGTAAAGGTTCGTTTTTATATTTAAGAAAGTATCAAGTTTGAATTGAGTGCGTAATGGCAGCACATTATTTCGCTTCCACCAACCACGCTTCCCATTGATGATCAGCGATCTTGGCTTTTTTTTTATATCTTTCTACAATATCATAATTGGATCGACTCCTAGAACGTAAACCAACTCTAATGATAATCTTACAGAAATTAAATAATTTAAAAATGATGATGAAAATTTAAAGTTCAGATATTAGTTCAAAGTGATGCTGTCCAACCTATTGTATTAGTTGATATTATATCCGGCTGTTAAAATACGAGGCGCGTCCAGAAAGTAAGTTCCGTTTGGTTATATAAAACGAACGGGTACAGATACAGAAAAAATATTGATTGTACAAAAGTCTACAACTGTTAAACTACTTTTCTACATAGCTTCCGAAATTTTGTAGGCAATTGTCATAGCATGGCACAAGGTTTTGTGTGCCTTTTTCATAGAATGTTGCCGCCTGTGTATTCAACCATGTGGTAACATGTTCTTTCAGCTCGTCATCATCGTTAAGTGTTGTCCACCAAGGACAGATTTTAGGTATAAGAAGAGGATTACTGTCAAAAAAAATTTTTTTTTCTTTCACGATAATGCCTGACCTCACACACCGATTGTGACCAAACAATTATTACGGAAATTTCAATGGGACCTGTTTGATCATCCTCCATACAGCTCGGACCTCTCTCCTAACGACTTTCATCTCTTCGTACTCCTAAAATCTGTCCTCGGTGGTCAACATTTCAACGATGATAAAGAGCTGTTACCACAGGCGGCAACCTCCTGTGAAGGATGCATGCAAAAACTTGTGGCACGCTATGACAAGTGCCTACAAAATTTCGACAGTTATGTGGAAAAGTAGTTTAAGAGTTGTAGAATTTTGTTCAATAAAAATTTCTTCTGTATCTGTGTACAATTTCATTTTATGACCAAACGGAACTTACTTTCTGGACGCGCCTCGTATTATGCTTCACATAACTGCAGCGAAGTGTTCGTTTCTTAAGGCCTGATGCCGATAATTAGTTATAGTAGTGCTTGTTGGATAAACTTTCAGAACTATTTAAGGCTTTAAAATTTTACACCACATTTATACAATACGTCTTGGTTCATTCATAGATATCAGAAGACTAATATTACTCATCTGTTTCGAACGTGTGAATAACTATCATTTGTTACGTCAAAGGTACTTATTACCAATTGTGTACGCAATCTACGAACGATATTTATATCTCATGTGCTGGATTTCAGTGATCAAAATGAAACATATTGCATTTATGAAAGAATAAAGAAACAAACAATGGAAATACCTTAAAGGATTCAACAATAATATTTTGGAAATGATAGGTTGCTACTCACTACAGAGACGCCTGACGAGCCTCAGAAAGGCACACATAAGAGACGGAGACGGCGGTTGGGTTTCTGTGAGTGCGAGTGTGTGTGTGTGCGTTCTCTGGGGCAGATGAAGGCTTAACAGCCGAAGGCTTAAGTTTTGTTTATTCTGTTATGTGTATCTTTCTGCGGCTCATCGGACGTCTCTGTTGTGAGTAGCAACGTATCGTTTTCAAAATATTGTAGAATAAAGAAACATTACGTCGTATAGACTGAAAAAATAAATTAATCCTCTTACTCTCCTTCACATTCCTCGCATCTACCATACGTATCGTCACAAACTCCCAGTTTTAATTACGTCACTGCTTCAACAGCTGCATAAGGGAGGGAGTACCTCATACCGTGTTGGGTTGACAGTGCTGAAGATAGGTGTTCGGAATGCAGTAACAGCATTCAGTGTAGTACAGCTTCTTGGATTCCTGTTACGACAAAAACGGATAGCCAGACTAAAAAGATTACAGATTCCGCGGTAACTGCTCCTGATAGGCGGCAAGTAAACGAAGTAGGGACAGCTGCAGATGGTGCTGCCGAGGATGCCAGAATAAAGGAAGGAAAAAGTCAAGTGTGTGGAGGATAACGAAAGAGATGGCCAATTGGAATGTTCTAAACCTGAATAGCAGTAAATTACTAACTTCGTAAACCTTCTTCCGTGATTACTCGAATACTTGAATATTCGTCCTTAAAGTACAGTTTTGTCCTAAATGACTCACTCACCAAAATTGGAACAGGTAACTGGAATGTCCTCGTCTACATTCCTTCGCTACTATTTCCTGAAAAATATATAAAATGATAATCATATCTACGTAATTTAAACTAAATTTTAAAATATATTTATAGGCCTTATTAGTGAAATCAGTATATTTTTCACAAATCAGCATCACAGGAGAAAACTGGAGGCATAAAATAAAGTACTTACGTTAATGATGTCTGTACATTTTTCCCAAACTGTATAGTCAGTGCTACCAAAAAAATTGTACCTTAGTGAAAGTGTGTCCTATTATTTAGACGATTATACAACCTCTGACAAAGTTCGGCTGATTAAAACAAAATGTTCAAATGTTTGTAATTCTATGAAACCAAATTACGTTTGTCATCAGTCCCTAGTCTTACAAACTGCATAAACTAAGTTAAACTAACCTAAGGACAACACACACATCCATGCCAGAGGGAGCATTCGAACCTCCGACGCAGGAGGCTGCGCAATCCGTAACGTGGCGCTCCAGACCGCTCGGCTTCTCAAAAATTTTAAATGTTCAAATGTTTGTAGAGTCTATGGGACTTAACTACGGGGTCATCAGTCCCTAAACTTACAAACTATTTATGAACTACTTACAACTAAGGACGGCACAGATATCCATGCCTGAGGGGGGATTCGAACCCCCGACTGTAGTAGCCGTGCAGACCGTGACTGGAGCGCCTCAGTCCCCTCGGCCACCGCGTCCGGCGCTCGGCTTCTCCCGCGCGGCTTTGGTGAATAGTCCTGTAACATTAACGTAGATGAACTATGAAGTACAGTTACCTCACTGTCCTTCAAAATAGTCACCTCCCATAACTATACTCCGTTGAATACTGTGATACATGTCCTGGAAATTTTTCACAAACTCTTCCTTTGGGATGGTGTTCAAAAGCTTCGACACGTTTCGTAAAACGTTAGGAATATCTTCGAATCTCTTTCCTTTCAAACCATCGATCGTTCATGATTAATGCCCTCACTTTCTCAATGTTTTCGTCACTGACGGCCGTCGCCGGTACTTCGTCCAACAGGTCTACCACGGAACACACACGATGCTCAACTGAAGTCTGAACTACTGTGGGGGCAGTACAGGTTGGCAACATCGACCGCTATGCAGCTACAGCGTTGTGATTCGCCTGTGTCGCCCGATCGACCGTCCTGACTTCATTCGCCGAACTTTGTCAAAGGTTGTGTCAAGATCACATTGTAATAAATATCTCAACGATTTTCTCTGAAATTCTTTAACTAATAACATTAAATGCGTCACAAGTTTTGATCTCTGATTTACAAAAATGTGCAAATGTCTGTAAATCTATCGGACCAAACTGCGTGGTCATCAGTCCGTAGCTTACAAACTACTTAAATCTAGGTAAACTAACCTAAGGACAAACAGACACACCCATGCCCCAGGGAGGACTCGAACCTCTGATTTACACATCATTAATACTGTGAGGGAGAAGGTAATGCTAAAAACCGGCCCGTTAACGACAATGACCCCCTAGCCGGCCGCGGTGGCCGAGGTGACTGAGGCGCTCCAGTCACGGTCAGCACGGCCACTACGGTCGGGGGTTCGAATCCCCCCTCGGGCGTGGATATTTGTGCCGTCCTAGTTTGTAAGTAGTTCATAAGTAGTTTGTAAGTTTAGGGACTGATGACCCCGTAGTTAAGTCCCATAAGCTTAACAAACATTTGAACATTTTGAGTGACCCCTTAAAGCAGTGTTTTTCAACCTTTTTCGAATATGCAACACCGTTCCAAGTAAAAATATTCTGGCCACTCCCTTCCAGATAAAAATACTCTCCCCCCCCCCTTTTTTCCCACGAAGTATGTTACCTCAAAGGAAACAAATTTAATCTTTATTTTGATCCATCTTTTAAATTCTTGGACAAAATTTTTTGTATATTTTTCGGAATGTAAAACATCATCCTATTTCCGACAGAAAAATATATTTCAGGCAAAACTCAGAAGCAACTTATGCTCGTGAAGAGAGTTGCCACTTTATAGACTATTTGTAAAGAAGTAGAGCTTTTCTTTTCGAATTTTTCAGACGTACGTTTTATATCAAGTTCTTTCACGTGTCGATGGCTGCTGAAAACAGTTTTCAGACTTTGCGCTTATTGATCATTAACACATTGTATTGTAAAATTGATCTATTCAATTCATAATGAATATTACACAAAGAACTCCGTAATTTTATCATTAAATAAGTTTCACTTAGGCATATTTTTTCCTATTACTGAACCCCTAGTTATTTTAAGGTGCAAGTTCTTCCTCCTGGGTCGCGAAGTATTACTTGGGAATGGGGGAGGGGGTTTGCCGTCACAGGAGGAAGTACTTGCACCTTAAAATAACCAGGGTTTCAGTAATACGAAGAAGTATGCCTAAGTAAAATTTATTTAATGATAAAATTACGGAGTTCTTTGCGTAATATTAATTAAGAATTGAATAGATCATAGACAGTTTTACAATACAATACACGACGTGTTAATGATGAATAAACGTAAAGTCTGAAAACTGTTTTCAAGAAAATAATTTGATACGATTAGTGATTAAGGAAAAATCTAATAAAGATCTACCTCTTTACAAATTGTCTATACAATGAGCCGTTTCTTAATGAGCATAATTCGCTTCCGAGTCTTGCCTGACATACGAAATACTCGTTAACATATTTTTCTGTCGGAAATCACGTAAATTTAGGATGTTTGTACCATTCTACATCTACATCTACATAGATACTCTGCAAATCACATTCAAGTGCCTGGCAGAGGGTTCATTAACCACTTTCATAACTTTTCTCTACCGTTCCATTCTCAAATAGCGCGTGGGAAGAAAGAACACCTAAATCGTTCCGTTATCGATCTGATTTCTCTCATTTTATTGGGATGGTCATGTCTCCCTAAGTAGGTGGGTGCTAGCAAAATATTTTCACATTCAGAACTAAAAGTCGGTGATTGAAACTTCGCCAACAGATCACGCCGCAATGAATAACGTCTTTCTTTTAATGATTTCCACCCCAATTCGTGCAACATTTCCGTGACGCTCCCCCCCCCCCCCCCGTAACGTGATAAAACAAAACGAACTGCCCTTCTCTGAACCTTCTCAATGTCTTCCGTCAGTCCCACCTGGTGAGGGTCCCACAAGGGGCAACAGTACTCCAGGAGAGGACGCACAAGTGTGATGTAGGCAGTCTCTTTGGTGGAGCTGGTGCATCTTCGAAGCGTTCTGCCAATGAAACGTAATCTTTGGTTCGCCTTCCCCACAATATTTTCCATGTGTTCTCTCCAGTCTAAGTTGTTCGTAATTGTAATTCCTAGGTATTTGGTAGGATTTACGACCTTAAGGTTTCACTGATTTATCGCGTAATTGAAGTTCAGTGGATTTCTTTTAGTGGTCATGTGTATTAATTCACACTTTTCTTTATTTAGTGTCAATACACAAAAAAAAAACTTCATCCAACAGTTTAGAAATTTCTTTCATTTGAGATACTGTTTTGTTAAGGTTCGTGACCCCGGGGGCGGGGGGGGGGGGGGTCGCCGCAGTATTTTGGTTTTATAGGGGGTCGCCACAATAGATATACTTGGAAGGTGGTTACGTATTCAAATGTTCAAATATTTGTAGAGCTTAAGGGACTTAACTGAGTGGTCATCAGTCCCTAAACTTACAAACTACTTATGAACTACCTTATACTAAACACGACACAAACATCCATGCCCAATGGGGGATTCGAACCCCAGACGGGGAACGGTCTCGCGCATCGTAGCATAGCGCCTCAATGCGCACGACCGCTCCGCCGTGGCGTCACGTATTCGAAAAGCTTCAAACACTGCCTTAAAGGCTATACCTGGCGTCATATATGTAGTATTCTTGTGTAGTTCGCGAACGAACTAGTGCGGAAAAGCGCTCCCACAGGCGAACTATGCGAACTAGTTCGCCGATCCCACGCCTCTTAGTTTCCCGAAGACTGGAGGGGAAGAGTGACAGGACGCGAGAGCACGCAGAATCGCGTGATTCCCTTCTGACAATCACCGTCACCGTCATTTTGAGCTGATATGCAGCTCAGCTGTAGTTTCATAGTTCACTGCCAGAAATTTTCTAAGGTATTCAGTAGTCTACTCTGTATGCAACGTAGTTGAATACCATTGTATCACCCATTCGTGTAAATAACTGGTTTATTTGCTTAAGTATTTGATGTCAAATTGCCCAAAAATACGGGTAATAGCACACCCTTGGACCGGTCGCGAACTAAAATATGCGCGATCGGTCGCGACCTAAAATATGCAATCGGTCGCCACCTAAAATATGCAATCGATCGCGACCTAAAACATGCTTTACCGGTCACGAACTATTGTGCCAAACGTATCTCGCTTCTTAGTTCGTTAGATTCCTTTCCGAAGACCGACGGGCAATAGCAAGAGGGCGCGCAGCAGATTTAAAAATCACGTGTTTGCCTTATGCTGATGAGCCATTTCGAGGAGAGCGTCTGTCTGCTAGATTACAACATTTCTGTTTGATGTGTTCTGCACTCTGCAATATCTGACTAATAAATTCCATAATGCCAAGATATAGAGATAACTCTAAACGCCACAAACTGTTTCTTTTGGTTTGCGTGATATCGTTAGCGGCTCAAGCAGTAAGCGCATGAAGCAGCTAGGTGGGGGAACTTCTCCCTCCACCTGCATGCGCAGACCACGCCGCAAAGCCGTCACTGGGAGCGGACGAACTAAAAGAGCGAACTAAAATGAGAGCTCCCGATCGGGAACTATTATGCACAAGTCTAGCTTGAGCCCTTTACCGACGAACTACTGTGAAGTGTAGACGCTTCACAGGGCAACGAGATAAACTGCTTCAGAATGGATGGAGCATGTTGATATAGACCACAGACAGGTTCGCTAGGCCAGTGTTGTGCAAAGATGGAAAAAAAAAGGAAAAAGAAAACACTAAATGCATGAAACTCATTACTGAGAGACAGCATGCTGTCGCATGTAATTAGCAAAATATTGCGGAAAATGCTGCTATTTCACTAACGAAAAATATATTATAACCCATTACTCATGAAAACAAAAAAGAGTAAAAATGTAAGCATCTCATAGGATTCGAACTACCAACCTTAAGCTTCTCACTCGCACGCTTTTACGACAAGACGACTTTTTTTCCTTCCTTCTTCAGGGAGATCGATGGTTCGCAGTCGTTAGGTCATGTTCGTTCTTGGTGATCGTTTAGTACTTGGCTCAGCATTTTTATTACAGTTGCGCCTGCGGGAGAAACAATGCCTAACTCTCGACCAGCCACGCGCCTGCAGAATGAACATTATTGGCTGTCAGTGGGTAATGGAGGGGGATGCGCAGAACGGCTGACAACTGGACCGCCATCGCAGGTGACGCCGACTATAGCACTCCAGCCACCTAACACCGCACCCCTTCACCCACAACCCCCTCCCTCCATCACCCAACAGCAGCTGTTCGTATCGCTCTAATTACGATTCTTTCCTCCGACGCCCTGAAAACCGCTTCGCGTCGCACAATCTCGGATCTCTTGTCGATACCAGGAACAGCGCCGGAACGAGGATGCTGCTGCTACTGCTACAGAAGATGCGATGAAATTCCAGGAATTCCAATAAAACACCGAAGAGGAACGTCGAGAACAGCTCGTGTTTCTGGAGAAATAGAAAAATTTTCGTGATTTAACGGCTATCGCTCTGTAATTTTGCATACTTACAACTAGTGAAAGTTGCCTGTTAAATTATTTAAACAAGATCTTTGGTAGTTGAGGTCTGCTAATGCAAGTTAAAACGTTCACTGCTACTCTATATTACCTTGCGAGTGGCTACAGTATTTGCGCAACAGATATTTATCTAACTGCTCACTCCTTAAGGGTGCAGCCAACGTATTACCAAACATAAAATTAAAGTTAAAAATAAATGACTAGATAATTATACATGGGAGCATGAAATTATAAGCTGAGGCTTGATACTTCAAATCATCATCTATTCAATAAAATAACAAGCAAACAAATGTGGAAAGACCAAATTAAGCAGATACCTTGTACAATAGAGAATGAAATCATAAAATTACTGCCCGTAATAAAATTGTTTCGACCGCGGATTTTTAGGTCGTAAAAATGAGCATTTTAGGCGCTTAAAATAGGGTCTTTCATTACCTCATTTAGGTCACATAAAATGTAAAATAGGCCCCAGCAGAGGAAATTAAAATGATGTCAAGTTAGTGTCTACTTATGAGCTAGCATTTATTTCTTTACAATTAAGAAAGTGAAAAATTACCCAGTTGAACATCAAACCACATTAATGTTCAAACTGACACCAGACCTGTATAGTATTTCGTAGACAAAAATATAATGCAGATCACTAGCCATAGGTTGAAATATAAGTAATGTATAATTTAACAAACGCTGAATAAACAAGTGGTTTCAAACATTCAGACCATAGTTGCCTCCACAGTAAATGATTGAAATCTCTGCAGATTTTCTAGAGAGAAGCCACGGCGCTCGTAATGTAAATGCCGAGAATGAACGTTCCGACATCTATCAAAAAATGTTCAAATGTTTGTAAATCTATCGGACCAAACTGCGTGGTTATCAGTCCGTAGCTTACAAAATACTTAAACCTAAGTAAACTAACCTAAGGACAAACACACACACCCATGCCCCAGGGAGGACTCGAACCTCCACGGCGAGCAACCGCGCGCTCCGCAGCGAGACGCTTTAGACCGCTAGGTTACTCCACCGCTGCAATCTGTGGAACTGGATTTTCCGCTAAGTTTGAATGCTGCCACGCTAAGACTCTTCAAAAGCCCGTGTTCTTCTGGAACCTTTCCCCCCATTCGCTTAGCGCTTCATTAATTTTCTTTTTCACTTCCTCCAGCAAAACAATATGTCGGAGATAGGTGTATCCGAGCCTTCTAATTCGGACATAACTATCGCCATAAAAGCGAAGTCCCATTGAACTGAAGGATGACGGAGTAACTGTAATGCGTAACTTACAGAAATTTCATCCTCCAATACATTTTCCGTTATCTTCATGACAGCTGGGAGATGCTCATTATAGTGTTCTCCTGTTGCTGCTGCTGCTAACCACATCACAAGCGATAGTTTGTTCGTTAGTCTTCAGGAGTTGTTTTGCACAAATTAAATAACTTCTGGATTGCGTTCCTGGGTGAAACTTGCGAACAACCGATGGCAGTTTTTTTCATTCTTTTTTTATCAAATCTCCACTCAGTACTACTACCTTTGATCTGAGAAGGAAGTCAAATATTTCGAAAACAGAAAAATAGACGATATAGGATTTTAAAGCTGTAATAGACAAAAACAAGCATTGACGTCGAAATAGATCATTTTAGGTTCTACAAAATTAACAATTTCAGTTTTAATTAGTCATTAAATGCATAGGTACAAGTTTATTTGCGCTTAGGAACTCAGGAAAAGAATATCTTTTAACCTAAAGATCCGCGGTCTATTTATAACAATAACCTGCTCTTCTGGGTACACCACTGATGAAAAATGACTCATCTTTGACATGAAGCGAGTATATAGTTAGATAGATGAGTAGCCACCTGGCGATGAAGATCCGGAGTTCCGAAATTGTCGCGACAAATACTGTATGCTAACAGCCACAAAAGTGCTTTAGTTTCCTCGTAAACAGAAGAATCGGTTTCAATGTCTCTCTCACTGTCTCCCACAAGACATAAGAACTATGAAATTTGTGTGACGCATTTCTAAAATATGTATCCATAACCCGTCAGGAAGCCACGCACTTTTAGAGCCGATTTCCCAGTCGAGGAGATGTGCAGGCCGCGGTTCGAATCCATCCGGCTGATTACCGACATGGTTTGATGAGTCGACCAGCGCTGAGGATCCTTTATGGTGGCTTTCAATCTTCCTCGGCCAATGCGGGCTGGATCTCCTCAGTTACAGTGGGTCGGTAATTGCTGCAAAAACAGCTTCTCCGAATTCGTGCACTTCATAATTTTCATCGCTCGCATACAGTAGCGGTACACTTTTGAACACTGTCTCAGGTGGACCCCCAGGGAACACAAACAGTACCGTTTGCGAACCGACTTACGAACTATTGGGAGATTGTGGATCCCGTCAGGCTACAATGAAGCAATGTCTTGCTACTGTTTCAGCTTCCCTGGTGAAATTCATTTCAATTGAATGTACCTCTTTTTAGTTTTAATTAGAGCTCAAGGTGGTTTAATTTTTTGAAACATACGAATCTTTCCTGTACTCGTCCGGTTAGTCGGTCTAAATCCTTCACCATTAAGAGATTTTGTTAGACTACATTCCTTTACCCTTGTTTTGCTCTCGTTAATGTTCATCTTATAACCTCCTTTCAGGACAATGCCCATTTCCTTCAATTGGTCTTCCATGTCCTTTCCTGTCACTGACAGAATTACAGTGTACCGCTAAACCGCTAAGTGGTTTTTATTATTATTATTCCCTCTGATCTTTAATCACGTCTCCGTATGTTTCCTTGCTTTCGTTCACAGCTTGCTCAATTTACAGATTGAATAACATCAGGAAAAGTCTACAACCCTGTCTTACTGCAATTCCAACGACAAATGTTTGTTAAGCTTAAGACTTAACTGTGGGGTCATCCGTCCGTAAACTTACAAACTACTTATGAACTAGCTTATACTAAAGACGACACAAACATCCATACCTGAGGGGGGGATTCGAACCCCCGACCGTAGCGGCCGTGCAGACTGTAACTGGCGCGCTGCAGACCATTCGGCCACTGCGGCCGGGCCATTCCAACCAGTGCGCTCTTTTCATGCCCTTCGTCTGTTATAACTGTTGTGTGGTTTTTGTTCAAGTTTAATGTAACTTTTCGTTCACCATATATTACCCCTGCTAAATTTGGTAGTGAGTGTTCCTGTCAACATTTTCGAAAGCTTTCTTCAGATCTACACGCGATGAAAACGATGGTTTGCCTTTCCTTAAGCTACCTTCTAAAATGTAATGTATTGCCTCACGAGTTCCCATAATTCTCCTAAACCTGAGCTAATGTTCCCCGAGGTCGAATTCTACCCGTTTTTTCTTATCTTTTCCAATAAAATGGATAATAAACAACGGTAAACAATACATGACCCTACATTGCGCACGTAACTCGTGCGAGTTTTGTGCGACATCGGACAGATTTGCGGAACCATGAAATGGCACGGAAGCCAGGGAAACGTATTTACAATTTTGGACCAGCCCGTTGGAAGGCAAGTCATAGGTGAAGGTGTTGGATGGCCCTAACGGATACGGTTTCGTTATCCGAATTTAAATTTGCTGCAAGTTTATCTACACATTCCAGACCTACACTAGAACCGTTGTTGTGAAGAGGTCGCGATTAACTCAATCGACATCTCTAATGCTGCCTCCATTGTGGACTGTGTGTTTGACCCGAAGTTTCACAAGCACATATTTCAGACGGTTTTGTTGCTGATGTTTGAAATGTGATTACTAACATTGCAAATGTAGCAATTTCAATATTTGTATATTTTTCTCATCCATTTGCAAGTGGACGAGCCTGGTAACAGTTTTGTAAAACGCAGCTACATAGTTCGCATCGAGCGACGAGCGATGTTGGTAGTACGCTCTGAACATGGCCACCGACTGTAGCTGGCACGCCGTTAATCTCGCAGCGGAATTTGCAATTCCCGTTCGACAGAGCTGCGATACACGATAGAATCGGCAGCGGCAGCAAAAACGAAATAACGACAGCATGCACTCTCACAAAATATCTGACCGTGCATACGCATTCATGCGCACACAGTAGTTCAGTTGTAAAAGTCTACCAGGTGAACTCTCCTCTGAAATGAGTAATCGAAAGACAACAACGCCAACCAAGAAAAGTAAAAATAATTATACATCTAATGACGAAATACCCTTTGTACACGGACCGCTGACAGAACAGTAAAGGTAGCTACCTGAGCGCCGTGCCGTGGACGGACTGGGAATTACGTTCAGGGCACAGAAACGCCGAGCAGATGCCCTTTTCCCCGCCTCCACTAGCTGAAAGAACAGTCTGTTGTTTTGCTTGTAGTATTGCATTTTTAAACACTACAAACGCGTCACGGCGGCGTCCACGAGCATAATTAACGCAATTAATTGCGTTTCTGCGCTGTTGTACTGTGACTCTGTGGGTGGTTCGAATGTTTTCGTGGAGCAGTGTTTTTCAACAGTCGTTACGCGACGGAATGGTGTGTCGCGAGATTTCTATAGTCTTCTATTCTTTAGTAGGTAAAATATTTAGAACATAAAAAATAAATTTTCAGATGGTTTCTTAGACTAGCATAAATTAAAACCAGCAATCTCCATTATAAAAAATAAAATAAATACATCCAATTGTCCCGCAGCCGATAATCTAGACCAACACCAAAAAAAGTAAACCTACACATATACGCATAATATGTTTTGGGAAAACATCAAACAAATTAAACAAAAATCAAATGTTTGTAAATCTATCGGATCAAACTGCGTGGTCATCAGTCCGTAGCTTACAAACTACTTAAACCTAGATAAACTAACCTAAGGACAACACACACACCCATGCCCCAGGGAGGACTCGAACCTCCACGGCGAGCAACCGCGCGCTCAAATTAAACATGTTAATGAAAAACAAGTTTCCGATTTGCATACAGAACTAACAACAATATCCACCGTATCTTCTTTCAGGTAGAACAAAATTATCAACATATACAATCCCAGTGATATACAAAATTGAATTTTATGGCTGCAACAAATTTTATATAGGACAAAAAGGACGAAATTTCAGCAACCAATTTCACCAGTACACGAGAATAAGTGATAACAACCCATCTTCACTTTTCAGCCACCTTAAAAGCGATAATCACAGCGAAAGAAGGTGGCAATGAAAATCTTACACATACCTCGTAAGGGCTTATTACCCATACTGCTTCAACAAGCCTTTCAATATAACAATTGGAAGTAGGGAGCAGTGGGAGAAAATAGTTCGACACCGTACGGGGGATATTGTCTGGTTCACTGACGGATCAAAATCAGACCAAGGCGTTGGGGCCGGGGTATACAGGGTGCAGCCGAGACTGGAGGGCGTCATCTCTCTAGGGAAACTTGCCTCAGTATTCCAGGCCGAAAGAACTGCCATCAGGGTGTGTGTGGAGGAGAATTTGCGTAGGTGCTACAAAGATCGTAGCATCTATATCTATTCAGGCAGCCCTGAGATCACTGGCAGCTCCTGGAACAAGGTCTAAAAATATTTCAGAATGTCACAGGGTTCTGGTGGAGCTAGGGGAAAGCAATAGAGTAAACCTATTGTGGGTCCCTGGCCACTCAGGGATCAGTGGCAACGAACATTCGACAGATTAGCCAGGATGGGGGCAGAGACTCCATTTATTGGACCGGAAACTGTCCTGACAATCACCAAGGCAATGATCAAATTGGAGCTTCGTAACTGGCTCAGAAGACAGCACTTAGAATATTGGACCAAAGTCTATCAACAAAAACATGGCAAGGTAATGATGCCAAAGCCATGTTTTAAAAAAAGCTCTGCAATCCTGGGCCTGAACAGGAGAGAGATTAGACTCATGGTTGGATTGCTGACAGGCCACGAGAATTTCAAAACACACCTACATACAATGGGAATAACAGAAGAGGACCCTAAATGTAGGATGTGTGATGACGGTGATGAAACTGCATCACATCTAATCTTAGAATGCATTGCATTGGAGAGTAAAAGGCACAGAACATTTGGGACAACCAGACCCGAAGAAATTGTGTCTAATAAAGAACTGGTAAAGGGACTCCTTGCACTGTTCAAGGGCACTGATGGCTTTTCTAGATGTATAGGGAGCGATACCGCACAATAAACTTAGTTTCGGTGCGGGCAATGGCGGGTTGGACCAAGACTGTTTTGGCTTCCCTGAGAAAATCAAATCAAATCAAATCAAGGGCCTATTAATGAATATTGTTGAAAAGATTAAATATATGTACACACAACACCCTGGTGACATTTTAAATGAACAAACTGAAACGTAAAGATTTTATATTTAACTTTATTGATTTCCTGATCAAAGTTAATGGATAAATACAACTACCATTGATCTCTATAGTACCTGGATGTTCATATTTAGTTTATTGCCAAATTAAAATATGGCAGCTATGAAATACTTTAGGGAAAGCAAAAGACAAAACGTTTCGATTCTGTTGCATCACATATCGACTAATAATTCAAATCAAGTAATTCGTCATGTCATAAATAAAGAAAATTCGTTTGCCAAATTTAAGCATGGGGGATAATGCGAAATCGTCTGCAAAACATATGAATGTGCAGACACGCTACATTTCTATGCCCAGACACCAGAGCTATGCATCCAGATTGTTTAGTGATCACTGACAACTATCCACGAACCATAGATATAAGTTACAGAGATATCGACCACAAAGATCATTCATGTATTTGTAAATAATAACTAGACATAACATAGCAACTGTAATCGTATAGCATCTTTGGCCAACTGTCATAATATAACACACAAACTTAAAAACCATTTATCTCAATACTACCTGGCCGGCCGCGGTGGCCGAGAAGACTGAGGCGCTCCAGTCACGGTCTGCACGGCCACTACGGTCGGGGGTTCGAATCCCCCCTCGGGCATGGATATTTGTGCCATCCTAGTTCGTAAGTAGTTCATAAGTAGTTTGTAAGTTTAGGAACTGATGACCCCGTAGTTAAGTCCCATAAACTATACAAACATTTGAACATTTCAATACTACCTGGATATTGAACTTCAGCTGCCTGAGCGTGCCGGCCAGAGAAGTTCATACTGCGTTCCTTGCCGAAATCAAATATGGCTGCTAAGAAATGCTACTAGCACAAGAAATGAAAATAACTTTCGTTTCCAATAGCATACCACCCTATCACAACCTGTATTCACCATCATTTCAAAACATGAAGTATGTAAGCAATTGTCATATACAAACTGATGTGTATTACGCAGATTGTTTGAAGATGGCACTTTAGCTGAAATAGATACATTATAATAAAATAAAAAAACGTAAAAAAATAGCAGATGGGTTATTTATATAACGTCTCTAAAAAAACCTATTGTACGTACCTTCTGTTTACTAGGTAAAATATTTATAATACAAAAAATGGATCGCCGAATGGTTTCTTAGAGTATCCCAAATTGTAATTTGCATAATAAAAAACTAAGGTGTGTACTTCTTGTTTGCATTTTTTACAATTAGGGAAAAAATACACATATAGAAGCCCCACGAAAGTTGAAACTGTACTTCTGTGAGTCCAGATCTTTATTTAGGAATCCTGGCGCACACAGGCAAAAAAATCTCTACTGTCTAAGTTTACATATACGGTATCAGTTTGTGCAAACTATTCATTCTACTCTTAGTGTTCTAGCCGAAAACAAATACGTGGTCGCCGCGGTGGAGCAGCCGAGGGGTCTAAAGCGTCTCGCTGCCGAGCGCGCGGTTGCTCGCCGTGGAGGTTCGAGTCCTCCCTGGTGCATGGGTGTGTGTGTTGTCCTTAGGTTAGTTTACCTAGGTTTAAGTAGTTTGTAAGCTACGGACTGATGACCACGCAGTTTGGTCCGATAGATCTACAAACATTTGAACATTTGAACAAATACATGGTCATGCCCCCTCCCGAGGTACTAGTGCCTGATCTACCTGGCATGGTTGGTGTCTGCGAATCTCTGGCAAACACAGCTGTACTGGCGGAAGTAAAGTTGTGAGGCGGCATCTTGAGTCATGTCGGGATAGCAGTCGGTAGTGCGCTTGCCCGCGAAAGGCAAAGGTCCCAGGTTCGAGTCCCAGTTCCGGCACACAATTTTAATCTGCCAGGAAGTTTCAGCTGTCCACATGTCTCCGTGTGTGCATTTCTGTGACGTGTGATTCTCGTGTAATCTCTTTTTATTTCATTTGCTTTTATTAGTTTAATTTCGTATCCCAACAAAGTTTTAACCAGGAATTCTACGATTGAACGCTTTCAACTGTTACTCTTAGCTGTTGTTATCATACGATACTACGTCTTCTCGCTGCGTATCGTGAGGAATTTTACATATGTGAACAGTTAAAGCTAGTTATCAACACAGGTACTTTGCGCTTGAAGAAACACAGTAGCCAGCAAATAATTGCTTTCGCTTGCTTAGGTAGAATTGGTTCCATGACAGCACCATTAGCGATCACAACTTGTAACAAATAGAATAAAATCAACTGAGTAAGTCGTTACAATCAAGTTTAATTTTGTCAATGTCTACTAGTCGCAGCAGAGCGTTCAGTGCAATAGTCATCGGCTGTCACAGAATGCGTGACGTAGATGAGCAGACCAAGCCTTAACTTAACCGCCGTCGTTCCGTGTTCCATCTATACTATATCTCCTCTTCCCTATCTCTATGTCCATCTCCTCTGTCTACAAAACGAGGTGACGTAGTGGCAACACACTGGACTCGCATTCGGGAGGACTGCGGTTCAAACCCGCCTCCGGTCATCCTGATTCAGATTTTAAGTGATTTCTCTAAATTGCTCCCGTCAAAGGGCACGGCAGACTTTGTTCCTTATCCTTGACAAAAATTACCTGGGGGTGAGATCCGTCTCTAATGAGTGCATTGTCGACGGGACGTTAAACCCTAATCTTTCTTCCTTTTTGTTGGAGAACGCACCCTCGGTTGTTCGTAAAGGCGCCTACACACGTTCTGATTTTTCGGGACCAATTTATCGTCGATCCGATAAATTGGACGTGTGGAGGCGCTTGCCGACCAACTTTTCTTTTCGGATGGTTAGTCGCGCCTGACCGTCCGACATCCGCCCCCCCCCCACCCCTCCCCCTCCAAACCACTTCACTCGACTAACTGTACCGTGTGTAGCGCTACCCGACCAAGTTCCTGCCTGCGATCGTCTGCTATCTCCACATCAAACACGCGGAAACAAATACAGTTCGACAACCAGACACCAGAACAGGAAGGCGCTGCAATCGCTGGGTGCAGTTGGTCGAAACTTGTGTCTGCTGCTACGAATTTGTTTGGTTGGCTGGTCAGTCCGTTAGTCGGACGATAAATCGGAACGTGTGTAGGGACCATCAGAGGATGTGGACACAGCGGTGCACCGCCTCACTTCAGTGTGGATGTCCGCAACCATCTCAGTGCTGCATTTCCTGGTCACTTGATTGGGAGGTCCTATTCCATGGCCTACGAGCTCACGTGAGCCTAATCCATTTGATATCTACAGTCACTTGTGCATGTGACCACAGTGGATACGGAGATGAAAATAATTCAAATGTTCAAATGTTTGTAAACCTATTGGACCAAACTGCTATGATCACCAATCCCTAGACTTAAAAATTACTTAAACTAATTTAAACTAATGTATGGACAACACACACACACACACACCATTGCCCATGGGAGGACTCGAATCTCTGACTCCGATCAATCGCCAGCTCCACAGCAAGGCCCCTTAGAGCGCTCGGCCACTCCAACGAGGCTAGAATTAGTTGCCAGGATTGCAGCTTGTGATATGTTTCGAATCACATCAGAGATATTTGTCAGGCTGCGTCAGAATGTTGTTGACTGATGTCATGCTTGCAATGAGGTTGAGGGCCAGTACAATTTGTAATATTTAGTGCATACGGTACGTCCATTTTGTTACTGATGGTATTTCCGGTTTCTTCTTCTTCTTCTTCTGCTTCGTTAGGACCCTTCAGGATCACGTGTGGCTTCTTTAGCACGTTTTCTTTCTTCCCAATACCTCTTCATTCTCTCGCTTCTTCTGTTTCTTTCTTCTTCTGTTATGGTGACTGATTTTGGTGTCCGGCCACCTGTGACCGTCCACCAACCGCTTATACTTCTCCCTGTCCTGCATCAGTGCCTGCAGATTCCTTTCTTTTATTCCTACAGTCTTCCCGTCAACTTACTTCCTTCACCCAGTTGTTCGCCGTATGACTTGTTGAATTCCATATCTTTTTAGTCAACCTCTCATCGTCCATCCCAACAAATCGTAACCTCCTTTTCCGTATCTCGCCCGATATAGGTTCATAATTTTCGTACAGTTCCTCTCGTGTTCTGTGCATCCAGATATCCCCATTTTTTTAGTACTCCATATGTCTCTTAAAATTTTCCGCTCCTCCTCCTCCAACTGTATACAAGCTCTCTCACCGAGTGTGATCGTTTCTGATGCATACAGCGCAGCATTTGTTACAGTTTCTGTGTAGTGTCGCAATTTGGCATTCCGTGACAGGTTTTTCTTGCCATATGTTGTTTTCACTGCGTACCGAAACTTCTGCAAGAGCAGTGCCCTGTCTACTGCGCTACTGCTGCTCTGTATTCCACCAGTTATCTTCTCTCACAAATAACGAAAACTCTCGACTTTCTAAACCACTTGTCCATCTATCTTCCAGTACGACCAAGTGTTCAGTATTTCCGGTTAACTACTGTATATTAAAAAAGTACACAGTGATTGTTGTTGTATCGTAATATCTCCTTAAGCTGGCTTCTACGACCCCATCCTCGAATTTTTCATCTGAACATCCTCTGCGCCCTGTTAAATTTTCGCTAGCTCTTTTTTTGTGGATTTAGGGCGCACAACTGCTAAGGTCATTAGCGCCAAGATAAGAACGGAGATTCACTAAACCTCGAAAAAATAAGTAACTACCAGAAAGAGTATCAAAAGAAGGCTAAAAACGAAAGATCAAAACAATTAAAAGGGTTAAATATCTTTTGATAGATTGACCATGTTGATAAAACGCAAAACTCGAGCAGCTGCTCGTGTGTCATCAGCTAAAAGTTCCTCCAGAGTAGACGGAAAGTGAAGGGCTACACGAAGATGATTGAAATTGGCACAAGACAGTAAAACATGTCGCACCGTCAGCAATCCACCGCAGGAGCACAGAGGTGCAGGGTCGGTGGTTAGCAAATGACGGTGGCTGAAACGGCAGTGACCGATCTGCAACCGAGCCAGGATGACCACCTCTCGCCGAGAGGGGCGTGAGGAGGTCCCCCAAGCGGTCGGGATCGGTTTTACAGTTCTCAATTTATTGTCGTGGAGTGAGAACCACGCACTGTGCCAGGACGACACAATACTCCGGCGCAGAGCCCGTTGAACATCGTCCGCTGAGACTCAAAAGGTAGCCATGCGAGGCAAAAGAGCTGCTGCCTTGGCTGCTATATCGGCGGTCTCATTCCCGGGCACACCCACGTGGCCAGGGACCCACAGAAAAGAAACGTGACAGCTGTCATCTGCTACCAACTGGAGGGAGAGTTGGATCCGATACACGAGAGGATGGTTCGAGAAAGGGTCCTTAAGACTCTGTAGGGCACTAAGGGAGTCCGAACAGATGACATAAAAAGGTTGGCGGCGGCGGCAGGTATACAAAACAGTCTGGCGGAAACGCCCTGTTTAGATGCAGAATATGACGAGGAGGATATCGGCCTTACTTTCGTTGTCTGAAGCATTACTACAACTACTTGCAAGGGCTTGGGAAAACAGAGTCTAGAATAGGCCAGTACTGGAGTCCGCAAATGTAGAACGAAAAAACGTCTTCTGACAAACGCGAGACGTAACTGGGCGAAGTGCACACGGGCAATGTTTGCGTCTCTATTTGGCACTGCTCCGGAATACGGAAGAGGCGGCGGTCTTCTAGCGTGTCAGCTACGTGCTGTTCCTGCAGAACCAGTAGGTCTGCTTTAGTATGCCAGCCGCGGACGGCGCACGCGTGAACGATGAAGCGGAAGAGACGGCCGTAAGGGGGGGGGGGGAGGGTAGACATACCCCGCGCGTGCCGCTGCGTGACGGGACGCGTGTGCGTGCGTGTGTGTGTGTGTGTGTGTGTGTGTGTGTGTGCACTGCCATCCGCTGCCTGCCTCGCTGTTAGCCACCGACAAACGGTGACACTCATAATTAGGTCACGCGGATTCGGGCCAACATTATTTCATTACTACTAGTAGAGCGCGTATAGTACAGGTGTCCGGGTGGCAAGGGAGGCATTAAAATGCTATAAGCATATAAAATTTACTTGTCAGGTGACACGTGTTTGTTCAGGAACTGGGGTAAAATGAGGGGTGTTCAAGTGAAAAGGTACGAAACGTCTTGACACCTAAATGGGATGAGATTTGGATATGCCACTTTGGGATATCGTAGTGCAACATCACGGTCTTTTTCGACGTCCTAGGTCCGAGCACGAGAGAACCATTAACAGTGACGTGTAATGTGAGACTCCGTAGCTTATGCAAGTGTTTTTGGAAAGTTATCTCCGTAGATACTAATGGCTTTCCAAACAGCTAATCTACTCAACAATCGTTTTATGTGACGACAACATACACAAACAAAAGCTGACAAAACACGTGGAATTAGATATCCCAAAATGTTTTATATAACTGAATTCGAAAACAACGAAAAAAATATTCGTCACAGCGCGTGTTTTGGCCCACTTTAGGTTACGGTAAAGGTAAAGCAGTCAACAATCCGGAGATTGGTTTGAACACCACAGTGCTTTACTAGGCATGGTCCTGTTTGGAGTTGGTATGCCGTTGCCTTCCTCCGACCTTCGAACTAACTTACCCAGCCAGTTATAGGGGGACCTACAGTTTAACGTGGGTTCCGAACCATGTAGTGACACTAAAAGTGGGCCTTTGCGATCGTCTTTTAACAGTTCGAAATTATAATGAAAATAACGGCTTAACCATGCATCTGACACAAAAATTGAATAAACCGAATTTGTAGAGGAGAAAATTCTCTACAACTTTGCTCTCTTATGTTTTTTTCATATCTCGTATCGTTTGACAGATATTTGCAAAAATAACGGAGTTTTGACACCCTCCATTAAATTAACGAAAACCAGCCGTTCGCAGATGTCACGAGACACTCCCCGCCCAGGACAGTCTCTGGCATACGACTTCTTGCTTTGCGTATTTGATGATATCCTTATTGTAACTTACACGTTGTCATTTCAAAGCAATGGCGCACTGAAGAATGAAGAATTAACAAAAACATGTCGTACTTCGTACGATAAATTATAATGTAGTGTCTACAAATGCCGTATTAGGATCAGTTAACAACGGCTAGCAATAGTACGAGATTAAATAACGTAATTTCTAACTGTTAACTGTAGCGTAGTGGGAAACGTGTTGGACTGTGACGCTGAAGGTCAGTGGTTCGGAACCCGCCATTAATTTTTTATTATTTAGATTATTATTTTGGTACAAAATGTTTGCAAAAACGTACAAAACTACAAATCTAAAGTGGACCGTAAAACACGTCAGTGCGATTTTTTTTCTGGTACATCTATGCATCGCAGTCGTTGGTTCAGTTTGTTCTTGTTTGTTCGTTGAACATTTGGCTCAGGTTTTTTATCACAAAGAGCGATTAGCCCCCTACCGGGCGCGCTGAGCCACGGCGCCCGGCATGCGGTAATCGAACCAGCGACCCTATGGTTGTTAGGCCAGAACGCTACCACCTGAGTTACAGCGGCAGGTGTTGGACCTATGTTAATTACTAATATTTACGTGTAATTGCAAAACTTCAACGTCGATTTTTTGAGAATTTTTGAGAGTTGCGTCGCACGGCTTTGGCTGATTGTTATTTAAGTTCCGAACTTCACGTACTATAAACGTCGAAAAGTTCTAAAATCCGATACCCATGTCTTTGCGAGTCGTACTCGCGTACAACAATAGCTCAGTTCCTCTGGCTCGGTGACTCAGTGGGCTGGTCGCACAATGTTAAAATAAAAAAATAAAAAGTGGGTAGAGCGCTTGCTCGCGAAAGGCAAAAGCTTCGAGTCACGGCCCGACACACAGTTTTAATTTTCCAGGAAGTTTCATGTAATGAGCTGCTCATTTAGTTAATCGCCTACATCTACATCGATACTCTGCAAATCACATTCAAGTGCCTGGCAGAGTGTTCATTAAGCACTTTCATAACTTTTCTCTACCGTTTCATTCTCTAATAGCGTGCGGGAAGAAAGAACACCTAAATCGTTCCGTTTTCGATCTGAATTCTCTTATTTTATTGGGATGGTCATGTCTCCCTAAGTAGGTGGGTGCTAGCAAAATATTTTCACATTCAGGAGTAAAAGTCGGTGATTGAAACTTCACAAACAGATCACGCCGCAATTAATAACGTCTTTCTTTTAATGATTTCCACCCCAATTCGTGCAACATTTCCGTGACGCTTTCCCTCCCGTAACGTGATAGAACAAAACTAGCTGCCCTCCTCTGAACCTTCTCAATGTCTTCCGTCAGTCCCACCAGGTCAGGGTCCCACAAGGGGCAACAGTACTCCAGGAGAGGACGCACATGTGTGATGTAGGCAGTCTCTTTGGTGGAGCTGCTGCATCTTCAAAGCGTTCTGGCAATGTACGTAACCTTTGGTTCGCCTTCCCCACAATATTTTCTATGTGTTCTCTCCAGTCGAAGTTGTTCGTAATTGTAACTCCTAGATATTTGGTAGAATCTACGACCTTAAGGTTTGACTGATTTATCGCGTAATTGAAGTTCAGCGGATTTCTTTTAGTGGTCATGTGTATTATTTCACACTTTTTCTTTATTTAGTGTCAATTGCCAATTTTCGCACCATATAGAAATTTTGTCTAAATCGCTTTGCAGTTGCTTTTGATCCTCTGTTGACTTCACTAACCGATAAACGACAGCCGGCCGCGGTGGCCGAAGGGACTGAGGCGCTCCAGTCACGGTCTGCACAGCCACTGCGGTCGGGGGTTCGAATCCCCCCTCGGGCATGGATATTTGTGCCGTCCTTAGTCTTAGCTAGTTCATAAGTAGTTTGTAACTTAGGGACTGATGACCCCGTAGTTAAGTCCCATAAGTTCTACAAACATTTGAACATTTTTGATAAACGAGCTATTCAGATTGTCTCCTAAATCGTTTATAAACACAAGGAAGAGTAGGGAACCTATAACGCTTCCCTGTGGAACGCCAGATATCACTTCTGATATTCCGCCGTAAGCAAGACAATTTTAGTTACTTTTCCCAAACATATCCTTGGAACTGCTGGCTAGCAGACACAGGTCATCTGCAAAGTCCAAGTTCTCCTACAATTCCTAGTGTTCCCTTTCATGAGGGTCGTGCAGTTGTCGGTGCTTTATCTACGACCAGCGCTCAAGTCCTGACGGTGTACCGGTGCGCAGGTGTCGGCAGGAAGTGTGGACGCGATCGCAGACAGCGGGATACAGCGTCAGTGCGAGAGGCGGGTGTTTACGGTAGGCGGTATTATCTCGCTGCTGGGCCCGTCTCGTCTCGTCTCGACTCGGTTTACGCGTGGCGGGTTTTTACGAGGCGTGGGAGAGGCGGCAGCTGTCTGCAGGTTGTTCTCTTGTAATCAGCCCGGCAGGGCGGTACGACACCGCCCCGGAATGCGCCGAAGAACTGGGTCACGGCGGGGGAGGCGGGGAACGCCACGTGGCAGCAGCTCTGCAGGTGGCCGAGGGCAACCCTGCGTCTGCTGGCGGTGTACCGCATTGCAAAAGTCACTGGCTGTCCATAAAAGGACTCACTGATGTTGAAATTAAATATTCAGCACTCACCAAACAAAAGTTTTATGACCGTCTTTTTCATGTTCCTGCTCTTCTTTCTTCCGTGCTTGCTTAAACAAATGGTGAGGATATTCCGCCGTATGCACGACACTTAATTTTTTTTTTTTTTTTTTTTTTTTTTTTTTTTTTTTTTTTTTTTTTCCAGACATGTCCTTGTAACTGCTGGAAGGAAGGAGGAAGGAAGCTTACGGTTTAACGTCCCGTCAACAGCGTGGTCATTAGAGACGGAGCTTACGCTCGGATTTTCGGGGAAGGAAATCGGCCGTGCCCTTTGAAAGGAACCATCCCGGCATTTGCCTGGAGAGATTTAGGGAAATCACGGAAAACCTAAATCTGGATGGCCGGAAGTGGATTTGAACTACCATCCTCCCGAACGCGAGTCCAGTGTATTACCATTGCGTTGTAACTGCTGGCTAGTAAACACAGGTCATCTGCAAAGTCCAAGTTCTCCAACCTGCCTATCAATCCCCACTGAATTCCTCTTCGGCGATTCATTCCCTTCTGCATCACAAGATCCAGCACCATCAGAAACAGAACAGGTGAGAGCAAACATCCTAGTTTAACTCCTGTGTCTACTGGGATGGGTTCCGACAGCATCCCTTGAGGCTAAAGGGGCATTTTCAATGCTGAGACCCATCTGAAAATCAAGGAAAACTAACAAACAGCTGATTAGCAGACTTCAAAACGTTTGAGGAATATGGTGGCTACAAGTAATTGAGATACGCCGTAGGAAATGGAAGTTAATTGGGCATACATTAAGGAATGGTAAAGACAAAGTGGCAAGACAAAACCCTAGAATATAACTCATAAAAAATGTTCAAATGTTTGTAAATCTATGGGACTTAACTGGTTGGTCATTAGTCCCTAACTTATAAACTACTTAAACTAAGTTAAACTAACCTAAGGACAACACACACATCCATGCCCGAGGGAGGATTCGAACCTCGCACGATCCGTAACGTAACGCCCCAGACCGCTCGGCTACTCCCGCGCGGCTGTAATCCATAAGGTAACAGTATAGCAGTAGAAGACGCAGACCAAGGAATACATGGAGGAGGAGGAGTGTAATAGCAGAAGGGACCGAGAAAGGAGGGAAGGCCTGGATTGAGATCAAACCACTGACGCAGAACAGAGTCCGGAGGCGGAAGTTCATTGATGCCCTGAGCTCCACTTAGGAGATACAGGAAATAAATAACTCCGAAATATGTTTCAACACATCTTGTGCTATTATCAGTGGGGTGGCTTATTTTTGTTCTGAAAAATTGTAGTGTACTGTACAGTTGTCTTTTAAAATAGACCTCAAATGTTTTTACAGGTTCATTCACCATGAATTTCGCTTAGGTCATCAGACGAAATATAACCATTTTAGTTTTGTGAAATTACGCCTAGAAATACGAGTATCACACTCTTTTTACATACATTTACATTAGGCTACGTATAAAATCACTGAGTAAGTAGCCTACTTATTACTTCTTGTTGTAGTAATAGTTTTTTTTACATACTTGTCAACTGCAAAGCATAACAAACCGTTTAAATTTCTTGCTTTCCAATTTTGGGTTCGAGAAACGCGTAATTCATGTTAGTACTTACGATTATTTTTCATTAGTTTCTGCTTGTTCTTGTTTTCTTTGTAGTGTGTTTGTTATATGTTTTCCACTTTTTTCGTGGTATACATTACGCCAGACGTAATACAGTCAAATGTAACACGACATTACGAGTAAACACTCATATTTCGCGCGCAATTCTCCAAAACTAAACGTGCCTGGATAGCCTAATTGGTTAGGGCGGCCACTGGTCCGGAGCGGGAAATCCAGGTTCGAATCCCGGTCCAGCATCAATTTTCAACTTCGCCGTCGAACTTATTTCAGTGCCCTGAAACGACCGAAATGTTTAAATGTTTCTAATTCGTAAAATTACGTCCGTTAATATCAACCAATGGTGCCTGTCTTTCGGGCATGTCTGAAAAGGACAGACACCATATCAATAATTGAAAAGATTTTTATAATATAATAGCGAACCAAGTAACGCTGGGTAATTGCTAAATATGCATGGTAATTGAACATACATCCTACACGCATTCGCTTAATCTCTCTGTCCATCACTTCCCCAATCTCTGTGTGTGTTTCTTAGCTTCTTCCAAATGTTAAAATGTTTGTCAATCTGTCGGTTTCTGGGTTATTAGTCCGTAGCTTACAAACTACTTACACTAAGGTAAACTAACCTAAGGACAACACAAACACCCATGTCCGAGGGGGAATTCGAACCCCCGACGGCGACCGGCCGCGCGCACCGCAGCACGGCGCCCCAATGCGCACGGCTAATCCGCCGCGGCTCTTAGTTTCTTCTTTGTCCTATTACGCCTCTCTTTTTATTAGATATCTGAAAACCCGGCGTTGTTGTCATAATTATTTATTCCAACATTCTGTCAATCTCCTCCTCTCTCTTTTCAATGTCCTTCTCTTCCTTCAAATGTTCAAATGTTTGTAGCACTTATGGGACTTAACTATGGGGTCCTCAGTCCCTAAGCTTACAAACTAATTAGGAACTAGCTAAGACTAAGGACGGCACAAATATCCATGCCCGAGGGGGGATTCGAACCCCCGACCGTATTGGCCGTGCAGACCGTGACTGGAGCGCCTCAGTCCCCTCGGCCACCGCGGCCGGCTCTCCTCCTTCTTCCCCTGTGTCTACTTCCGTCTCTTCCATCTCTTCCTCCGCCACCGCCATCACCACCACCACCACCACCTCCTCCTCCTCCTCCCCTCTCTACCCCCCCCCCCCCCATTCATCCCACAGTCTCCACCAGTACCTCCTTTGCTCTCTACGCATCATCTCCTGATCGTCTCTCTTCAACTCCTGCCTCCCCTATACATGGAAAATTACATATATCTGACAAATTTCGTCGTGATCAGTGAAACGTTGTCGAGTTTTATTTCAGCGTATCCTCTGCCATACACTAGACAGTTACTTGCAGAGTATAAACATATTCTCCATAAAACAAACACACACTAATGATAAACTCCGCGAATAAAAGATTAAGGATTTTTGTTAAAATGCCATTCATAGAAAAGTCGGATAAAAATCTGAGCAAATAATTTGTACAAGGGTGGATGAAATTAATACACGAAATGACTGAATAGAATGAAAGGGGGTATACAGATTGGGGTTGAGACAACACACAAAAACAATGTTACACAGAAAAGTACCCATGAAGCTTCATTCTGGAAATGTTGACCACAGCAGTTGTTGAATGGTTTAGATAAATTTTATGATAATTTCCGCAATAAATTACTGTTCAGACTGTCATTGTTGCCGGACAGTGAAAAAAGCTTGATAAACAAGATAACAAACATAAAATCTATAGGACCTCGCGAAGCTGTTAATACGAATGAAGGTTCTAAAAGGAAAATGATGTAAAGTAACTAATCGGGATTTAATCGAGGAAATGCGCGAAGCGAAAGTGATGGCGTCTGAACATTATGTTACGACGGAATATCGAGGAGCTGGAAACCTCAAAGAATATGAATAATTGACAAAGGACGGGACATTATCATATGAAAACAGGGTGGAGACATTGCTCTTAACAAAAGAGAGTTTATCTTAAAGTAAAATAACAAAGGCGTCACACATTACAGAGCAATCTGTGGACAAGTCCCCACTTAATAGCCTCAAACAAGAGAGTTTGTGATTACGATTCCGTCCTCTCGGCTCGCCGGAAGAAAAGGACGAGCGAAACAAACATTTTCACAGATAAAATATTACGAGAAGGAGGGAACCACGGCAACAAGTGTCGCTGATCAATAAAAAAATATTAATTTGATTGTCTGTCGTTACAACACAGTGAGGCATCATCTCAACATCCACGTAGTCTGTGCCATTCTCTTGTGATACTGTTCTTTGTTTTATGCGTTTTTGTCGCATTCGATTATTATGCATTACTTATAAGCCACACGAGTTTCATTTCGGTTTCGATAGAAACGACGGTACATCTATAGTAATCTGCAGCTATGCATCTTTTCACAGCTTACTATAGTATCTGACTTCGTTAAATAGCAGTTACTACATCATGAGCTCACGAACCCAGTTTGTATAAAGGGCGGGCTCTGCGACAAGGTTCGTATGTCAGCGTAACCTTTGTTAATGTTGGAGGTGGCCGGCCAAGGCTACTGGACAGCACAAGCAAGCCACCCTCCGTTATTAGCGTTCTGTGAGTCGCGACTGGAAATAGGGCACAGCTTTGCCGTTGGTTTCGAGGAACAGTTATCGCCGTAGAACACGGCATCCGACAAAGTACTAGGTAGGCGTTCAATATTATCATGCCTCCATCTTTCCTGTTATTTTTTTTTTTTCTGCACCGTCGGCTGCCTTCAGCACGTACATGATCAACCTTGATAATCACCATGTCGCTAAAACTGGCCAGTAGTGATCAACGCGGTGTTCGTCGAAAGCGTTAACTATTCCTATCGCAACCTGGTAATAAGTAAAACTGAGAGATAATGAATGTAAAGATCCAAGGTTCATTCTCGGGTTCGTTTGGAACATTATTACATTATTTTTTGTATTTAACTTATATTTCCTCTATTAAAACTGGGTGAATGTGAAAATTGTAAAAATGGTCGTAATTTTGATTCTCCAGATAAACTGTATACCGTGGAATCGACCGGGAAGACTTAATTCTCAGACCGGATGCAAGCTAGATCCTGCTACCTCCAAAATAACAAGTGTTAGTGGTGTTCTCAGAACGGTTGTGTGTTTGGTTAAAATGGAACACCTCAGGCATTAAGTTATGGACGCTTTATTTGGCTACCAGTTTCCACACTGATAGTTTAAACTAAAACTTAGGTAACTTAACGGTTGAAGGTGTTCCATTTCTAACTTACTAACAAAGCCGAAGTCCCTCACCATCTTCCTCAGAGATGGACATACAGAGATTCCGTGTTTTGATCTTTTTCTACCTCTTCGTCTTGCAATGTTTCTATTTACGTAGGTCGTTGAGAAAGCCTGTTATAAGCTGCGACCTCCCTGTCGGTACTCACCAATAAGAACGGGGCAGTACATAACTCATGGTAGTAAAAGTTTATGGCTCTTTGTCTCTGTACATAGGGGTGAGTTATGTATGTCAGCTTCTATGGCCTAAACAGCTACCCAATCTGTTTAAACAAGATCAATAATTAATCTGTAGCTTAGCCAGTCTATCAATCTGCATATGATGACGTGAAAATATATTTAACAAACATAAATTAAACCTCTGAATGACCAACAAAATGGATTCTAAGATAAAGAAGTTATTCACTCACGAAGTAATTCTTTATAAATATTGTTTATTACTCTTATTAGACATGAAACGCGGAGGTGGTCCTGCTTTATACATCGGTAAATAACTCAACATTTCTCCTACTATTGTTCACGAGAGGCACAATAAGTATCACACGCACTCGAGAGTTCCAAATTATCACTCTTAAATTAGTGTAGTCCATCGAAGATTGCAGTTCCAAATTAATCCGTGATTAAAGTGTTTCTTATAAAACACAGTTTGTAATCACACGAGTACACGATTGCTGAAGTATCACAGTTCCACAGCCCTACTACCGTGCATATTTTATCACTTTTCAAGCAGAGACTAAGTGCACACATGCCTATCTCTTCAAATCACAAGTTCGTAAAGCGGCTTCAGACCGCCCAGCGTCACAACCTTTCACCACCACGTCCACGTTACGAGTCCCTTCCCAAGCGTTCGAAAGCACGCTCTCCCTGCTCCCAAAATTGTATCCTTTCGCGCATCCTAACGCCTCATCTTTAAAATACAATTTCCCTTCCAAAATATTATACTTTTTAATATCACAGAATTAAATGCTTTGACCACCTCCCTACAAATGGTGTTTACATTTAACAAACATATATTTAACAGTACTAAAAACGGTTGAAACTATGCTCTTTGCTCAGGTGGCGTCTCACTGTTCAAATATACTGCCGCCGTCGAAATATAGTTACACAATTAATATTTAATTTATCATGGCTTTTTACGTAAATATATTCAGTTCTTGTCCACAAATACATATAATTGTTTATATATGAATTATGAAATATTTAAGTGGCAGTATACAACATCAAAACGAACGTTACTAAGAATATTAAATATAATAAGATACATATATAAATGTAATGTGATTTGCTGAGTTCATGTTTTGTGTTTCTGTGGTGGAATCTATGTTCTGACAAGAATATTACCTCAACGAAAAGCAGAACAAGAGAGTAAAAAAAATTATTGATAGAGTACGTAAGTAACGTGGTACGTCTTTTTAGATAAGTAGCGTTGTGCAATGCTGCCCATTTGCTTCTTAAATTGTTACTGATAAACAATACATAGCAATAATTGTAAATATAAGTCTTATAATATTATTATTATAGTACTGAAATTTGTCGGCTTTTTATCTGTAAGGGATATTTAAATTGAAATTGATTCTCCCAAGTCTCCTGAATCCATTAATATAATTATATTTGCCGTACGATCATTCCCTGATTTTATATGGATTTTTAGAATAATGTGTGTGGCTATATTTTATTTCACTTGCAATCTGGGTTAGCCGCCCTCGCTCATTCAAGGCATTCGCATCCTGTTTCCGAGCACATTAGAGAAGCCCTGACTACCTGTATCTCATTAACTAGGACCAAACTGTTAGCCCTCCGGCTGGGGAACCCAACAGCCTGGAAAAACACGCCTTTCACATGGAATTAATCAGTTTCCCCCATATCTCTAATGTCACAAAGCTTCTCTTTCGTCTATTGTTCAGCACCTCCTCCTATGGCAGTTCCCTTCTGTTCACACCTTCTCTCACCTCTGAAAGTTCAACCCTTCGTCCAAGTCGTGGGAGACGGGCAATGCTACGAACGGGGGATTGCTCATGGGGGTTACGTATAGGGGGGCCTCTGCTTATCCTGGGATTCCTGACGTTGTTGTGAAGGCTCCAAAGTGATCCTGAAAAATGACGGGGCTCAGGTGAAACTACGTCAGGTCCAGCAACCCAGTAGTGGATAACACATTCAGCTTCAACAATCTCGGTTGATGATCATTCCATCAATATCAGTATGCAAATAATTTGTAGGAGCACCAGTATAGTAGTTAGCCTTAGAAGATGAATATATGATTTCACAAAAAGTTTATTGATAGAGAAAAAGAAAAAAAAACTTTTTTTTCCACAAAGAATCTCCATCTCCAGCAAATACTACACGCCACGAAAGATACCGTTTAGCTGAGACGATGGATTCTTAATAAATGTTCAAATGTTTGTAGAGCTTATGGGACTTAACTACGGGGTCATCAGTCCCTAAACTTACAAACTACTTATGAACTAGCTAATACTAAGGACGGCACAAAATCCATGCCCGAGGGGGGATTCGAACCCCCGACGGTAGGATTCTTAATAACTCTTCCTAAACAAGTTTCGTTTGTTGAAACGCTTTGTGTGTCAGACGCGGCGTGGTGTCGATGTTTGCGTGCCACAGCTATCCGCCGATAACGAACACTCAAGTGACTAATGCAGTGACTAATAAGCTGGCCTGAGAGGAAGAGCTCTCCGACACGTCGTTACTCAGCCAACCGAAATTATCTTCTCACCATGAATAATGTTCCACCTTGCCCTGTACGGTGACTTGCAAAGCTTGCGTCCAGAACTTTCCAGTGACTGCTCTGTAGAATCTCTATAACAGTAGGTTCATTTAGTCGCACTTCTAAAACCGGCGGGAGAGTGCCTGCCCGTTTCAGAAGATACTGTATAATGAGAAGCTATTTTTTAACCATGATACCAAAAATCTCGAAAAGGTGTTGACCTTTTTCCTTCAATTTTCTACTTCATATTCTAAAACAAATTATAAAGCCATAAACTAAATCTCTTTTATTATATAAACATAGATTTTAATAACATAGGGCCTTATGTACATATTTAATTATCTAGTTCATATGAATGGGTCCACACCATTAATCGCAAAGCTAGCAACAAGCATATACAGCACAATGTAAGACATGGCACTGTGAAGTGCTTCTTCAACAAAGGTGTCCGGAAAATTTCCCGAGCGCACGTTACAGTTCGTTTCAGCCACTCTCTTTCTGAGCGTCCTAATCAAGAATAACTGTGTTGATAACTTCTCCAAGACAGTGTGATGTCTTCAGCTTTCATCCATGTAGTTTGTGAATTGAAAGAAACGAACGTCCAGATCGCATAAATGTTTTACTGATTTAAAAAAATCTTAACTTGTGATCAACAATTATTTGGGTACAAAAGCCAGCCGGACACACACTTTGTCATAAAACACATAAAACACAAAAAACCTTTACATATGAAGCAGTACTTTCTACACAAATTATCGTTAGTGTTTTGGCCCACTTTAGGTTACGGTAGTAACACCAAAAGTGGGCCTTTGCGATCATCTTTTGACAGCACGAAATTTAAATGAAAATAACGGCTTAACCATTCATCTGACACGAATATCGAATAACCAGATTTGTAGAGGAGAAAATTCTCTACAATTTTGCTCTCTTATGTATTTTTTTTTTCTTCATATCTCGTATCGTTTGAGAGATATTTGAAAAAATAACGGAGTTTTGACACCCTCCATTGAATTAACGAAAACCAGCCGTTTGCAGATGTCACGTGACATTCCTCGCCCAGAACTCTCTTTGGCATACGCCATCTTGTGTTGCGTATTTCATGATTTTCTTATTGTAACTTACACGTTCTCATTTCAAATCAATGGCGCACTGAAGAAGTAACAAAAACACGTCGTTCTTCGTAGGATAAATGATAATGTATTGTCTAAAAATGCCATATTATCATCAGTTAACAACGGCCATCAATAGTATGAAATTAAAGAACGGAACTTCTGTTAACCGTAGCGTAGTAGGCAATGCGTTGGAGTGTGACGCTGAAGGTCAGTGGTTCGAAACCCACCACTACCTAAGTTTTTTTTTTCCTAAAAGTGTTTCAGATACTTTCTTTAATTAATTTTTTTATTATTTAGATTATTATTTTTGTTTAAAGGGTTTGCAAAAACTTATAAAACTACAAATCTAAAGTGGGCCGTAAAACACGTCAGTGCAATTTTTTTTTTTTTTTTTTGCGTGCAGATAGCTCAATATTTCAGCTGCAGCTGGTATCACTCAGTAACATTCTACGATATTGGCATCCGCGGAGTTTTTGGAATCCCCAAACTGAATATTAACATCAAATAAATTTAGAGGAAGATGTAGTCTCAACATATCAAATGCTACTGCTGGGAGTCGAACCGGGGTCTCCCTGACACTAGGCAGTCGCTTTAACATATTCTTTTCGTTCTTTAGGTAGATCTGTTCCTTGTCGACGTGATATCGCGCTTGTTCTATGTCGATTTTCGAGTCCTTGACTGAGCCACTGCGCCGCACTCTTATCTAAGAAAGCTAACCGATGACGACTGCGGTGAAAGTCAATATTATTGCTTTTGCTCTCGTGCGTGTATTTACCCAGTCATACACCGTAGCATACCGGATGACGTGAACGCACAAAATTACCTGAGAAAGGCTACCTGCACAACACAAATTTCAATTCTTCATCGATGTTCGCCAATGTGGAAGCAGACGTACTTAGGTTAAAAATCAAAATGTTTGTATAGCTTATGGGACTTAACTACTGGGTCATCAGTCACTAAACTTACAAACTACTTATGAACCAGCTAATACTAAGGACGAAACAAATATCCAGGCCCGAGGGGGGATTCGATCCCCCGACCGTAGTGGTCGTGCAGAACGTGACTGGGGCGCCTCAGACCACACGGCCACGGCGGCCGGCGTACTTAGGTTATTCCATGTGTTCATGTTATCCGTTATGACATGGTGGCTGAATGTACGTGTATCGGGCGGTATACGTTCCTATTGGTACGCAAGTCTTTGAGTAGAACGATGCATCACGCACAGGAATGGCTGCACAAGTAATGGGATCATGAATCAAAAAATTGTTTAAATGTTTGTAAATGCATGGAACTTAACTACTCTGGTTATCAGTCGCTATGCTTACAAATTACTTAAACTAATCTAAGGACAACTCTCACACACACACATATATTCCCGGGGAGGACTCGACCCTCCGACGGGGAACGACCGCACGCTCCGCAACAAGTCGCCTGAGGGCGATGGCCATTCGACCGCGACCCTTGGGCTTGTTTCCGTGACCTCGAAGTTTCCGAGAGAGTTACAGGCGTGTTCTTCCAGGAAAACAAGTTGATAGAGTCAAGAAAGCGGACGTGAAGGGTTGGATTACGAACACCGGAAGTAGTACAGTTCTTGGGAAAAATTGGAGGAGCAGTCAAAACGTGGAATACATGAAACTGGAAACCCAAAATCAAAAACTTAAAAATCGGAATTCAGAAATGGTGCTCTGATTCAGCAATATTCATTCACATCTTTCACAGTCAGGCAAGTCCAGGACTGACACTTTTTTTCTCAACAGTTTACTAAAATGTTATAGATCATTGTTATATTCCGGAGAAATAGCTACAGATAAAAGCAGTGCTATGTCCAAGGTTGAAAAGTTGAATTGAGAAATAGAGTCAAAATTACCTCATGTGTAAATAATAATTTCAAACTGAGTATTGTGATCATTTCTGAAGTTATTTATTTACTTGTGTTTGTATTTATATATCTTCATACCAAAGAATTTATTGCTGCCTCCATTTTTTAGGTATGTAACACAAATTTCATAGATGTTTTTGGTATTTGTTATGCTGAATTACGTTTCAACAAAAACATACTTTAGGTAGGCCTATAAGAAGTAATTTAACACCAGAAATTTGCTAACTAACAGTATAACTGGTTTTCCTGCATTCTTCTAATTCACATTAAAGTGAAGATCCAAAGAAACTGGTATAGGCATGTGCATGCAAACACAGAAACGTAAATTCTGAAACACAACAGGTGTCTGGCGCAATCGTTAGATCAGTTACTTCTGCTAGGTTATCACGGTGTAAGTTAGTTTTAACCTAGAATTATAGTCGGCGGACGAGAGATGGGATACAGCAATGAGTGGGAATTTTCCCGTACGGCCATTTCACGAGTGCGACGTGATTATCGGGAATCCGGTAATACCGGGTGATCAAAAAGTCAGTATAAATATGAGAACTTAATAAATCTCGGAATAATGTATATAGAGAGGTAAAATTGACACACATGCTTGGAATATCATGTCGTTTTATTACAGAGAAAGAAAGAAAAGAAAGAAAGAAAAAAGATTCAAAGAATGTCCGACAGATGGCGCTTCATCTGATCAGAAAAGCAATTATGAACATAACAAATTAAGACAAAACAAAAATAACGTTCTTTACAGGAAATGCTCAATATGTTCACCATCATTCCTCAACAATAGCTGTAGTCGAGGAATAATATTGTGAACAGCACTGTAAAGCATGTCCGGAGTTATGGTGAGGCATTCAGTTCCGATCGGAAGATTCACTTAAAAGCCAGTCTTGTTTAAACAACTGTATTACAGCACCGGTGCGTACACTGTTACTGAAACATTCAACACCAGATTAATAGACGGTAAAAACCCATGACCTAGAAGGATTGGAGTAGTGAGAGCTTGTCATCTGCTGCGACTCTCAATGTTTTACTCCGTCATTTTTTTTCTCTTCTTTTTTTTTTCTTTCTAGTAAACCCCATGTCATTCCAAGCATGTAAGTCAATTTTTACCTCTCTATCTACATTATTCCGTGATTTATTAATTTATAAAATTTATACTGAGTTTTTGACCACCCGGTACATAAAATCTCCTATATCGCTACGGCCAGAAATATATTCCACAAGGACGGGACCAACGACGACTAAAGAGAAACGTTCACGTGACAGGAATGCAAACCTTCTGCAAATTACTGCGCATTTCAGTGGTGGACCATCAAGTGTTAGCGTGTGAACAATTCAGTGGAACACCATCGATTGGGGCTTTCGGAGCCGAAGGCCCAGTCGTGTTCCCTTGCTCACTGCGCGATGCCAAGCTTTATGCCTCGTCTGGGCCGATCTACACCGACATCGGAGTGTTGTTGCCTGGTCTGACGAGTCTCGTTTCCTGTTGTATCGAGCAGGTGGACGTGTACGGGTATGGAGACAACCTCTTGAAACCATGGACCCTGCGTGTCAGCGGGGAACTGAGAAGCTGGTGTAGGCTCTCTATGTTATGGAGCATCTGCAGTTGGAGTCATATGAGACCCTTAATACGTCTAGATACGACTCTGACAGGTGACATGTACGCACGCATCCTGGCTGCTCATCGGTATCCATTCATGTCCATTGCACACTTCGACGAAATTTGGCAATTCCAGCAGAACAATGCGGCACCAGACACGTCTACAATCGCTACAGAGTGGTTCCAGGAACACACCTCTGAATTTAAACACCTGCGCTGACCCCCAGACATGAACATTATTGAGCATGCAAACGTAGGCTTCCGCGGTTGTTGTCACATTCAATAAAATTCTTCCGGGTATGAGACCACGTCGTCATTTTATAAACTATACCGACGTTTCGGCCACTGTTGCAGGCGGCCTTCAGACAGGCCGCCTGCAACAGTGGCCGAAACGTCGGTATAGTTTATAAAGTGACGACGCGGTCTCATACCCGGAAGAATTTTATTGATATTATTGAGCATGTCTGGGATGCCTTGCAACGTGCTGTTCAGAAGAGATCTCCACCCCCTCGCACTCTTGCGGATTTATGAACAGTCCAGCAGGATGCGTGATATCATTTCTCTCCATCCTTACTCCACAGATTATACTCCGCGTCATGTAGGAAGACGGCACAATTCTCAGCCGTTCTGCACATCCCCCTCCATTATCGCACTGGCTGCCAATAATATTCTCTCTCTAGGTGTATGATTGGCTGTGAGCAACGACAATGCTTCTTCCGCAGGTTCCACTGTTGGCGCTCGACCGTAGCTCCGTCCATCCGGGCTTCACATATCGCTACGCCCCTATGCGCGGAAGCGCCTTCTTTCATGACACCAACTATAATCGAGTCCAAGTCACGTTGTGTTGCAGCACTTCAGCATGCTCGCGGGGGGCGTATCTGATATTAGGCATATGTACCAGTTTCTTTAGCGCTTCATTGTGTTAATTACGATCATCTAGTAATTCTGTGCAAACTAAAATGTGCGTAATGCGACTGCCTAGTAAGGAGGAGATTCGGGTACTGCTTCCGGCCCTGGCAAAAATTTCTCGCATTATAATTCATAACAAATTACTGCGCCACTATATGTCAGACAACAAGTTTAATATGTGTGAACTAAATCGCAATTTGCGATCAGTTATGGCTTCACTGTACTAGGTTTAGGAGAAATACTAAAGGGTGGCGAATGAAAATTTGTGCCCGGCCGGGATTCGAACCCGGGATCTCCTGCTTACTAGGCAGACGCGTTAACCACTCCAGCACCGAGGACACAGTGACCAACCCGACTGCAGAGGACTCTTCCCTGCACGTCTCGCGCCACACCCAAATTTCCATTCGCCACGCTGTCTCTTTCCTATAACCACTGTGGTTCCTTCTCTAGGTGTATGGCTGGCTGTCTCTTTCCTATAACCACTGTGGTTATAGGAAAGAGACAGCGTGGCGAATGGAGATTTGGGTGTGGAGGGAGATGTGCAGCGAAGAGTCCTCTGCAGTCGGGTTGGTCACTGTGTTCTCGGTGGGGGAGTGGTTAACGCGGCTGGCTAGTAAGCAGGAGATCCCGGGTTCGAATCCCGGCCGGGCACAAATTTTCATTCACCGCACTTTGGTATTTCATCTAAACCTAGTACAGTGAAGCCACAACTGATCGCAAATAGCGATTTATTTCATTAATTTGAACGCTGTAATGTCGTCAAAAATTTATAATTTAATATGTGTGTTTGACAATTTTGGAAGCGACGTAGTGGGCGACTTGTCGGGACATCCGCGAGGCGAGCTGCAGTGTGTCGCTAGCAGATGCAGGCGACAGCGCGTGGCGCGTGTTGATGTACGACGGCATCCGGAGCAGACGGGACCAGCGGCGGCCGCGGAGGGCGTGGCCCTGGCAGGCGTGGCGTGTCAGTCGCTGGAAGTGGCGGGGCATCCATCAGACAAGAGTATCGACACGCCACCTGGGCAGGGCCGCGGCTAGCAGCCACTCGCCCAAGGTTCCTCAATTAGGGCGCTCCAGAACACTCCACTTTCCTATCTACACTGTCTCAATACACTCCTGGCCATTAAAATAGCTACACCACGAAAATGGCGTGCTGCAGACGCGAAATTTAACCGACAGGAAGAAGATGCCGCGATACGCAAATGATTAGCTTTTCAGAGCATTCACAAAAGGTTGGCGCCGGTGGCGACACCTACAACGTGCTGACAGGAGGAAAGTTTCCAACCGATTTCTCATACACAAGTAGCAGTTGACCAGCGTTGCCGGGTGAAACTTTGTTATGATGCCTCGTGTGAGGAGGAGAAATTCGTACCATCATGTTTCCGACTTTGATAAAGGTCGAATTGTAGCCTGTCGCGCTTGCGGTTTATCGTATCGCGACATTGCTGCTCGCGTTGGTCGCGATCCAGTGACTGTTAGCAGAATATGGAATCGGTGGGTTCAGGAGGGCAATACAGAACGCCGTGCTGGATCCCAACAGCCTCGTATCACTAGCATTCGAGATAACAGGCATCTTATCCGCAATGCTGTAACGGATCGTGCAGTCATGTCTCGATCCCTGAGTCAACAGATGGGGACGTTTGCAAGACTACAACCATCTGCACGAACAGTTCGACGACGTTTGCAGCAGCACGGACTATCGGGTCGGAGACCATGGCTGCGGTTCCCCTTGACGCTGCATCGCAGACAGGAGCGCATGTGATGGTGTACGCAACGACGAACCTGGCAATACGTCGTCATTTTTTCGGATGAATCCAGGTTCTGTTTACAGCATCATGATGGTTGCGAGGGTGAAGGTCGGGGTGAGAGTTTATAATTGAGAAAGTTTAATTTTTGAAACTCACAACCACCAGCTGCGAACCAAATTCCTAAACATGCAAAAACACTGGAACTGTTATTGCGACTGTTTGACTCGTTTTCTAAGGGATGATATCACACGTTCGCAGCTTTCCTCCCCTGCATATGATTAACAAAACAAATTCATAATAAGTTCAAGTTCATGAGAGAAAAGGGTGTACTAACTACTATTTTAGAAAACACGTGAAAGTTCACTTTATGTTGTTTATTTCACAATACTTGAACCCTGTGGCTGTCGCGTCTGTACGTCGGTAAATGTACCAAATGAAGTTATAGCTTGTGAGCCCCCAAACAAAATGAATATTTGTCGCGAATTGATTTCACACCACGTGGCTGTCTCAAACACCATTTATGTTCATGCCTATGCGACGACACGTGTTACATTAACAAATCACAGTCACTTTAATTTAATGCGATGCACACCTTGTTGCACCGGCTAAATATTCACAAACACACAGTAGCACTCGATTTAACTTGGTGCAGTCTACGACGAGCAACCACACGTGACGATTGCCACAGACAAATCTCAAGTCACCCCCTTGAGATCCACTTGCCGACTGAGGCAGAGCGACGCCGCCCGGCCAGCTACACCACGTGGTCTGGAGTCCTCACTTCCTGCCCAGGCGCGCGCGCGCGCGCGCGCGCCAAAACTCAACTGCCGGGGTTTTTTCCCCTACGTCATCAATTTCCCCATGTAAGCTGTTGTAACCGATTTGCCAACGTACAGCGCTCAGCCAATACATTTCTAAAACTTTACTTAAAATCAAAATAATTACACTACACATTAAACAAATATTTTCTTACGTTTTTATATTAATATAAACATCCTTTGTACTGTTTATCATAATTGTGCAATTTCTTATACCACAGATAAGTGATTTAACTGAATACTTCAAGATAAAATACAAAAGATTAATTGAAAATAAAATGAGAAATAGTTAATATATTATTTTTATAAACAAACATTGCCATGCTAGTTGTGTAACTGTCTTGTCTTCGTTGGTAATTTATTACTTTTCATTGTCAATTAAATATATTACGTTAGATGTGACTATATTAGCTAATGTATTGTTTATTTATCAACAGGCTATTTTGTAATGAGGGCCTTAAAGGTTCCTAACTGCATCGTATTACTTCAAATGCCAGTAGTATTACAATATTTGTGCACTGCACTGTGCCTGGCACTCGCCATTGTCCCTCTCTCCCCTCACCGGAAACGAACTGTAAAATCCTAAGTTGGAACAAGCCACCAACATCGGCCTGCTCGCTGGCCTCCCGTCAGCTACAAGCACACAGCAAATCTCAATGTGGAGAATTTCTACCTATGGCCTAACTATAAATGTTGTCACCCAACTGTGTACATACATTGCTACCATAATTAATAAGATTAAAATTGTGTAACATTTAGTGCATTGGCGTGGTCAATGTTTGCAGTGAACTTCATACTGTTTAATTATCAAATGCTATTAATTACCAGTATTTCTATTGAGCGGTAATCTCTCATGGTCACATCCGTGTTTGGTGACATCGCGGTGAACGCACATTGGAAGCTTATATTCGTCTTCGCCAAACTGGCGTATCACCCGGCGTGATGGTATGGGGTGCCATTGGTTACACGTCTCGGTCACCTCTTGTTCGCATAGACGGATGTGTTACGATCCTTGGATCTACGCTTCATTCGATCCCTGCAAAACCCTACATTTCAGCAGGATAATGCACTATTGCATGTTGCAGGTCCTGTGCAGGCCTTTCTGGATACGGAAAATGCTCGACTGCTGCCCTGGCCAGCACATTCTCCAGATCTCTCACCAATTGGAAAAGTCTGGTCAATTGAGGCAGAGCAACTGGCTCGTTACAACACGCCAGACGCTACTCTTGATGAACTGTGGTATCGTGTTGAAGCTGCATGGGCATCTGTACCTGTACACGCCATCCAAGATCTGTTTGACTCAATGCCCAGGCGTATCAAGGGCGTTATTACTGCCTGAGGTTGTTGTTCTGTGTACTGATTTCTTAGGATCTATGCACCCAAATAGCGTGAAAATGTAATGACATGTCAGTTCTAGTATAATATAGTTGTCCAATGAATACCAGTTTATTTTCTGCATTTCTTCTTGGTGTAGCAATTTTAATGCCCAGTTGCGTAACTTCTTTTACCACATCACATACAAGGTGGATTAATATTGTCTCACAAAATTTTAACCATGGATAGTTGATGCCAGTAGGAACCAAAATTACTAATGTTGTGTTGGTCGAAAGCGTACCATTTCTAAACTACGGAAACTTGGCGCCAGGCCCTCCCATTGGTCGCGTCATGCGTTTTCAGGTGCATTCGGCAACAGTGCAATCTTGCAGCCAATCGCAGCGCATGGCGCCAAGTTTCCGTAGTTCAAAAATGGTACGCTTTCGAACAACACAACAAAATGTTCAAATGTTTGTATAGCTTATGGGACTTGACTACGGGGACATCAGTCCCTAAACTTACAAACTACTTATGAACTAGCTAATCCTAAGGACGGCACAAATATCCATGCCCGAGGGGGGATTCGAACCCCCGTCCTAGTGGCCGTGCAGACCGTGACTGGAGCGCCTCAGTCCCCTCGGCCACCGCGGCCGGCGCCAACACAACATTAGTCATTTTGGTTCCTACTGGTATCAGATATCCAGGGTTAAAATTTTGTGGCAAAGCTTCTCTTCACCCTGTATTCTTTCTATAGCTTCACCGCCTGCGGAAGTAGTTGGCAGATAAACTTGTACCACTGCAACACGTAATACGTGTTCACTTTGGCCAAAGCGGCCGGAGACGGCTGTCGTGTCTGTCTCTCTCTCTCTCTCTCTCTCTCTCTCTCTCTCTCTCTCTGTGTGTGTGTGTGTGTGTGTGTGTGTGTGTGTGTGTGTGCGTGCGTGCGCATGTTTATGTCTCTCTAAACGACGAAGGCCTTAACTGTAGTAACCTCTAATGTTGTAGTCTGTCATTTGTGCCCTATTTTTTTCTTTTTAATATTGCTCAATTTGTATAAGGTATACGATATGCCTTTCTTCAATGCGGAGACACTCCGAGGCCCTTACCCATATGCGAATGATTTTGAAAAACCCGCGGCGTATTAGCCGTGCGCTCTGGGACGCCGTGCTGCGCCGTCGGGGGTTCGAGTCCCCCCCTCGGGCGTGGGTTTATTTGTTGTTCTTAGGTTAGTTTACCTTAGTTTAAGTAGTTTGTATGCTACGGACTAATGACCAAACATTTGAATATTTGAACATGTTGGAATAACGCGAGGTTGAGTAATAGTGGGCAGGGAAAATTTGAGAATTTGTATCTCATAGGAGTAGTCCGCGCAGTTGTGGTGATTGATGTGTTCCCAATATCGGGCGCCGTGGCTCAGCGCGGCCGGTCAGAAGACTGAACGCTCTCTGTAACAACAACAAAAAACAAAAACTGAGCCAAGAAGACGTCGAACAAAATCGAACAAACACGATCAGCGACCGCAAGAACCAAAACTACCCATAGAGAAAGGGGGGGAGGGGGATGGTGTAGGGTCAGCGTAACTGTCTAGCACACAGGAGACCCGGTTTCGAATCCCGCTGGGTACACGTTTTCAACTTTGCCGATTTCCAGTTAATATCATACAGTCCGTGAATACGTTGACTTCGTGGCTATCTTTCCTATCACTATCACTATCTGTTCATAGTAGGTTTGCTGCTTTCCTGTTTGTTATCCATAATTTGGCCTACTCCTACATTACCCCAATCTGATTTTGTCTTTATAACCTTCTTCTCAACTGGCAATAGTCCTGTTCGTCGCGCCACCGACTGTATCTAATTTCAAATAATCAATTTCCCTTTCCAAATATTCTATCCCTCCTGCCTGGCAAAGGTGTCTGCCAACATTTTACGGTCCGAATCGTATAATGGCAGTTCTGTATTTCCTGATGACAACGTCCTCCTGAGAAGTCCCCGCTTCGTGATCCCAGTGGGGTATTATTTCACCTCCGCACTATTTCTCTGAAGAGGACGTCGTCACTATTTAAGTGACACCATTGGCAATGGTTAATGTGGAGGTCGGTCGGTGGATCTCTCTTCGACGCTGTGGCCAGAAGATGGATATTTTCGTAGTTATATTGGTTACGTTAATTCATGGCTGCGAACCTCGTGAGAGGGGAGAATCCATTACATTTTATGGGGGAGTAGTAGTTCATAGTGGCGGATATTTAGAGGAATTTACACGAAGTAAGGTATATGATGAACTGTTAAAAGCACGTAGTTCGTAATGGGAATCTTCAGAAACAGAGAAGACCAGATCACTTGTTTAACATTGCCGTATTGTTGTCGGTTTCGCCAAATCTATGTTGCCGTCTTCAAGTGTTCTAATACTGAACTATCACATAGTAACGTTAAGCCATGTTTACTGTCCGTGCGGCCTTGGGTATGTCTAGAGAAGTGGTTCCCAATTTTTTCTTTACTGGGTGCCATAATCTTTCTGGACTAATAATCTGTGTGTGTGTGTGTGTGTGTGTGTGTGTGTGTGTGTGTGTGTGTGTGTATACACTACACTTACTGCATGACAATTTGTAATATAAAAATTACCTTCAATATGCAATCAGTTTTTTTTATTATTATAAACGTTTTGCTGGGTAACGCTTTCAAACCTGGTGTAGGAGACAAGTATAAAAAAAATCTGCAATAAAAGATGACTTTATACAAATTAAATGGTAAACTCAATAAGATTTGTGGTTGTATTTAGTCTTCGTGTTAACTTTACATTCTATACCTTCTTGATTTAAACTTGTTAGTTTCAGGCATAAATCGCTTACCATCCAAAGTTTTTATTTCGTTCCTAAAACCAAACTAGAACATGCACGCTCGCATTACTAGGTAATTGTGCATCCCATTAATGCATCGAAAGTCACATTTATAATCATCCGAAACGCTCCCTCATCAACCAATATGGACAATCCAGCACAATCCATGTGCCCATTGCGTAATAAAAAATATAAATATTGTATAAAATAAAACGAACCGCCATTATAAACAAGGATACACATGCTAAACAATAAGAAAATGAGGTACGATCTCTGTCAGAGACAAAATAAATGAGTGGGAGGTTACTCATACGACATTTTTCGCAAGTGGTTGGTTTGTTGTGTTTTAGGGGGACACAGCTGCGGAAGTCATCAGTCGCCGCAAGTGGAAGAGGACGCGGCGCTTTCGTGACCAAATTACATTGGTTTCTTGTTCAAAATGTTCAAATGTTTGTAAATCTTATGGGACTTAACTACGGGGTCATCAGTCCCTAAACTTACAAACTACTTATGAACTACTTACGAACTAGGACGACACAAATATCCATGCCCGAGGGGGGATTCGAACCCCCGATCGTGGTGGCCGTGCAGACCGTGACTGAAGCGCCTCAGTCCCCTCGGCTACCGTGGCCGGCGGTTTCTTGTTTAGAACGGGTTTTATACATAATTTCCAGATTACAAAACTTTGCTCTTGTAATAGACTTCCATATTTTATCAGTGGGTAAGATATTTTCGTCAGATACTTTTGTAGTCGTCCGCCGACCCATTAGAGGGTTGCGACCGATTATTTGGGGACGACTGGAGTGCAGTAAAATATGCCTCACCCCTCTCACAAGCCTATCTCTCAGTCAGTGCCTTTTTATTTTTATTTCTTTATTTCTTAACTTACACATAAAAATGTTTTATTATAAGCCTATCCATGTCCAAGCCCAGACGAAAAGAAAACATGAACAAATATTACTATGTGATGTTTTAATATAGATTTGCCGATACTGATGTCAATCAAGGAATTTTAAACAAGCGAACTCGCCTTTTCTGCTTTCGCAGATTCCCATTTAGAGATTTCAGATCGCAACCCCAGTTTGGGCGACGTCAAACTCATACAACAGTGGGTAGTTGGTCTGCATTTAGGCCAGGTAGCACAACATTTGGACGCTTTAACCGTACGGCGCCACTCTCTTGTCCACGCGCTAACGTCCTGTGAAATCCCTCCAAAACCAATTACTTTATGCGATGGCTCGGCCTACGAGTAGTGCAACACTGCGCGAGTGTGAATTCCGTTATTGCGTTGCCTGCATTAAATGTATTACCTTGTCCGCTCCGCGCGATGGCTTCGAAATAAAGTTCTCCTGCATTAAACGCCAAAGGCCAAATTTTCACGTTTTAGCGTTTATTTAGCTGCCGGCAGAGCGGATGTGACGTTACAACATTGTTCAGTTTTTCATACGCTCCCAGTAATAGGATTTTGTAAATTTTTGCGTTGAAAGATAAGTTCAATGTGAATTTTGCCCTAACAATTGTGTATGGTACATACAGCTTCCAATCATTTGGGCATTAAACATTCAAAACTACCGTTAAATTTTATTAACGCCCTTTGGCTTCGGGCTCTTCAATATTTTTAAATTGGATGCGCTGTTTACACTGAGGTCACTAGCTATTCAGCACTTGGCTTGACAAACAATTGTCCAGTTAATAGATACAAAGATTCCGCCCTTTGACTTAAGCAATTTACTCAAACTGAAATCTAAATTTACGTGTAGTTTCCGTTGTGTGACTACATTAAAGATATTCTCTCAGAAAAGTCACAGTTCGTAGATGACTGGGGTTCCAGGAGGAAGTGTTAAGGCCCACTTCTGTTATTAATTTGTAGAGGGTGTAACATATATCAGTGCAAATATTTTATATGAGATACCTTAATATGCGACGAACAGTCGTCGTACAAAGCAAACACGTTGCAACCCAATGTTTTGTGGACTCCAAGTGAAAGATGCCAGCCCATACAGACTTGAATTTTCTCAAACATTTTCCGGCGCGAATAGTCGACCGTCTTTCTCTTTTACCCCTGATATATAGGTGGCGTTACACATGTGTGTAGGTACTACCTAACCTCAAAACATGTTACTTTTTAACAGCTATACTTAAAAGTCTCGAAATCACAAATCTCCCTAATACAATGTTGTTCGGTGAACTGCACAGAGTCATCTCTAGAAATATTTGCACTTAAAACTTGTTACACCCTGTATAGGCCGGCCGCGGTGGCCGAGGGGACTGAGGCGCTCCACTGCTCCAGTCACGTTCTGTACGGCCACTACGGTCGGGGGTTCGAATCCCCCCTCGGGCATGGATATTTGTGTCATCCTTAGTCTTAGATAGTTCATAAGTAGTTCAGTCCCATAAAAAAAAAACCACCCTGTATAAATGACGTACGAGACAGTTTAAGCAGAGGCTTCAAATCGTTTGAGAAGGATTCTATCACTTACCGTTAGCAAAGTCATAAGACGAGTAAAACCAATCCCAAAATTATTTAGACAAAATTTTTGTATGGTGCAAAAATGGTATCTGCCCGTAAATAATAAAAAGTGCGAAGCCATCTACAAGATTAATAAAAGGAATTCCGTATATTTCGGTTACCCGATAAATCAAACTAATGTACAGGCTGTCGCTTCGACTAAATATCGAGGGATAGCAGTTACGAACAACTTACATTTGAAGGATCAGACGTTTATTGTGGAGTAGGCGGACCAAACGCTGGCTTTTGTTGGAGGAACAATTAGAAGGCGCCACAAATCCGCTAAAGAGACTCAGGATATCGATAAAGTTAGTTCAAAGACGAGTAGCTCGCTTCGTAATAACGAAATACTTAGGGGTTCGGCGTAATCTGTAGACAAGGATATTTCGCCACAGATACTTCGCCTCTTTGTCCTAGCTACAGACAAATCTGTTTCTCTCAGTGAAAGCCTTCAAAACCATTAGCTCCACTAACACATGTATACCCGCAAAAGATCTACTGTCAACCCAGATAAATTAACTATGTTGCTAACGGGTATATTGTAGAACTTAATTTAGTTGATTTGAAAATGGGCTGAAAGGTCTGAAACTGGCAAGCCTACAAAATGGAGTGTGTCTGTCCACACGCAGACTCATTTAATTGGCTGAAGTCCTACTGCCAAGAAATTTTTATTCGCCTAATACAAGTGAAAGTATTCACCCGACTTTATTCAGAATACCATACCTTATAGCCATGAAATCTCTGCAGGCTCATAAAATTTATGTTACAATGTGTCTACTTCTCAGTTCAAGACTTAGTTTCAACTAAAAATATCTTAAATGTATGAAGCTTATGTTTGCTGTCAAAGACACCTCAGATATATGTCTTATAATCTTGAAATAGGATTCGTTCAGTACAACGTAAAAAATAAAAGAAACAAATTATTCACAGAAAATAAATTGCCTTTTTTTTTCTTTTGAGCGCCCTTGGCATCTCGATCTGGAGCCTCCAAATCTCGAAAGCATTTTTTTTTTTTTTTTTTTTTTTTTGACTGACAGGGGGGCCTCATTTGTTTTGCCGCCGCCCCGGGCCTCCGACAGCCTTAGTCCGCCACTGCACTGGAACAATATTTTTGTTGTTGAAACTTCCTAGCAGATTAAAATGGAGTATCGGAACCGGGACTCGAATCCGGGACCTTTGCCTTTCGCGGGCAAGCGCTCTACCGACTGAGCTATCCCGACACGACTCACGATGCCGCCCCACAACTTTACTTCCGCCAGTACCTCGCCTCGTACTTCCCAAACTTCACAGAAGCTCTCCTGCGAAACACTCCTGGAAGAAAGGATATGGTGGAGACATGGCTTAGCCACAGCCTAAGGGATGATTCCAGAATGAAACTTTTCACTCTGCAGCGGAGTGTGCGCTGATATGAAACTTCCTGGCAGATTAAAATTGTGTGCCGGAACCGGGACTCGAACCTGGGACCTTTGGCTTTCGCGGGAAAGCGCTCTACCGCTATCGGGACAAAAACATCAAGTCTTCCGGTCGCGCGTTCTAGTATCCATGGCTCTTATCGCACACAATTTTAATCTGCCAGGAATTTTCATATCAGCGCAGACTCCACTGCAGAGTGGAAAGTTTCATTCTGTTTTTTTGTTCTGAGGGGAGGGGGGGGGGGGGGCGGCAAAATTAGGGCCGGCACCGGGTGGCAGAAATCCACGCTACGCCATTGTCTTTGTGCGACCTGTTTTGTTTGAAACCAAGCTTCTGATGGTGTTGTTGCATTTGGAATCGAGTGCGCTTCCGTCCTCGGGTTCCATGTGCGACTCGCAGCGAGTGACTTCAGGGTGGAAGGCGAGCGCAGACAATGAAAGCGGCGTTATCGGGGCGGAGCGCCTGCAGAGTCCGCGCATGCAGCCGCATTGTGCGCCTATCTGCCGGCTGGCCTACCCCCACCCTGCCACGCGTCACTTCCTTCCACCCCCCACCCCCACCCTGGCGATAGAATCAGCAGCCACAGCACGTGGGCGTGGCCCGGAGTCAAACTTAGCCGCCCCACGTCCCTCGCCAAACTGACAATCAATAGCGACACTCCGTCTTGCATCGCGCAGCCAACCGGTTTTCTTGTCCATGTCTCTCCGTACAGCGGGGAAAAGAACACGCGAGTGTAAACGGACTGCAAGGATTCTTCTTTGTGTTTTTGGCCTCCATTCTCCGCAGTTGGAGTTATACAATTTGTATAGGTTAGGTAACCGTCTTATGCAACTATAAATTACTCTAATTTAGACCAGACACGTTTCCCTTTATTCTAAAGCATCTTCAGTGGTCAAGTATTTTTATGGTGTCCTCTTCATGTGTGTTTTGTTACACATTGCCATTTGCTGCCACTGTTTATATGCCGCGGCGAATTAGCCGTGTGTCCTGGACCGCCGTGTTGCGGTGCGCGCGGCTTTTCGCCGTCGGGGGTTCGAATCCCTCCTCGGGCATGGATGTCTGTGTTGTCCTTAGGTTAGTTTACCTTAGTGTAAGTAGTTTGTAAGCTACGGACTGATGACCACGCAGTTTGGTCCGATATATTTACAAACATTTGAACTGTTTATATTTAATATACTGGGACTGTAAATTGTGTGAATATGCTTTAGAGTGAAGCGAAACGCGTCTTGTCTAAATTAGACTAATTTACAGTTGCGTAAGACGGTTACCTAACCTACACAAATTGGACTGCAAGGACTTTCCTGAAATAATTTTAATGAAGAGAAATCTTCAGAATTGAGCGATATTGAGGAAAACTTATAATGGGGTTGCACAGGGAACATGTTGACTACTCTAACATCTCTTCATGAAATTGTGCTGATGAATCTGCTAGGTTTGACCGTTATCAGGTATCGTCACGATATCTTCGGATGTCACGTGCGGTTACTGCGAGCCCATTTCGTATTCGATGGATGATACTGCTGGAAATAATGGAGTACGGGTGTTTATCTTCTCTTCAAAACGGAATATTTTGCATACATGATGTGGCCTGCTCGCTCATACGATTTAAATCGCATGCGGCATATCTGCGATGGACCAGGGAGATGGGTTGCATCACGTCAGTATTCACCGACCACTCTCCAAGACTTGATAGCGGCTCTGCAGGAACAACGGGCGTTATTACCTCAAAATGGAAACGATGACATCATTCGCAACACGAGAAAGACAAGCCCCAGCGCCTACGCCAGGTCACGCGATTAGAGTGGTAGGTGAACGGACGCGATCGCTAGGTGACTGGATGTCTTTTAGCTGCCAGCCAGTCAGCTAGCGATCGCGTCGGCTCACCACTACTCTGGTCACGTGACCGGGCGTAGGCGCCGGGGCTGTCTTCTCGTTGACCTCGCAGCATAAGCCGTCGTTGCCAGGCGTGTATTTCTGACAGATATGCCCATGTCTCATACTGAGCACATCAACTAGTTGTCGGAAAGTGTGTTCAAAACCGTTAAGCTGAAAAAAAATTATGAACATTGTTGTCTGCTGTTATGAATGTTCTAGTTGTTTCTGTTCTGTATTTTCCACAATGTTCTACTTTACTACCACCTGTTTATATTTGATTCTTATTGACAAAATAAACCAACCTGCAAAATTTATGTTTGTTACTTTATTGTAGACACCACTGTATTTAGTATTTGGTCGCCTACTACGGGCCTCGAAATTTGTTTTATTACGAAAATTTCCCAAAATGTTCTTAGGTCATCAAGTTCCGGATTATTCGTCTGAGTATTATCTGTCTTGAAAATTGTTATCCGTGCATAATTCGATGTTTCTACGATAAATACAAAAAAAGAGACTGACATATTCCGTTGTAATTACAACGAATATTTTCGTTTACAATGAAAACGTATAGTTGTCAAGAGGTAGGCAATGTAAAAATTTGTGTGTGATTAAGTAGCTATTGATTTGTTGATTTGTACAGCTCTGTGTTGCAGATAGGCGTACAAAGTGTGCCCTTCCTGCCGTCAAGGAAAAAACACGCAGGGTAACTATATATAGAGGCTGAATCGCCTAACACTTGCACCGCAAATGTTGCGCAAACGGAAATTGCGATTGATGTGAGGTTTTCACAGAATGGATTGGTAGAGACTCGTATTTTTAGCCAACAAACAGATCGTAATATTACTGAGAAAGTGTTTTTTTTTTTTTTTTTTTTTTTTTTTTTTTTTTTTTTTTTTTTTTTTTTCATGCAAACATACAGTTTTTAAACTGAACGACGGTTGTTCATGCACTGTAATTTTTTATATCAGCTGTGTACAAAGAATTTTGAATGACTTTTATCACGTTTAATTTGACAGCGACAACCATTCAAAGTTTGGAGGCTGCGATAGCGTAGCTGACTGGCCGCGTGGCCCCTGGGGCACGGCCCACTGTCTCATGACCACCAGCCAGTCAGCTACGCTCTCGTAGCTTCCGCCCCCAAAAATTTGAATGGCTGTAGCTGCCAAAATAAACGTGATAAAAATGTCATTCAAAATTCTTTGTACACAGCTGGTGTCAAAACTTTTAGTGCATGATAGAAACAACTATTGTTTCATTTAAAAAATTGTATGTTTGCATAAAAAATACACTTCTGGGAATGTTTACAATCTGTTTATTGGCTAACAATACGATTCCTTGACTACCAATTCATTCTGTGAAAACCGCACGGCAATCGCCTTTTACGTTACCGCAATATTTGCGGTGCAAGTCTTTTTTTTTTTGTGATTCATCCTGTATAAATGCGTAAGCAGTCGTGTATTGTTACAGAAAACAGTGGTAAAAATACAGATGAATCGATGTAACTACGTTCTCTTTAGAGTTTTGTCATATGGGAAATTCGTGTGTTGTAGATGGCAGTATTTTTTCAGCTGCAGCAAGCTTTGTCACATACAATAATGAGTTCCATTGATTTGCTCCTATTATTTCTTCAGTGCGTATGCACTCTAGGCTGAACTCTTACGGAAATCGGCGAGATGCAGCGTGTGAAGAGCAGTGACGGGCAGGAGCACGACGTTAGGGTAGGCATACATGGCTATTCCGCGCAGCCACTGTGATCACTGTGTCCCCAGTGGTTTAGTGCGGGCAGAGCGATTGCCCAGTTCGCAGGACGACCCTGATTCGAATTCCGGCTGGGCACAAATTTTCTACTTTCCCCTGTTGAATTACTTCAATGTTTATTGGTAGTTAGCAGTACAACTCTGTCCGTTGGATGGTAGCACTGTTGACTCAATCCCTACATTGGATGACCACGATGCACTGTCCATCTATAGGCTGTATGCTCCTACATTCAACTATACTTCCTATAATCAGGTTTCGCGCGAGGTACTATCCATACGTGCGCGGCCTCTCGCGGGGGCCGGCCGCGGTGGCCGAGGAGACTGCGGCGCGCCAGTCACGGTCTGCACGGCCGATACGGTCGGTGGTTCGAATCCCCCCTCGGGCATGGATATTTGTGCCGTCCTTAGTGTTAGCTAGTTGACAAGTAGTTTGTAAGTTTAGGGACTGATGACCCCGTAGTTATGTCCCATAAGCTACACAAACATTTGAACATTTTGAACCTCTCGCGGGACTGGAGTAATGTTGCCAATTGTCTGTGTTACCGTCACCTTACCCATAGTGGTGTAGTTGTCTGTGGTTGCTTCGCAATACGCGATACTACGTTTAATATATTTATTGTTCTGTTATTTTCTCCACTTTAATACTTGTAGTGAAACAAGCAAATTTGCGGGTTTCACTAAGTACTGGGTCGTGGAAGGAAAGGATGTCGTAAAAAATAGATATTGGTATTTAAAAATATTAGATTTAGTTATGACTCAGTCATATACTGTGCGCGAGATTTTCATATTTTATGCAGATAGCACGGTGCACAACTAACGAGCGCTGGATGTGTCAGAGACATTAACTGTGCAGCAAAGTGGACGGTGTAAAACGTCATGGAGAAAGGCACAAAACAGTGAAAATTAAAAACAATACTTGTTTATAAAAAGACAAATGAAAACTAACTTAGTTACAGAAAATTGTCTAGAAAGTCAATGTCTAAGGGACATTTTAAAATAGCTGGACGTGACTATTGTGAATTATTGTATTTATGGTGTTTCAAAATCAAATGTTTGTAACGCTTACGGGACTTAACTGCGGGGTCATCAGTCCCTAACTTACAAACTACTTATGAACTATTTTATACTAAAGACGGCAGAAACGTCCATGCGCGAGGGGGGCGTTCGAAATCCCGACGGGAAACGGCCTGGCGCATCGTAGCATAGCGCCTCAATACGCTCGGCCGCTCCGCTGCGGCTATGGTGTTTCAAATGGAGTTTGTAGTGAAAGTCAACATTCTGTTCACGTCTATTTATTTTAAAAATAATCAAAATAATGAATTAATTATTACAAGAAGATCCCTTTTACCTGCAGAAGCTTGGATTATGTCGAAATCTATGATGCCTAAATATCGCATCGTTGCAAGATTTCCAAAGAAGATTTTACACGGCGACCAAATTTATTAAAATACTTCTACTTTAAAAGTATATAATCGCATAAACTTTAAAACTTCAAATTTGGAGTGTTGTCGAGTTACGATTAGATAAAGGATACAGTAAGTAATGAGAAACACTCCTTAGTGCCAGTTCGGTATACTTAAAACCGAAACAGTGGTTATGCCTAGGAAAGTTTGATATTTATGAGAACACTGTTTTTTTATTACTAAACGAATGAAAGACTTTTAAAATTGTATTTCTTATTTTTGTGCACCTCCATCAACAGCAGATATTCAGCTTGAAAATAAATCTTAGTGCATCAAATTGCCTTGTAAAGTTCTTTAGTTTCACGGCAGAACTCTAAAACTAGTAAAAAATTTATGTAGTGTAGTTTCTTTTACGATAATTGACACACGTAAAAAATGTAATTGATCTAAAAAATATGACAGATTTTTTTCGTCAGTTTTAAGGTGGATTGCCTTGTATTTAGAATAAGCTTCTCAATGCTGTACTGTTAGCCCATAACGACGCCTTGCCTGACGGTGTTGTGGTGTTGCAGGGTGTCCTTCGGCAGCTCCAAGGGCTCTATGGTGGAGACGCTCATCTTCGAGAGCCCTGTTCAGGAGGAGCCGGAGGCCAGCCCCATCCTGGAAGATGCCACGCCCTTCCCGGCAGACGCCGACTCCGAGTGAGTAGCCCACACGCTCAGCTACTCGTTACAGAGCCATACATGCGGTGCGCCGCAGCTGACCAGTGCCTGAAGAAAAGACCTGAGCGCTGTTGTGCCACGTCGCACACAGTTGGCCTCGATCGCGTAGGTGACTGGCTGGCCACCGGGACACGGCCCACTGTCTCATAGCGTCCAGTCAGTCAGCTCGCGAGTGTGGCCTACTCAGCGTGACGTGACAGTTTTTTTTTTTTTTTTTTTTTTTTTTTTAGGGCACACAACTTCTAAGGTCATTAGCGTCCAGATCGGAACAGAGATTCGCTAGATCTCGAAAAAATTGATAACTACCAGATAGAGTACCAAGAGAAGACTAAAAACGAAAGATAAAAACAATTAACAGGGTTAAATATCCTTTGATAAATTGGCCATGTTGATAAAATGCAAAACTCGAGCAGCTGCTCGTGTGTCATCAGCTAAAAGTTCCTCCAGAGTAGACTGAAAGTGAAGGGCTACAAGGAGATGATTAAAATTAACACAAGACAGTAAAACATGTCGCATCGTCAGCAATTCACCGCAGGAGCACAGTGGTGCAGGGTCGGCGGTTAGCAAATGACGGTGGCTGAAACGGCAGTGACCGATCCGCAACCGGGCCAGGATGTCCTCCTCTCGCCGAGAGGTGCGTGAGGAGGTCCTCCAAGCGGTCGGGATCGGTTTTACAGTTCTCAATTTATTGTCGTACAGTGAGAACCACGCACTGTGCAAGGACGACACAATATTCCGGCGAAGAGCCCGTCGAACATCGTCTGATGGTGACGTGACATGACTGCGCTCAGCCTCGTCTCTGTACTCTGGTCACCGAAACGAGAGACGGACTGTAAACACAGCGAGGCGCGTCACCAGGGGTGGACAAAACAGGGGCGCTCGCTCAATGTCGCCGCATCCGTATCAGGTGGAAAGCGTTTGCGTGTGTTATGAGGGGTGATATTAGAGGTTGGCTAGAAATTTTATCTTAAAGGACCAGTATAAGTATTAAGCTTTTATATTCTGTCTCATTTTCTTTCTCGTCTGTATCTCGCAACTGTGAACTCATTAAGTCATCCTAGATTTTGAATCCACGCAAGAAACGATCAAAAGTAGAAATCATTAACTCCTTAGTATGTATAAAACGGAGCTGTTGTGACCAGAACAATAAATGACAGATATTGTTAAGAAAACAGCTGCATCTACGGGCGTTGGTTGTTCCTCAGTTTATCACATAGTAATTGATTACAAGGCCACACACTCTTTGAAGTCTTCAAACAGACATCACGATAGAAGCTTACAGAAAGTGTTGATGACTTTCACAGAAATTTGATACGAACTAAAGTGCATGATTTGTTCTTTTGCTGACATAGTTCTTACTGTCGTAAACGAAAATGTAGATTTGGGTCAATTTTCGGAGATTCTATGAATTAGTAAAAGAAATGAATTTTGTATATCTGAGGCGTCTAATATCACTGCTATATAGCAAAACACACAGCCGCTTTACATCTGATACAGAGGCTTTAATCCCAAATTATTAACTTATCCATCAACAGCCGTAAAGTTTAAGTTCTATTATTTAACGATCGGTTTCAGTATTGCATTAATACCATCTTCAGGCCCTATACAAATTAAGTTGGAAATTAGTGTTGTATCCATAACATCATGCTGTAGGTATCTCACACAAAATATAAAGAAGAATTAATGTAACACCGAAACCAGTCGTTAAATAAAACAACGTAAGCTTTACGGCTGTTGGTGGATAAGTTAATAATTTGGAATTAAAACTCGACCAACAGCAGCAGTCCCTATTCCATTACAACATGAAACACATCGATTGATACAAAGATAGCCACATTGAGCGAGCGCCTCGTGTTTGTCCACACGTGGTCACGCTTGCCGGTCTGTTTACAGTCCGTCTCTCGTTTCGCTGAACGGAGTATAGGCGGTGTTGGTAGGCCGCTATCGCGTGGCCAACTGGAAGGTCACTATGATAAAGCTCTGTATAGGGAAAGTATGGCCAGCCTGCCAGCGGCAGCCATGCTGGGCCTATTCCTCTGCAGCTCACACCGACCGCTACGACGTTCCCAGCGCGTAACAATACCTACCAACTAATTTTGAGAAAACTATTCAAGGAAAAACGTGCGATATATTCGCTCGATAATGATCTCATTTTCTATTCATTATTACTTACAGTTTCCGTGCTACATCAAATTAAGTAAACAACTGCGCAAAATTTTGTAGAGTTTGCAGAGGAAAAAGCGCAATGCGTAGACTTTGCGTATGGTTGATTTTAGCAAATACAATGCTGCGTACGAAATTTTATTTAAATTTTATTTACAATTTAAATTTAAATTTTATTCAAAATTTAAATTTTATTTAAAGTTGAGAGCAGAACGATAACTGTTTTTCATTCTCGAGATACAGGGTATTATATCCGACAGACGGATGCGGGAACTTCGCGTAGTTCTGTCCATGCGGACCTGGCTGCTCTACGAAATACTTATCGTGCGATTCTAAGAAAACTGTTTGGTCTGTAGCTCCAGATCTAAAGAGTTCACCTATAAATTTAGATTGACCTGTACCGTAGCCAAATATTCGAATAGGCCGCGAACATGTCGTCATCGGAGCATAATGTAAATTAGGAAAACAATTGAGATTATGGATAAGTCTTTGATGAGTATTTTCTTGCGTCTTATGTACTTATATCTTACATGAACTACGAAAAATGCAAGGGGATACCCACTACATAACTTTTATAAAAAAAAACAGAAATTAAAGGTCCCTTTACAACGCCAATTACATTTGAATGTCTAAAATTTGTCTTGTTTCAATTCTTTGTTTCCTGTAATGATACACTTAACACCTGCAAACGAATGAGAAAAGGTTGCTTCAGGAACTATATATTAATTTCATATATAAACTAGAATTTAGTTCACTCACTAATATGTCCAAAATTCGTGTTTTCGGCAACTACCTGCAGATAAAACCAACGACGCGTGAATAAATTAACCTCACGACATTATGCAGGAATTTTCTTCACAAATTTATTCAGGTTAAAAACATATAGGTATCTACTGCGTGATCCATTACTCAGTGAATATTTAATCTATTAATTTACATTATGAATGAAAATCATCACAGCATAAGAACCGAAGTTCACTTCTGCACTCCTAGTTTTCTCTGACGACTTTCATCAGCCAGACTGTTCATCTTCCTGATTTCTGATATCTAATGGAAGTACTATAATGTTTACCTCCCTTCTTCGCTTCTTAAGAACACCCAAAAGTACAGCACTGTGGTATTATTCCAACCCAAACATACGAATATTCACAAGGCTTTTCATGGCAGCCAAGCTGGCGGACCAAGATGGCGGAAAGAACCACGATTTCAGCCAATCACGAGCTGCAGACGGCGGCAAGCGGCGCAGGAAAGGATGGCCATACTTTCCCTATACTGAGCTTTACAATATGAGACAGTGGGCTGAGTCCCAGCTGCCAGCTAGTCAGCTACAAGTCGCGGCCAACTCTTTGTGATGGGACACAAGAGTGCTCAGCTCTTCTTTTCAGGAGGTGTTGAGTTGGCACGTCCGCACCATCTCTCTGCTTTCATTCACAGCACATTCGCTACATCTGTACGAGTATAGTTTCACCACTAATTCTACCTTCTAAATGAACAAGTATCACGTCACACATGTGACAGCAACTGTCAAACTAAGAAACAGGAAGAATTTCAAAGGTGGTATTGCAAGGCATACTTACTGAGAAGACGAAACAGATCGATCTGTAGTCTATATTAATAAACGAAGAAGGAGGCTTAATATTTTGGTAGCAATGGAAGATGACTGTGAAACCAATTATTGAATAAAATGTAGAATTCATGTAAGGTGATATCATAAAAATAAGCAGCTTTGTATTATGAAGATCTATTTTATTGCAATCAACGTCTTTGCTTGAAGTATACATGTTTGTATTACAATAAGCCTATAATCCTTAATCTATAAAAGTCTCTGAACAGCTCAGACGAATTTGTTCTTAAAATCTATTTACTCATTTAAAAGGTTCTCAGTCTCACTTTTCAAGTGGATAAAAATTTCCATTTGTTCCAGGAGTGCCACTGTTCCCCCATTATCTACTAACTAGGAAGATCCTTGGGCTCGAACAAACATATCTGTATGAACGTTTGGTTTGGTTACGTACACCTCAATGTGCTGGTGGGTGACGTTTTTATGCAAAACTTTGCAATCATGCTCTAGATAGCACTATAGATGTAACTGTAGACGCCAAACGTAATGCAGATATCTGAACTATAACTTATGTAATAATCGTCGTACATGTTCTCTAGCGTATTGTCATCAAAAGCCGTGATGATAGTTGCAACTTTAACCTTCTTCTCATAAGACTGTTGGTATACACTGCCACTGCTTCCATCGCCTCTTCCCGCACTTACCGTAGCACTACCACTAGCAATGAGTTCTTCGTCATTATCATCCCTATTATCATCATTATGTGTTAGTGTTACAACAGTATCTAACTTATGCTCATATTTCTGTACCATAACAGATACGAGAAAGCATGCGAATGATTCATCTTCTACACTAATACCGTCTTCACGAAGAATGGTTCTTCGTAACTTCACCTCAACCAATCGCAATACTTTAGCAGGATTGATTATCAATCGCCGCTCCATCTGACGCTTCACCACACAAATAACATCACAAGACGCAACTTCGGAGGCACACTGCACAGTCCCTACTGGCGAACCGACAGGTCAAAGTGCAATGTGGCAAGGCACACGCAGAGGCCTCTAACGGACGACTGCACAGTTTTGCAGATGCGGGAGTATCACCGGTGCAATAAGGGATCTTTACATTATCTCTCGTACGATTTTGATGTATATGTGTTTGTTCGAGCCCAAGTACTTTCCTTGTAAGTGTAAAATATCCAAATTGTCCTTGATACTTGTTACACAATGCTTGATAGACAACAGGTGGTTTTTTTTTTTTTTTTTAATATTTTATAGTGTGAGGCGTTGTGTGTTCACTAAACCTGTCTGTAAAAGATCTAACAGTTTCACCAGTGTAAAATGGATTACAATCATTACATCCAGTCTTATAAATGTCAGATTTCTGTAGGAGGTCAGTGTTTCAATCGAATGTCTTAGTACTTTACCTAAAGTGTTTTTATATATATATATAAAAACATCTGGTATCTACACTTCCTGATTTTACATTTTACACACACACACACACACACACACACACACACCAATATCAAATAAGATCGCAAATGCCTTTAGGAGCACTAAAGTTAAGATATGATTCAAATGATGTTACTGTTATGATTCATACACGAGTAGGTTCTACAAACAGATGTATGTCGACAAAGCGTGATCTCATTAAGGAGATTCAAGTTTTTTTCTGACATGATGGGTACTCGGGTATTCTGCCGGATGTCAGTGTCTACTCTGCACAATATTTCAGCTACGTAATTCGCAACCTTCATCAGATGCGACCTGAGACTAACAGGTCGCATCTGATGAAGGTTGCGAATTACGTAGCTGAAATATTGTGCAGAGTAGACACTGACATCCGGCAGAATACCCGAGTACCCATCATGTCACTAGATCTCCGGGAAAGCATGAAAAGTTACATCAAGTTTTTTTTCTTAATATTTTTATATGAATGTGATATACTATATCAAGAGAGGAACCATTGTTCACGGAAATATCCTTAAAGAGTACTTTTTCCCCCTCTTAATTTCCTCCTTGTCAAGAAGAATTTTGGTGTGAGTATTAATGATGTTTTATACCGACAAAATGTTCTGAGTTAATTGGAATGGTAGTATCTGATGTTGAGGGTTTCCTGTGTATAGAAAATGTATGTGCACCATTGTTATTTATGAAAGTGACAACCAAATAGTTTATTTTATTGTTTAATTGTTGTTCATATGTGAATTTAAGTTGTTCAAGATCTACAGTACTCTACTAAAGCCTTCATTTTCCTCATTAGACAGTTCAAATTTTTGTAGAACTTATGGGACTTAGCAGCGGGGTCATCAGTCCCCAAACCTGCAAACTACTTACGAAGCAACTTACACTAAAGACAGCACAAACATCCATGCCCGAGGGAGGATTCGAACCTCCGACGAGGGAGTCTGCACGATCAGCAATGTGGCGCTCCAGCCCGCTCGGCTACTCCCACGCGGCCCTCAGACAGTAAAATGGTTTCATCAACATAACGATAGTAATAAAAGAATGTACTGAAGTTCAAGATTGTGTTCAAACATTGTGCACGCCAGATGGTTTAGAAAGGTTTTCTGATCAACTTCGTCCCATACCTAAACCATCTTGTTGTCTGTATATGGTATTGTTGAAACGGCAAAAGTTATATGACAGGACAAGTTCGAGCTGAATTCGTCTATTTCACATCTTTACGTCGAAAATCATGTAAAAGAAAAAAGGACAATGTGTTCCAGTGTATTTTACAAGACAGTTGTATCATCAGAAGAAAATTACAGTCGTTGCCTTTCAGATCATACACACAGCAGCGTTACGGAAAATGGGAGAGGGGGATCGCCGGAATACTTTTGCCTGGGAGGCGGTCGCGTATTCGAAAAGGTTGAGGAACACAGTTGAGCGAGTCCGGCTCGGTGTGAGCCCGCGCTGCAGCAGTTGCCTGCTTAGCTAGTCTAGCTGGTGCAGCCCCCTCGGCGAGCTGGTCCAATTTCCGGCAGGGAGCCGCAACCAGAACGGCCGGAATACAAATGCACGTGCTGGGGACTGCGGGCCCCAGCAAGTCCCAGCTGGCTCACGTCTCGTTGCGTCCCACTGGAAGTTGAGATACAGCTGGTCTCGGTAACTAGACTAGTCCTGGCCGCTGGTAGTTTACTCAACACCACCTAGAGAGAAGGCCGCGCCGCTCTCGTTGCCTACGACAAAGACAGGCCCCAGTGCAGTCGTCATGCGACGTAAGAAAAGGTAGTTCCGAGCCGGCGCGATCGCTAGCTCAGTGGCTGCCCGCTATGACGCAGTGGGCAGTGCCCCAACAGTGTCCCAATTGGCTAGCGATCGCGCCGGCTCAGAACTACCTTGCTTACGTGGCGTCAAGACTGCACTGGGGCCTATCTTTCTCGTAGGCCTCGTGGCACTCTGTTGTGACGTCAGGTAGAGTAGGCTGCACACGCATAGCTGACTGGATAGCTGCTGGGGCACGGCCCACTATGCCGAAGCAGCGAGCCAGTCAGCTATGCGCGCAACCTACTTTCCTGACGTCACACGAGAGCACCGCGGCCTTCTCTCTAGGTGGTGTTGGTTTATTCGCCAGCCCTAGGACGTCGATACTCTCACCGAATAAACAGGATCTACGGATCAGCTGTACAACTTACTAACTGCTCTAAGAAACTGATAGGGTTATTTTCAAAATGAAAACTGTGAGTGTCTCTAAGCGGAGAAATATATCTCAGAAGCGAAACGTGAACTTAAATTCTACCCTTTCACTAGAGCAGACAACTAGGCAAACCACAGTGCACACGAATGCCGCAGAGTCACTATGCCGAGCCGTCTCACAGAGCGCATAAACAGTGCTACAGTCACCAGGAAGCGTCAACCAGTACTTTGTCTCCAACAAAAGTGCTCCCCAGTTCTGTTACTTCAGTAAATTAAAAATGGACAACACATGGTGCAAATAAATTGGAAGAGACATGGACGAGCTCCAAATTACCTCACAAGATATCTAGAAAAGACTACCACTCACAAAGAAATTAAAAGATGCCAAATGTTACCAAGAAAATCCGAAGAAGAACACTGGAGTCAAGTGGGCCGAAGAAAGAAGAGAGAAACATCAGAACATATGAGAGAAATATGTAAAAAAAAAAAGGAGAAACAGTTGAAATAATCGTAGTCCATAGTGACTCGTACGTAAAAGAATATTAGGAAGGAATGTTCAACATTGGTATTAAGATTGAAAAAGAAAAAAAAAAAAAGAAAAAACGCAAAAAATGCATATCCCATCTGCTGCGGATCGAAGAATCAAGATTTCCACCTCATTATCGATTGTACATTCCGCAAAGTAAAAGATGCATTGGTAGATCTGCAAAAAGATTGGAATACCATTAATGCACCTGCAACAGGCTGAGGCAAGGCCTCAAGCATGGCAAAGGAAGAAATAGGAAACAAGGAAGAAGCAATAGAAAATTGCGTAATGGAAATGAGCGTCGTAAACACTTCATAAATCCTTGACGTGCCAGCAACGAAGTTTACATATCTGATGTGCTTGTGCGTCACCGTGCTCTGAATTAGCGGCTGGTGGTCTCAATGAGACCAAGTTAACGAACCTGGAAGGGGAGGACAAAGCGGTTGTGGTGGCGACGTCGCCGGCTTACACTTGCCACAAAGCCCGGCGCGGCGCGGCGTCGTCTTTTATTAAGACCTGCCCCCCCTCCCCCTCCTCCCTCACGCATAGGCACGATCGGCTTTTGTTCGGCGGTCGCAGGGCTCTCCTGCGTGGAGTGAGCGCCTCTCACGGGCTCCCGTTACACGCCCTCAGGCTGTAGGTAACTGCTTGAGTTAAACCTCCCCATACAAGATACAGTCTAATATGGAAGCGACAGTCTAAAAACACGAAGAATATACATCTTTTGATATCTATATCTTCATGTAGAACGTAAAATGTCCATATGTTTATATACAGGATGAATCTAAATTCGCGTACTCGGGCTTAGCAGCGCGATTCCTCACATGTTAGCAATAAAAAAATGTCTCTCACTAAATATCGTCCTGCGCATACTTCCGGCAGTAAATGGACGTCTAAGATTGAGATAGGTGTGTGTCCCATACGTCACTGTTTCATAATTACACTACTACACCAACAAACTTCTAGGGGATGTGGGAGGTGTCTTGAGGAACAAAATAAGCATAGAAACCCATGCCCGGAAACGCCATTCAACGACGCTACGGAGAGTCCAAGTTACAGGCAGCAGCTCCTGCCGCTAGACATCCCCTCCAGCAACTTCGACGCTCTGAAGCGTCATTGGATGACGTTTCCGGGCATGGGTTTCTATGCTTATTTTGTTCCTCAAGACACCTCCCACATCCCCTAGAAGTTTGTTGGTGTAGTAGTGTAATTCTGGAACACACTGGCGTATGGGACACACACCCGTCTGTCTTCTACGTCCATTTTCTGCCGGAAATATACCCAGGACGAAATTTTGTGACAGACATTTTTTTATTGGTAGCATGTAATGAATCGCGCTACGAGGCCCGAGTGCGCGAATTTAGATTCACCCTGTATATATACAGGGTGTTACAAAAAGGTACGGCCAAACTTTCAGGAAACATTCCTTACACACAAAGAAAGATTATATGTTATGTGGGCCTGTGTCCGGAAACGCTTAATTTCCATGTTAGAGCTCATTTTAGTATTTCTCTTTAAATGTAAATTGAAATAATTCGTGCAGACAATTGTCAAAATACCAAATTGTTTCGTTAGTATGTACTGTACTCCCTCGATTCACGTCATCAAAACAGATTTTTCTGTGAACGTTTGGGCAGGAATTGTTGGTGATGTCTTGATTGGGCCTCATGTTCTTCCACCTACGCCCACTGGAGCACGTTATCATGATTTCATACGGAATACTCTACCTGTGCTGCTAGAACATGTGCCTTTACAAGTACGACGCAACATGTGGTTCATGCACGATGGAGCTCCTGCACATTTCAGTCGACGTGTTCGAACGTTTCTCAACAACAGATTCGGTGACCGATAGATTGCTAAAGGCGGACCAATTCCATGGCCTCCACGCTCTCCTGACCTCAACCCTCTTGACTTTCATTTATGGGGGCATTTGAAATCTCTTGTCTACGCGACCCCGGTACCAAATGTAGAGACTCTGTGCTCGTATTGTGGATGGCTGCGATACAATACGCCATTCTCCAGAGCTGCATCAGCGCATCAGGGATTTCATGTGACGGAGCGTGGATGCATGTATCCTCGCGAACGCAGGACATTTTGAACATTTCCTGTAACAAAGTGTTTGAAGTCACGCTGGTACGTTCTGTTGTGTGTTTCCATTCCATAATTAATGTGATTTGAAGAGGAGTAATATGAGCTCTAACAAGGAAATTAAGCGATTCCAGACACATGTCCACCTAACATATTTTCTTTCTCTGTGTGTGAGGAATGTTTCCTGAAAGTTTGGTCGTACCTTTTAGTAACATCCTGTATATATAGATATATATACACATATAGGGTGAATCTAAATTTGCGTACTCGGGCTTCGCAGCGCGATTCCTTACACGTTAGCAATAAAAAAATATTTCTCACTAAATTTCGTTCTGAGCATATTTCCGGCAGTAAATGGACGTCTAAGACTGAGATGCATGTGTGTCCCATACGTCAGTGTGTTTCAGCATTACACAACTACACCAACAAACTTCTAGGGGATGTGGGAGATGTCTTGAGGAACAAAATGAGCATAGAAACCCATACCGTCATTGGATGACGTTTCCGGGCATGGGTTTCTATGCTGACTTTGTTCCTAAAAACACCTCCCACATCCCCCAGTGTTTTGTTGGTGTAGTAGTGTAATTCTGAAACACACTGACGTACGGGACACACACCCCCGTCTCAGTCTTCTACGTCCATTTACTGCCGGAAATATGCTCAGCACGAAATTTTGTGACACATTTTTTATTGCTAGCATGTGAGGAATCGCACTGCGAAGCCCGAGATCTCGAATTTAGATTCACCCTATATATAAATACTACAGGTTTTTTTAATTGAAATTTCGCCTAATTTTGCACACTTGACCGTCCAAATAAGACGCAGACCACTGTTTACAGAAAAATTCGTATGCTGTATGGCGGAGGGTAGTGTACTTACCAAATTCGACAAAATCTACTTTTTTCTCTGTTGTTGTTATGGTCTTCAGTCCGGAGACTGGTTTGATGCAGCTCTCCACCCTACTCTATCCTGAGCAAGCCTTTTCATCTCCTCATAAGAACGGCAACCCACATCCACTTGAATCTGCTTACTGTACGCGTCTCTTGGTCTCCCTCTGCGATTTTTGCCCCACACACTTCCCTCCAATGCTAAATTTACGATTCCCCGATGTCTAAGAATGTGTCCTACCAAGCGATCCCTTCTTTTAGTCAGGGTATACCAAAAATTCCTTTTCTCACCAATTCTAGTTATGCGATCTACCCACCCAATCTTCAGCATTCTTCTGTAGCACCACATTTCAAAAGCCTCTATTCTCTTCCTGTCCGCACTGCTTATCGTCCATGTTTCACTCCCGTACAAGGCAACACTCCACACAAATGCCTTCAGAAAAGACTTCCTTACCCTTAAATTAATATTCGATGTTAGCAAATTTCTCTTTTTCAAAAATGCTTTTCTTCCTATTGCCATTCTGCATTTTATATCTTCTGTACTGCGACCATCGCATGTTATTTTACTACCCAAGTAACAAAACTCATCTACCACCTTCATTGTTTCGTTACCTAATCTAATTCCTTCAGCATCGCCCGACTTTCTAAGACCGCATTCCATTATTTTTGTTTTGCTCTTGTTAATGTTCATTTTATACGCTCTCTTCAACACCCTGTCCATTCCATTCAACTGCTCTTCCAGGTCCTTCGCTGTCTCTGACAGAATTACAATGTCATCAGCAAAACGCAATGTTTTTATTTCTTCCCCCTGAACTTTAATCCCCATTCCAAATTTTTCCTTACTTTTCTTCACCGCCTGCTCGATGTACAAATTGAATAACAGCGGAGAAAGGCTACAGCCCTGTCTTACTCCCTTCCCAACTGATGCTTCCCTTTCATGCCCTTCGAGTCTAATAAATGCGGTCTGGCTTTTGTACAAGTTGTAAATAACTCTCCTTTCCCTGTATTTTACCCCTGCTGACTTCAGAATTTGAAAGAGTGTATTCCAGTCAACATTGTCAAATGCTTTCTCCAAATCTACAAAAGCTAAAAATGTAGGTTTGCCTTTTCTTAATCTATCTTCTAAGATAAGACGTAAAGTGAGTATTGCCTCCCGGGTTCCTATGTTCCTCCTGAATCCAAACTGATCTTCCCCGAGGTCAGCTTCTACCAGCTTTTCCATTCTCCTGTAGATAATTCATGTTAAAATTTTGCAACCATGACTTATCAAACTGATGGTTCTATAATTTTCACACCTGTCTGCGCCTGATTTCTTTGGAATGGGGATTATTACATTTTTCTTAAAGTCTGAGGGCATTTCGCCTGTCTCGAACATCCTACACACCAGTTCAAATAGTTTTGTCATGGCTGGCTCTCCCAGAGACTTTAGTAGCTCTGAGGGTATTTCATCTACTCCTGGGGCCTTGTTCCGACCTAGGTCTTTCAAGGCTCTGTCAAATTCATCTCTCAGTATAGTATCTCCTATTTCATCTTGATCGACTTCCTCTTCTCTTCCTACAACATCGTCTCTAAGTTCATTTCCTCTGTAGAGCTGCTCTATGTACTCCTTCCACCTTTCAGCTTTCCCTTCTTTGCTGAGAATTGGTTTCCCATCTGAGTTCTTGATATTCGTAGAGGTGCCTTTCTTGTCCCCAAATGTCTCTTATTTTCCTGTAGGCAGTATCTACTTTTCCCCTTGCTATACATTCTTCTACAGATTTACATTTGGCTTCTAGCCACTCCTGCTTAGCCATTTTGCACTTCCTGTCAATCTCATTTTTTAGTCGTCTGTACTCCATTTTGCCTGTTTCATTTACTGCATTTTTATATTTTCTCCTTTCATCTTCTCCTTTTTTCTCTATCTTGTTGAAATTTTAACACTTGACATTGAAAACAAGATGAAGTCATTGTCTACATTAAATTTCATATGGTGCATGACTTAGGATACTTTACTTACTGACTTCTACATCTGGAACTACACCCATACTCCGCAAACCACTTCACGGTGTGTGACGGAGTGCACTTTGTGTACCATTGACACTTTCTCCTATTTCAGTCGTGTATGGTTCGTGGAAAGACTGATTGCCGGTATTCCTCTGTGTCGGCTCTAATTTCTTTAATTTTATCCTTGTCTTTTCGCGAGATATACGTAGGAGTAAGCAATCTGGAATTTTAACCGAAGCCCTTACCGCGATTCCAAACGCCTCTCTTTCAGCGTTTGCCGATCACCTGCGTGACGCTTTCGCGTTTACTAAATGAGCCCGTAACGAAGCGTGACGTTTTACATTTGATCTTCTATCAACCCTACCTGACACGTATCCGAAACTGACGAGCATTACTCAAGCGTCCGCCAAACAAGTAACCTACTTCCTTTCTTTGACGAACGGACTACACTTCCTGAGGATTCTTCCAATGAATTTCAGTCTGGTATCTGCCTTACCCGCGATTGATTTTCGACACCAAATTAGCATTTTATTGCGACACTGAAGACGTTTTACACACGTGATCATCATAATAAGACGAAGATCACTGTCTACTCAAAATGTCACATGGTGCATGGTGGAGGATACTGTACTTAATAACAGTCTACATAATGTTTGGTACGGTGCAGGGCAGAAGGTACCTTTGAGACTTTGATACCGTTTTACCAATTACCATTAGTTAAGTCAATCCATTGTTCCAATGTTTGTAAATATTATAGGACTTAACGTCCTTGGTTATCAGTCCCTAAGCTTACATACTACTTAAATTAACTTAAACCTAATGACAACACAGACACCCATGCCTGAGGGAGGACTCGAACCTCCCACGGCGAGCAACCGCACGCTCCGCAGCATGGCGCTTTAGACCGCTCGGCCATTCCACCGCAGATACGAAACTGCATGGGAAATGCTTTGCAAATAGAGTTAGTGCTGAAGACGTTGTAAATCAAAATATGTTGCGTGAGTGGGCAGTTTACCCTGTACCTCAATGTTTATGACGTCATATCTGTCAGTATATGTGTAAAATTGCTAAGCTGAAATTAAATTTAATGATTCTCCATGTAGACGGTGTCGGCTATTCCTTCCGAAGTATCAAATCCTGTGCAGGGGCCGTAAAAATATCACTATCGAGATCAACCGATGCTATGGATTAATGTGAACAGGACGAAATATGTTCCACTGTCCTCCAGATTTAGTATTTGATAGTTTGTAGTACTGGACACTACTTTAATGCAGCAGTTACGCAGTTTCATTGCCTGTAGCACATTTAACAGCAATGAGACTCCGACGCACCGTTCCGGAGGAGGCGGTTGAAACTCGCCTACGACCATCAAGATTTAGGTTTTCCGTGATTTCCATAAACCACAGCAGGCAAACGCCGAGATGGTTCCTTTACGGACGCTCCTCTTCCCATATTCTTAACAAAGTAGTCCAAGCCCGTGCTCTGCCTCTAATAACCATGCTGTCGACGGGACATTAAACCCTAATCCTCCTCCGCTCCAAGACGACGTTAGCTTAGTAGACGGGATGGGGGTGGGGAGGCGTATACCGTGAAGACGTGTGTGCTTTTAATTCCGTTAAATGAACGACGTCCACATCGGGCGACGGAGCCGACGTCACCTCAGTGAAATATACCTCTCTGCCTGACAAATTGTGCCCCAGTTCCGCACTGCATCGCAAGATTTATGTTCTTCGCAGTATCCGAGACGGGGTGCTTATATTTCTGGAACGCTTCTCTGAACTGGGTTTCACGCCGTCGCACATTACTTTATTCTGGTTACCGTTTTCCCTCTTCGCTTAAATTCATTTCTCACAATTATAGTCTAAATCTTAACCTCCTAAGTATGTCCCCCAATGCGATGTAGTAGCTTCTTCCCTCCCCCTTCCCCCAATTTCTCACCATCCATCCCACATATTTTAAATACTCTGTATTCATCTTTCCATCTCTCTCGCGGCACCTGTTCCTATGGATTTCTAAATACGTTCTTTCGAGATGAATGCAGTGTCAGAATATACAACAGTACAGAATTGGTCACAACTTTCCTCCTCTTGTTCCTCATCCTCTCCTCTTCTACACACCCGCCTCTCTCAGTCTATATCCCCCCCTCCCCCAACAGTCTCTGTCGATCTCCTCCTCTTTCCTACGTCTACCCCTTCTGTCTTTCTCATCCTCCTCGTCTACGGAACGCCACATGCATATACCAACTTACTGGTAATAGTTCAAACAGTATCGAAGTCTGAAGTAAGTTACCCTTCAACCTGAGGACATCAGTACACCTTCACATAAACAATAATAAGCAGCAAAACACAGTTCTGGCCTCCCACTGCTTCCAATATCATAAAAAACGAAACACTGTCAAAATGTCGCAAGTCACCCCAGTGTCGCAAGTTACCCCAGTGTCGCAAGTTACCCCAGTGTCGCAAGTAACCCCGTTTTACGGTACCCTCAGCCAAGCACCGTTGGAAATCTTATGTAGACGGTGAAGTTCCTCTTGATTTAAAGGATCAAGATAGGAATAAAACTGTAGATTCGTATAAATCTTTATATATAAAGCAATATATATATATATATATATATATGTGTGTGTGTGTACGTATGCCTGTCCATGTTTCTCAAACGGACAACTTTATGTCACTTTCTCAGTGGTTGGCTCACCAAAGAAATTAGTCCTATTATCCTGGACAAGTCACAAGAAATATTGTTTATGGTAAAGTTGTGAATTAAATGAATGTATGAATGTTACATATCATTTGTATTTTGATTACTATTTTTCTTTGTTTGGATATTGCACTTCTATTTTTGTACATTATGCAAGACTGCGTTATTTCTTATATACCCTCTGATAAATATAACATGTCATTAGAGGTGGATAGAGAGAGTAGGGATAGAAGAAGTACTAACTCAAGGCTTGAATAAATAAATACCCGGTAAAACGCAGAGTTTTCAGCTAGTTCCAATTAAACAAATAAAGAGGAACTCTGCTTCTCATATATATATATATATATATATATATATATATATATATATATATGGTTTTTGTGTTCGTATTTCAAATCTACAGTTTCATTCCGATTTTGATGAAATTTCGCACACACGGCCTTTAAAACAAGAGTCACTCCACTATTTTCAAAAAATGTTCAAATGTCTGTAAATCTATCGGACCAAACTGCGTCGTCATCAGTACGTAGCTTACAACTATTTAAACTAAGGTAAACTAACCTACGGACAATATATACACACACACACACACACACACACACACACACACACACACACACACACATGCCCCAGGGAGAACTCGAACCTCCGACGACGAGCAACCGCGCGCTCCGCAGCAAGGCGCCTTAGACCACTATTTTCGTCATCACATCCTACCACTCCTTGCCTTTCAACACAAGTCTCCAGTCATTTGCAGTGTCAGTGCATGTTCATCATCGATTGACAGTATACTCACAGTAGCTATCTCCCCCCCCCCCCTCCCCATGATACACTTGATGAGGAGGCTATCGATGACCTGATCCAGCTCACCCACCCAATCGTTCTATGTGGTTATACTAATTCGCACAATGTGCTTTGGCACTCGGCAACAACATCCCCATAGGGTAGAGCAAAGGAGAGGCTTCTCATGTCCTCTAGTGCGCATTTATTTAATACAGGACAGAGCACACACTTCTGCAGCAGAGTGGTTCTCGGCCATCGATATTCGCTTTGCTCTCCAGCCCTTGTCCTTGAGTGATCGAAGACCTTCACGAACTGACCATTTCCCAATCTGGATCCATCATCCAGAAGGAATTGAGCATACCAGACAACCAGTAGCTGAGTTCAGTCATCGTGTCACTGTCCAGAAATGGGTGAATCATATTACTCGAATGATCCACCACGTCGCTGCAGCATCCATTCCGCAGTTTTCTAACGGGCCGAAAAGACAGCCCGTCCCTTGGTGGATTGACAGCCCATCTCTTGGTGGAGTGACGAATGCCGCTCTGCAATAAGGACGAGGAGTGCAGTTCTGCTTAGGCCCAAAAGCCGGCCAACTACATAGAACTTCGCAGTCTTTCGGGTGGAGAGCGAAAAATATCGGCAAACTATATCAGTTAGCAAGAAACGATATGGCAGCAGCCTCCTTAATCGTTACCCCAAAATCTAAATGTCTGTTAAGCTTATGGGACTTAACTGCGGGGTTATCAGTCCCTGAAGTTACAAACTACTTATGAACTACCTTTTACTAAAGACAGCACAAAGATCCACGCCCGGGGGGATTCGAACCTCTGACGGGGAGCGGCCTCGCGCATCGGCGCATAGCTCCACTCCGCCGCGGCGCACGAAAATCTCAAAAGTGTGGGAAACCATCAGGAGAATATGAGAGGGAGGAGAAAGCGCCCGGTGTCTGCTGTAATAGGGAATGCCACCCTACTGACCAACACACGAGACATTGCTTAGAATGTGGTGGAATATTTCGCCGAAGTCACTGCCGCTGCCAGTTAGGCAACTCGCCGGCCTCGATGGCCGAGGAGACTGAGGCGCTTCAGTCACGGTCTGCACGGCAACTACGGTCGGGGGTTCGAATCCCCCCTCGGGCATGGATATTTGTGCCGTCTTTAGTATAAGGTAGTTGATAAGTAGTTTGTAAGTTTAGGGACTGATGACCCCGTAGTTAAGTCCCATAAGCTTAACAAACATTTGAACATTTTTAGGCAACTCTTTCGCTTTCCATCACCTCTGCTTGTCTATAAATAGGGGCAATGATAAAGGTAACAACCGACCCTTTTCCATGTGGGAGCTCGATTCTGCGCTGTCTGCAGCTCGTTTAACATTTATGATGAAGCCCTACCTGAATGAAACGTGTCAAAATTAAAACATTGTAAATTGCAACCATTGATTGTTCTGTTGCGAACTGTGCACACTATTAGCTACTAACAAAACTAACGCAAGAAAAGCACGCTCTTCTGCACGTAAAGCAGAAGGCATTCTGTGTGGCGTTCTTCTCCCGCTGCTTGCCCTACAGTTTACAAACAGTGCCGGTCTCTGGCACATCAGCGCTGTTTATGTGGAGTCCAGTAGGCGTTGCATCTCCCGTCCCACAACAAAAGTGCTCTGCCCTCGAAGCCCAGGTCGTGTGGGCGATAAATAATCTCACTTTTCATAGACTGGTGTTGTCTAAGAAACCTGACATCACAGCAATCTATATATAATTACCGTGTGCGCGAAGAAGAAGGCGTTTGGTTCATTTACTTCACAGCAGATGTGGTTATAACGTTCGACTTTGTACGGAAAGTTGTAATGACGAGTATAAGACGGCACCAATGATCTCAATTATTAACACTGGATACACAACTGTAGTGATTTGAATTTATGAAAATCGTGACTTCTTTTTTTTTTTAGGTTGGCAACTCCTTACGTACAGGTCGTGTTGTTCTTTTGTACTTTGCGTCCTTTAAAAATAAGATACTAATGATTAAGTACTTTAATAAACACATTATGGTAAAGTCTGAACATTTATTGTTATAGAGAACTCAAAGAAAGCTAAGTTCAGATCCATAGATGAGCTATATTTTAATTCAGTTCCAATCACATTCGATTTAACGAATAAATTAAACTGCTGTAGACGCTACTTCTTGTGTTCATTTCTCTACTTGCTTCTTGTTCATAATGATTTCCGTTTGAGCTCAGTGACTGGAAATTACTGTACGAAAAATAACGCTTAAGTCAGACATATCGAATTGGTCGTTTTTTCACGTTCATTTACTCTTCTAAAGTAAAACAATTTATTCATTTAACGCAATTTGGTAGACATACTAGCTCTGAATAAAAAATTTAAGTCACGCATACGTTTTATACAATCATGCCGTTTGGTGATTTCCCTAAAATACTCTAGGCAAGCCGGCCGCGGTGGCCGAGCTGTCTGCAGAAAGCCAGTCACGGTCTGCACGGCCACTACGGTCGGGGGTTCGAATCCCCCCTCGGGCATGGATATTTGTGCCGTCCTTAGTGTTAGCTAGTTCTTACGTAGTTTGTAAGTTTAGGTACTGATGACCCCGTAGTTAAGTCCCATAAGCTATACAAACATTTGACCATTTTAGCGTGCCGCAGTGGGTTCGGACAGCCAGCGATTGGGCAGGCTTTGTGTGTGCCTGCACAGGCGCACGGTGATGTATGCGCTGCTTTCCGGGTCAGGGCCGGCTAGCGCCAGACACCAGACAACGCAGCGGCGCCCGGCTCCCAGTGTGTGTGTGTGTGCGTGAAAACTTCAGTTTGAAACGGAATCTGCGCCACTTTGGAACTTACACACTAAATCAGACAGCATTGAAGCTACAATTAACCTGGTATTACGAGAAAATGCTTCTTTGCTTAATGGAGATGGTTCTTACTTGCTGCCGGCCGCGGTGGCCGAGGTGACTGAGGCGCTCCAGTCACGGTCAGAACGGCCACTACGGTCGGGGGTTCGAATCCCCCCTCGGGCATGGATATTTGTGCCGTCCTAGTTCGTAAGTAGTTCATAAGTAGTTTGTAAGTTTAGGGACTGATGACCCCGTAGTTAAGTCCCATAAGCTTAACAAACATTTGAACATTTCTTACTTGCTACGTTTTCAGGTTATTTCTAAATCATTTCTAGTGTTCCCGTTTTCAAACAAAAAAAGAACACTACTTTTTTCCTAGCCCATAAATATGTCATATGAGGACAGGCGAAAGTCGTTACTAAGTTTGTTTGTGTAGTCGTCTTCCGCAGCAAGCGCCGAATTACTCGTGTTTGAGAAATAAAACTGCCGTTTTCTTGCTGCAATCTATTTATTTTACCCAGACGCGTGTCGCATTTCTTTAAACTTCAAAGCATTATCAGTAGGTTCTAGGTCTTACAGTTTTTACATTTTGCATTTATAGTTTTTGAACAGTTCACGCCTTTTCTCTAAAGAAAATAAGTGGTTACTTACATTTTATCTGCTTCGGGTTTGTGTTTTGCTGTTCTTCCCATATGGTCACACATACGAAACAAAATAATTACAAAAAAATGAGTTACACCTATAAGACTGTGTGACATAAATAGTACTTTGGAAAAAAAAACAAAAGAAAACAAACAAACAAACAAAACAAAAAACAGAATAAAGTGAATAACAAATAACGTAAGTGGAAGAATTGCGCGACATTAGTCTGCGACCCTGAGGAACTAAGAGCTAAATCCAAACACGAAAATCTATAAACCATAAGTAACTACCAATTTACTTCATAAAATAGACGTAAACTGCTTATAATGTATAAATATTAAATCCAAAAACAGAAACTGGATTTCCAAAAATTCACAGATAACGACTTTAAGTAAAATAATTTTTAATACAAGAATAAATGAAACGTGATATAACTTGTATTAATTCCAAATCGCTGCTTTAATATTTCTATATTTGTCTAACGATGGTCATTTCGGCTACAAAGCCTCTTCAGGTTAGCTGCAAATGTGTAATACAAATTTCGTGAGATAATAGAAAAGTCACAGGATACGATATTTACATAAAATTTCGATTTTGCATACTTCTTGTAATATGGTTTTCCATAGAAGATGGTTGTCATGCCACCAATATGGTACAGTTATGATGTACTGTAAGGAATTGATATAGATGTTATCTGCTGGTGTATGTCAACGATATTTTATGGTTACAATACCTTGTTTATATTTATACCAACGATGTACTAACCAGTTCGAAGTGTGTATTAAATTTTGTCTCTGATTATGGAAGGCGAACCAAATGTTACGTTTCATTGGCAGAACGGTTCGAATTTGCAACAGCTCCGCCAAACGGACGGCCTGCATCCCACTTGTGCGTCCTGTCCTCGACTACTGTTGCCTAGTGTGCGACCTTCACCAGATGAGACTGACGGAGAACATTGAGAAGGTTCAGATAAGGGCAGCTCGTTTTGTTTATCACGTTACAGGGCGGAAAGCGTCACGGAAATGTTGCACGATTTGAGGTGGAAATCATTAAAAGAACTACGTTATTCGTTGCGGCGACATCTACTTGCGAAATTTAATCACCGACTTTTACTTCTGAATGTGAAAATGTTTTGCTACCACTCACCTACATAGGGAGACATGACCATCCCAATAAAATAAGAGAAATCAGATCGAAAACGGAACGATGTAGGTGTTCTTTCTTCCCGCGCGCTAATAAAGAATGGAACGGTAGAGAAATGTTATTAAAGTGATTAACGAATCCTCTGCCAGGCAACTAATTGTGATTTGCAGAGTATCTATGTAGATGTAGATTATGATAGGCAACGATATTGGATGCCTCCAACGTTTTGTTTACCAATGATATACGAAAATAATTCAGAAGGTGCTCTTTGGTGTAACATGCGTTAAAATTTTATCACTGGGTGATTAATTAAAACTGTATCTTCAATCTTTTGTAGTCGTACTAAACTTCTTTGCTCCAAAAAAGTAAAGCGCTAGTTGATGCGCATTCGAGACTTTAAAAACGTTATAAACAGCCTTTCTTACACCAAAGAGCACCTTGTACATTATTTTGGTATATCATTGGTAAACAAACCGTTGGAGGCAGGCAATACCGTTGCCTATCATAATCAGAGACAAAATTTAATGCACACTTTGAACTGGTTAGTATATCGTTGGTATAAATATAAACAAGTTATTGTAACCATAAAATATCGTTGACCTACACCAGCAGATAACATCTATAGCAATTTCTTACAGTACATCATAACTGTACCATATTGCTGGCATGACAACGATCTCCTATGGAAAACCTTATTACAAGAAGTATGTAAAGTCAAAATTTTATGTAAATATCGTATCCTGTGACTTTTCTATTATCTCACGAAATTTGTATTACATAATTACAGCTAACCTGAAGATGGCTTTGTAGCCGAAATGGCCATCGTTAAATAAATATTCCCCAGGGAAACGTTATAGGTCCACTACTCTTGCTTGTGTTTATAAACGATTTAGGAGACAATCTGAATAGCTCCCGTAGATTGTTCGCGGATGATGCCGTCGTTTATCGGTTAGTGAAGTCAACAGAGGTCAAAAGCAACTGCAAAGCGATTTAGACAAAAATTTCTACTTGGTGCGAAAATGGGACGCTGAACTTCAGTTACGCGATAAATCAGTCAAACCTTAAGGTCGTAAATTCTGCCAAATACCTAGGACTTACAATTATGAACAACTTCGACTGGAGAGAACACATGGAAAATATTGTGGGGAAAGCGAACCAAAGGTTACGTTTCATTGGCAGAACGGTTCGAAGATACACCAGCTCCACCAAAGACACTGCCTTTATCACACTTGTGCGTCCTCTCCTGGATACTGTTGCCCATTGTGGGGCCCTCACCAGGTGGGACTGACGGAAGATATTGAGAAGGTTCAGAGAAGGGCAGCTCGTTTTGTTTTATCACGTTACGGGGGGGAAAGCGTCACGGAGATGTTGCACGAATTGGGATGGAAATCATTAAAAGAAAGACGTTATTCAATGCGGCGTGATCTGTTTGCGAAATTTAATCACCGACTTTTAGTTCTGAATGTGAAAATATTTTGCTAGCACCCACCTACTTAGGGAGACATGACCATCCCAATAAAATAAGAAAAATGAGATCGAAAACAGAACGATTTAGGTGTTCTTTCTTCGCGCGCACTATTAGAAAATGGAACGGTAGAGAAAAGTTATGAAAGTGGTTAATGAACCCTCTGCCAGGCACTTAAATGTGACTTGCAGAGTATCTAGGTAGCTGTAGATTAAAGCAGCAATTTGGAATTAATTCAAGTTATATCACATTTCATTTATTAATGTATTACACTTTTTTTTTTTCTTTACTTCAAGCGTGGAGAGCTACATCAAACCAATCTGCGGACTGAAGAACACAACCACACAAGCAATTTTAGACCAAAATCGCACACGAATTAATGACGACGATAGCGGCTGGTTACAGGTGACTAGGCGGCAAGAGTGGCCGCGTAACACCCGGTAACGCGGCGCTCCATTAGCCGGCAATTCATGTGGCCAGGCGACCAACAGAAGCCGCTGTTGCTCGCGGACGTCCGCCGCTGCTGTTTGTCGAAATAGAAATGGGCGACGTCTGCGAGGCGTGCTCATTAACAGTGACGACTGCCGGCACTCTGCACGATGATACTGGGGAGGGGGAGGGGGTAGTTTAGTTTAGCTCAGCTGCGCCCCACCAGCATCGATCCGACGCCTTTTTATGTCCCGGCATAAATCTGTTAACAGCCCGCCACGCCGTCGCCAGGCGCTCCGAACGCGAGGCCGGCCAGTACGGCCGGCCACTCCTCGCTATACGATGAGGGGTGCTGACCGCGATTTGTGCCCTGAGGCGACGAAAGGCTGGAAACGGTAGACTGGCAGGGCGGGATTAAAATATATGAGAACAAAATAAGCAGTCTTGCATATGCGGATGATTTAGTTTTAACTAGCTGAAAACCCGGCGTTGACCGTGTATTTATTTACTAGCTTAAACCCGCGGCTCTGCTCGCGTGTTGGTTGATTATGATAAGTAAGCTATCTTTCAGAAGTGGGCTATGAGACTGGTTTTGAAGGACGAAATGAAATACAATACCTTCTTCAGAAACAAACATTTTAATCAACATTATCAGGAAAGTAAGTAGTGTAGATCAAATCACACGTAAAAAAGCTCTCGTTTCGAAAAATCCCATCACGAAATTCAACAATAATGATTGTAATAATATCAAACATCGATCACTTTATGTAATGCGCGAAACGTCAAATCGATTTTTTTAAGAGATGTATAAAAAGAAATTTCCTTTTTTACTGCTTTATTTATTTATTTATTCTTATATTTACTTATTCGTATGCTTGTTCTTACAGAAAAAGAACTGAAGACATTGTTGCACGCATAAACCAAAGGTATGGTCTGTGGCATCACGTTTCGCTGTATGTAACCTCCTTGCCGTAGAGTCGCAAACATCGCTGGCCTTCAGCCCGAATTTTTTTTTCCTAATTTGACTACTTTCAATCACCATATCTTCCACCCCCTTATAGCTTTCGGCATGGAACTGCTATGGTGTACAACGGGAGACTTCGGACAACAATTACACACAGAACACTCGTTTGCGTTTTGTAGTTTTCGCTGCAGAGCGAAATATTAACACACGCGTAAAATTTTATATACACCGATAACTTTCCGTCCCAATATACTCCACAATTTTTATCATTATCAATCCTCAAGCAACAATGCAACCAATAAAACCATTATCAAAGAGTAATTATTGTTCCGCATTTCGCGTTATATTCTTCAAATTACTAAATATCTATAGAATCGCTATAAAGCCGTGCCTAAAACCTTGCTCAGGTATAAATTAGTAACTGTACAAATATTTAAGTCTCTGCGTCTTGTCGTTCGGACGTGATACACGTACACCGAACAGACATTCGCATTTATAGATATAGATTTATTCCTGCCATTTTTCAGGTGGATATTAATTTGTATACGGGCTGTATGCCTGTAAAATCTCTTGGGAAATCAATTAATAGAAAACAAGTAATTGATTAAAAGTTGGTTCGTGATGGGGCGGTTTTCCATGAACGTAACTGTTTATGTGGTCATATGACATGAACTACGTGTCGTACTGCGATACAATTTAGAAGGTATACTCAACTACATGCGTGTATACTGTCTGTAAAATTTCCTGCGACTACAATTCATAATGTAGAAATTATAAATTGTAACATCATACCGAAAGCCGTAGTTTTAGTCCATGAACAGCGTTATGTGCTCATATCTCTTGAAATACGTGTCATACTGTGATACAATTTAGAAGCTACATTCAACTATATGTGTGTATACTGTCTGTAAAATTTCCTGTCGCTACAGTTTGTAGTGTTCAAATTATAAATTGTAACGTCATACCGAGAGCCGTAGTTTTACTCCATAAACAGCGGAAAAGTAATAAGCGAGAAACTTTTTTTTTCCTTTCATCATTTTACTATGGTTGCCAGCGATAAAAAGTTTAATAAAGGTTTGAAATTATGTTTAAAGTTTGTTGCAAGTCGCTAAGTACTGTCATTCTCATACAGTGTATTTCGAAAGTCTCGCCGCATTATATGGCATTTTTTGCGATTTCTATTGGGTTTGACGTAATATCTTTTGAACCATGTGCCGTATGTGATTCTTAAGCATGCAGCAATTGTTACCTCACGGAATGTGTGTACCAAATTTAGTTTAAATCGGTCCATTGGTTTAGGAGAAAATGAGCAGCATTGTCGCAAAATGCAGCAGTATTTCGCGCATCTCATTGTTTATGACGTCATATCTCGTGAACTATATATCGTATGTGATTCTTATACTTACGGCGACCGTCCTCGTGGATTGAAGCTTGTGTGTACAAAGTTTCATAAAGATTGGAACAAAACTGTAGCTTTGTATGCAACACGTACATACATACGAACACACTGCTTTATATATTAGATGGCCGAGTCAATTAAAAGGTTGCTAACAAATATTTCAGAGCTCGATCAGAGATGCAAGGATTATGATATGAAGATCAGCATCTCCATAACGAAAGTAATGTCTGTGGGAAAGAGATTTAAACAGATTGAGTGCCAAATAGGAGGAACAAAGTTAGAACAGATAGACAGTTTCAAGTACCTGGGATGTATTTTCTCACAGGATGGCAACATAGTGAAAGAACTGAAATCGAGGAGCAGGAAAGCTAATGCAGAGAATGCTCAGCTAAGATCTACTCTCTTCTGCAAGAAGGAAGTAAGTATCAAGACTAAGCTAGCAGTGCACCGCTCTGTCTTTCGATCAACTTCGTTGTATGGGAGTGAAAGTTGGGTGGATACAGATTACCTTATTCACAAGGTAGATGTTGCAGATATGAAAGTAGCAAGAATGATTGCAGGTACTAATAGATGGGAACAATGGCAGGAGGGTGTCCATAATGAGGAAATCAAAGAAAATTTGGGAAAGAACACCATAGATGAAGCAGGTAGAGCGAATAGACTGAGATGGTGGGGCCATGTTACACGCATGGGAGAAGCAAGGTTACCTACGAGACTCATGAGCTCGGCAGCGGAGAGTAAGAGGAGTCGAGGTAGACCAAGAAGAAAGTACTTAGATTCGGTGAAGTATGATTTTGAAGTAAAAAGAAGACGCATCAATGTTAGCATTGAATAGGGGATCATGGAGGAATTTTATTAGAGGTACTATGCTCCAGACTGAATGCTGAAAGGTATAATCAGTCTCTAATGATGATGATGATGACGAAAGGCGTGGGACATCGGCGTGTTCTGGTACAGATGGCGGTAGCATCACATAAAGAAGTGTTTTCCATACTTTCGGTCGCGATATACTAGTCTGTCGCGTTATCTGCTCGGGTAAAATTATCAAAGTGAAATATCTGAAGGACTTAAAAAACTCCATTTTATAAGACTTATTCATCTACATATACGTACATACTTCGCAATCCACCTAAAGGTGGGTAGCGGAGGGTACACTGTACCACTATTAGTTACTTGCTTTACTGTTCCTTTCCCATAACATCGAGGGAAAAATTAATGCTTGTATGCATCTGTACTAATTTCTCTGATCTTATCTTTGTGGTCTTCCCGCGGAATGTAAGATGGCGGCAATAGAACCGAGAAGCGTTCTGCAATTCACTACAAATTCCGGCTCTCCAACTTCCTTCAACTACGTTTCTCGAAAAGAACATAGCCTTTCCTCCAGCGACTCCCCCATGAGTTCCCGAAGCATTTCAGTAACACTGAGGCATTGATCGAACCTACCAGTAATAAACCTCACAGAAAACACACAAGACTTCTTAAGGCACAGAAGTAACGTATGTGACCAAGATGGCGAAAATATATTGTGGTTCGATCTGAACCAACCACGAGCTGTAGACGGCATCAAGCTGTAGAGAGTAGGTTGGCCGTGATTTGCTGGACTGACCTGTAGGTCCATGTTGTTGCTGGGACTGTTGATTTGTTCTTCTGCAACAGAGCTCTCACAACTGGGTGATGCAATACCCCAGGGTGTCGCTTATTGGCATCAAGCCTGCCGGAAGACCAGTAAATCCAGAACGTAAAACTAGTCGAAAACTTGCGAGAAAATTCAAAACATCCTTATCTTCCGTCAGTTTTCACTGTACGCAGAAACGAGCCGTGAAAACTAACGTTTCCTTAACGCATCATTAGATTGGTAGATAGCGTAATAAAAGAGGAGCCGTGGCGGAATAGCCTTGCGCACTGAGACGCCGTGCTGCGGTGAGCGCGGCCGTTCGCCGTGGAGGTTCGAGTCCTCCCTGGAGAATGAATGTGTGTGTGGTCCTTAGGTTAGTGTAACCTAGTTTAAGTAATTTGTAAAAATGTTCAAATGTTTGTATAGCTTATGGGACTTAACTACGGGGTCATCAGTCCCTAAACTTACAAACTACTTACGAACTAGCTAAGACTAAGGACGGCACAAATATCCATGCCCGAGGGGGGATTCGAACCCCCGACCGTAGTGGCCGTGCAGACCGTGACTGAAGCGCCTTAGTCCCCTCGGCCACCGCGGCCGGCGACTACGTATCCGGATCCGGTTTGAAGTATAGACCTACTACATGCTTGCATATCCTAACGATTAACATTTCATCTCAACTAAACAAAGAAACGCTATCTAGGTTCCATCTGTAAGAAAAGGAAACAGCTGGTTGTTGTCACTGTTGTCTTCTTCGGTCTAAATACTGATTTGATGCCGCTCTCCACGCTACACTGCCCTGCGCAAGCTTCTTATCTGAATAAGAACGGCAAAATATATCCTTTTCAACCTGCTTACTGTATTGCTCTAATGCGAAATTAATGATTCCTTGATGACTCACAATGTATCCCACCAGTTGATGCCAGAAATTTTTTTTCTCCCTAATTCTGTTCAGCACCACATTTCAAAGCTAGTATCGTTCTTTTTTTGTCTGAACTACCTATCGTGCACGTTTCACTTCCACACAATGCTATACTGCAGACAAATGCTTTCACAAATGGTTTCCTAACATTTAAATAATTGGATGTCAACAAATTTCGCTTATTCATAAATTATTTCACTATCCATAGCCATTCTGCATTTTCTATCTTCTTTACTTCGCCCATAAGAAGTTATTTTGCTACCTAAATAACAAAACTCATGTGATACCTTCTATTGTCTCATTTACTAACCTAACTGCTTTGGCATCAATCGGATTACATATAATCTTTCTCTTGCCGGCCGCGGTGGCCGAGCGGTCTGCGGCGCGCCAGTCACGTTCTGCACGACCACGATGGTCGGGGAATCGAATCCCCCCTCGGACATGGATATTTGTGCCGTCCTTAGTATTTGCCAGTTCATAACTAGTTTGTAAGTTTAGGGACTAATTACCCCGTAGTTGAGTCCCATAAGCTATACAAACATTTGAGCATTTAATCTTGCTCTTGTTAAAGACGCTTTTAAGGACGCTGACCATTCTTTTCAATTGCTCTTCCAGGTCCTTTGCTGTCTCGGACAGAATCACAGTGACATCGGCAAAACGCAATGACTTTATTTCTTCTCCTTGAATTTTAATTCCATCTCCAAATTTCTCCTTGCATTCCTTCACAGCTTGCTCAATATACAGATTGATAACATTTTGAAAGGTCGCAACTTTTAATCCCTTCCCAACCACTGCGTCCCTGTAATATCAATCTAATATCATAACTGCCGACTGGTTTTTGTACAAGTTGAATATAATTTTTCCGTTCTCTATATTTTACCCTGATACCCTCCAAATTTGAAAGAGTGTGTTCCAGTTACTGTTGTCAAAAGCTATCTACAAAGATTGAGGGTATTTCGCTTGTTTCATAACCTCTTGGACACAAGGGGAAACAGTTTTCCATGACTGGCTCTTCTGGAAATACCATCACTACAAACGGAATATCACGTACTCCATGGACCTTGTTGCGACTCAAAACTGTCAGTGATCTGTCAGATTCTTCACGCAGTATCGTATCTCCCATCTCATCTTCACCTATTACCTCTTCCATTACTACAACATTGTCTTCAAGTCATATATCCTTAAATATGATTCTTAGGTGGTTCTTATCCTCACAGTGACTGTTACATGATTATAATGAGTATGTCTACCAATTTTTTTTTTTTTTTTTATCGGTTAAGTAGTTTAGCATGATATGTGGAACACACACACTAATATATATATATATATATATATATATATATATATATATATATATAACCTCTGACTAACAAGTTAAAAATTTAGACAACCGATATATATTTGCCCCTTTCCTAATAAATATTTCTGTGTTTAATGTAAGGATGCTGAATTTACATTTGTGTAGGGAATGAAGCAAATGATCAAGAAGTAAAACATTCATTTGCATCAAATAAAAAAATATATTAACCAGCAACAAAGCAAGCAAATATACTGTTTGAAGTCTTGTAGTAAAGTTCCGTAAGCTTATATCAACCTTGATTCTTCTTTATACCCCCAGGGATGAATGAAATATCCTTGGCATTTGAGTGATGTCAAATATCACAGAGACGGGTATCTGCTATGTGGCAGCTCGGTAGTGCATAAGTGTGTCTTCCAAAGTTTAACAGAACATCGTATAATGCACATAATTTCACATACAATTGTGGGCATATTACAATCAGTGGAAGTCTGCTGTCTGTATTAACACTACAAGTACTGGACTTTTCCGTACCCCTAGTAGTACCATGTGGGTCATTTTTGACCCACAGGAGGAAACTACTGTTTATTGGTATTTGGGTAGTGTTTTGGATTTCTACGTGTTGATATTACATTCAAGAGGGTTATAACGTGCAAGAAAATAAATTCTTTTTCTCTAAAATAAATATTACGCAGTAAAAAATAGATGATCAGAACCAATTTTATTTTTATTTTACGTTTTACGGAAGAAATTCCACAGTTTTATATCAAACATCATTCAAACAAGTAACCCAAACAATTTTAACGTTTATGTTTATAGAGAGATTGAAACAGTCATAAAATATAATTTATGCGACTGGTAATTGTATTTTTACTCTTTCTGGCGTTAAAGATAAATGCCGAGTATTTGTGTAAGAGACAAAAATGCAATATATTTCCTTGGTTATTGGAATCGAAGGAGAAAAATATAGAAAGCAATTTCAGTCTATAATTATAAGTGTTTGGAAATACTTAGGAACATTAGTTCAAATGTTCAAATGTTTGTTAAGCTTAAGGGATTTAACTGCGGGGTCATTAGTCCCTAAACTTACAAACTACCTTACACTACAGACGACACAAACATCCATGCCCGAGGGGGGATTCGAACCCCCGACCGTAGTGGCCGTGCAGACTGTGACTGGTGCGCCGTAGACCGCTCGGCCACTGCAGCCGGTGAACATTAGTTGGACTTCATACATAAATTTGACGTATTACATATTGGCCAGCACCGGTGCCGTGTGCAGATTGTCTCCTTTCTGCAGTTCGCAGGGGGCCGCAAGCTCATCTGCTGCTCTGAGAATAAATTCTCACCGTGAAATCTCAATATATGTTCATAACTTAAAAATTGTGTGAGAATTGATCATTGCAAGGTCAAAAATGTTCTAAACGATATGCACAGGCTATCGGTGGGTGCCAGCTCGGACACTTTAATGTCTTGCCATTTGGTCAACTATACCGATCCCAAACTTGATTTCATTATAAAACTACAGTTCCTGAAATTTTTTCTCCATATTGTCATTGACCTGACATCCATCATGCATTTTACGCAGGATAAGGACTCCCATCTATACAACCCCTGTAGAATAGAACAAAGAGTGATGTACAGCAGATTGTGCGGTTACTGATTCAAAATTTAAGGTATAACCGTACGTACTTACGTTGTGCAAGAGGTAAATCATTGTCAGATGATTCAGATTCTGTTTCCTGGCCGCGGCGGGTTAGCCGCGCGTACTGGAGCGCCGTGTTGCGGTGCGCTCGGCCGTCCGCCGTCGAGGGATCGAATCTCCTCTCGGGCATGAATGTTTGTGTCGTCTTTAATATAAGCTAGTTCATAAGTAGTTTGTAAGTTTAGGGACTGATGACCCCGCTGTTAAGCCCCATGAGCTTTACAAACATCTGAACATTTCTGTTTCCTGTTCGTTGGACAAGTCTTAATCACTTGAGTCAGCTGTTTCCACTGAAAAAAATCGTCTCCCTCCTCTGCAACCGCCTCACTGCCAGATTCGTGACTTTATTTCATGGGTGAAACGTCGATAGTAGGGAATCTCGGCACTCTTGACACCACATTGTCTTGCCACCGTAGCTTCAAAGACACAATCTCGCCAAAATAGACAACAACCTCTGTCTGCCATAGACAGAAAACTTCTCCTTTCGTGTCACAAAACTATTTCCCGTCCGTCATACCGAGGAGTGGCTTTTCAGTAACTTCCCAGTGCCACTTCATATGTCTGCAAGGCGCCAGTCCTCAGAAAAACGAAAGCTGCACTGATGTAATGATTCGTCCGACCTCAATATTTTTCGTATTTCACTTTCATTTGGACTAAGCTATCATAATATACGCCATAATCTAGTAACGTCAAGGCACGCCCAGAAATTATTTTCTGCCTAAAAACTGGCGTTGCTGGCACCAAATTGTGTTACACTGTGTGTGGGTCAAAAATGACCCACACGGTACTTCTAATGTTAAGATATTTTAGTAGCTGAGCAATAAATTTCACTGAAATTAGTAATTTCAGTAAATGTCATTCAAATTTAATTTATTAAACATTTATAGCACTTACGTAGCATTTATTTAGCGTTTTTACTATAACCGAATATCACGTAGCTGTACTCATTGTTTGCAGTGTTTTGTTACCGTACGCACTTTTACCCATATCTACGTAAGGCTTTCACACCGATCACTTTAACTGAATTCAAGAAATAAAAGCACTTTGCATTAGTATAAATGTTACGTATTAAAGTAAAACATAATCCTTCTATTCAGTGAACCGTTGTACGTTTATGAAAATGCCTTGCCTCGTTGTTGGGTGTCTGGAGCGCTGTTTGGCGATTAATTTGCCTGTGCGCAGAGCAGCTCAGCTCCATCGGCAGTCTATCGCCTTAATTAAAATCGGACCGTACAGCCAGCAAGCCGGGAACCCTCACCGTGCGTCAGCTTCGAAATCGGGCCTCAAGGTAGGCTGGAGTGGCAAGTTGAGCAGGGGTGGGGGGGGGGGAGTGGACGGAAATAAATAACCGTTATTAAAAAGTTTACGAGTCGCCAGGTCGCTCTGTTCTCAAGGGAATTAATAATTCCTGTTAGCAGAGACGCTCAGGAAACTTTCCTCGCAGGTGGGAAAGCTGGGAGCCGTGGGAACTGAATTTTTGAAGAAAGTCCCCTGACAATGAGTAACGGTCATATGGAAGTAAGACGAGCAAATTAGTTCTGCAATATTTCTTTCTCTATCTCTCGGCTGTCAACGAGTGACTAACGCTCCCTCTTTTTCTCTCTCTCCAAACCATTGTACATTGGCCATTTGTAAATTGACGAAGCTGTGAACGAAAGCAAAAAGAAATTTGGAGAAGGAATTAGTGTTCAGGATAAAGAAATAAAAACATTGCATTTTGCTGATGACATTGTAATTCTGTCAGAGACAGCAAAGGGCCTGGAACAGCATCGAACGGTATGGATAGTGTGTTCAAAGGAGCGTATAAGATGAACATTAACAAGAGTAATGCAGACTAAGCAAATCAGGGGATGGTGAACGAATTATATCAGGTAACGAAACAACAAACGTGGTAGTTGAGTTTTGTTATTTGGGTAGGAAAATAACAAATGACGATCGCACTGCAGAGGTTCAAATGTTCAAATTTTTGTATAGTTTATGGGACTTAACTACGGGGTCATCAGTCCCTAAACTTACAAACTACATATGAACTACTTACGAACTAGGACGGCACATATATCCATGCCCGAGGGGGGATTTCGAACCCCCGACCGTAGTGGCCTTGCAGACCGTGACTGGAGCGCCTCAGTCTCCTCGGCCACCGCGGCCGGCTCACTGCAGAGGATATCAAATGCAGAATGGCAACGTGAAGAAAAGCTTTTTTTAAAAACAGAAATTTGCTAACATCAAATTTTAATTTAAGTGTAAGAAAGTCTTTTCTGAAGGCATTTGTGTGGAGTGTTGCCTTGTACGGAAGTGTAACTTCGCCGATAAACAGTTTAGACAAGAAGAAGATGGAGGCTTTTGAAATTTGGTACTACAGAAGAATGCTGAAGATTAGGTGGGTAGATCGCATAACTAATGAAGAGGCACTGAACAGAATTTTGGAGGAAAGGAATTTTTGGCATACCTTGACTAAAAGAAGGGATCGATTGGTAAGAAACATTCTTAGACATCAAGGAATCGTAAATGTAGAAATGGAGGGAAGTGTGTGGGGTAAAAATCGCAGAGGGAGACCAATAGATGAATATAGTAAGTAGATTGAAGTGGATGTGGGCGTCATTCTTATGAGGAGATGAAGAGGCTTGCTCAGGATAGAGTAGGGTGGATATATGCCTATATTTCACTTTGCAGCCAAAACTACACATCGCAAACGAATAGTGTTTGTATGTGGCAGTAGGTATCAGTCTCCCATTGTGCACTGTGGTGGTAGAGGGTTGATAAAGTTAAGGGAGTGGAAGATATGGGAGTTGAAAGTTACCGATTTATATAAAATTCTACGTGTGGGTGTTAATATTTTGCTCTTCAACAAAAACTACACAATGGAGACGAACGATCTCTCTGTTGTAATACGAAGACTGACGTAGTACACCATAGCAGTTCCGTGTCCATAGCTATAAGAGGGTGCAAGATATAGCGGTTGAAAGTCGTCAGCTTATATAAAATTCGGACTGAAGACTAGCGATGACTTTTGACAGTATAATAGCAAAGAGGTTGTATTCAGCAAAGGTTATGCCCATTCTTCGGTTTTTTTGATATATGTATTTAAACAAGCTTACGAATAAAGAAAAAAGTGCATATTGCAGTTTGAAAAGTAAAACTACCAAGAAAGATGCCAAAGCGTAAAAAAGAAATTTCGCGTCCTCGATCCTTTTCTAAAAAGACAGAAAACGGCGCTGAAAAGTGAATCTAAAAACGGTAGAAACTTGATATTTGTAGACGTTGTTTATCTTACACTGTAGGCATCAGCGATTTTTCGATATTCCCACCCCTAAGGGGGTAAAATAGGGGATGAACGGGTTTTTGAAAATACGTTGGGCGATATTTTTGGAATTTCAACCATTAAGCGCGTGACATAAGGGAAAATCTTTTAAAGGGTGCTACTATGATAATTTTGATGCTTAGAAATGCAAAAATTTGGATTTGGAACCATGGTTAGATATTAATAATACAATGTGTTTCGGGATGTTTTGAATTCTGCCATCAATGGTGCAATAGGGGTGGCAAGTTGTATCAAAATACTTAATTAGGAAAGCATTTTCAAAGCTAAATCTATGAAAATTTATATTTCAAAGTAGAAACAACCAATGCAGACCATCCAGTCCACGCGTGCGAAGCAGCGGGAATTAAGCTAGTATGTATACAGGGTGGTCCATTGATAGTGACCGGGCCAAATGTCTCACGAAATAAGCATCAAACGAAAAAACTACAAAGAACAAAACTTTTCTCTATGTGCTTTTCCAGCTGTCATATATTTTGTTTTCTGTTCATTAATAATTAACCCTATGTTCCTGCTAGCCTGTTAGAGAGCCGTAAACGTCTCTTCCATTGCTTTTTGGGTTATTGCTACTATCTCTATGTAATCCGCATAGGCCAGTATCTGCATTGATTTATAGAAGATCGTTCCCCTGTTCACAAGGTTTGCGTTTCTTATCACCCTCTCCAGGCGGCATTGAAGAGAAGACATGCCAATGCATCCCCTCGTCGCACTCCCTTTTTTAATACTCAATCTGTTGGTCATCATTCCTCCTATTCTTATACTTCATTGTGTTTCGCTCATTGTCATTCTCACCAGCCTTACCAACTTTCTCGGGATTCCCAGTTAGCCCAGATCTTGATATAACTGCTTTCTATTTATGCTATCATAAGCTGCTTTGAAATCTATAAAGAGGTGATGCTTACCAACCCCATATTCGACATATTCACTTTTGCAAAAAATCACTAAATATGTCATCTGTGAAATACATCATCTGCACCAGCTCCACTTGTCTTGGTCTGTTACATTCCCATTTTACACGTTGTACAAAATCTGCACATTCAAATGCTTACATTGCCATTCCTTCAGAGATAATAGGTTCTGCCTGAAACACTTGTTCATAACGCGGGACAACGCCTCAGCTCGATAAAGTTCATTGTGATAATTTTTCCTTTTAGTATTGTTCGTAAACACTGATCGTCCTTTACTGCATCTGCTTCCACAACCACAGGCTAGCAATGTTCTCTTTGCACTCTGAAACTTATCTATTACATCACTGTACTAAACTGCAACAGATTTCAAACACTGTGGGGAAAACCGAGTGACGTAGAGTACTGTCTTGAAATTTATTGGTTCCTGTGGCCTAGCACGAGAAACTCAAATTCGTTCGTGCATAGAGTTCCTTTTTGTTTCTAATAAATAACGTTGAATACTGGATATTACAATTGTATTAACAAAAAAGTTCTATAAATCGTAATTAAACCAAATCGTTAAAAGTATCAGGGAGAGTGTAGATGCAAACCTGTAATTTACATCTCTTTTCCTCCACAGCTCGTGACGCTAAACACCGCGCTAATACGTCTTCTTAAAAAGAAATAACAACGGGTATCGGATATTATACTTAAATTAACACGAAATAACCAAAAACGTCAAGGTAACAAGATGGGAAAAAAAAAATAGTATGCAGTATGCAAACGTGAACCCTGCCCGCTTCTAGTGTCTCAACCGCAGCTTGCAACACAACTTTTTTTTATTTTAGTTTATTTTTATTTTATTTTATTTTTTATTTTTTTTACTTTACAAAAGTTTTAGCAGCTGGGATTGTGGTGTTATTTTTGTTTATTTATGTATATATTTATATGAAATTCACCCTCATGGGCTTCCTTCGCCAAAGTAAATAAGATATGTTTTCTGACCATAAAGAAATGTTTTTCGTCCTCAACCATGAAGCATAACTTCAAACGTCAACACTATGTAATATTACAACACTTCTCGATCTCTAAAATGGCATACAGCATACAAGGGAAAAAAAGGAAATAATAACTAACTAAGGGAAAAAACGTAAGACTTCTTATATTTCGTTTGTCGTGTCGTCAAATTATCGTGCTCGTGGAATGATTTAAGTCGATAGTGAGATAACTAGAAGTTGCACAGAGATTGACTTTTATAAATTACGATCATTGATCTCTATACACTCTGGATGTTGAACTTCAGTTGTCTTAGCGTGCCAGCCATAGATATTCTTATTTAGTTCTTGCCAAATTCAAACATGGCTGCTTAGTAGCATTTTCAGAAAAGGAGAAGAAAATATGTTTCGATTCCGCTCCGATATCAGCCTAAAACATCGAATATTGAATTATATTCAAAATCAAGAGGTAAGCAAGCAATTGTTTGTTATGCAATAACTAATGGAAACTCGTTTGCCAAATTTAAACATGGCGGACAATGCGAAATCGTGTGCAAAACACGTGAATGTGCAGGCACGCTGCAATTCTAGGCTCAGACACCAGAGTTATTTATCCAGATAGTATAGAGATCACTGATTTCGGTATAATTGCCAATTATCCAAGGATAACGACTGTTTTTTTTTTTTTTTTTTTTGCATTAGGGAAGAAAGACCAGTTCGGATTAGTACATGCTTTATTGGTATGCTGCTGTTGTTTCAGTGATAAGTGCCAACTTTTTTCCTTATCCAATTTCATATTTCAGTTTGGTCTTTGCATGTAAATTATGTGCAAGGGTATCAACAAGCTGACATTTATCTCAATATGGCGTCGGTCTAAGATGTATTTTATGTAGTCCCTGCATTACTTCATTTACAACTTCATACCAAACGCCTCTAACTTTAAAAGGAAGCGCTTTGTTATGGATATTCTTCCAGGTGTTTCCCAAAGGAAATTTTTGTATTTCCTGTGAATCGGGTGGGTCGGCTGGAAGTCATTGCACGGTACAGTTCCTTCGTTTTGTGTTCTCGTCCATCTTCTTTCAAGTAACTTAGTTCCAAGTAGTACTGGCGAACATATGTTAGTTTTTCTTGTTCGTATCCGTTCCGGATGTTGGCAACCGTCTTAGCAGTACTTTTCCTGTCGCTTGCAGCTCTAAACAGCTCTGTAGATGTTTTAGAGGTCCACGTTCTGATGTTCTTAAGCCACGATATTCTTCTACGGCCAACGCTTCTCTTCACTGGTATTTTTCCTTACAGGATGGTCTGGAGGAGATATTATTTGTTGTTCCGCATGATGTGTCCCAGATATTGTATCTTTCTTGCTTTCACCGTAGCCAGTACTTCTTTCTTTCTTTCTCTTTATTCATTCTTTGTGGAACCTCGACATTTGTGAAATGCCCTGTCCATGATATTCGTAACATTCTCCTGTACAGCCACATCTCAAAAGCCTCGCAACGTTCTGCATTCCATTTTCGGAGACCAAGCCAAAATTCAATTGAATCGGGAGCAAAATACATATGAATCAAACTTGGAGTCCTGTGTCCACGTAAGCGTAAAACATAATACGCAGCATTTTGTGGAGACAACGAAGAAGAAACGTCAGACTCCGATTTATTAGGAAAACTTGGGGCTATGTGCAGCAACATTCATAAATAACTTGTCAAGGTACATTTCATGCGACTCTTTGACCTATGCATTGGTAGAACAGAAGGAGTAAATCTCCAGATTCTGCAAAGAATCGAACTCCCGTGTAGAAAACCGTTTCGAACGTCTGATGGAAAGTCTCTAAATAGTCTCATTATCAAGCTCTGGATGACTTGCTGGATAACTTACTCTCTGTCGTAAGAAAGAGATTGCTTCTCTCACATCAACATTTGACAGGTGGTAGCTCTGAAATGTCAAATACTGGGTTGATACAGTCTGGGTATATCCTCCTGGGGAGTTACGCTACCTCATGCCACAAACAATTCTTTTTAATTTGTATGACTGATTACTGTATAAAACCTTTAACATACCATACATGATTATACTTGTGTGGGTCGACAAGAGTGAATACTCCTATGTGTATTGCGAAGTAACAAGCTGGTGCTACTTTTCAGGCCCTGCGCGCTGCGCACGGACTCTTGCTTCACCCCATCTTCTGCTCGGTGTTACTTCAAGCAAAGCTACTCCATTAACACTCAAATACTCGAACAGGTCCAAAATTTATTAAATATCTTCTCCTGTACGAGGACTACTAAATCGTCGCATCATTTCGTCCTGTCCTTTCGAACTGATCAACTGCTGTTTACAAAGGATTCTATTCGCTCTGAATTATTCATGTCTTCCTTGATCTCTGAGTTTCGAGGAACCCCGCACGGTGACGTAGCCTCTGTGATGCACTTACGGTGATACGGTGACGTCATGCTGCTTCCGGACCTCGCCGCCGCACTAAGCTCAGAAAGGAAACAAGCACAACCACCACAGAATCTGTCGTAAAATAAATTATTAATTAGGGCTCGTCTCGGATACTCTTTCCAATAACACACTTAATAGTTTATTATTATCACGTGAAATGCTGTTAAAGATAATTCACTGAACATCTTTGTTTCCTTACATATCTTTTAGTGAGTTCATTTTGACATTTCAAATTTCGAAATTCGGGTAGTAATCATTATACAAAGTGCGTATGAAAAGTTCGGTGAATGGTCCCATATTTTACAAACCGTGCTTGCGACGATGACGTTTCCGCGCATTGAGGCGCTATGCTTTGATGCGCGAGGCCGTTCCCCGTCGGGGGTTCGAATCCCCCCCTCGGGCATGGATGTCTGTGTTGTCTTCAGTATAAGTTAGTTTATAAGTTGTTTGTAAGTTTAGGGACTGATGACCCTACAGTTAAGTCCCATATGATTATCAAACATTTGAACATTTTCAAAGTCCATGTTTACCGGTGGCGTTTTATCGCCTGGATCGAGAATAAAGTTTTCGTTAGTACGTTTTAGCTTAGTTGTAAAAAATGTTCAAATGTTTGTTAAGCTTATGGGACTTAACTACGGGGTCATCAGTCCCTGAACTTACAAACTACTTATCAACTACCTTATACTAAGGACGGCAGAAATATCCATGCCCGAGGGGGGATTCGGACCCCCGACCGTAGTGGCCGTGCAGACCGTGATTGGAGCGTCTCAGTCCCCTCGGCCACTGCGGCCGGCAGCTTAGTTGTAACATTCTGGTGGTCGCGTGGATGAAAATTACTGTGCCTTGCACTTCAATATTTTTAACTGCTAGCCTGCCGCTGAAAAGCGGCACTGTGGCAGTGGCGAACGGGGGTTTAAAAGGGTTGCCTCTCCAAATAAACCCACACGCCGTCGCTAGTAATCTGGTCGCAATGCCAGATGTTGTGAGTAATACTGCAGCAACGTGGTACATGTTGATGTCAACAAAATCTGCTGTCTGGAGCCTATCAAGTGATCTGACTTGGTGGTCTTTGACCATGATCCGCAACGAATTAAGTTTCTGTGTCCCGTTAACAATGCTCATATCTCATGGGTTAGCGGTGATACGGAGTCCCATTTGTGTCCTTTCCTCCGCACGTTGAAGCCATGGTGATCGCAACGTCAGGATCTGGACTTTTGAGTGTTTACGTGAGCAGCACCAGCTTTTGCGTAACTTCCTACAAGTTGTCTTGCTACCTCCAATTCTTCTTCCTTACTAGTAATGAGGCTAATGTCGTCAGCGCATGCATGGCACACGGTCCGACAATGGATTGTCCGGAGACATTGTAGTTCTTGAAATTTTCGGCGTTGCGGCTCTATGCCAATGGAACACAATCTTTAAAAAATAGGACAACCTTTCCGTATACCACGCTGAATCTGCACAGTAGTTGTCAATACCCTGTTTATTTTAAACCTCGAATAAGAGCGACCTATCGAATTCCGAATTATGTTAACAACTTACACGTTGTACCCCAATCTTCACATCGTATGGAGTAAAAATTTATGGCTTAATCTGTCAAAAGCTTCATCGAAATCTAGAAAGGCAAGTGGTAATTTACTTTTACTGATCCAGACAAGATGAGTTACAACTCGATATTCCGCCAAAACATTACTCATTGTCCTACCTGTGGCCGGATGTGCGTGGTATGGGCTAAAAACGTTTGGTAATGCTGGCTTCAATTTATCATTGATTAAACGAATGAATATTTTAAAATCAGCATTGAGTCATGTAATACGTCGATATTACATCAGTCGTGGCTGAATTTACGAAGAGATGCTCCTCGGGCAAAATATCACAGAAAAACAAGACGAAAATATTATTAGCTTCGTTTATTCACTTTTGTTTACTTTTATGTTGATAATTTCTTTGACGAACTTCTGGGTCAGATTTTAGTGTTCTCCTTTTGCCAAAAATAAATAACGCTATTAAACGTACATTATCTGATATCAGCATTTACAGAAGCTAGTACTACAAGGCGTGTTCAAATGAAAAGGTACGAAAGGTCTTAACAGTGAAAACGGTTGAAATTTGAATATGCCGCTTTGGGATAAAGTAGTGCGACATCTATGGACACTAAGCATGCGTCGTCATCACCCCCTAAAGACTGCAAGGCTGTGCCGTCAGCAGCCAGTGTCAAGATGTTTACAGTCTGTCTCGACGTCCCCAGTCCTCTACTCATCGAATTCCTCGAGCACGAAAAAACATTAACAGTGACGTGTACTGTGAGACACTCCGTAGCCTACGCAAGTCCATCAAGAGCAAACGGCCTCACGAAGGGAGTGATTCTCCTCCATGATAACACGCGTCCACCTGTTTCCAGGATCGCACAAAGTTTACTGGCCAAGTTCAAGTGGGAGCGGCTTGAGTATCCGCCCTACAGCCCGGGCATGTCGCCCTCTGACTTCCATGTGTTTGGTCCACACTAAAAAATGCATCTCACAGGGAAGCGCTTCAACTCGCACGACGAACTGAAGATCACAGTACAGAACTGGCTCCTTTTACAGCCACAGGAATTCCTTCGGTTCGTTAAACAGTTTGATAGTTGTGGTCAGGCCTCTGGTGATTACGTTTGAATAAAGACTCCGTACCTTTTCATTTGAACACCCATCGTACACGGAAAATGAGGCCGATACAGAAATTCTAAAATTACATTTGGGTTCACAAATGAATTCTCTTTTAGGAGCCGAGTATTTTGTTTTTGTAACAGTTTGTAAGCCTAGGAAATGATAACGACAGTAGTTAAATTCCATAAATTTACAAACATTTGAATTTGAACAGTACATTAATCATTTCTAAAATCAATCCACTCCATATTTTTGTGGCGCTGGCACAGCAACCGTAATTGATATTTTTGGTAAGAAACAGTCTTGGTTGCATAAACTTTATGTTTTATTTATTTAAACATGACGCGTTTCGCCTCTTCTAGGCATCATCAGACTTTTGTAATTGGAGGGGGGCCGGGGGGGGGGGGAATTATAAACTTGTTTAAAATATAAGTAAAGTCTGTTAAATCTTTCCTGAGCAAGAAATATTACAATAGGGAGGATGCAGACTGTAAAAACAGCAGGCCACATAACCACATTCACGTGTTTGACGTGGGGGGGGGGGGTGAAAATTGAACTAATAAAATACCGCAAATAACATGACTGAGGTTGCAGAGCGTCAAATTACTAAAATTCAATAAAAATAGCTGTAACTGTTGCTCGATAATGGGGGAACGAAGTCAATGGTAAAACGTAACCCAGCCGCGCGAAGCTTTGTTTACTCACGCAGAGTCAGCCCCTGCCACAACCCTGGACTGCTTCCGCGCTCGTGTCTTGGCGGTAACTGTTCAAACTTGTACATAGAAGGTGCGCAAGTGGCTCGCAGATGGCGCAGTTGCGCAAGTTTGAACAGTTACCGACAAAACACGAACGCGGAAGCAGTCCAGGGTTGTGGCAGGGGCTGACTCTGCTTGAGTAAACAAAGCTTCGCGCGGCTGGGTTAAGCTTTACCACTGACTTCGTTGCCCCCATTATTGATCAACAGTTACATCTATTTTATTGACTTTTAATAATTTGACGCTCTGCAACTTCAGAGTAAAGTGATTTTATTTGCGATATTTTATTAGTTCAATTTTCATTCCCCCACGTCAAACAGGTGAATGTGGTTATGTGGCCTGCTGTTTTTTTTTTTTTTTTTTTTTTTTTTTTTTTTTTTTTTTTTTTTCAGTCCGCACCCTCCCTATTGTAATATTTTTTGCTTAGGAAAGATTTAACATTTTTAGTTGTGTTTTAAACAAGTTTTTAAATCTTCTCCCCCCCCCCCCCCTTCTTTTCAAACGTCTGATGCTGCCTGGAAGAGGAACTGTCTCGGCAAGAGGATTTCATATGTAAGAGTAGAAATTCACCCTGATCTCACAGTTCGAAGCTGTTCTGTCCAGTGAGAGTTCGATTCTGCATAGAATCAGTGTTACTGCTATAACGCATTGTCTAAGAACGCGGTGCTTTGGAAGGTGAAGACACCTGCAACTTTGCAGGTGAGGGGTGCGTTCGCCACCCGGTGCGTCGGCACCTAACCGGTGCGGTGGCTGCGCCAAGTGTGAAATTGCAGCGTAATGCGAGAGGGGCTGTGGCGAGGGCAGGCGCGGGGATTGGCTTTTAATTGCTTCCGACCGGGGCGGTCTGTTTGCCCGCGGCGCTGGGGTCTGGTTGCGCCCCTCTCTCGGCGTGCGTGACGGTCCCATCCTGCGGCCGTAGTCACCACGACTCCACCCCGTCCTGTGACATTTTGCACAGTGGAGGTCAGAGACACCAACTTTCGAATGGGGAACCTGAACCGAGATCTAGATCGACACCAGCAGCAGGAAAAAAATGTATGTTGGCCCACTTTAGGTTACGGTAGTAACACTAAAAGTGGGCCTTTGCGATCGTCTTTTGACAGCTTTAAATTTAAATGAAAATAATGGCTTAACTATTCATCTGACACGAAAATTGAATAACCGAATTTGTAGACGAGAAAATTCTCTACAACTTTGCTCTCTTATGTTTTTTTCATATCTCGCAGCGTTTCAAAGATATTTGCATAAATAACGGCGATTTTGGGATGTATGTCTGTCTGCCTGTCCGTATAGTGTTCCCTGTATTTAAGACGAACCGTTCAACCGATCAGCAGCAAGTTTTACAGACATGATTGTAGGCCGCCAGAGACCAGAACCTCCCCTTTTTCAAATTTTTCGGATAAAAAATACGGCAGTAAAACCAAAAAAAGACGTTTGTAATATAATTGTAATTGCAAACGAACCGTTCATCTGACACGAAAATTGAATAACCTAATTGTAAGAGGAGAAAATTCTCTACAACTTAGCTCCCTTATGTTTTTTCTTATCTCGTATCGTTTGATAAAATCGTTTGCAAAAATAACGGAGATTCGACACCCTCCATGGAATTAATCGAAAACCAGCCGTTCGGAGATGTCACGTGACATTCCTCGCGTATTTGATGATTTTCTTATTGTATCTTACACGTTATTTCAAAGCAACGGCACACTGAGGAATTAACAAAAAATCATCGTTCTTCGTACGATAAATAATAATCTAGTTTCTACAAATGCCATATTAACATCAGTTAACAACGGGCATTAATAGTATGAGATCTAAGAACTCTTGTTTTGATGTATAGACGTAGCGTAGTGGGCAAGGTGTTTGAATGAGACGCGAAAGGTCGGTGGTTCGAAACCAGCCACTACTTAATTTTTTTTTTCTAAAAGGGTTTCAGACACTCTTATTAATTAATTATTATTTAGATTATTATGTTTGCAAATTCAAGTAAACCTACCAAAAGGGTACACTTCTACACTGGACAGCTGATATATCTAGGTTCTGAAGTATTGTCATCGCCCAGAAGAAACTAAAATGGTTAGACGTCTTTCTGTTGGTCCTACGGAATGCAGACAACAACATTAGGGCAACCCAGATAGTGGTAACAACAGAAAGTTGCTGGAAAAGGGGTTGGTGTTGTCTTTTCTTTGCTCTACCAAACGAATTAAGCAAGCATTTGGATTCAGACAGTGTAGTGAACAGGTAGTGCAACTGTAACAACGCGACTGACCGAAGCTATGGCATGGAGAACCATAGGAGGATTGGAAGCGGGACAGACACACAGGGAGGTGGCTACAGCTATTGGAGTGTCACAAAGTGTAACTTACAGGACCTGTACGCGATTTCAGACAACAGGAACCGCTAAAAGAAGGCAAGGGCAAGGTCAGCCACGGGTAACATTATCAAGAGATGACCATCTCCGGTTAACAGTCCTTCGAGACAGGAGGCTGAATGCAACTTAACTGCAACGCACCCTGCAGGCAGCAACAGGACGCGCAATATCAACACAAACAGTCCGGAACAGCCTTAGGAAACGTAGCCTCTACACACGGCGGCCTATGGTGCGTTTCCCATTAAAACCACGACACCGTTTAGGCGGAAGAACATCAGCATTGCAGCTGCAATGAATGGCGCCTGGTTCTGTTCACAGATGACTCAAAATTTTCTGTTCAGCGTAACAACCGCCGTTCCTTCATTTGGAGGAACGTGGATCTCGGAACAATCCTGCTTATGTGCAGTTAACATCACCATTCATGATGGTGGACGAATGCTGTAGAGAGGGGTCAGTATTGGTGGACTTACGGATCTCTATGTCGTTCAGAATGGCGCTTTGACTACTCAGAGGTGTTGAGATAAACATGTCTGAGATGCATTTGACAGTCGCATTCCAGCCATACTAGCGTGTCCCACAACGGTTGCAGACTTAGGTATTACAGTCATGGAAAAATGCCCAAAAATTCCTCAAGAGCTGATTGACAACCTCATACTGTCCATGCTCCGCAGATGTGCAACGGTATTGGCCGACCGAGGTTCAAATGTTGGTTAAGCTTAAGGGACTTAACTGCGGGGCCATCAGACCCTAAACTTACAAACTACTTATGAACTACCTTGTACTAAAGTCGACACAAACATCCTTGCCCGAGGGGGGACTCGAACCCCCGACCGTAGCGGCCGTGCAGACCGTGACTGAAGCGCCTCAGACCGCTCGGCCATTGCGTCCGGCCCGACCGAGGTGATCGCACATCAAATTAGAGCGCAAGGAGAATTACTTTCCCACTATTATAGTACCCCCATGCTGCCTTGTTCTAAGTAAACACCAAGGAAACTTCAAGTAAAGAGTTGAGACAGCAAAATATAGTGCTGTATCACACACTAATTACAATTGTTACCAATATCAGAATAAAATTCGTTACCATATGTATACTGTATATCATACCTCATCTGATCCCCGAATTGTTTTGAGTAGTGTATTTTGATCGGCTCTGATTATTTTGTATTGTAGAGCAAAATAGGAGATCCTTTTTACACGTGTCCAAATCGACGCCCTGTAAAGTATTTAATTTAGTATGTCTAAATTAAGCCGTTGGAACGAAACAAATAATAAAAGTTCTTTGGTTTTCAGTTATCACTAAAACAATGCACTCAGATTAGGTGCTCGTATTGAATGCATACCATAGTTACTAATAATAAACTTTTATCTTTCCATTAATGTTGGAATCATGTTTCTATCTTTTGTAGTTTGTGTGATATTCCTGGCCTATGGCCACTTCATATTTCTGGCCGCTGGCCGTTTCTTTGCTAACATCGTACGTGTCTTAAACGTGGAAGAAAGAAGTGCAGCATATGTTGAAATGTGGGGTGGGGAGCAGTAGCATTTGGCACAGTAGGTGCTGGTTCCCGTGGGAAAGCCCGCCTATGTTACTGGTACTCTCCTCGTATTGGCTGCTGAATTTCACGTCACGTGATTTCTTTTTAAATTAGTTTTGTTTATAATAAAACTAAATATTAATTATTCAGAGCTGAGAATTTGTAATGAATATCTCTCAAGGACAGGCTAGATTCTGACAGTTTAAAAAGTTTAAGGTGCCTTCTCTTATTGTAACAAGAGAAGAGCGATTTTGCAGAAGGCGCGCGACGGCCCTGTTTTGGCGCGAAACAGAGCGTCAGGTGCCCTCTCGCAACGCGCCGCAGTTTCAGTCTCGAGCTGACCACTATACGCACCCGACCGCGCCGGTCATGAGTAAAGTTTCGTATAATTGTGATAACAGTCGAGGTCTCAACATGAACTATGGGCAGCATAGGCCGTGTCGTATTAACCAAAGTTGTTCATATTTAATTATTTATTTAATAAATGGCATCCCAGACAATTAAAAATCTCGCGAGTCGCTTCCTATGCTTCCATTCTACAGAACTTATTTTAGTCTCACTTGTATGCTGTACTAGAACCAACGACCTGTGTGCTGTCTTTTTCGCCGGGGACACAACTATTGAAGACAACAGGTTAGTCAGAACTCTATGCTTTCCATAAAGACTTGGACAGCAACTACGGTACCTCGTGCGTACTGTAGGGCGGTACAAACGCACACTGTTACGCAATAGCATCCGCAAAGATGCGGAGGTTTAAAGGGACTTGTGGGAGGAAGTAGTACTAACTTCTCCGTCCGCAAATAAAACCCTAGGAAGCTTGTATTTGGAAGGTATAAATGTTCGAAATCTGTTCTTTCGTTTTGAATAACCCTGTATGTTATCTTTGACCTACGCCGTATAACAATGATATTAAAAAGAACCTGAGAGGGACTGATAACCTAGCTGTTTAGTCCCCTTAAAAGAACCAGAACCTGAGAGCGCTTCTCTTTGCGCTAATTAATTATACGTGCGAAATATTGTCGGTGGGACTGTAACAGGATTGGTTAGAGAGGCGAGTGGCTGCACGCCACCCATCTGCCATCTAGCAGATTGGCAGGGCTCCGGTGCGGAATAAATTGCGGCGAACGCTAATATTTCGTGAGAGGCGCGCAGGGGAGGAAGCGACGCTAGCAGCCGGCGCTGTCACTGGTTGCTGGCCGGCCTTTGGCTGACATTTGCAAAGGTTGCCTGCACTGCGCGCTGCTCAGGCTGCCACACAGGGCTGCCACAGCCGCCCTCTGCTAAAAGCTGCTGCTGCTGCTGCTGCTGCCATATCAAGCTACGACGTCCTCTGTGTAGGGACTCTCCACGCTTGCTATCTGACTCCACAGCGGCTGACTGTACAACGCGTACTTCTGTATCTATGCTGTTCCGTTATACCTACGCAAGGCTCTCCACGATTACAGATGACGATTTCAGGATAGTAAACAACGTTGCATTGCCAGATACTGCTGATTACAGTTACAGTCTATACAAAAAAGTTTATGATAGGAGCAAATGGTGATATTCGTACCAAGGACAGAATACCATTAGTAGTACCTAACCACTTAATTCAAATTAATCCACTGTTTATCTTTTAACGTTATTGCATAAACATCTTGTCGTGCTGAGTAGATTTTCTTCTGTGTAACATTGCACGTATTCGTGAATTTGATTCAGACAGAGAGTAATCTCTAGCTATATAAAAGCTAAAGGACTCTCATTCATTCACTCACTCACTGACTAAATACGAAATCTCGAAGACTACTATACCTATGAAGCTGAAATTTGGTAGAAAAGCAGTTTATAGGTAGAAGACGTCAGCTAAGAAAGTATTTTGCGGTAGGGCCGATAGTTCAGGAAATATGACGTCATAAACAATGAAAACTTCCCTGTCTTGCGTCACCTCTGAATCCGTTTCCGAGAGAGAAAATAGTGTGCTGTGTGCTATGATTTGCTGTATATTTATATTTGCCCTTTTAGATAATTTTACACGGACATTGTATACACTACAGTACGCCGTTGTGTTTTCTTTCTTGCAGTCGGTTTCACTAGAAAGCTGGAAACTTATTTATGGCAATCTTTGTAATGTTACACATTCACAGATTAAAACTGGGCAAAATTCTGCTATTAAAAGTACGATCCTCACAGATGCGCAGAGCAACTGAAGACGTCTGTCCTATACCCAGTAAGCAATGAGTACAAACAATTTGCCCTTTCATTTTAAGCGACTTTAGTTCCCGATATAGGTTTCTTCCGTTTGTAATAACACTAAACGTCGGATACAGGGGTAAAAAAGAACAGGAATTGGGGAGGGGAAGCAGGCGTCACAATAACGTTTCACCACGCAACGCCGGTCAACTGCTGTTTGTGTATGAGAAATCGGTTGGAAACTTTCCCCTTGTCCCGTTGTAGGTGTCGCCAAAGGCGCCAATCTTGTGTGAATGCTCTGAAAAGCTACTCATTTGCATATCACAACATCTTCTTCCTGTCTGTTAAATTTCGCGTCTGTTGCACGTCATCTTCGTGGTGTAGCAATTTTAATGGCCAGGCGTGTAGTATGCCAAATTCATAGTTACAATGCCGGACCTGTGTCAGTGGGATGAAGGCGAAAAGGAAGAAGAAGAATATTAAAGTTCACTCTTCATTTTACTTTACACGTATTCCACAGTTCGACCTAGTGCGTGAAATCACTTACGTGTTTATTTGATAGCACTGCATATGATACTTCACTACTCCATAACTAATCCTGACTTGAATAATCGTACGAGGGGTGTTCGAATGAAAGGGTACGAAACGTCTTAAACGAACTAGTTGAATTTTTAAATTGCCGCTTTGGGATAACTTAGTGCGACATTGAGTGTCTCGAAGCATGCATCTCACCAGTAAAAAGTCAAGGCTGTGACCTCAGTAGGGTAAGTGATACCGTTCTTTCGTCGTCCGGCGTCCGATACGCATGGAATTTCTCGAGCACGGAAAGGCCATTAAAGGCCCCCACTACACACACGAGCGACAAATTGCAGCAATTCGTCGCATGCGATATCGCTGCAACCCGTCGCTCGCCACCACCTCGCCACACAAGAGCGATTTGTCAAGCAATTTTTACGAGAAGCACGGACGCATGTGTGTACGAAAATTATGGAATGGAAAAGGCTCTTATTTTTAACAGCAGTCACAGTTGATTTGTGCATCCTGAAGAGCAAGACTTTTAAATAGAAAATTTTAGAAATGGAAATGGTAATTTATTAAACATAATTTTTAATCCGTTTTCCTAGGGCGTTTTGGTTACGTTACACTTTTAGTGCTGTCAAGTTGGTTGCATACATCTATATATGCTGTTGTAATACGTTTTCTTTTCGTTTATTAGTCCTCAATTCCTTTTTATTGGTTTGTCTTATAGTTTAATTTCAAGTAACTATGGTACACAATTCGTTTCTCATTCTCGATGTGTCTACAGAAATTTTGTAAATAGCCGCAATGTTGACTACCATTACTATAAATTGTGAAAAGGAGAGCTAGTTTGTATGAAACGATTAGGGTCTTCACTACAGCTTTGTTGATTTGCCCTGAACAATGAAATACCCTTGTAATATTATGGTACATATTAATCATTCTGTTTCGAAGTTAAAATTTTCAATAAAACCTGCAATTGTTTAATAAGTTCCATCTGATTATTTTGATTTTTTTATTTAAGTGTTTCTTGGTTATTACTATGAACTTCCTACTAATTCCAGTGCTATGAGCACAAGCTTCAAAGCGTTGAACAGTGTAGAAATTCTAGGGTGCACTTTGTATTACTTCGTAATATAAGTCAAACGCTGGCCTCCATGCTCAGAGTAGCTCGTGATCCCCGAATAATTATTCACTGCAACGCAAATTTATTACTGAACGTGGAAAAGCGAAACGAATCACAAACACGGTTTGATAACTAGAGAAACGAGTCACAGGCATATTGACACACATCGCTGCTAAGCAGACAGGCTGCCATATTGCTTCGACGAATCGCATGCGATCTACCAGATTGCTTGAGATTTCCATGCGATCGGCGACCGATCGCTGCGATTTGTCCACACACGTGCTATCTACGAAGCGATTGGTCACCCATGCGACGGATCGCAGCGATGCGTCGCTCGTGTGTGGGGCCCTTAACAGTGATGTGTACTGTGAGACACTCCGAAGCCTACGCAAGTCCATCAAGAGCGAACGGCCTGGATCGCTCAAGGAGGGAGTGATTCTGCTCCATGGTTAGAGCGCCTCCACACGTATCCAAGGTCACACGGTGTACTGGCCAAGTTCAAGTGGGAGCAGCTGGAGCATGCGCCCTACAGCCCGGACATGTCTTTTGACTTCTATCTGTTTGGCCCGCTAAAAAAAAAATATTAAAAAATAAATATAAATAAAAAATTCTGAGAGAAGCGCTTCAACTCTGACAACGAACTGAAGAACACAGTAGAGAGATACAGGAATTCTGGGGACGGGGAATAATTCGGCTCCTTGAACAGTGCGCTATTTGAACTCAGGCGTCTGGTGATTACTTTCGAATAAAGACTTCAATTATACGTACAGTGTCATTTCGTACCTTATCATCTATACACCCTTTGTATGTTCCTGAAACAGATCTGATCTCAGTTTTATCGAACTGAGTTTAGACTGAAATTGTTTCTTTCTTTCTTTCTCTTCAGCCCTTTTCCCACACATGCAGGGTCGGCTTGGTAATTGGGATTTGGCGTGTTAGTATTGACGGGGTAGCCGGATGCCTTTCCTGTCGCCACCCCCCTGCCCCCCAGGAGAAAATGTGTACCCCAAGTGTCTGTGTATAGTGTTATATGTGGGGAAAGTGTAAAGTGTTAGGAAATGTTTGCGAATCGTGTAACTGAGGCGGGACTTTGGGGACCAGCCCGGTATTCACTTTGGGGGATGTGGAAAACCGTTTAAAAACCACATCCAGGCTGGCCGGCACTCCGATCCCCTTTGTAAAACCGCCGGGCTGATTCGAACCGGGGCCGGTACGCCTCCCTGTCTCGTAAAGCTGTGCGTTAGACCACACGGCTAACCGAGCGGGTGAATTTAGGCTGAAGTACAGAATTAAATTTTGTACCAGAACCGGGATTCAAACCCGAGTCTTCGTGCTCACTACGCAATTCTCTCTAGTGAGCAGGAGGACCCCGGGCTCTAAACCCAGCTCTGCTACAAACTTTTAATTTTACGTTTCAGCCTATATTCATAATCATAATTGATCGTAACTGTACAACAGAATCATTATCGCCAGATCTAGGTGTGTGTGCGCGAGCGAGGTGGCGCAATGGTAAGACACTGGACTTGCATTCGGGAGGAGGGTGGTTCAAATCCACCTCCGGCCATCGACATTTAGCTTTTTCCGTGATTTCCCTAAATCACTTTAGGCAAATGCCGGAATGGGTCTTTTCAAAGGGCACGGCAAATTTCCTCCAACACTCTCGAAAATCAGAGCGTAAGCTCCGTCTCTAATTACCACGCTTTCTACGGGACGTTAAACCCTAAGATTCTTTCCTTCAAGTGTGTGTGTGTGTGTGTGTGTGTGTGTGTGTGTGTGTGTGTGAGAGAGAGAGAGAGAGAGAGAGAGAGAGAGAGAGAGAGAGAGAGAGAGAGAGAGAGAGAGATCGTTCAAGTCTGGCAAAGTGTTTAGTTGCACACTACATCCCCCTATTACTGGGTGGGAAAGTTAGTTGAGTGATCGGAGAAAGTCGAGGTTATAGTACCATGCTTAGTAAACCTGTGTGGTGTTCAAACGAACCTTTTAAAAAATCTAATTGAATGACACCGATGAGTCACTTGCAAATGAGATTTGTTCAATATAGCAGCATCTGAAGTACACTCTGCCCATTAAAATTGCTACACCACGAAGATTACGTGCTACAGACGTGAAATTTAACCGACAAGAAGAAGATGATGTGATATGCAAATGATTAGCTATTCAGAGCATTCACACAAGGTTGGCGCTGGTGGCGACACCTACAACTTGCTGACATGAGGAAAGTTTCGAACCGATTTCTCATACACAAACAGCAGTTGACCGGCGTTGCCCGGTGAAACGTTGTTGTGGTGCCTCGTGTAAGGAAATTTGTACCATCACGTCTCCGGCTTCGATAAAGGTCGGATTGTAGCCTATCGCGATTGCGGTTTATCGTATCATGACAATACTGCTCGCATTGGTCGCGATCCAATGACTGCTGGCAGAATATGGAATCGGTGGCCTGAGGAGGGCAATACGGAACTCCGTGCTGGATCCCAATGGCCTCGTATCACTAGCAATCGAGATGACAGGCTTTTTATCCGCATGGCTATAACGGATCGTGCAGCCACGTCTTGAACCCTGCGTCAACAGATGAAGTTTAAATGACAACAACCATCTGCATGAACAGTTCGACTACGTGTGCAGCAGCAGCATGGACTATCAGCTCGGAGACCATGGCGGCGATAACCCTTGAGGCTGCAATGGTGTACGCAACGACGAACCTGGGTGCACGAATGGCAAAACGTCATTTTTTCGGATGAATCCAGGTTCTGTTTACAGCATCATGATGGTCGCATCCGTGTTTGGCGACATCGTGGTGAACGCTGATTGGAAGTGTGTAGCGTATCACCCGGCGTGATGATATGGGGTGCCATTGGTTACACGTTTGTCACCTCTTGTTCGCATCGACGGCACTTTGAACAGTGGTCGTTACATTTCAGATGTGTTACGACCCGTGGCTCTACCCTTCATGCGATCCCTACGAAACCCTAAATTTCAGCAGGCTAATGCACGACCGCAAGTTGCAGGTCGTGTACGTGCCTTTCTGAATACGGAAAATGTTCAACTGCTGCACTGGGCAGTACATTCTCCAGAACTCTCACCAATTGAAAACGTCTGGTCAATGGTGGCCGAGCAACTGGCTCGTCACAATACGCCAGTCACTACTCTTGATGAACTGTGGTATCATATTGAAGCTGTATGGCCGCGGTGGAGTAGCCGAGCCGTCTAAGGAGTCTGGCTGCGGAGCGCGCGGTTGCTCGCCGTCGGAGGTTCGAGTCCTCCCTGGGGCATGAGGGTGTGTGTGTGTGTGTGTGTGTGTGTGTGTGTGTGTGTGTGTGTGTGTGTGTGTGTGTGTGTGTCCTTAGGTTAGTTTGACTTCGTTTAAGTAGTTTGTAAGCTACGAACTTATGACCACGCAGTTTGGTCCGATATATTTACAGAAATTTGAACATTTTTTTGAAGCTGAATGGGCATCTGTACCTGTACACGGTATCCAAGCTTTGTTTGACTCAATGCCCAGGCATATCAAGGCCGTTATTACGGCCAGAGGTTAGTGTTGTGGGTACTGCTTTCTCAGGATCTATGCACCCAAATTGTGTGAAAATGTAATCACATGGCAGTTCTAGTATAATATATTTGTCCAATGAATACCTGTTTGTCATCTACATTTATTCTTGGTGTAGCAATTTTAATGGCCAGTAGTCTAATTGTGAATTATGCATGGCGGTCTGCACAGGGCCCATGACGTATCCTCTGGCAGGCAGTGCGAGAGCAGCAGCCGGCATGGACCGCTGCAGAGTCGTGCAGACGGTGAGCTGTCAGGTGTCAGGTGGCAGGCGGCAGGTGCAGACGCCATTAGCGCGGCTGACGACGTGTGAAGCCGGCAACCCCGGCCGCTTCCCACAGCCACAGCTCTGCTCGCCGCTATCGGCATTCCGGGTCACCTGCCGGCGCATCTCCCTCTTCCAGGTGGCGGCGCAGCCTGCAACTGCACGTGCATGTCGAGTAGCACAGATCTACCGACTGCTAACAGCGCAAACTAAAGCCTTGACAAGCAGCAGCGGGCGTGGAGTTGAGCAGATTGTTTCATAATTAAGAGGCCATGCTGGAAAGTTAGAAGGAAGGGACGAATGGACATTAGGGTGATACATTCCGTCGACATAGTGGTCATTGGAAACGGGAAACACGTTCTGACTTTTTTTTTTTTTTTTTTTTTTAATATATACATTCGAAGTGCGGCAGCCGGAGGTGATGGTTGTATGACTGTTGTGTGGCTGTGCGATTGCGTGAATGTTCTATTTTCTTAAGAAGGCCATGGCTGATAGCTGAAAGTGTTGTATGTCTGTCTTTTGTATGTGTCTGTCGCAGCTAGTCACCACGTCTCTGCGGTGAGTTGTAAACTGTTCTTACCATATTATTAATTCCAACCAGGATTTTCCAATATATGGATGCGGAAAGAAATCAGCCGTGCCTTTACAAAGGAAACATCCCGACCTTTTATTTCATATCACATATAATGGTCGAGTCACAGTCACTGATAATCGAACATTTTAATTTACATGACTAGTTTCTAAAATGCATAGACGGTGCCACAGTGCACTGAAATAATTTTCAGTTATCAGTGACTGTGACTTGACCACTATATGTGACAGAGGTGACCACCCTCCGCCTTGCCAATGACTCACCCCCTTCCCAAACTGCGCCCAACCCCCCCAATATCCGAATATTTCCATTCATATTTTATTACCTAATAAATATGTTTTTGCCATTTAATATTCAAATTAAATATCTTTTATTTCACGTTATGTAAATTCTTTTACCTAGCCCCTTCTCCAGGCTGGCCAAAAGTACTAATTTTAACCCCCCCCTCTCCCGCCAGAAATTTATATGACACACTTTGCGTCATGACCACCCCCTCCCCCCCCCCCCCCCCCCCCCGCATTTTCGTGCAAAATGATGGACACGTTGCGCAAAAAATGTTGCCGGTTTTTTCACAAAGCTGGTCACAGGTGATGCTCCAAAACTGAACAGTAATACTGTGCATTGAGACTCTGCTGTGAGTAATGTAATGCGTTAGGAGAACACCATCACAGTCTCACACGAGAATCAGCATAACTTTCAGTATATTGGGGCTCTGATACACTTTCGCGGCGAACCATAATGACGCCATTCGTTGGATTTCCGTTTCACTTGTGGCTCGTACGATGTGGCCCATGTCTGATCCAGTGTTACAATACGGCGTAACAAAACCGCTCGTAGCGCTCCAAGTGTGTCTGAGTAGTGTCGTAACGCATTCATTTGTGCATTTCCGTGAGTTCATGCGGAACCCATCGTAATGCAATTTTTCTCATGTCCAGGCGCTCCTTCAGTATGCGAAGCACAGTCGTGTATGTTAATCCGCTTTCGTGAGCGAGCTCACGAATCGTCTGGCGTCGATCACTGTCCACTAACGCGGCAACAGTATGCACTTCTTCAGACTGTGGGGCAGAAATGGGAACACTGGAACACGTCGTGTATGAGTGTCCCTCATATTAGAATGTAGCCACTGAACTAAGACAAAGCTACCCAATTTTGACACTTTTACACTAATTCGCCACGCTGACACGTTTCAAACAGTCAACAGTCTTGAAGATGTCATTTGCAACAAGATCCCACAAGACTTCGTGAGAGACCAGTAAGAAGGTGCAGCCAACCGTGACTGACCAAACGTCCGGCTGTGCTGTCGGGGAGGGGGTTGGAGGGGGGGGGGGAATTTACCGTCAGTTCGCTGGCGGGATCCGCTGCCCTGCTGCTGGGCCACGGGGACCCGCACTAACTGAAGAAGAGGTAGGCTAAGTTAGTTAGTTCTAAGTAGTAGCTTATAATCCCCTTTGCTTAACTTCCTTTGCAGTTTGCAATGAGAAAGAGCCATCCCAGTGCCAGGGGCAAGTCTATCGGGCTTCGCTTGGCAGACCTTGGTCGCCAATACGTTTGTAATGCATCTGGCACGCCTGTGAGACGGCACACATTACAAAAGTATCCACCCGTACAACCATGGTAGTCAAGCAATCTTGTAAATCTTAGTAACTGAATGGGCATAGTTTTCTCACAAAATAATGTAGAATAATCTCCGGTCGCGGCTCGATAGCAGAGTGGTAATGTGCCAGACTACAAATCCAAAGGTCGCGAGTTCGATCCCCGCCAGGTCGTAGGATTTTTATCTGTCAATTTCCACTTCTTTCTCCTCTGGCAGTGTTTCTGATGTGAAAAATATCGAGTAGCACCGTGGTTCGGAACCCACGTTCAACTGTAGGTCCCCCTATAACTGGCTGGGTAAGTCATTTCGAAGGTCGGAGGATGGCAATGGCGTACTACCTCCGAGCAGGACCGTGCCTAGAAAAGCATTGTGGTGTTCAAACCAATCTTCGGATAGTTGACTCCTTTACCTTTTTAATATCCGGTCTTTCTTGGTTTTGCGTTTTGAAACGCCATCACTATACCTCGCTGTGTGATAAAGAGCATGATGAAATCGAGTTTCTAACCGCAGAAAACGTACGTCCAAATAAAATCCATTGATGAATAAATACCGTGTACGGCGATGATTGTATCGCAATGAGCAACGTTGGGTGTTAACGTTCATGTGGCTGTTAGCTCGAATTTTCCCTCATTAGTTCATCAGCCTAGTACATGTGAGTCACGTCTATTACCACACGCGGTCGTCCACCACTAGATCAGTGACACATGAGGTTCTTTTATTGCAAGGCGTTAACAACTTGTCGATACAATCATTACCATACAGGTCTGACATTAGTCTGCAGATTTCCATTGGAAACACGTTTTCTCCGGTTAGAAATGAGATTTCCTTTATTCACGCTTTCTGGGCTCAATCCAGCCGGGGGATTGATGGCGTCGGTCGAAGTACCGGCCAGCCTGACAGATATATAAGAACACTTCCTCAACGAATGAGGGCTGGTTTCCCTCTTCTGCCTAAATTAGATTCAAAGTGTAACACGTATAACTGTAAATACTATTATATATGGTACCTTAATATGTACAGATATCTGTTTGTTGGTTCTTTTTTCTCTACCTCTAAGAGTCGCCCCACACAAGAAACACAAACGTTGCAACCTGATGTTTTGCGTTTTGCCGTACCTGACTTGTATTGTAGGAGAGTGACCTCCAGTGTCACTATAGCGAGGCGCGTGTCGCACTGCCTTACCCCTGATCTTGGGTAATAGGGTAATATAGGCGTCCTGGCGCTATGCATACATCAAGGTACTATCTGACCTGAAAATATATTACTTTTAATAGCTATATTAGAAAGTCTCCAAATCGCAAAATACCCTCATATAATGGTGTTCAGTACACTGTACTGAGTCACCTCCAGAAATATCTGCACTTATACAACCAGTATGTCGGTAATTTCTGTGTAAATACCATGCAATACCAGACTCGTTCGGTGCAGGCAGAATACAGCGAATGCAGCCGCGAACTGCGGTGGGGTTGAAGACCACAGCAGGCATCAGTAAGCCGAATTCTCGTAGCTGTTCGGGTTTCATGTCGAAGCATCATTCAATATACATGATATGCAATATGTTCAAATGTTTCTACAGCTATGGAACCAAACTGCAGTGGTCATCAGTCCCTAACCTTACAGACTGCATAAACTAACTTACGCCATGACAAAACACAGTCGGCCGCAGTGGCCGAGCGGCCTGCGACGCGCCAGTCATGTTCTGTATGGCCACTACGGTCGGGGATTCGAATCCCCCCTCGGGCATGGATATTTATGCCGTCTTTAGTATTAGCTAGTTCACAAGTAGTTTGTAAGTTTAGGGACTGATGACCCCGCAGTTAAGTCCCATAAGCTATACAAACATTTGAACACAACACACACACACACACACACACACACACACACACACACACGGAGGACTCTAATCTCTGACGAGGAACAGCCGCGCACTTCACGGCAAGGTACCTTAGAGAGCACGGCCATTGCAGCGTGGCAATAAAAACAGTGTCATTTCCTTGCAAAATGTTGCGTACTGCCACCAACGACTTTTTAATAAAGAGAAACAAAGTAACACGACATCAATATCGTAGGAGGGAAACTGTACTTAATTTAATGACGTCAGTGTAGGCTACGATTAAGTTTTTGATCAACAGTGCCAAAAAACTAAGTAATCATAATATGCTAAAACGCTGATGGCCTACACACTCGGTAGTGCTTATATTAGTCCTCAAAGAGCAGATGTGAGATACCAATGTAGTGCTTAAAGCAGAGCGGAAGAGGATAAAGTGCAAGGTTTTTATTCAAAATCACTTCCGCATTCAAGTAGTCCAATGGCAAAAATACGGTTCAGATGTTTATAAACCTAACGGACCAAACTTCTGAGCTTATCGGTCCCTAGACTTACAGATTGACTTAAACTTACCTAAGGATAACACACATACCCAAGTCCGAGAGAAAACTCGTACTTCCGACGGGGAGCGAAACGCAGTCCGTGGCAAAGCGCCTTAGATCGCGCGGCAGTCCAGTTACACTAAATGCATTTACAAATTACGATGTGGTTATTTCAATATCATAACCCGCCTTTCACCAAACACGTAGTAACATATGCTTAGGCTTTGACGCAGAAAATTGATTTTCAATCAGAGAAAGACGTTTGATGAAATAACGATGATGTATTATCTTCGCTATCCTCGCCCCCCACTCTTCATTTCCACATTCAGCACGACGTAAATTTTGACCATAATATTTGGGCCACATTCGTAGGAACAATTCTCCTCATCGCTTCACAGGTTACACAATTCTGCGTTAGCATTCATTACTTGGTGAGAGTAAAGTGCTATTTGTGTGACAATAATGATATTTACTAAGTCATTGTTGATCACGGGTTCTGTTCTGTTCGAGATAATACATAATGTTTGGACTCAGTAAGCGTTTGTCTATAACTGTTAAACATGGACCTATTATATCGTATTCTATGAAATAACAAGCGTAATTACTTTACGTGGGTCTTCTTTACAGGTATCGTGATTAGTCTTTCAGATCACTGGCTACAAAATAGCAGCTCAGGTAGGCACGTACATTGTACTAACGTAATGAGAAAGAGGTTGTGTTCCTCTCCTCAACTGCATTCCCAGTATCGTACCAACTGCAAATTCATTATTCATTCCTATGAAATGTTCCTGGCTAACAATACTCACCGGTTCCCGATTTTCGTACCAAAGCTGCTCAATCTGCTGTCCTTTACCTCAAATGAAACGGCCTCTCCAATTAGCTCAGAATTCGGTTGTGTCAATCGGAGTCCTTTTCTTCTCATTTCCTGCATGAGAGAGGAAAGTTATTATCAACGCACACTCGTGTGATTCGTCATAAGCACTAAAATGCAGCGCGCAAAGAGAAAGAAGATAAAAAAAGTTTCTATCCCATCGGGGCATAGCCGTCATATCCCATCAGGAACTGGAGGTGACGGGCCGGTTATTATCCGAATCTGACGTGGAATCATGAGGGGAAGGGGGGGAGGGGGAGGGGATCGCGTGCAGCTCGCAGCTCGGAATCCCCATTTCCGTCGACGCCGCAGCGGGCCAGCTCAAAGAGAGACAATATCCGCCATTTCCCCTGTCACTCCTGATTCCTAACAGCCAGTCGCATACCTGATGAGTAATTGCTTTTCCTAACGATTTTCGCTTGTTTTCTTTGGTCTTCACCTGCCATGCGCTAATCGAGCATAGCAATATCCGAACTAGATTGATAATAAAGTTACACTCCGGGATTTCGTGTAATTCATTTTTAAGCACCGAGAGACATATGAAACGGGAAAAAATTTCTACATATGAAATATTGCATTTTCTACTGGTGCTTCGGTAAAAATAACTAAGGCGGAACGAAATTTTATAACAAGTAGTTTACACAGTTCCTGTTGGCTTCAATCTAGCCGTGGCAGAATAGCCGTGCGCACTAAGGCGGCCAGCTTGGTGCGTGTGGCCATTCGCGGTCGGGGATGCGCATCCTCCCTCGAGCATGGGTGTTTGTGTTGTCCTTAGGATAAGTTACTTTAAGTTAGTGTAAGCAGTTTGTAATCTTAGGGACTAATGACCACCGTAGTTACGTCCCTTAGATTTACAAACATTTGAACAACTGATCTTCTGTCTAGGGTTCTTCGGCCGGCGTTTGTTCCACGGAAATATATAAGGAGGGGGGAGCGGGGTGCCTGCCCCTGCCGAGATATGAAGTATGGTGTCTGAATTATTTTAATCAAAGATGCGTGAAGGCATCGCCGTTGTAGAGAGTCATACTCCTCTGTATTGCTGAGGGGAAGTGGGGTCTTAGTAGTGTTAAATTCGTGCCACGTAAATAGTTACATTTTTAAGATTTAATGTCAACAATAAGAAAGATTGATTTCAATAAAGTGAAAGGGGCTATAGCGCTAATTATCCTCTGAATATGAGAAGCAAAACTGATACAAAATATCGTACGGTATCTACTTAAAATTACTTATCTCTACATTAATCTTGCTGAAGAACAGTCTCCGTTTCTTCCTCTTCATCACCATCCTGTTGTGGAACTTTGGAATTATGACAAGTACCACTCCAGTTCACGCAAATAACGGAGCATTTTAATCCAGCCTTTCTGCATCCACCAGCTCCCTGACATCCCTTTCTGCATTTACAAGAAATAAGATTCAATAAGTTCTTTGGATCTGGGGGCTCGAATGTAGTGACAGCAATTAGCACTTTTTTTTCTCCTCTCTTCATCCCCATCGTTCTGCATTTTTTTTTTTTTTTTTCACTCCATACCATCGCTGAACTTGGTGATAGGTTCGAAATGAATGTTGTCGTGCTGCTGCTTTTGTCGGTGGCAGCGATGCAAGATTAAATTTAGCTCTGAATGCTGTTTTTGTGAAGCATTTACATCTATAGTTGTTTAACGACATACTTTTTACGTCACTGTAACCATATAATGCAAGGACGAAGCGTTCTCCAGCTTCAGCAATGATTTCCGTGTCGCTATTTGGGTTTTTAAATGCCCGAACAAGCTCATTTAAATCTGTTTTTTTTTTTTTTTTCTGAGTAGATTGACACATTTCATTTTTCCTTGATTGAAGAGTGCTGATGTTGAAGAGTGCTGATGTTGTATCACAGCCTCTGAAGGCATGCAAGAATAGTATGTTATCTGCGACTGTTTTATCTATGATACTTTCTGTTGAGTATATTCGTTGCGAAATTGTTCCTTTTCCTGGTTTGAGAATATATATGTTTGAAAGCGGGGATAGAGCCGTCAAAAGAATAAGAAGATCTACATCTTCACCGACAACTATTACGGAATCAAATGCAGATGAAATGCTGATTGCCGTGTTGATTATTAGCGTATCTGCATCTTCCGTAGCTTGCTTAACCACGAAGTTGGCAGCTTCAAATTTGGTTTTAAACATTCTGATGAGCCGGCCGCGGTGGCCGAGGGGACTGAGGCGCTCCAGTCACGGTCTGCACGGCCACTACGGTCGGGGGTTCGAATCCCCCCTCGGGCATGGATATTTGTGCCGTCCTAGTTCGTAAGTAGGTTGTAAGTTTAGGGACTGATGACCCCGTAGTTAAGTCCTATAAACTATACAAACATTTGAACATTCTGATGAGGCGGTTCTTGTTTGCATCGTTGCCCAGAAACTTTTCTTGCGACACAGTTGGGATCATTGTCTCGTCAAAAAGCATATCTACTGAAGCGTGTTTCCGTGATCGTCGGGATCGCTCCGCATATTTGGTACTACGTTCTGCTGCATCTTACGGATATCCATCGAATACGATGATGGCATTGGATGTATATTTGGATTTAACAAATGCAACATACTTATTGCAAATGGATGAAAACGTTTCACCTCGATTCCAAACGACTCTGTGCAATAAGTATCCTCCGTCGATGACATACATGGAGTTTCCAAAATTTATATCTCCATAATATTCATCAAGTGCCTCATATAGAGAAGATTTAACGCACTTGCGCATGCCTTCGTAATTGAAAAGCGATAACGGAAACGGCGCAAGTTCGTATGCAAGTTCCTCATCAGATTTTTTTTTGCAATGCACATTCTTTGAAAAATTAACAAGGGATTAATCGGTATAATGTCGTCATCTATCCGGATGCCTATATTCATAACACCAAGTGCTTTCACTCTATCATTCCGTTTGAATTTTACGTTATAGAAATCTCCACCGATGATGTTTGAAATTCCAGTGCTACCAATTTCTTCAGCCATGTGTTTATTTTCTCATCTCCAATAATTCCTGTGCTTATTGACATGAGTTCCTTGACTTCTGGGAAAGAAAAATGCCGGCACAACCAATCCGTTAGCTTTTGTACGTCGCCTTTGCCACGATTAATCAGTGAGTTTGTCATTTCGACATGCTGCTCGGAAGCGGAGCAAGCTACATTGCAAAATTGTTCGACTTCGTCACAAACATTGTGCAGGAACACTATTCCTCAAGTCCACTTGGAAAGCACGCTATCCTTGATTCCTCGCCCATGAGTCAGACCGCCTATGCCTTTCATTGTCTTCATCAATGATTGCTCAGTCGTCATTTCTGACCACGTACCGCACCAAAATTTGTCAGAACGTCTAATTGTAAAGTATCGTTTACTCGTGAAACATTCGTATTCTTCAGCTGTCATTCTTTCCTTCAAACTAAACATATCTTGCAAATATAAGTGACAAGACTTTGCATATAATAAGTGGCCACTGGTATGAAAGAAGGGCAGCATTTTCTGGATAGTGTCAAGATGTAAGTTCCAATTGCCCATTCTTTCTGCTTCGATGAATTGTTTTACAAGCGTGACCATCCGTAAATACTGTACCCATAATTTCGCTTTACAACCACGCTGCTCAAATTTGATCAACTGGTCCTCAAATTTCTTGGCAAATACTTTGTAGCATTCTTCCTGGTCTGTCACGAGTACCACTGACTTGTCGATAATGCATAGAATTCCTTCTAATTCTGTACGGAGATCAGGTGTGAAATCCATTGACTGCATGGCGATTTTAGCAATTGAAAGGCTAGGGACACGCAAGTCGCCGAAGTGGCGTCCAATTGAAAGACTTGTACCAGGCCAACGAGCCACACGAAATTATTATTATGTTACTGCTTGAATGCGAAAGTGATATTGAACCTAAAATTCTGGATTTTGTAGGGTATGCTTATTGTTCTCATCAACTTTGCGCTTAACACTTGACCGAAATCTCGCATCTTCACCTTGAGGGCTGTTATAAGCACTGCCAGGTGCACAAGATGTCTCTCCTTTTACGCCGTTATAATTAATTTGAGTAGAGTGTTACAGTCCTTTTGTTTGAAAACATAATGATACATTACGCCATTGATCTTCCCTCCTATTGTATCTTTTACTTCGTTTCTCCGCATTAAAATGTCATTGTCGTAGAATGTAGAGTTCTGCATTGAAATGACAGTTTTTATCAATTATGATCGAGTGTTATTCAATGAATGGTTTCCAGCGTAGCCTACCAGGTCCCTTGTAAAAATTGAACTTATGACCAATATATAATCTACGACAGTGATACAATTATATATTCTGAGTCCGCTACGGTCGGGGGTTCGAATCCCCCCTCGGGCATGAATGTTTGTGTCGTCTTTAGTATAAGGTAGTTCATAAGTAGTTGTAAGTTTAGGGACTGATAACCCGGCAGTTAAGTCGCTTAACAAACATTTGAACACTTACATTCTGATTCTCCTACGACCTCTTTACATATTGTATTTTCTTATGAAAATTTTAAATAATTAACGCATAGGTTCCTAAATAGCAGTGGTCATGTAAAGTATTTTTATATGGGGGTCAAGGTCAGCATTATCTGCGTTGCAGATGGTTTCGTTCGACGCTTACCTCAGACCTTGTTTCCCAACGACAACATATTAACGGATCATTACGGAGCAAAATATTTTCACAGCCGCTACAGTTTCGAAACTCCACATTCCAAACAGCTATCCGTAAGTTACATAAAACACGACTCGTATTACTCCGTAAGCTGTTTAGGCGGCATGAACAGGAAATTGTTTACATATTAATTCTATATCTATTATGATGTGTTTGTTTCAAAGGAACAGAGAATGGTGATAATACAGTACATCTAGCTACGGACTAATTATTAATTTTCATATGTCAGAAAAGATAGATCACCTTAAGAAGAGCAACTACCAAATTCGGAGTTTCTGCGGACTGGGAATTAATATCTGACAATATAAATTTTAGTTTTTGTAACGGTTATATCTTAGAAATGTAATTTGAAGTAGATACAGTCAGAATAAGGAACCCACATATCCGTAAATGGTAGGACACTGTTGATTTCACGAATGATAAATTATACATACATGTAACGATGTTAGTAGCACTTTAAAAATATCGCTATTTTAACTAACGGAGTATTTAGGTAAATTTGATTTTATTAAGTTCCTTCCTGTTCCTTTTTGATGTTTTAAATATTGTTTCATGTTGCAGTTAGCTTCACTATTTACAGGAAATGACTAATACTGACACAGTGTATTTGAAGTGAGCTATTGTACGCTGCAGAAGTATAGATTTACAGTAACAATTACAAGCAGGTAAACAAACGTAAAGTAGAGGACTAATTCGTAATTTCTTTCTGTTACAGGTAAGTATCTGGCCATTTCCATTGACATCTCTGACGTCGTTCGGTAAGTGCTATGTTCATGGGAATGCGAAAAAATTGCAGAATGAAATTAGGAAAAGTTGAAGTTTCTAATCTTGTACATTTCATTATGACGAATTCCTCGCATGTCCTGTATCCGAGCTCTTCAAAAGTCATTGAAATTGCAATGACAAAAATTATAAATGAAAATCGATAGTTGTTTAAATGGAAATTTTAATAATCACCAGCGACCGCAACCTGGCTTCTTACGGGTGGAATTTATAGTCTGTAAATAAAAATCGATGTGTATATGTATTTTATTAGTTGCTATGTTTACGTAATATGATTAAACACAATGCATACCATACTTATACAATCCTCGGCTTGTTTTTTTTTTTTTTTTTTTTTTTTTTTTTTTTTTTTTTTTTGCTCTTTGAGTAGTTCTGTTCATTGCGGACGCTGTTCGTAATTGTTCGTTAATGTTCGAAGTGTTCTTGGCTCAGCTTTTTTTTTTTTATTACAGAGGGCGTTGAGCCCCCTGACCGGGCGCGCTGAGCCACGGCGCCCGGCATTTTTAAACGTGTTTACAAATTAATATCACAGTGGCGTATATATAAAAATTGACGTCTGGCACTTGGAACGATAGTAGCGCCCCTAGCGGGCAGAATCGACCGTAGTGGCACTATCGGCACTAACAAGGAGACCACATGGGTATTGGATTTTAGAATTCTTTTTATATTTATGGTACGTGAAGTTCAGAACTTCAATAACAATCAGCCAAAGCATGAATAGTTTGGAAAGTTCTGCCACAAACAGGCTATCTCTCCAAGGTTCATTACTTATCGTTATATATAATTTCAAACAAAAATGGAAGACAGCAGTGTGGTGTTTTGTTTCCTTTTGATCCAGCGCAAAGTTCCAAGCGACTGGAAAAACTCTCGTGTATAAGAAATGCAAAAAGAACGGACCCTCATAATTACAGAGCTATATCATTAACATCAGTTTGCTGTAGAATCCTTGATCATATTCTATTTCTAATATAGTTAATTTACTTGAGACGGAAAAACTTCTGTCCATGCTTCAGCTTTAGGAAGCATCGATCTGAGAAACCCTGCTTGCCCTTTTCTCTCATGACATCTTGCGAGCTGTGGATGAACGGCAACAAGCAGACTGCATATTTCTCCATTTTCGAAAGGCGTTTGATACAGTACCGCATTGAAGAGTGCTAACGAAGGTACGAGCATATGGAAGGTACCCAAATATGTGAGTAGCTCGAAGACTACTTAAGTGCCGGCCGCGGTGGCCGAGGGGACTGAGGCGCTTCAGTCACGGTCTGCACGACCACTACGGTCTTGGGTTCGAAAATCCCCCCTCGCGCATGGATATTTGTGCCGTCCTAGTTCGTAAGTAGTTCATAAGTAGTTTGTAAGTTTAGGGACTGATGACCCCGTAGTTAAGTCCCATAAGCTGTACAAACATTTGAACATTTGAACTACTTAATAGAACTCAGTACGTTCTTCTCGATGGCGAGTGTTCATTAGGGACCAGAGTATAGTCAGAAGTACCACAAAGAAGTGTGCCTCGATCATTATTATTTTCTATCTATATAAATGATCTGACTGGTGGAGTGAATTGCAATCTGCGGCTGTTTGCTGGTGCTGTTGTGGTGTACAGGAAGGTGTCGTCATTAAATGACTCTAGTAGGATGCACAATTACCAGGATCAAAATTCTATGTGGTGTGACGAATGGCAGCTAGCTGTATATGTTGAGAAATGTAATACGATGCAAATGAGTACGAGGAACACCGCATTTTCGAATACAGCATTAATACGTTACTGTTCCGTTTGACAGAGTTGCATCAATTAAATATGTAGGCATAACGCTATACAGCGATATGAAATGGAACGAGCACATACGGATAGTCGTGAGGTAGGGCGGGTTATCCATTTCGGATTATTGCGAGAATTTTGGGAGGATGTGATTCGTATGTAAAGGAGACCGCATATAAAACGCTTGTACAACCCCGACTTGAGTATTGCTCAAGTGTTTGGAACCCCACCACATTGGTTTAAAGGAGGACATGGAGGCAATTCAGATGCGGGTGGCTAGGTTGTAACTGGTGGATTCGATCAATGCGCGAGTGTTACTGAAATGCTTCGGATGTCAAGTGGGAATCGCTAGAGGAATGGCGACGTTCCTTTTGTGAAACACTATTGAATAAATTTAGAGGGTCGGAATTGGTAGCGGACTACAAAGCGGTTCTGCTGTCGCCAACCTACATTTCGCGTAAAGATCACAAAGGCAAGACCCGAGAGATTAGTATTCGTACAGATGCATACAAGCATTCGTCCCCACCCCCGTTCAATATGGGAGCGGAAACGAAATGCTTGCTAGTAACTAGTAGTGGTAATAGGTACCCTTCGCCACGCACCTTTGGATGGACTGCGGAGTATGTATGTAGACGTAGAACACAAGGGAATTGTATTTATGGCTTATCGGCGAAGTGATGGAACACTGCTACGGTGCCTGAGTCGTCGTGGTGAGGGCTACCTGGTACTAATGATCCTAACCGCTCTACTCATACTTTTCAACTGACTTCATTTCCCAAAGAAGGTTGCATTTGCAATAACAGTAAAGAAGGCTCAACCTTCGAAATTGAAACCCCTGTCATTCCGCTAAACAATAATAAACAAATTAAGTCTGTAAAAAAGTTCAAATATCTTGTGGAAATTCTAACTTGGAACCTAAATGAGAAAGCCTCAATAGAACACAGAACAACAAACTCGAGGCAAGCCAACGAGTCACATGGTGAGCATATATGTGTCTCGATGAACGCCAGATTCAAACATTATGTTTCAATAGTTAAGCCTGAAGCAACTTATGCAAGTGAACCTCTAAGATGAATACCAAAGCAACACAGGATACATTGCAAAAAAATAGAAGTATCAAAAGGATAATAAAAAAAGGAAAGTTCAAGTAGAGGGACATTGGAGACTGCTGCCTAATTAAATAATCTATCTGGAAAATGAATCAATTGTGGACACAATGCGTAAAAGGAGTTTGAGTTTTTAGCCACATAGTAAGACTACCAGAGACCAGACTGCTGAAACAATTATTCAATTGAAGTATTAAAATGCCAACATCGCAATTAATTTATTTTTATAACGACCGGTTTCGATCCACTTAGAGCATCATCATCTGGTTACTAGTGTCCTATGTTTTCGTTTCGTGATGGCGCATGACATTAAAATGGTACATCAATCATAAAACATTTAACTTTTTGTGCTGTTATGTGTTAGAACACATAACAGCACACTCTGGTGCCAATAGTATCTCTGCTGCAAGTCTGACACCGCTGGTTAGCTGTAAGAAGGCGCTCTGTTAACATGATACAATGGAGAAGGTGTTTTACGTATTTTAACCATTTTATGTGTGACGTACCATTTGTCAAAGTTAAATGTTTCACGATTGACGTATCATTTTAATGTCACGCGCCTTCACGAAACGAAAACATAGGGCACTAGTGACCAGATGATGATACCCTAAGTGGATCGAAACCGATCGTCAGAAAAATAAATTAATTGCGATCCTGGCATTTCAATACTTCAAAGTAAAGTACTACCATGGAAAGAATTAAATTTAATTATTCAATTTCTTTTGTAAAAGTAAAAGCGATAACAACTGTTTCGAAGCGGTCCAGAACAAGAGGATTCTGAAGTAGTGATACAAGACTGAAATTAAAAACAGTCAGTCGAAAACAATACGCCATTACGGATGAAGAGACGGCGGCCAGGTCAGAAATAATGAAGTAGCTTTGGGAAAAGAGGAGAAAGCTGAGAAAACATAACTAATATTGTAAACACTGCAGTGTACATGGATTGATTTAAGTGCTCCAGCGTGGGCGTAAACTATGAAATAATTTTTTTTAAAAAAAAGACTCAATGTCAGAGGGAAAATGAAGAGGAACAGGCAATGGAATTTTGGAAGCGGGCAGGAGTGTGGACTGAGAGATAAGTGACCGATAATGCACCGAGATGTGGGAGTAGGTGGAGGGGAGGGAATGAGCAGGCGTGGGCGGGAGAGGAGGAGCTGATGGGCAGAGAAGGAGGGGTGAGAAGCAGTGTGCAATGTATATCCAAATCCCACACAAACATAATTTCCAAGAATTGCCGGGTTCGCTAGTATTACGTAAGATTAGCTAGTCCAATTTCATTTTATTGCAACATCCTATCTGGGGCATCGGGCGTACACAATTTCCGTTACTTGGGCTGCCAGATTTGCTGTGTTCGCTGCCAGGGGGTTACGAGTGACACAGGGCTCAATTCGCGACTGAGTTAGCACCTCCGCATCACGACAAGCCGCTCATTTGCGAGAGCGCGGTGTGTGTGCTTCAGCCAGGGCTCGACTGCGGAACGCAATTAGCGCCCAACATCATTTGCATACCGAGCACTCGGCCCGTGCCCCATCAGGCGATGCTGGCTGAACAACGCCGGGCCCGCATCCAAATTCAAATGTTCAAATGTTTATACTAAATACAGCACAAACATCCATGCCCGAGGGGGGATTCGAACCCCCGACTGGAAACGACCTCGCGCATCGTAGCATAGCGCCTCAATGCGCTCGGCCGCTCCGCCGCGGCTGCCCGCATTCGTTTGGTTCCTGTTCAGGCTCGGTTGAAGCTGATCAGTGCTATGCCAAGTGGACATTACCGAGCAAAAGTATCCCGACTCGAAAAAACGAGAGCCGCGGTGGAGTAGCCGAGCGGTCTAAAGCGCATCGCTGCGGAGCGCGCGGTTGCTCGCCGTGGAGGTTCGAGACCTCCCTGGGGCATGGGTGTGTGTGTTGTCCTTAGGTTAGTTTACCTAGGTTTAAGTAGTTTGTAAGCTACGGGCTGATGACCACGCAGTTTGGTCGATAGAATTACAGACATTTGAACATTTTTTTTATTTTTTTTTTTTTTTTTTGAGAAAACGAGGCGCAGACGGGTGTGAAAATTACAGAATCATCAGTTTGATATCTCATCATTGTCAAATTTTGACAGGAATTATTTACAAAAGAATGGAAAGCTGGCAGACGCTGACCTAGGGGAAGATCAGTTTGGATTTAGGAGACACGTAGGGATGCGGGAGGCAAATACTCACCTTACGACTTATTCTAAAAGATAAGCTAAGGAAAGACAAACCTACATTTCTAGCTTTTGTAGATTTGGAGAAAGCTTTTCACAATGTTGAATTAAATACACTCTTTAAAATTCTGAAGTCATCAGGGGTAAAATACAGAGAAAAATGTTCAAATGTTTGTTAAGCTTATGGGACTTAACTACGGAGTTATCAGTCCCTAAACTTACAAACTACTTATCAACTAGCTTATCCTAACGACGTCACAAATATCCATGCCCGACGGGGGATTCGAACCCCCGACCGTAGTGGCCGTGCAGACCGTGACTGAAGCGCCTCAGCCCCCTCGGCCACCGCGGCCGGCAAAATACAGAGAAAGGAAGGTTATTTACAACTTGTACAAAAGCCACACCGCAGTTATTATAGTCGAAGGGCATGAAAAGGAAGCATTGGTTGGGAAGGGAGTAAAACAGGGTTGTAGCCTTACCCAAATGTTATTCAACTTATATAATGAGCAAGCTGTGAAGGAAAGGAAGGAGAAATTTGGAGAAGGAATTAAAGTTCAAGGTGAAAAAATAAAAACATTGCATTTTGTCGATGACATTATAATTCAGTCAGAGACAGCAAATGATCTGGGAAGAGCAATTGAATGGAATGGATAGTGTGTTGAAGGGACCGTATGAGATTAACATTGACAAGAGCAAAACAACGTTAACGGAATGCAGACTACGAAACTCAGGCGATGCTGAAGGAATTGGATTAGGTAACGAAACAATAAAGCTGGTAGATGAGTTTCATTATTTAGGCAGTAAAATAACATACTACGGTCCAGTACAGAGGATATAAAATGAAGAATGGCTATTGGAAGAAAAGCGTTTTTGAAAATAAGGAATTTACTAAATCAAATATTAATGTAAGTGTAAAGACGTCTTTTCTAACGGTATGTGTGTGCAATGTAGCCTTGTGTGGGAGTGAAATATGGACGATAAATAGTTCAAACAGGGAGAGGAAGGAGAAAGCTTAGGGATTAACTTCCCGAATAGGACGAATGGAAAAACTGGTAGAATCCGACCTTGGCGAAGATCAATTTGGATTTAGGAGAAATGTAGGAACCCGCGAGGCAATACTCACATTACGACTTAGAAGGTAGACTAAGGAAAGAGAAACCTACATTTTTACCATCTGTGGATTTAGAAAAAGCTTTTGACAATGTTGACTGGAATACACCCTGCAGAATTATGAAAGTAGCAGGGTTAAAATATAGGGAGCGAAGAGTTATATTCGTTGTATAAAAACAAGACCGAAATTACTAGAGTCGAAGGTCATGAAACGGTCGCAGTATTTGGGAAGGGACTGAGACTGGGTTGTAGTCTTTCCCCAATGTTGCTCAATCTGTACACTGAGCAAGCTGTGAAGCAATGTAAGGAGACGGAATTAAATTCAGGGAGAGAGAATAAAAACCTTGCGGTTTACTGAAGACTTAGTAATTCTGACAGAGATAGCAAAAGACCTGGAAAAATAATTAAACGGAATGGATAGTGTCTTGAAAGGAAGGTATAAATTGAACATTAACAAGACTAAAACGAGGGAATGGAATGTAGTGTCAGAAAAGCAGACGATGCTGAAGGAATTAGATTAGGTAATGAGACGATAAAAGTAGATTAATTTTGTTATTTGGGTAGCAAGAAATACAGAAGATAGAAAATGCAGAATGGCTGTGGGAAGAAAAGCATTTCTGAAGAAACGAAATTTGTTGACATCCAATATTAGTTTAAATGTTAGGAAATCCTAACTGAAAGCATTTGTCTTTAGTGTAGCATTCTATGGGAGTGAAACATGTAGAATAAGGAGTTCAGACAAAAGATGATAGAAGCTTTTGAAATGTGGTGCTACAGACGACTGGTGAAGATTATATGGGTAGATTAAGTAACTAATGAGGAGGTACTTAACCGAATTGGAGAGAAAAGGAGTGTCTGGCATATCCTGACTGGGACACATTCTGAGACATCAAGGAATCGTCAACTTAGCATTAGAGGGAAGTGTGTGGAATAAAAATCGTAGAGCGAGACCGAGGGACGAACACAGTAAGCAGATTCAAAAGGATATAGGTTTCCCAACTTATTCTCACATGAAGAGACTTGCACAGAACAGGGTAGCGAAAAATGTTCAAACGTTTGTAATTCTATCGGACCAAACTGCGTGGTCATCAGTCAGTAGCTTACAAACTACTTAAACTAAGGTAAACTAACCTAAGGACAGCACAAACATCCATGCCCCAGGGAGGACTCGAACCTCCAACGTCGAGCAACCGAGCGCTCCGCAGCGAGGCGCTTTAGACCGCTCGGCTACTCCACCGCGGCTGGGTAGCGTGGAGAGCTGCATCAAACCAGTCTGCGGACTGAAGATCACAACAACAGGTACTGTTGATTCTCAGACACTGGTTTACAACAATAATGTTCATATTATGAGTCCCTAGACTTACAGACTACTTAAACTAACGTAAGGACAACACACACACTCATGCACCAAGAAGGTGTCGAACCTCCGACAGCGAACAATGACACACTCCACGGCGATGCGCCGTAGAAATCTCTGCCACTCCTCCGCCGCAACAATAATGCTTGACACCTTCTGTCATAACATTTTAAACAGAATTGTGCTGTGAGGTACAGGACGGCGCAGGCCTTTCTTGTGGGCTGTGCAGCCATGCGGGGCATGTGGCTGTGAGTGCGCCCCTCAAACGTGCAGACAGCGTGACGTCATCGGGCAGGCGGCGACGAAAAAGCTGTGAGAACGGCAGTCAGCGAAACGTGAGTAGGGGAGAGCTCTTCCAAAACAAAATAAAGAGCCGCAGCCAGCCAGTGCTAATGGCCCTACCTCGTGCTGTTTGAGCAGCACCGCCGCGTCAAAGGCGGAAAATAGACTCGCAGCTCCATCGCTTCTCGTCGTGTGTGGCTTACTGACCAGGATGTGCACACCAGGGCTCTAGCTAAAATATCAATACATCGATATACTTGGCGTTCCTTTCCTATATACAGGGTGTTCGGACATTCCCGTTACGACCTTTTAGGACTTGTAGAGGGTATTGAGTACTAACATTTTGAATAGGAACCCATGTCCGAAAACGTATCGTTTCCGTTCCACGACGGTTTCAATTCAGATAATTATCTCATTCACTCCTACTTGACGAATGTAATTAGACGTGACACAGTCCAATTGTTGCGATCAATTTGAAAAGGAATACTGAATCGTTCCGTTATTACTTATGCATTTACATTACAATTTAAGCCTTATGGTTTACATTAGTCGACAACAACAAGAACCCAGCATCTACGGCACCAGCCGCAACGTAATGATGCATTACAACAGCGGATCGATGAGGCGACCACCAAACTTCGTTACACACATTGTACCTCCGAAGCATGTTCTGGTGCACTCTCTCCATCCCGCCTGGTTTCTCTTCAGTGTCTTGTGCAACGTTTCTCTGTCCCTAAGCAGACCTTGACGGTATTCAAAGTGATATGTACTCACTACCCTCTAGAAGACGTTTGTAACGGGAATTTCCGACCACCCTGTATATAAGTTCGAATTACCAGTACCGATATTTATATTTTATATTGTACTTTCTCGCATTTTGGGCCACTTTAGGTTACGGTAGTAACACTAAAAGTGGGCCTTTGCGATCGTCCTTTGACGGCTTGAAATTTAAATGAAAATAACGGCTTAACAATTCATCTGACACGAAAATTGAATAACTGAATTTCTAGAGGAGAAGATTCTCCACAACTTTGCTCTGTTATGGTTTTTTCATATCTCGTAGCGTTTCAAAGATATTTGCAAAAATAACGGCGATTTTGGGATGTATGTATGTCTGTCTGTCTGTCCGTAACGTGTTTCCTGTTTTTAAGACGAACCGTTCAATCGATCAGCACCAAATTTTACAGAGATGATTGTAGGCCGCCAGAGACCAGACCTTCTATTTTTCAAATTTTTCGGACAAAAAAATACGGTAGTAAAACCAAAAAAAGCCGTTTGTAATATAACTGTAATTGAAAACGAACCGTTCATCTGACACGAAAAGTGAATAACGTAATTAGTAGAGGAGAAAATGATCTACAACTTAGCTCCCTTATGTTTTTTTCATATGTCGTCTCGTTTGAGACGTATTTGCAAAAATAACGGATATTTGACACCCTCCATTGAATTAACGAAAGCCAGTCGTTCGGAGATGTCACGTGACATTCCTCGCCCAGAACGCTCTGGCGTATGCCATCTTGCGTTGCGTATTTGATGATTTTCTTATTGTAACTTACACGTTTGTCATTTCAAAGCAATGGCGCACTGCAGAATTAACAAAAACACATCTTTCTTCGTTCGATAAATGATAGCCGGCCGCGGTGGCCGAGGGGACTGAGGCACTTTAGTCACGGTCTGCACGGCCACTACGGTCGGGGGTTCGAATCCCCCGTCGGGCATGTATATTTGTGCCGTCCTTAGTCTTAGCTAGTTCATAAGTAGTTTGTAAGTTTAGGGACTTATGACCCCGTAGTTAAGTCCCATAAGCTATACAAACATTTTTAATCTTTTTTAGTATTACCACTTTTTGAGCGTCTAGGCCTCCTCATTAACTGTGTGAAATATGTGTAAAAGATGAAGTTCGATTCCACTTGGGGAGGGTAGCAGGAGTTTCGAATGGAATTACAAGATTTCCGATGCGAAGAAAGAGCATATAGTGCAACTACACACACACACACACACACACACACACACACACACACACGTCCTAGGGAGGAGTTGAAACTCCGACGGCAAGCGGCCGCGCGATTTATCCGCCCAGATCACACAACCAATACACCCGACAGTGTATTGACACACAGCACTAAACGCACCTACATTATCACTATTGTTTAGGGGAGCATACGCCATAAACATTGCGATGCGTGACCAACTCACTTTTGCTTACAATAGATTGCAAATTATTCAGACATTATTCATCCATTGTTCAAAGGAATTAGATGTTTGAAGGTTATTTAACACGCGATAACTATTTTTATTCTGATTTTGTTAGATGTGTGTTTGTGTTACTCTCCTCGAATAAAGGGGTGTTATTGTCAACATCTACATCTACATAAATACTCTGCAAATCACATTAAAGTGCCTGGCAGAGGGTGCATTAACCACTTTCATAAGTTTTTTCTACCGTTCCATTCTCTAATAGCGCGCGGGAAGAAAGAACACCTAAATCGTTCCGTTTTCGATCTGATTTCTCTTATTTTATTGGGATGGTCATGTCTTCCTAAGTAGGTGGGTGCTAGCAAAATATTTTCACATTCAGAACTAAAAGTCGATGATTGAAACTTCGCAAACAGATCACGCCGCAATGAATAACGTCTTTCTTTTAATGATTTCCACCCCAATTCTTGCAACATTTTCGTGACGCTTCCCCCCCCCCCCCCCGTAACGTGATAAAACAAAACGAGCTGCCCTTCTCTGAACCTTCTCAATGTCTTCCGTCAGACCCACCTGGTGAGGGTCCCACAAGGGGGAACAGTACTCCAGGAGAGGACGCACAAGTGTGATGTAGGCAGTCTCTTTGGTGGAGCTGGTGCATCTTCGAAGCGTTCTGCCGATGAAACGTAACCTTTGGTTCGCCTTTCCCACAATATTTTCAGTGTGTTCTCTCCAGTCAAAGTTGTTCGTAATTGTAACTCCTAGGTATTTGGTAGAATCTGGGACCTTAAGGTTTGACTGATTTATCGCGTAATTGAAGTTCAGCGGATTTCTTTTAGTGGTCATGTGTATTACTTCACACTTTTCATTATTTAGCGTTAATTGCCAGTTTTCGCACCATATAGAAATTTTGTCTAAATCGCTTTGCAGTTGCTTTTGATCCTCAATTGACTTCACTAACCGATAAACGACATCATCATCCGCGAGCAGTTGTGTTTGTATTCTGTTTTGACGCTATCACACAAATGTACTGCGTATGTAGCCAATTTTCGCACCAGATGTCAGTTATGTAAAATTGTCAGAACGACATGTTTCGGGGGTTGTTCAAGTTGCATAGTAAAACAACGAGCCCAGTGCATGTTTGAAAACGAGGGTTTCGTTATACAAATAATAGGACTAAAAATTAAAATTTATTTTATATTAAAATTACATACCCTACACCACTGGGGACACAGTGATCATCGCACCTGCATGGACCACCTAAGCTCGCCTCCCGTCATGGTGAAGCTGGGAATTTGTACCTGACGGGAGGCGTGCTTAGGTAATCCTTGCAGATGCGATGATCACCGTGTCCCCAGTGGTGTAGGGGTCAGCTCAACTGCCTAGAAAGCAGGAGACCCGGGTTGGAATCCCGGCTGGGTACACATTTTCAGCTTTGCCCAATCGCAGTTGATGTCATATATTCTGTGAATATGACAGTATTTTTCTGTCGGAATTAATCTGAAATTAGGATTATGTGTTCCATTCCCGAAAAAATAAATAAGACATTCATCCTGTACTGTACACCGTTACTACTGCCCTTTTTTCTTATAAGGAATGTGTATTAACAGAAGCAAACTAAATTGGTTGCTTTTGAAATCACATATATAGTTTTTTCCACTTCGGGGAGGGCGTCGCCTGATTATCTTTCTTGGAGGGGGATCGCGTATACAATAAGTGTGAAAAACACTGGTTTAGAGAATCAGTGATTTACTGGTGTTGAGTGAGACTGAATGGAAAGTGACGCTGGTGCCTGGTGAGCGTGGTTTATGTGAGCTGGAAGTGTAGCTGTGGCGTGGCCAGCGTCCGGCGGCACTTTGCATTGCAGATGGCGCGCTGCTCGCTGGCAGGCCGCGGTGTAATGGGGTTGCGTGATTGCGCCGCCAGCCAACGCCTGCAGCTGCTGGGAATCCAGCCAAACGCTACACGCTTCCTCCCGTTTACACGCTGTGAGACTAGACAACTAGAAATCACGTTTCCAATCGTACTTTACTTGTAAGCTCACCAGGAACGAAGATAAATGTTCAAATGTTTGTTAAGCTTATGGGACTTAACTACGGGGTCATCAGTCCCTAAACTTACAAACTACTTATGAACTACTTAAGAACTAGGACGGCACAAATTTCCATGTCCGAAGGGGGATTCGAACCCCCGACCGTAGTGGAACGAAGATAACTTATTCTTCTGGGAGAAAGGGTTCAATCAACATCTGTGTGTGTGTCTGGAGGGGTGGGGGGCGGGGGGGTGTTCCGGTCCTCTTCGGGTAAGAGGGGCAGGTCAGACTTCCAGTACACGAAGTTCATTCAGATCAGTATCCGAATCACCTGCAGCTGTTTCAATATTTATAACACAGGTTGCTTTGTGATCGACTAGAAACAAAAACAAAGAAAGCTATGTGAGGCTGAGCTTTGGAACCTCACCCCATTACCTACACCAGAGGCGTGCAGAGGACCTGCTGATAAGTATTTGTGTCTTGGTTGTTATATGGTACGTTTCACCCTACTGGCTGTGAGAACGCTGACGAGTAGACGGCCAGTAAATAGAAATTCGTAAAAGAAGTTTTTATTTTTTAATTTTATTAATTTCTTATTTTTATTGTTGCACTATGTACAACAAATAAAACTTCTGTAAACAGACAATACACTTAATTGAATATTAATCACACTTCAAAATAAGGTAAAAAAGGTATTACAAATATGAGAATATTATCAAACACATCAAAAATCTAACAAGAAATTGCCGTGACGCAAATTCGAATCTGGCTCCACGGTTTCACAGTCCAACCCCTGGGCCACCGACTGGCGACAGCGCTCGGTAAGTCGTTCATGAAAACAAAAATCGCACTGATGTGTTTTACGGCCCACTTTAGATTTGTAGTCTAAGTTTTTGCAAACATTTTGGACCAAAATAATAATCTAAATAATAAAAAATAATAATTAGAGTGTCTGAAAGTCTTGTAGGAGAAAAAAATTAAGTACTGGCGGGTTCCGAACCACTGATCTACAGCGTCATAGTCCAACACATTGCCCACTACGCCATAGCTAAAAGTTAAGAATTGCGTTCTTTAATCTCACACTATTGATGGCCGTTGTTAACTGATGCTAATACGGTATTTGTAGACACTAAATTATCATTTATCGTACGAAGAATGACGTCTTTTTGTTAATTCTTCAGTGCGCCATTATTTTGAAATGACAACGTGTAAGTCACAATAAGAAAATCATCAAATACGCAACGCAAGATGGCGTATGTCAGAGACAGTTCTGGGCGAGGAATGTCACGTGACATCTTCGAACGGCTGGTTTCTGTTAATTTAATGGAGGGTGCCAAAACTCCGTTGTTTTTGCAAATATCTCTAAAACGATACGAGATATGAAAAAGAAAAACATAAGGGAACAAAGTTGTAGAGAATTCTCTCCTCTATAAATTCGTTTATTCAATTTTCGCGTCAGATGAATGGTTTATTTGCAATTAAAATTACATTACAAACGGCTTTTTTTGTATAACTAACGTATTTCTTGTCCGAAATACTTGAAAAAGCGAGGTTCTGGTCTCTGGTAGCCAACAACTATCTTTGTAAAATTGGGTGCCGATCGGTTGAATGGTTCGACCTAAAAAGTGGGAACAAGTTACAGACAGACATCGTCAAATCGCCGTTATTTTTGCAAATCTCTGCAACGATGCAAGATATGAAAAAAAAAAGAAAAGAAAAAATAACAATAGACCGAAGTTTTAGAGAATATTCCCCTCTACCAATTAGGTTATTCGAGTTTCGTGTCATATGTACGATTAAGCCGTTATTTTCATTTAAATTTCGAGCTGTCAAAAGACGATCGCAAAGGCCCACTTTAAGTGTTACTACCGTAATCTAAAGTTGGCCAAATTATTTACTCGAACGTCATTGACTTCCGACCTCACATAAATCAGTAAAAAATGCTCATCTTCGATGTCTACCGTTCACGCGTGATTTTCCATCTTCAACTTGGACCTTGATTTTTTTCAAAAACTACTGAGTGTCTAACAAAAAGACGAAATACGTGTCTCTTACGCATTCAATACAGAACGTCGATGCAAAATTTGATCGAAATCGGTGACCCACATGTCGGACCTCTGCTCGTTAGTGGCTTCGAGGAGTTGTGGAACGTAACTGTAATTAAAAGAACTCGATCACAGTGCAGCGCCTGTTTAGGCCTTAAAATTGCTACTCAGCTACGTGGACGCAAGAGTTACCAGTCAGAAGCCTTGACATGAATGGAAGTGACGGAGTGTCCAGATTAATTAAGGCTGTGATGTAATGCCAGACAGTTGCTGCTCGCCGAGCGAATTTCATATCACATGGCAGCCATCACTGTAATCACTTTGGTTTTGGCGATTGCTGTTGTCGCCCCACAATACTTTGTTTGTAAACCTAACGGACCAAACGGAGCTCATCGGTCCTCTCATAAAACTGGAAGAACATCTGGTCCATGTGTATTAACGATGGTTTCGTATCTTCCTTTGTTATACCATTCTGTCGTTTGATGTACGCCGTCGTGGGCGTGTAACTTTGGCTTAACCTGCAAATACCACCGCCCACGCCTTGCTGCCACTTCGGGTTGTTCATTGAATACTTGGATAAGCGTCATTCATAGTTGCACCTATGCTGACGTCCACTATTTTGCCCACACTGTACGTTGTCGTACCGCTCGTTGCTTCTTTAAATAATTTCACAATCAAATATTATTACCACTATCTTCCACACATAAATCAGCAGCTTTCTTTGGTTAAATATCAGGAAGATAGGAGCAGAAACATATGAATGCATATGCGATGTCTAAATACAAAATTTAATTAACTGAAACACTTTCTTACTAACGATTTACGATCCTGCCTGCACCAACAAGACAGTCAGATTAGACTATGGCACCGTGATGAGAGACTACTGAAATGTCTGGGTTTCGCCGAATAGGTCAGGCGTCCACTACACGCAGGAAGCGGCTACGTGGTTAGCAGAGGACTGTGTGGCGTGGTCTGTGTGGATTTTTAGGTTAGAGGTACTCTAGAATACACAAAATGTTTAAATGTTTGTAAATCTATGGGACTTCTTTGGTTATTAGTCCATAGACTTAAAAACTACTTAAAATAAGTTGAAATAACCGAAGGACAACACACCCATGTCCCAAGGAGGACTCGAACCTCCGACGACGAGCAACCACTCGCTCCGCAGCAAGGCGCCTTAGACCGCTCGGACTCTACCGCAGCGGGGAGAACACACAAAAAGGATTTCAGTCTAAAAAGGTACAGGTCATACATAGGACGAACGCAGATCTAAGAACCGTTGGTCTAACAGTAGTAAACTGTCGAAGCTATTTGAGGAAAATACAAGAGCTCAAATCGCTAATAAACAGTACTGAAGCGGGAACTAATTACAGCTAGCGAAAGTTAGCTAAAGCGGAGATAAGCACAGTTAAAATTTTTACCAACGGACCAATAGTGTTCAGAAAGGATGTTGTTGTTTCGGTCTACAGTTTGAAATGTTCGTAAATCTGTGAGACCTAATATTTCTAGTCATCAGTCCCTATGTTTACAAACTACTTAAACTGACTTACGCTAAGGACAACAAATACAACCACGCCCAAGGGAGGACTCGAACCTCCGATGGCGAACAGTGGTGCGCCCTGCAGCTAAGGCGCCTTGGTACGCTTGGCCTCTCCACCGCGGCGCCGTCTTCAGTCCGGAGAAATAAACCTTTTACAATTACTTGAACAGATGCTTTAACTGCGTTATGAGAACGGTAGCAAAATCCTCAACTAAGTAATCATTGACGACGCTCGGCTACTTAGTCTATTTCGCGTTCACACAACACAAAATAATCGCCACTCAAAATAGTTCAAGTCTGTTAGTCCGTCAAATTTTCGTGTAGAATCACATACAGTTTTTAGTTACAATTCCGAAATGAAATCGGAAAAAGGTTGAAGTGCCACACGGAGTGGCCGCGTGGTCTAAGGCGATATGCTAAGGACTGGGCGGCCGTTCTCGCCGGAGGTTCGAGACCTTCCAAGCGAACGCACGCGTGTGTGAACATTAGAAAAAGTTAGTTTATGTAGTTTAAAGGTCTATGGACTGACGGCCATAACAGTTTGGTCCAATAGGTTTACAAACATTTGAACAATTATTTTTATTTATTTATTAAAATCTGACTGAAGCCCGAGATCAGTTCAGTTGAAATTCAGTTGAGGTTCTATTCAGAAAGGATTGATAGAATGAAATAGTTGGACCGGCCGTAGTAGCCGAACGGTTTGCGGCTCGCCAGTTACAGCCTGCAGTGCCGCTACGGTCGGGGCTTCGAATCCCCCCTCGGGCATGGATATTTGTATCGTCTTTAGTAGAAAGTAGTTCATAAGTAGTTTATAAGTTTAGGGACTAATGACCCCGCAGTTAAGTCCCTTAAGCTTAACAAATATTTGAACATTTTTCAAGTAGTTAGTGACGTATTTAATGCTGTCACAACCGGTTTATCCTATAGCGAAATTGAAATAGATACTTCCATGAGATGGTTTAGGAAGATGCTGTACCTAACAATCGGAATAAATTGACAATTGGTTCTTTTACCGACCCCCATCACTCAGAGGATTCGATTAAAGACATGTTCAAAGATAGCTTGAAGTAAATTTCAAAAATGTATCTGCACCTACATCTACATCTACATGAGATACTCTGCAAATCATAACTGTCTGGCAGAAGGTTCATCGAACCATACTATTTATCTCCCATTTCATTCTCGAATAGCGCGCGGGAAAAAAGAACACCTGACTCTCCGTTCGAGCTCTGATTTCTCGAATTTTATTCTGATGATCTTTTCTACCTATGTAAGTGACAAAGTATTTTCGCATTCGGAGGAGAATGTTTGCGATTGGAGTTTCGGAAGTAGCCCACTCCGCAGCGATGTACCAGAAACATAGAATTTTAATAAGTGATGACTTAACTTATCCTCGATATGTTGGCAAAAATACAGGTTCACACCCAAAGCCAAGCATAAAACATCGTCTCAAATTGTACTGAACGCATTCTCCGAAAATTATCTCTAGCAAGTAGTACATGAACCCACTAAACTAGTAAATAGTTTTGAAAACATACTTCACCTCCTATCAATAAATAATCCGGAGATTATAAAGAGCATCAAAACAGACACAGGGATTGGTGAACACAGCAGTCGTAGCAAAAATGAATATCTAAATTCCCAAATCCACAAAATTAATCGAATTACATATTTAATCAAATAAGCAGACAAACATTCGCTTAAAGTTTTCTTGAATGGCAGTCTGCAGTCTTTCGATATTAATAGTGTGAGCGTAGATGTGTCTTACATTCAATGAAACATTATCGACAGCAGTTGAGAGATTTATACCAGACAAATTAACAAAAGAAGTGGCTGAGCCCCGTGGTGCACAAAATAGTTTGCCTTACTCTTGCAGAAGGGGGAAAAAATCTTTTTCGGGGACTCGAAACTTTAGTGTGAGATGCTTATAGTAGTTTCCCTTATTTGTTAGAACATCCAAAGAAATTCTGGTCATACTAGCGGCAAAATACAATCAATACCTTCGCTACACCATAGCAATGGTGATGCTGCAGATGACAATTCTGTTAAAGCAGAATTATTAAACACAGATTTCCGAAATTCCTTCAGCAAAGAAAACGAAAGAATACCCCAGAACTCGAATCAAGGACAGCTGCCAGCATGCCTAATTTAGAAGTAGATGTCGCCGGATGTTTATAGCAACTTAAAATAACAAAAGCAAGTCTTCCGGTCCAGACTATATACCAGTTAGGTACCTTTTGGAGTATGATGATAAAATGGCTTCATACTTAGTTATCATATACAACCGTTCGCTCTGGGAAAGATCCGTATTCAAAGACTTGCAACTAGCGCAGCTCAGTCCAATATTCAAGAAAGGTGATAGGAGTGACCTGCAAAATTACAGATCCATATCACTGATATTCGAATATTAATTTAAGTGTAAGGAAGTCTTTTGTGAAGGCATTTGTGTGAAGTGTTGCCTTGTACGGGAGTGAAACATGGACGATAAGCAGTGCGGACAGGAAGAGAATAGAGGCTTTTGAAATGTGGTGCTACAGAAGAATGCTGAAGATTAGGTGGGTAGATCGCATAACTAATGAAGAGGTACTGAACAGAATTGGTGAGAAAAGGAATTTTTGGCATACCCTGACCAATAGAAGAGATCGCTTGGTAGGACACATTCTTAGACATCGGGGAATCGTAAATTTAGCATTGGAGGGAAGTGTGTGGGGTAAAAATCGCAGAGGGAGACCAAGAGACGCGTATAGTAAGCAGATTCAAGTGGATGTGGGTTGCCGTTCTTATGAGGAGATGAAAAGGTTTGCTCAGGATAGGGGATTGTGGAGAGCTGCATCAAACCAGTCTACGGACTGAAGACCATAACAACAACAACATCACTGATATGCACCTGGATTTTGGAACTTTTTTAGGAAATACATACTGTCACCCATCAGCTGTTTATTATTATAACTTGACCGGTTTCGGTCAATAAAAAAAAATTGTGACATGTCACTTGACATTAAGTCTTGATGACAAGTGACATGGTTGCGAATTTTTTATTGATTGACTTGCAAGTCGGCATGGATAAGATTGCAGATAATTTATCAACTTAATCAGTCTGTTTAGTTTACTTCGGTGAAAATGGTTTAGAACCGAAACTGACAACAATAAACAGCTGATGGTTGATAAATGCATTTCTTAAAATATATTATGGCTGTTACCCCCATCTCAGGAAATATTTTGAAACATATACTTTTATCGAACATAATGAACTACCTCGAAGAGAACGACCTATTGACCCACAGTCAACTCGGATTTAATGCCGAAACGTATCAGCAATGGCGACAACAAGAGTGATTTCATCATCTTCCTAGTTTCCCATGAGGCTATATTATCAAGCATCTACATCTACAACCATACTCCGCAAGCCACCTGACGGTGTGTGGCGGAGGGTACCTTGAGTACCACTATCGATTTTCCCTCCTATTCCAGGCCGGCCGCGGTGGCCGAGGGGACTGAGACGCTCCAGTCACGGTCTGCACGGCCACTACGGTCGGGGGTTCGAATCCCCCCTCGGGCATGGATGTTTGTGCTGTCCTAGTTCGTAAGTAGTTTATAAGTAGTTTGTAAGTTTAGGGACTGATGACCCCGTAGTTAAGTCCCATAAGCTGTACAAACATTTGAACATCCTATTCCAGTCACATATTGTTCGCGGAAAGAAGGATTGTCGGTATGCCTCTGTGTGGGCTCTAATCTCTGATTTTATCCTGACAGTCTCTTCGCGAGATAGACGTAGGAGGGAGCAATATACTGCTAGACTCCTCGGTAAAGGTATGTTCTCGAAACTTCGACAAAAGCCCGTACCGAGCGACAGAGCGTCTCTCCTGCAGAGTTTTCCACTGGAGTTTATCGATCATCTCCGTAACGCTTTCACGATTACCAAATGATCCTGTAACGAAGCGCGCTGCTCTCCGTTGGATCTTCTCCACCTCCTCCATCAATCCTACCTGGTACGGATCCCACGTGAGCAGTATTCAAGCTGTGGGCAAACAAGTGTACTGTAACCTACTTCCTTTGTTTTCGGACGACGAAGTCACCTGCAATGGACGAGGCAATTCTTCGTGCAGTTGACGATAACCCTAATGTCAGCGTCAGAGGTTGCTGCTGTAGAAGGTAACGTTGACCACGTCACTGTATGGAGAATGCTACGGGAGAACCAGTTGTTTCCGTACCATTTACAGCGTGTGCAGGCACTATCAGCAGCTGATTGGCCTCCACAAGTACACTTCTGCGAATGGTTCATCCAACAATTTTTCACTCCTTATTTCAGTGTAAATGTTCTATTTACGGATGAGACTTCTATCCAAAGTGATCAAATTGAAAATTTTCACAATCAACATGTCTGGGCTGACGAGAATCCGCACGCAATAGTGCAATCACGTCATCAACACAGATTTTCTGTAAACGTTTGGGTAGGAATTGTTGGTGATGTCTTGATTGGGCCTCATGTTCTTCCACCTACGCTCACTGGAGCACTTATGATTTCATACAGGATACTGTACCTGTGCTGCTGGAACATGTGCCTTTACAAGTACCACACGACATGTGGTTCATGCACGATGGAGCTCCTGCAAATTTCAGTCAACGTGTTCGTACGCTTCTCAACAACAGATTCGGTGACCGATGGATTGGTAGAGGCGGACCAATTCCATGGCCTCCACGCTCTCCTGACCTCAACCCTTTTGACTTTCATTTATGGGGGCATTTGAAAGCTCTTGTCTATGCAACCCCGGTACCAAATGTACAGACTCTTCGTGCTCGTATTGTGGACGGCTGTGATACAAAACGCCATTCTCCAGGGCTGCATCAACGCATCAGGGATTCCATGCGACGAAGGGTGCATGCATGTATGCTTGCTAACGGAGGACATTTTGAACATTTCCTGTAACAAAGTGTTTGAAGTCACGCTGGTACGTTCTGTTGCTGTGTGTTTCCATTCCATGATTAATGTTATTTGAAGAGAAGTAATAAAATGAGCTCTAACATAGAAATTGTTTCCGGACACGTGTCCACATAACATATTTTCTTTCTTTGTGTGTGAGGAATGTTTCCTGAAAGTTTGGCCGTACCTTTTTGTAATACCCTGTATACACTAATATACACAGAAATTAATTGCTCGTTTTCATTACTCACAGTTACACAACATTTACCTTCTTATTGTAAAACTATCTTCGTAAGTTAATTCCGTTTGAAGTGTAGTCAAAACTGGAAACCTCCACCTACGTAGAAACTTCTAGAAAATTGAACTTTTGTGTATAAATATTGTAATATTTAATAAATATTTCTCATTTTAGCACTCAAGTCGGAAAAATAACATTGTAGGAAATATCTACTGTCTCGCAAGTGTTCGTTTAATAATGAATACAATTGTAATTTAGATTGAATAGTACTATCAATTGGTATCGAACGCTGCAATATACGAATGGTATCGTATAATTCTATAGTCCCGGTCTGGCTTGTCACGTTACGATAGCTAGCAGGGCAAATAAATGTGTCAGAATTTGATTGAATCAGGGAAGTCAGAAATGAGTATTGCAACCTCCCCCACACATTTTAGCGCGCTCCGTCTCCCACGCTTGTGGAGGCGTAAGGCGATACTGTGGAGTGCACGGATGGCGTCTATTTTTGCGCGTCGCCGCTTGTTAGCTGATCGCCGTCGTAAGACTGGGGGCGCGACCGCCGCAAGAAACGCCGCCTCATGCATATGAATGGCGGGCGCACTCGTTCATTACGTACAGACGAGTCCCCGCGTCACAGTGCAAAAACCAGCGTCCAGGCGGCAAGAAGAGGCGGCAGCGCCACACACACAGGGTGTTGTCGCACTACACTTGACACCCGACACACACAACCATCGCTCCAGTAGCAAAGGAAGACAACTTCTTCTTTAACTCCGCCCTACACAAAACACGATTTCTTTATCTTCATCTACCCAAGAGTGTATCGACAGCTATGTATCTTCTGTGGGTCGAATTTAATTACGTAAAACATAATACAAAGTTCGCTATTGCTCATGGTTTATGCCTAAAGAGTGCCACCGAGCAAGGTAGCGCAGTGGTAACATTCGGGAAGATGGTGGTTCAAATTCACCTTCGGAGAGATTTAGGTTTTCCGCGATTTCCCTGTATCACCCCAGGCAAATGCCGGGATTGTTCCTTTCAAAAGGGCTCGGCTGACTTCCATTTCCATCCTTCCCCTTCCTTTGTCGCTTTGACAGCGTTTCATGTGCAACGTGGTCATGAACATATTTCTGAAAAGCTTTTATGTGGGTAGTTGTTACGTTTGCTACCACAAGCTGTTTCTACAACAGGGTGTTCAAATGAAAGGGTACGAAACGTCGTAACAACCAAACCGATTCAAATTTGAATATAACGCTTTGGTATTATGATAGTGTGACATCTAAGGACGCGAAGTATGCGTCGTCACCTCTCTCTAAAAAGTTCGAGGCTGTGCCCTCAGCAGGCAAGGTGATGCTCACCGTCTTTTTCGACGTTCGAGGTTCTATACTCATCGAATTCCTCGAGCGCGGAAAGACCATTAACAGAGACGTGTACTGTTGAGACACTCCGTAACCTACTCAAGACCATCAAGAGCAAACGGCTTGGGATGCTCTCTGAGGGAGTGATTCTGCCCCATGATAGCAAGCGTCCACACGTCTCCAGGGTTACACACAGTTACTGGCCAAGTTCAAGTGGGAGCAGCTTGAGCATTCGCCCTACAGTCCGGACATGTTGACCTTTGTCTTCCATCTGTCTGGTCCGCTAAAAAAACATCTCAAAGGGCAGCGCTTCAACTCAGACGACGAACTGAGAGGCACAGTAGAGGACTGGCTCTTGTCACAGACACAAGAATTCTGGGAACAGGGAATCCTTCGGCTCGTTAAACAGTGGGAAAGTTGCGCTCAGGTCTCTGGTGGTTACCTTTGAATACCCACAGGGTCGTTTCGTACCCTTTCATTTGAAAACCCCTCTTAAGTCTCGGTTCTCTTCCCGCTATGTCTCTCTCTCTCTCTCTCTCTCTCTCTCTCTCTCACACACACACACACACACACACACACACACACGCTCGTTTTACACATACATCATAGTTCTCCCCCAGCGGTCATAATAATAAAATAATGGCACACCAGATATAAAAGAAACGATTAAGAAGCGAGAAGTAAGAATATCACATCACCAGTTAGTGAAAATAAAGTAGTAAGTGTCTGTTGCAGTCATGATTTGTGTCAATTACGTGGGCAAAGAAAGCAATCAGAGTAAAATTACAGAACAAACAGAAAACGGTACACACCGCAGCAGCAGCATAAGCAGATGTCCACTAGGGGGCGAAAAATGTAAATACAGTTGCGTACATAACCTCTATACAAGAAAAGTTTTACAGAAATTTACAGGAAGGAAGGGTTAACGTCCAGTCGACAGCTTGGTCATTAGAGACGGAGCTAACGCTCGGAGGTTTTGGGGAAGGAGGGGGAAGGAAATCAGCCGTGCCCTTTGAAAGGAACCATCCCTGTATTTGCCTGGAGTGATTTAGGGAAATCACGGAAAACCTAAATCTGGACGACCGTAGGTGGATTTGAACCACCGTCCTCCCGAATACGAGTCCAGTGCGTTATCACTGCGCCACCTTTACAGATTTCCTTCATGACTCCATTAGGTATTCCGTGCTGTCAAAACAAAAACGAAAAAGGAGCTCAGAAAAACCGATCTGTAGCAATGCATTGTCACTAACGATCGTATTTGAGGGGAGAAATCCAAGCTAAATACATATATTTCTGTTTTTAGGTATGAAGTAGATTAACAATTAATTGAAACGTGTCTGGATAAAGAAAAGAAATTGTGTTTGAATAAGAGGGAATTAAATTTTAAATCAGAAAGACGATAAAAAGTTCAAAAAACAGGAGCCGCCAACCGTAACGGGATGAGGGGAATCATTCCTAAAAACGGATCGGCGATTTCCGTAATTCGACTGCACTACTTGATGCATAGTGACATGTAAAGACCGCATTACACACGTAACAAACCAGTGGCAAAATAATTTCCTTTGCCGGAGGAGCAGTAAGCAGTAAGGGTGGCTGCAGGTATGATATCAGGTCGCTATTTGCTAAGAGTGCCACATAGAGATTGACGTCTGTCCCATGCTCACTCCCGCTCCCTCCATGATGATACTGGTAAGGTCCAGAGAAAACGAAGAAGGTTGCAATAGCATGCGCTATTTGCTGAAATATTTCTGCTAATGAATAGAAGCAGTGAAATAAATGAGGAAATTTGAAAATTTGTGCCGGTTCAGGTGTCGAACCCAGTTCTCCTGCTTATTGGGCAGTTGAGCTGTTTACTACGCCATGTACACACAGTGTGCTGCGTGGTCTAAGGCATTATGCTACGGACTGGGCAGATGTTCGTGTCCTTCCTCAGGTATATGTATGTAAGTTGTGTGTTTGTGTGTGTGTGTGTGTGTGTGTGTGTGTGTGTGTGTGTGTGTGTTTTGTCCTCAGTGAAAGTTAGTTTAAGTAGTTTGTTGACGAGCATTGCAGTTTGGTTAAATAGGTTCAAGCATTTGAACATTTTAGATACAGTGATTACCACACCTGCTCGAAATATCGTACTACACCTCACTTCAGACCCAAATTTTAGCTTATCCATGCCACTGAAGGAAGGAAGGAAGGTAGTGAGATAAAAGTTTAATGTCCCGTCTAGATTGTGGTCATTACAGGCGGTTCCTAGTAAGAAGAGATTTGGGTTCGAAACCCATAGGCGGCTCCAAGGGGAGGGGGGGGGGTAGGGGTCATTCGTCTCCCCGCCCCCAGCTGCTCAGTATTTTAAGAATGTGAATGTGAAGCTAGTGTGCTATCACTGGACTGAGTCTTGAAAACTAAGACTTTTGTTTCATTGGGTGGGTAAAAAGGAGTGACTAGAGTCTTTCTACTGAGCCATAGTTTAGCTGACGATGAGATCTCTTTCCGAAAAAATGTATCTAAGTTCAAAAGTCTAAGTTGAACATGCTAGACAACGAATTGCTACCATCTCTGCACACAAGAGCAGAACCAACCTTACCTCACCACGATCCCAGCACAAAGTGACCACCGAGCGGACAGGAGGTGCAAAGCTACTGGAAAGTGGGAAACCCAAGAAAACAGCGGTGGTGGGGAGTGAAGATAGCGAGAGTCACCCTGGGGAGGGCTCATCGACTGGCTTGTAACCAACGAGTGTTCTTTGGTGGCATCAGCAGCAGGGGTTAGTAAAAACTAACTGTCGACTCCGAGCCAAAGAGAAGAGTCTCACAAATCCATTTAAAAGTAAAACAAGTACACATTCTCATAGGGACAATAATAAATTATTAAAATAATAAAATCCTAGCAATATTAACTAACATTTCAGACCCTAATATTTTACAACAGGTAATACAAATGCTGCCGGTCACAGTGGCCGAGGAGACTGAGGCGCTTCAGTCACGGTCTGCACGGCCACTACGGTCGGGGGTTCGAATCCTCCCTCGGGCATGGATATTTGTGCCGTCCTAGTTCGTAAGTAGTTCATAAGTAGTTTGTACGTTTAGGGACTGATGACCCCGTAGTTAAATCCCATAAGCTTTACAAACATTTGAACATTTGATTTGAATACAAATGCTATTCCTCATGCCTCGAAAAGAGTGGGGTTCTAGTTTTAACAAAATGCTAATCTAGCGTCATCAAATAAATTACAATTTTATTAAAAAAATATGTGGAAGACGACAGACTGTCGTCTTTCAAACTGCTGAATGAGTGAAAACTTGGTTCTTCACTAATATTTCAAGTAGTAGTTTGAGCAGAAGAAGTGGGAATGTTGGGCTTTCTTTATTGGTGTTTGTAATATATCACGCCATAGGTGGAAACGGGCGTCGTCGATTGTTGTTTACAAGTAATGGAGTATTTTCCTGCCATTGGTGGTTGCATTATTCCATCTCGTTCGTGGAAATGGACGTCGTCCACTGGCGTTTGCATAGTTCCTCGCCATTGACTGGAATAGGTGAATAGGGAGAGTGGGGGCAGTTGTGGTATTCTCTTCACTAGTCGTCTGGCGCGGGCGGGGCAAGCCGGCGCTCTGTGTACTGTAGGTACTGCCGCAGTTGTCTACCGCGCGCCTTGGGGAGTTGTTTGCGCGCGCTGCCGTCTTGTCAACGCTGGAAGCCAGGACGCCGGACGTCTGTCCTCTTTATTCATGTTGGCAGGTGGCAGGACGCTTGGCTGTTTCGATGGCTTCTCTGATTTTCAAAAAAATTCAAATATTTGTATAGCTTAAGGGACATAACTACGGGGTCACAGTCCCTAAACTTACAAACTACTTATGAACCAACTAAGACTAAGGATGGCACAATATCCATGCCCGAGGGGAATTCGAACCCCCGACCGTAGTGGCCGTGCAGACCGTAACTGGAGCGCCTCAGTCCCCTCGGCCACCGCGGCCGGCCTCTGATTTTCCTCCTATGGCAAGGGACTATGCAAACGGCAATCTACGCCGTTCTTTCCGTCAATATTGCTCCCTGGCAGCTAATTACTTTCATTGTGTTTGGCAGAGCGTTATCCTGTTACATTTCTTCACGCACAGACCAGTTACGCGCCTTATTCTCAAAACACCGAGCGAGGTAGCGCAGAGCTAACACACTGGATTCGCATTCGGAAGGACGATGGTTCAAATCCACCTCCGGCCATTCAGATTTAGGTTTTCTGCAATTTCCTTAAATCACTTCAGGGAAATTCCGGGACGGTTCCTTTCTAAAGGCACGGCCGATTTCCTTCCCCATCCTTACCCAAAGCCGCGCGGGAGTAGCCGAGCGGTCTGGAGCGCCACGTTACGGATCGCGCGGCCTCCCGCGTCGGAGGTTCGAATCCTCCATCGGGCATGGATGTGCGTTTTGTCCTTAGCTTAGTTTAACTTAGTTTAAGTAAATGGTAACACTAGGGACTGATTACCAACGTAGTTTGGTCCCATAGAATTACAAGCATTTGAACCTTACCCAAAAATCTGAGCGTGAGCTCTAATGTCCACGCCATCGACTGGACGTCAAACCCTAAGTTTTTTTTTTTTTTTTTTTTTTTTTTGAACGAGTTATGGAGATCAGAGACAAAGCCCGTAGCACGCGGTTCTCCATAACGCTTTTCCGCGGTTTCCATAGAGCACCGGATTGTCGGACTGAGCCGACGCTTTAGCCGTTAACGACGTCGCTGACGACGCGACGCGGATTCGAGCCTCCCCGTTTCCCCTTCCTGGCGCATAAAACAGGCGCGTTTCCCTCGGTGGCGTTGTTTTCTCGGTACGCAGTCCATCAGGCAGCAGGACGGTCGATGGTAGCACGCAGCCGGCACGTGGCGGCCATTACACGGCGTAACGCAGGAGTGGGCGCTGGTTCCCGCTCCTGGGCCATTACGGTTGTCCGTGGTCACGTGACCAATGCGCCTCAGGGCTCGACGTCTCCGCTACCGCATCGATTACCCCCTCCCCCCACCCTACCCCGCTTCCGTTGCCGAGATTTCGCCACAGAAATCGTGGTCATCGTCCCCTGATGCCTTCTGCTTCCCATTTACTCTTTCTTCACGTCTTTGGGACGGCAAAAGTGTTGCGGGGGATCACTGAACGGCGTCTCTGCATTGGTATATGTATCTCTGCATTTGTTACCAAATGCCTTAACCCTTTCCTGCCCGACGGGACTTAAAAGTCCCAGCCCATTTACAGCGTCATAAAACAAAGTGGAAAATGATATCTGACGTGTATTCATGACGGGAAGTCAGAGTCCCTCTGAAGTATCACATGAAACACTCCCTGGCCTTTCTTTCTTTCTTTTTTTCTTTGTTTTCAGTATCACTGCTCACAGACAGCAGTAAACAACGGACTATTTTATGTCTGTGAACACGATTTCGTCAGGCGAGCGCTGTTGTCACAAAAAGAACCTGTTGTGTGTTCTCACGTTGGTAATTTTGTTTTCTATTGTTTTAGCTAATGGAAACGGATATTATTATAGAGCTCGTTTTATTTACACAGTGTTCAAAATTGTGCCAGGAAGTTTTTAGTACTAACAGTGTCTCAAAGGCATTTTGTGCATGTTATTTTTGTAGTTTTCTTTGTTTCTAGGTGTCAGTAATAAATGGTTGTAGTTTTTTCTTGTTTACGAATTACGAAATATGAATACGGTTCAGGCATAACTACTGTGTGCAATTCCCCCCTTACGTCAATTTCAAAAATGGCATTTCGATATAAAAATGTTGCTATCTGTTTCTTGCTGGTAAATCCTTATGTTAACAGACATAGGCATTTCATAATGTCTCCAAATTATATTACATCCTCTCGGACTTTGAAGTCCCATTTTAAACGGTTTTTTTTATTTTATATTTTTTGCGTCAAATAATGAAAACAAAACGCGTGAACACACTAATGTGCTTTTATTGACTCTGGTAATAAAATAAACAAATATGAAGTTATATGCTCGAATATTTGATAGTTTGGGCAGGAAAGGGTTAAAGGAGGACGTTGATGAAAAACACACACTATTTTAAAAAATGCACCAAATCCACAGTTTTGGAGATATGGCAATGCAATTTTGTACCTCGCTTACACGAAACTAACACATTTACATCTTAATGATAAACCTGAAGCATTGAATTAAAATTTGTGACGCAACCGGGAATCGAACCCGGACCTCCATGCTTACCAGGCAGACGTCTTACCGCCTTTTTCTCTCTCTCTCTCTCTCTCTCTCTCTCTCTCTCTCTCTCTCTCTCTCTCTATGAGTAGTTCTTGTCCTTGCGGACTCTGATCGAGTTTGTTCGTTTTTAGTTCTACGTGTTCTTTGGCTCAGCTTTTTTATTACAGAGAGCGTTTAGCCAACACCACCTAGAAGACAAGGCCTTACAACAGGCCGTGCCTACGTCACACTTAGAGGCCCCGGCCGCCATCTGACTGGCCGGCCGCTGCGCGGCGGTGGGCGTGTCCCAGCCAACAGCCAGTGAGGTGGCGGCCGGGGCCTCTAAGTGTGACGTAGGCACGGCCTGTTGTAAGGCCTTGTCTTCTAGGTGGTGTTGGTTTAGCCCTCTGACCGGGCGCGTTGAGCCACGGCGCCCGGCGCGCTAGACCACCACATCACTAGCGATTAAGGTGTCTCGGAATAGTCTAAGCACGATTTCCTTCACGTCACAAACCTTAATTCAGCGTCTTTGTTCCCTAGAACACTGCCGCTACTGTCAAGGCTTTCCATGCAGCAGAGTAGCACCTCGGCAACGGACATATTGGAACATTCCTGTTTTAGGTGATATAAATATTCCATATAAAATATACGTATAAAATCCTTCGATTATATATATCCAACTTTTTAAAATGAAATTTGAAGTTTTATTTTCAAAAAAATAATGGACGTTCCTTTTTCTCAGAAAGTGTTAAAGAAATTTCTACAAAAAATTCTCTGTTTCATCTTTGTATATGTTGTAAGCTTATCTCATGATGTTTTTGGAATAGGTCAAATAGGAGAATTTGCATAATTTTTTTAATTATAATACCACAAGTACAATTTTAAATTCATGCAAAATTCCAAGCACTTTCATCCACATCTTTGCTTGCAATCAAAATTTTAAAATTTGTTCTTGAGGCAAGGTTTATTAGGTTTACAGAAATATGTGTACAAAAATTTCGTAATTCTAGCAGTCATAGAATCTAAGGAAAAGGCACATAAACTTTAAAAAACAAACTTTTCAGGAAAAGCAATTAAAAGTTCAACCAAACTTTTTTCCCTTATGTCAATTCTTCAAAAGACAGCACATTTGTATTCTGGGTCATCTTTCCCTTCAAGGTTTCTCTTCTAGTTTCGTGCTGTCTGTCTTCTTTCCTTCACCAGGTCTTCAACTGAGTTTTCAGCTACAGAGACGCGCTGTAAATTATTTTTCTCAGGATGTCTTGAGTAAAATTTCCCATCTTGAAGCCCATTCTTTCTAACACCTTCATCCTCCCGACGTTCCCATCATTAACTACAAGTTCTCCACCATAAGTTGCAATTTTGACAACTGTAGCAGATGCAAATGTGGTTTTAGGGCATATACAAGAGAAAGAGTTTGGTGAAGTTCCAGGGAAATCTCGTTACAAGCTTCGTCGCTGCAAATTGGTCTGGGGTGATCTCCTAGAGAGAGGTAATTTGCATTGCTGATAAGTCCAGCATTTAAGAGTTTAGCCAAGCCCCACTTAGATTCACAAGGGAATAATTTCTTCCATGGAGTTAGTTTTCAGTGCATACATTTTCCCTTGGTAGGGCAGCATATTTGAGCTGACTAGAATTCAAGTGTTTATAAAATGTTTTGATGTGGAAATGCAGAAAATCATCAGGGAAGGAAACCTTCGGCTACTTTGGGACGTCTACGATAATTCAAGAGAACTTGCTTGTCGATTTCTTGTGACTTGAACGACGTACGCTCCCATTGAAGTCATATCAAGATGGAAACCTTCAGCTCACGTGCATTCATTGTTGGCATTCATCGGCTTGTTGCCCTTATATCGCTACTATATCTGTGTAGTGTGTAGAACAGTAATTGTTGAATTAAACAACTCGTAAACGGAAATGTAGCCAAGATCGCTTTTTTACAGCCGAAACTATAACATTATTATTTACTATTATCACTTTGTGAAATGTTTCCAAATGAGCAGTTCTCACGATAATTGAAATATTTACAAGCAAGAGAGAAATATTTGTAGACAATGCTGATCTGAAGATGACGACTTAGTTCATCGAAACCGGCAGTCAGAAAATAAAGGACTGTGAAAAAGCGATCCTGACAACATTTCCCCTGGACTTTAAACTGCACTGACGATCTTCATTCGTGGAACGAAATCGATATGTAAGTTTCTTAAGTACATATTTCATATCATAACAACAAGGTGAATTAAGTAATATAATTATCAATCACACTATGGTGGTTTGTGCAGGCGACTCGTAATGAAATCTTCATACAAACAGATGAGTGAGGAAGTTAAACATTGGGACTATCTGTAGCAGCTGAAATCGATTTGTATATTCAAAAAAAAAATTAAAATAATGAATTTGCTTCTTTAGATAAGTTGCAATGTCGACTGGAATACACTCTTCCAAATTCTGAAGGTAGCAGGAGTAAAACATAGGGAGCGGAGACATATTCAACCTATACAAAAACCAGACAGCAATTTCAACAGCCGAAGGGCAAGAAATGGACGCAAAGGTTGGGAAGGGGAGTAAAGACAGGGTTGTAGCCTTTCCCCAATGTTGTTCAGTTTGTATATTGAGCAAGCAGTGAAGGAATACAAGAAGAAATTTGGAGACGGAATTAAAGACCAGGGAGAAGGAATAAAAACTTTGCGGTTTGCCGGTGACATAGTAATTCTGTCAGAGACTGCAAAGGATCTGGAAGAGCAATTGAATGGGATGGACAGTGTCTTGAAAGGAAAATATAAGATGAACATTAACAAGAGTAAAACGAAAGTAATGGAATGTAGTGTCAGAAAATTAGGCGATGCTGAAGGAATTAGATTAGGTAATGAGACAACAAAAGTAGCAGTTGAGTTTTATTTGGGTAGCAAAATAACTTCTGTTGCCGCAGTAACGAAGATATAAAATGGAGAATGGCTTTGGGAAGAAAAGCGTTTCTAAAGAAGCGAAACTTGTTGACATCCAATATTAGTTTAAATGTTACGAAGTCCTTTCTGAAGCCGGCCGCGGTGGCCGAGGGGACTGAGGCGCTTCAGTCACGGTCTGTACGGCCACTACGGTCGGGGGTTCGAATCCCCCCTCGGGCATGGATATTTGTGCCGTTCTTAGTATTAGGTAGTTCATATGTAGTTTGTAAGTTTAGGGACTGATAACCCCGTAGTTAAGTCCCATAAGCTCTACAAACATTTGATTTTGATCCTTTCTGAAAGCATTTGTCTGGAGTGTAGCATTGTATGGTACTGAAACGTGGACAATAAGGAGTTCAGACAAAAAGATGATAGCTTTCGAAATGTGATGCTACAGACGAATGATTAAGATTATATGGGTAGATCACGTAACTAATGAGAAGGTGCTTAACTGAATTCGGGAGAAAAGGAGCTTCTGGCAAATCCTGACTAAGAGCAGGGATAGATTGGTAGGACACATTCTGAGAGTTGAAGGAGTTGTCAACTTGACATTAGAAGGAAATGTGTGGGGTAAAAATCGTAGAGGGAGACCTAAGTACGAATACAGTAAGCAGATTCAAAAGGATGTAGGTTGCTGAATGTATTCTCCGATTAAAAGAATTGCACAGGACAGTGTAGCGTGGAGAGCTGCATCAAACCAGTCTGTGGACTGAGGACCACAACAACAGATAGGTCTTATTTATATATGCTTTCTCGGTAGGGGAAGATAAATTTAATAAGACGGTGTTTCGATATGAGGTACGAAACCTTAAAAACCAAAGATTAACAAAGTAGTCTTGTTTTATTTTTAAGATCCTAAGAGACCAAACACCTATAGTCATCGGTCCCTAGACTTACATACTACTGAAACTAGCTGATGCTAAGAACAAACACACACACACACACACACACACACACACACACACACACACACACACACACAGCCGCGTGGGAATGGCCGCGCCGTCTAAGGAGCCATGTCATGTATAACACGGCCGCTCCTATTGGAGGTTCGAGTCTTCCCTCGAGCGTGGGTGAGTGTTGTCCTTAGCATAAGATAGTTTAAGTAGTGTGTAAGTTGGGGGATGACTATAGGTGTTTGGTCTTTTAGGTTTACAGGCACTTTAACATTTGATGCAGGACTCGAACCTCCAGTGGGAGCGTCCACAAATCTGTGACATTGTGCAGCAGACAGCGCGACAATCCCCGCCTGGCTATAGCTTGTATTTCATAAGATATTAAAAATAAAAGAATGTACAATCACTATCATACTTTCTCGCCGTTTGACCTAGGTCTCTTTGACGCTTTTGCGATATTAATTCAATGTCGCGAAAGGGTCTCAAGTTCAGAATTGTAACGTAGATACCGGGTACCAGTGAAGTGCATCAAGCGAAGACAGTGACTTCGCCGACTTTCCTCCCACGACCCTCCTCCCACGCAAGTTAACACGCGGCGCTCCCTGCCTTGTTAACACAGACTGGTTGACAGCAGCGGGGACCACGTTACATAGCGCGCCGGTTGTTGCGATCACCGTGACACAGCGCTGTCTGTCGCTACACGCTTTTCCGCAGCGCGTATAGAAACCGCATCAAACGCGCTCCATTGTCAGCCGGAGCGCTCCGGAACCGCAGCCGCCTGTGGAAGCGACATGGGCTGTGGGGGCACTTCAGTCAGCCACAACAGCCGTATTGATTACCACCCTGTCGCTATGACGCCTCACCGCGTTGATCACTTATGCAGAGTAGCACCCGCTCTCACTTTTCATTTACCTCGTATTAACGCCGAAAGTTCTGAAGCTGGTACTTTAAACGTGACCGCTTCCCGACATGAGATATTCGTTACTATGGCAGTACACTGATTAGTGTATGACCGTGCATTCTAGAGCGTCATGTTACGGTGCGCTCGATTGCTCCCGCCGGAGGTTCGAATCCTCCCTCGGGCATGAGTGTCCATGTCGTCCTTAGGATAAGTTACTTTAGGTAGTTTTTAAATGTATGGACTGGTGATTAGAGTGCCTTGGTCCCTTAGGTCTACAAATATTTGATTTGAAGTGATTAGGGCGGTCTCTCTCTCTCTCTCTCTCTCTCTCTCCCGCACAAGCAGGATCGGCACTGTGTTAAACGCGGATTTGGCATATGTTAATATTTATAGGGTGGCTGATGTCCTTCCTGTCGCCACCTCGTGCCCCCAGGAGGAAACGTGTACCCCAAATGTCTGCGTATAGTGTTATATGTGTGTGAAAGTGTATAGTGTTACGAAATGTTTGCGAATCGTGTAACTGAGGCGGGACTAAGCGACCAGCCCGGTATTCACCTAGGGGGATGTGAAAAACTGCCTAAAATCCACATCCAGACTCGCTGGCACTCCGACCCCCTTCGTTAATCCGCCGGGCGGATTCGAACCGGGACCGGTACGCCTCCCCGTCCCAGAAAGCGGTGCGTTAGACCACACGGCTAACCGAACGGGTTGAACTGATTAGGACGGTTGTTTTGTCTAATATAATGAACATAGTGAAATACGACGTAGTCGTCAAATGTCCCCTTTCGTCTATTTTATTTGGTCAAACATAGCGCCTAAGACTCATCTAATATTTCATCAAAGAAAGCATTCGTCTTCTGTTAACTGCAATTACAAATGCAACCACTTTGAGCGCTATCACCGCTGCAGCTATTTGAGATCTCTAGCGGTAAACATGGTCCTAGGTTTACTTGGTGTGCTTCATCGACTTCACAACGTGCAGACGAAGCACTCTAAAACTGACGTGGCGTCTGCAGTGGCGAATCCATGATTTGTCTGGCGGGGATCTGAGCTGAAAGATTATATATATATATATATATATATATATATATATATATATATATATATATATTTATTTTTTTTATTTTTTTTTTTTTTAGAAGACAGATGTGGTTGCCAAGGGGAGGCAGGAGGCCCATAGACCTTCAGTTTGAAATGTTAAAATGTTTGTAATTCTTATGGAACCAAACTACGTTGGTCATCAGTCCCTAGATTTACAAATTACTTAAACTAAGTTAAACTAACCTAAGGAGAACACATACATCCATGCCCGACGCAGGGGGCCGTGCGATCCGTAACGTGGCGCTCCAAACCGCTCGGCTACTCCCGCGCGGCTACAGTTTGAAGCTAGCTTTGTAAGCCGAAAACAGGTTACCAGAATAAACTTGTAAAACATACAGAAAATTGAGATTTTGATTCAACATAACGACATTCTACTAGGAACCGACGAAAGAATCACTGAATATTGTCTCGTTTGACTTTGCTTTACGTTTATGCCATGTTTTCTTGCAAGTTCATCTACACTACCCCGTGAAACACCCTGTATCCCATTGCTATGAACATGGTTTAACCAACACCAAAAACATTGTAATTTTACTTTTTGCTTAATTCGAACATAACCTATTACTCTCTTCTCTTTAAGAAATGCATCCGGAACGACTGTAAAGACTATCGTGGCATCAGTCTCCTAAACTCTGACTACAAAACAAACTCAAAAATAACCGCCTGAAGACTATAACAGAAGCTGTTATTTCAAATGAACAAAATGGCTTTAGATCAGGTCGTTCATGCACAATGTGTTTGTAATTAAGAACATCATAGAAAAACACACAGTTTAGCATAGAATCCCATATGGCGTTTATCGACCTTGATAAGGCTTTTGACCGTGTCAGCCGTGATAACCTATGGAAGATTATGTCTGAATGTGTGTATCCTTATCACCTAATAGATGTAGTAAAAAATCTGTACAAAATACACGCATCGTAATAAACACAGGCAAGAGTAAATTAAAAGAAATGAGTATTCATCAAGGAATAAGAGAAGGATGTGGACTCGCACCTACACTTTTTAATATAAAAGTTGACTACATGCCTCGGAAATGGAAGTTTAAAGTAAACAAAGGAATGAAAATATCCAATCAAGAATACCTAAACGTCTTCTATTTGCATATGACATCGTTCTTATTCAAAAGAATGATGATAACCTCCAAAGATCATATCAGCTGAACAAAATATGCAGGAAATATAACTTAACATTTCTAGTAATAAAACTAAAATAATGGCTTTCCGAAGAAATTACCCAATCAGAACAAAAATTGTCTTGGATAATTCACCTTCGGAACATATTTCTTATATATCATATTTAGGCTGTGATATAAGTATCTATTTTGACTCCGACATTGAAAATAAAATACAAAAATTCCAAGCTGTATGTGGTACCGTAAGCAGAACATTTGGCCATAGAGTACTAAACGATACTATTTAAAAATTTTATGAAGTGATGGCAGTTCTTTTAGTATCCTATGGAAGCGAAAGCTGGGTTACTACAAAGAGACAAGAAAATAAAATCCAAAGTGCAAAGATGAGGTTCATGAGAAAGACAAAGGGCTACGCTAGAAGAGACATGCTCAGAAATGATCACATCAGGAAAGAATTCAATATTTTCAGCATCAACGAGAAAATTACACAATATTGAGAAAAGTGGAAGCAACACCTTCTTAGAATTACAAACGGAATGGTAAACCAAGGAAAAGATGAAAATGATTGTGAGTTCGGAACAGGCAACAGCCTAATCCCTGAAAGAAAGATGATGTATTACTGTGCCTTTACTTTTACTGTTCATCTTAAATTTAAGATGTATTTCATTCAAATGATCTTTCAAGCCCTTTCCCACCTGTAATAGAATTATCATGCTTGTGAGAAAGCTGTAAATTTATTTTGAATTGAAGGAAAGGCATTGAATTAATATTTGTGCTGCGGCCAGGATCCCATCCCAGGTCATCCTGCTTACTAGGCAAGCGCTGTAACCAACAAACCACCGTGACCTAATGGATACCGTGATGGACGGACTGTCTTAAAGCACATTTCCCTGCAACTCCACCTCATGTTTATGTTGTGGAGGGAAAGTGCTTTTATCACAGTCCGTGCAATCGCCGTTTCCATTAGGTCACAGTGACTTAGTGGCTATAGCGCTTGCCTGGTAAGCAGGAGGACCCAGGTTCGAATCCCGGACAGAGATTTTAATTCAATGCCTCTCCTTCAGTTCAATGTACTTTAATATACAGGGCGAATCACCTAACACTTGAACCGTAAATATTGCGGAAACGGAAAGTGCGATTGGTGTGTGGTTTGCACAGAATGGATTGGTAGTCAACAACTCGTATTGTTAGTCAATAAACAGATTGTAAAATTACCTAGAAAGTGTATTTTTATGCAAACTTACAGTTTGTATCATGCACTGGAATTTTTGACACCTCTGTGTACCAAGAATTTTGAATGGCATTTTTATCGCGGTCAGTTTGGCAGCTACAAAAGCTTAAGCTTTTGGGGGCGGAGGCTGCGATAGCGTAGCTGTCTGGCCGAGTGGCTAGCCCCTGGAGCACGGCCCATTGTCTCATAGCCACCAGCCATTCAGCTACGCTGTCGTAGCCTCCGCCTCCAAAAAAAATGTTCAAATGTTTGTATAGTCTATGGGACTGAACTACGAGGTCATCAGTCCCTAAACTTACAAACTACTTATGAACTAACTAAGACTAAGGACGGCACAAATATCCATGCCCGAGGGGGGATTCGAACCCCCGACCGTAGTGGCCGTGCAGACCTTGACTGGAGCGCCTCAGTCCCCTCGGCCACAGCGGCCGGCCGCCTCCAAAACTTTTAATGGCTGTAGCAGCCAAACTAAACGTAATAAAAATATCATTCAAAATTTTTTGTACACAGCTGGTGTCATAAATACCAATGCATGACAGAAACAACCATTGTTCCATTGAAAAACTATGTTTGCATAAAAAATACACTTTCTAAGTAATATTACAATCTGTCTGTTGGCTAAAGATACGAACCCCTGACTACCAATCCATTCTGTGAAAACCGCACATCAATCGCACTTTCCGTTTCCGCGATATTTGCGGTGCAAGTGTTAGGTGATTCACCCGTATATCGACACCAAATGTCTATGGACATTGATTCATTATTTTTGGATGTATATTTTAAGGTCTCTTCTTGATCTTTAACTCCTCTTCGAATTATCTCCTTGGTTCAGCAACCACTCCATAAAGATCAATTTAATACAAATAAACAATCCATGAGACGGAATTTCGTTTCGAATATGTCAAAGACAATAATGATTAATGTGAAGCATAGAATTAAAATTTGTGTTGCGGCCGGGAATCGAACCCGGACCTCCATACTAACTAGGCAGACGTCTTACCGTTAAACCACCAAACCACTAACGATTAAGACGCCTCGGAATAGTCTAAGTACGATTTCCCTCCACGTGTGGCGGTCTAACTGTAAGACATCTGCCTAGTAAGCACGGAAGTCCGGGTTCGATTCCCGACCGCATCACATATTTTAATTCTATGCTTGAGATTTATTATTACTCCATAAAGAATCTGAAATCCCCTATGAAACGTACGTGAGGTTTCGAAAGAGTAGAACTAACTCCGAATCGCCGTGCGGTAGGAGAGTGATATACAGAGAGGTTGCATCAAGGGACGGGAGACTTGGGTGTAAGAGGTGAGCTCCTGCAAACGGAAGTGTGCGCCGGGTCCGCAATTACGGCAGCTTCCGCAATAGTCCTGCAGCACGGGCAGGACAAAGGACGCCGCGGGCGGTGCGCGGTGGAACGGCGAGTGGGGGGGGGGGGGGGGGGGGATGGCAGAGCGGGCTGCCCGCTGACTCACCTTGGCCGCTTGCTGACCGCCGCCGCGGACGCGCAGACGGCACGCCTACGTGCTCCCTGCTTAAAGCCTGCCAGTATCAGCACACCTTACGCCGCGTGTCTACTAACAAGTAATCTTCCCCAAGTCGCTTGCAGGAGCTACTTCTGCAAGATTTATTGTTGTGGAAACACTGCAACAAGTCGACTACCGCAATATATACATGGTGTTTAACTAAGTGTGTTTGCCTCTGTAACTTATAAAATAACAGGTGACGGGAAATTTTAAAAGCTGTGTGTGTGTGTAGTTTGATGTTGAACCTATCGTTAAATCAGACAACAAATAACTAATTATCAAATGAAGGAAGTAGGTTAATCTTTTAACTACGTAAATGAAACAGGAAAGAAAGGTCAACTTTGTTACTTATTATTAATAATCACCATTACATTACCTACATAATACAACTTTTTCCTAATGGCATCAAATGCAATTACCTTCATTCCAGCGGTGTTACAACGTTTTCATGGTAATAAAAAATACAATTTATATTTCAAATACAATCAAATCAACTTGCTGACACAGCAGCCTCTGCTCTATATCCGAGCCATACACACAACTCAACTGCTCTCTAAGCGAGCTGAACCACAAGTCCCACTCTCTCTCTCTCTCTCTCTCTCTCTCTCTCTCTCTCTCTCTCTCTCTCTCTTTCTCTGCGCGAGATACAATGCTATGCGATACACAATCTTTGCCAGAGATGAAACTTCACAGATTTAAGTACACTTATCGATACACACAGTATAAGCAATATTATACATTTTTTCGCAAGCAAGTTACTCGACACAAAACAGGAGGCACAATATTAGACATTTTCTTACAAATTTTTATGGACACGTTTCAATTTTAATGCGGTAGGTCAACACAAGAAATGTTACACTTTCTGCGGAGCTATGAACATAGTTTATTGTATCATTTTCCAAAGAGTTACACCACAAACATATAATTTTTTAAATGGAACAATAGTTTTTTCTATCGTGAATTGGATTCGTTCAAACCAGCTGCGTCCAAATAAATTTAAACGACACTCCTATCACTGTTAGTTTGGGACCTACAACCCTCAAAGTTACGGGGGCGGAGGCTGTGATAGCGTAGCTGACTGGTCGAGTGGCTATCCCCTGGGGCACGGCCCACTGTCTCATGACCACCAGCCAGTCAGCTACGCTGTCGTAGCCTCTGCCCCCTAAACTTTGAAGGGTTGTAGCTCCCAAATTAACAGTGATAGGAATGTAGTTTAAATTGATTTGGACGCAGCTGGTTTCAACGTATCCAATGCACGATAAAAAAACTATTGTTCCATTTAAAAATCATATCTTTGTGGTGTAACTCTTTGGAAAATGATACAATAAACTATGTTCATAGCTCCGCAGAAATTGTAACATTTCTTGTGTTGACCTACCGCATTAAAATTTCCCGTCACCTATTATTTTATAAGTTACAGAGGCAAACACACTTAGTGAAACACCATATATATGGTGTTACAAAAAGGTACAGTCAAACTTTCAGGAAACATTCCTCACACATAAAGCAAGAAAATATCTTATGTTGACATGTTTCTGGAAACACTTAATTTCCATGTTAGACTTCATTTTATTACTTCTCTTCAAATGACATTAATCATGGAATGGCAACACACAACAACACAACGTACCAGCGTGACTTCAAACACTTTGTTACAGGAAATGTTCAAAATGTCCTCCGTTAGCGAAGATACATGCATCCACCCTCCGTCGCATGGAATCCCTGATGCAGTGCTGCAGCCTTGGAGAATGGCGTCCACAATACGAGCACGAAGAGTCTCTACATTTGGTACCGGGGTTGCGTAGACAAGAGCTTTCAAATGCCCCCATAAATGAAAATCAAGAGGGTTGAGGGCAGGAGAGCGTGGAGGCCATGGAATTGGTCCGCCTCTACCAATCCATCGGTCATCGAATCTGTCGTTGAGAAGCGAACGAACACGCCGATTGAAATGTGCAGGAGCTCCATCGTGTATGAACCACATGTTGTGTCCAACTTGTAAAGGCACATGTTCTAGCAGCACAGGTAGAGTATCCCGTATGAAATCATGATATCGGGCTCCAGTGAGCGTAGGTGGAAGAACATGAGGCCCAGTCAAGACATCACCAACAATTCCTGCCCAAACGTTCACAGAAAATCTGTGTTGATGACGTGATTGCACAATTGCGTGCGGATTCTCGTCAGCTCACACGTGTCGATTGTGAAAATTTACAATTTGATCACGCTGGAATGAAGGCTCATCCGCAAATACTAAAATGAGCTGTAACATGGAAATTAAGCGTTTCCGGACACATGTCCACATAACATATTTTCTTTCTTCGTGTGTGAGGAATGTTTCCTGAAAGTTTGGCCGTACCTTTTTGTAACACCCTATTGATTCTTCCGACACTGAATTTCTAAACCTGTACAGTAACAGCGGAAACAGCACAATGCAGTTTGGGTGTATGTTAACACACTAATGTCACGTCCTTGAGAAAATTGCCACACTCTTGATTGATGAATGTTGCTAGCTAGCTATGTGGGCGCACAGGGCATCCTGTTCCAGCACTGAAGCTGGCCATTCAGTGACCCAAATCGATTTGCAGAAATAAAGCAATACAGATTTCATGCCACCATAGCTGTTCCCTGCATTCCTCAAGGCACTCTTTACAGTTAAACTTACTTCTTCTTTCGAATTTCGCTTTGAGTGAGAATTATGGGAGCTTTTCTAAGGAAATTAGTAGGGAAATTTGTTGTCAGTCTTCTACGCTCTAGAAACTATTTTCACCTGGAGAAATAGAAAAGCAAAGCTGCGTTGGTTGTAAAAAAATCGATAAAGATGTAGTGCTAAAGTGAAGAGCAAGCTAGAAAGAAAAACATTTTTGCATGAGGGAAAAAAAGCTGCCGTAAACTGTGCAACACGCCGGAGCTTCATGATGTGAGACAAAAATCTAAGAAAAATTTCCTGAAGTAAAAAAGAATAATAAAAGAAATTAACGTACAGACTATCGATCCATCAAAAGAAATCAGTTCCTAGAGATTTGTCATTTAATAGACCTGAAGATGTTTTTACATTCAGTGAAAGATCGCATCTTAATCTCGTTTCGTAGACGTACAAGTACTAACCTTCGCAACGCACTGAAATTGCCAGCGGTAATTAGCAGTACTTGAAGGTGAAATTTCTACACAAGAAATAGACCGTATAGTGTTTTAGACTTTCAGTTTCCGTGACTCCGTCGGCGCAACTGATACAGAAAAACGAAGGAGACAGGCGGCTAGTTGGCGGCCGGATAGAGACCGCAATGAAATAGATCCTAGAGCAGCGCCTAGGCACACGTCTCACGGACGGACGCCTCCGCTGGAGGTCGGGTGTCCGTGATGGGCGCCGGATCGCGTGGCAGCGGCACACGGCTAGTCTAGCTCCTAGCTCAGCCTACATTAAGGCACCAGCGGCCGTATACCACAATCACCAGGTCGCCCAAGTACGAGGGCAACTCGCAAAGCCTTTTTCGCTATATTTTTAAACCAAATTACGCATCTAAAGCCGAAGTTCACATATCCATTACCAGCGTTGTACTAACTCCATCACATGACGCTGCTGTCAGTTGTTGAAAATGGCGGATGTGCTTCACTCGTCCGCGAGGATAGATCAACAAAATGGGAGACTTACAGGGTGAGTCAAAAGTCGCAGTGTACCCTTTACGAAAATATTTAAATGCTTGTGCTCCTAAACGACAAAACCGCAGAGGTCATCGTCCCTAGACTTGCAAATTACGCTGGTCAAAACAATTAGGGTATCAGTTAAGATATCTACGTTGTGAAGTATTTTCTTTGGCGGGATGAACTAAAATGATTCTATTGAATCATTCATTGATGGTGGTGGGACTGTGGCTGGTCAACATTACGTAGGAAGTAGGATACCAGCAGCCGTATGTTTAACAGAAACAGTTATTCATTTACTACCAGTTTCGGCATTCCATTACGCTATCTTCAGGCCCTATATCGGAGTATTATTTCCATTAAATGGGGATCAAAAGTGGTTGCATGGATTTCTTGCTCTCGGTAAGAACCAACCACCACTGTTGTCGGTTCTTACCGAGAGCTAGAAATCCCCGCACCAGTTTTGATCACTGCTTAATGGACATAATACTCCGATATAGAGGCCTGAAGATAGCATAATGGAATGCCAAAACTGGTAGTAAGGGAATAAATGTTTCTATAACATACGGCTACTGGTATCCTACTTCCTATGTAAAATGGCTCTGAGTCTTTGTGTTGGTTCTACGGTGTGGAGACAATATTACAACAACCAAGATAATATTAATAACAGAGTTATTGCAGAGAGGGTTGTTATTGACTTGTGTTTAACAAACGGGTTACGTGAGCAGTTGGTGTTGATAGTGTAGCCGCGGCGGAGCGGCCGAGAACCTTGAGGCGCTATGCTACGATGCGCGAGGCCGTTCCCCGTCGGGGTTTCGAATCCCCCCCTCGGGCATGGATGTTTGCGCCGTCTTTAGTATAAGGTAGTTCATAAGTACTTTGTAAGTTTAGAGACTGATGACCCCGCAGTTAAGTCCCATAAGCTTTACAAACATAATAGTGTAGTGAACAGGTAGTGCAATGCAACAATAACATAACTTACTCGAAGCTATGACATAACGGTTGACTTCGCCATTGACAAGAAGTAAGTTGTTACTTTTACTAATTTTGTCGTTTATTTGTTTCTGGTTCACTTCAAAGGATTTTTGTATGTGAAAACTTTCAAATTGATCATCTCTTGTGTTCATTAATATCTAGTTTATAAATTTCTGATTGGGAAATAAATAGAAGCAAAACGCGAATTGTGCGCCAGCTACTCTGCGACACATTAAAATTTGGAAGGTACAATCTGGACAGCTGACGAAAATGTTAGAAGTGCTATAGCATTCGTCTTATGGTTATCTAGGATGGTCGCTTCCTTCCATAGCCGCAGCCCTCTAGTCTGAAATCAAAGTACACTCTGGCAGAAAGTTGCATACTGGTATCGCATGTAACAAGCATATTCTGGGAAAGGAATTGATTCATCTATAGGCAGCGTAAGACGTGAGATGCAGCGTGACGCTCTGGTCGTGTTCGTCGTAGTGCATCTGGTGTGTAACTGTAGGTACTCCTGTCAATAAAGCCATTTCTCAGAAAAGCAATAGTTCTCGTTAATTTTTACGCAGCCTTTGTACATGATATTCTTCTCGGGTTGTCTGCCGATCATGTCATGTCCAGATGACGTCATGATCCAGCAGACAACCCGAGAAGAATATCATAAGATGTTATTTCGGAAAAGCATATATACAAGCAACTGGTAGCTGAATTTAATGAACATTATATATATGGTGCAACATGTGTAAAAGCAAATATTTTATTTGTGTTACCTTAATATATACAGGTATTAAGTGTGTTAGTTCGTTTGTCTCTGCGTCGAACAGTCACCCATCACACAAAACACAAGCGTTTCAACCTCATGTTTTCTGTATGTGTTTGATATTATTAAAGGCGGGGATGCGATCTAAAATCTTGTAATGGGAATCTACACAGAGTATCCAAGATCGCTAGTTTCGAATTACCTTATTGACTGATTTCGGCACTTCTGTGTAGCCAGCTTTAAATCTATTAATATTTAAATAATATCACTTTATAATATTTCATCAAGTTTGCTTTCTGTTCTTGCATATGGGTACGTCGAAAATAAAACATTTTTTGTGTCTATTATAAATTATGTTGCACCCATATTGCAGCCCATCGCCGAATCACTCAGAACGTCTGTTTACAAAGCACCAAAAACGTGTTACAATGTGGTATCAAAGATCTTCAATAAATGAATTATAAAATCGATGTATATTATACAGTTACGTCTAATGATATCAAATCTTAAAATAATCTACGTAAAATAATGACTTCCTGACCGTGTAATAATTGTAAAATTACAGATAATTTGTATTCACGTTGTCATATGGGGCATAGTATTACAGAATAAAAATTTTAGTTATTATCTTATAAAAAGATTATGAAAAGATTGTGCTCCCATTATATGTTTTATACTGAGAAAATGTTAATGAGACATTTTATCCATGACAACGTAAATACAAATTATCTGTAATTTTACAGTTATTACACTAATAGGAAGTAGGTTATGTTAAGATTTGATATCACTGGACGTAACTGTACAATATACATCAATTTTTATAATGCAGGTATCTGATATAGAATGTCTTTGATACCACATTGTAACAAGTTTCCGGTTGTTTGTCATCAGACGTTCTGAGTAATGGACTTGCAATATGGGTGCATCATATGTTACAATAGACACAAAAGAAGTCATTTTCGACATACCCATATCCAAGAACAGAAAGTAAACTTGACGAAATATTACCATGTGATATTTTAATATTAATAAAATAGAAGATGGAAACATAGGATTGCCGCAACCTGTTAATCAAGGAATATACAACTGGCGACCTTGTCTCCTCTGCTTATGCAGCTTCCCATACTCATGTTTTCTGTTCTGTCATACGTGGGTCGCAACTGATCAGCGCCTTGCCACATTACATTACAGGAGGAGTTACCTCCAACCTCATTAATCGGGACGTGTATCGCAGCTCTTTACCCCTGATCTCGGGGAATATAGGTGTCCCGGCGCTACGCACACAAAGGTACTATCTAACTGGAAATCATACGCTTTCTTCTAGCTATATTTAAAAGTAACCAAACCCCAAAACATCCTTATTCTGCAGTACTCTGTCCTGAGTCACCCGTAGAAATGTTTGCACTGCTCCCGTTCATGAGAGCCCCGGGTTAAGAATTTTGCAACTACAACCCTTGCTTCCACCCCACGTCATTGCGTTCTGGATTTGTGCACCTGGTGGCATCTTCAGCTGTCATTCCTCCTGGCATTACATTTTGCGTCACGAGTTTCCCATATTTTACGACCCGTCTCTAACAAGGAGAAGAGTTTCTTAACTGGACGTGGCATCTTCGTGACCGAAAGATTTGGCCCATAAACTTTCTCTGTTGAGACAGGCGCGCCACCGGCCCTTAACTTTGAGCGCCATAAATCGACTGTCTCGAGGGAAATCTCCAAGGACAGCCGTATGCCTGCGTTTCACTGCCCGCGAGAAGCGGGAATCGTGAAGCTTCAGCTTGCCGGTGCTGGAGCTAGCTAGGATAGGGGAAATATCACTTATCTTCACGCGGTAGGAAGTACAATTGTCTGGAAGCACTTGACGCCTAGGTAACACATTAAAAAGCAGACAGCTTACACACTAAAACTGCAAAAATAGTTTTTTAACTCTCGGAAACTAGTTTTGGACTGGCCGCAGCCCAATCTTAAGTCTTACTATAAGAGAGGGATGTCGACAGTTTCAAATTCAATCATCTTTACACTGGCTTAAAAACACTGAAAAAGTATTTACAAAAGTGTTCACAAACGTATTTAAAACGTGTTTCAACCGTACATACTGGCACGTGTACAAGAGTTCCAATTCTAAGTTAGAGTTATTACGACCTAATGCCATCCATTCTAAGCATCAACTAACTGAAAAATCAGTATCTCCCAAGCAGGATGTTATGGGTAGAGAGCACTAATAGCATTATATAGCCTCTTGAGATAAAATGCTTATACTACAATACTGCCTCAAAAGGTCTGGAAGAGCAATTGAATGGAATGGACAGTGTCTTGAAAGGAAGATATAAGATGAACATTAACAAGAGTAAAACGAAGGTCATAATGGAATGCAATGTCAGAAAATCAGGCGATGCTGAAGGAATTAGATTAGGTAATGAGACAATAAAAGTAGTAGATGAGTTTTGTTATTTAGGTAGCAAGATAACTTCTGATGGCCGAAGAAAAGATGATATAAAATGCAGAATGGCTATGGGAAGAAAAGCGTTTCTAAGGAAGCAAAACATGTTAATATCCAATATTAATTTAAATGTTAGGAAGTCCTTTCTGAAAGCATTTGTCTGGAGTGTGGCATTGTATGGGAGTGAAACGTGAACGATAAGGAGTTCAGATAAAAAGATGATACAAGCTTTTGAAATGTGTTGCTACAGACGAATGATGAAAATTAGATGGGTAGATCACGTAACTAATGTGGAGGTGCTTTACCGAATCGGGGAGAAAAGGAATAGATTGTGGAACATTCTGAGACATCAAGGAATCGTCAACTTAGCATTAGAAGGAAGTGTGTGGGGTAAAAATCGTGGAGGGAGACCGAGGGACGAATACAGTAAGCAGATTCAAAAGGATGTAGTTGCCGAACGTATTCTCAAATGAAGAGACTTTCACAGGACAGGGTTGCGTGGAGAGCTGCATCAAACCAGTCTGCGGACTGAAGACCACAACAACAACATTGCCTTTTCATTCCTAAGGAAACAGGAGTGCTTATGGTTTAATTACTGTTATGCACATCAGAGACGACGTATACTCGTGTGCGTCAAGTACTATTCCAAACGAATACATCGACAACACATATGAAGTATACAAAGTGCTTCATGCAATATTGCTTCAGTTAATACACAAAACACTAGAAGATTACTTAATTTATAAATACTCACTGATATATTGGAAACAAAATGGAAGGAAGATGGAGGTGTGGGGTGCAGGGAAGTACATATAGAGGCAAGAGGGGGAGAGGATGGGCGGCATGGAGGAGGGGGGGTTAATGAAGGACGGATAAAGAGCTCAGCGTGATAATCCTGCGGGTCTTAAAATAAATCCTGAAACACTTCATTCCAACTACAGTCTTAAATTTTTGCCGAATAACAAACAGGAGTATAAACGCCAGTGAAGGTCTTCTTTCCCCACCAATGGCAAGGAATAAAGCAAACTCCAATAAATGATGCCTTATTCCGTTCTCCCATACATACGATACCTAGTCAGGTTGTTACAACAGTCGGTAACACGAGTATTAAGTTCCCCGGATCCCCCTCAACAGTAAGCACGGCACCCAGAAGAAGGCCAGCTTGCAACAGTGGTCGAAACCTCGGTAAATTTGAATATATTGACGATGCGCTTAAAGCGCACAATAATTTTATTGACGGTGTACAGTCAAACTCCGTGTGGTCATAACGTCATTTTTGCAACTTTGCCTCCTCTCCTATATAATGCAGAAGTTGTTGTTCCTTAAACAACATCCAAAATTATGTCAATATAACGTAAAATCATTCCTCTGGTTCAGTAAAGTCGAATACTAGTGAAAATTTTAGTCTGCCTTGACACAAAATTTCAATATACTAAGACTAATGGAAATTCCAGGCACACCACCGTTGTGCTGTTTCTACCAGTTGCCTGCTATGACTTCCGGAAGTAGTGTTACAAAATCACTGTGTATATACAACACTCAAAATTTGCGTCAGGACTAGAGACGTGTGCCGAAATCCCATTGGTTCAGGTGACTCAGCAAGTTTTGGCTTTGGGTGCCAACCTAATACAGATTTTCATAGGCGACGACAGATTAATTACACCGTACGTTCTACATATCTCGCCGGTTCCCATTTAAATAATTCCATGTCCCTAACAAAACACGGATTTCTTTTCCTTTTATTCCAAATAATTTTATTTAAATAATAAAAATTAAATTTGTTAGCATAGAGTAGAATTAAAAATTGATATATTAAATAATTCACTTGTAATAGATTACAGTTTCTTTTAATATTTACAACATATCCAAAAATGTTCAAATGTTTGTAGAACTTATGGGACTTAAATACGGGGTCATCAGTCCCTAAGCTTACAAACTACTTATGAACTAGCTAATACTAAGGACGGCACAAATATCTATGCCCGAGGGGGGATTCGAACCCCCGACCGTAGTGGCCGTGCAGACCATGACTGGAGCGCCTCAGTCCCCTCGGCCACCGCGGCCGGCAACAACATATCCCTAAATGCTAAAATCACGGTGATTGTAAACATATCCCGATTTTCTTAAATTTTCTGAAAAAAAAATGTAGAGACATAATGAAAGGCCTTATTACAGTGACACCGAAATGAAAATACAGTGGATAAGGGCAACTGTTTGGAGAACGTCTTGGTCGAAGAAGCACACTTGGCGGTGGTTGTTAAACTGAAAATAGACCGTTTTAATCCCATGGAAACTGAAGTAGGCGAGTTGCCCTTTGATCTTTTATTCAGAGACTTAACTTACCCGAGATTCCGAGAAAGTTGTAATTAACCAGTTTGTACATGTAATGGAGAACACAGTGTTTAGTTTGCGTTTCAGTGGTGGAGCCAGGATTCTCAGAGGGCATTTAAATGGCTCCAGAGCATTTAGCTTTTGTATAAGCAATGGGAATAACTTTTTCTCTTAGATTCGAGAGATCATTATAATAATAAAAACAAGAGATATTAACGAATACAGATGTACAGGAAGTTGAAAAACGTCCATTGATTTATATTTTCTTGTCCGGAAATGACGTTGTTAACGTCGTCTCACCAGCTCACGCGTATATGCCCGTGGTTTGAAACTCGTGCAAAATCGTCACGAGCACAGAGGGAAGAATTCTTATAAGACTATCATGTCGCTATTACAAACGCTTCTAACTGCTGTACGACCCTGATCATCGACAGTGATATGTTGGCTTATGAATATAATCATTTCTAACCCATCCCCCGTATCAGACTGTATAACCACGATTGCTACACACGACGTTATATTACTTCGTAATGAACAAAGATAATCACCAGTAGTGTAGAAAGAACTAAAGGCAACAATAGTTCACCGCATATTTTGAAATAAACATCCCGGTTCAGGATCACGGAAACATGAGCGACTGGAGCCGACGTCGCGGTAGGAGAAACACCTCCGGCCTGACTTACTGTGCCCCCCCCCCCCCCCCACACACACACACACAGACTGCGCCGGCCGCGGTGGACGAGGGTACTGAGACGCTCTAGTCACGGTCTGCACGGTCACTACGGTCGGGGGTTCGAATCCCCCCCTCGTGCATGGACATTTGTGCCGTCCTTAGTCTTAGTTAGTTGATAAGTAGTTTGTAAGTTTAGGGACTGATGACCCCATAGTTAAGTCCCATAAGCTCTACAAACATTTGAACACACACTCTGCCGTACGCTGGACACCTTACGTCAATTAGTACTGATAATATCGTGTGGCTCATTGGCCTTGTGCCAGTTTTTAACTGCATACCATTCCGGCGACTTGCGTGTCCTTAATGTACAACATATGTATGTATGTATGTATGTATAGATACTGTGGTGTCGTTTGTTTCGGACATGTACGGAAGAACAGGCACGACATCTGGTTCACAGCCGCTATGCAATTACACTTTTAATGACAGTAAGGAAGAACTCAGAGGAAGTAAAGGAATAAGTCTCACTGCATTAGGGCATTCAGATAAATCAATGGCGACAAGTGAAAATTTGTCCCGGGCCATAATTCGAATCAGGATGTCTGGCTTTGGAGCAGCGGCCGCCTTAACCAGTAGACTACCCGAAGCACGGCCCCGTCCGTCCCAAATTCCCGCACGTCGCACACTATGACAGCAGCGCCGTTATCATCCATGTCATCTTATGCTCGCCATCCGCATTCCCGCACGAAGTCTGACGCACATACGTAATCTATTGCTGTGCTCTGAAGTGGCTGGACCGATTTCAATTTTTTTTATTTCTTCTCAATAAAGGGGAGGTTTGGATAAAAATAGAAAGGCCGAAAGGAACAACTGAAAAATGGAAGAAATCTAAATTGCTGATTTTTTATAAGCTCGCCTCTTCGGATTAGATTTGTAGTTTATGCACTTCTGTATTGTTCATCTGATAGCAAAAAAATATTGAACATTTTGCCTTCAAATCAAGAGAAACATCATTGTGTACATAAGATTTCGTCCGGTGCATGGGGGAGGGTACCTAATCCAGATTTGGATACCGTTTGACCAATCACCATGATGTTTGTCAGGTATAATTGAAGAGAGCAGATGAGGTAATCAAAGAATCAGGCAGACGGATGAGTAGATAGAAGTGGGAAACGAGGAGGAGGAAGGGGTACCTGGATTAGCTGAATACTGGAATAGATAAATAGCCGATCAGTGCCGTGCTTTCAGCTAGCTAACACAGAGAAGCCTAAGAGAACAAATAGGCACAGAGATGGGGTGCACAAATTAAGGAAGGAGTGTAGGAGATATTCCAATCCCCATGCGTATTTATCAATTGCAAAGCATAGCCGCCTCCGCTAGTACATATATAGACAGTGTGTTGTCTCTTCGGAGAAGTCCGACTGAACAAACATCACACCATCTATAAATTATACGATGCCGGCGTATGGTTCATTCCTTTATCGCACATGCGGTAATATCATTCGATCTCATGTGGGAATACGGATGGCGAGTATAAGAAGATATCGACGTCGTGGCGCTACTTGTAGAGTGCGACAGGTAAGATTTTGGGGCGGACGCGTGGCGTAAGTAGGCAGCGAATGCTGGCCCAAAGCGGGAGTCCAGGGTCCGAATCACGGTCCGGCACATCTTTTCACTAGTCGACATCGAATTATTTCAATGCCCTAATGCAGTCAGAATCATTCCTTTTCTCCCTCTTCCTCTCGTTAAAAAAGCAATAATCTACCACAGTTATCCAAACGAGGAAAGGGGACCTGCAGTTTTAACGTGAAATCCGAACCACGTGTCGTTTCTGGTGACTCATCATTCAGAGATGAAGACTTGGTTAAAACGTAGACTGCAAAATCCCTGATACAACCTGGTTTCAAACCTAGGACCTATCGGTTTCTAATCGAGAGCTGTAGGGGTTAGGGACGTTGGGAGAAAAGTGGACAGGAATCGTGAGCGAGGCCAAGCTCACATCTACACATATGCTTCGCAAGTCTCCCGCGTTGTGTGGCGGAAGGTACTATCGTATCATTGTCACTTCCTCCTATTCCAGTTGCGTATAGTTCTTGGGGAAAATGATTGCCTGTATGTCTCCGTGTGGGCCCTAGTCTCTCTAATTTTACCCCTGTGGTCTCCTTCGCGAGATACACGTAGGAGGAAGCAATAGTTCGGTTGCCCATCATGAAACGTACGCTCTCGGAACACTGATCGAAGCCCGTACAGCGAGACAGGACGTCTCTCTTCCAGCGTCTGCCACTGCAGTTTCCTAATCATCTCCGTGACGCCTTCACGCTTACTAAATAAATCGCGAAGAGAAGCGCACCGCTCTCCGTTGGATCTTCTCTATGTCTTCCAGTGCCGAATCCAGGTTGCAGCTCCATAACCCCTCCCCCACCCGGATTCGCCACTGATGTCTTGTTTACTCCACCTGACGTTTACCCCATGCTGTCCGCACGAGTTTTGTAGCCTACTTCCTTTGTTGACAGATTACACTGCCTGAGGATTCTCCCAAATAATCTGTCTGGCATATGCCTTTCCTACGATTGATGTTATATGGACGTTCCATTCCAATTCGACCTTTATGTCTACTCCCAGATATTTTATGGAAGTAACTGCTTTCATTGTTTGTACTGCTATTCCGTAGTTACATAATAAAGGATCTTTTTCTGTTTTTTTTTATGTTAAGGCTCGATTGCCATTCTCTGTACCATCCGTCGATACGCTGCAGATTCTCCTGCATGTCTCTAGCCTTTTCCAGTGTTGTGATTCCTCGGTAAACTACAGCATCATCCGCAAAAAAGCCTCATTGGACTTCCGATATTATCTACGAAATCATTCATATATCGTGTGAAAAGTTACTGCCCTATGACATAACCCTGTTCTCCCCCTCAATTTCAAGGTGTGTGGAGGACAAACAATTCAATATGGCCATTTTCATAAATAATGACACCTATATATTTTTATTAATATACAATAACCACTGTATTGCAAAAACTTTCGCTTTTGCGTACCTAAGAGGAGTGAGAGAATTCCGGTCCTCGTCGGCTACTAAACCAAAATAAAGAGTTCGCTCGCTGCGACATATGAATGTTACACAGTGCTACTCTCTGCTAAATTATCGTAGCAATGTGTTTTCCGTGGTTATGAAATCCTAATAAAAAGGAAAAAAAAATCTTGGATCAACTTCTCTTGTCATGCATAATCCAACTGCGACGCGGCTTACTGAATACTATCGAAAGAAACTTTGAAAAATATTGCCGATACTTTGAACTCCATACGATCGCACACTGTAGCTCGTTTACGTAGAGTCAAAAATCAATTACTATCTTTTCGCCGTCATCTAACAACTAGGGAACGGCTCTCGGAAAATATTCCGGAAAAAGAAGCGATTCTGCAGTTATCCTTTCGGGAGTCGCACTTGTGAGGAAAGTCAGCATTTTGTGCACCAAATGCCAGACACCCTTCGCCAACTCTCATTCATTACGATGGTCATCCGAATCCATCACGGTGCAGGTGCCACACAACGGAGAGTTCGCCAGGTGGATTTGGTGCAGGCGGGACTGGCACGCCTGCTTTCTGTTGCCAGAGCGGACTGTACGAGCCAACCGCTAGACCACCGGGCCCCACACCTTGCGTCAGTTGAGAAGAGGCAAAACTGCGCCTCGCGGGACCTCACTGCATGCCTCTAGACACCTATAGTAACTTTCCTCTGGCCACTGATCCTTCAAAGGCAGGCATCATTGTGGGCCTCAGTGAGCAAGGTCTTCTGCGAAGTGCGCGACTCCTAATGTCCATTGTATGCAATTCGTTTCGCTACGTCCACTCACTGACTAGTTCCTGCATTCACTAAGTAAGTCCAACAGCTATTGAAACCGAATTTTACTGACAAGACGCCAACTTTTCTGCTGTCCATCTCTGTTAGGTTTTTTACGATCACTACGCTTACGCGTGCTACTTGGATACACAATTACTTTTAATAGATACGCCACACGATCTGCGTTGATACATCAACAAATTAAAAAAAACCTATTCGATGGTGTGTACATACTCGCTATGTCATTCCTGCCGCCGTGTTCGTCCCACCCTGCTGCAGTGAATGCATGCAGTCGAGTGTCGACTGCCACATATATACCAGAAAAGGCATTACATCAGTTGCGGAAGCTTGTTTGTAAGATATTTTTTCTGGACAACGTATTTTTTTTTTATTTTTTTTCGGTGGGACCCCGAAAAAATAGAAAATACAAATTAGCAAAGAACTGTGTTTCATGTTATTGGTATTTCTACTCGGTTTTCCAACCTCTGTAGTAGGATCTTCTCTTATTCCCCCATCGAGGCAACGAAGAAACAGCGGGCACGTAACTGAGTAATTAATCTTCACCATTAATTAAGCCTTTAATGTAACCATTCACAAATGATTTCTCTCACCTCGTAAATTGTTCCTCGTGAGACTCAAAATTCTTTGTGGAGAATGTTTGGAATGATGTTCAGAAGCCGGCCGCGGTGGCCGAGGGGACTGAGGCGCTCCAGTCACGGTCTGCACGGCCACTACGGTCGGGGGTTCGAATCCCTCCTCGGGCATGGATATTTGTACCGTCCTTAGTCTTAGCTAGTTCGTAAGTAGTTTGTAAGCTTAGGGACTGATGACCCCGTAGTTAAGTCCCATAAGCTTAACAAACATTTGAACATTTGATGTTCAGAAAATACGAAAGAACTTTGAAAAGGCTCTCCCAGTTTTCACAACGACGAAAAACTTTCATCCGCATATCAGGTATCAGCTAATAATTTATCTTTTTCTGTGAGAAAAGTTTTTAATTGTACATGTTCTTCTAACATCAAAGTGTCATCTGCAGGTAGTTCGTATCGAGTTCTCACTCTTCGAATTCTGAAATTGAGCTGGTGCGTCTGGGGGATGGAGAACCCGCGTTTCGTGATCGGGAAGTCTCTCCATCCTCAACGGGTGACTGTGTCGCGTGCAGTGCCCAGTCACGGAATAGTCAGTGCGATATTCCTGAATGGCACGGTGACTGCCGAATGTACGAGAAGGTTTTGGAAGATAATTTCATCCCCACTGTCCAGACTGGCCTAAATTTCGACAAACTGTTGTTCACGCAAGACGGAGCTTGTCCCTATCGAAGTAGAAGTGTGTGATATCCCGGAAGAGCGCTTTGTGTTACTCAGAGGACACTGTCATTGGCTTCGATTGACCGCCATATTCTCGAGATCTGAACACACGCGACTTCTTTTTATGTGTTGTATTAAAGACAGGGCATACGGCAATAATTCCAAACCCACTGCTGAGCTGAAAACAACCATTCGGGTGGTCATCGACAGCATCCGACACTTCAGCGTGTGATGCGGAGTTTCGCTATTTACCTGTGCAACATCATCCCACAGAAGGCAAGCATATCGAACATGTCAAACTATGTCCAAATATATGTAGTGACGTTTAAATGTTGAATGAAGTGTGTGTACGCCCTAGTATGTACTTAATTTACGTTTTCTTTTATATAGTTCAATAATTGTCACTCTGTACATGCGACGAGAAAATACATCAACCATATCAGTACCCTGCTTTATGCTGTTGTGGAGTGAAAGAGAAGTTAGAAAAAGATTACCGAAGAATCTTTATTGCTGGAGAACGTCAGAAGTTTGATGACAACGTCTCTGTTAATTCTGGAAAGATTAGAAGTGCATACTTAGAGCTACTCAAAGAAAATCCACACTTGGCCAAACAAATTTGTAAACCCGCTGACTGCATACTAAATGACTTTCTGGGAAAAGAGAGTAGTTTAGAGCTTGTTTTTTTGGTTTGAGAATTGCTTTTTCTAGTTTAGAAGCACATTCGGAGCTCAGCCATCATAATGTTCGGAGGCGTGCACTAGGAGCTCTGAAAACTTTTTGTAATTCTGCGAAATTATGAGTTCATGTTGTACGATGGAGAGGAAAAAGCTAAGTATGTATTTCCCGTGCTAAACTATGACTTAACGAATAACTAAAATCTCCGTGGCCTATTAAGCAGGCCGTGGCTGAGAAGTGGTCATTCGGAGTAGCTGTTTTGTGTAATACAGACTGAGGAATTTTGTTCATCATACCGTCATTACATATTTTTCTGGTAACAGTTTCTGTTTAATATCGTAGTTGGGTAGCAACAGTGACAGTGAACGACGATACTGTAACTTCATTCCAGCATGCACTTTGCCGTAAAATTGTAACGACTACCGGCAGGGGACTGGATGTTTTGTGTTTGTCCTCGTCGTCACTTTCATCATCATCATCATCATCATAATCAGCGACCGCAAGTCGCCCAAGTGGCGTCAGCAGAAAGACTTGCAGTAGGCGGCCGAACCCCTATGGGATATACCGACCACGAAAAGCCATACGATCATTTCATTTCAAACCAAGAAGTGCCAATATAAACCTGTCGCTAGAGAAACATATTGTTCCACTCATAAAATACGTCTGGTGCGAGTAGTCCCATAGTAGTTTATTCAGTCGATAAGCATTCTTGTATGTAATAGGTCACGCGTGGAAGGAGTGCAGATCAAGATAAGTTCACCGAAAGGTAAGATTACAACAGTACAGACCCCCAGTGGATAAAAAATTCTCATCATAGATCAGCATCTATTCGAATGCTAATAGCATAAATAATGTTACACGCTGTGCTTGAATGTTTTGGACTCAAACGGAAAAATCTTGAAACACTCTTAACGCGACTTTCGCAAAATAGTACGCAGCACATATAACGCAATCACGGCTGTGTAGTACTGTCGAACTCGACTGACAAACTGGAGAGGCAATGAGTCAACTGGAGCCAGTGAGTCACCGGTCCCTCTGTCCCTGTAAAAGTAGTGGGCAAGCCAGCAACTGTGACTGGTGGTTTCTACTGCAGCTGCTAGACATTACCCACAGAGCACAGCTAATTACAGTAGACGTTGCAGCCTGGCCAGCATTTATGTATATTCAGACTACGTCTGACGACCGTAGGATAGAGCAGCATTAACTGATTGAGAAGAGGTAGGGGTACTACATTCATGCGCTCTTAGGTGAGTGACTGTAAGGAGGAAGGAGTGTCGGGGATGAGACACATCTGACTATGCGTCCCTCGCGATCTCTGTAATTAATATTAAATATGCATAATCGTGCGTGGAATGTTTACTGTGTTATTACATTATTCAGTAAGTGATCATCCATGAGTACTCCCAATTAGGATAATTCATGTAATTAATATTTTTCTGGAGTACGCTGGTGACCACTGCTTGAACTTATTACGACCGTCTATAATACAGGAGAATTACCGACAGACGTCCAGAAATGCATCATTGTTCCTATACCAAAGAAAGCAGGAGCCAGAAAAAATGTTCAAATGTTTGTTAAGCTTATGGGACTTAACTACGGGGTCATCAGTCCCTAAACTTACAAACTACTTATGAACTACTTACGAACTAGGACGGCACAAATATCCATGCCCGAGGGGGGATTCGAACCCCCGACCGTAGTGGCCGTGCTGACCGTGACTGTAGCGCCTCAGTCACCTCGGCCACCGCGGCCGGCAGGAGCCAGAAAATGTGAACAGTACCGAACTTTAAGCCTAATACCACATGCATCAAAAATTCTCATAAAAATAATTCTGAGAAGAATTGAAAAGAAGGTAGAGGATATGCTAAGTGAAGATCAATTTGGATTCAGAAGAGGATTGGGAACAAGAGAAGCGATTCTGGCGCTGAGACTCCATATCGAAAAGCAATTACAGAAAAATAAACCAACTTATATTGCCTTTGTAGACCTGGAAAAGGCATTTGATAGTGTTATCCGGCAAGAGATGTTCAGAGTTCTGAGGAAAAGCGGAATGAAATACAAAGACGTCCGTGTGATACTCAGTCTCTATAAGGATGAGATGGCAGTGATTAGTAACTGTCAACAGAATCAAGAAGCAAATATCAGAAAAGGTGTAAGCCAAGGATGTGCTCTCCCTCTTATATTCAACGCCTACATCCAGGAAGCTATAGACCAAGTTCGTGAAACTACAGAGGTGGGTATCAAGATTAATGGGCAGAGGATAGACATGCTATGCTATGCAGACAATATTGCTATAGTCACGGAGACAAAAGACCTAGAAGAAGTCCTCAGAACAATGGAAAGGATTTTCTACAACCAGTATGGTATGATAATAAAAAAATAAAAAAAAATAAAAATAAAATAAAAAAAGACTAAAGTGATGGTATGCAGCACAGAAGGAGAATATGAACCTCCAAAAATAAGAATTGGAAGAGAGAAGCTGGAAGTGCTCGAGGAATTTACTTACTTTGAAAGCAAGATCACAAGAGATGGCAGAAGCCGGAAAGAAATCGTGAGCAGAATACAATAGGCCAAAATTGCATTCAATGTGAGGAAGAACTTACTGACCAACAAGAACATCAGTATGGCGATAAGAAAACGTATAATGAAAGCTTTTGTCTGGAGTGTGTGTCTTGGACAATAGGACGAGAGGAGGGAAGACGACTAGAGACGCTGGAGATTGGTGTTATAGAAGGATGACGAAGATCAGCTGGAAAGAGAGAGTGACGAATGAAGAAGTGCTTAGGAGAGTACAGGAACACAGATCCCTGTGGAGGCACATCCAAACAAGACGAGACAAACTTCTAGGGCACATCCTCAGACACAATAACATCATCGCCGGCCGCGGTGGCCGAGGGGACTGAGGCACTCCAGTCACGGTCTGCACGGCCACTACGGTCGGGGGTTCGAATCCCCCCTCGGGCATGGATATTTGTGCCGTCCTTAGGATTAGCTAGTTCATAAGTAGTTTGTAAGTTTAGGGACTGATGACCCTGTAGTTAAGTCCCATAAAAAAAAAATAAAAAAAAAATAAAAAAAAAACACATCGGAACAATAGAAAAAGGAGCTATTGAGGGAAGAAACCGATGGGGGCGGCCAAGAATATCATACATGCAACAGATCATGAATGATGTTGGATGGAACACGTATGTGGAAATGAAGAGGTAGGCAGACAGAAGAGAGGAATGGCGCTCTGCTGCAAACCAACCTCAGGGTTGAACACTGAAGAAGAAGAAGAAGAAGAAGAAGGTGGGAAGATACAACTGGCAGTTTGGTGTATAGTAGGAGCAGCTTGTGGCCGCTCGCTGTTCCAGTGACAATGCAGGTAACTCGGTACAGGGGTTCCTTCCTGCCTGCGCCTCCCCTCGCAGTGTCGGCAGGGCGTCCAGCCGGGGGCACAGACAAATATATGTTACTCTGTGCCGGGGGCTGAGGGTCGTAAAACGGCAGAGAAAGCCTTGGAGGCACCCGCAGCTCTGGCTGGCGCCGGTATGTCGCACGCCTTATTGTGGTTGGAAAAGAACAGCGCCGCAGCCAAGCGGTGGAAGGGGGCGCGTGTTTTACGTGAGCAATCCTTAAGATGTTAGCCGCCCACCGCCGACCGTGGGATAGTAAGGTGGCAGCTGGACTGGACTGGACGGAAACATGTTTGGGATTTTTGTCCCATATATATTTGAAGGGCCGTAGGTCTTTGCCAATATGCCTTCTGTCTTGTGTTGTGTGTGTTTGAGGTGTCTTGTTATCTCTTGTGTAGTTTTATGTTGAGTGTTTTAGTTTGTTGTGGTATTAGTTTTTGTGTTTGTGTTTGGGTGTGAGTGTGTTATACTCTGAATTGGCGAGTTAATGTGTTTTTGGGGTGAAACTTCCTGGCAGATTAAAATTGTGTGCCGGAACCGGGACTCGAACCTGGGACCTTTGCCTTTCGCGGGCAAGCGCTCTACCGACTGAGCTACCCCGACAAGACTCACGATGCCGCCTCACAACTTTACTTCCGCCAGTACCTCGCCTCCTACTTTCCAAACTTCACAGAAGCTCTCTTGGAAACATGCAAGACTGGGGTGTCTGTAGTTTACATGTTGAGGGTCGGATCCAAGTGATGAGATAAGCTCGTAGGGAGAGTGTGCGGAGGTGTTGTAGAATGTTTGTGATTTTTGTTTCATTATTTCGTAGATGGTTGCCATGTTTGTGTCCTGGTGTATTTGTGTGTTCCTGACGAACCAGGGTGCGTCTGTTATGATTCGCAGTGCCTTGTTTTGCACTACTTGAATTTTATTTAAGTGAGTGTCCGCTGCCAAGCTGTAGACTTCACTACCATATAATAATGCAGGAAGGACCACTGTCTTCTAGATTTGCAATTTAGTTTTAGTGGTCAGTCCATCACATATAAGTAACGGGTATAATTTAAATATACATGCGTCAGTTATGTGGGAATTCCATAATAATTTTGCATCAAAGGTTATGCCAAGATATTTTATAGTTGTATTCCAAGCTAGCTCCCTTCCGTCAATTGACATTTGGCGGGGTGGAGAGTTCCTTTTGGTGGTATACATGTGGCAGCCTGAAAACGCCCGCCGTTTTAGACGCGAAGCAGACCGATTTGTTAACTTTGCCGCCTAGAACCCTTATTGGGCGGCGATCGGAAACGGCCAATGAGGAGTGAGCTTTCCTCCCACCTTTCAGCGACAGTTTTACATTACGCACTACCTTTGGTTGATAGAATACTGGAAGGGAGATTTTGTTAGTTGTTGTTGTTGTTGTGGTCTTCAGTCCGCAGACTGGTTTGACGCAGCTCTCCACGCTACCCTGTCCTGTGCAACTCTCTTCATCTGAGAGTACGTTCAGCAACCCACATCCCTTTGAATTTGCTCACTATATTCGTTCCTCTGTCTCCCTCTACGATTTTTACCCCACACGCTTCCTTCTAATGCTAAGTCGACGATTCCTTGATGTCTCAGAATGTGTCCAACCAATCTATCCCTTCTCTTGGTCAGGATATGCCAGAAATTCCTTTTCTCCCCGATTCGGTTGAACACCTCATTAGTTACGTGATCTACCCATCTAATTTTCATCATTCGTCTGTAGCACCACATCTCAATAGCTATCATATTTCTATCTGAACTCCTTATCGTCTACGTTTCACTCCCATACAATGCTACACCCCAGACAAGTGCTTTCAAAAAGGACTTCCTAACATTTAAATTAATATTGGATGTCAGCAAATTTCGCTTCTTCAGAAACGCTTTTCTCCCCATAGCCATTCTGCATTTTATATCTTCTTTACTTCGGCCATCAGAAGTTATCTTGCTACCCAAATAACAAAATTCATCTACTACTGTTATTGTCTCATTACCTAATCTAACTCCTTCAGCATCGCCAGATTTTCTGACATTGCATTCCATTACCTTCGTTTTACTCTTGTTAATGTTCATCTTATATCTTCCTTTCAAGACAGTGTCCTTTTCTTTCAATTGCTCTTCCAGACAGAATGATATTTGAGTCTTGAAGGAGAGAAGACGTAAGTTTTTAGACGAGAGTAGAGTGAAGTTTTAGCCTTGGAGAGACAAGACAGCCATGAGCTCCAGCAGGGGGTATGAGATGGGAACTTGTATGAAAGTTTTGTAAGAGTGACTTGTCAGCTTATAACTGTACAGATATAAGCTGACAAGTACACCATTAGATGGGAGACGCACCAATTACTCAGCTACAGTAATATCGATAAGCATGCTTTCCGGCCGCCGTTTTCAGCATAGGTCTTACGATTGAGTCTCGTGTCCGCATTTTATTTTGTCATAATGCCGTCACTCAGTAATTCACGTCAATTCCGTGTTATCTCGTTTCTAGCATAATCATTGCCCTTTCATGGTTTGCCCTCATTAACATCTGTTAGAATGATTACTTTTTATCACGTAACTTCTTTTAGTGTTTATGTGTCTCTTTTGGGTAAATAAATGGTGTATAGATTCACTATACCCCTGTTTCTATAATTAGACCCCACATCTTATAATTTATTATGTTGATACACTGTGTGCGTGTCTGGCCACTCAGGTGATTAGGATATGGCCATTTCATAATTAATACAGCCACTTTTCATAGTCGTTATCCATCATTTGCGCGTATTTAATTACAACCCAGCCAATTTAATTACTTTATTGAATTTTCCCATCACTTTGAGTCTGGCTCTGTTGTGCCGCTTCGCGAGCCACAGACCAGTGAAGTATATTCAAGTTGTACATCAACGTCTCTTATAAAGCTCCTGCCGGCCGCGGTGGCCGAGGGGACTAAGGCGCTCCAGTCACGGTCCGCACGGCCACTACGGTCGGGGGGTTCGAATCCCCCCCTCGGGCATGGATATTTGTGCCGTCCTAGTTCGTAATTAGTTCATAAGTAGTTTAAGTTTAGGGACTGATAGCCCTGCAGTTAAGTCCCATAGACTTTACAAACATTTGAACATATAAAGCTCCCAGGCACGTAGCAAAGACTAGCATGTAACATCGAGCAAATTATCGATGGACGGAAAGAACGAAGTCATTCTTGGATTTACTAAAATAATCTTCTTGACAGATCTGAAGTTATTTCTAATTAAAAACTATATTTCAATGGAATATGAACCAGTTCATCCTAAATATAAGTGCTGTTTCGCAACCAGCCCGCTCTCTCGATAGGTGAGGAAGTTTACTACATCGACCTTTTTAACTTGACTGTTGCTTCCCGTTCAATGCTTTACAACTTGTTGTATATGGGGTATGGCGACCATATCACCAGATTAAGACCTAGGAGGTAAACACCCTCAACAGGCGAAACTTGCGGTGCTGGTAGGAGAATGCGCCAAAAAAGCTCCTCTGAGTCCCCGTGTTTGCCGTTCTCATTCGTGAGATACAGTGAATGAGTGATTCTGTGCTAACCTCTGGGAGTGGGTGGACCTGTGTGCTAAATACGATCTGGCTGTTGTACTAAAGACAGTGAAATAGAGGTCACAGTAACGAGAGGCTAACTAAGAAACCAGATACTTAACAGTAGTGAAACAAACTGCTTGTCAAAGAATTAGCCGAAAAAAAATGTTATCCAATATTTAAAAGAGCACAATGATCACTTCAGTGTTTTGTAGATGATTAGAACTACTGGTGATAGTTATATGACTCTAGACACAGGATTTAAGCGGGACTGTCCCGTATTCCCATCTGAAAATTCACTCCTAAATAAATTTTGACGGGCTAGGTAAAAATCCCAATCACACAAAAAATTGATAACATTTCAGTATTAGTATGGTCTGCAATTTAAATTGTTGATTGTGGATGTAAGACCTTTCTAGAAGCATGACGTGAATTTTTTACTGACGAAGCTGTATTTACAAAACTTGTTCCATTTTATAGAGGAGACAATGAAATATCTGACTCAATCACTGTAGGAATCAAAACTGGGCATACTCTCTTCTCCTTGACTAAGATACATTACAGTCGGAAACCGCGCTGTCCCACGTCTTTTACATTTTACAATTTTATACAAACTCATTTACAATCAAATATTACATTCCTTATCTAAATTATCATGGTATATGTTTTGTCTCCCTAGTATTGCAAACTGGAGAATTATACAAAATTTCCACTGAGCATCTGACTCAGTCATGCTGTATAGATGCAAACATACACAGTATTGATATACCTGGTAATATTCATTCGTAGTATTACGTCATATTCATACTGCCAATTAAACATAGAAAACATAAAATTTAGCAGCAGATAACGGTTTACAAAAGTACATTGATTTGCTTATTTGATTGCATAGTCTGCATGATAGCGACATCGTTCGGCCACAATTCAAACAATTTGGAAGTAACATATGTAAGCGCAGGTAAGTTAGGGGAGAATCATGGACTCTGTAACGGGACATGTGTCATTTTATACCCCGTTACGTAAATTGCCTGGATTACGAAGGTAATTAGTATTGGGCATTATTACAGTTGAAATTGATGGATTAATAATTTTAATTGTTTGTTAAGCGTACATTGATTGTATGTTATGCTGTAAGGTTTACGACCAAGCGAAACGAGGCTCAAAATTGGTGGCAACTGTCAGAAATATTTTTCCAGTAAAGAAGCTAACGGAAACTATGCTGTTTAAGAGCCATCAGTAACTGGCCACGTATTTCAAGAGCTACGAAGTCTGAGAATTGATATCTCCAAAAAGTAGAGAATTACTGTTTTTCCTTTACTGGTTCCGTACGTAATTTTTAGTTAGTTGCAAAATATCCATTACTTAGTTAAAAATCTGTTCGTAAAAGTATTACTGTCGTTTATGGTCGTTATCGAAGCATACATTCGAATAAATATTGCATGTGCTGTAGGGGAATATTTATTTAATCATATGTTTTTTTCATTTTTTTTAGTATTTTGGGAGTTTCTCTGTGCATATTAAGTATTTCTTTCCTGCGAGAGTTGAAGCACAATTTATTGGGGGCTGGTGAAAGGTATTAAATTATGTTATGACAGTAATTTTGCTCAACTTTCCGCGCTAGATACCGAATCATTTCGTGAAGTGTTAAGAGCATTATTTCGTTTCGATCTGTTATCTGCAGTAAAGATAGGAAAGTCACTAGGCTTATGAAAAATATAAAGCTAGGGCTACCTCCTTGTAGGAGAATTCTTCATTGGTTACCCCGAGTGTTTGAATTCCTCTAATTTTTTGTTACTGTGTGCGATGGCTAAAGGATCCATCCCTTGTGTCCATTTTAACAGTACTGTCTCGTTTTCGCTGTTTTAACCTGTCTAGGTGCCAGAGGAATGTACTCCGTGGTGTCGTGTTCTGAACTTCATCGCAACTAAACTCGTCGTACAAGAAATGTCCCCAGCAACTGGCGTTGGCAGACATACGCTTTCCTCCTCATCGTGATGGCATTTTCAAACTCTCCCGGCTCCTCTTCCGTTCCTCTGCCTACCACAGCTTAGTTCCCGTTATTGTGTAGAAAGCAAAGAGGTATATAAACAACATAGAGGGGCTACAGGCAAGCTAACAGCGCTCTGGGTGGCAGCACTAAGCAACATTTGGCGCCATATTTGAGAACGTCAATTTGAAGCAGCAGAGTGAGCAAACGCTTCTGTTTGTAATCGAAACTAACGTATAAGCGCTATTATTAGTGGTAAATCAAGTCCAGTGTATGTTCGGCTTACAATTGCAGCAACCGCAGTGATAAAACTGTTGGAATAACATACATAAAGAAAGAGATATGTAATTATATAGATGGTTGTGTATCAGCGTGTATTTGTCTATAAACATTCATTATATTTAACTTTCGCATTTACCAAGTTTCAAAATCATGTTTACTTCACGACCATAAAAAAGCTAGGCTGAGGACGGATGTATTGGGTGTGTTTTAATGTAATGACAGTTGTTTATATAGTGTACAAAAGCGTATTAACCATTGGGTAAGTAGCCTAGGTATATGAACTGTAATTAAACTATTCTTTATACAGATTTCCTTTGAAAAACAAGGAGTTGCTAACCCAATGGGTAACCAGTGTGAGGCGTGATAAGTGGCAACCTACAAAGTATAGTTCCATTTGCTCTTGTCATTTTGAAGAAAAGTTATGGATGCTACCACCGATCGAAAGCGGCTACTTGCAGATGCCATTCCAAAACTATTTTCGTTTCCTGAGCACCTACAGAAACCAAAAGCTGTAAGGAGAATTGTAGAGAGCTTGATAAATACGCAATGTACTTCTAAGCATGAAACATCATTTGAACCACAGGCAGAATAAAGGTAATTAAAGACTTTAAAGAATTCGCCTGTATTTATAGGAAAGATATGTCGACAAATATAATCTATTATTGACATTATAGTGACATCAAATAATGCAGCAGTTCGACGATTGTAAACATTACACTTAGGATGCAGAAATGCTATTCGTTGTGGGAATTACTTTCCGAAATGCGTCGCCCAGAAATTAACGAAAAATCAAGACTGGCAGTGATTAATATAAGACGCCCAGTAATACCTTTCGTGACACTGACGTTCTCAAAGATGGTGGACAGCTTTCCAATTGGCTTCAACTATGGCGGTGCTGTGGCCAGTCTATGTTGTTTATATAGGTCTTTGGTAGAAAGTATTTCAGTCCACCATAGAAATCTGTACCCCTGAAATCGCAAAACGTCGATTTTTTTCTCTCTCCTTGGCGTACAACGCAAAAAGAGTATTTCACACTGTTATAGGAAGTGTTTGTGTGCGAATTTAATAATGTAATCATAATGATGCCAATTCTAGGATTTCATGCTACGAAAGCAGAACATATTAAGATTCAAGTAAGGCACTGCGCATCCTTCTCACGGAATGGGCCGAGAGCTTGAATTTAGTAATAAGACTATTGATACTCAAGGGTTCAAAAATGTTCAAATGTTTGTTAAAGCCGGCCGCGGTGGCCGATGGGATTGAGGCGCTCAAGTCATGGTCTGCACGGCCACTACGGTCGGGGGTTCGAATCCAACCCTCGGGCATGGTTATTTGTGCCGTCCTTAGTATTAGTTATTATTAGTATTATTTTCCTTAATTAGAAGGTTACGAAAATTCTATATTCATTTTTCCAATATTTGAATCAGGGTTTATTCTCACTACAATATCAATCTGAACAATGAATTCATTTCATCGACCGTAGGGGCATAGCGCGCGGCAGTCCGCCGTCGGGGGTTCGAATCCCCCCCTAGGGCATGGATGTTTGTGTCGTCTTTAGTATAAGGTAGTTCATAAGTAGTTTGTAAGTTTAGGGACTGATGACCCCGCTGTTAAGTCCCTTAAGCCTTACAAACAATCTAACAGTTTGAAGCGCCGTAGAGGTAACACTTGGCTCGCATTTGGGAAGAATGACGGTTTAAACTGTTCTAGGTTTCCTGTTTTTTCTCTAGTGGACTCCAGGCAATTGCCGGGATGGTTGCTTTTGAAAGGTCACGACCGATTTCCTTCCCCGTCCCTGATAAAACCTATTCAAGCGTGTTCTCCGTCTCTAATGATCACGTCGTCGACGAGACGCTTCCTTCCTTCCGCAAGCTGATTTGATGAAAAAAGAATGTGATTATTATGAAATTTTATTGTAACTTGTCTAATGAATGTGGTGAAAAGTCAACAATATTTTACTTTATAAATATTGGGAGAGGCTAAGGTTGCGTATGCAGTGACACCGTGATGTAGGGGATCTGTATTTTAGTGCAGTAAACGACATCTTGTTAAAGATTTGCTATCATTTAAATGACGAGAAAAATAACACATTTTAATCACAACTTAATAACAAAATTGTTTTTATTATATGCAAAAGAATGCGCATGAGTATATTACTTTTAACCTTCGATATAGGTTTTATATCTGTATTTAATTTTTGGGAAAATGTCATCAATATTTAATGGCTAGATACCGTCTAAATCCATCCTTCGTAACTCAAAAAATAGTAAGAAAAAGAATCAGATCGTGAGTAGCCTAAATAAACCGTTATCTCGCATGCTTTTTCTGCCATACACAATAGTTGTCAGAGTTCAGTGTTCATAGACGATAATAGTCCCTGCAGAGGCCCTCGTAAAGATGTGACGTTTGGATAAGAGCTGTTACGTGACTTCGAGGCAAGTGCGTGTGACTATTACGTGTCGGTCTGCTGTCCTCGCGCACGACTTGGCAACGCCGCGAGGAGCTCGAGTCCGGCACGACCTAGATCCTGCGCCGCGCGCGGTGGGTCGGTGTGCCTCTCTGGTTGGCGGGCAAATCGGCCGCCCGCTTGCCGCTTCGCTTCAGTCGCTACTCGGCCACCATACTGTGTGTGTTGACATTGCGTGTGCTGCCGCCGAACGCCTTCTTGCTAGCGCCAGGAGTAAGCTACCAGCTACCTACTGTTCCTGCGGCTTTAACCGTTGCCGCCGAGGACTCGCTTTGGCATCAGGTGCCACTGTCAGAGGTACGTAAACAAATCACACGATAGCACAGTTTTCCAGTGTGAAAACTTCAATGCCGCGGTGCACTCTTAGAACAAGCAACGGTTGTGGGCATGTTTTCTCCCCAGACGTGCTGCAGATGATGTGTATAATTTGAGATGTAACGAAACAGAGATCAATTATTGGCATATTTACAACTTGCACAGTTCGTTTCTTCGACTGGCTTTCTCACACACATCGGTGAAAGTCCTTTATACCGCCGTCACCGTTACTAATACGAAGTGTCGACATTCAGCTTGTACACAGCTTGCAGTTATATTTCGTAACTGTTTACCTTTCGCTATGGTAGCTTCTAAACAGTGTCACGTTGATATGAACTTTCTGCGACCTTGCTATAATGTAGTGAAATCTCAACATATTGCTTGCTGCAAAATATTTCGATGTTTTATGGCTTCAGGAAACCGGCAAGTGTGTACAAAGTGGCGATGTATACTTTATAGATACAACGCATCTCTGAATTTCTATATGATACTCAGACGTCAGTACGTAAACTTTGCCTGTCAGGAGTGCAGTATCTGTTGGAGGTAGCTACTTTATGACGCTCTACAGTCCTGTAGCTTGCGTCGAATTGGGCAACGGAGAATCCGCAGGTTGTAACGGGAAGAGATTAGCGTATCTTTTTTTGCGCTTTGGAGGTTAGACTAAAAGACTAGCTCGTAGTTCCTACAGAATGTATAGGGAAACAATGTTCGAACCTGAAGTGTTAACTATAGACTGGCCCTTCCTCCTACAACCAAGCGTGCTGTTTCCTTGGCGTATTTTTTTATTATTATTTAATTTCTCATTAGCGAATGGCGCTATGACGTATAATCAGAAACATGATAAAGCTACCTTCTTAATTTCTTCCTCAGCTTTGGTAGCATATGTTACATATAAGTTTCGATCATTTTTTGTTCATCAGATCAGAATTTGTACCTAAACATATTTTATAATGTATAGTTTATAAATTGTGTAATAAACTAAATATAATTTTATGCAATAACTTTATCTACTACTTTTGCTTTTTTACAATTTATGTGCTGTATAACATACAGGAAAATTACCACCGGCATCTTGTGCAATGCAGTTTTTCTGAATATACCTTGCAGCTCGTTTTCGTGAAAGGGGAAGAGTGCATTTAGCGCGGAATGAAAGTAGACACCAGTCTCCGTTAGATAGGTTTCTTACCATAACTTATTTTGCATTTATCGTACTTGCCTTGAACTCGCCACGGACCAAATTAATCGTACCCTTGTCGCTCCCGTCCGACATTTCACGGAGTGGGGTGTGGCTCAAAAGTCACCACCCAGCAACAGGGTGAATAGAACCAAGCCTGCGAATGCAGCAGTTCTAGTCACCAGGAGACAGCAGAGACGATTACTCGCTGATAACGTTTTCAAGGTCCATGTTAAGTGCAACTGGCGAAAGCGTTGCCTGCCACACTTTCTCGCGCAGTGTGTATTGCTTTACACCACGTCCAGCTCCATAGTTACACCGATGATTACCAATTTCTGAAACAAAAGAAATATGTATAAAAATTTCGACTAAGGGTTTTTAAGTTTTATTTTTTAATTTTTAACACGAAGTTTGCAAGATATCTGAAATTAATACTGGATTTTCGTGGCGCTCTTTGCAACGAAAGCTTTTGTTATGTGACACCCGTTTCGCTTCTTTTATTTGAGAATAATCAGTGGTCTGCAATATGTTTGTAGAGCTTATGGGACTTAATTACGGGGTCACCAGTCCTTAACTTACAAACTACTTATGAACTAGCTTATACATCCATGCCCGGGGGGGGGGGGGAGGATTCGAACCTCCCGACCGCAGCGGCCGTGCAGACCGTGACTGGCACACCGCAAACAGCTCAGCCACCGCGGCCGGCTGGTCTAACACATGTTGGTTTTTGTGCATGGTTGTTCCATTGTATAATAGTTACAAATGTTTTTATTACAGTATCGCTTGTTCTTATTTAGGCGTACAAGTAGAAAATTCTGTTGGAAACGTTTTACGAGATTTATATATCATTTCTTATTACTTACTATTTTCTGGGGCCTTATTCCTTAAGTGCCGTTCTGGAGTAATCAATACACACTATCGATGACCGATTATTTTAATGATTGTTGCTCACTACATTTACTTGAATATTGCTTTTGCACTTTGAACTGTCGCTGTATGTTTAATAGCTGTGATTTGTGGTCGTCAAGAAACGCCAGAAACGATTGACGTGTGTGTGTGTGTGTGTGTGTGTGTGTGTGTGTGTGTGTGTTTGCAATAAGATGTGTGCTCTTTTTTTATTTAATACAGAGATACAGCTGTTAGTAAGTATCCCAAACAAACGTAAATCAAAGGATAATGAACACGTTTTCACGTATTCTTTAGTCGATTTTTGGTAGATCATAAGACTGAATTAAAAGCCAAATTTTCTGTGTGTTTTATATGTTTATTTTTACTTTATTAGCCCATTTGCAGCATATAAGTTGACTCAGTCACGATAGGTTTGTTAGCCAAAAACCAGTTAACTTTCTAAAAACGAACTTTTAGAGCATACATAAAATTTTGCTTCTACATCGACATCATGTTCTACCAATAAATGGCAGGAATAGGATCAGTGGAAATGTCATTTGGATTTCATACTAACAGTTGTGTATCTGTGCCCAATAAGAATGGGACGCATGTCATATGACATTTCATTGCAATTCGTGTATACTACTACCTTTGAATGTTTACTACACCTTATGAAACATTTTTATAAAATGGGAATAGTATTCAGAAACATGTAATACAAGTCAATTGATGTGATGATGGCTCCCAGTAACAGAAGAGAAACAGGTATAGCATAGAAAAGCGCTGGATAAACTATTATCAGATACCGCTTCGAGCAATGACGTCGTACATAATCGATACTATGAACACATGTTTACCACAACACGGTATCTGTAGTTAGATTTCAGCTAAATAGGTCAAATCTGCTTCATTGGCCGCGGTGAAGTAGCCGAGCGGTGTAAAGCACCTCGCTGCGGAGCGCGCTGTTGATCGCCGTGGAGGTTCGAGTCCTCCCTGGGGCATGGGTGTGTGTGTGTGTTGTCCGTAGGTTAGTTTACCTAGGTTTAAGTAGTTTGTAAGCTACGGACTTATGACCACGCAGTTTGGTCCGATATATTTACAGACATTTGAACTTAATGATACGTCTTCAAAATACATTTAATAATTTAGGTAATTTAACAGAAAGCTTGCACTCGATGTTGTAAGGCCAGAAATGATATATTTATAGACGTCGAACATACAACTGTAAATCAATTGAGTGTTTATGAACTGGAGATTCGGGCGCTACCTAACCTCCTTATGGCTACCCTACAGATCACTTTTTTAAGTCAGTTAGGTATAGGTTAAATTTTTTTTTTTTTTTTAGTTCGTGAGGGCGTGTAGCGCCCGAATCTGCGGTTCAGAAACACTGTCGAACATTCTATATATATCGATGGCAATGCCGTTTCCTTCGATGTACACGGATTCTACCAAATTACCAACTTTTTAAAGTAAAAGTTACGGTGTCTTCAGGAATATCAGACACGTAAACAGTGAGTACCGGTATTGAAACCACGCTCGGGACGGAATGACGTAAAACATGACGTCATTGGTCAAAGCGGTATCTGAGACTAGATTTGACCGAAAGATTTTTTCCCTTAGTTGTCTCGACGGAATACAGGTCCATGAAATTTATAAGCAACGACAGTAAATCGCTAAAATTGTCGTTTACATACAAGTACGTGTACCTTGTCTGGATTGCACTAACCCATACCTTTTCAGTGGCAGGTGATAATTTGCACAAACGGCCCATGTGGGAAGCTCGCGCGCCGCGGCGCTAGTTTTAGAGTGTGTGCGGCGTGCAGTTTCCCACAGCTGGCCCGCTAGTCGCTACTGGCTGGCCGTGGGAGCTGCAGCAGCGGTCCCGCCCTCCCAGGGCCCGAGGTCGTCCATTCATTGGCGCCGCGACACCCTGCCCCGGCCTGCCCAGCCCATTGACACAACACACACACTGACACTGGCGCGCTAGTCCGCCTGCTACCACAACACTGGCCTAGCGAACCCGTCTGTGGGGTCTATCAACATGCCCCATCCATTCTGAAGTAGTTGACCTCGTTGCCCTGCGAAGCGTCTGCACATAACAGTAATTCGTCGGTGAAGGCCTCAAGCTAGACTTGCGCATTATGGTTCGCGATCGGGAGCGCTCACTTTAGTTCGCGGCTCTGCCGCGAACTAGTTCGCTCTTTTAGTTCGTCCGCTCCCAGTGACGGCTGAGCGGCGTGGCCTGCGCATGCAGATGCAGGGAGAAGTTCCCCCACCTAGCTCCTTCATGCGCTTGCTGCTTGAGCCGCTAACGATTTCGCGCAAACTAAAAGAAACAGTTTGTGGATAATTTCTCGCGTTTAAGTTTAGAGTTATCTCTATATCTTGGCATTAAGGAATTTATTAGTCAGATACTGCAGAGTGCAGATCACGTCAAAACAGAAATTTTGTACCACTGAACTATATAATCTAGCAGGCAGACGCTCACCTCGAAATGACTCAGCAGCAGAAGGCAAACACGTAATTTTTAATTCTGCTGCGCGGCCTCTCGCTATTGCCCGTCGGTCTTCGGAAGAGAATCCAAGGAACTGTGAGGCGAGATACGTTTGGCATAATCGTCCGCTGCTCCTAGTACGTCTGCTCTTTTCGTCTTGCTACCGCTACTAAAACAGTTTTTTGTAACAGCTTTTTTATATGCTGTATCAGTGTTGCCAAAGCGTGTGCTATTACCCGTATTTTTGGGCAATTTGACATCAAATACTCAGGCAAATAAACCAGTTATTTACACGAATGGGTGATACAATGGTATTCAACTAATTTGCATACACAGCCCATATAAACGTGATGTCAGAATTATTTACGAAATAAACAGGCTACATGGATATTTATTTATTTAGCTAATCGGTTTCGTCAGGTTATACTGCCGACATCGGATCTGTCTTTAACATACGCCACCTTTATTACGAAATACAGTAAAAATGTTTTCGCCAACATTGTGATTGGCAAGCCGTCACACATGTAAAATAAATGTTTTCTTATTATGTTTCCTATGTGATGTGGCGTATATGAAGAACAGATCCGATGGCAAAGTAACATACCGAAAGCGCTTATCAAAAATAAATTTGCCATCCTGGCTGTTTTATATAGTGAATCTATTGGTCAGATCGCCACTAAAATGAGACACTTCATCCGACAGTCATCTGCCTTCATCGTTAATAATTCATCGCAAGTTTGTTTCAAAATTTGTATTCAGGCTTGCGCGTCAAATCAGCTGACACTAATAATGAGGTTAGTTGCACGGCGACACCATTCGTGATACAAATATCGTTCTTTAAATTTTTGTGGTGGATTTTCATATTTTAATTTCAGTGTGTTCATTTCGAAAGAAGAACGCGATAATTGTATAATATTCTCCATAAACCTATTTGTTTTTGTTACGTTTAGTTGACAGTGGCGTAACAGCCGAAATCCGGATTGTAAAAATATTGTAGAGTATTAAACAATTATCTCGTGTATCATTCAAAACGAATAGAATATTCTTTCAAGAAGCGGCGGAACAGTCGGTGAATACAATCAAACAGTCCAGTCAATGTTTTGCATCTGACAATGTTTACATAACCTTTCACTACTTGTTCACACATTATGTATCACAAAAAAAACACGCTAAAGAACAAAGAGGTGAATGTAATATCGCATTGTATTCATTTCAGTACTTACAAAGTAGTGTCGTTACTGACAGCTTCCTACAGATCAGAGGCTGCTGTGATCCTTCGAAAATAATCGAAATCGCTCCTCTTCCAAGAGTAATCACTTCGGTACCCACTATACAAGCACTAATACATTTGTCGTTTAGATCAGTGACCTGCAACTCACCTAGAGAGAACACAGCTGTGACCACCACCAATTCTCGCAACATACTGACGGCATTGCCCTGGCGCCGTTAGTGGTCAAATACAACAGCGCCACCTGAGGGCATGGCTGGCATTTGCAGTTATCTCCAAACCTGCAGTTCTCGCTCTGTTTTCAAATTTTTGTCCAAACCGCCTATTTCTGCTGACTCTTTACTGACAATTATTTTCACTTACACGTAGTCTTCGCCCATTTGACTTCACTGGTGCATTACCTCACAAATTTAAATTATCCAAACCGCGTCATATATAAAGTTATAGTGCTAAACAATAATGATGGAATAGATACACAAGTATATAATTGTACAGTACAGTGAAGGCGTTCATGACGGGTTGTCTCAGTTGCTGTAGGATCTTCCAGTTCTATGGTTGTAGTACATGTGAAACGTTTGTTTCCCTATTTTTTCGTGTGTAGCTGCGTTGGATAACTTCAGTTTGCCCATAGATATATTGAACACCTTTACACACTACCCTTGCTGTGTAATGAACAACAAAACATGAAATATGGAGATCTGTACAGAATCACTCTAGGATACATAGCTACGACGGAAGTAGTACAAGAGTACTCACGCAGGGACGAACAGCAATTCGCGAATCAAACGGCACCTGCAGGCGCAGTGAAAACGTCTAGTTTAGCTTGTACGCTATTCCCTCCTACGTTATTGTGTGCCTCTTTAAGATTCCTTTCTCACCACGACACATACGCATAAATCTTACATTTGTTGTTTTAGAATTAAAGCAGCACAGTCTGGAAAATTTGAAACGGCTTGATTATAAACAAAACGATCGTTTTCTCGAAACGAGACAATACGGGCGACCACTCAGTGCTGGACTCCTGAGCGGGCCGTATTACCTTATATTTAACAGAAATTATCCGGTCTTCCAAAACTGATAGAATTTCGGTTTGGAGTAGAGAAAAATTTGATGTATTCTTAACGTTTCATTTGCTTAATGAGCTTACGTAAGACAAAAGAGAGATAAAGTTACCCACGTGTAGAAAATTCGAAAATATGTTCAAATGTTTGTAAATCTATCGGACCAAACTGTGTGGTCATCAGTCCGTAGCTTACAAACTACTTAAACAAAGGTAAACTAACCTAAGGACAAACACACACACCCATGCCCCCGGGGAGGACTCAAACCTCCGACGGCGAGCAACCGCGCGCTCCGCAGCGAGGCGACTTAGACCGCTCGGCTACTCCATCGCGGTAGAACATTCGGTAACATTGTCAGATAATGTCTTTTTTAAACTGCCAGTTGTTGTTATGGTCTTCAGTCCAGAGACTGGTTTGATGCAGCTCTCCACCTTACTCTATCCTGAGCAAGACTTTTCATCTCCTCATAAGAACGGCAACCCACATCCACTTGAATCTATATCGTCTTAATACTCTTTTGTCGCAAATTAACCTATGTTGCTGTTCTTCAAGAATACACGGACACAAGTCCTATGTTTATACAAAAGCGAATTGAAAGAAGTATGAGATGACTCGTGGGGACTTTTGTGCGGGACGTGGCAACCCTGTTTCGAGCCACCAAGTGATCCTGTAGAACTGTCAATCCTAAAGTAAATTTGAACAGATTGCAGCTAGGACGTAAGGTATAAAGTTCTCCCGGAACACGACTTAATTTGGACGACGGCTAAGTGCAAACCCTTTGTGTTGACGTCTAGAAAACCGTATTTAAGGAGAGGAGAAAAAGTGAAGTGAAAGTTAAAACGTTGATTATTTGAGAGAAAATGTGTAATACGTTGCCTCGGTTTTTCTGTAAGTTTCTGTAAGTTCCTCACGCCATTATAATTGTTGTGTTATGCGGAGAACACCCGCTGAACGTCGCTCCCTGAGGTGAGGCTACTTGAAATTTCCGGCCAGGGTGCCGCAGTAACTCAGCTGTTTAGAACAGTCGCCCCCGTAACGTGCAATTTTCAAATTTTCAAAGACAACCTCCCCCACTGCTTGTCTACCTCAGTCGATCACCAATAGTGCATATGTTGTCACCTTTCTCAGCGTCGTCGCCGATAGCTTTATTTTTGTGGGCTACTTCATCATGGAAGTGATAATAGTGAAAGGAAAGTCGTATCTTGTCAAGGATGGTCATCGCTATCGTATCCACAGTAAAAAAAGCTAGTATACGAAAGTGGTTATGTATGAATTCCGAACGTTGTACGTGCAGACGCAAAGTTCCGAGTGAACTGACAACAGTTTGAATAACCCCAGTATAGCAGAGCCCAACGAAAGTTATTGCAGTTGCCTCCCCCCCCCCTCCCCTAGTTATCGGGTTAGCGATGATGCTGGACGGAAACCTCACGACACCCGAGGGTAGGTGGGCGTTGCGTAGTTTAATTGTATTTAATTGTGAATCAGTCATTGATCGCATTTATATTATTACGTTTGAGACTGTGTGTTACAGGACCATCTTCAGGTCCGATGTGGATTCGGCTGGAACTCCTCTGCAGCAGAATTTTTAAGAAAAATTAGGTAGTTGAATACTTGAATCGGTAAACTTTATCAGGGATGGACTGATCTTTTAACTTTGATAGTTTACAGTGCTCCATTTACCTTCACATACTAGTCTGAGTAACATATGCTCCACGAAGCCCACTGAACCGGCGGAAGCAGGTTGGGACGCTTGGCTTCACGTTTGCACAGAATGCGAGAACAGGCTGTTGACACGGAGCTGTGAATGAGTCAGGGTTCGCGCGTTGGAGTTGCAGTGTTTTTTGCTTGCGCAGTGCGGCTGAGCTACTGCGATGTCTTTCAGTGCCCGTATTGCTGCTGTAGAAGGAATCGAACACGCACCAGGCACGGGGTTTCACTGTGCGTAACAGGTTGCCAGCCGGAGACATCGTAGGCTGCCTTTTATGGAGTGATACTGGCACATTAAAAGGCCAAGGGAGAGGACCATTCAGTTGTCTCCTAACAAACCAACAATGATGTTGCTTGGTGAATTCTGCGCTGTATTCAATATTACATTGTCATTAATTAAGTCACAGCAAAAGTTTTATTGTCAGTACCTTAAATAAAGCAACGCCCGACGTCTAAGGGAGGTTTGTAGCACTAATTTCCCTGCACTGACAGCTGAATACAGTTTGATGCTAGTACCAAAGGTTACTGTGAAGTGTACCAGGACATCTGAGAACGGAATGAAGCCTTATTTACTAATGGACTACTTCCAACATTGTCAAAAGGAAAATAATTAGTGCTAGATATGAATGTCTAACTTAGTGGTGTAAATCAAAAGAAAGACGCGACAAGGAAGTTAGTTGGTTTCCATTTTTGTTCATTACATCATTCTCTCAAGGTTTGTATTCAATTTCCCTCTTTCTGGTAATGTATTAAGACTCCGAGGCTACTTTTTATGTATTATTTACAACTAAGGCGCGGGTCCACAAAACTCCTTCCAGTCGTTCGTGACTCATTTGTGAACTATTAAGCAAACTCACTGGTTTATCCACCGTTTAAATGATTTTTCCAAGTTTTAAAGATCGTGTGTCCATTTTGTCACCGTTTGCAGACTCTGAGCACGTTTCCAAAATATTGGGACATTTGTAATGACTGGATCGTATTAATCAAGCTTTTACGGCAACTGACAATACCGACATTAAATACAATGAAAGAATCCCTGAGACGGATTTACGTCTTAAATATGTCAAAGACATTATTGATAGAGCTGAAGCATTGAATTAAAATTTGTGGTGCGGCCGGGAATCGAACCCGGACCTCCGTGCTTACTAGTGGTGTGGTAGTCTAACGGTTAACACGTCTGCCTAGTAAGCACGGAGGTCCAGGTTCGATTCCCGGCCGCACCACAAATTTTAATTCAATGCTTCAGCTCTATCAATAATGTCTTTGACATATTTGAGACGTAAATCCGTCTCAGTGGTGTGGTAGTCTTAACGGTTAAGACGTCTGCCTAGTAAGCACGGAGGTCCGGGTTCGATTCCCGGCCGCACCACAAATTTTAATTCAATGCTTCAGCTCTATCAATAATACCGACATTCTTCGTGTGAAGAATGGAGAGAATTTCTTCCGATCAAACAAAATATCTGATCCCACGGAGTCTGTATTCAACAACTTCTCATAGAATTTATTGAAACACGAGACTTACTCTTAACAGTCAATTTTACATTAATATTCCTTCCATAGCGCCTTACGGAGATCTAACTCACCATTCTCTCTCTCTCTCTCTCTCTCTCTCTCTCTCTCTCTCTCTCTCATGTCCGTGCGCGTTCGTTATGGAAGTGTGTTCTTACTTTCGGATAACCTGTGAAACTGACTCTTTTGATCACGGGTTCTTGTCTCTGTCAGCAAATCTCATATGCAAACTGTCACACACTTCATTTATTGTACTTTACGCGTAAGGTTTTATGAAAGAGAAAGGAACCTATGAGAACTGGATATCTTTGTCACATTAGCTCACAAAAATAAAAAGAGAGAGAAAGGAGCCTATAACAATTGGTTATCTTTAAGTCACAAAATGTTTGTTAAGCTTAAGGGACTTAACTACGGAATTATCAGTCCCTAAACTTACAGACTACTTATGAACTACCTATAACTAAGGACGGCACAAATATCCATGCCCGAGGGGGGATTCGAACCCCCGACCGTAGTGGCCGTGCAGACCGTGACTGAAGCGCCTCAGTCCCCTCGGCCACCGCGGCCGGCATTAAGTCACATTAGCACACAAAATTTAAATAAAAATGTTTGAGCATTCTACACGCGTTAAAGAAGGAAAATAAAAGCTACTGCAACAGTAAACCGTGTGTTTCAATGAACTTCAAACTGGGTTAAGCGTAAATAAAATGGTTTTTTTTTTTTTCTTCTTCTTCCGGAAATGTCATTTGCGACGAATGTGCCTATAGCGTCTGCTTGAGTGTAATAGCGGTTTACTCAGCGGGAGCTTACTGTAGGGCTACATCGATTTCCACGACGCAGTGAACAGTTATTGGCATTGCTGTTAGTCACGCTGCATTGACGTGGAGGTGAGTACTGACTGCCTTCGCTTTCAACTAGTAAAGTTGTGCTTCATTTTCAGTGACAATACCATTAGTAAATTGCGTTCGCATACACCATAAATTTCTCCATTCAATTTGAGTAATGTGACATTATCCGTAATGCTATAATTAGTGGTAAAATCGTATTACGTTGTCGTAACTTCCTACTTGTATAACGGCACTTAGCTAATAATACCGAGTTATTGTTTCCTTGAAGGTACTACAACGCATATCGCTGAAAGTCTAAAGACACATTATCCCGTTTGTCATATATGGGCAATATTTAAAATCATCCCAATTTTACATCGTTAGAAACAAAATTAAGATACGAGGGTTGGAATTTAAATAGTGGCAACACTGCAGTGGAGACAGTCACATGTGAGCGAGTGGTCTAACGTAATGCATTACGGGTCGTGGGGACTGAGGCGCGTCAGTCACGGTCAGCACGGCCACTACGGTCGGGGGTTCGAATCCCCCCTCGGGTATGGATATTTGTGCCGTCCTAGTTCGTAAGTAGTTCATAAGTAGTTTGTAAGTTTAGGGACTGATGACCCCATAGTTAAGTCCCATAAGCTATACAAACATTTGATTTAATGCATTACGTTCCTCCACGGCAGACCGTGAATGCACCGTATTACTGTTCATTTTTGGAGCATCATCTGCGACAAGCTTTGCGGAAGATGGGGCAACACTTTGTGCGCAACCCACCCATCATTGTGCACAATGCTTGGGCGCATACAGCGCAAACTGTGGCTGCTCTGTTCGGTCTATGGGACGGGGAAGTACTGTACTATCCGCCATACTCCCCGGACGTAAGTCATTGCGACTTTGATTCCGAAGATGAACGAACCACTTCGTGGCATTCGTTTCAGAACTGTTCCAGTAATTCTAAGGGCAGTACTCTACTCCATTCCCACTATCAACAGAACAAGCTCTGCTAACGGTATACAACACCTTCCACATCGCTGGCAACGGGTTCTACACAACGCTGGTGACTACTTTGAAAGAAGTAACAGATGCAAACATGTAACGCTTTTATATCTTTTGTGAATAAACAGTTGCCACTTAAGGTCCATCCCTCGTCTTCAGCCTACATACTTACACCATTCACAAATTAGGTGAAATATTTAGGGAGTATGTTATAGTGGAAGATGAACTGTCAAGTAGCATCATCTTAGTTAAATACGATGTGCAACATCCGTGTTTATCGATGGAACTAATGCGCATGCCCTTCAGATACGAAATCTTCCATTTGCAAGGCGTAGTCACCGCAGTGAACCGTCCTTCACACATCCATGAAGGGCAGTTGCATTGGTTCTGCCGATAAAGGCGAACACTTCCCACCGTATTTAAAGTGAGGTACAGCAAGACTTGCGAGAATTGTAATGTAACCGTTTCTCCAAAAAATTCAAATGCTTGTAAATCTATGGGACTTAATACCCTAGTTATCAGTCGCTCGGCTTAGAAACTACTTAACCTAACTTATCCTAAGAACAACAAACACACACACCCATGCCCGAGGGAGGACGGAATCTCCGCCGAGGAACGGCCGCGCGCACCACAACAAGGCGGTTTACCGCGCGCGGTCATTCAGTCACGGCAAACGTTTCTCCCTGTGCTGGACTTAACATAGCTGAATGTAGGTACACTCATTGGCAAAAGGCATATGGAAATTTGAGTCGGTCAGGGACCCGTGCGTAGATAGCGTAATGGTCAACGCGAAAGCTCGCAAAAATCTGGAAATCAGGTTAGAGTCGCGGTCTGCCACAAATTTTCACCTGCCTTCGCTAAATTGTACAGCTGATGCGGATTCTTATTCGAAGTAGTATGTGTGTCAAAAAAGTGAAACAGTACTGTACTGTCAGTTACTTACCAGACAGTATCTGATAAGATATGCCACTGTTCAGATAATAGCGTTACGTATGATTACACTTGTCAGTCATGTTGTCTGATACTGACAACACAGTCGTGTAGGTTTTCTCTCCGTGCACCATTTAGATTGAATATGATGAAAATGACGCTGCTGAACCCCCAGCTAGGAAATTTGGTTCTCAGAATGACACGATCACACAAAGAAATCATCAATCACTCCAGCATTATAATCTGAAAGTGATTAGCTTGATACGAAAATAGGGAACACTTGCGCTGACCACGTGGCATACCCTCAACCATGACAGAAAAAACTGTTAAATTGTAAGAGTACTGGACTTCTTCTGATTTTATCCATAGTACAACGTCCAAAAATACGAAAAGCAAAGAGTTCGCAGTAAAAAGGTTTGTTCCACAGCATAAATGTCGAGTAAGTGATCATAGTCATTGAATGACATTTCTGCACTTTGTTATCTATGTATAACTTGATCTACTTAGTACCTCTACAATCCTCAACGCTTGCAGGTGTATTTTAGAAACAACCTACACAGAAGCGTGCATATTTAGTAATATGTAAACTTGGGTGTTTAGGAAGATTGATGAGTGCGTCTTACCCGACTGACTATTTTTTAAAATTTGCTACAAAATCGCGAGTATACTTTCGCAGTCGAAGACGGGAGAGACGGGAGTGTTGAATGCGTTAAACATAAAAAAGTGATTAATAAGGATCAACGTCTGGCTCCTATTTGCGCTCTGCAGTTAAAACGGATTTCAAACGCGTTAATCTCCAGCGTGATTCATCTGTTTACTGTGAGATACTTCAGCGAGGTTTAAAACCTAGACGTTTCATAACAGGGCAACAGCCATTAGATTCATGGGTTTATAGTGCAATTAAACAAATAATCTACTTTATATTTAACTACCTGAAAATACGGCGTAGCTCATGGTTCTGTTTATTCCATTATTGCGTCTGCACGTCTCCTCTTTGTTCTTCTTTCTCTGCTCACCTCATCTCCCTCTGTTCATCTCCTCCCAATATCTCAAGCCTTTCCTCCCCCCTCTCGGTTTCTATGACCTCCTTCTTACCTTCTCAGTCCATCACCTCCTACTCCAGTGTATATGAAAAACTGTACATATGTGGTAACTTTCATTATGATCGGTGGGAAGGTGTCGAAGGTACCTATAGCCACGCCCCGTATGAAATCTCAGATAGTCAGTGATGTTTATTTTCTTTTGATTGTCAAATATGCTAAATTTCATAAAGTTCGAAACAAGAGAGTAGAGCCATGTCGAAGTCCGTATGTAAAATACCCTCCGCCAAGCACCATATGAAAATTTATGTAGACAGTGAACTTCCCCTTGTTTTTGTGATAGTGTGCAGAAGTCACGATGAATAAAAAAACTGTAGATTTGTATCCAATACAAATCAACACACACTACTTCTTTATACATTAGTGTGTCCGTGTGTTTGTATTGCACGCAAATACAGGGTGAATCTCGTAACACTTGCACTGCAGATATTGCGGAAACGGAAAGTGCGATTGATGTGCGGTTTTCACAGAATGGATTGGTAGTCAAGGACTCATATTGTCAGCCAATAAACAGATGGTAAAATACCTAGAAAGTGTATTTTTTTATGCAAACATACAATTTGTCAAATGGAACAATGTTTGTTTCTGTCATGCACTGGAAGTTTGACACCAGCTGTGTAAAAAGAATTTTGAATGCCATTTTTATCACGTTTAGTTTGGCAGCTACAACCATTCAAAGTTTTGGGGGCGTAGGCTACGACAGCGTAGCTGACTGCCTGGTGGTCATGAGACAGTGGGGCGTGCCCCAGGGACTAGCCACTCGGTCAAGTAAGCTATCGCAGCCTCCGCCCCCGAAACTTTGAACGGTTGTAGCTGCCAGACTAAACGTGATAAAAATGGCATTCAACATTTTTTGTACACAGCTAGTGTCAAAAATTCCAGTGCATGATAGAAACAATTGTTCCATTTACAAAATTGTTTGCATAAAAAATTACACTCTCTAAGTAATATTACAATCTGTTTACTACCGAATGAAACTTTCACTCTGCAGCGGAGTGTGCGCTTATATGAAACTTCCTGGCAGATTAAAATTGTGTGCCAAAACCGGGACTCGAACCTGGGACCATTGCCTTTCGCGGGCAAGCGCTCTACGACTGAGCTATCACGACACTACTCACGGCCTCGCGCCAAAACTTCAATTCTGCCAGTACCTCGCCTCCTACTTTCCAAACTTCACAGAAGCTCTCCTGCGAAATTTGCAAGACTTGGAAAGCAGGAGGCGAGGTACTGGCAAAATTGAAATTGTGGGGCGGTACGAGGTTATCAGTCAGATCTTGAAGGATATTTGGTTATTCTTCCGTGAGTGCAATATCTAGCTCTGCAATGTTTGTGGGAGGTACTGGTCTGCCTGCAATGCGTCTGCAAAGAGCATCGGGTTTAAATGTGGTGAACACGTTGGCCACTCCATTCATTCAATCCCCTTAGCTGCAAGCATGTTGTCCACCAGTGCAAGTATGTGGGGACGTGCGTTATATCGTCCACCTGAAGGAACCCACCTCCTATGGTACCAGCCTAGGGCTGGAATATGTTGGTGAGACACATTCTGAGACAACAAGGAATCGTCATCTTGGCAGTAGGATGTGTAATCGTCATCTTGGCATTAGAAGGATGTGTGTGGGGTCTAGAGACAGTCACGAATCCAGTAAGCAGATTCAAAAGGATTTACGTTGCTTAGATAGCACAGGGTAGCGTAGAGAGCTGCATGAAACTAGTCTGCTGACTGAAGACCATAACAGCAACATTAAACGTCTGCCAGTACTGATTCCTGCCCGCACCACTCGTCTACCATCGTGATATGGTGATGTTGCCTACACACAAGGAGGATTGTTCAGAGTTCCACGTTCGCCTCGACAGAATAGCCGTGCGCACTGAGGCACCGTGCTGCGGTGCTCACGCCCGTTCGCCATTGGGGGATTAGAGTCCCCCCTTGGGCATGGGTGGATGTGTTGTTCTTAGTTTAGTTTAAGTAGTTTGTAAGCTACGGACTAATGACGAAGCAGTTGAGTCCCATAGATTTACAAACATTTGAACATTTGCGTTCCACGTTCTCTGCAGATGAGGGAACGAAGATCACAAAAATCTTGACTCATCTGTGAACAGAAATCCGGCGCCGTTAGTTAAGACTCCAATCCTGATGTTCCTCCGCCCAATTTCTGTACGCTAAACGGTGTCATGGTTTCAGTGGGACACACACCGAAGGCCTCCCGAAGGTGATTCGGACTGTTTATGTTTATATTGTGCATCCTGTTAGTCCTGCGTTGCAGCTGAGTTGCATTCAGCCTCCTGTCGCGATAGGATATTGCCCGTGGACGACCTTGGTCTTGCCTTCTGTTAATGGTTTCTGTTGTCTGAAATCGCTTCCAGGTTCTGGAAATTACACTTTGGGACACTCCAATAGTTACAGCCATTCCGTCTGCGTCCGCCCCGTCTCGAACCTTCCTGTGGCTCTCCATGCCATAGATTAGGGTGAGTCAGGGATGTGGTTGCATTGTACTACCTCCTCACTACACTATGTGAACCCAACTGCTTGTGTAATTCGTTTGGCAAACACAACAGGAACGTCCTCTGCAGTGACGTTCCGTTATTAAGACTATTTAGGTTGCCATAATGTTGTTTTCACCACTCCGTAGAACCACCGAAAAGACGTCGAACCATTGTGGTTCATTCTGCCGATGACTACTTCAGAACCTAGATATCTCAACTGATCCCCTAATCGTTTCGACCAGTGTGTGTAAAAGAGAAGCAGATAGAGATGTGACGCATGCCGAGGCGTGTCCAGGCAGCAGTAAAGCAGGTGGGCCCTGGAAACGTTTAAGCGCGAGGAGGAGGCCGCTGTTACTGGCTGCCGTGGACAGACAGACGGCGTCGCGCTCGCCGTCCTAATAGGCTTGCGATGCCGAGGTAAGCGGATTAAGCGCAAGGAGCGCGCCCAGGCACGCCGTTATCTCTGCTGCCTCCGTTTGCCGTCGTACTTTCTCACGCTGTTACAACTCTTTGTCCCAGCAGGTGTCCGACCATCTGCATCTGTATAAGCTCGCCGGGCAAAAACATTCTCTCTACCAGCATCATATGATACTGTTTAATTCTCTCCCTGGACTTGGTAACCGTCCACTAGCTTGTGCACGTACGTTTCATCCATAATAAGACACTCACTGAGGACTATATCGCGCGATTCCGCCAAATTGCGGGGATGTCGATGTCGCCGTTTCACCGGCAGTTAAAGTATCTGCTACAAACTTTCTATGGAGTTCAAATCAGGTGATTTTGTAGGCCATTTGACATACATACCTGTTGACTTCTACGGTTAATCCGTAAAATTTACAGAAATTGCAGAATTTTATGGATGGACGGTGTTATTTCACGACTTCCAACTACTTACGTCCGTATAGTCACAGCAACTAGACGAAGTGCCACCAATGCTTCTCCATATGAAGCCCTACAATAGTAACAAGTATTGCTTCTTCAGGAAGGGTATCAGTCCGTGTACAGAACGCCATGTTTTCCTGCATTGAAGCCTATATACTTGTCAAAAGTGTAATCCGTAAATTGGTGTAGAACAGTGGGTGGTGAAAACGTTGTTGTTTAAGCATCCTACATCGCACAGAAGCAACACTAATCTTGATATTAAGTTGTTACTTGTATGTCAGATAAAATACCAACAACGACTTTCTGCCTCCGTTCGAAGTAGCTACGTCTTCGAAATACCATGTGATTGGACAAGAAAATACAACAATGTATCACTGTTTTTGGACCTTATTGTGAAGAAAAGCCGTAATTTCCAAAAAGTGATGTCTAACTGAAAGATATTACAGACGCTGTATTGCCATTTTGGAGTATGGTGAATATCCAGTTTATCTGAAGGACGTAATACATCAGGCTAACCAGTAGCAAAGAAACTGTAAGCAGTCCTCCCTAGGGCTTTTGTGTGTGTGTGTGTGTGTGTGTGTGTGTGTGTGTGTTTTGTCCATGATATAACAATATAGCGTGAAGACCAATCTTGCTGTGGGTATTCACTGCCGGGATCATCTTAGCATTGCTCGTAACTGGTAGTGAAATTTGTGCATTGTACTGTATTATGGGGGCCGCGGCGGAGTGGCCAAGCGCATTGAGGCGCCATACTCCGATGTGCGAGGCTGTTCCCCATCGGGGGTTCGAATCCCCCCTCGCGAAGGGATGTTTATGCCGTCTTTAGTACAAGGTAGTTCGTAAGTTTAGGGACTAATGACCCCGCAGTTAAGTCCCTGAAGCTTTACAAACATTTGAACATTTATGGGGTACTTTCATCATTTTATAAATGGATTCTTCCATCAATTCTTGATAGAACTGTTCCATATTTCAGGCTGAAAAGAATCTGTTTTTGTTCCACTAATTTTTATTTACGAACTCAAAAGTTCAAATGTTTCTGAAGCTTATATGACTTAACTGCGGGGTTTAAAATGTTTGTTAAGCTTATGGGACTTAACTACGGGGTTATCAGTCCCTAAACTTACAAACTACTTATGAACTACTTACGAACTAGGACGACACAAATATCCATGCCCGAGGGGGGGATTCGAACCCCCGACCGCAGTGGCCGTGCTGACCGTGACTGGAGCGCCTCAGTCACCTCGAACTGCGGGGTCATCAGTCCCTAAACTTACAAACTACTTATGAACTACCTTATGCTAAAGACAGCACAAACATTGATGCTCGAGGGGGGATTCGAACCCCCGACGGGAAACGGCCTCGCGCATCGGAGTATAGCGCCTCAATGCGCTTGACCACTCCGCCGTGGCGTTTACGAATTAGTTATCGGCTTTTTTTATTTTTTATTATTATTTTTTTAATATTGTTAGACCTTCTTCGGGTGAACAGTTGACAGGCGTCGACAACAAACGCTAGTGCTTATGTTGCAAACATGTAAAAGTAGATACAACACACACAAAACTCTTGTTTTTTTGCTTATGACAATTGTTGAAGTTGTCAAATTAATCTCTCGTCATGTCGGTTTATGCTATGCTACTTAGAATATAATAATACTAAGTATTAATGTGTTACACTGTGTACCTTTCTAAATTGGAAGGCATTTATCACGCAACATAAACCTACATGGCGAGAGATCAATTTGACAACTTCAACTAATGTCATAAGCAAAGAACAAGAGTTTTTGTGTGTGTAACATGTTTGCAACATAAGCATTAGCCTTTCTTGTGGATGCTTGTAAATTGTTTACCTCAAGTTGGCCTAATTAGCCAAAAAGTAGTTCGTTAATAATCAAAAATTAGTAGAACAAAAATAGGTTTTCAACCTGGAAAAAGTACTTTCGTCAATTTATTAAATGTTTTTTTGTTTCTCTTTCTCTTTTTCTCTTTTCCACTTTTAAAATTTTATAGGTGTTTTTTCTCGTTGCCTACAATGTGGGTTTGATAAGATAGAATCTCCATCTGGCGATCATCCGCATTTAAGGGTTATGAGACTTCTCCAAATCTCAGTATCGGGTCGGATCCTTCGAAAATGACACGATAATATCCCTCCCTATCCTTACCTAGACAGAGGTCTCACTCTTGCCATTGAACACCACAATGGGAAGATACTTAAAACTATAATTTTCGTCTTTCTTCCGTATGAAAATTATTTACTGGGCAATCATCACCAGCAGTAAGGTCACAGGTACCTCCTCTTATTCGCATTGGCGTTTCTTGCAGACTTTATAGTATTTGTTGAAGGATCATTCTAAATTAAAACAGCACAATGATTTAACTTGTGTAGGGGTTTACACAGGACCGTGACAACTATTGATGCTGAATGGTTTCTGAAGTACTTCAGACACCCATCACTAAATTATTGATACTAATAGTAGCTTTTCTGTGGAATTACGGAAGATATCTGTAGAAAACTTTTCTGTAACTACTAATAATGCTGCTACCTTTCCTGTAACGTATTACTTATTACCGTGAGCAGAAGGGATATTCTCATTGGCATGTAGCCTTCACTGCTTTCAATTTTCACATCGATCGTCTAAACCGGCAAAATTGCTGTTTCGTGACGAGGCTGCAAGGGCGTGGACACTGGAAAACTTACCCAATGCAGATAGAACGTCTCCTAAGAAATTGCCCCTTTTTGTAGAAATTGAAAAATTAATAAATCAGCGGAAGTAATTACATCGTAACAGAGTGCACCATCACGAGTTGTTTCCCATTTTCACCGCTCGGTGAAACTACTTTACAAACTACTGCCGTTTTACCCTTGCCGAAATCATGTCTTTTCCTACCCTCTATCTAGATTACTTTCGACCGCAATGTTCTAAATTACCTTTAGAAGATGTGAAGGGTTCTAATACATTTTTGCTGAGGGTGAAAAGAAACCGTGTAGTTACTTGTCTACTTTCGTATACTGATACCGATTTCATCATTTCTAAGCAACACGAGCCCTGCATAGTAGATTGTACCTTAGTATAACAAGCTAACGGAAATAGTACATTTTATCAGCCATGTTACTGCGATTGGTCGTGTTCGGTGTACTGACGAGGCCTATTCTGTTTTGAAAATGAGCATGGTTGTTGTGCTACAATAGAAACTATAATTCTGCTTATTACCAAATATAATTATGCAGTTCCAGCTGTGAATAACTTTCGATTATCACTGTACCGAAAATTATCAGTTCTCGAAAAATGAATTAAGGAGCGAGGCACTAATCAAAATGCTTTATTTTCTTATACATTCGTGATAGGCATCATTCGAATGAGTTACGTAAAAATAGGTATGGCACTGTTTAGGAGGCTGTAATAAAATGGATTTTCACCGCAGCTCATAAAGTTCTAGGCCGCCATACAGTTCAGATCACAGCATGTGAACCTCCAATATAAAGACTAAATTAAATTTACGGCAGTTTTGTCTGCTTAACAGATCCATCGAGTTCATTCGAGAGAGAGAGAGAGAGAGAGAGAGAGAGAGAGAGAGAGAGAGAGAGAGAGAGAGAGAGAGAGAGAGACTTCCTTAGGTTCGGTTACCCTATCCTTCCATTACGCAAGTTCTCTCTCTCAGCACCAAATCGTGGCTGCCACATATGCCAATACACCATGATAAAAACGATTGTTCAGATTAGTTTTTAAACTGTGTGTGTGTGTGTGTGTGTGTGTGTCTGTCTGTCTGTCTGTCTGTCTGTCTTTCTTTTATTCAATGAAGACAGAGATTTACATTTTTGCTAGGACCGTACGCGGTAACAATGGTTTTAAATCTTATCAGTCTTAATACAGTTGATTTCTTTGAAATGGATGCACAAATACAACCCCCCCCCCCCTCAGGAGGCTCAAGGTCCTTTTCGTGAGTACGTGCGTGTTGAGCATGGGGCCCCGAGCTAATGCAGTCTTTCTTCCTTCTTTCCTCCCTGGACTGCATTTCATTTCGCTTTCCCTCCTTTCCTATCCTTACTCCTTCCCCTCCTCACCGGAGAACCGATAACCTTTGCAGTTTGGTTTCCCTATCCCAAACCAAACCTACAAAATACTTGAACTAACCGGTGGGAGCGGCCGATCAGTCTTCACAAAGCGTCTAGGACTGCGCGGCCTCAAATACATTTTGTTAAATTTTGCACTTTGATATTTTGAACAACGTGAATGCATCGTGAGGTACTTCGGATCTAATGACTTCTTCTTATATGCTTCAGTGTATTTCATCATGTAGCGTTAACAATAATTGCGTATGGTGTTAAAGTTCAGGGAGAAGAAATAAAGACTTTGCTCTGTGTTAATAACATTGTAATTCTGTCAGACAGGAACGAACCTGGAAGAGCAATTGAACGGAATGGACAGTGTCTGGAAACAGGGTATTAAGATGAACATTAACAAGAGCAAAACAAGGGTAATGGATTGTTGTCTTAAGAAAATCAGGCGACGCAGAAGGAATTACATTAGGAGTCGAGAAAGTGAAAGTAGTAGATGGGTTTTGTTATTTGGGTAGCAAACTGACTCGTGACAGCCGAAGTAGACAATGTATAAAATGCTGAATGACTGTGGGAAGGAAGGAATTTCGGTAGAAATTTGTTGACTCCAATATTAAATGTTAGGAAGTCTTCTCTGGAGCATTTGTGTGGAGTGAAGCATGGACTATAAATAGTTCATACAAGAAAAGGATTGAAGTTTCCGAAATGTGGTGCTATAGACCAGTGTTTTCAAAATGTTCAAATGTTTGTAGAGCTTATGGGACTTAACTACGAGGTCATCAGTCCCTAAACTTACAAACTACTTATCAACTAGCTAATCCTAAGAACGTCACAAATACCCATGCCCGAGGGGCGGCCGGCACCAGTGTTTTCAACCCTTTTCGAATATGCGACCCCCTTCTAATTAAAAAATATTCTGGCGATGCCTCCTTCTCACGATCCGTAACAAGTCTCTAAGGAAAAAAATCTTTCTTTTCCTTCACTTTTCTTTTAAATTGTTGGACAAAGGTTTTTTGTGCATTTTTCGAAATGGAACACATTATCCTATTTTTACATCAGTTCTGACAGAAAAATATATATTGCTTAACGACCGTTTCGCATTTCAAGCAAGACTCAGAAGCGAATTACGCTCATCAAAATAGGGTCCACTTATAGACAATTTGTAAAGAAGTAAAACTCACTTTCCGAATTTTTCAGAATTACTTATTGTATCGAATGTTCTTTTACCTATCGATTGGTTTCTGAAAAGTTTGCAGATTTTGCGCTCATTCATCAATAACATATTGCATTGCAAAACATCTATTCAATTCATAATGAATGTTATACAAGGAACTCCGTAATTTTAACACTAAATAAATTTCACTTGAGTATACGTTTTTGTATGAGTGAACCCCTGGTTACTTTATGGTGCAAGTACTTCCTCCTGTCGGCGATCCCCCGAACAGGATTTAGCGACCCCGTGGGGGTCGCGCCTCGCAGCTTGAAATACACTGCTTTGGACTAATGTTGAAGATTGGGTGAGTAGTAACTCATGAGGTAGTGAACAGAAATGGGGTAAGAAGAATTCTGGCATATGTTGAGCAAAAGAAGGGATGAATTGGCGGGAAATCTGGACACATTCTGAGACAAAGGAGATGTCAGTTTAGCATTTCAGGGCAGTGTTTGGGGTAAAAATAGCAGAGGGAGACAGAGAAATGTAAACGATAAGCAGGTTCAAAACAATGTAGGTTTTAAGTTTTTATTTGGACTTCAAGAGGTTTGCACAAGATAGGTTAGCGTCAAATCGGAAGACGACCACAACAATGTTCCTCATACACCCCGTTTACACGGGCTTCCAAAACCGGATTTCGAAAACAGATTTCCCAATTCCGCTTTTGGTTGGTCATGTAAACACTCCAAAATCGATTCTGGAAAACCGCTTTAGAGAAGCGGTTTTCCAGTTCCACAATCGATTTTCGTGCCCATGTAAACGCAACCGTTTTTGAAGCGTTCTTGGCTTGTCAGATTGTGTTTTCTTGTTAAGAATTTTCGGCACATATGGAAACACTGATATTTTCTAATGTGAAATAAAAGTATAAATATTAGAGCGAACATAAATCTGTGTATTTAAATAAAGAAAAATAGTGATTGTGCTGTCTAAATAACGAATTGAATCAGCTGTTTTTCAACCGCCATGTTAAGTGAGCTAGGCTGTGGCATGTAAACACGACACGCAAAAACGATTTACGAAAATCGGTTTTCGTCTTCCGGAAGATGGGTTGCATGTAAACGTAGTGATTGAGTCCGCGTGAATACCCCATTTCGTGTCATTCCATGACACGGCCATCCAAGACGGGGACATTTCCCGGGTAGAACGCTTTTTCGATGTACATTCCTGCTGAGAGCTGCCATATCACTGCAGTCGCGACAGCTGAGACAGGCGAAACGAGAGTTGTAATTGAAGGGGCGAAGCAGTGTTGTGCTGGAGAGCGGTATGCGTATTGTCTTCCCTCCCTTCACCTAGAGGCATATGTGAAGCTCGGGATGAGTAGTCTATTTCAGTGGCAGCAGGCGGCAGGGGAAGCTGTTTGGTCTGGCCGCGGTGCGTCGAGGGGGAGACACGGACAGGGCGTGTCACCCCGGGGTGTGCTGGGGTGGGGTGGTGTAAAACAAACGGCCGCCTTACCTCGCCCCGCCCTGCTCGCACGTGCCGCAGGTAGTCGATAGCTGCTATATGGGCGCCAACTACTTGCCGCCTCAAACTCATCTCGTTAGCCGCCTGCGCAACTTGTGCGTGATTGCGTGCGGCGCCGCAGACGCGGCGCTCGATACGGGAAAAACCTGCAGGCAGCCGCCACGCCGGGAACACAGTGCAGCAAGAATAAGAATCCAACACCAACCACACACGACTGGTAGAGCTATTCATAAAAAAAAGCTTAGTTATTGTACAACAGGAAAAGGTTTACATGGGTATGTTAACCGATCCTATATCATTTTCTCTCCTCCTCCATGTTGCCATGGATGACGCTCGACAGTTTGCGTTTTTACCGCAATTACAGTGTTTTGTGTCCCGGCCTCGTCGCCGCTTTTGTGTCTCGTTTCCGTCGTAGGTGTCGGTGGCCGAGTGGAATGAGACCGACACAGGAATAAAGATAGCACGCTGGTGCAGGTACGGAGGGGAGCAGCCAGAAACTAGAAACACTAGAGTAAATTAGAGCGAGATATATATTGCACAGAATTGATACAATACTTAACTTTTACTTAGTTCTGTACACAGAATGCTGATACATAGTGCAGGCCTGCCTAGTGCCTATCCGATAGCCAAGTCTTCACTGGTGCCTATCTGATTACGAAGTGTTGACTGGTTCCTATCTCAGTCCCAAGTGCACGATGTCGTTCAGTGGTGGCCACGAGCGGAGTTGTAACAGAGGGCGCTCGTGGCTGACGTCGTAAGAACGCCGCGCCGTGCGTGCATGGCGGCGCGCGGCGAAAGTAGGTGGCGTGCACTTTGGACTTGTGCGACACCACACAGTGTACGCGAGGGTTGTAATGACTCCCCCACTGCACTGTGTGAAGAGTAGAAACTCTAAGGCGCCGTTCACACTACGGCGATATATCGTAAGCGATTTACCGTAAGCGACATATCGCGACGATATGTTGCTAGCAAGGTTCACAACAGCAGGCGATAAATCGGCGTCACGTGAACGGTAAAAATGTGGTGGGAACACAGTTTTTACTGCTTCAGTTACAGATATGAGCTCAAGTGAGGAAGACGTTGTTGTGGCTTACTGGTTCAGGCGTAGGATGAGAAGAAAGAGGAAATACTGGGTACATCCCTACAATGTAACCAACGTCCACCATAGCTCTGCTGTTGTTTCTCGAGAGCTGTCTAAACATGAATCAAAATTCAGGGAGTTTTATCGAATGTACCCTGAAAAACTTTCATTTTCTGAAACACCTTGTGTCATCAACCCTTGAAAAAAAAAAAGATACACGCTTCAGGAAAGCAATTTCTCCCGATAAAAAACTTCTGATTACGATAAAGTAAGTAGACATGAATGTAAACAGTATTAATATAACTGAAGTTTTATTGTCATAATGTTTTACAAATTGTACCAGGATTACTATAACGTAACTGTATAAGAAAATAAAGAGGAGTGTTAACATAATTCAGTAGATTTACTTATCACTTTTCACAAATTGAACTTGTTCCACTTTCTTGCGGCAGTGTGGCATTTTCATTGAGCCCGAAAGTTGATGCAGTATTGCTCATATGGGCCTGAGTTTGCAAGGTGTTATGATGGTATGACGAATTCCACACAGAAGGGCTGGACCCAGCTGAAACACTGGATTCCACATTCTCTCGTTGGCGTGTCTTTCATTTCTGCTGCAATTTCCCTCCATGCGGCACTCGTCCCATCTGCCTTACTGTAAGCGCCAATGGAATAGTTCCAGAGGCACTGATGACCTTTAACTAAATTAATGAAAGAAAGGACAGAATTGTCTTCTCTTCTTCCCGCCATGTTTACAGCTCGAAATATCGCTCGCGACTAATCGCTCAGGAGACCGTCAAGCGGTACGTAAAGCGATATATCGCTTACGATATATCGCGCAATCGCCGTAGTGTGAAACCTTTTTATCGCCTCCCTTTAGATTTCACGTATCTGTCCATGATTGTCGCGTATCGTATATCGCTTACGATAAATCGCTAACATATATCGCCGTAGTGTGAACGGTGCCTAAAAGTTCACCAACCTGACGTCTTCTGTAGATGTCGTCCCCACGCAGATGATAGCACGCAGGTCGGAGTTCTTGAAGAGGCTGAAATTATTAAACTATTGGCGGGAACTCATCTAATTACGGAATAAAACTGACGTAGTTCGCATGCCAGCTGATTTTTTTTAAAGAAAGTAGAAAATCAGCAAATCTCATAAGATCCACTTGCCACACATTGTCTTAACTGAAAGCACATATAAAGTCATTTCGCCTTGCTCTCAGATGATTAAACAATTTCTTATGACCGCCTATGTATGCGACTTGTTACTCCTCAAAGTGCGTGTACTGAACTCACACGTTACTCCAAGTGCTGATCTGAACTGTGGCAGCTCGATGCAAGGCTGCCTTCGTTCCCCGATTTGGCGCACAAACATGGCTGCCCTGCATCATCCGTCTTTAATTATTTTGTTTATTGAATTCGCAATTGTTAATATGTTCTACCTACTCAGGGCATAGCTTAGCTTTGAGGGGTGTTTCTAAATTGAGTATGACATTGAATAAATAATTAGTTTAACAAATATTAACAAAAATATGAATGCGTTTTGGCGCGAGACCGCCATTGCTACAGCCAATCGGCGTCCAGTGCCTGCCGCTCGGGGACTTCCCTCGAATTCGGGGAGATTTGCCAGAGCTCTTTCCCATGACAACCCGACCTTGTGTACCACCTGGCGTGGTTCTCACCAGCGTTTACCATCTGTCGCCTACTGGTCTTAACCGGCTGCACTGAAGCAATACTTCGATCTTAATATTACGGCTTTAAGCCAGAAATATTACAATTGGTTTCGTACCTAAAGTTCATCATCAGGCAGACTTTCGGATTCTGCACATTAGAGAGATAACATCAGGATGGTTGTTAAAGTTTTCAGTCCGCAGACTGTTTGATGCAGTTCTCCATGCTACCCTGTCCTGTGAAAGCCTCTTTATCAGATAATACGAATGGCAACCTACATGCTTTTGAATCTGGTTACCGTATTCGTCCCTCAGTCAATTTTTACCCCACACACTTCTTTCTAATGCTAAGTTGACGATTCCTTGACGTCTCACAATGTGTCCCACCATCCTATCCCTTCTCTTAGAATATGCCAGAAACTCATTTTCTCACCAATGCTGTTAAGCATTCATTAGTTATGTGATCTATTCATCTAATCTTCATCATTCGTCTGTAGCACCCCATTTCGAAAGCTTCTATCATCTTCTTGTCTGAACTCCTTATAGACCGCGTTTCACTTCCATAAAATGCTACATTCCAGACAAATGCTTCCAGAAAAATTAATACTGGATGTTAACAAGTTTCGCTTCTTCAGAAACTCTTTACTTCCCGTAGCCATTCTGCATTTTATATCTTCTTTACATCGCCCATCAGAAGTTATCTTTCTACCCAAATAAAACTCATCTACTTTTATTGTCTCATTACCTAATCTATTTCCTTCAGCATCGCCTGATTTTCTAACACTACATTCCATTACCATCGTTTTACTCTTCTTAATATTCATCTTATATCTTTCTTTCAAGACACTGTCCATTCCATTCAATTGTTCTTCTAGGTCCTTTGGGGTCTCTGAGAGAATTACTATGTCATCAGCAAAACTGAAGGTTGTCGTTCCCTATTCCTGCACTTTAATTCCCTCTCCACGTTTCTCCTTGAAGTCCCTCAATGATTGTTGAGTGTACAGATTGAACAACATTGGGTAAAGGATACAACCCTGTCTTCCTTCTCAACGACTGTGACACTTTATGCCCTTCGACTCGAGATCAACAAATGCTGAAACCGTAGGTTTCACCTTCCTTAACCTATCTTCTAATATAAGTCGTGATGTATTGCCTCGCGGGTTCCTACATTTTTCCTAAATCCATACTGAACTTACCCAAGGTCGGATTCTGCCAGGTTTCTCATTCGTCTGTATAACATCAGGCCTATAGACACGAAAACATTCACTTCCTTTTACTACTCTTACTGACTATATGCACACACACCATATGTGTTTCGTGCAGGTTTGTGACGAAGTACCTTTCGAATTGTGTAAGTTTCATTGGCTTCCTTGTTCTTGTACAATTAATATTAAGAATCAATACTCCTGTCTTCGTGTTCATTACTTAATATTGTGATATTTAAATTTACTGTCTTATCTCTCAACCAATATCTCCAATTACACATTTTCTTCCTTGTGCCTCGCTTTTTTTTTCCCACCTCTCCACTTAGTAATGGATTTAGCCCTAAGGAAATTCATCTGTTTGGTCATATGTAACAGAAGCTTTACCTATGTACACCTACAAATATATTTAGTCTTTAAAAATATTTTACGAAAATACTCTGTCATACCAGTAACTTTGTTGTCTGAATTATTTTGTAAATTACTTATGATCGTAAAAGTTTCGTAATGACAAGTTGTGAAATTGTGCAATTATCCATGTTTGTAGACAAATTTTCTTCCTAACATTTCGTGAGGTCTTTCGTGATCAACTTAACAATTTGTCATGATCCGATTATCTCAAAGTTTTGTTATTGTTATAAAATTATCTAATTTGTCATGTACACAAACCATCGGTTCTAATCGTAATTTGCATATACACCTAATTTCTGTTTTGCTACGTAAACACATTTAAAAATACATTTGGTTTATACTGAATAATTTAAAGTACCTCTTGTTTGTGTTGGATTTATGTTTAGTAGATAATGATATTAACTACATTGTAACAATTTTTTTCTGGAACATTAGAGGCGCAATTCAGTCAAGCACTCAATAGCAAATCAAGTATTCAAGTCACGATGTAGTCAGTCATCATGATGTATTCATGTACACAAAATTCATTATCAGGTCATGCTCTGATACTCAAATTATGTAGTGTAGTCATGGTGTAAAGTTTTGATGTTTATTAACTTCTGACGTAATGAAAGCAGTGAATATAACACGAAGACGCAATTTGTAGTTCCTTTGACGTCAAAGAACCCAGGAAGAGTAATAAATATGATTAAATAATATGCCACGGAGAAGCGCCCGAGCGCATTGAGGCGCTATGTTTCGCTGCGCGAGGTCGTTCCTCGTCGGGGTTTTGACTCCCCCTTCGGGCATGGATGTTTGTGCTGTCTTTAGTATCAGTTAGTTCATAAGTAGTTTAGGTAGGGATTGATGACCCTGCAGTTGAGTCCCATAAGCTTTACAAACATTTGAATTATGTCTTGCTAGCAGACGACATGAAGAAGGAAGGAAGGAAGGTTATGTATTTTATAATAACTAAACCAATACATTACAACTTACAGTTCTTGTATATGTCGCTACATTCTCACCTCCCTTTATATTACTCCTAAACGGAGCACAATCATCTGCTTGTTCGTGTGTGGTTGATTTGTCTTCGAAATATGGTTTAAGATACTGTGTTTTACAGATCACATTTGTTATTTATCACAGTTTCTTTCTGAACCTTCAGTGGTTTCTCAAGTAATGTCACTCATCGCCAGTCGAAGTTTTGATGGAAAGGAGCATCCATTGTAACCTCCTGTCGACATGGAGCTAAAATAAAAAACTTGAAAGCAAGCCTCCTTGTACATGGTGGTGAAGTAGTTTGAAGGTGTCCTTAAGAAGTAATCGCGTGAAAATCAATATCTTGCTCGCGAAGCTTGAAAATTAGCTATACAGTGAGAGCCCCAAGGGGCTCACGGTTCTTTCGCGAGTAAGTGCGTGGCGAGCATATAGCCCCGATCTAATGCAGTCTTTCATCCTTCGTTCCCCCCTGGACTGCATTTCCTTTACCTTCCCCTCCTTTCCTATCCTCAATCCTTCCCCTCTCCACCGGTGGGGGGGAGGAGGGGGGGACTGATGACCTTAGCAGTTTGGTCCCCCTGTCTCAACCAACCAACCAACCAACCAACTAATCTCGTTTTGGAGTACTGCTGCGAAATGTAAGATCCTCACGAGGCGGGACTGACGGAGAACATGGATGAAGTTGAGAGAAGGGTGGCTCGTATGTTTTATCGCGATACAAGTGTGTTGTCACAAAAATGATGCGCGATTTAGGGTGGAATCATAAGGTAAAAAAGGTAAAGCAGTCAACAATCCGAAGATTGGTTTGAACACCACAGTACTTTACTAGGCATGGTCCTGTTTGGAGGTGGTATGCCGTTGGCTTCCTTCGAACTGACTTACCCAGCCAGTTATAGGGGGACCTACAGTTTAACGTGGGTTCCGAACCACGGTGCTACTCGGTATTTTTCACATGAGCAATACTGCCAGAGGTGAAAGAAGTGGAAAGTGACATAAAAATCCCAGGACCTGGCAGGGATCGAAACCGCGACCTTTGGAGTCATAGTCCGGCACTCTACCACTGTGCAACCAAGGGAAAAAGGCGTTATTAGTAGCTGCGAGACCTTATTGCGAAATTTTTCGCCAACTTTCTCTTCCGAATGTAAACGCATTTATTTGTTACCCACCTACATAGACAGACGCGATCATCAGAATAAAAGAAAAGAAATTCAAAAGAGATGTACGTGGTCCTTTTTCCGCGCAGTATTCTCGGATGGACCTGTAGAGAAAGTCTACAAGCTGTTCGATGAACACTCGCCCAGGCACTTAAATGTGAACTGCAGAGTAGTAATAGAGATGTAAATGTGTTAGTTACTCATGCAATCTCAGTCAACTAATCAGTTTTACGCACAGGTGCAGGCGGTTATAAGAGAATATTAAGTCATTGTCATTTCCTGTTGTGCTCAGGTGAATGTCTTGATTCGAAGACATAAACATTTCAGAGTGACAGCCTATTACATCTGTGTTCAGTGAGGCTATAGTGATTTGAGAACAAGAGCCTCAAACTAAATGACGTCATTCGTGAATATTGTGGAAATCTGAAGAAGTAGTTGATCCTGCAGTGATTTCGTTTCACAAGCTGTTTCTTTCCGTCTGACGTACACAGTAAGGATTCATAGCTGACCGTGTGTTGGGTACAGTTGGTATCGACCGGCGTGGGGCCTAGTTGGGCGCAGGCGTCACCTGTTGCAGTGGGCTGGTGGGGCAGCCAGTGGTGCTGGTCTCTGCCGCTCCTGCCCTGGACGCGAGTTCCTGTGGCCGCGCCGCCCATTGTGGCCACGGCCTCAGGAACGCCAGTTATCTGGCGGCGCTCTCGTTGTCCTGTCGCAGAGCGCGACACCACAAAGGAGTCCCTACCAACTGGCGCCACTAGCCGCTTCTCCTTGTGGCCCGCCAGTGCCATTTACTCTCTCCCAATGCCCGCTGTTAGCAAAGATAAATTCGCATCTTTTATTTCCTACACACAAGAACTCTGCGGGGCACGGAAGAATTACCACACCCATCCTGTTCCAGACATTGATGCTCAATGCAGTTGTAAAATCGCGTTTCACTTTATGTAACAAGGTTGGAGTAATATTCAGATATATAAAAATATTAAAAATAGTTTAAACGTAATTAGAAAAAGAAGACCCGTGTTTTTTCGGACGTTTATTTTCGAATGCAAGACAGTACATTAGCCAATAAGACTTTTAAATAACTTTTAGGTAGCGTGTCCGCAACAAGCTTAAAAGTTGTCCGTGATGTTTAATGTTGAATCTATCATTTAATCAGACAACAAAAGTAGTTTATATTAAAGTTACTCATTCAAAACCTGATCTAGTATTAGTTGCAGTCCAAGTAGTTGTCATATATTGTTTAACAGTCAAGGTCACTAAGTCATCAGATAACATCATCAAAATTTAACTGAACACATACATTGTTCATTAACACAGTAATTTGGTTTAATTATGGCCCTGATATTGAAGTATATACTGTTAAATGAAAAACAGTGCATTAAACTGATTATGTGCGCAACGGATCTTTTAACAAAGCAACTGTGACATGTAACCTGCATGAGACACACCCTGACTATACTGAAAAAATTTGATCGGGAGAAAGATATTAAAAACACAAACCGCTTTGTTAATGTTCGACTAAGAGAATTTTATGCAGATCAGTACCTGATTAACAAAACTCAGTATCATACTCAATTAACTGCAGTGTTGCATAACAATTATTTACTACGATATCCCGTCTCTAATGACCAAGCTGTCGACGGGACGTTAAACCCTAAGCTTCCTTCCTTCCTACTACGATATCAGTAAAGAAATCTGTTCAACAAGATTACCAAAATCAATACTGCACTTTAAATCCACAAATAACTAATTATCAAATAATGGAAGTAGGTTAATCTTCTAACTACGTAAATGAAAAAGGAAAGAAAGGTCAACTTTGTTACTTATTATTAGTAATGACAATTACATTACCTAACTGATATAATCTCTTCATAATTACATGAAATGCTATTACCTTTATTCCAGGAGTGGTACAACCTTTTTCACAATTATATGAAATGCAATATATACAACTGACACAGCATCCTCTGCTCTACATCGGAGCCATAAACAGAACACAACTGCTCTCTAAGCGAGCTGAACCACAAGTCTGACTCTGTCTCTCTGCACGAGCTACAATGCTATGCGATACATAATCTTTGCCAAATATGATACTTCACAGATTTATGTACACACATCGATACACACAGTAGAAGAAATATTATACATTTTCTTGGAAGCAAGTTACTCGACACAAAACAGGAGGCACAATATTAGACATTTTCTTACAAATTCAGCAATATACATTTTCTATGGACACGTTTCAAGCTCGGTCAACAAATTAAAAACATATTTAGAAAGAAACTATTTAAAAACAGAAGATATATACAACAGAAAAACGTTTCTGGGAAAAGTTATGTGATTGGGTGGATTCCAGGGCAGTGCGGCTAAAACGACTGGTCTGAAGCAAGGAAGAAGAAAAGTAATGAACAGATGAAAGCATACTGGAATAAAAGAGCAAAGGATGGGAGCTGAAATGAGAAAACGGTCCTCAAATGGCCAAGTCGTAGGAAAAAAATAAGAAAAAACCAAATAAACAGTCTTATTGAATCCATCATTGGTGGTGGAAACGGGGCAGCGGCTGGTCAAGAGTCTGAAGGAACTGAGATACCAACAGCCGTATGTATAATAAAATATTTATTGTATCACAACCAGTTTCGGCATTTCACTGTGCCATCTTCAGGTCCCTGCATCCGAACATAATAGCCATTAAGTAGGGATATCAAAACTGGATTCGTGGATTTCTGTCTCTTAGTGGGAACCAACAACAACACGACAGAAGTCCACGAATCCAGTTTTGATTCCCTACTTAATGGATATTATGCTCGGATGCAGGGACCTGAAGATGGCATAGTGGACTGCCGAAACTGATTCTGATGCAATAAATATTTTATTATACATACGGTTGTTGGTATCTCAGTTCCTTCATACAAATAAACAGTGGTTGGTGACAGTAAATCTATGTTTAATGGAAACACTGATGCTGGGGAGAAGGAATATAAAATGAGGTTTTTGTGTCTGTTGGAGGTATATCCATTGCTTGAGGAGTGCGCCAGCTGTGGCATTTGGCGGCGGCGTGATTTCGGCGTGGTGTGTCGTGTTGCGGAGGCCAGTGCGGCAGCAGTAGGTGTCGCGGGATGTGGGCCGTCGCCTCATTGAGGCAGTTGTGCCGCTGAATGGCCGCCGCGCGGCGCCCACGTCGCGTGACGTCACGCCTCTTCCTGGCACTCTCCTCTCCTCCCCAGCCACTCGCCACTGCGGCGCGGAACCGCTTCTGTTACCAATGGTATTTATTTGGTGTCGGTTGTAACCAATTTTTCTTACTCATTGGCAATAACCGGATACAAACATCGGTACAAAAAATTTATGTAGTTGTGTTTCTAAATGTCTGTCTTGAAATAATTAAAAAAAATATAAACTAGTTATATTTATTCCTGAAATTTCCCCTTCAGGCAAATATTCGGCTATTGCTGAAGCTATGAAATGCGATCAGTTAAAATTTAAGAAGAATCCTGAGTCACAAACAAGCCACAAGCGCATGACATAACAATTGCTGCAGCTGGCCGCGGCGGGGTGGCCGAGCGCTCTGTGGTGCTATGCTCCGATGCGCGAGGCCTCTCCCCGACGGGGGTTCGAATCCTCCCTCGGACTTGGATGTTTGTGCTGTCTTTAGTAGAAGGTAGGTTATAAGTAGTTTGTAAGTTTAGTGACTGATGACCCTGCTGTTAAGTCCCATAAGCTTAACCAACATTTGCATTTGGTACAACTGTTCAGGCATCAGTGCAACTGCCGGCTTGTAGCGTGTCGTATTAGGCAAATGGTGTGTGTGTGTGTGTGTGTGTGTGTGTGTGTGTGTGTGTGTGTGTGTGTGTGTGCAGTGAACAAGACTTGCAAGGCAGTTCCTCGCTGTCCTCGCCAAACATCGGTCTGGAAGAAAAACAATAGAAAAGGCATTAAAGATCGGAAAAATCTCATTTATTAAAATACCACTCTCTACGCATTTAGTCGGCCATTGTAAGATTTAAGACAATCATTTGCTTTGAATTGGTGCTCTTAATCTGATGATGATCGACTAAATTTGCGGAAACTGGTAATTTTAATGAATAAGATTATTGCGATCTTTACTTTTACTGGATCATCAAGAACACTGTTTTGTTACCTCCAACTCAAATTGGTTTAAACTTTAAACAGAAAAAAGCTGATATTTTGCTTGTGTCTACATTATACGCCAGTATCTGTTTGTAGCCCTTCGAAACGGCCAACTTAAAACGAATTCTCCACCCTCAGTTTTCACCCTTTAGTGACCCGCTTGGTTACTCGTGTGGTCTAACGCACCGCTTTCTGAGACGAGGAGGCGTACCGGCCCCAGTTCGCATCCGTCCGGCGGATTATCGAAAGGGGTCGGAGTGCCGGCCAGCCTGGATGTGGTTTTTAGCCGGTTTTCCACATCCTCTTCGTGAATACCGGGCTGGTTCCCAAGTTCCGCCTCAGTTACACGATTGTCAAACATTTCGTAACATTACACTTTCACACACTTATAATACTATAAGAAGACGGCAGACATTTGGGGTACACATTTCCTCCCGGGGGGCATACGGTGGCGGCATGAAGGGCATCCGGCCTCCCTGTAAATATTAACACATGCCAAATCCGCGTTTAACACGGTGCCCACCCCGCATGTGCGGGGAAAAGGGCCTAAGAGAAAGTAGTAGTTTTCACCCTTTAGTACTGACTATTCGCAGTGCCCAAATATTAATGTGACCCGCGATTACATGATTTTTTTTAGCCGAGGTTCAGAATTAATAGGAGCAAACTGCTCGTTTTTTGTAGTATTCCATCCCGCATTACTTTTTCGATAAAAGCAACGAACAGTAGATGGACTAAGTTGTGTTTCAGTTTCCTGTTTTACTAGATATTGCGATTCTACATATCTATAAAAAAAAGTATAAGGCAAATGTCTGGAAGAGTCTTACAGTTCTTTAACTTTTGATATCTACATATGTCATTGGAAATAAAAGCGCAAAAAAAAACTGAAAACCGGTTATTTAACAAACTTATCTTGAACGGATTTTACAGCACCTACCTTCTCTACGGCAGGCGAACTACTGGATGTGTGGCCACTTCGCACTTGGGCATGAATTTCGTAATGACAAAATGTTTCACTTCCCTCATAATTACATGCATGTATTTACAATCACAATTTAGACTATTGTGCAATTCTCCTCAAATAACAGCTTCGATAAATATTCATCGCCCTACTGCCAGCAGTGTTTCCATATTTCACGTTATATGCATATTAATACGTCACTCGCGTCGAATCAATATCTCACTGTACTCACTACAATGGCTGCACCGTGCGTGCCTTTAACAACTGTGCTCCTTCTGAAGCGGCCAGTGCGAGGTTTAAAAAACATCTATAATTTCGCATCAGTGGAGAGTTGAAGCGAAGTATGACTAGCACCCCTGTATACTACTGTATAGAATGTGTAATTACCTAAAAATTCATTACTGTCTGTTATTGTACACTGCTGTAATCAATAGAACGTTGTGTGGCACAGTTTGCGAATTTCGAGATGATAGAGATAGAAGAGCAACGCGTCAGCGTTAAATTTTGCTTGAAACTCGAGGAAACTTTTGCAGTGTGCGACCGGGAGCTCGCCAGGTCAGGTGAAATGTCAAAGCCATGCCCATAATTTACTTTTCTTTTGACGCCCCAGACATAACTTATTGGTCTCAATCCCCCGGTTCCGACCAAGTTTTCGGGAGGTTTTCCTTGTTTGTAAGGCGCATGCCGGATCTGGTAAGCCCCTCCCACTTATTCCCAATTGGGAACCCCCCTTGGCCCCACCATCAGCTTTTCTGAAAATTGGCTGAATAGAACCGCGACTCTTTATGGGCCGGATCTCAAACAGCCCGCTCCACTCCTGAGTGGAGAATGAAAAGAATAAAAATGTTCCAAATAAAAACATTAGTTTATCACGACTTCGTTCCACAGGGTCAAACTATTAATTGCGTTTTGACGCCTGCGGCAAAATGAGAGAAGGAAACTACCCGAAATGTGGCAATGCAGTTCATGGCTCTTGCATCACGACAGCGCAAAGCACTTTAATCCCTGTTCATAACTGACAATTGTTTAAGAAACGGAGCCACTGTGCTGCCTCATCCGTACTCTCTAGACATGGTGCATGTCGAACTTTAATTTGTTTTTAAATGTAAGGATAGATGCCAAGATCGCAATTGTTATTTTATTTATTCAAGACGACCGGTTTCGACACTCTGATGTGTCATCTTGTCTCATTGACATAAAAACTCTTTATTATAACGTTCCACATAAAATCTTGTAGGTTTACTGGACGATATATAGTAGTCTTGTATAGTTCGCAAACGAACTAGTTCGGAAGAGCGCTCCCACAGACGAACTAGTTCGCAGATCCCTCACCTCTTGGTTCGTCCGCTCCTTTTCCGAAGACTGACGGGTAACCGAGAGGACGCGAGAGCGCGCAGAATCGCGTGATTCCCTTCTGCCAGTTGCCGTCATTTCAAGCTGAGATTTAGTTTTAGTAGCGGTAGCAAAAGCCAAAACGAGCGGACGACCTAAAAAGAGCGACCTGCTACGCGGCCGAGCTGCGAACTAAAAAGAGAGCTACCGGTCGCGAACTACAAGATGGGCCGCTGGGTCGCGAACTACAAGATGGACCGCGGGGTCGCGAACAGAATTAAAAATCACGTGTTTACCTTCTGCTGATAGCCATTTCGAGGTTAGCGTCTGCCTGCTAGATTACATAGTTCAGTGCTACAAAATTTCTGCTTTGAAGTATTTTGCACTCAGCAATATCTGACTAATAAATTCCACAATGCCAAGATATAGAGATAACTCTAAACTTAAACGCGAGAAATTATCCACAAACTGTTTCTTTTGGTTTGCGTGATATCGTTAGCGGCTCAAGCAGCAAGCACATGAAGCAGCTAGGTGGGGAAATTCTCCCTCCACCTGCATGCGCAGAGCACGCCGCTCAGCCGTCACTGGGAGCGGACGAACTAAAAGAACGAACTAGTTCGCGGCAGAGACGCGAACTAAAGTGAGCGCGCGCGCGCCGCGGTGGAGTAGCCGAGCGGTCTAAAGCGTCTCGCTGCGGAGCGCGCGGTTGCTCGCAGTGGAGGTTCGAGTCCTCCCTGGGGCATGGGTGCGTCCTTAGGTTAGTTTACCTAGGTTTAAGTAGTTTGTAAGCTACGGACTGATGATCACGCAGTTTGGTCCGATAAATTTACAAACATTTGAACATTTTTAAAGTGAGCGCCCCCGATCGCGAAGTATTATGCGCAAGTCTAATGTATAGAATATCATGTGCTGGTGGATACTGAGAAATAAAATGGGTGCTTGGTCAAAATTAAAACTGTTAAATATACATAAAATAATAACCATCATAGTGCACAGGGTCTGGTTGAGCACCTCCACAAAACCAACACATGATTTTATATATAACTATCATCCAGTACACCTACCAGATTTTATGTGGAGCACTATAATAAGCAGTTTAATGACAATGAGACCAGATGATACCATAATGTCGAAACCGGTCGTCTTGAATAAATAAAAGAACAATTGCGATCTTAGGATCTACCCTTTTATTAATACAAAAAGATCGCTCCAAATTTGAAAACCCCGTTAAAAGGACGAACAATTCGAGCGATAGATGAGATAAAAGAATATTAGCAGACGGCGCTTTGTGCGTTCTAGCGAGAACCGTACGAAGACTACTTGCAGAAGTGGAAACGCCGTTGTGAGCGGTGTATCAACTACGGAGGAGACAGTTGGAAGGAAACCATGCACAATAAGTGAAACGTAAGAGTATAAAAAATTTGCGGGGATAGATCCGGAATTTTTGATTAGACATAATAGTTTTGGGAAGTTAACAAGCGTCCTCCACTGCTATTTACTATGTCTAGATATAATCAGTTGAAAACTTAAAGGGCTTCTGCAGGGGAATGAATACATCATATTTTGAACACAACGTCCGCAAATATTATTCCGCGACGCTACGGCCATATATTTCTTTGACACTGGAAAACAAATCTCCTCTACTGCTAGCTCTTTGCTTTTCATATTTTGTAAGGAGGTAATATGGGTCAAAACAAGTACAAAAGTCTTATAAAAAGGGGGCTCTAAACTGCATAACTTAAGAGCTGTAAGCAGTTAGACATTGACACAGTTAACACGCCTCTCCTACTGGATAATTGTGCATAACTCTTAAGGTATGCATCTTAAGAATCCATGTGTAGTAGACACATCTTCCTAGTTTTTATCTATACTGCTTAATTCCTAAAGACGGAACGTAAACTCGTTGCAGCAGAAGAAATTTGTTTCACAGATAAATGCCCATAGCATTTTCATTTCCGGACTTGGATTTCTTATTAAAATACTATCGACTCACTCTCCTCTAAAAGTCCTCAAAGTTTATAACGGGAATTTCGGAACACGCTGTATACTTCTCCATCGCCTTTAAGAACTAGAACACAACACCATTAGTCACTTGTAATTTTGAACATGCCCTGTCTGAAATATGACGTAATTTACTGTCATTAGTCACTTGGTCTGCCTTTCAGCAGTAACAGTAGTCATCGTCCGTATTACATCATCGGCCGATGTGTGACTTTCGTTCGTGCTGAAGTCTTCGCGACGAGCGGGAAGTGACGCATCATTCGACTGATTACAGCACTCATTAACTGAGGCAACTGCTTATCGGCGAAACCGAATTACTGCCGCTTTGGTAAACAAGCCTTTATAAAACCACCATCATTTGATGCTCTTGAGAAGGCTGAAATAGTCACAGCAGAATTTGCGTAAATTTCACTGAAATAAATTTCTTAGAAACAATGGCTGAAAATGATCACATATAACAGCCCACGCACCACCGATATTAGTCAAAACCTCATCCAGCTAATTATCTCCACGGTTTGAAAAACTACTTCTGCTTACGAATCGCGTGTGTACACATGAAGCCCATAATATTGGAAAAAGTTGAGATTCTCAGGGGACGCTATAATTAGTACATTTTGGGTTATATAACGTCAAAAGAATGTACCCCTTTCCAAAAAAACGTCTGCCCAACAAAGTAAGCTCGTCAACGGATTTCTAAATTTCGCAGAGTTAAAAAAACAGAAATTATTTAATCGTTGAACTCTTACAACCAATCAGGTTCCACATGACGTTCGTAGGTTATTAGCACTAATAATATTTTAAATATTCCTAACTTGCCACTTCGGGCTGCTGGAAGAATGTTGGTTTGAGCAGGAAATATCCTTAAGTTCAACTGAGTCTTGCACTCTGACCACAATATTCACCATCCACTGCAGCTTCCCACAGCAAACCGTCACAACCACTTCGGCAAGACCAGCCTGCCAACTCCAGGTTTTGAGACCAAACCAGTTCAGCCAGGTGCCAATTGTCTTGCTCCAAGCTGAATAATGCCCTTTGTCGTCTGATTGAAGTGTTCCTTTGCTTCACGTTACCAAAGAACATCATCATCGTTCACTGTACTCAGGCAATGTACTTCGCTTAAATTCTTGCTACAATTATTTAATTCATCATTCATAGAATATATGACATCAACTGCGATTGGGCAAAACTGAAAATGTGTACCCAGCCGGGATTCGAACCCGGGTCTCCTGCTTCCTAGGCAGTTGCGCTGACCCCTACACCACTGGGGTCAGCGCAACTGCCTAGAAAGCAGGAGACCCGGGTTCGAATCCCGGCTGGGTACACATTTTCAGCTTTGCCCAATCGCAGTTGATGTCATATATTCTATGAATGATGAATAATAACAACTGCAGGATCAGAAGTGACATCTGTTCTCTCAGAACAGACGCCACATGTATATAATTATTTAATTGCCAAACGGTTAATAAACTTTTTATCGATGAGCTCTCATCCTTTCGTTCACTTACATGTGCATTCGATTTTAAGAGTAGGCACCCTTCATTAGACCTTTAATTAGAGTTAATCCGTATTTGGACATGTAGTCATATGTTACAAAATACTTAAAATTTATACTGCTGTTACTGTCTGTTCTCATCGTGGAGAATGTTCGCAATGACATTTTTTAAGTGTGAAGCTATAAGCGAATGCGAAGAAACTATTCAAAAATTCAAATGTTCGTAGAACTTATGGGACTTAACTACGGGGTCATCAGTCCCTAAGCTTACAAACTACTTATGAACTAGGTAATCCTAAGGACGGCACAAATATCCATGCCCGTGGGGGGATTCGAACCCCCGACCGTAGTGGCCGTGCAGACCGTGACTGGAGCGCCTCAGTCCCCTCGGCCACCGCGGTCGGCAAGAAACTATTGTTTTACACAAAGCAATACACGTTTCCTCCAAATTTTGTCAAGTGCATTTCATTGGAAAGCTTTATTTAAATTGTATTATAATGTAAACAAAAGTTTCCGTTGACGCCATTTGATTACCCGTCACTTTTTGCCTCGTATCTAGAAACGTCTGCTAGAAATCCTCGGAATACCATTGATGCTGCTTCTGCTAAGAAGATATATTTTATCAACAAAAGAATGGAATTACGGCATTTGTAACAGCCACTTTTTTCGAATATTACTCATGAGACAGGAAAAATTTCCAGGTCTGATAACTGAAAAAGAAGATGGAACAGCTAGCGGCACGTTTCATTTGATGTAGTAAGCGCAAACATTCTCAACTAACTCCAGTGGTAAGCTCCACAAAGGAGGCGTTATGCGTCACGAAGCGGCTTACTATCGATATTCGGAGAGGTTACGTTCCAGGAAAATTCGACCAGCATATTACCTACAAATGCGTCAGGCGCTATGACCACGACGAGAAAACCAGAGAAGTTGGAGTTTACAGAGAGATGTTTCCAGGGCCGACTTAAGAACGTTTTGCACCCAAAAGACTCACCAGTTGCCGCTCCCGCCCCCCATCCCTCCCTCCATACTCGTTTCCCCCTGTAATGCCAACTGCGAACTCTGGTGTAGAATATGGTGTAATGTCTTTAATGCAACAGCTTTGCGGAGTATATTTATGTCGCTGGAGCGCTGAAGCAGCTAACGCACAGTCTAGAGTTAGAAGTAGTCAGTCGCAGTAGACAGTACCTCTTTATACTTGGGCAGGCTAATGAATTTCGGGAATAATAAGACACATATTTTTTTCCCCTCTGAAATGTGCAATTATATGCGAGTGAAAATCGGTAATGAATTGCAGCTTTTGATAGTCGGAAAGATTTGTCAGTTACAATTAGTTTTTCATTATTGGAAGTCATCGTTAACAGATGGTGAATAAATTATCAGCAGTTAAAGTGAAGAACAATTGAAACTATTTACTGATAAAAGTAGCCTTCCTTTAATCAGAGTAACATAGGAGCATCTTTCACCCCCTACACTTTTACCTACGCCAGTATTTCTTTCCAATTGTGTATGCCCCGTGCACAACAGTTAAACCTAGCCTCATCTGGCGCTTCTCCGATTTTGGGGGCCCTCAAGAAGTATCGTGTGCCGCTTAGGCCCTCCATCGGACCTTGGTTTACCTACAACCACTGTTCACACACAATTTTCTCGTTGATCAGAGACGGGAAAAACAGGCAGTGAAAAGTACGGTCCGTCACTCATTAAGGCCGTTTGCAAAGTATAGTTGTAGGCACGTACTACACAAAATAGTAGAGACATCAAGTAACAAGTGAAGGGCCCATTAGACCAATGTGAATGCTCTTGACATTTGGAGCAGGAGGGCTGCTCATAAAGTTGAGACAGGCCGCCGAATAGTAGGGAATGGGGAAAAAGTATGCCAACTTTAGGTGAGTAACGATTCAAAACTCCGATCATTGAGAATTGAGGTAATCCGTGGTTCCCTGTTCGTCTGTCGTGTCCAATCGCGAGATGGTGTCTTTGTAGGAAACTCGGCCGATTTTTCCCCGCTTGTACTGCGTCTCTCTTTCCAACGGTGCGTTGAACACTGGTTTTGTGGCCTTCCTTGTTAGATTCTATTCATTGACAGCAGTGTCCCGGGATCATTGGTTTATCAAACTGCGATACGAGGTGCGGCCAGGGGGAACGGGAAACAACGCATAATGTTACTTTTTCTTAATATCTATTTAATAAAGACAACTGTTTTGCCACATACAACGAACTACATACTGGATACACAGTATATGGTGGGAACTCTTGAGTTTCATTTTCGTCATTATACATTTCATAGTAAGGGTGTGCATGGGGACAGATTATGGGGCTGATGTCCCTCCTCCTATTTTTCCCCTCTCTCCTTACCTCCCACCCCTAAATCTCTCTCTCTCTCTCTCTCTCTCTCTCTCTCTCTCTCTCTCTCCTGCGCGAGCTGCCGCGACCCCTTGTGCTAACAGCCCTTACTACTTTCTCTTTAACGCCTCTCAAAATAAATAAATAAATAAAAAATTGCAATGGTGTGTTTTACGGCGCAGTCTAATTTTTCTTGTACTTTTATGAATTTTTGCAAACATTCGGACAGAAATAATTAAAAAAATATGGACGATACGATTGCGACTCTATTATTGTGAAAATATCAATAAACTCAACACGTAATATTCTTTCTGACAGTATTTTAACAAGCAGCCAAAATTATTTGATGTTTTAGGGGCATACATGTTTTATTTAGTATCTGTGTTATATTTTCATCACATTTTAACTTTATAATATTATTATGTAGTGCTAGTTTGTCCTGTTTTTCAAGTTTATTTGGTTTGTTTGTACTGGTTCGAGTAAAATCAAGTGACAGTGTGAAATCGAAATTATTTTTGCAAATATCTCTGGAAAGGTGGGAGTTATGGAATTAACATGACAAAGCAAATTTGTTGAGAATTTTCCCTTGTACAATTTTCTTCTCAGGTGAACGGTTAAGAAGCTATTAGCAATTGAATTTCTTGCTGTCAAAAGGGCATCACAAACGGCATATTTTTAGTGTTAGCTGTTTTTTGTCCGAAATATGTGAGAAAGGGACGTGGCGACACGTTACAGACATTGTCAAATATTTTGAAAATTTCTCTGAAACGGCGGGAGATATGAAAGTAACGTAATAGAACAAAGTTGTAGGGAATTTTCTCCTGTACAAATTTTGCTGTCAGATGAGCGTTAGCCATTATTTTCATTTAAATTTCGAGCTGTAAAAAAGGCGATGGCAAAGGTCCACTTTTAGTGTCACTACCGTAACCTAAAGTGGGCCAAAAAGACAGCGAAACGGTTGCATTTTTTATGCGCTTGCTGTAGATGAAACAGCAGTATTATGAAGGGCTGCAGAGTTTTGACGTTTTGTTAGTAGGAGCAACAAAAGAGAATGAGAACCCATATTGTAGAGGGCATGATGTGATTATTTGGGTGTAGTTGTTACTGGAGGGCCGGCCGCGGTGGCCGAGGGGACTGAGGCGCTCCAGCCACGGTCTGCACGGCCACTACGGTCGGGGGGTTCGAATCCCCCCTCGGGCATTGATATTTGTGCCGTCTTTAGTATAAGGTAGTTTATAAGTAGTTCGTAAGTTAAGGGACTGATGACCCCGTAGTTAAGTCGCATAAACTGCACAAACATTTAAACATTTTTGTTACTGGAGGTGAGATGTGTGGTGTTGGAAAGCGGCGTGCGGCGTGGCGCGGCGCGCGCGCGGGCAAGCTTGTCGTTATTGGGCGGGCCGGGCCGGGCCGGGCCGGGCGACTGTGCGACTTGTGGGGGCAGCGCGGAAGTGTGTCACGGGGGGCGGTCGATGCAGCGGGCCGGCCGAGCACGAGGCGCCCGCCGGGCCCGGCGCAGCTCACGCCCGCCAACTGCAAACACTGCGCCACCACCGACACATTCATCATTCTCCGATTTTTTTACTCTGCCAAAATGTGTGATGTGACGTGTTTGTTTGCGTGGGAGCAGTGCCGCATCTACAACATTTTCCAGCCGGGGAACAAACCTGACGCCGCGGCGGAGTGGCCGAGCGCATTGTGGCGCTATGCTCCGATGCACGAGGCCGTTTACCGTCGGGGGTTCGAATCCCCCTCGCGCATAGATGTTTGTGTCGTCTTTAGTATAAGCTAGTTCATAGGTATTTTGTAAATTTAGGGACTGATGACCCAGCAGTTAAATCCCTTAAGCTTAACAAACATTTGAACAAACGTGATAGTGTCAAAAAAAAAGTTCAAATGGCTGTAAATCTGCGTGGCCATCAGTCCGTAGCTTACAAACTACTTAAACTTAGGTAAACTAACCTACGGACAAACACACACACCCATGCCCCAGGGAGGACTCTAACCTCCGACGGCGAGTAACCGCGCGCTCCGCAGCGAGGCGCCTTAGATCGCTCGGCTACTCCTCCGCGGCGTGATAGTGTCCCCCGCCCAATGGCGTAAGACCCGGAGGGGGGGGGGGAGGAGGGGCAGTCGCCCCTCCCAACTTTGGAGAGGCAAGACAGGGTTTCTGCCCCCGCCCCCAGTATTGGCCCACTTTAGGGTACGCTATTAACACTAAAAGTGGGCCTTTGCGATCGTCTTTTGACAGCTCTAAATTTAAATGAAAATGACGCCTTAATCATTCTTCTGACACGAAAATTGAATAACCGAATTTGTAGAGGAGAAAATTCTCTACTAGTTTGATCTTTTATGTTTTTTTCATATCTCGTATCGTTTGAAAGATATTTGCAAAAATAACGCAGATTTGTCACCCTCCATTGCATTAACGAAAACCAGCCGTTTAGAGATGTGACGTGACATTCCTCGCCCAGAACTCTGACAGACGCCATCTTACGTTGCGTATTTGATGATTTTCTTATTGTAACTTGGACACTGTCATTTCAAAGCAATGGCGCACTGAAGAATTAACAAAAACACGTCGTTCTTCGTAGGATAAATGACAATCTAGTGCCTACAAATGTCATATTAGCATCAGTTAACAGCGGCCATCAATAATACGAGATTAAAGAACGCAACTACTTATTGTTAGCCGTAGCGTAGTGGGCAATGCGTTCGTCTGGGACGCTGAGGGTCAGTGGTTCCGAACCCAACACTACCTAATTTTTTCCCCTAAAAGGGTTTAAGACACACTTATTAATTTTTTACTATTACATTATTTTGGTCCAAAATGTGTGCAAAAATTTATAAAACTACAAATCTAAAGTGGGCCGTAAAACACGTCAGTGCGATTTTTTTATGGCAGTCATTGTTGCATTTGACTGAAGCATCTTGTAACACTACTACTTTCTGTCCTTTCCTTTCGTCCTTTTTTTTAGTCGGTGACTGCTAACAGTAGTCAACATCAGTACTGATGCGGCGCTCAAGGTCGCTGTTATGGCTATTATATATAAATGAGAGGCAAGCGTAACTTGACGAGCCATTTTTTAATATTTTTTATAAGAAGGCGTAAAAGCACCTCGGCTAAATGAAATTTCCATGACCTCACTCCCCTCCCCCCCCCCTTTCCCCCCAGACCAAAGTCCTGGAATCGCCAAAACGAAGTCAGTAAATAGGTTTTCTACCACCTCCTCCCTTAAAGAAGTAGTTGGTACGCCCTTGCGCCCGCCAGCCACGTGACCTAATTTTGGTGACACCTCCCCCTCCCCCTCGCCGCTTGTCAGGCGCACGTCACCTTGTCTTCCAAGCAGACCATGTGCGTATAGGGTTTTTGTAATATTTTACACTTACGGTATGAGGAATTCAGAGCTCAATTCTTAATCAGCGAAAGCCATTCGATGCAACTGTCAAAAATTTTCGAGAAAATCGGCTTTGAACTTTTGCAAGCATAGTTGCATACCTGCTATGGTGCCATTTACTCGATTTATTGGTGTACCTCATTTGGTAGCGTTGTAGATTGTCGATCGAAGATGAGTATGTTCGCATGTTCGAATTCCGCCGTAATGAAATGTATACAGTCTGATCCTAAAATTTATGTCAAAAATAAAGCGATTGGTGGAGGGGACCGAAATAAGCAGATTTCGTATAGGAGTGTGGGGTCGGTAATGACATACTACAGCGCAAGCGTGTACAAAAGTATGAAAGAAAGGAAACGGAAAAGGGAAGTGAAGACAAAAAAAAATATTTATAGTTTACAAGAGGTGGTCCAAAGAGCGGCCACCAACAGCGATAAGATTCACAGCGACGGTGCATAGACCTGTGTACAAGAACAGCTGCCAGCATGCGAAACTTAGAAGTATATGTTCCTGGAGTAGTAAAACAACTTAAGTCACTAAACAAAAATAAATCTTCCGGGCCAGATTGTATACCAACTAGATTCCTCTCAGAGTATGCTGATGCAATAGCTCCGTACTTAGCTATAATTTACAACCGATCACTCAGCGAAAGATCCGTACCCAAAGACTGGAAAGATGCCCAAATTACTCCAATATTCAAGAAAGGCAATAGGAGTGATCCCCAAAATTACAGGCCTATCTCATTGACGTCGATTTACAGTAGGATTTTGGAACATATACTTTGTTAGAATATTATGTACTACCTCGAAGAGAACGACCTATTAACCAATAGTCAGCACGGATTCAGAAAGTATCGCTCTTGCGAAACACAGCTTGCCCTTTATTCACATGAAGTGTTAAGTGCCATCGACAAGGGATCTCAAATCGATTCCATATTTCTGGATTTCCGGAAGGCTTTTGATACTGTACCCCACAAGCGGCTTCTAATGAAATTGCGTGCTTATGGAATATCTCCCCAATTGTGCGATTGGATTCACGATTTCCTATCAGAAAGGACACAGTTCGTTGTAATTGACGGTAAGTCATCAAGTAAAACAGAAGTGATATCTGGCGTTCCACAGGGAAGCGTTATAGGTCCCCTACTCTTCCTCGTGTTTATAAACGATTTAGGAGATAATCTGAATAGCTCCCTTAGACTGTTCGCGGATGGTGCTGTCGTTTATCGGTCAGTGAAGTCAACAGAGGATCAAAAGCAACTGCAAAGCGATTTAGACAAAATTTCTACTTGGTGCGAAAATTGGCAATTGACACTAAATAAAGAAAAGTGTAAAGTAATACACATGACCACTAAAAGAAATCCGCTGAACTTCAATTACGCGATAAATAAGTCAAACCTTAAGGTCGTAAATTCTACCAAATACCTAGGAGTTACAATTACGAACAACTTTGACTGGAGAGAACACATAGAAAATATTGTGGGGAAGGCGAACCAAAGGTTACGTTTCATTGGCAGAACGCTTAGACGATGCACCAGCTCCACCAAAGAGACTGCCTACATCACACTTGTGCGTCCTCTCTTGAAGTACTGTTGCCCCTTGTGGGACCCTCACCAGGTGGGACTGACGGAAGATATTGAGAAGATTCAGAGAAGGGCTGCTCGTTTTGTTTTATCACGTTACGGGGGGGAAAGCGTCACGGAAATGTTGCACGAATTGGGGTGGAAATCATTAAAAGAAAGACGTTATTCATTGCGGCGTGATCTGTTTGCGAAGTTTCAATCACCGACTTTTAGTTCTGAATGTGAAAATATTTTGCTAGCACCCACCTACTTAGGGAGACATGACCATCCCAATAAAATAAGAGAAATCAGATCGAAAACGGAACGATTTAGGTGTTCTTTCTTCCCGCGCGCTATTAGAGAATGGAACGGTAGAGAAAAGTTATGAAGGTGGTTAATGAACCCTCTGCCAGGCACTTAAATGTGATTTGCAGAGTATCGATGTAGATGTAGATGAAAGGACCTCAGGCACGTCGAAAGGTCCAGCAGCGACAGACACGCGGGCAACTAGATCATCTTCTCATTTCACGGGACTCTTATACAGCAGGCTTTTAATACGAATCTTGTACCGCTGTTGTCCGCTTCCGTAGCTCAGCGGTAGCGTCGCTGACTACCACGCAGGAGGCCCGGGTTTGATTCCCGGCAGGGGAGTGGGTGTTGTGTGTTGTTCTAATCATCATCATCATCTCATCATCAATGGCACGTAAGTTGCCCACGCGGCATCAAATAAAAAGACTTACACTAAGGCGGCCGAACAAACCCGCAAGGGTTCTCCCGGCCAAGAAAGCCATAAGCTCATTTTTTGTATCGCTGTTGGTGACCTCTTTTCAAGTACATCAGTAAATATTTTTGTTTTTAGTCTTGACTTTTCAGTTTCCTTTCTTTTATACTTCTGAATTGGCTAGCGCTGTAATATGTCATTACCGAACACACATTCCTAAACGAAATCTACTTCTTTTGGTCCCCTTCTACCCGCCGTTTCAGTTTTGTCATGTGCCTACGTGATCGAACGAAGATGTGAAATTAGTGCTACGGAGGATTGCATAATAATACGTTCAATTACTCGTCATCCGCTGACCTCTCCAATCTTCGGTGAAATAATTAGGTGTGCGTGGCTCGGTTCTAAACTTTGAAGGGGGGAAAAAATGGATTTTGAAGAACGTAAATGAGGTTCGCTTTCCAGTTTATATGTGTAAAAAAAATATTTGCGACTGTAAAAATGCAGCATTTGTAGCATATGCTCGAAGCCGTAAAAAATGTTATCCATATTTTTTACGATGCTCATCACATGGCAATTTGATACATCTGTAATGTAAAGCAAAGAAAAAATCCAGATAAAGCATCTCTTATTTTACAACATTGCCCCAAAAATGCAATTTGTGATATTTTTTATTTTATTTTTAATTGAAACCATAATTATTAATTTAAAATAAACAAAATGTGTTGACATTAAACATAAGGGTGAAGCATTGAATTAATAAGTCTTTGACATTTTCGAGACGCAGAACGTTCTCAGGATTTGTAAATTTCTATTTATAAAAATGTGTAGATATTTCATAAAAATAACGATTGCATGTGTGTTAAATACCATATATTAGATTTTTTAAATTTAAATCTTTGAAGTAATCGGAAACAACGAAAAAACTTAAGTTTGCGGTGGGATTCGCACCAATGTTGTCTTGAACGTCAACCTATAAGGCTAACAAATGAGCTACGCCGACAATTATAAAAGTTAGTCCACAGTCGATTTTCTCGAAATTTTTTGACAGCTGCATCGAAACGCTTTGGATGATAACTGTTAGGTGTCTGAATTTAGCGCACCATTGACATAAAAATATATAAAAATCCGATCCCAAGTGGCCTCCTAGAGACCATTTGGCGCCCTCTGGCTTGCCGACCGGTACAGTCACCCCTTAGATCCGGCGCAGGTGGGTGGCAGGACGAGAGGGAGAGAGCGTAAATTCTGAAATTAAATTGCACCACCATGATAATGTGGTAGTGTCTGACAATTACCACAACTGAAAATTTAAGGAACTGCTTAAAAGCCCAAGAAGAGTTAAAAGGAAATTTGTACATCTTGACAGACCTTTGATAGTTTCTCACTCAAATTTACACTGAGAGCTCATCATACTTTGCCGGCCGCGGTGGCCGAGGGGACTGCGGGGCGCCAGTCACGGTCTGCACGGCCACTACGGTCGGGGGTTCGAATCCCCCCTGGAGCATGGATATTTGTGCCGTTCTTAGTAGCAGGTAGTTCATAAGTAGTTTGTAAGTTTAGCGACTGATGACCCGTAGTTAAGTCCCAAAAGCTCTACAAACATTTGAACAATTAGTTCATACTTTGCATTGTCCAATAGCAATTTTTCAGATTTCATTCAGAGAATGGATAAAATTTTGTTAAACAAGCAAAGTTATAGGGAAAATGATAATGTCAATAGTGAAAAGTATCATCACGAGAACAAGAGAAATAGGACCTGGGAAAACAGCCAGCAGAATTATAAAGGAGAGATACATGAATGAAAATTGGAGAGGAGATTTAATGATTAAAATAGGTACCATAGGACTTCAAGAAAAAAAATAACAGAAGTAAGCAAAGGCCCTCCCCCCACCTTATATACGCCCTAGCTCCAATGCTTACTGCCTCCACCCTAACTGCACTGTTGCTTCGACTGAGCTGCACGACTCTTACTGCCTCAGCGTAAAGATACTGCAGTCAGCTGCATCTCCGATGGGAGCGCGCGCGCGCCTGTGAAGCAACTAGAAAAAATTCCTCCTCGTTCACAAACATAGACGTGCATTTCACTTTCTAACTTCTGACGGTCGCCTCTGAATAACACGAAGCAACCTAACGGAACAAAGGTGGCGATGCTAGCGCCACTCACTCGCGTGACGTAATAGCTGGCAGTTTTCATTCCGCACAACTGTGGTCGGCAGTGGCGCTAGGCGGAGCGGTGGGCCGTATTCCCAATTTAAGCGGCGCGGGCGGGCTGTGACCCAGATCTCTTATTCCGGCGAGGCCGCGGTATTTAGGTCCGCCAGGCGGTTTTACGGCGCCGTACCGTACGTCACGGCCGAGTAAACAGACCCACTGCTGGTCCTGTGTAGTTTACTGCCTCCTGACTCTCCCTTTCATGTCCATGTCACCTACCACTGTCGCGCGAGCCATTTCTTCCGGCGAATTGGGTTCAACAGCACCTAACAGTATGAATGCAGTAGGTTACTCACGACAGTGTAAGGGGGCGGGGGAGGGGGGGTCGTTAAGTCACCTTTGTGTGCGAACAGCTATACACTCACCGGCTACGTGAACTCACTGCAAATTCTGTGGACCGTGCGCTTACGAAATTCATGTACCCGTGTCCCCGAAACCCAGCTGCCAGTTGATTTAAGATTCTGCCCTGTAATTGTTCTGATTGTTGGGGCTGTCAGGGCGGTAGCCGAGGGGGACGGGAGGGGTAGATGAATGGATCACATCCGCCCTTCCCCCGAAGTTGTGTTGTGTTGAACGTTAGAAAATCTCATAACGTAAAGTTGCGTTTTATTGTTCCAACCCCCCCCCCCCTCCAAATATACAGGATGTATCAACAAACACTTGCACCGCAAATATTGCTGAAACGGAAATTGCGATTGATGTGCGGTTTTCACAGAATGGTTTGGTAGTCAAGGACTCGTATTGTTAGCCAATAAACAGATTGAAAAAATACCTACAAAGTTTATTTTTAATGCAAACATATGATTTTTCAAATGGAACAATTGTTTTTATCATGCACTGGAATTTTTGACACCAGATGTGTACAAAGAATTTTGAATGAAACGTTTATCACGTTTAGCTTGGCAGTTACAACCATTCAAAGTTTCCGGGGTGAGGGGGGGGGAGGAAGGCTACCACAGCTTAGCTGACTGGCTGGTGGTCATGAGACAGTTGGCCGTGCCCCAAGGTCTAGCCATTAGGTGAGTCAGCTACTCTATCGCAACCTCCGCCCCCAAAACTGAACGGTTGTAGCTGCCAAACTAAAAGTGATAAAAATGTTACTCGAAATTCTTTGTACACAGCTGGTGTCAGACATGTCAGTGCATGATAGATGTAACCATTGTACCATTTAAAAACTGTATGATTGCATAAAAATATACTTTCTAAGTAATATTACAATCCGTTTGTTCGCTAAAAATACGAGCCCCTGACCACCAACCCATTCTGTCAAAACCGCACATCAATCGCACTTTCCGTTTCCGCAATATTTGCGGTACGAGTGTTAGGTCATTCACCCTGTATATATAAAAAATCTGACTGTGGCCCCCCTAGTGTCAGGCAGGAAATACAACACAATAATAGTTCTATTTCACAGCTGAAATGTTTTGTACACTTTGAATTATAAAATGGGGTGGACTGTTTACATCAGTGATCAATTAAATGTTCGCCGGCCGCGGTGGCCGAGGAGACTAAGGCGCTCCAGTCAGGGTCTGCACGGTCACTATGGTCGGGGGTTCGAATCCCCCCTCGGGCATGGATATTTGTGCCGTCCTAGTTCGTAAGTAGTTCGTAAGTAGTTCGTAAGTAGTTCATAAGTAGTTTGTAAGTTTAGGGACTGATGACCCCGTAGTAAAGTCCCATAGACTATACAAACAATTGAACATTTGAATTAAATGTTCACAATAAACTTGCCAAATACCCATATCGTTAATTTATGATTATTGCATTGACAAGGAGACGACATGGGTATCTGATTTTACAGTTACTTCATATTAATGGTACGTGAAATGTAGAACTTAAATAACAATCAGCAAGAGCCATTCGACGCAACTCTAAAAAAACTCTTAAGAAAATTGACTTTGAAATTTTGAAAGTACACATAAGTACCAATAATTAAAACATTTGCAGCAACTGTCGGTGTAGTTGAGCTGGCATCATTCCGGCTTCACAACCATAGAGTCGATGGTTTGAATCCCGCTGTGACCTTTCTTTTATTTCTCCATAATTCAGTCATATTAAAAATTTTGGAATTTCTAACTCCACGGGTTGTCACTTTTTGTTTACGTGTATGTACTGTAGACGAAATGAACACCTTGTCACTTAAATCGATGGTTGAGTAGGTATGGAGATGACTTTCCAAAAATGGCGACGTAGCTCTTCACAAACTGAACGATCAAAGACAATCGTCGTCAACAGATTGTGAAGCCAATACTGTACAAAAAGTATCTTGTGTTTTTTTTTATTGAAACCATCATTATTTACAACCTTTAAAAAATTTAGAAAGTTACAAGTAAATAAAAAGTGCGTTTCTCGTAAAACTACCATTAGATATTAAAATTGCATAAGTAATCGAACACACACAAAAAATTGACATGGGGAATTGAGCCACCGACCCTATGGTTGTAAAGCCAGACCGCTACCACCTGAGCCACAGCGACATAAACTGCAACCGATTTAATTACATGTTCAAATGTTTGTAAATCTAAGGGACTTAACTACGGCGGTCATTAGTCCCTGAGCTTACAGACTACTTTAACTTATGCTAAGGACTACACAAACACCCATGGGGACCTCGAATCCCCGACGGTGAACGGCCGCGCGCATCGCAGCTGGCCGCCTAAGTGCGCACATCTATTCTGCCGCGGCGATGTAATTACTGGTATTCACGTGAACTTACAAACTTTCAAAGTCGATTTTCTCGATAATTTTTGAGAGTTGCTTCGAATGGCTTGGGCTGATTGTTATTTGAGTTCTAAACTTTATGTACCATAAGTATCAAAAAATTCTAAAATCCAATAACCATGTGGTTTCCTTGGGAGCCCTACTGTACATAGTCAAAACAAGAAAATAATCCAAGAGCGGAAATAATCTTTACTGTCCATTTTTTTAAGGTCATTTGTTCAACGACATTTTCAGTCATGATCAGTTGCAATTGTTTTACTCGCGTGCCCGAAACCGTGGCGAAGCGGGTGTTTTATCACCCCGTTGACATGAAACATCAAATAACATGTAATTGCACTGTTCATTAACGCAAGACGGGCGCGGCGGCCGAGGGGACTGAGGCGCTTCAGTCACGGTCTGCACGGCCACTACGGTCGGTTCGAATCCCCCCTCGGGCATGGATATTTGTGCCGTCCTTAGGATTAGCTAGTTCATAAGTAGTTTGTAAGTTTAGGAACTGATGACCCCCGCAGTTAAGTTCCATAGACTATACAAACATTTGACCATTAAAGCAAGTATAAATTTTCTCTCTATAGTTGCGCAAACACGAAACTGGCAGTTGTATATTCGTCATTTGTCTGCAGCCGCGCTGTCCGTTCACGTGATGTATGACGCATGTGTGCAGAGTTGCCAGCTGTGACGCGAAGATTGACTCCAAAATCCGCCCAAGTACCACTTAAAAAACCGTTACAGGCGGGGGAAGCGATGGATGGTATGGGACTTATCTTCTAAAAAAATAGTGAAAAAAATACAAAATTCAGAGACAGAGCGCCCATGTAACGAAATACTTGACAGTCTGTCTGTTAAATTCATCAAATAACTGATTACAAAATTTTAAATACTATTGTGCATAATTCTCCTAAAAATCAGCTTTTTTACTCCCGCAAATAAGCTCCCATCAACATCCTCCTTAATTTACGGGGAAAACCCCACGTTGGGACCCCTATATGCGCGACTGCCGTCTGTCCCCATTCAGAGAGCGACGCTGCGCGCCAGCGATAGACAATCGATAAAACGCTGGCAACGATATAACAATTTAAGTCAAGGACGAATCATAATACGTAAAAATAATTTCTAGCGGTTCAATATATGCATGTATTTTCACTCTAAAATCTGGTAACTATGCTCTAAAACGTGAGGAGGTGCAGCTATCACAAAGGACGGAAGGAAGGAATGAAGCTTAGGTTTTAACGTCCCGTCGACAGCTTGGTCATTAGAGACGTAACTAATGCTCGGGATTTTGGGTCAGAATGGGGAAGGAAATCGGCCGGGCCCTTTGAAAGGAACCATCCCGGCATTTGCCTGGAATTATTTAGGAAAATAACGGAAAACCTAAATGTGGATGGGAGGAGGTGAATTTGTTCAAAAATGTTCAAATGTTTAAGCTTAAGGGACTTAACTGCGGGGGTCATCAGTCCTTAAACTTACAAACTACTTATGAACTACCTACAACTAAGGACGGCACAAATATCCATGCCCGAGGGGGGATTCGAACCCCCGACCGTAGTGGCCGTGCAGACCGTGACTGAAGCGCCTCAGTCCCCTCGGCCACCGCGGCCGGCGAGGTGGATTTGTTCCACCAACTATAACAAAAGCGTGAACATGTTTATGATGAAAACAAACTGCTCCACAGAACTGCCACTTGAATATTTCGATAAATGCGCGTGTGCCGCAGTCATCGTGTAAAACAAATGCAGTACAAGTTTGACGTTCATTTCACAGACTACAAAGCTTACAGAGTTACATTCACCCCGTTTACATGGGCTCCCAAAACCGGATTTCGTAAACAGATTTCCCAAACACTCCAAAATCGATTCTGGAAATCCGCTTATCTAAAGCGGTTTTAGAGTTCCACAATCGATTTTCGTGCCCATGTAAACGCAACTGTTTTTGGAGCGTTCTTGGCTTGTCAGTTTGTGTTTTCTTGTTAAGAACTTTCTGCTCATATGGAAAGAGTGACATATTCTAATGTGAAATAAAAGTATAAATATTAGAGTGAACACAAATCTGTGTGTTTAAATGACGAAAAAAAGCGATTGTGCGGACTAAATCAGGAACTGAAACAGCTGTTTTTCAACCGCCATATTAAGTGGGCTAGGAAATCAGATTCAGGCTATGCCATATAAACACGACAGCGAAAAACGGTTTACGAAGATCTGTTTTCATGTTGCGGAAGATGTGTTGCATTTAAACGTAGTGAGTGAGAGCTGCTGTGCAGTGCCGTATCGGTTGGCACGCGCCGGCAGCGGAGAACCTGGCAGTCGCCTGCACAGTTGTTCCTTCCTTGTCCTTGATCCCACTCCGATGAATCACTTCGTGTCGCAATCGGGCTGGAACGTTACCTGCCTACAGACTAAACTCCCAGCTGTGCAGTACACTATCGCATGATCGGTGTCGGCAGAAGTCTTTTGGTCGCAAGGTAAAGTTCACGGCCTAGAAACTCGTAATATGCTAACAAGTTTTACAACTTTTCGCCTCGTTCCTCAATACCAGCATTTCAGCTAGGTCTCGCAAGTTGTTGCCCAAATACGGCAAACTATCTTGCTATGTAATCCTAAATGCGAATGTGAGCTTGTTACGTTTCACGACTAAACCGCTGAACCCATTTCGATGAAAATATGGATGTAGGTTAAACCCTGGAGTCGGATATAGGCTATAAGAAAGATACGTTTCTTTTTCTGCTTATAGTAAATCAGTAGAGAGCAAACTTGTCAATTTACTTGTAACTAGTTTCAATTCAGAAATTGGTCATATTTAGGCTATTGACACGTCTAAATAAACTACAAATATAATTACATTAAACTAAGAAGGACGGCCGCGGTGGCCGAAGGGATTGAGGCGCTTCAGTCACGGTCTGCACGGCCACTACGGTCGGGGGTTCGAATCCCCCCTCGGGCATGGATATTTGTGCCGTCCTTAGTATAAGGTAGTCCGTAAGTAGTTTGTAAGTTTAAACAAACATTTGAACATTTTGGAGTAACACTTTGACTCGGTACAGCTCCGGTGTGGGCTGCTACCTGTTTGAAGTTAGTAACTCCTAATTTGTAGTGACTGACTGCTTCGATACACGTTTTTCCGGCGAGTGCAGTTGATATTTATCTGTGGAGGCGGGCAGCGCAACACCATTTGGCCCGTTGCGGTCAGCCGCGGAGAAACCGCCAAGGTCCAGCAGTGACGTCACGATGACGTCAGGTGCCGCAGCACGTGGTACCTCGATAGGGGCGCAGCAGCTACGGCGCCGCGTGGTGACGTCATACGGCTTATTTGAAAAGGCCATTGTAGGGGGTATTGTCCGCGGCGCGGCAGGTCGACTGCGGGCGAAGGCAACTCATTAGGCGCTAATGAACAGACGCTGCGGGTCATGTACTTAGGACGGCCTGTTTGCTGCGGTAATGACCCGTCGCGCTCGAGTGTCGCGCGCGTCTTCGCTCCAGAATCGATTTTGAGCCCATCCTTCATGATACGCTACTAGTGAGGAACAGGCCGTTACACACGGAGACGGCACCAACTATTACTGACCTGCAGTAACTCAAGTAGTCGGGCTTAATAATACTAGTTCGCTGGCTGGTATATCTGTTCTGGAAAAATGACGGTTTTTTTTTTCTCTCTTTAAGGTGACAAATATGTAAACAGTTACCATAAATACCTAGATTTTTCTTATTGTTGAGATTTTGCTGCTTTCTGCTTCAATACCCACTAATGTACGATTGCTCTGTGAAGTACACGCTATCAATGTTGATCTTCTGTCTTACAGACTGCTGTTACCACCTGATAGGGCTGAATTAAAACGGTAACAATTTAATTACTTTTACCCTGCGCTATATACAGGATGTTTCACTAAGTGTGTTTGCCTCTGTAACTTATAAAATAATAGGTGATGGGAAATTTTAATGCGTTAGGTCAACACAAAAAATGTTACACTTTCTGCGGAGCTATGAACATAGTTCATTGTATCATTTTCCAAAGAGTTACACTACAAAGATATAATTTTTTAAATGGAACAATAGTTTTTTCTACCGTGTATTGGATTCGTTTAAACCACCTGCGTCCAAATCAATTTAAATTACATTCCTATCACTGTTAGTTTGGGAGCTACAACCCTTCAAAGTTTAGGGGGCGGAGGCTACGACAGCATAGCTGACTGGCTGGTGGTCATGAGACAGTGGGCCGTGCCCCAGGGGATAGCCACTCGGCCAGTCAGTTACGCTATCGCAGCCTCCGCCCCCGGAACTTTGAAGGGTTGTAGCTCCCAAACTAACAATGATAGGAATGTAGTTTAAATTGATTTCGACGCAGCCGGTTTAAACGAATCCTATGCACAATAGAAAAACTATTGTTCCATTTAAAAATCATATCTTTGTGGTGTAACTCTTTGGAAAATGATACAATAAACTATGTTCATAGCTCCACAGAAAGTGTAACATTTCTTGTGTTGACCTACCGCATTAAAATTTCCCGTCACCTATTATTTTATAAGTTACAGAGGCAAACACACTTAATGAAACACCCTGTATATTTGGATATTAAGAGTGTGTTTTGTATCCGAACTAAGTTGTTGTTGCTGTTGGTGGTGGTGGTGGTGGTGGTGGTGGTGGTGGTGGTAGTTTTTGAGGGGACTAAACAGCTAGGTCATCAGTCCCCCCGAACTAGGTTCTTACAATTATTTATTTGTCCTGTGAATCCATTGGAGGAAATTTATATTACTATAAAGAACCTAAGTATTTCTGTGTTGATCTATAACGTTATCTCGAGACTTAACATTTTTTTTAAATATTTATTTATTACAGTATAAAATCATAAAATTATTATTATTCTGATTTATTTATTTTTCGTACCCAGAACATCATTATTCTGATGTGAAGGCGGTAACTGTGGTATTCTCTTAGGGTAACTACCTTAAAATTGTTTTCTTTCACACGTAGGTTCATATTCTGTAGATCGTTGTGGACTTATCTCCAGCTCTGCATCACTCTGTAATGAAGGAAGCATTTGTTATGAGCGGTAACAAATACCGTTTGTTTTTCTTTCTTTGTGTATTTATTTAGCCTGGGCAGTTAAGGGCCTTAAAGCACACTCTTACACATGTCCTGAAACAATAAACACGGAAAACATTACAGCCAATCACAATAACATTAATAATAAACACAAATACTTATAATAAGAATTATATTTACAAGAAATATACATAAGTTTAGCACATCTGAAACCGTTTAGTACAATCTAATGCAAGAAGATTAAAGAAAGAGTCGGTGACTGTTGTTGTTAAGAACGAAGAAAACATGATTAAATACCTCAGCTGATAAAGGGAAAGCCGGCCGGCCGCAGTGGCCGAGCGGTCTGCGGCGTGTCAGTCACGGTCTGCAGGGCCGCTGCGGTCGAGGGTTCGAATCCCCCCCCCCCCAGGGCATGGATTTTTGTGCCGTCTTTAGTATAAGCTAGTTCATAAGTAGTTTGTAGATTTACGGACTGATGACCCTGTAGTTAAGTCACATAAGCTCTACAAACCTCTACAAACAAAAAGGAAAAGTTGAGGCAAGATGAACGGATGGTAGTGGACTGATGTATAGAAGTGAAGGCTATTGTGATAGAGGGTGCACCATTAGCTGTCTTTTCAAGTTTGGAAAGGTTTTTATTTCTCTTGTGTTTAGAGGAAGATTGTCCCAGAATCGGGATCCTGACACAAAATGTTAAAAAAATATTCCAATGTTCAAGCTTATGGGACTTAGCTGCGGGGTCATCAGTCCCTAAACTTACAAACTTCTTAAAAACTAGTTTATACTAAAGACAGCACAGACATCCATGCCCGAGGGGGGTGGGGGGGGGGGGATTCGAACTTATCCGGCCGCGGTGGCCGAGGAGACTGAGGCGCTCCAGTCACGGTCTGCACGGCCACTACGGTCGGTGGTTCGAATCCCCCCTCGGGCATGGAGATTTGTGCCGTCCTTAGGATTAGCTAGTTCATAAGTAGTTTGTAAGTTTAGGGACTGATGACCCCGTAGTTAAGTCCCATAAGCTTAACAAACATTTGAACATTTGATTCGAACTCCCGACGGGGAATGGCCTCGGGCATCGGAGCATAGCGCCTCAAAGCGCTTGGAGACTCCGCCGCGTCGACTCAAAATGATATAGAAAAGAGATATAGAGGGTGTATATTGGGTTTATTTTGATGAGAATATTTCTACTGTGATATTCAGATAGTAATGTAAAAGTTGGGGGTGAATAAGAAGGTGTGCAGTGATTGAAAAAACAAACGCTGTCAGGCAATAAGTGTACAGAGTATTCAGCTCATAAATCACAATTAACGCTAGGCGAATGACGTCCGAACACAGCGATAAACGCTGCGTGCCGTCGTAAAATGAGTCGCCATCTGCGTTGTCCTGGCTGTCATAATAGCGCCTTCACTGCTATCTTACTGCATCAGTAATCCTCGAGTGAATGAATAATTGTCTGCATAACATACTTGCGTAACACTGTGGAAGGGAAGGGAGGGTGGCGCGCTTGTGTGTGTGTGTGTGTGTGTGTGTGTGTGTGTGTGTGCGTGTGCGTGTGCGTGTGTGTGTGTCATAGTAAATAGTAATGTAAGAAAGTTCCAATCGTAGCGACCTCCCCCTGAAATTTCAGGTTCCCAGAAAACTGATACTCTGCTCTTAAACAATATTACCTCATATTAACGTGATATTGTTTATTTAGGAGGGGAAGGAAGAAGGATTATGAAGTAAATTATTGTCTTTAGCCGCATAGGAGCATTGTTATTATACAATGGCGACAAATTTTAATGAGCCGGATCAGGACTCGATCCCGGTCTCCCGCTTCTGGCCAGCGGTCGCCTTAACCACTAGGCTACCCGTGCTCGCCTACTTCCGTCTCAAACTTCCACAGGTCGCACGCTACGGATGTAGCATCCCCATCGTCCATGCCGTATTACACTCGGCATTACGGCTCCCGTGCGAGGTCGAACGTATAGCCATCTTCGGTGAAGTAAATGAACCAAACGCTGTCTTCACGTTTAAATACTTACATATTGATGAGGTGTGTGCTCTTTCGGACACTACACATCTGACATAGCTTGGTTGTTATTATCGAATGGTAATTCCAGCGGGCTTATTAAACTATTGTACTTGGTACTTGAGTTCATGTGATAAAGTAATGTGTAGTTGGAATATCCTGTCACAAATCAAAGTCCAGTGTGTAGTGCAATTTGTGCGTTAGTCTCGCTAAAACTCATAAAAAGCTTGACCTAGTAGCATTTTATTTTCCTTAATCTAGGGGTGGTTTAGGAAAAAAGAGAATAGAGAAAACCCAGAGAGAAAGCTGAAAAACAGGGAAAAAAATCTATGCCTCTTAGCCTTCGAAAGGCAACCCGCCGTACACAACTGTTGGCAGCTTCACCCGTAGGAAGAAGGGGCACACAGTCCAGTAACAGGGTAATTTTTTTGATGGAAAGAATGAGGTAGAAGATATTATGTTTTTGTTGTATTTATATAGTTGAGAGTATGTAAAATAAAAGTTTTCGACCTTCAAAACCCTCGGGACTACTTTTTGTGGCAAAAAAAAAAAAAAAAAAAAAAAAAAAAAAAAAAAAAAATACACCCCTGCGAAATGTTGCCATTGTTTACAAATTTGCGCATATCATTTGGAAACTATGCGTCAAAATGATAATTGTGCCCTTGAAAGAACATTAAATTTCACGTTGAATGACCTACTTAAATGTACAAATAGGTGCAGCCGTTATGCCGCAATCAGTTGTTAAACTTCGATCATTTTTACCAACTTCACTAAGAAGTGGTTAAACGCCTGTAAACTCAAATGAAGGGAAAACAACTGTTTGAAAACTGTAAAGCATGAAACATAATATCAGAAAATTACCTACGGTTTTGTAGTTTTAGGCAATATTAAGCTTTCATACACTTTATAATCAAAGTAGTTATATTTTCTAGTTCTATTTTTTTTTTTTTTTTTTTTTTTAAGTTATCCAAATAAATGGAATTTCCTGGTGAAGACGGCTCTGTAATGAGCATATATGTTTTTATATGTAAATCTGTTTATTTCACTCCGGTGTTTTTATTCATTTTTATCAATGCTTTGATTGGTAAGACTGGTGTTCACATGAAACCCAAGTACATAGTAATGGCCAATATTTATTTACGTTTGAATGATGTACAAATGAACAAGTAAATAGGCGTGACGGTATAACAAAAGCAATATCATAAATTCACAAATTTATCATATTTCAATTCCTCTGAGGTCGCTTGGGAGACATCGGAGAATCCCGGTCCAGCACCCGAGCATCCGATCTTCTGGATCCACTGCAGCCCCTCCACCAACTTCCTCGTCGTGGAACATATCTTAGATCTCTTCCTCGCCTTCGTCGACCTCCATTTCTTGGGGCGTTCTCGCGAGATAAGCCACAACAGTGTTTGCACGTCGAGGAGCGATTCTGTCCAGATTTGCGACATCTACATACCGTTGTGCAACCTGTTTTGCATTCGCAGGAAACCATCTTCATTAGTATGTGGGTGTGGTGTCGCATCTTTCGTCGTCGTCACGGAAAACAAGCCTTTAAGCTTATCTCCCACACCTACGGGCATGGATCAGTTCTCATCACCAACCAAGATTGCAGTTAATAGTAGGATCACAGTGAGTGATATTTGCTGTGTCCGATATAGACGGTAGCCTTTCAAGTTAGAAAGTTTTTCTCGGGGCAGTCTTTTAAAAAAAGCTTGTACCAGAGTTCGTTCAAAGTCGCTGAGATTGAATTCCCATATAGTACTAACATCTGCTGTTGTCTTGCCTGTGCTATTACGTCTTGAGAGACTGATGGTTTAACGACTTCAACAGTCTGCACTTTGAAGTATAGCTGGTGCTCCATAAAGTTTAGTGGAAATACAGGTTGCTTCATCGACCCCGTCAGTAGAACAAGCATGTCAATATCCTCGCTCACGACGGCTGCACTGTCAGACTCAGCAACTCGGGAAATGACAGCTTGCCTAATTAATGAATCCGCATCGTCTTCCCCTGTAGCTCTTGAATACCTCCATCTAAAAATTCCGCATGAGCACCGAAATAAACCGGTTCTTGTTGCTTTGGTGCTCTCATTTAACAGACACTTCTCCTGTGCGACTGCAGCATTAATATCTTCATAGACAAGTTCTTTCAGAAAACTTCGTTCTCCTTTTCGAAGCATCACTTTAGTAGCCAAGGAATATAACAGTGATTACGAATCCGTAGTGCCTAATATTGCCTAAATTTAAAAAAAAAATCCCTAGGTACTTTTATAGCTTGAAATTTCATGTTCCATAATTTTCATAAATTGTATTTTTCATTTGGAGTAACCGCTTTAGAGTTAAAGGCGGTGGATCGCCTTTTTTATCAATGTTGGTAAAAATGATAGAAATTTGACAATTTATTGCGGCCAAACGGCTACAGCGATTTCGACGTTTAAGTAGGTCATTCGACATGATATTAAATGTCCTTTATCTTCGTAAGGGAACCACTTTCAAAAGCCTGCTTTGTTTTCGAAAAATACGCGAGAATCTGGAAAAGTTCCATTTTTTTTATTTTTTATTTTTTTATTTTTTATTTTTTTTTTTTTTTAATGTCGGTCCGAAGGTTTTTAAGGTCGAAAACTTGGATTTTACATACTCCCAATCATATACATAATTAATGATAAATCTGAAGCATAGAATTAAAATTTGTGGTGCGGCCGGGAATCGAACCCGGACCTCCATGCTTACTAGGCAGACGTCTTAACCGTTAGACCACCACACCACGAACGATTAAGGCGCCTCGGAATAGTGTTAAGTACGATTTCCCTCCACATCACAAACTTTAATTCAGCTTCTGTGTTCCAAAAATAATTGCTACTACTGCCAAGGCTCTCCATGCAGCGGAATTGCACCTCAGTAAGCATGGAGGTCTGGGTTTCATTCCTGACCGCACCACAAAGTTTAATTCTATGCTTCATATTTATCATTATTGTCTTTGACAAATTCGAGACGAAAATCCGTCTCAGTGATTGTTTATTTGTATTGAATATACATAATTATTTTATTTTATTTTATTTTTGTTTATTTTTAAGCAAGAGGCTTTTGTAACGCCGCTACTGGACTAACAGCGACTCCTTTGATTTTGACACTCTCCTACAGTTTTATTCCTGTCTTGAAGAAAATCTGCACACTTGACTATCTAAACGCGGGGATGCCTTATAACTATTTGACACAGTTTAACTATTAGAAAATTCGCTCTTTTATGAATGTTTAGTGAAGAGGGTTTCTATGAACCTAAAGTCAGTGTATGGTGCATGGTGAAGGTTACCTTGCAATAAACTTAGTGTTTCAATGATCACCAAGAACGTTTAGTTACAAGTGAATTTTCATAGGCAGAGACAAGAGGCACTGAAGTGGCAGTAAGAACATAGAGAGGAGGAGGAGGAGCGGAGGGGGGAGGCTTGATAGAGATGCGTGGAGAGATGGTGAGGAAGAGGTGGGCAGAGATTGGAGAGGCTCAGATGGACAAAGGGCGGGAGGTGGGGAGGATTGGAGGGGAGATGGACTGCGAGAGTATGGAATAAGTAAATACGCCGGTCTTCAATTAGTGAGTGACAAACTGCAAATAAGAGTAAGAGTAAGAGCAAAGCAGACAAGGAACAAGTGCTGGCATCCTGTCTGTGTGTTGGGAGAGGCCGCTAGGCTACCGTGCGTGTCACTGTGCAGCGAGTGGTCGTTATTTTCCCATTAAGGGCGGAAGCACGTCCTCCTGGGCGCCGCCGTCTGGCGCCGGGCAACGCCCCCTGGACTGGACTGGACTGGCCCCGGCCCTGGTCAAGTACACAACTCTCTCCGTCGCTCGCCGACCTCAATTGTCCTATCCTATCCTCTCCTCTCCTTTGCCTTGCGGACTTACGTGACATGAGTGATTTTAGACGTGATGAAGAGTAACAAACTCATCGCCTAAGATGTCATGCGCTGTGATGCAGAAACTGGTGTCCTGTTTAGGAATGTGATGGACTAGGTGCGCCGGTGTGCAAATTGACCGTAAGCAGCTGACACCACCTTCAAAGTTCACTTCGGTACATATCTCATAACGACCAGCATATCTTAAAGTAAAACATTACGTCACTTACTTAAGAAATATCACAGTAGATACAGGCATTTTAGATATCTCAAAACTCAGACCAGTCTTCGGTACCAACTAATATCGAAGAGCTAAAGAGAAGCCATGTAATGTTTTCACGAGTGCAAAATAACCTCGCTTACTAAGCTATTAGACACACATGTAACCCACTTATTTCCAAGTCAAATGTACAAATGTTTGTAAAGCTTATGGGACTTAACTGCGGGGTCATCAGTTGCTAAACTTACAAACTACTTATGAACTAGCTTACACTAAAGACGGCACAAACATCCATGCCCGACGGGGGTGTGGGGAATTCGAACCCTAGACGGAGAACGGCCTCGCGCATCGTATCATAGCGCCTCAATGCGCTCGGCTACTCCGCCGCGGCCGTCATTATTGAATAATGTTTGCATCCTATCAGCCAATCCCTTCTGTTAAGTTTGCCACTATTTTTTCCTGAGTTATTTATCCCCCTCCATAGTTATCTGAACGACCAGTATTATCAACAACATTGTATTTTAGTATACAGATAATAGTTGTGGCTAAGTTTTGCATCTATAAATCTTTTACCCTGACAAAATAGATAAATTTACTTGCAATGCGCGAAAGTACCACTGCCGTACAGAAAGGTAATAATGTCGGTTTTTTGTTTTTTGTTGTCGTTTTTTTTTTTATCGGATAAACAGGATTTTGGTGAAACATATAGTGAATCAACTGAACGAAACACTTTCTTAATCTTATTGCATAAACATTATTGCAGATCTAGATTTACGGTTACAAACGCATTTTCTATTACAAAGGAAGCGTATAGTTCCTCATCGGCAATGTGGTCATTAGACGGTCTAGTACATAACTGATCCCAAAGATCAGCAAAGCAACGATAGACAGGTGAACATCTTGTTCTCAAGATTTCTTAACGTAAACCATAAAATCTCTCACTGTAGGCAATTCTGAAACATTTCATTGTATTCACTGACTTTCTTCGGTTTTTGGCGGAATGTTTTATAAATTTTGAATGAAACAAGAGATAATTTCTCAGATTCTGCAACTTTGTATTACAAACCGGTAATAAATGAAATAATCGTATGGTATGTGGAATTGTTAGATTGGCAACGCAAGTCTTTTTAATTGATACCACTTGCATGCCGATGATGATGAAAATGATGGCAACACACAACATCCAGTCCCCTGCCGGAAATCAAACCCGGGCCCTCTATGTGATAGCGACGCTGCTGTATGAACTGCCATAAAAATATTCAAATATTTGTAAACTTATTGGACCAAACTGCTATAGTCATCAGTCGCTACACTTGCAAACTACTTTAACTTACACCAAGGACAACACACACGCCCACGCCCGAGGGAGGACTTGAACATTCGGCGGGAACGGCCGCCCAGTCCGTAGCGTGGCCATTCCGCCGTTACTGTTAAGCTATCATCAGGTGAAACACTGCAGAGATTTAAAAATGGCACTTAATTTGCTGCATACATAGTGTATGTACATTAATTTTCAAAGAAGACTAGTTTAACATTTATTGAACATTGATAAAATATGTGACACAAGGTACAAATTATAGCATTTGTCCTAAGAAATTAAATTCAAACAATGAAATTGATTGAATAAATTATCTTATCGTAAACAGGTAAAATATTTCTATCTTATAGCGGTTCTGAGTGAAACGTCTGTGAATACGTAGACTGAATTTTAATCGTAAAATGAAACAATGTCTTAAATGTCAAACTTTATTAACAAACTACAAATTACAGTTGATATCAGGCTAGTAGGCAAACAGCTGTGATTATACAAAGTAATTAGGCTATGAAGAAGGATATGGTTTAACTTCCCGTCGACAGCGTGGTCATTAAAGACGGAGCTCATGCTCGGTTTTTTTGGATAATGATTGAGAAGGAAATCGGCCGTGCCCTTTGAAAGGAACCGTTCCAGTATTTGCCTGGCGTGAGAGAAATGACGGAAAACCTAAATCAGGGTGGCCGGAGGTGAATTTGAACCACCATCCTCCCGAATGCGAGTCCAGTGTTTTACCACTGCGCCACCTCCCTCGGTAATTCTACTATGGATCTGTAGTAGGGACATGAGGCAACTGAGTAGGAGTGGGTAGTTTACGTGGCCTGTCTGCAGAATCTAATTAGACTATGCAAAGCACCCACTCCTGCTCACTTGCCTCTTGTCCCTACTAGAGATCCCCCCCAGGGGGCCCACAGTTCTTTTGTGGGTACGTGTGTGGCGCGCACGGGGCCCCGAGCCGGAGCAGCCTTTCTTCTGCCCCAGGCTGCTTCACTGTCCCTCCCGGTTTATGCCTTCGCCCGGAGACGGGCATATTTCGTGAGCTACGGTGGTTCTTGTTGTGGTTTTTCTTCCTTCGTTCCTTCCTTTCTTACCCTTCGTTTTCTGTCTTTCTCTCCTTGAACTCTCCTAGCCTTCTTCTCCTCATTAGTCTCCGCCTTGGCGTTTGAGACACTTCTTTTCTTTCCTTCTTTCTCTTCCTTTCCTATCCTCTTCTTCTTTCCTCCCTGTGCGTGTCTGAAGGCCGACCCACGCATTATCGTGCGTAGCAGGTGACGGGGTAACGCGTAATTCCCCGCCCCGGGTAGACAAGTAAGGCACGTACGTACCCCCTGGTAAAGGCCAGGCCCAGGGAGGGGTGATTACCCGAGCTGGTACCTTCCGAACGTGCCGATTGGTCCCTCCGTCAGTTCTCGGGAGGTGTGACCTGAGGTGTGAACAATCACCTAAGGCGGGTAAGCCCTCGGAGAGGGCCCCCACTAGGAAGGAGCGCGCCATCGGAGACGCCGGTAATCACGGGGGACACTTCCGCGATGACTTCCTTATCTTCTTTCGTGACGTTGACCCACAAACGTAAGTTAGACTCGCCTCAGCCTAAAAAGACTCTGCCTAATGTACCTAAATTTCTGGTTGTCTCTCGCACCGACGGAAAGGATTTCAATTCTGTCAATCCTTTCGTTATACAGAAAGGTGTAGACGCAATTGCTGGCCCTGTTAAAACCTGTTCACGTCAGCGCAATGGCACATTGTTGCTGGAAGTGGAAAGTGCCTTCCAAGCCCAAAAACTGATACGTACTACGTTGTTGCACACTTTTCCAGTTAAGGTCGAAGCGCACCGCACACTCAACTCGTCACGGGGGGTAGTCTTCACGAGATCCCTTGACGGGTTGTCTGATGATGATATCCAATCGTATATGTCCGATCAGGGTGTGACAGCCGTCCACAGGGTGATGAAAAAGGTCGATAACCAATTGACACCGACTCGTACTGTGTTTTTGACGTTCGACAGAGTTGACCTCCCGTCGAAGGTCAAAGCAGGGTATGAAGTCATCTCCGTCCGACCTTATGTACCTAACCCAACGGGCTGTTTTCAGTGCCACAGGTACAACCATACCCGTGAACATTGCCCAAATGCAGCAAAGTGTGTCACTTGTGGTAGGGACGCCCATGAGGGGGATTGCCCACCTCCGTCCCCTCACTGCCTAAACTGCAACGGTGACCATGCGGCTTCCTCTCGCGACTGCCCTGTATACAAGGATGAGAAGGTAATCCAGCAAATTCGGGTTACAGAGAAGGTATCGACATCTGCCGCTCGAAAGTTGTTGGCGAGTCGAAAGCCCACTGTCCTCCCAGCGGGTACATACAGTAAGGTACTCACCTCAACTCGACCTACCAAGGATTCCAGTACCCAGACATGTGACTTCACTTTCGCTGACACAGTTGTGCGATCCGCCAGCCCGAAGATTGCCCGTTCCACGTCCCCGCTTCCTCCTGCTGCTTCTAGGGTACAGTCTTCGTCAAACTCTAGTAAACCGCGAGCACCTAAACAAGATGCCCGGACCTTGAAAAAGGAACCCGTCCGTGAGGATTTTCTGCGTTCTCAGGCTTCCCAACCGTCAACTGCCTCTTCCCGTCGTCACTCTTCCAGAAGAGCTGACAAGAAAAAGAGTTCCTCTCCTTCCCCGCCGAGGCGTGACCCATCTGTCGCGCCGTCCAACAGTTGCCGGCCTCGGCCGTCTTCTGTTTCACCGGGACGCTCCGTTTGCCGGGCGCCCGGCCCTTTACCGGCGGAGGAAACTGCCCCTCCTGATCAACTCAGGGAGGTGGCAGGCGCGTCGGTCGAACCAATGGAACATGACCCTTTGCCCCCAGACAGCGATAGCAGTGCTCCCTCGAAATCCGGTCCTCAGCGGCCGTCGAGGTGACCCCGCTCACTACTTGGTTTTTATCCTTATTTCTTCTCTCATTTTTATCATGGCGCTCCTTCAATGGAACATTCGCGGCATTCGTTCTAATCGGGAGGAGTTAAAACTACTCCTTCGATTGCACTGCCCGCTTCTTGTCTGCCTCCAGGAAACTAAGTTGCGTCCACGTGATCGTGCAGACTTTCCACACTACACCTCTGTGCGGTTCGACCTGCCACCCGTGGAAGGTGTCCCAGCCCATGGAGGGGTTCTGATGCTCCTTCGAGACGACGTCTACTTCCATCCCATTTCCTTGCACACTCACCTACAGGCAGTTGCCGTCCGCATCACCTTATCCACATTTACCTTCTCCCTCTGTAATATATATTCGCCATCGTCATCTGCCCTTACTAGGGCAGATGTGCTAAACCTTGTTGACCAGCTCCCTTCACCTTTCGTGTTGGTAGGCGACTTTAATGCCCACCACCCCCTATGGGGCTCTCCGGCACCTTGTCCGAGAGGCTCCCTTTTGGTGGACCTTCTCCACCACCTCGATTTTGTCTGCCTCAACACCGGTGCACCGACCTTCCTTTCTGACACAACACACACTTATTCCCATATAGACCTCGCAATATGCACTCCTCAGCTTGCCGGTCGGTTTGAGTGGTATGCACTTTCTGACACGTACTCGAGTGACCATTTTCCTTGTATCATCCACTTCCTACATCATTCCCCATCTCCACGTCCCACCAGTTGGAACATTTCTAAAGCCGACTGGGGGCTTTATTCTTCCATGGCTGTTTTTCACGATCAGCATTTTCCCAACTGTGACAGTCAGGTCGAATACCTCAAAGAGGTTATTCTCACTGCTGCTGAACGTTCCATACCTCGTACATCCTCTTCTCCACGTCGTGTCCAGGTCCCTTGGTGGACTGCAGCCTGCCGCGACGCGCTTCGAGCCCGACGCCGTGCCTTACGCACCTTCCGCCGCCACCCAACTTTGGAGAATTGCATCAATTACAAACGTATGAGAGCGCAGTGCCGTCGTATCATAAACGACAGCAAGAAAGCTTGCTGGACAGCTTTTACTAGTTCTTTTAACCGTTTTACTCCCTCCACGGTTGTCTGGGGTGGCCTCCGCCGTTTGTCCGGCATCAAGGTCCACTCCCCGATTCCTGGCCTGACCGTGGAGAACGCGGTCCTCGTGGACCCAGCTGATGTTTCAAACGCATTGGGTCGTTTCTTTGCGGAGGTTTCGAGCTCTGCCCATTACCACCCTGCCTTTCTCCCTCGCAAACAGGTAGAGGAGGCACGGCCGCCTTCTTTCCGCTCTTTTAATCGTGAAAATTATAACGTCGCCTTCACCATGCAGGAGCTAGATCGTGCTCTCGCCCTGTCCCGGTCTTCTGCTCCCGGGCCTGATTCCATTCATATTGAGATGCTGAAGAACCTCTCTCCTGCGGGCAAGTGCTTTCTTCTTAGTACCTACAATCGCATATGGACTGAAGGTCATGTTCCCACAAGTTGGCGTGAAGCCATTGTTGTCCCCATCCCCAAACCAGGGAAGGACAAACACCTTCCTTCCAGTTATCGTCCCATTTCTCTGACGAGCTGCGTCTGTAAGGTGATGGAACGCATGGTTAACGCTCGGTTGGTCTGGCTCCTCGAATCTCGCCGTCTCCTGACTAATATCCAATGCGGTTTTCGTCGACACCGCTCTGCTGCTGACCACCTCGTTACGTTGTCGACCTTCATTATCAACAACTTTCTAAAGAAGCGTCAAACAGTAGCCGTGTTCTTCGACTTGGAGAAGGCATACGATACCTGTTGGAGAGCGGGAATTCTCCGCACATTGCACACATGGGGCCTTCGGGGCCGCCTTCCTCTTTTCATTCAAGCGTTTTTGGCGGATCGCAAGTTCCGGGTACGGGTGGGCTCTGTTTTGTCAGATACCTTTTGCCAGGAGAATGGGGTACCACAGGGCTCCGTCTTGAGTGTGGCGCTCTTTGCCATTGCAATCAATCCGATCGTGGACTGCCTTTCAGCCGACGTCTCCGGATCTCTTTTTGTTGACGATTTCGCAATTTATTGTAGCGCCCAGCGGACGTGTCTCTTGGAGCGTTCTCTCCAACGCTGTCTTGACCGTCTATATTCCTGGAGCATCGCAAACGGCTTCCGATTCTCCACTGAGAAAACTGTGTGTATAAACTTCTGGAGATACAAGAAATTTCTTCCACCTTCTCTACGTCTCGGCCCTGTTGCTCTCCCTTTCGTGGAGACTACGAAATTCTTGGGACTCATGTTGGATCGGAAACTTTGCTGGTCCACACACGTGTCCTACCTGGCTGCCCGTTGTGCCCGATCCCTTAACGTTCTTCGTGTCCTCAGTGGCACGTCATGGGGAGCGGATCGTACCGTCCTGCTTCACCTTTACCAGGCCATTGTTCAGTCGAAGCTCGACTATGGAAGCCTTGTGTACTCTTCAGCACGGCCGTCGATTCTCCGCCGTCTCAACTCTATCCACCATCGTGGATTACGTCTGGCGACCGGTGCATTTTATACCAGCCCTGTTGAAAGTCTGTATGCCGAGGCTGCTGTATTACCCTTGACCACTCGACGTGACATACTCTTGTGTCGGTATGCATGCCGCCTACGGTCGATGCCCAACCATCCCTCTTACAGATTATTTTTTGACGACTCACTCGATCGCCAATATCAGTTGTCTGCGATTGCCTTGCTTCCACCGGGAGTTCGGTTTCGCCGCCTGCTACAACGGCTCGATTTTACCCTTCCTTCCACCCTTCGGTTGAGCGAAAGCCCATTGCCACCGTGGCATCAGGCCCAGGTTCACACACACCTCGAACTTAGTTCGCTCCCCAAGGAGAGCACTCCGGATTTGGTATTCCGCTCGAGGCTTGTCGAACTCCGTTCGCGGTTCGATAATGCCGTATTTATTTACACTGATGGTTCCAAGAGCACTGCCGGTGTCGGATCTGCCTTCGTCGTCGGGGACAAACGGTTCCAATACAAGCTCCCTGACCGGTGCTCGACCTTCACGGCTGAGCTTTTCGCCCTCCACCAGGCCGTTTTGTATACCTGCCGCCACCGCCAACCTTTCTATGCCATATGTTCTGACTCCCTTAGTGCCCTGCAGAGTCTTAAGGACCCTTTCTCGAACCATCCTCTCGTGTATCGGATCCAACGCTCCCTCCAGTTGCTGGCGGATGACAGCTGTCACGTTTCTTTCCTGTGGGTCCCTGGCCATGTGGGTGTGCCCGGGAATGAGGCCGCCGACACAGCAGCCAAGGCAGCAGCTCTTTTGCCCCGCATGGCTACCTTTTGCGTCCCATCGGACGATGTTCAACGGGCTCTTCGCCGGAGTATCGTGTCGCAATGGCACAGTGTGTGGCTTTCACTGTACAACAATAAATTGCGAACTGTCAAACCGATCCCGACCGCTTGGAGGACATCCTCACGCCCCTCTCGGCGGGAGGAGGTCATCCTGGCTCGGTTGCGGATCGGTCATTGCCGTTTCAGCCACCGTCACTTGCTATCCGCCGAACCTGCATCGCTATGCTCCTGCGGTGAACTGCTGACAGTGCGACATGTTTTACTGACTTGTGTTAATTTTAATCATCTCCGTGTAGCCCTTCACTTTCCGTCTACTCTGGAGGAAATTTTAGCTGATGACACACGAGCAGCTGCTCGGGTTTTGCGTTTTATGAACTTGGCCAACCTATCCAAGGATATTTAACCCTTTTAATTGTCTTTTATCTTTCGTTTTTAGCCTCTTGTTGATGTTCTGACAGTCACCATTTTTTTGAGATCATAGCGAATCAATGTTCTTGGCTGGGCGCTAATGACCATAGAAGTTGTGCGCCCTAAAACCACAAAAAAAAAAAAAAAAAAAAAATACTAGAGATTCATAGCCTAATTACACACAAACGAGAAACGCTAAGTATATCAGAATGGGAAAGTGTGTCCCTATTTCTGAATGGAGGCACAAGGATTCTTCACTGTGAAGGTCGTGACATTTCGTAAAAGGTGTGACTATTTGTGTTTAGTTATGCAAAACACAACGCTGAAAACATAGAATTTATTTTCTTTTCAATTTTTTCTTTTCTTTTTATTTTTCATTTTTAATATTTTTCTTTTTTAAATCTAATACATTTGTGTTGCATCTTTTCCCTCTCTGTGTAGGCATTCGACATCAGCTGTAAATTTATGGTTTCAGTTTGAGCAATGTTCGGCAAAGGTTGATCCTGTTTTCTGTAATACCCATACTCTACCGTTCTCTGAGCAGAGTATGGATTGCGGGATGGATTAAAGACCATTCCGGCCAGTATTTGCAGACATGACGTGGTGGAGTGGCCGTGCGGTTTAAGGCACCTTGCTGCGGAGCGCACGGTTGCTCGCCGTCGGAGGTTCGAGTTCTCCCTCGAACGGGAGGGCAAGCGCGCGCGCTCATGTCTGTCGTAATATTTCTGGCTTAAAGCCATCATATTAAGTTCGGAATATTGCTTCAGTGCAGCCGGCTAGGACCAGTAGGCGACAGATGGTAAAAGCTGGTGATAAACACGACAGGAAATACAATAGGTCGGGTTGTCATGGGAAAGAGCACTGGCAAATCTCCTCGAATCCTAGGGAAGTGCCCGAGCGGCAGGCACTAGACGCCGATTGGCTATAGCACTGGCAGTCACGGGTCAAAACGCATTCATGTTTTTGTTAGTATTTAATAAACTAATTATTTGTTCAGTGTCATATTCAATTTAGAAAAACCCCTCAAAACTAAGCTACGCCCTGAGTAGGTAAAAATATTAATAATTACTAAAAACATAAACAAAACAGTTAATATAAGACGGACGACGCACGGCGGCCATGTTTACGCGCCAAATTGCGGAATGAAGGCAGTCTTGCATCAAGCCGCCACACTTCAGTACAGAAAACGCACTCTGAAGAGTAACATGTGACTTCAGAACGCGCACTCGGTGGAGAAACATGCATACGTAGGCGTGGAGAAACATGCATACGTAGGCGATCATAAGACATTGTTTTATCATCTTAGAGCAAGGGAAAAGACTTTAATTTCATCTAAAACAATCTGTGTCTAGTGGATGTTGTTATGCAGTTTACTGATTTTCTGCTTACTTTAAATAAATCAGCTGGCATCCCGATTCCCGAGGACTTCAGTTTTATTCAGTAATTAGATCAGTTCCTGCCAATAGTATAGCAATTTCAGCCTCAGTTACTACAACCCTCGCGTACACTGTCATTGCGGTACAAAGGCAAACTGTTGCGTCATCCGTGGTAACATGGAGGAGGAAAAGAAATGATATACGACCGGTTAAGAACAACCCCTGTAGACATTTTTTTCCCGTTGTGTGTGTGTGTGTGTGTGTGTGTGTGTGTGTGTGTGTGTCGCTTTGCTGTTAAGGCTGAGCAGAGTCTTGGTATGCCGGTCGCTGCGCAGACAACCGTGCCCGCAGGCTGTGCTGTTGAGCCGCCAGCGCCTCGGCGTAATGAACACACACTGCCCGCCCCGGGCAGTGCGTCGTAGTCCGCGCTTACTTGCACAACGCGACACTGAAACTGACGAAATTGAAACTGTTCGCAACCGGTCGCAACCTACATTGCGTATTCTTGCTGCGGAGGGTTGTCGCACTCTACGTAGGCTACTTGGGGACACAACCCCAGCTGGGCGACTCTCGTATGTTACCGCATCTGTAGTAAACACGGCTCGTGTGATTTGTGCTTCTCAGCAAACGCGTTTGGTTGTATGAAAGATTTCTTGTGCTCGATGCTGCATGTTGGCTAGTCTTCTACCTGTACACCACCGAAATTTAAGGCTGAAAAGTTACCTGCAGAAGTAAACAAAAGTCTGTCTCGCAGTCTTGTTGAACAGGGCATCACGTTCCCATTAGAAGCAAAAGAACATTTATGCAACTTGGTGCAAAGTTCACATCCTCTTTTTCGGGACGTTCAGTTAACAAAATGTACTTGCCAGAAATGTTATGAATACTGCTTCACTAAAGATTCTGTACGTAATAGGAGTTATCACTAGATTTTTCGCACAAGAGCCATAACGCACTAGTCGCCTTCCCACATTTCGTATGAAGCTGAGGCAAATTTAGCTCCGCTCCTCTAACACGCGAGAGGACGATAATTACGGAGAAAAAAAAAACGGATTGTGTTTGTTCGAAAAACAAGCAAACAGTGTTTAAACCGTTATTTGTTACCATTAACCTGGATGATCTGATGCAACTCTCCCCTCTGATTCATCCTGTGAAAACCTCTTCTCATCTGCATAACTATAAATCCTTCATCCACTTCGTACTATCTACTGCAATTGCCCCGTCGTCTCCATCTACAATTTTTACCCTTTCCCGCGCCACTTCGTCGTTATCTGCAAGACAGCTAAGAAGACCCTGTTGTGAATTAGCGTTACTAGTCAATTCATTCAGATATAACTGAATGATTATAATTCCCTAAATCAGATATTCAGTTGATTAAATGTTCAAATGTTTGTAAACCTAAAGGACCAAACTGCAAAGGTCATTGGCTCTCTAAAATACTTCAACTTAGACTAAGGACAAAACACACGCGCCTCGAACTTTCGACGGCTAGCGGCTTTTCTCGTCTGCACTTCTTGGCTGGGTTTGAAAAGGCGGTAGGAATTGTGCAAGAAAAGTAAGTCTTCTACGAACCTTTGACGACGAAGACATCAGATTGTATATGCTTTAGTAGAACTATAATAGGTATGGATGTCACATTCCGATATCTGTGATAGGTCAACTAACCTATACGGCGCGATGTTTCATATCTAGTGTAGATGAATACATTAGTGGTAAATCACTAATATATCACAACCATCTTATGTTAGTGGTTTTCATTTCGTCGGCCTTAACGAGATTATTAATAACTCCTGAATATCCCTCTGGTGAGCCCATGTCACCCAAGTAGGATGGACTAAGAGTGTGTCACAATACAGTTGGCAGTAATAGGGCAGCAACTTTAACCTGCTACTTATCTGCCCCCGTCTGTAGTAGAATGGCACGTGGGCGCAGCGAATTTGCAAACAATGGCTCCTTTTCACATCTGGTTGCAGCCTGCTCGAAGCAGCATGACTGGCGGTTTGGACAGACTTAACAATGCTGCTGTCACTGCCCACAGGTAACAGCTCAGCGAGTTATTTAATTTCATCCAGGTCAAAGACGAAACTCGATAACGTCAGATGTTCATGAAGAAAAACACTGAATACGCTGTTAACGCAAATTTATAAAACTTGAAGTAGTGGAAGTCAAGAGAAATTACATTTTAACGAGTCGAACGTTTCGGTTGTTCCACATTAACGCACGGTTTTGATGCTCTTTAAAGACCTGTATTGAAACACTGTGTAGCGAATGTGATCGTGTGAAAACTCCAGTTTGATTATTTTACTCAAGCTGCGACTTGGTTGCAAACTGAACAGTGATCCGTAGTGAAAATTTCTTTATCCACGCCAATGATGATACTTTTTAGTCATTAGACAACAGATTTAAGTAAATTACGACCATCTTCAGATCTGCAGCGGAAGAAAAATGCACTAGCCGGCAGTTTGCATCTTAAAACACCCGAAATATCATAATGAAAATCGTTTATACATTTATATGAATATACTGACGAACAGATTGCAGCCCTCAGTTGCACTATTTAGCGTTGTTATGACCATTGTATAGTTTGTGGCTACTGCACCATAGTTCGTTGCATACAGCTCCGACAACCAGATCTCGTGCCAGCAGTGGAGCCTAGTTTACAATATATTTAAAGAAATACTTGACAAAGCGATGTAGATCTTTATTTTGTGACGATGCCATTACGGCTCCACTGTATAAAGACAGGCATGCCTTATGTAGACGATGAACAGCAATCCGCAAATATTTCTTTATTGCGGCAGTTCTAGATTTCGGTTACTGTTTGACCACTATCAGTGCTTAAACCGTAGATTGAAATACACATTTTTCATGGTTTTAATTTACTTTTTAACCATTGATGATGGTCACACAGTGACCGAAATCTATAATTTCCACAATAAAGAAATATTCGATACTGATTATTGTTCATCTTCTACACATTAACACAATCGATTAGCAATAAGATGTCAACATAAAATCAAACTTGCGGTGTGGTGTTAAAATGAAATGGTGCGAAACGTCACTGTGGGTATAATTGAAGTCTTTATTGAAAGGTAATCACTAGAGGCCTGAGCACAACTATCCCACTGTTTAATGAGCCGAAGGATTCTCTGTTCCAGAATTCCTGTGTCTGTGACTAGAGCCAGTCCTATACTTTGTCCTGCAGTTCGTCGTCCGAGTTGAAGCGCTTCCCTTTGAGAGTTTTTATTAACTATTTTATTTATTTGCGGAAAAGAGAGATGCAAGTCTCAGGGCGACATGTCCAGTCTGTAGGACGGATGCTCAAGTTGCTCCCTCTTGAACATGGCCACTACACTTTGTGGGACGCTGGAGACGTGTGGACGAGCATTATCATGGGGAAGAATCACTGTCTCCTTGAGTAGCCCAGGCCGTTTACCCTTGATGGCTTGCTTATGGTACGGAGTGTGTCACAGGAGAAGTGCTCTAGGATTTCGATGAGTATCGGACCTCGGACGTTGGAAAAGACGATGAGCATCACCTAGTCTGCTGAGGGCACAGCCTTCAATTTTTTAGGGGGACGTGACGACGCATACTTCACGTTCCTAGATGTCGTCCTACGGATTTGAACCGGTTTGGTTGTTAAGACGTTTCATACCTTTTTCATTTGAGCACCCCTCGTATTTTAAACGAATGTTTATATGTGTATCACTAACGATTTTCAGTGTGATGTTTCCATTGTTTTAATATGTAGACTGCCCACACGTGTTACCTGTTTCGCATTAATTTTCTTCTGCAGATCTGAAGGTTTTCATAACTTACTGAAATCGGTTCTGTACTGACCAAAAGTTATTACTGGTGTAAATAGAGAAAATAAATCTGATTAGTTTTCTTTATGTAGAATAACATAAACCCAGCTTGTGCAATAATCGTGCATTGGTGCTTTGTCTTAGCTGTAATAATTTTACACAGTATACACTTAATGAAATGCGAACTGTGGTGTCAGCCAATATGTACAGTCACTTAGATTGTTACCTGCACTCGTCCACTGAAATATCACCATTCCGTTCTCAAACACTCTACTGTCAGCAACACCAGAGAATCATTAACTCACGAATAAACTTTCTCTCGTAGTTTTTGGCCATGTTTCCGCATATGCAGGGCCCGCTCTTTGTTAAATACGAATTTGGCGTGTGTTAATATTCACGGGGTGGCCGGATGCCCTTCCTGTCGCCACCCCATGCCCCGCGGGAGAAAATGTGTACCCCCCAAATATCGGCGTATAGTGTTACATGTGTGAAAGCGTAAAGTATTAGGAAATGTTTGCGAATTGTGTAACTGAGGCGGGACTTACTGACTAGCCCGGTATTCACCTAGGGGGACGTGGAAAACCGCCAAAAAACCACATCCAGGCTGGCCGGCTCTCCGACCCCCCGACTTCAATCCGCCGGGCGGATTTGAGCCAGGGCCGGTACGCCTCCGTGTCTCGGAAAGCGGTGCGTTAGACCACACGGCTAACCGAGCGGTCGTAACGCACGAATAAACTATTTACAAAATATTATACAATACTAGCTTAAACCCGCTGCTCCGCTCGCGTGTTGGTTGATTATGATAGATAATGCGCGAAAAGTCAAATCGATTTTTTTAAGAGATGTATTAAAAGAAATTTCTTTTTTACTGCTTTATTTATTTATTCTTATATTTCCTTATTCGTATAATTATCCTTACAGAGAAAGAGCCGAAGACATTGTAGCCCGCATAGACCAAAGATATAGTCTGTGGCATCACGTTTCGCTATATGTAACCTCCTTGCTATAGAGTCGCTGGACTTAAGTCCAAATTTTTTTATAATTTGACGACTTTTAACCACCATATCTTCTACCCCCTTGGTCGGGGGGGGGGGTTCGAATCCCCCCTCGGGCATGGATATTTGTGCCGTCCTAGTTCGTAAGTAGTTCATAAGTAATCTGCTGTGTAATCTGTTCATAACTGATCTGCCAGGAAGTTTCAGTTCATAAGTAGTTTGTAAGTTTAGGGACTGATGACCCCGTAGTTAAGTCCCATAGACTATACAAACATTTGAACATTCTACCCCCGTGTAGCTGTTGGCATGGAACTGCTGTGGTGTACAACGGAAGACTTCGGACAACAATTACACACACACACACACACACACACACACACCATTCGTTTGCGTTCTGTAGTTTTCGCTGCAGAGGGAAATATTAACACACACACACACACACACACACACACACACACACACACACGTTGAAGTTTATATACACCGATAACTTTCCATCCCAATATACTCCACCCTTTTATCATTATCAACCGTCAAGCAACAATGCAACCAATAAAACCATTTTCAAAGAGTAAATATAATTTTCAAAGAATCATTATTGTTCCGCTTTTCGCGTTATATTCAAATTACTAAATATCTATCAGATCGCTATAAAACCGTGCCTAAAACCTATCTCAGGAACAAATTAGTAACTGTACAAATATTTAAGTCTCTGCGTCTTGTCGTTTGGACGTGATAAGCGTACACCGAACAGACATTCACATTAATATATATAGATAAATAGCTATTCGATCGCCATAAAACCGTGCCTATAGCCTTCCCCGGGTAGACATTAGTAACTGTACAAATTTTTAGCTCTTTGTCTTGTGGTTCAGACGTGATAAGCGTACACCAAACACACATTCACATTTATAGATATAGATAGTATATGATACAATGGTCCATGAAGGCTACAAAAAACGATACGATTCTTTTCGAGTATGGCAGGTATACAAACTGTTTCGAGATAGACGCATCATTCATGCTCTCGGACTGCGAGAAAAGGCGATATTCGTCGGTACGCTAGTCCGGCCGTATCGCATCTCGCGAGGGAGCGTCGTGCACGCGCTGGACTGACGAGGCCGCTTTCCGATCGCGCGGCGCATAACCGCGAGGTGATGGCATCAGATGAGTGGCTTCTGGGACGGCCTTTTCGGGACAAGACCTTGCCGGCGCTTAAAAGGCAGCGAGAACCGGCCCGGCTGCAGCCCGCCGCCACTTTCTCCCGTCTGGCCGGCCGGCGATGAAAGGGAATGCGAGTTGCCGCTGCCAGCTTTCCAAGGGGTTTAATAACACGGTTGCCGGACAACCAGCTGAATCCACATGTGTAGATACCAAGCAATTCAGAGGCGGACGGCTAGGTTTGTTACTGGCAGGTTCGATCAATGTACCAGTATTACTGAGATACTTTCAAATTCAAAATGTTCAAATGTTTGTAGAGCTTATGGGACTTAACTACGGGGTCATCAGTCCCTAAACTTACAAACTACTTACGAACTAGGACGGCACAAATATCCATGCCCGAGGAGGGATTCGAACCCCCGACCGTAGTGGCCGTGCTGACCGTGACTGGAGCGCCTCAGTCACCTCGGCCACCGCGGCCGGCTGAGATACTTTAGGAACGCAAATGGAAGTCACTGGAGGGAAGGAGACGTTCTTTCCGAGAAACACTTTTGAAGAAATTTAAAGGGACGGAATTTGAAGAGGACTGCAAAACGATTCTACTGCCGCCAACTTACATTTCGCGCAAAGACCACACAAATAAGATTAGAGGGATTAGGGCTCGTACGGATTCATATAATTATTCGTTTTTCCCTAGTTCTATATGGGAGTGGTACAGGAAAGCATGTAACTGGTAGTGACACTGAGTACCCTCCACCAAGCACCTTTGGACGGATTGCGGACTTTGCATGTAGATGTAGATGAACGGCTCGCAGCCGTAAATCGTTATCATATATATAGAATATATAACTTCAACTGCGAATGGGCAAATCTGAGAAATTGTACCCAGCTGGGATTCGAACCCGGGTGTCCTGCTTTCTAGGCAGTTGCGCTGACACCTACACCACTGGGGACACAGTGATCACCGCACCTGCAAGGACTACCTAAGCACGCCTCCCGTCAGACACTAATTTTCTCTGACGGTTGGAGTGCTTAGGTAGTCCTTGCATGTGTGCTGATCACTGTGTCCCCGTCAGACACAAATTTCCTCTGACGGGAGGCGTGATGAGGTAGTCCTTGCAGGTGCGGTGATCACTGTGTACCCAGTGGTGTAGGAGTTAGCGCAACTGCATAGAAAGCAGGAGACCCGGGTTTGAATCCTGGCTGGGTACACATTTTAAACTTTGCCCATTCGCATTTGAAGTTATATATTCTATGAATATGAAAACAATAACAACTGCACGATCAAAAGTGACGTCTGTTCTTTCAGAGTAGACGCTATATGTAAATCGTTATCCCTACTTAACAATTAAAGCCAACCGAATTGCTGCAATTATAACAGTTAAGCTCAGTATCTGGTATCTGTAATACCTTTCCGAGTCCTTTTGTGAAGTATAGCAAATAGGTAAACTTTCTGTCTACAATTATTTTCATCGTGGTGCAGATTCGAATGGGTGTAGGTTGCCGTTCCTATTCAGAGATGAACTATGAAGAGGCTTGCAAACGATATGGTAGCGTGGAGAGCTCCATCAAACTAGTTCATGGACAAAGACAACAGCGTGCAGAAATATACCTAAAGTAATAGTTATTGCACATGTCTATCAGTGAGATGTCGGCTGTAGAGCTTCCCAACTATTACATCTCGTACCGTCAGTGTTGTTCAAGAATTCAGTGTGTCCACATCGAGAGATCGTGGGCGAGTGAAGGTAAAGTGATCAAATTGTTTCACTGATGACGTGAACTGTCGTAATAGTGGTGAATCATCAACGTTCGTCAAGTTAGCACGCGAAATATTAACTGCAGGTTGTTAAAGACGTTGGCAAATACGGGCGAAAACATGAGCGAAGAAAGCAAACAAGAACTCACTGACGGCATACACGTTTTCCTGAATTTTAGCGAGAGAGAATAGCTTTACTGTGCTATCTGCGAGCACATCTATTGCTGAAGGATCTCGTTTAAACATCAATGAATGTCTGAATATGAACCGAGAAATGTCATTTGTGAACACTTAGAAAGTCGCCCATCACAACTAAACTGACGCCCTTCCAGATTGTGTCGAAAGTTCACTGCCATTTGTGAAAAGTGCAGCACCGTGAAGAAATTATCGGAATAGCGGCGGGAGTGCGAGTAATAAGTGATGAGTTTTGTAGCGAGATGGGGTACACGTAGGCCGAGCAGAGCTCTCTCGTGTCGCTCCGACAGGGTCTGTGTTGCGGCTAGTGTAGTCGGTGCAGAGCTGTCACACAAGGTGGAATCAATACAGTGAGTGCCAGTATGCCTCGCCGACGTCAAAGTGAACCACATTGGCGTGTGAGCCTGCACGTTCGCCAGATATGTCGCCCACCTAATGTGTCTGTGATATGGTTGGCCGGCACCTGGCGCGTCACGCTCCTCCTGTAACTAGTGTACGGATTTGTGGGCTCGCATACAAACTGCGTGGAGGGAAATACCTCAGTAACGTATTGAGAACCTTATACTGATTCAATGCCACGGCGTGTAGCAGTTCTAATTGCAGCGCATGGTGACCACACGGCATACTGAATAGCAGGGCAAGGAGGACATCTACAGATTTGGAAAGGTAATCATTTGTTACTTGTCACGTACCTGATCTGAGGTATTAAATTCATTCAATTCATGCGTTTCCTTCTTGGTGTTGCAATTTCCACAAACGGTAGTGTATAAATATCTATATGTTCAAATGTTTGTACAGCTTATGGGACTTAACTACGGGGTCGTCAGTCCCTAAACTTACAAACTACTTACGAACTAGCTACTACTAAGGACGGCACAAATATCCATGCCTGAGGGGGGGATTCGAACCCCCGACCGTAGTGGCCGTGCAGACCGTGACTGAAGCGCCTTAGTCCCTTCGGCCACCGCGGCCGGCTATAAATATCTCTGAAGTTTTACGTACATCAGCACTACACCTGAGGAATACCGACAAGAATATTTAAGAGTCAGCGTATAAACCAGAAAATGTAAGATGTGGAAACACGTACCCTTGGATGTCAAAATAATTGCAGTTACAATGGTGAAAGAGTTTAAAAACACTGAGGATCAAGAGAGCTACTTCAAGTTTAACAAAAAAGATCGTATTAAAGAGGTGGGAGGTGGACATTCGAACCAATAGGTGCATTTTTTCACTATATATCACTATGAAAGTAACTAAACAGATTACATACCAATTTATTATTGCTCACCGAGCGAGGTGGCGCAGTGGTAACACACTGTACTCGTATTCGGAAGGATGGTGGTTCAAATCCATCTCCGGCCATCCAGATTTAGGTTTTCCGCGATTTCCCTAAATCACTCCAGGCATATGCCGGGATAGTTCCTTTGAAATGGCACGGCCGCTTTCCTTTCCCATCCTTACCCAAAAGTCCGAGCGCGAGCTCCGTCTCTAATGACTACGCTGTCGACGGGACGTTACACCCAAAGCTTCCTTCCTTCCTAACAACACTCACTCACTCACTATTATTACTCACACTTCCCGACGTTGTACTTCTCAAAAACGCACAGAAAGGTATTCCAAACATCAATATACTATCAGATATATGGAAAAATAAGACTGAAACAGCCACGACCAAGCTTCGAACCATGGCGCATGGCTTGCTCGTATACCGTCTTGACCACTCGACCGGCGAGAGTCCGTCCTGCTACTTACGGTTGCAGGTAACCAAAATAAAGCAGGAAAACACAAAAGCCGTCCAGGGATGGCCGCGCGGCCTGAGGCATCATGCCACTGATTGCGCTGCCGCTCCCGCCGGAAGTTAGTCGTCCCCCTGGCGTGGGCGCTTTTTGTTGTCCTTAACATAAGTTAGTATTAAAGTAATGTGTAAGTCTAGAGACCAATGACCGTAATAGTTTGATCTCTTAATTACACAAAACTTCCAACTTTCAACTTTGAAAACACAAATACATTGATAACCTGATGATTATTAACTTTCGAGGCCATATTTATAAATAAAACTTATTTGTTTTTAGACGATCTTTCTTAGCATACAATTAAAAATACGATTATTCGTCATCAAATTTAACCTTGAATTTTTTAAATTTTTAACTGAGGAATGTCTAGCTAAAAGGCGAAACATCTCCCTTAATTATCTGTACGGAACGTCTAAATAATACTTGATCAAACTCGGTGACCTACAAAGAAGCAAAGTTTAATGAGTATCATCACTGAGTGTTCTATATAGAAAACCATTTTATTCCTAAATTACTGTGTATGTAAATACTGCTGACATACTTTATTTTAAAATAAATAACAAAATAAGTTTATTACTCGTTGTCTGCATTGCTTAGTAGAGTGTAGAAACTAATTGTATTGTTTCATTTCTTGCAGGTAAGTATCAAGTCATCCGATACGTGGCTTAGCTGGTAAGGATACTTAACGCTTTAACGTAGCTGCAAAATTACTGTTACATTACCCAACCAACAGTAAACAAACTATATACCACAACTCAGTACATTTTGGTTTGTTATTTATAACTCAATGTCACACTGTGTTTTACATCTTCTGATTATACTGTGAGGTGCTGCACTGCAGTAGTTGAGCTCCTAATTCATTATCCAGAGAACTCTTGTTTAAACGTTTGGCTGGGAAATATCCCGAAACAACTTTGGCGTACAAATTTTTCATAGTTGCTTCTGCTAGTAGGCCTTCTTTACTTTGGGATTCGTGTTTTTTATGCTTCTTGTTGCAGCACTACTTCTACTTGGAATTTACTCTAAATAAATAGTTTAACAAAACAAATATTTGCCAGGTTGTTGATGGAACCAAGAGAACTTGGGATAGCACCTAACCTACCCCAGTTATCCAACCGGGGAAAGAAGACCTACAGCTTAACGTTGAATCCGAACCACGGGTCGTTTCTGGCGACTCCTCACATCGTTGAGAGGTGAAAGCTGGGTTAACTCGCAGACTGAAAAAATCCATGATCCGACCGGGTTTCGAAGCGGCGACACTTCTTCAGTTTCCAGACGAGCGCTTTCCCACGAGACCACCAGATAGACGTAAATATGAATTACCGAAGTAATACATATTTTAAAAAGCTTAACCATATGCAGAAAAGTAGGTTTCATATTTTATTTTTTATCTTTTAGTTTTGCGTAACAAATAGGTAAGTTAGGAGGTTACCAAACATTGTTGTAAAACACTCTGATGTCTCACGTTCAGAAGATCGTTAAAGCGACAATTAGTATCTTGTTTGTAGTTAACTGAGGTGTCATCATTGGAAACAGCTAAAAAATCTGGCCGGCCGCGGTGGCCGAGGGTACTGAGGCGCTCCAATCACGGTCTCCACGGTCACTACGGTCGGGGGTTCGAATCCCCCCCCTCGGGCATGGAAATTTGTGCCGTCCTTAGTCTTAGGTAGTTCATAAGTAGTTTGTAAGCTTAGGGACTCATAACCCCGTAGTTAAGTCCCGTAAGTTCTACAAACATTTGAACATTTGGAAAAATCAGGCATGTGGCCTACGAATGGAATTCTCAGAAAAATCTTAATTATCCCTATTGCATCAAACAGTAACAAACCAACAGTTACGTTCAATTAGGATTATAAAAAGTTACTTAGACTGTTACCTGGAACTTTTGCAGTACTCAGTAATTTATCAGGGCAGAACTAGTAATTAGCCATTACAAAACTTTCCCTTCTAAATTTTTTCTTACTAGTGCCATTGGCACACGCCGCAGAGAAGGAGATTAAATTCAGAGTTGGACATGAACTTGCGGAGAGCGCTTGCACATAATTATTTTATCTAAGGTAGCGAGCCAGATTGGCCGCGAGCTTCTATCTGCGATAAGATAGCTCTCAATGGAGATTACGCTGAATCCACTCGTTGCAACAAACATGGCCTCCGTTCCTGTAATCGCATCGCTCTCGTCAGCTGCTGGTAACACACTCCAGCTCAGCAAGCGGCAAGATAACCTCCACAGCTGATGAGGGCAAAACCGAGAGCTGGGCCATCCCTATGAAAGGGCGACTCAGAGCACACCAGCGCCGTGGAGCACGGTTTGCCCCTCCGCGCGTGTGATCTGTGCCAGCCAGTATTTAAACAGCCGGCCGCGGCACAAGCAGAGCTCGTGCCTGACAGCTCTGCTTTAATGCGCGCTGCAGGCGTATAGGCAAGCGACCCAGTGCATTTCAGGTTACGGCAGCCCTGGGATACTGCCTGCATTTAACTCATTCTTATTATCTGAACATTGCTAATGCTGATGCATGCCAAGTGACAGATTTCGGCATAATAGATGCGAGTACTTAGTTGCCAAGATGGTACGGATTCGTCTAGATTCTACCGAGATTTCGTAAGGCATCCCAACAAAACACTGAATCTCCCGACCATCAGCTTCTCGTAGAGTTATGCACAAAAAATAATTTTATTCAGCCAGACAGTTTAATTCAACGCATTAGCGAATAGAATAAACATCTTCCAAATATTCTTTTTAATGCGACCAATTGCTGAGGTAACTTTTTGAATTTTAAATAGTTTCTGAATAACTGCCATACTAGAAACTTAATTGGTAGATGATGTAAAATCCAGTAACAAATTAGAGGCAACGAAGAAATTAAATGTAATTTAATCATCTGCCACTAGCGTTAAATTTTTTGTAGGCAATTGACTTTAAAAATAAAAAGGTAAAAACCCGGCTTTGCCGGGGTATTTAGTGACAGGCCGGGTACCGTACGTATTTATTTCATTCTTATGTTATTCCATCTCTTCCTTTCAGCTTTTCTCTATCTCTGTCAATTTCACCTGTATGTATAGTGAATTCACCTTGCACTTTAGTTTTCACGTAGCTCCTGAACAATGTGTCGCACGCCAATGTAATTTTCCAGGGGCGTAGAGTGGAATATGAAGAAACTGCAAATAAAATGTTTTGCTAAAACGTTATTACGGAAGACGTTGGACAATTCATCATACCTCTCATTGTTTATGACGTTACTTCTGAACTGTGTGTCGTACGTGATCAACACCCACAGCGACCTTTCTCTCGATTTGAATGTAAAGTGTGCAAAATTTAATCAATATTGGAACAAAACTGTAAATTTGTATACAATATAAACGCAGAAACCCACATGCAGACAGACACTGCTTTACAATATGAACCAACAGCAAAATCCCACATTTTGAATTTTATATATATATATATATATATATATATATATATATATATATATATAGTCTTCCACTTTGGGAATCCTTTGAGTATTTCTGTGAACTATGAGCTGAACATTTAAAGCCGTGCTATATTTTAGTTTCCTTATGCCAGTATAATGCTCTGTATCTGGTTCAAGCACAAGGCGTAAACGACTAGGCGGACGGAGTGTAGAGTTTCTCACGGGTGGGAATAAAGGCTTTCCTCTTATCAGAGTTGAGTGTGTACGTTCGAGATACTGCTCCATTGTTACTGGGAAAGTTTCGACAATATTGTTAAAGCAGTAACAGATAAAATTATACTGGCAGTCTTATCACACAACGGGTTTCTAAAAAATAAATCCATTCAGGCCTGTTGTTCGGTTGTTTATGGTGTATGTATTTCCCACTTGCCTCCTCTGTCAGATGTTTATTTGAAGAAAAAATAATTACATTCTTTCTAAATTTCGAAAACACTTATAATTTCAATGTTGACCTACGTAATTAACTGCCAGCACACACCGCTCACGAAGTGCAACAGTGTATGTTCCAATATGGCTCGAAAAACAATTTTAACTCTCCATAGATGTTGTAACTAGTCCCCTCTTTTTCGATTTTTACACGCAAAAGACGCATAGAATAGTTATTTACCATTTTTTCTTTACGTGAAGATAAATATGTGACCAGGCAGACAAGTTACTGCTAAAGGTTTTAACTAAAGAGTTTTAAAGGCATTAAAAAGAACTAAATATTTCTAAATAGGATATAAGCCCTTAGAAAACATGTATCACAGTTGCAGTCATATAAGACAGCCCCAGCTCAGTGACAGTAATAATCCGGTGGATATACTTTAAACGCAATTGACAAATTGTACAGCACAAAATTCTAGTTTACGATGAATAATGGAAGCAAAAGTCTTTAGTTTTCGTCGTCGTCGTTTTCGTCGTCGTCGTCGTCGTCGTCGTTGTTGTTATTGGTGGTGGTGGTGGTGTAGCAGTAAAAAGAAAGTGTGTTATTGATGCACGTGCAGAGTGATGAAAACAGGAAGATTAAAAATTCACTTCAAATTTATTTCTACAGAAATATGCTAAAAATTAAGCAACAACCACGAAAGCAAGCTTACTAAAAAGCAAAAAATGGAAGCGCAGATAGCTGATAACAGTAGGTGGCATTAGGCCACCTAAATTAGAGATGCAGAAAGTTGCAAGAAAAAATGTTCAAATGTTTGTAGAACTTATGGGACTTAACTACGGGGTCATCAGTACCTAAGTTTACAAACTACTTATGAACTACCTAAGACTAAGGACGGCACAAATATCCATGCCCGAGGGGGGATTCGAACCCCCGACCGTAGTGGCCGTGCAGACCGTGACTGGAGCGCCTCAGTCACCTCGGCCACCGCGGCCGGCAAAGTTGCAAGAAGACACAACAGTTTTAATACATGTTGGGCAATCAAATGAAAACGAAACAGATAAATTCGTAACTGAAAATGAGAATTTAGTGGACGAAGCACTGGATTTGTATATGAGAGGATTAATATATGTGTGTGTGTTCCGAGGTTTTCCTAAATCGATTTTGGCGAAAACTAATTACCTCGTACTTGAAAAGAGGTTAAACCGCTAATTAAACTTGTATTACCACAAACTCGAACGCTATTCGCAAATAACTTCCATTAAGTGCATTTCAGTAATTGTAAAATTGACAAATTCGGTAGGCGGAAAAACTAACCTGAATGTGATTTCTGGTTTAACAATCCATGTGCTGACATGCTGAAATCATTCATTCGTGAAATCGCATCCTATGTGCGAGCATTCAGGAAGTCTCCCACGAGAGAAAAGTTTGTATTTCTATCGGACCAAACTTCGTGGTCATCAATCCGTAGCTTACGAACTACTTAAACCTAGGTAAACTAACCTAAGGACAACACACACACACACACACACACACACACACACACACACACACACACACACACACCCATGCCCCAGAGAGGACTCGAACCTCCACGGCGAGCAACCGCGCGCTCCGCAGCGAGACGCTTTAGACCACTCGGCTACTCCACCGCGGCTCTCACGAGAGAGAATCAGAACCATCAACACAGCAAGACAGTTACCTAAACATGTGCGTCAATTTCCAAGTATTTAGAGTAAAATTTTCCTGTTCAGAGAAATACAAAGCAGCGTGGTATGCGATTTTGCTCGTCTGGTTTGTTTGCTCTGCAGTAAGCGCAGTGTGTAGTCGAGTGACAGCTCCGGCGCCACTGGATGGCTCCCAACGAAATGAGTCGCGCCACGGAAGCTGAATCAGCAAATGCGCCCCTTGCTGGATTCTCGGAAACGCCTGACCGCCTCTGTCCGTGACAGGAAGACTCATTCACAAAAGCATGCATTGGCAGCCATATTCTTACATTTTTGTATCACACGAAAAGGTGTCGGAAATGTTCTCTGTTCCTCTCCACGACTATTCTAATAGCCTGCCCTCGTATAAAAGGTTCAGCATTCCGTTTTCGGAGACCAACCTGAAAGTCAGCATCATCGGGACCGAAATACATTAGAATCAAACTTGGAGTCCAGTTACCACGTACACGTAAAACATAATTCGCAGCACCTTTTGGAGACGAAAACTAGGGGATAAGTGCAGCAACATTTTTAAATAACTTGTGAACGTACATTCCACTCGACTCTTTGACTTATGTATTGGTAGAACAGAAACAGTAAACCTCCAGATCCACAAAGAATCAAACTCCCGTGTGTGAAACCATTTCGAACGTCTGATAGAAAGTCGCTAAATGGTCTCATTATCAAGCTCTGGATGACTCGCTGGATAACTTACGCTCTGTCGTAAGAGAGAGATTACTTCTCTCATATCAGTGTCTGACATGTGATAGCACTGAAATGTCAAATACTCGGTAGATGCGGTCTTTGGTATTTCCGCGTGGGGAGTTACGCTACCTCCTGCCACAAACAATTCTTCGCCGTAATACTTGTGTAACTGACTACTGCATAAAACCTTTAACATACCATACATTATTATATTTGCGTGGGTCGACGCGAGTGAATATTCCAATGTGTATGGCGAAGTGACACAAGCTGGTGCTACTTTTCAAGCCCTGCGCGCTACGCACGGACTCTTGCTTCATCCCATCTTCTGCTCGATGTTACTTGAAGCAAAGCTACTCCATTAACACTCCAATACTCGAACAGGTCCAAAATTTATTAAAGGTCTTCTCCTGTACGAGGACTATTAAATCGTCGCATCATTTCGTCCTGTCCTTTCGAACTGATCAACTGCTGTTTAGAAAGGATTCTATTTGCTCTGAATTATTGATGTCGTCTTTCTTGATCTCAGAGTTTCGAGGAACACCGTACGCTGACCAAGCTCTTTGCTACACTTCCGATGACATCACGCTGCTCCCGAACTCGCCGCCGCACTAAGCTCAGAAAGAACACACAAACACGACCACCACAGAATCTGTCTTAAAATGAATTATTTATTAGGGTCTGTCTCGGATGCTCTTTCCAATAAACAGACTTTATCGTTTATTATCATTACATGAAATACTGTTAAAGATAATTCACTGAACTTCCTTGTACCCTTACATATCTCTTTGTGAGTTCATTTTGACATTTAAAATTTCGAAATTCCGGCAGTAATCGTTATACAAGGTGCGTTTGAGAAGTTCGGTGAATGGTCCCATCGGAGGTTCCAGTCCTCCATGGGGCATGGATGCGTGTGTTGTCCTTAGGTTAGTTCACCTTAGTTTAAGTAGTTTGTAAGCTATAGACGGATGACCACGCAGTTTGGTCCGATAGATTTACAAACATTTAAACTTTTTGAATGGTCCCATATTTTACAAACCGTGCTTGCGAGGATGTGGTGTCCGCGCATTGAGGCGCTATGCTACGATGTGCGAGACCGTTCCCCGTCGGGGTTTCGAATCCCCCCTCGTGCATGGATGTTTGCGCCGTCTTTAGTATAAGCTAGTTCGTAAGTTTAGGGATGATGATCCCGCAATTAAGTCCCATAACCCTTACAAACATTTGAACATTGTGTCCGCGCATACACATTGAGAGACATGTAATCAAAGGCCCCCTATGGTGCAAAGCACTTCAGTGAAGCCATGGTAACCGCTGCGACCCAGCTAACAGGGTCAGTGTGAGAACTCGCGTCATTGCAACATGGAGCGCAAAATGAAGCTAAGCGTTAACATCAAGTTTTGTTTCAAATCTGGCAAAACGGCGACGGACACCAGTATTTCGAGCGATTCAACGAAAAGCGTTAGCTGACGTTTCCAACAGCTGTACAACCGATGTTAGAAGTGTATTGTAGCCAATGGCGAACACTTTGTAGGCCATTAAAAATCTTTCATTTGTAACTCTTGTTTCCTATATTTCCCGAGACCATTAACCGAACTTCCCAGACGCACCTTGTATAAATATGCCAACACAAAAATTGAAGTACCTGAAGAGAACATTGGGAGGTACGAAATACTCATGGACGTGCATTATCCTATTGGAAAAGGATACCGCCTTGTTGGTGCCTTTGTCCTATAAGCTGCAGATTTTCGCTCTCCGTTGCACGACTCCACACACGCGTACGATCATCTTTGGCAACGAGGCAGAAGTGAATTTAATCACTGAAGACGACACGTCTCCATTTGTCGTCCCATAAGCGCCTATCGCGACACCCCTGGTGGCGGGGTTGGGGCATCAGTGGGAGACGCCCTAGCGGTACGCACGATTGTGCATCATAGTGTCGTGAGTCATGTCCTACACTGGCCGTTCTTCACTGGTGTTCGTCAAGGAAACATTCAGCAGTGCACGGTACAGTGAAACCATCATTCAACCAGTCACGATACCATTCATGTACTAACAAAGCTATAATATTTTCCGTCATGATAATCCGTCTGCACATGTATCCCGTAACAAACAACATGCTCTTAGACGTGTACGTGAACTACCTTGACCAGATCAATCGTCAAATCAATCCCCCAGTGAGCATGTATGGGACCGGATGAAACATCTCGAGAAGTCTGCACGCCAGGTACGAAATCTGAAGAAACTGAAGCACCAAGAGGAAACTGCATGGTAGGCCATTCCACAAGACTACGTTAGTCACCTCTGCGATGGTCTCCATGGGAGAATTCAGTTTACATTGCTTCAAAAGGAGGGTATACAGGGTGTTAAAAAAGGTATGGCCAAACTTTCAGGAAAGAAAGAAAATATGTGTCCGGTAACGCTTAATTTCCATGCTAGAGCTCATTTTAGTACGGATGAGGCTTCATTCCAACGTGATCAAATTGTAAATTTTCACAATCAACATGTGTGGGCTGACGAGAATCCGCACGCAATTGTGCAATCACGTCATCAACACAGATTTTCTGTGAACGTTTGGGCAGGAATTGTTGGTGATGTCTTGATTGTCTTCCACCTACGCTCACTGGAGCACGTTATCATGATTTCATACGGGATACTCTACCTGTGCTGCTAGAACATTTTTGGGGGCATTTCAAAACTCTTGTCTACGCAACCCCGGTACCAAATGTACAGACTCTTTGTGCTCTTATTGTGGACGGTTGTGATAAAGTATGCCATTCTCCAGGGCTGCAGCAGCGCATCAGGGATTCCATGCGACGAAGGGTGGATGAATGTATCCTCGCTGACGGAGGACATTTTGAACATTTCCTGTAGCGAAGTGTTTGAAGTCACGCTGGTACGTTCTGTTGCTGTGTTTCCATTCCATGATTGTCATTTGAAGAAAAGTAATAAAATGAGCTGTAACATGGAAATTAAGCGTTTCCGGACACATGTCCACTTAACATATTTTCTTTCTTTGTGTGTGAGGAATGTTTCCTGAAAGTTTGGCCGTACTTTTTTGTAACACCCTGTATACCGTACTGGAGTGGACATTGCGCATGCTGTGGTGACTGTACTCACGTGCGTATGGCACTGTGTGTGTTTTATCGTCTGTTGAATACACCCTGGGTCGACGAATTCATGGTGCCCTTTTTCCATTTTCCAGGGGTGTAGATGGGCTGCCAACTTGAGCAGTGGCGCACTTGGAAATATGTGATTATGTCGTGTGCGGGCAGGAAGGGCGGGATGCGACGACCACCTGCTGGAACTAGGTGACGGGCGAGACAAACAGGCGGGCGCGACCCGGCCGGAGGTAGCGGAGGTCGCCCCGGGCTGTTGATTCAATCTCGAGGGGCGCCGCCAGTCGATTCCAATCTGCGCCCAAATCTCGTGAGCCCACGGGCCCGCGCACGCGGTAACTCCGTTTCCCAGGCGACGTCGCGCTGCGCTGGCGGCAAGGAAGCTCAGCTCTTCCTCGCTTCGGTATGTGCCTGAGCGCACGCGCGCTATTTGCGAATCGTGTAACCCGTCTGTAATCGCCCGCAATCGTGTCTCTTCAATCTGAAATTCTCCGCCCACGGACAAATTCCAGAGATTGATCGATGAGACGACCCGGAAAAAATAATAAAAAGATTAAAAAAAAATCTAATGAACACGTGGTTTCGATGCTAGATACCATTTATTTAGTCATTCTTCGTTTCTGGCGACGGCAGCCCAAAACGCCTTGTACGATGCAGCTATAGTAAAGCCCGTTTTACACGATGGACTTGGTGATGAAAATTCACTACTCGAAGTACGTGCGCGTTTCGTGCCTGCCTGTAAATCTGCAGCCAACCCCATCGCGAATGCGTCTGTGAAGTTAATGATATGTAGGTTGTGCGAAGTGTGGCGTTATAAATTTTTGAGTGTGCTGCAGAATGTGCATGCGCAGAAGCAAGGAGCATTAGTGGTGTCTGCTAACATAGAAAGTTAACCTATTCTGTTCGAGCTCATTCGTATTACGGAAATGCTTTCGTATCTTATTTAACTTTATTATTGTTTGTTTTCATCACACCGAGAGTGTTGCACCAAAGCCTGGTATTCTCTTTTGTACTAGTGTTCTTCTACAAGAGAATGTTCAAATGTTAGTACAACTTACGGGACTTAACTACGGGGTCATCAGTCCCTAAGCTTACAAACTATTTATGAACTAGCAAATACTAAGGACGGCACAAATATCCATGCCCGAGGGGGGATTCGAACCCCCGACCGCAGTGGCCGTGCAGACCGTGACTGGCGCGCCTCAGTCCCCATCGGCCACCGCGGCCGGCCTTCTACAAGAGACGGAATATTTGTAAGCAGAAAAATATACTCGTTTTACGGTGCAAGCCTACGCTTTGTATGAAAACGATTGCAAATATATAAGCCTGTTTTAAGGAAAATTATTTTCGACTCTATTTTGACCGTTAGCAAGAAAGCAAGATATGAAAACTAAATTAAATAGTAGCTTTTTCTGCATTTTTGGTATTGTTTGATATGTTCGGGTGTATAAATTTTCTTCAGCAAATTAATGTAAGTTTTGAAATGTTTGGATGACTTTTCCTATTATTTAGGTTCTCAATTGTGTACAAAATGTACTACATGACATTTCAGGAGAACTTGTACAATGAATTACCCTGTCGTCATTAACAAATTCAATTATCCTTTTTCTGCTCCTTCGTAAAAAGTGCCCTCATTGTCTCACTTCTTCATTCAGATGCGAAACGTAACAGCAAGCAGCTGTACAGTTTTGGCGTTTACGTCTAAACGAAAAAGACTACTCGAGACAGGCGAGACGCAGTGCGGGAATAACACGCCAGGGCCGCTGCAGTAGATCCACTCGTCTCGAGCAGTCAACAGAGGCAAGAAAGTTCATCGTGTAAAAGGGGCTTTACAGTATGCATGGCTTCCTCCTAGAGCAGCCGCGCTCCCAGAGCCACCTGTATGAGCGCGACACTGCCGAGGTAACGCCAGCTGACGTCTGTCTCACAGTCTGCTGTAAAGACTAGACGGCGATATGCGCAGCAGTCAAGGCGCGAGCATAGCCACAGCAATGCAACTTGCTATCACATTTTTCACAAACAGATTTCACAAATATACACAAAATCTGCGTGAAACACTGTTCTGTCTAATGAATATAGATATCTTGGGTTGTACGATGTTATGCCAGATATGTCTCATACTTGCCGGATATTTCCGATACGAGCTACGAAACCGAAATATTGTGTAAATACGACTCTGGTATGAGGCCGAACACCCCACAACCCAAAATGTCATTAGATCGCTGGGAAAGCATAATAAGTTACATCAGCATACGATCTCCATGTAGGACCCATGTTAGAGATTCGGACCATAAGAGAGTCCGGTTCTGTTCAGCCAATTATCAGACAAGCTGATAGTGGGGCAAAGGGGGATCCCAATTGGGAATAAGTGGGAGGGGCTTATCAGTGCCGGCAAACGCCTTCAACTAAGGATAACATCCCGAAAAATTGAATTTATTTCTGGGACGTTGTCGCAGACTAAAAATAGATTATCAAGAGAGCACGAGTGCATTCCTGATAATAGAGCTGCAGTTCTGCGAATTGCAAGTGAGAGAGCGGTCGCATTAAGTACTCATCTTCAGTAAAAAGAGATACTCCCCGCCGCGTTGGACCGGTCGAGTATTCTTAAGGCGCCTTTCTGCGGAGGGCGCGGCTGCTAGCCGTCGGAGGTTGGCAGCAGAACAGCCCAGGACAGGCCAGCCCAACCGAGTCCAGCACTGGTCGCATGAGCTACTTGTAATTCCGAAGATGACCTACATCAGGTCGAAACCGGTAAATAGAAACAGTTAATTTTTGCTATCAAGACTGTTTTCAGTAATATTAATCATACTAAATAGATTGCTGTTTTTCTCCTGTGACAATTATGTCAAAATTAATACTTGCTGCTGCTAATCGAGGCCTTATCTTGGTGTCTTGTAACATGCTCGGTCACAGGGTTGCAGTCTGTCTGCAACCCCCCTGGCCTAAAGCATTTCAAAGTACTCCACTAGGTACAACCTCTCTACAAAGACCCCCCCATGCTGTCCTTTCTTCTCAGACATGTTACTGTGTCACCCAATACTGGCATTTCAACAGAAATCACATTCACAAATTACCTTCCAATTTAGATCTATATGTAGTGCTATTAGCCTACCAGAGTTTATAATAAACAACCGCCTAGGGAACTAGTAGACAGAGTGCTCTTAATTGTTAACACAAACTTTCGTAATTCCCATAATGTCAGTGGAATTAGGAAGGTCCTTTAGAACTGCGAAAAGAATAAAATCATTCTTACGAAACTCTATGCTCCAGGAAAGATTGTCATCTTTGGTGATTCTTTCCAGTGAAAGAGATGTGATGGAGATCGCAGACTTTAATCAGCGGGTGACAAATTATCATTGATAAAAGTAGGAAGGCAAATGTCCAGTAAAGATCATTAAGAATAAGCATGTTTACAAATTATGATGTAATATTTCTAGTCCTGTAAATGGCAAATTAATTTAGACTATGAATGTAGTTCATCACGTAACGATTATTGATAGTGTAGCATGACCTTGCCACAGATATTTTTGTCACTCATACATATCTAACTTTTCACACGATCGTAAAATGTTCAAATGTCTGTAAATCTATCGGACCAAACTGCGTGGTCATCAGTCCGTCGCTTACAAACTACTTTAAGCTAGGTAAACTAACCTAAGGACAACACACACACCCATGCCCCAGGGAGGACTCGAACCTCCACGACGAGCAACCGCACGCTCCGCAGCGCGGTGCTTTAGACCGCTCGGCTAGTCCACCGCGGCTCACAGGATCGTAAATTGGATTTGTAAAAACTGAATTTTGTGATCTTCATACACCAAGAATCTTTGCCGTTACGCTAGCCGTTTGTCATCCATGCTCGGACACCCAACGTATGCTGTTTTCTTTAATGACTCACTTGACGGTCTCTTTGCCGTGCGCCCGTCTGCTCTGCTACCAGCGGGAGTTCGCTTGCGTTCGCTACTTGGCCAGCTCGGCGTTACAATGCCTGTTACTTTCTCGACTGGAGAGAGCACCTCTCCACCGTGGCGAAGCCCCGAAGACCGTGTTAACTTAGACCTTCATTCTCTTCCAAAGGACTCCACGCCTAGTTCCGTTTAGCGGAGAGAATTCCTCACACTCCGGTTCAAATTTGATGACCATTTGTTCATCTACACTGATGGCTCAAAGGCAGACCAGGGTGTTGGGTGTGCCTTTGTGCTTGGCAACGCCTCGTTTAAATATCGTCTTCCTGAGTGGAGTTCGAATTTTACAGCTGAGCTGTATGCATTATATCAAGCCACCCAATACGCCCGGCGAAACTCGCCCAATAAGAGTGTCATTTGCTCGGACTCTCTGAGTGCTCTTTTGAGCCTCCGCACGCTATATCCTTTCTATCCCCTGGTAAAAAGCATCCGCAATTGTCTTGCCTCTATTTCACCGAGCGGAACTACTGTGACGTTTCTGTGGGTCCCAGGCCACATGGGAGTGTTGGGGAATGAGTTTGCGGATGCAAAGGAGGCAGTTCTCCCTCGGCTGTCTACCTTTTCTACTACCTCTGATAACCTTCGTGCTGGCGTCTCCCGGTGCATCATTTCACGTTGGTTTTTACATTGGTCACCCCTGTCAGGGAACAAATTGGGAGCCATTAAACCTGTGCCTGATCTGTGGTCAACGTCATCTCGACCATCTCGCCGAGAGGAGATTGTTCTGTCCCGGCTTCGTATTGACTAAAAAAAAAGTTCAAATGTTTGTAGAACATATAGGACTTAACTACGGGGTCATCAGTCCCTTAGCTTACAAACTACTTATGATCTAGCTCAGACTAAGGACGGCACAAATATCCATGCCCGAAGGGGGATTCGAACCCCCGAGCGTAGTGGCCGTGCAGACCGTGACTGGAGCGCCTCAGTCCCCTCGGCCACCGCAGCCGGCTTCGTATTGGCCACTGCCGTTATTGGCACCAGTATTTACTTCGTGGTGATCCTGCTCCCTTATGTGAGCACTGTGATGACCCTTTTACTGTGTAGCACCTTTTAGTGCAATGTCCGGTTTTTAATCATCTACGCCATGATCTATGTTTACCATTTGAAATGTCTGATATTTTAGCTGATGATCCGCATTCTACTGACAGAGTTTTACTTGTTATACATCGTGCAAATATGGCGAAAGCCATTTAAGTTCTAACCCCGGTTCGATTTTACTATGGACAGTTCTGGGCGCTAATGACCTAAGTAGTTTTGCGCCCTATCTATATATAATATCAAGAATTCTAGTATATCTTGACAAATATCAAGAGGGCAGACGCTGAGATAAAGAATTGTATCAGTTGTAAGCTCCTCATATGAAAATATAACATAGAAACATAGTGAAACGACCAGCTTCAGGTACCACTTGCCGCCACTGCCGGGGATTGTTGTTAAAAAAGAATACGAAAGAGGAGACAGTGCTAATTTCCTTCCTCGTTCTGAATATCTGTATCCATTGATCTCGTCGTCTACGAGGCGGTACTGTCGCGAATTTTCCGTCAGCACCACAGAGGTAGAAAATGCCCTGAGGTCCCTCGCCCTACTTGTCCCACATAGGGATGCAACGTCTTTCATAAAAACATCGATGTTAAGACATCGATGTTCCTGCGGAAAAATATCGATGTTAAAAAACATCGATGTTTTTCCGATGTTTCCATACGTTTAAGAAATATTAGGAAAAACACTAAAATGAAGCTGTGTTGCCAGAAAGTATCTGCCTTATTTATGTTCTTTCACTAGGCTACGAATACACAGCGAAATGGCAGATTAGAATGAAAAAGAAGTTAGGAATAAAGTTTCACTACCCATGGCGCTGACTTTACTTGGGATTTACATCGATTTGTTCATTACATGCGAAATAACTTGTGTTTTGTTGACGTATTGCATTTTTCTTATTCTGTCGACGTGGAGAAAATTAAAAATTATGCGTCATTTAGTTATCACTTAATAATGTATTTTGAAAATGAATATTTATCAATGACGTTTATCAAATCATCTACCTTGCTGAAATGAAAATCTATGTTATACTTGGCTTGTTGGCTTTTGTCTCGGATTTTTTCTTTTTTTTATGTTTTAACTTACGTTTTGACAGTACGATATCAGTCTGACTGGGTAACACTGTCAAAGATTCGATTCCACTGATGTTGGAGGGTGAAATATCAGCGATGCCAGCAGCCCGTGCTGGACAAACATCAGATTAATCATCAGATTGTTTAATATTTCACTTAACTACTATTTAAAATGTATGAAAACAGCGACGACAGCAGGAGAACCTCACTTGAGCTGAAGCTGGCTGAGCAACTAATAAAGTAATAATGGAGTTGCCAATCAATTGTTGAACGATGTCGATAGTTTTGGACTTCTGTCGTCGATGCATCGGCGATAAATCGCTTTTCAAAAAATCGATGTTAACATCGATGTTTTCAGAACATCGATGTATCGTTTGCATCCCTAGTCCCACCGCTTCGCTCGCACGCCACGGGGAGAGTAGATAGGTGTGTTGAGCCGTGTTAAGCGCGCCTTGCGGTGTAGGGCGCGTTGTTCCGCGTCTTCTGAAGTGCAGGACGGCGTAACGCAGCGTGTGGAGAGCTGCTCAGAGCGAGGAAGGGCGGGCGGAAGGAGGCGCCGTGTAGGAAGTGGCACGTGCAGCCGCGGCCGCAGCCGCAGGCGTCGCCGACGTGACTTCCCGCCTCGTTTCCGCGCCTCCTGCTCTCCCTGACCCTTTTACTGTCTCGCCAAAATACAACTCTGTCCATCACTCATGTCATCGAATAGCGATATGCACTGATGCTGATGGCGGTGGTATCGCATACACAAGGCCAAAAAAATCGCACTGACGTGTTTTACGGCCCACTTTATATTTGTAGTTTTATAAGTTTTTGCAAACATTTTGGACCAAAATAATAATCTAAATAACAAAAAAGTAATTAATAAGTGTGTCTGAAACCCTTTTAGGAAAAAAATTTAGGTAATGGCGGCTTCCGAACCACTGACCAGCATCACAGTCCAACACATTGCCCACTACGCTACAGCTAACAATCGGAAGTTGTGCTCTTCAATCTCAAACTATTGATAGCCGTTGTTAACTGATGCTAATATGGCATTTGTAGATTATCATTTATCGTACGAAGAACGATGTGTTTTTGTTAATTCTTCAGTGCGCCATTGCTTTGAAATGACAACGTGTCTCGAGAGCCTTCTAGCGTTCTGAAGGTATCAATAACAAAACGAAGTCGCAATGGTATGAAGGTATTTTTGTGTAGTTATTGTATAAAATTGAGTCGCGGAAAGTAGCATTCGAATACCGTTACATGAGTTTTGCGAATAACTTTGAAAGTGAATTGAAATGGTTGGTTGGTAATCATTAGGATTTAATTTCCTTTTCTCTCTCTCTCTCTCTCTCTCTCTCTCTCTCTCTCTCTCTCTCTCTCTCTTTATTTCTTTTTTTAATCGTAATGATTGTGCCTATACCCAAACAGAAGTGATCATTCGTCTCCTTAGGTGAAAATTCTGTACCACTCTGTTAAATAAGCAACATCTATTAAAAGTAACGTAAGCCTGTAGGAATACCGTTCGATCCATACTGTGAAGATTAGTCACGTTACGTCAACGGACTAAAAGAAAAAAGAAAAATGAAACTAATAATAAAAAATCTGTTAGACCCCTTTTCAGCGGAAATTCTTTGGTATTTCGTGACGTGTTGAAGTTTCTAAATTTACATATTTTAGAAGGCAAAGGAATTTTAATCAAGTATTCGTGTACTATCTTACTGAATTGCTGTTAATATGTGTATTTACATCAGAACTGTATACCTATCACCTACCTGGAATACAGAATACATTTAAAAGGTCGTTGGATGTATCATCAACCGTAGCCTAAGTCGTAGAAGGAGCACAATTTTCTGAAACATAACTCTCAGCTCTAGATCCGCCAGTAACTCGCCTCCTACCTACCATCTCTTTAACTGTTAAGTCATTTACAGGGCATAAAATGTTAATGTCATAAGTAGGAGGAACATGATGCACAGCCGGCCGCAGTGGCCGAGCGGTCTGCGGCGCGCCAGTTACGGTCGCTACGGGGTTCGAATCCCCCTTCGGGCATGGATGTTTGTGTAGTTTGTAAGTTTAGGGACTGATGATCCCGCAGTCAAGTCCCTTAAGCTTAACAAACATTTGAACATCTTTGAACATGATGCACATTCCACAAAAATATAGAGGTATGGTGGAATATGACACTGATCAGTCTCATTCTGGTTTTGCTTCGCTTTCATGAATCACTTGCTACTGATTTTCCGTCAGTATCGAGACTATATCTGATCTATAACAAACCAAACTATAAGAGTTTAGATGCCGACCTAAACTCTTACGTTCAACATACTACTACACTGGACAAAAAATTTCTTACTGCAAATTTTATGAGCCTGAAAACCGAAATGAAACTGAAGTAAGTACAATAAGGAGGTATTAGATCTGTAAAATAAATATTTGGAATAGTTTTAGGTAATCTCGGCCTTTCATCGTTAAGTAATCGAGTAACTAACAGGTGAATTGCTACCATGGACTCTTGAGAAACGCTACTTGGGAGAAATTCTGTATTGTTGCTGTGCAAATACTGGATGATGCTGGGAACCAGTGTTTGCCTTTTCTGAACTGACTGCTTCAAGAAACCCTTATGCCGGAAAATGCTTGATTACCTTTAAAGAGCCTTAAAGGGAGGACTTGGAGAAAAGCAGACTCAGCTGCCGGTTGCAGTGTTTTCATGATACTGTTTGCACTGGATTACTCGCTCAATTACTTGTTTGTCTTTTTGCTCTGTAAGCACAACGTTAACTTCCTGTTACAGTCGTTGAGCGAAAGATATACAAGCAATAGAACCGGTGTTTCATTACCGCCATAAACTTCCTCCCGCTGGTTTGCATTCAACTACTATGCATTCCTCGTCTCTCTTGCGAATTTTTCCATTTGTTGTTAATGATTTATATTAACTTCCATGAAGAAGCTTTTTCACTTTGTTTTTTATAACCGTGTGTATATTTTATAAAATTTATATTAGTCACCAGGTCTGATGTCTCCTATCATTGTTCGTGTTGTATTTGGCAAATATGTAAAGAACGTGTAGTGATGTAGCCTAATTTTGCTGGTTGCTAGTTCTAGTGCATTTGGTGGGCTATGTGGTGCGCGGTGGCCGAGGGGACTGAGGTGCGTCAGTCACGGTCTGCACGGCCACTACGGTCGGAGGTTCGAATCCCCCTCGGGCATGGATATTTGTGCCGTCCTTAGTGTTAGCTAGTTGTTAAGTAGTTTTTTTAAGTTTAGGGACTGATGACCCCGTAGTTCAGTCCTATAAGCTTATCAAACATTTTTGTATGTGGTGCGGAAATGGCCGCTAGGTCTTTGGTGCCATGTCAGGGATTTCACTGCCGCTCCCGTCGATGACCAAGTCCTCCCTATTCGTAGCATAAGTTATGGTTTGTAAGTTTAGGGACCGATGACCACAGTAGTTAAGAGCCCTTAGGTTTACAAACATTTGAACATCTTTACGCATCCAGTACATTTTGAGCTTCGTATGCAACGGAAGTGTGTGTTATTCTAATGAAGCTGAGTCATATTTGGTTTCTAGATGCTATGAAACGATGCTTTTGTTGTAGAATATATGAAATAGTCGCCTAATAGTCTGTGTTGAGGCAATTTTTGACAGGTGGACTGGAATACTGTCTTGCCGGAGGAGCCAAGAGGCCTTTTCAAGGGCCTCAGCTGTCCTACCACGCTTCACGGACCGTCCTCAAACGCTATTTTCTTCTAAGTAAAATGCTGTTATTTTATTCGTTAAATGTCAGAATTGTAAATGTATGGTAATGCATTGTTTGTGATTTTTTTTTTTAATAGATTGAAAAATCGTTGCTAAAGGAACCTCCTTTGGCTGAACTATCTTGCCGAAAAAGCAATTTTGGCCACTATAAAGATTTTACAACATCTAGGCGGTTTGAGGCAAGGTGCTCCTGTATTAAGTAATGCCTATAAATGTGAAACTTTGTTGCAGATTAAAACTGTGTGTTGGACTGAGACTCGGGACACTTGCTGTTCAAAAATGTTCAAATGTTTGTATAGTCTATGGGACTTAACTACGGGGTCATCAGTCCGTCCCTAAACTTACAAACTACTTACTAACTAGCTAATACTAAGAACGGCACAAATCTCCATGCCCGAGGGGGGATTCGAACCCCCGACCGTAGTGGCCGTGCAGACCGTGACTGGAGCGCCTCAGTCCCCTCGGCCACCGCGGTCGGCACATTTGCTGTGCCGGCTGAGAAACTGGCGGGAGAAATTCTGTGGCTTGGTTCTAAAAGGGCCAATGTCAAAACTTAGTTTTACGGTATAACCTTCTGAATATTTTCTATAATTTTCTGAAAAATATTAACAGTATATTTGGGGCTCACATCTTAAAATCCCAGTCTCTCTCGTCCTATGTGGCTTAGACATTGGCCGTTTTAACATTATGAAGACCACGTGAAACTATGATCTACACCAATAAAACCAGTTTTGATAAATACTGACATTGGCCCTTTTAGAACCAAGCCACAGAATTATGTGAAGAACGGGAGAATGAGACGTGCTATAAGAGCCCTGTCAGCAGAGCGCTTTGCCGAGAAAGGGGAAGGTGAGAGTTAGTCTCGATCTGCGATCGGACACTACTGTTCTAATAAGGGAGGAAGCTCGGTATTACCACGCTCTGTGTGACATTTCCATTTTGGAAGCTTAATGTGGGTTCCCAGCGGCTGATGGTCCGATCTTGAAATTTATTGCTCTTGACGAGCTTTTGGAAGAAGTATTTTCAAGTTGAACATCCTTAGGTATGTGGTAAGAGATTGGTACGCTAATGCTAGATAGTTCCAGTCAATTACTGGCCAGTAGTTTATGGCTGCAGTCCTGTTGACCTATAACGCCTAATATGTTTTCCATAGAGTTCAATCAGGTGAACTTGGTGGCCAAAACATCAACATGCGTTGACTCTGGTGATCGTGAAACCACTGTAGGAGTATTAGGGCCCTCTGACACACCTGCTGATAAATACTGTCGTCATCGGAAAAAACATCGACCCTGAAGAAATGCTGCTCGGAGCGGCCTGGGATCCAGGGAGTACGAGGTGGTTTCGGGCACATAGAACGCAGAATCAAAGCTTGCCTATGTATTGCATTGTCGCTGGCACCAGTGACGTCACAGCCGGCTGTTGGCGTATATAATGGCGTGTTGTCGGTATATCCCACCAATCCAAACAATAGCACACTACGCGCCAAAAATTTTTCCAAGCCTAGCACCAATATTAAACCTTATAACAGCACACACAGCCATTCTGCCGCCTCACTTGGACGAAAGGTTGATGGCACTGAAAAAACACACACACACACACACACACACACACACACACACACACACACACACCTACTAAACAATCACCAACACAAGGACACAAATCTCACACAAACATTCGCTCTGTTGCACGACCCTCGCAAGGACCCATATACAGTTCAGAAAAACAATACAAGAACATATGATAAAACATCACTTTCCCTTATACTTGAAACATTACAAGAGTTCCTTCAACCAAATAAGTCCTAACAACTACTTCACATCCCCTACTTCAAGATGTAAATTCTTTCGCTAAATGTACATCTTCCCATCCTTCCAACTTTATATAAACGGCAAATTGTACATTGTTAAGCAATATGAAAGTAATAGGAAATTGTAAACCTAAAAGATATTAACTGTAAAATTGTAAATTTAAATGATTTAATTATGAAAACTTAAATTGTAATAAATAAAGTTGTAAAACCGGAAGGCTGAAAAGGGATGGAAGAATGCCCCATAAGAGCTCCGCTCTTCCCCCTAAGGGAAGAGAATGAAAAGTGAAAAAATGCCCCCAGGCAGACCGCTTTGTAATAGCCAAAAGTGCTTGGCCGGTATCTCGTGGAGTTTTAACAACTTAACGCGGACGGAAGCCCGTTTCATTCAGGAATGCAGATGGACGGAAGTAACAGTCACGTGGTCGCCAGATGTCACGATGCTGTATATTGTTACCGTAGGTGTCCTGGAAAGCGTCATGTATGTATGTATGTTTCATACAGCGTTATATTGGTTCTACTGTCCTGCGTTAGTGTATCAAGTAACCATTACTGACACAACCAGCAACTGGTGCTATAAGGGATATGATTTATCAAATGTTTCTTGAAGCTATTGTAGTTTCCTGCTGCGGATCCCTATGTTGATGGAATTATGTAAGCTGAACGGTCTTTACTTAAAACAGCAGTGTCAGTAACAGCAATGTAGTCTTTCGCCAGATCTGCTCTACAGAATGGGGAAAAACTATGATCTCCACGTTCTGCGAGGTGGTGTGGTCGTCCAATACGTCATCGCCTGCTCGTGGTCTCTTGTCCTGTATCCACCAATTTACACAGATGCCCACGACAGTAGCATGCGAACAGCCGACCAGATTCGCAGTTTCCTTAATTTTCGATCTCTGGAGGTGGGATTTACCAATTTGCACATTTTAAGTCGTCCGATGGCAGTGAATGACCGAATTTGCAGCCCATTTCTTTCGGTAAATGGTTCCCCATTCATCTCTGCTCCGATTATATATTTTCCGTACTGCAAAACGAGCCTGTACAGACACATGTTGCAAATCCGTGTTACAGTGACCATTAGCTGTAGTGTTCGGAATGAGTGCAATTTCTCTTTTCATTGATGTTTTCAAATTTGTAATGTTTGTATGTGGTAGGGAGTATCTATTCAGACAGCCAGGCAGCCCTGAGATCACTGGCAGCTCCTACAACAAGGTCTAAAATTGTTGCAGAATGTCACAGGGTTCTGGTGGAGCTAGGGGAAAGCAATAGAGTAAACCTATTGTGGGTCCCTGGCCACTCGGGGATCAGTGGCAACGAACATGCCGACAGATTAGCCAGGATGGGGGCAGAGGCTCCATTTATTGGACCGGAATCTGTCCTGACAATCACCGAGGCAATGATTAAATTGGAGCTACGTAACTGGCTCAGAAGACAGCACGTAGAATATTGGACCAAAGTCCATCAGCAAAAACATGGCAAGGTAATGATGCCAAAGCCTTGTTTTAAAAGAAGCTCTGCAATCCTGGGTCTGAACAGGAGAGAGATTAGACTCATGGTTGGATTGCTGACACGCCATGGGACTTTCAAAAAACACCTACATACAATGGGAATAACAGAAGAGGACCCTAAATGTAGGATCTGTGATGACGGTGATGAAACTGCGTCACATCTGATCTTCGAATGCATTGCATTGGAGAGTAAAAGGCACAGAACATTTGGGACAACCAGACCCGAAGAAATTGTGTCTAATAAAGAACTGGTAAAGGGACTCCTTGCACTGTTCAAGGGCATTGGTTGGCTTTACTAGACATATAGGGAGCGATACCGCACAATAAATTTAGTTTCGGTGCGGGCAGTGGCGGGTTGGACCAAGACTGTTTTGGCTTCCCTGAAAGAATCAAATCAAATCAATGTGGTAGGGAGAGGAGGGCTATCATAATGTCAACTGTAATTGACAACGAAGCAGTGAGGTAGTTTGCGTTAACGATAGTAGTGGTTTGGGCGTTGGTATTTTGCCGGTAGGTGTGTGCAGAGGAGCGCAGGTGTTGCAGGCGAGTGTGTGTCGGCCGTGACCCCAGAAAGGTCAGCCGGCTGCAGCTCCGGCGGGCCTGAGGCTGCGCGGCCCGGCTGACTCACTGGCCACTGGCCAGCGCCGGCCAGCAGCCGTTGCCACGCCAAGCTGCTGCCACAGGGTGCTTACATCTACCTCTACACGGGATACTCTGCAAATCACAATCTGCCTGGCAGAGGATTCATCAAACCACCATTATACTATTTATCTCCCATTCCATTCTCGAATAGCGCGCGCGCGGGAAGAAAGAACACCTGAACAGGTGGGTTTGACGGAGGACATCGAAAGAGTCCAAAGAAGGGCAGCTCGTTTCGTATTGTCACGTTACAGGGGAGACGGCGTTACGGAAATGGTACAGGATCTGGGATGGGAATCATTACAACAACGGCGCTTATCGCTGAGGCGTGGGCTACTTGCGAAACTCCAATCGCCAACATTCTCCTCCGAATGCGAAAATATATTGTTGACTGCCACTTACATAGGTAGAAATGATCATCAGAATAAAATACGAGAAATCAGAGCTCGAACAGAGAGATTCAGGTGTTCTTTCTTCCCGCGCGCTATTCGAGAATGGAATGGGAGATAAATAGTGGTTCGATGAACCCTCTCCCAGGCACTTAAATGTGATTTGCAGAGTATCCCATGTAGATGTAGATGTAGATGTAGAATCTCTCTGTTCGAGCTCTGATATCTCGTATTTTATTCTGATGGTCATTTTTACCTATGTAAGTGGGAGTCAACAATTTTCGCATTCGGAGGAGACTGTAGGGCCGGCCGTGATGGCCGAGGAGACTGAGGCGCTCCAATCACGGTCTGCACGGCCACTACGGTCGGGGGTTCGAATCCCCCCTTCGGCATGGATATTTGTGCCGTCCTTAGTCTTAGTTAGTTCATAAGTAGTTTGTAAGTTTAGGGACTGATGACCCCGTAGTTAAGTCCCATAGACTTTACAAACATTTGAACATTTTGAGAATGTAGGCGATTGGAGTTCCGCAAGTAGCCCACGCCGCAGCGATAAGCGCCGTTGTAATGATTCCCCATCCCAGATCTTGCATCATTTCCGTAACGCTGTCTCCCGTGTATCGTGACAATACGAAACGAGCTGCCCTACTTTGGACTCTTTCGATGTCCTCTGTAAAACCCACCTGATTAGGATCCCACACTGGGCTGCAACTCAACCATACTGCCTTATCTAAAGCGCGGGACGGACGCTGAAATGCAGCTTTGTGCTTGATCTGTATTACTATAGTTGACCCCTGACACACTCTACTGATGTTGCGAGCTTTCAACAATGAAGTGCTAACTGCTTCAGCCTAAAACTGTGATACGGAGTGGTCACACAGACACGTGGAATTATATAACGGGACTGGTAACAGTAGGCACATGAAGCTGTTGCGACCATCTTACTGCAACTGTCAGAGGTCAACTTACAGCGTCTCAGCTATAGCCCTGTGATTCATTAATTATTAAAATGAGGGAGAAAAATTGAAATGGGGTTTTCATAGTAAAGAACAATGTTATCATTAAATACAAACATTTATTCAAATGTACCATTAAAAAGACAAATACAATCAAGTCACTGGAGTGGACACAGTGAGACTTCGAAATCATTCTCGCCACAGCTGCTGACTTTTTGATCACGCGGTACTTACGTCTACATTAGGGAGTACACCAAAGCGTTGTATTAATTGCATAGAAAGTTTTGAAGATAGGTTTGAAGAAATAAAATAACTAAACCTACATTCATAAGTTTTTATGATGTCTTTTTTGGTGCACTCAGAGGATGTCTCATCATGCCTCCAAACTGAACTGATAAAACTACAGTACGATTCAATTTTGACAGACCGGTACCACAATTAAAATAGTGATGTCATATTCCTTTTTATAAAGGCGTTGATCAAGAATAATTCGCGAGGATTCATGCCCTTGTCCTAAAATGCGTTGCAATGTTCTGAACAACATTCGTGAACAAATGTTTCCAGTTACGAATATTAACAAAATAAAAACGAGCTCAATTTTAATGAATCGTAGGAAGCTGTATTTCGAATTGCAACTGCGGAAATGATTGTGCCTAATATGAGAGAATTAGTGGCTTCAAAGTGATACCAAATATCAACAGGGTTGAAAATTCATGAAAAATAAGGGCCACAATGAAACTATTCTTTTTGTCCATACACAAAAGTTGGCATTATTATTCGTTTCAGTAATTCACAAACAACGACATGATTGTCGGTTCGCTAAGCGCTGCGACAACACGCCCCCCCCCCCCTCCCCTGCTACCACTGCCCTGACAGCGCTGCGCTGCCTCGCTCACGTCACGTGCCCCACTACGCACCACCGACTGCTGCAGCAGAGCACCGGTGTTTTCACGGTGCTGGCCAAGCACCCGAGTTGGAGAGGCCTGCCCTAACCGGACACCGCCAGATGCTTATCACATTTTTTTTACAAATGATGTGGAAACTGTCTCATCTAATTCTTGTAGAACAACATAAAACAGTGAGAAACCGTAAAAGGAAAAACGAATCCTGAAGTCACTTTCCAAAGAAAACTACCAAAAAGCAAAGTAAGGCTTGACGTTGGAGTTTGAATCTGTGGCGTCATAGACTCTTTATGTTACACATATTCTGTTCTTCAACACCGCATTTACGGACCATTGGGAGCCACGTTAAAGTTAGCGATCTAAGTTGGAAAATAAAAGTACTGTTAGCGATATACGACTTACAAACAAGCTGCAGGAAACTTTCTATAGTTAGAGCAGCAATTTGCCCCTCAGAAAACTCGCTCGTAACTTGGGCTCCAAATATACATTGTTTTAGAAGCGGCCGCTCTCAGCTCGGTGCCGTAAGGCCACGTCACGCTGGCAGTTAAAGCGGCCACGGCGAACTGTCCCCATGTCGGCCGGCCTTGTGCTTCAGAGATAAACTTATCACCACCTCTCACTGACGTCATGCCTCCAGCTTAGTACTCAACGGCGGTTTGTAAACCTCTCGGCTACTGCCACGCAACTTACAGACACGTGAGTACTGCAGGCAGTACTTCCATTCCGCTTACGTTTATAACTCTGACGACTCCTCGTAAAGACTAATTTACATAAGGTGTTTTTCCTTTTGCGCAGTGGAAAAGTTCACGACAATTCTGTACGTGATTTTCTGAAACTGCCAGTTCGAAATGCACTAGAGAAATTTTCTCTCAAAAATGATATTGTTTACCCAGACTGAAAATGAACCGTCAGTTTGATTGCAGTCGAAACCTTCGTATTAATCACGAAATACTGAAGAAAGCAGGCCGGAAATATGTACCAGAAATGTTTCTCTTATGTCTTAGATTGAAGCTGATTGGATATTTTTTGAAATAAAAGAAGTATATGGCAAGAGAAAGTGTAATTGTATTTTAATGAATGTTGGATTTAAGCAGTACAGCTTACTCTTCATGAACGGCGTTACATTCATATTGTATGAAGTTTAAATGATTAATATTTCTAACCCTTTCTTATTGTTTATGACAAGATAGTCACATGAATATGTTTAATATTATGCACACGAGACTTGTGCCATAACATGGTAATCGCGATCGTAGCGCGCTGTAGCGACAGTCGTCGGCTGCCTCAGATTCTGAAATGACATTGTTTACAAAATAGGACTGAAAGCGCTGCTTTAACTCTATTAAAACGCACATCACCACTCCCGTCTCCCGTGCATGTTGTTCTGTCTGTGGTAAGACTTGGTATGACACCACAGATGGCGCCTTCACGTATGACGCAGGTGGTGTTCTCCCATATTATCGGTGATCGTTCAGACGCAGGTTGAGAATATCGGACGTGTTTGATACTGTCCTGCAAATTCGGAAAGCCAACGATAAACGTAAGCCTCAGTGCAGACAAATGTGTCATCAGCAGAGCGGATCCCGATAGCGTCATATGACGTCATTGTCACTATTGCGTGCTGTAACGAAAGCCATAGAGGTTATGAATCGACTTGTGTTCGCTGAAGAGGCAGAGGTATTTTTGCGGACCAATTAAATGTCACCGGCGGAGCATATATCATAATTATACTACGTCTGAAACTATAGGGACCTACTCTGCGAGACGAATCATGCCCTGTCTCGATCGCGTTCTCTGTTGAAAGTTTTTGTTTTGCTGTTATTTAATGAATTTATTTAAATATCTGTTCCCTGCGGTTTTCTCCCCACTGCATTTGTGTCTTATATGTAATTGCAATTTTCGCCCATCGTCTTTTCTTCTGTTTTATCCTTCCCGTGATTTTTCACACTGTATTGCTCTAAAGATATTTTCGCTATTTTTGTTTTCTGTTGGTTTTATTTTTTATATTCTCAAGCATGGTGTTTCCATTATTATTATTATTATTATTATTATTGAAAGTCTGTCTAATGCGTTTGCATTATGCGTTGTGTTACCAGTTATGTATCTAGTTTTCAACAAGTGGTTTTTCTTTATTTTGTAAATTGTGCTTCACCTCATCATACCGATTATATGGATGAATGATTTTTGGTTATATCACAGTAGCAAGTAACCAAAAATTTCACATACTAGCTTTCAATTTTTCCGTTCTAAATGTCTTCCAGGTAATTAAAAAAAATGCTTGAGTAAAACTGTTCATTATCCGAATTATATATTAGTTACACCAACTAAACAGTTCATAACAGAGGTTTTTTGTGTATTTTTTCGAATAATATGAACTTTGCGAGATTATATATATAATTTTACTGAAGAAAATGACTATATAACCGAAAGGAAACAAATGTTGTAAATGTCTACTTAAATTTTCAAATGGGAGAACAAACGAAAACCTCTCTTTAAAGAGGACGTAAAGGATGTACATAAAAGTTTAATGCCTCCCTGCGTAATGACAATCCTATCGACGGGACGTTAAACCCTAAGCTTCCTTCTTTTTGTGCTGAGGACACATTTGTCGCTGGGCGCGGGTTTGCACTTGGTGACGTCAGAAACTCGACGGGTTGACAGTACACGTTGAGATACGCACTGCGTGTGCCGACCGCTTGAGCTTTAGTCTTCTTACCCGCGAACCGTCACGCGACTGAATCAGAGAGAGGGGAGTGTGACAGTGGTAGACAAGGTACCCCCCACCTCTCACCTCTCAGGCAATCAATCGGAGAAGTCGCCTTGTGGGAGTGACGAAGAGGCGCGTCGCGGAGGCCGGGCGTGCGGTGTGTGAGGCGGGGGCCAGCCGGGTCGGGCGGCGCCGGGTCGATTTAAGGCCGGCCCACAGCCCGGCCGCCGCCCAACACTCAGCTGATCGCCGCGACTCCTCCACAGTAGTCTTGTGTAGTTCGCCAACCAACTAGTTCGCAGATCCCTCGACTCTTAGTTCGTCCGCTCCTTTTCCGAAGACTGACGGGGAACACCGAGAGGGCGCGAGAGCGCGCAGAATCGCGTGATTTATTTCTGCCAGTTACCGTTATTTCGAGCTGAAATGCAGCTCACCAGTAGTTTCATAGTTCACTGACACAGATTTTCTTTTTTAAGGTATTCAGTAGTGTCTAAACATAACCCACATTCCATAGTGTAAAATACTACGAGTACTCTGTATGCACAGTAGTTGAATACCATTGTCCGCTCCTTTTCCGAAGACTGACGGGGAACAGCGAGAGAACGCGAGAGCGCACAGAATCGCGTGATTCCCTTCTGCCAGTTACCGTCATTTCGAGCTGAAATGCAGCTCAGCTGTAGTTTCATAGTTCACTTATACAAATTTTCTTAAGGTATTCAGTAGTGTCTAAATATAACCCCCATTCCATAGTGTAAAATACTACAGGTACTCTGTATGCAAAGTAGTTGAATACCATTGTATCACCCATTCGTGTAAATAACTGGTTTACTTGCTTAACTATTTTATGTCTGATTGCCCAAAAATACGAGTAATAGCACACGCTTGGGCAAGACTGATCATTATATAAAAAAGCTGTCATAACAAAAGAGGGTTGGGTTGTTTGTTTGGAAAGAAAGAGCTCTTTTAGTAGCGATAGCATATGCCAAAAAGAGCGGACGAACTAAAAAGAACGACCTCACTTCGCGGCCGAGCTGCGAACTAAATGGAGAGCTACCGGTCGCGAACTAAAAAATGCGCGATCGGTCGCGAACTAAAACATGCGAACTATATGCCAAACGTATCTCGCGTCTTAGTTCGTTGGATTCTTTTCCGAAGTCCGACGGGCAATAGCAAGCGGCCCCCAACAGAATTAAAATCACGTGTTTGCCTTCTGTTGATGAGAGCCATTTCGAAGTGAGCGTCTGCCTGCTAGATAACATAGTTCAGTGTTACAAAATTTCTGCTTTGAAGTATTCTGCACTCTGGAATATCTCACTAATAAATTCAATAATGCCAAGATATAGAGATAACTCTAAACTTAAACGCGAGAAATTGTCCACAAACTGTTTCTTGTGGTTTGCGTGATATCGTTAGCGGCTCAGGCAGCAAGCGCATGAAGCAGCTAGGTGAGCGAACTTCTCTCTCCACCTGCATGCGCAGACCACGCCGCTCAGCCGTCACTGGGAGCGGACGAACTAAAAGAACGAACTAGTTAGAGGCAGAGCCGCGAACTAAAGTGAGCGCTCCCGATCGCGAACTATTATGCGCAAATCTACTCCACAGCCTATAACAGCAGCCAGCGCCCAGATACACCACTGTCGGGCTTGCCCACCACTTGGATGGCCCATCGTCTGGGTCTGTCGAGTGTTGTTCGCAAGTGGGGCGCACTCTAGGGATGGGACTGTGAGTCGCTGCGACTCGAGCGCACCGAGAAATTCTCGAGCTGCCGGTTCACGAGCGGTGCCTCGAGAAGCGGTGGGCGTCGCTGTGCGCTAGGTGACTGTGGCAACACGTCACGCGCTGCGTTTATTTCAACTGCCTGCTGACGCCGACGGGTAACGCTCAAAACTCTGTGATTGTTATTCAAATACGGCTACACGGAAACGAAAGTTGTGCAGCTTGCAGTACTTTTCAACTGTAACAACAGATTTGAGTTTGTATTATAAGGACGCGACCCAATTTTGATATGTTCGAAAAATGGTAACATTTACATAAAATACATCTAGTAAATTGTGCTATCTACATCTATAAATGTGAATGTCTGTTCGGTGTACGCTTATTACGTCCGAACGACAAGACGCAGAGACTTAAATATTTGTACAGTTACTAATTTTTACCTGAGGAAGGATTTACGCACTGTTTTATAGCGATCGGATAGATATTTAGTAACTTGAAGAATTTAACGCGAAATGCGGAACAATAATTACTCTTTGAAAATGGTTTTATTGGTTGCATTGTTGCTTGAGGGTTGATAATGATGAAAAGGTGGAGTATATTGGGATGGAAAGTTATCGGTGTATATAAAATTCTGTAACATTCATAGAATATATGACATCAACTGCGATTGGGCAAAGCTGAAAATGTGTACCCAGCCGGGATTCGAACCCGGGTCTCCTGCTTTCTAGGCAGTTGCGCTGACCCCTACACCACTGGGGACACAGTGATCACCGCACCTGCAAGGACTACCTAAGCACGCCTCCCGTCAGGTACAAAATCCCAGCTTCGCCCTGCCCACATTCTATGAATATTGAATAATAACAACTGCAGGATCAGAAGTGACGTCTGTTCTCTCGGAACAGACGCCACATGTATATATAAAATTCTCTCTCTCTCTCTCTCTCTCTCTCTCTCTCTCTCTCTCTCTCTCTCTCTCTCTCTCTCTCTCTCTCTCTCTCTCTGTGTGTGTGTGTGTGTGTGTGTGTGTGTGTGTGTGTGTGTGTGTGTGTGAATATTTCGCTTTGCAGCGAAAACTACAGAACGCAAACGAATGTCTGTGTGTGATTGTTGTCGGAAGTCTCCCGTTGTACACCATAGCAGTTACATGCCGATAGCTGACTGAAAGATAGCTTATCTATCATAATCAACCAACACGTGAGCGGAGCCGCGGGTTTAAGCTAGTCTAATATATAAAGCAGAGTGTACGCATGTTTGTAAGTGTTGCATACAAATCTACAGTTATGTTCCAATCTTTATGAAATTTTGTACACGTAAGCTTGAAGCCATGAGGACGGTCGCCATAAGTGTAAGAATCACATACGGCACAGGGTTCAGAAGATATTAGTCATAAACAATAGAAATCGCAAAAAATGCAATATAATGCGGCGAAAATTTCGAAATACACTGTATGAGAATGACAGTACTTAGCGACTTGCAACAAACTTTAAACATAATTTCAAACGTTTATTAAACTTTTTCCCGCTGGCAGCCATAGTAAAATGATGAAAGGAAAAAAAGTTTCTCGCTTACTACTTTTCCGCTGTTTATGCAGTAATACTACGGCTCTCGGTATGACGTTACAATTTATAATTTGAACTCTACAAATTGTAGCGACAGGAAATTTTACAGACAGTATACACATATATAGTTGAATGTAGCTTCTAAATTGTATCACATTCCGACATGTAGTTCATGAGATATGAGCACAAGAACAGTAACGTTCATGGGCAACCTCCAAATCACGCACAAAGTTTTCATCTATTACTTTTTTATTACTAACTGAATTCCCAAGAGATTTTACAGACATACAGCCCTTATACAAATGAATATATGCCTCAAAAATTGCAGGAATAAATAAGTACTCGGGCAACGTCGGGTTTTCAGCTAGTATTTTATATAACAACTGTTTGACTTTACAAGATGACGTGCATGTAAAAAGATTTTTTGGACCAGATGATGCTGGCAGAGACCAGCGAAACCGGTCGTCCAAAATAAAATTACCAGCGATCTTGGCTGTAACATTTTTCGAACATGTAACAACAGACGTTTTAAACCGCCCGAATGTAGCAAATAATACAACACACGATATGACATTCAAAATTATACAATGTATCTAGCAATCAAACATTGACGTCCATGGATATAGAAGCGCATTCTTCTACTAATGCAAGTTGGACAAAATATATTTATGTTATCCATTTCAACTAAACAGATTTGCTAAAAATCTTGGCCAGGGCCGGAAACAGTCCGCAAATATCTGGAAACTTCAACATTTAATTGGGCTTCGATATCATGCGACACACTTCAAAATAAACAGTATCCAAACTTTTGAGCAGTTTATGGCTAGAGCAAGCCGTCGCTATTGTAGTTGCAAATTGTGGTAGCTGTGAGCTGTGTTCAGCTAGTACCAGAGCTTTAAGCTGGAACCATAGGCACCAAAGCTGAAATCTTTGCAGGTACTTAAAACTCTGAAAAAACGGCACTACAGGCATTACCGAATTTTATTTTCCTATAATAAATATATAAAGGAGTTTTGGGTGTACTGTTTTGTAGCATTTCTCTATCATTTTAAAGTAAATAAATGCATATATCTTTCATGTGAGACCCGTGTCTTAATAATAAACGTATCTTCTTTGTCTTCTGATAAACATTGTACTACTAGTCTACTAATTCAGTACAAACAGAAGAAAGCCCTGTATTTGAAATAAATACAAACTCTTCCTTACACGTACGGAAGACAACGATTATGACTGCTCTGACTCAAAGCTCCCTTCTGGAATAGTTTCGCTCAGCCTCCACAGAGCGCAGCATGACCGAAAATTCTCGAGAGTACTCGAGAATATCTCGAGTATTTGGCTTACCGTCGTGCTCTTCTCGAGCGCGCTCATAGCCCAGCCCTACTGCACTCCGCCCTTGCGAGGCCCACTCATGAGCTACTTTGTTGAGAAGTAGCGGTTCCGGTCAAACAAACCGACACAACGGCCGGGATTGTGGGAGCACCGACTAAACAATAAAAGAAAGCACATCTTTCACGATTCAACGTCAACATGGCCTACCTCATCAAAAGCAGGCTATAACGTCCGGCGCGAACATAGGGTTTCAAGGTCATTTAGCCGTCTTACAGCATTGCCAGTTAAAAGAAATTTAAAATGTTGCCAAAAACTCTGAAACAATGAGTCACTTGTGTTTTAGTCTTAAATACATCGTTTGACAATAAAGTTCGTTGAGTAGTCCTGTGACATTAACGCAAATGGAACTGTCAACTACAGCTACCCTACTGTCCTTCGAAATAGTCACCTGCCATAACTATGTACCGCTTAGCTCTGCGATAGATCTGGAAACTTTGTACGAAGTCTTTCTTTGGGAGTGCGTTCAAAAGCTTCGTCACGTTTCGTTAGATATCAGGAATATTGTCAAAAGTCTTCTCTTTCAAAGCGGGTTTCAGTCGAGGGAATACGAGGAAGTCTGGAAGAGTCAGATCCGGCGACTATGGTGGATGTTGAAGTTGGACAACTCGCGCCCACACGCAAATGTTCAAATGTTTGTAAATATAAGGGACCCTAACTACTTTGGACATCAGTCTCTAGGCTTACAAACTAACTTAAAGTAACTCATGCTCTGACAATTCACACACCCAAGCCCGAAGGAGGACTCGAACCTACGACGGCGAACGGCCGCGCGCACAACAGCAGGGCGCCTTAGTGCGCATGGCTATTTTGTCGCGGCACACAAATCAATATCGTCAAACAGTTCCTGCAAAAAAGGAAGTGTTAAAACTTCAGTATCCACCAGATCTCCCTCCTCGAGACTTTTTCCTATTCCCACGACTCAAACTCGCTTTGAAAGGAAAGATTTGACAATATTCCTGGCATCTAACGAAACGTAATGAGGCGTTTGAACACCATCCCAAAAGAAAACCTCGTGCAAAGTTTCCAGGACATGTATCGCACCCTTCAGGGGCTCAGCATTAATTTGCTGAGTACGGGCTTAGCGAACGCGGGGTCCCGAGCTGCGGCCTTCATCGCGCCAACAGTCCGCCACACCGTAAGCTCTGTGCGGGCTTCAACGACCATCGTTCGGCGCGCTGGTGGAACGTTATACGTTTCAGAGCCTGGGGATCTTGGCTTAATCGCCCGGGTCACGAGGACGGTACAAACCTCTATAACTCAATCTCAAGGTGTGCTACGTGCCGAAGAGATGTATGGCTGTTGAGGTTGAACAGTCGCTAGCGAGCAACCTCTGAGGAACCTGCCACACCTCAGTTGTATAAGGCTTACCCAGGCAAGCGGGGCTCTGCTTTAATGCTGCTAATTATGACCCCCTAGCTTTCCTTCCATGGCCACACCCTGGGACAAACATAGAGCCCGTCAACAAGGTGAGACTTATGGCCCCCTATATCTGGTGTATACTAGAACAGACGCCGAGTCGTTTGCAACCACGAAGCCTCTGTTTTTCGTGGAAAACCTCGAGGATAAGTTTGGGGAAGTGGATAGCATGACTAAGATGAGATCTGGGGCTGTACTGATAACGACGTCGTCTCCAGCCTTCACGGGCACTGCTTGCCTGTGACAAACTGGGTGACGTATCCGTTAGAATCACTCCCCATAAGAGCTTGAACATGGTCCAGGGAATTATATTCCACGAGGACCTTAATAATTACCGCCCTATTAGTCTGACCAACGTCATGTGCAAGCTCCTCGAACGTAAGGTCAGCCAGCGGCTCATGTGGATTCTTGAAGACAGGGGCCTCTTGGCCATGCAACAGGGAACCTTCCGTTAGGGTCGATCCACTCTCGACGACCTATAGTCCCTAGAGACGGCCATCTGTACAGCCTTCGCTCGGCGTGAGCACCTCGTTGCAATCTTCTTCGACCTTTGGAAGGCGTATGACACCACCTGGCATCATATTCTAGCAACATTGCACGAATGGGCTTACGGGGTGCTCTTCCATATTCATTCAGAACTTCCTCTCCCTCCATATTTTCCGTGTCAGGATCGGTACCTGTTTGAGCTCCCCTCACATTCAGGAGAATGATGTCCCGCAGGGCTCCGTCCTAAGTGCCCCCCCCCCCCTCTTTCTAGTGGCAATTAACGGTCTAGCAGCAGCAGTAGGTACATCTCTCTTGCTCCCTATTTGCCGATGACTTCTGCCTATATTATAGCTCTACAAGCATCAGTGTCGTTGAACGACGGCTACAAAGTGGCAAGGCGCAGTCTTTGGCATCTGCGGTTGTCAATTCACCACATCCAAGACCATCGTGATGCACTTTTGTCGCCATCGGACGGCTCATCTGTATCTGGAGCTCCACCTTGCTGACGAACTGCTTCAGGAAGAGGAGACGCACCGCTTTCTGGGCATGCTTTTCGATGCCCGCCTTACTTGGACGCTCCACCTTCGTCAGCTCAAACAACAATGCTGGCGACACCTCAGTATCCTTCGCTGCCTCAGCCACACTAATTGGGGGACTGCACGAACGACTCTCTTGCAGCTGTACAAGGCCTTAGGCCCTGTCCCACCTCGACTACGGCAGCATAATATACGATTCGGCAGCGTCTGCAGTTCTGCGCATGCTTGACCCTATACGTCATTGTGGCGTTAGGCTGTCAACGGGAGCCTTTCGCAGTAGCCCGGTGACGAGCCTTCTTTTTGAAGCAGGAATTCCTCCTCTGCGATTCCGTCGCAAACACTTGCTAGCGTCATACACCGCCCACGTTCACGCCACGCCAAATCATCCAAACCGCAGGCTCCTCTTTCCGTCTTTTGTTCCCACGACGTCGACCCAGGTCTGGTCTTCGCTCTCTCCTCTCTCTATTTGGATTTGGATTTGGACTTGGCATGTCATTCCAAGGCTTCAGTTCGACCAGCGACACTTCGTCGCCAGTTCGCGGCACTTCTGGACTCGTTCCGTGGTGGGGAAACGATCGACACCGACGGTTCTGTGGTGAACGGCTGATCTGTATTTGCTTACGTACACGGAGACCACATTGAACGCCATTCACTGCAGAGCTGGTCACCATCTATCTTGCTCTAGAGCACCTCCGCTCAAGTCGTGGGGTGTCCTTTGTCATCTACAGTGACTCCCTGAGTGGCTTGCGAGCACTCGACCAGTGTTTCAGCAAACATCCTTTGGTGCAGAGTTGCAAGACACTGGCCTCTCTCAATACGTCTGGTCGTTCAGTGGTTTTTGTTTGGACCCCAGGGCACATTGGCATTACTGGCAATGAACGTGCAGATCGGTTGGTCAAACAGGCCACCACCTCACGCCCTCTTAAAATTGGTCTCGAGGAAACGGACCTTAGGTGTACGTCACACCGTAAGGTGCGAGACGCCTCGAGTTCGCAATGGTCTGCACTGAGTGCGCAAAACCAACTTCGCGTGATCAAACCATCCACAGCCACATGGAAAACTTCATTAAGGCTCAATCGTCGAGATTCCGTTGTGGTATGCCATCTCCGTATTGGGCACACGTAATTGACTCACGGCTATTTACTTCGCCGCGAGCCACCGCCCTTGTGTCGCTGTGGTGTTGCTTTGACAGTAGTTCATCTGCTGATGGACTGTAACGTTTTAGTACCCTTGCGGCAGTCTTTTAACCTTCCACCTACACTATCCTTAGTGCTAGGGGACGATGACTCCACGGTGGAGTCTGTGCTATGTACTACCCGTGCAGCCAGTTTTTACCATTCCATTTAATGGAGGTTGCTTTATCCTGACTTTAAACTGTTTTTTTAGTGTTTTATGTCTTCTGACTAGCAGATATTAGTGTGTGTCACGTGACTGCTCGTCCATTATTATCCCAGTGACCAGCCAGCCACGGATTTCCGTTGTGAAACTTCAATATGATTGAACGCTCTGTTTATCTGTTTCTGTTTTTTTTTTTTTTTTTTTTTTTTTTTTTTTCTTCCATTTGTAATGTTGGTGAAAGTTCATCGTTGCCCTGTACTCCTCGTTGGTATTCTGTGTGTTCAGATCCATACAACCATTGTTTGCACTCCACTGTACGTTCTTTGTTAGGAACAGGGGACTGATGACCAAGCAGTTTAGTCCCCTCTAAACAACAACAACATGTATCTCAGAGCTAAGCGATTCATAGTTACGGCAGGTGACTATTAAAAAAATAATTCAAATGTTTGTAAGTCTATCGGACCAAACTGCGTGGTCATCAGTCCGTAGCTTACAAACTACTTAAACTAAGGTAAACTAACCTAAGGACAAACACAGACACCCATGCCCCCAGGGAGGACTCGAACCTCCGACGGCGAGCAACCGCGCGCTCCGCAGCGAGGTGCCTTAGACCGCTCGGCTACTCTATCGCGGCGTGGCTATTTTGAAGGACAGTAAGGTAACTGTAACTCATAGTTGATCTACGTTAATTTTTCAGTACTTTCACCCAACTTTGTCACAGGTTATACAACGGAATACTTTCCAAAAGAAGATTATTCCCAATCACTACAAAAGAAAGATAAAAACGAACGTAAAAAGAAATTGTGAAGAAAAAGTTTTTAAAGATCATCTTGTGGATGTTGCATTTCCGTCATTTGCTAAGTTAAACTGGATAGGAATTCCGCCTTAGTTCTTTTTTTTTCTATTTCTTTTTTCTTTTATAACCCAAACACGTTTCAGCAGTTAAAGGCAAGAAAACCCACGTAGTAAGTGCAGAAACATGTTTAGGTGATAAAAGCAAAAGCTGTCTTGACTAAGGCGGAATTTCTCTGAAGTTTTTTTTACACTTCACGTTCTGGTTGAAATAGAACTACTGGTATATTTGTTCTGTAAAACAGGTATGAAGGTTTTCTGTGGGAAGTATTCAGATATATATACACATACCGCGCGGGAAATTTGCGTGAAATTCTGGCGATTCCTTAAAGAAAAATGTAGAAGCTGACGAATTCGCATTCTGTTGGACATCGAAATTTAAAGTGAGAAAGTTGTTAAGAAAACTGCAAAATTGATCTTCGTCGCACTTCAGGTATCATTATTGCATTTTATCACCTATGAACGCAATCTTCAAGAGACACTTTATGCGCAGCATCGCGGTAAGATTTTTGTTCCGACGGCTAGGATTAATAGGACCGAAAATATTTCCTAATCCCTATTTTTCCCCCATGCTACAGTTCCTGATTCTCCATCACCACATTTGTGACCCATAAATACAATATATGCTAAACAAAAATAACTGTAGGTACTTTCTGGCAACTATTTTCATTGAAGTCGAGCAAAATATGTTTATTCGAACTGTTTCGCTAAACGCAGTCTTTATAGAAGTATACAAGAAGCTTATTCCGTCCGTTATTGCACTTTCTAAATCGCAAACTGAACGGACGACTCTGAGCCAAATTTTCACTGATATCATCCTATATTTTCTTAGCTGTTAGAACTCTTATGTCATAACAGCCAAGTACAGTTCTATAAACAAGATCGTCTTTCCATCATAAAATTCTGTAGATTACCACTCTGGTTTGTTTCCCTTTCGTCGAGAAACGAAACACTTATTTACATCTAGAGATTCTATCAATGTTACTGATTTGCTAATATGGCCAATAGTCTACTTGGAAACAGAACAAGCACTTGTTGTCAGTTTATGAATGTCTACAAAATTTGTTGTTCCTAGCTTCGTAATTCTCGGCCAGAAACGTTCATACCTACACTAAATTCGAAATAAGAATTTTAGATTCCTTGCCAATCTCTCATTTTACGTGCACCGACCGGAGAAGTATTACAACATAGGTCTTGTTCGTACATATACTGAACGCACAATACTACAACACACTGAAACCAAATGTTATGCATGTCGCCTGGAAACAATGAATACTCAGCTGCTTCAGACTTACCGCACTGTCAATGACGTCTGTGACAACGAATGTACAAGGCAGGCTAATCACAACATCTCTGAAGGTCAGGCAGTGAGCGTGACTCAAATCAAATGCTCAAATGTTTGTTAAGCTTATGGGACTTAACTACGGGGTCATCAGTCCCTAAACTTACAAACTACTTATGAACTACTTACGAACTAGGACGGCACAAATATCCATGCCCGAGGGGGGATTCGAACCCCCGACCGTAGTGGCCGTGCTGACCGTGACTGGAGCGCCTCAGTCACCTCGGCCACCGCGGCCGGCAGTGAGCGTGACCTTGACCGCGAGATCACATTCGTGCCAGCCGCTCTACGCAGCATACAAGGCGTGTCTTACTGTGTTGTCAGCATGGAATCGCTAAACCCCCTAAATACAGAAGAGGCGCTCAAGAGAGTTCACTGACTTCGAACAAGGGTTAGTTGTTACTTGTCACCTGACCAGACCCAACCCAAACGTTTCAACTTATTCAAAGTTGTCAAAGTCCGCTGTTGATCTCATTGTGAAGTGGAAACGGGCACATTAGCAGTGACATAAAGACAAGCCTAGCCCCAAGTACTGACGCATAGGAACCGTCGAGCACTTGAACTTAATCATAAAACTGAAAGAGTAAGATATAGTTATAACGACGAGCTTCAGTTTCAAAATATAGGAAAATATTCTGAAGCTAAGGAAAACATTAAATGTTTTATGAATTTGTTCAAAAATTGCAAACTGTAGATTTCATCAATTTACAACTGAACATCTTTCTCTGGATGGATATTTCTCTCCATCCGTTGTTTTGTGAAGACCCACACCCTGCCCTATTTACTCGAATGTAAAGAGAATGTAAGAGTGTTTTCTCTTGTCATAGTACTCACGAATATGAGAATGGTAGTGTGAGTGGATATAAATAAAATATTAAAACGAGAACTAAAGCACTCACATGCGTTTGTTGTTCGTACGCGTCTCAATCTTCCTTATTAAGATTATGGTCAAAACATTAGATCGGAGAAACAGATACCTCGCACAGTCTTCTTTAAATAGGTGCCGGCCGCGGTGGCCGAGAGGACTGAGGCGCTCCAGTCACGGTCTGCATGGCCACTACGGTCGGCGGTTCGAATCCCCCCTCGGGCATGGATATTTGTGCCGTCCTTAGTTGTAAGTAGTTCAAAAGTAGTTTGTAAGTTTAGGGACTGATGACCCCGTAGTTAAGTCCCATAGACTCTACAAACATTTGAACATTTTAAATAGGTTCTCTCTATATTTACTATCAGGATTTTTGTGAGAACTGCGTTGTCTTCTTAAAGGAATTCCCACGTACTTAAGTGTTTGACATGTGACGCACTGAGCAGTGAGTCTCCAAATTTGTTCGATGAATTTTGTCATGCTCGCGTGGTAGGCAGGGCTAACTGTGGAACAGGAATGTATTCCGGAAAGAAAGAAAGAGAGAGAGAGAGAGAGAGAGAGAGAGAGAGAGAGAGAGAGAGAGAGAGAGAAGCAAGAGAATATACACTCACCAGATCCTGCGTAATAAACGTGGGCTCTTTAACAGGTAACAGTTTTGGCACAGTCTCGTAACTTGCAAAGTATTAAACTTCACCCGACTTTCTAATGCATAAGTAACATTTTTAAAGGAATTATATGTGCTATTAATTTTGTAAGCGTGTTATCGGTAGGTTTTTATAGTATTAAAAAGACTGTCGAAAAAAATGGCCTTTTTCGATCCGCGCACAAAACCGTTCCGGAATTAGTTTCTTATGGTCAGCAAAACAGTCTTTTGCATTTGATGATCTGTTTTCACTATTTCATAGTTTTTTTTCCTTCAGCCAGAGTTATTGTGGCTTTTATAGTACCACTAATTTCGGAAATACATACTCGCATACCAGTTTACTAATTTATGCTTTATTGAATCGGTTCGGTTCGGTGATAGCGACGTTCTATTTCAGTAAATACCATTATGCTAAAAGAGAATCGTAAATAAACAGCACTGTAATGTGCTATTACATACTTCTCTTGGTCAATAGGACAGCTAGAATGATGACATGTGGAGTCTTCCTTTTGTTATTGCTGCAATATATTGCTCTACATACTCTCTGCTTTGTGCAAACCATATTATAAATCAATGCAAACATTCATCTGATATCGTATTCAGTACGGCAGAGGTTCGCTCGGCGCGTTCCTCGTCACAATGCAAAACAAATATGAGCTAGTGTGTCGCTACTGTGTGTGTGTGTGTGTGTGTGTGTGTGTGTGTGTGTGTGTGTGTGTGTGTGTACAGGCGCGATAACAACGGCAACTGGAGGAAGAGTTTCAATACATAAACGTTAAATAAATATATATGTTATTTTCCTTGGTTCATATTTATTGATTGGCAAAAGTAAAGCTGCTAGTAATTTACGTGAGTCACGTTCAGTGTGTAACACCACGTCTCCCTCTGATTAAAAGAAAAATGATGCTCCTACATCGGTTACTTTTTCTCCCGTACTAAAAGAAATGTTAGCTGCGTTAATTCCGTGCAATCTGGGTCTTGTTTTGTAGGTAGCGCAGTGAAAGTCTTCAGTTCGGTTTTAGTATCATTGAGTAACAATATCCTTGGAGCGAGAACAGCATGCCATCTATGTTGTCAACATAAAACGGTATGTCACATGACTTCTAGTATATCGCTGTTTACTTTTTGCGGAAAAAACTTTGATATTAAAAGTTTTGTTTGTTTTTTCACGTTTATTTAATGGTAAATGCAGTGGTTGCTCCTACGCATGCAAGTCGAAAGGATAAACCAGTGCTAGGTTACTTGTATGACACTTACCGCAAATGGGAAAAAACGCGAGGTTGCCAAATCGCAACTATGAACGAATGGTTTTGACGCATTGTTCTCGTGTCGCCCTAAGTACTTTATTAGCCACACTGGTTTCTTATTTAAAACGGGAGTTGTACATAAATTTTAAGATTGAAAACTTTCCTCTTAAAATCAACTAGCCTCGTGGGAATGGCCGTGTACTCCAAGGCGACTTGCTGAGGAGTGCGCGGCTTATCCCCGTCGGAAGTTCTAGTCGTCCCTCGAGTACGGATGTCTGTGTTGTCCTTAGTTCAAAATGTTCAAATGTTTGTAAAGTCTTTGGGACTTAACTACGAGGTCATCATTCCCTAAACTTACCAACTACTTACAACTAAGGACGGCACAAATATCCATGCCCGAGGGGGGATTCGAACCCCCGACCGTAGTGGCCGTGCGGACCGAGACTGGAGCGCCTCAATCCCCTCGGCCACCGCGGCCGGCCTTAGTATAAATTCGTTTAAGTAGTTCGTAAGTCTAGGTACTGCAGTTTGGTCCATTGCTTTAGACATTTGAACATTTGAAATAAACTTTAACACATGTTTTCAGACCCCACGACCCACTGGTGGGTCACCAGCCACAGCTTGGTAGCCACTACTATAAATGATGCTCTATCATCGTAGGCAAGATAATGTACCTTACTAAAACCCAAACACATTTGCAATTTGTTGAAAGTACACGATTAGGACTTCGAAGAAATTTCCAGGTCCGCATATCATCCTGATACTGACGTGAACCACGCGATTGCATAAGATATTGGTAACTCGTTTGGGAGGAACGGGATTAAATTCCTAACAGCTTTTTGAATTACGACTAACTTATTGACGACTCGCCCAGTTTTGTGTGCTGTCACTGCCTGCTGCTATGGCTATCATCGGATGGTCGTGATATAAGCTTACGTGAATAGTGCGAGGGTAGGTTCGCGAAAATGCACAATTACCGAAATGGCACGGTATTGTTTTAGAGAATGTAACGATGAGTAAAAACAATCTTTTTCTCTTGCCTGTTAATAGTTATTTCCTTGAGCTGGTACATGAGTTGGTTTTGTAAATACGAATAAATATTGTTAGACTTTCAAAACGTGAGATGCAAATACTTGTAACAAATACGTTAAATTATTTATGGCATCTTAAGTCGACCGCAAAGAAACAAGACAATTGTCATTTAGGTATTAATGTTTTTGTGACACGTTTCATCGTAGTAAATGTACTTTCCTTACTATTTATATTGTTTAAAAGGACAAATGTAATACTACTTTCACTTCAGAGAAAATTGAAGTGGACAGTAAGATTATAGAGGGAAGCTAACGTGCAATTATCAAAATAGTGACACGGGACTGATTGAAAGCATATATTGTAGCTTATGTCGTCCTTATCGAGAGCAAATGGACTGTCACAAAACGCGAGAGACGTGAAAGTGCAAAACCGCAATCCTGTACATGCGGCTAACGTAAGTCTTAAAATAACCCAAATTTGCTGAAACGAAATATTGTGTGTCTCTCAAAAAATTTATAGTACAACCATTCCTTTAGATCTTTATGGTACACTGAAGATGTCTAATTGCGAGTTGTTGAAAATACTTCTTTCAAAACAAGTGATCTCATGTATAAGATGAGAAATATTTTTTTTTCTTAAATTTCAATTGACGATTATTAGTGGGTTTATTTTAATAGTGACAGATATCAGCTTAATCTAAATGGAATTTAATGTATATAAATATAAACTAAGCTAAGGAACATTAAAAAGGCCCAATATCATTACAGAAGAAAAGATGGGTACCAAGTTTTGCAGCATAAGAAACTTAGACAGATGCGGAGCGGATTGCGTACTGCCTAACGTAACATGCTAAAGGGCTTCTACAGTGACGTACCAGAGAATAGTGAGTGCACAGAACGTCATGGAGAAAATCGTACATTATTACAGAAGTGGCAATAATGCACTGGGTGCATTAAAATCGTAGTGTGGAAAATTTGGCAGGAGGAGAAGCGTGTCGGTATAGCCTACTAGTTAAAAGGCTACCCCGCCCTATAGAGGGAAATCTTGGCTCGATTCCAGGTCCAGCACAAATTTTCAGCTTCACCACTGAATTTTTATACCCATAAAACTTTGTGTAAAACCAAAAGGGTGAGAGTCAACTGAAATTGGGATGAGGTGTGTAGAAAAAAGGTTCACCCATTCCATTCCGTGTAAAACAGCCCACATCAGGGAGGCTCCAACGCTTGCACAATGTCTTGTCGACAACTTAGGTCGATGGCGTCATTGGGTCTGCGCCATTCTAGAACTCTACCGTTAGCTCTTACCAAGTGAAATCGGGACTCACTTGAACGAGCTACGGTTTTCCAGTCGTCTACGACCTAACCGAGCCCAGGAATGACATTCAGAAAAGGCACTCCAGTATGTTGTCTACTGCCATACCCCATTTACACAAAATTACGACGCATTCTCCTAACGGATACGTTCCTCGTACGTCGCACATTGGTTTTCCTGGTTATTTCACGTCGTATTGCTTATCCGTTACGAGAAAGCGGCTGCTCTCGGTCATGAAGTGCTGGAGGTCGACCATTGCGTTGTCCGTGGTGAAAGGTAATGACTGAAATTCGGTATCCTTGGCACACTTCACATTGTGGATCTAGGAATATTTAATTCCATAACAATTTCCGAAATTGAACGTCCCGCACGTTTAGCTCCAACGACAATTTCGCGTAATTGCCGTCATGCTTCCATAATCAAGTCGGAAACCTTTTCACGTGAATCACCGGACTACAAATGACATAGTGTACGCGATACTACCGCCAGCCGTATGTGTGCATATCGCCATCCCAGGACTTCTTATCTCAGTGTAACATAAACTTTACTCTCTGAACTCTAATCTAACAGAACTGCAGGAAAATCACGATACTCCACAGGCCTTTACATAGGTTTGTGTGCTTGCGGACTGACACTTTCCAACCGATTTCCTGAATTTTTAAAGAGCTCGAAAAGAAATTAACGTTGTAGACGATTTACATTAAAGTTCAAAACATCCTCTTTCTAATAATGGTGTCCAATTTTTTCTTGAATGTAAATGGTATTGCTTCTAAAATGTAGAAAGTTTATTTTTTCCAGAAGAAAAAATCGAACTGGCTTGTTTCACGGCCCACTTCAGGTTTTCCCTGCAGTTTTATCATTTCTTTGAAAATATTTCGGACAAAAATAGCGAAAATTAATAACAAATAAAAATATATATTTAAGTAAACGCCTAGTTGCAAGTAATTAATGTGACCGTGTATAAACTGCCAAGAAACTGTTCATATTAACAGGTGATATTCTTGAATATACAAATTTTGATACAGGGTAGGTACGAAAAAGTTATACGCAAGGCAGGGGAGCAAGGACAAGGCAAAAAAAATAGGTTTATAAGAGGGCGTAATAAGTAGTGACAAGTGTAAAAATCCGATATAGATATAAATAAAATGTTTGATACCTCCTAAAAAATTAAAGGAACACTCGTGAAATTCGGTGTCGAGCATGCCGATTTAATCATAATAAATTCCTTTTGACCAAATCAGATTGTAAAGCATTTCTGGTCTCCAAAACGTTTACCGCGGCGGAGCGGACGGGCGCATTGTGGCGCTATGTTCTGATGCGCGAGACCGTTCCCCGTCGGGGGTTCGAATCCTCCCTCGGGCATAGATGTTTGTTCTATCTTGAGTATAAGGTAGTTCATAAGTAGTTTGTAAGTTTAGGTACAGATGGGCCCATAGTTAAGTTCCTTAAGCCTAACAAACATTGGAACTTTTAAAAACGTTTATGGACGACACGATTACGTCTCTATTCTGTTGATAATATCTCTGCACTCAACACGTAGTAGTCTCTCTGACCGTATTTTAATACACAGCCAAAATTGATATTTCGGAGTTTAACAAACAATTTTATCTGAACATTTTCCTCTTTACATTATTAGTTTAAAACTTTAATACCTTTCCAATATTTTATCGTTTTCCATTAAAATATTATCACATGTATTGTCATGGTATTTTGTCCTCCTTTTCATGTTTATTATCTTAGCCTTTACTGGTTTACGTAAACTCAATTGACAGTCTCAAATCGCCCTTCTTTTGCAAACATCTTAGAAACGGTGCGAGATATGGAAAAATACACAAGAGAACGAAGAACTTTGTCCTGTATGAATCCGTTCATTCAATTTTCGTCTCAGATGAACAGTTAAGTGTTATGTTCATTTAAATTTCTAGGTGTCAAAAGGTGATCGCAAAGGCCCACTTCTGGTATCACTACCGTAATCTGAAGTTCGCTAAAATGGAAACTGCTAAAACATATTGTTTTGAATGTTTTCAAGAAATAAGCGAGTATAAAGGAATATCGCTAAAAAGTTAATAGTGAAGTTCAGTCTTTGTTTTATCAAGCTTAATTTACGCGAGTGTGGCACTCTTTTTTTAAAAAAAGTCTGGTATGCAGAAACCCACAACACATTGCTTTATTTTTTTACTGCCGTGGTGGAGTAGCCGAGCGCCATAGTATGGACCGCGCGGTTTCTATCGTCGGAGGTTCGAGTTTTCTTTTGCGCGCGCGCGGTGTGTGTGTGTGTGTGTGTGTGTGTGTGTGTGTGTGTGTGTGTGTGTGTGTGTGTTTTCGTTATAAGTTAATTTCAGTAGTTTGTAAGCCTAGGGACTAGTAACAGCAGCAGTTAGTCCCTTAGATTTACAAACATTTCTTTTCACACTCTTTTCATGGCTTTCTTTCTCTCCCTCTCTCTCCGCACTCACCATGAGCACGTTTTGTTCACATTCTGCAGCTAGGATCTGTCGGTCACACACTCTGCACTTGACCCACCTGTTGAATCCTGAAGCTTCTCCGTACAAACATGACTAGCTAACTGTTTAGCTAAGGCCATGATGCTTTTCTTGTGTGAACACACAACCCAAGTAATCTCTACTGCTAAAGAAAGGATTAGCTTGATAGGTGGGCAACCTTGTGTGCTCTAGTTTTATCCTCGTTAAACTCTATTACTACATCTGGTTTAGGTATGTCTACTTGCCCTCCTTAGCTTGTGGTACTAGTTACAGATGTTGTTCGATGTCTGGTTGAAAGGCAGTATATATTCCTGGTTGACTTCCGTTTTGCTGCAAGTAAATGTTCCTTCCTCTAAAACATCATTTCCCCTTTCACAGTGTTCATTCAGTTAGGAACGTCTTTCCTGTTATTCATTACAGTGCCTCCAGCCAAGCTTTTATTCTGCCACAGATAGTCCAACGAAGCAGGACTTGCCGCCGGCTGGAATGAAGAAACGCCAGTACAGCTTACACTGTGTGTTTTATGGGTATTAAAGATCGCGGGGAAGAAAGCAACGTGAAGGCGTACGGGCTCCGTGCGAAGAGCTGTGTTCGTGAGAACGTAGTATTGGCGTAGGGGCTTAGTGTGGAAAGTGCTATCCATATGCAGTGCCGTCTGTTAAAGGCAATGTTTTGTCGTTTACAGATGAGAGATGTAGACGTGACACAGTAATTAATTTCATTGGGTAAATACGGTTACCTCCTGAGACTGATGAGTACAACGTATCGAAAACGATCGCATTCTCTCTCATCCATCCCCCCCCCCCCCCTTTAAAGTCACTACATACGTTGCTATTTGTCGGGACTAATTTATCGGCGGTCCGATAAATTGGACATGTGGAGGCGCTTCCCGACCAAATTTGCTTGTCGTATGGTTGGTCGGAATGACCGTCCGACATAAAACACCCACCTCCATACCACCACCACCACCACCACCACCACCACTACCACCACTTCACCCAACAAATTGTGCGTGTGTAGTGCTACCCGATCAACTTCACTTCCCGCCTGCGATCGTCTGCTGCCTACACATCGAACACGCGAGAACACAAACAGTTCGACAAACATCACCAGAACACGGAGACGCTGCAATCGCTCCGTGCAGTTGGTCGGAACGTGTGTAGTCGGCTACGAATTTGGTTGGCTTGTAGGTCAGTTGATGGGTCGGACGATAAATCGGAGCGTGTGTGGGGGCCTTTAAGCAAAACACAAGGTTGTCGTAAGTTGTGATAGAGACAGAGAGCGGGCTGTGGCGGCTGAGAAGAGAGGCGGCAGGGCAGCGGCGTTATCTGTGGGCCGCGCATTCCGCGAGTGTCTGGCAGGCTGCGGTGTTGTTTGTCGCGATAACGCCGCTCCACTTGCCACGGTCGCTGCCTGCCGCAAGCCACGCGTAGGCGGCGCTCCAAAACTGACGACCAGACCCGAAACTTGTGATTGACAAGCTAGCCTGCTACGTCGTGTTCAAGCGTGTCAGTAAAGGAGGAATTTGCGACTCAATACAGCTTTATTAAAACTATAAGCGCTACTTACGCAGCTGTTTTGTGAATATGACACTTCTGAGTCTCTAATAAAACGTGAGAATTTACTTTCTGGTTGGAACGTGGAAAGTTTGTTGCAGGTTTTTTATCTTCATTCTATCACTGATGGAGATGGTGGGTTGCAAGAAGACTCGTGCTCTTTCCAGCCAGTGTCTATGTCTGTGCTGATTTGACACTTTATATATTTTTTTTTTTTATTTTTATTTTTTTTATTTATTTATTTAGTTTTTTTTTTTTTAATCAGTTGCTTCTTATGTGGTGAATCTTTTGTTGTGTATTAAAGTAGCTTGTTATTGATACTCTATCTTTCTTATAAATCCCTTCATTCGCCTTACGGCTGAGGCAAAAATCCACCGTGGGGGAAAAAAACCTCAGCTGGGATTTTTGCTTTCATTTTCTGGCTTTGCTTCTTGTAGTCTTTAAAGTTACAATGTCGGGTTTTTATTTCAGTCGATAGGTGTTGCTATGTTCTTCTGGTAAAAAATGTTCAAACGTTTGTGAATCGAAGGCACTTCTTTACGTTGGTCATCAGTCTCTACACTTAGAAACCACTTACACTAACTTGAAACAACTTATGCTAAGGACAACACATACTCCCATGCCGCAGGGAGGACTCGAACCCCCGACGGCGAACTGTCGCGCGCACCGCAGCTGAGCGCCTCAGTGCGCACAGCTATTCTCTCGGGGCTTTGTTTTTGTTCATTATGATTTTCCTTTTACTTAAATTTTAAAGATTCATTGTATTATTACTGTTGTAAAGTTACCACAAATTCCTGTGTACGGTTTCGGTCTGCAAAATGACTCGGTAACGTCAACTTCAAGGGTTATTTGTCAGAGTAATTCAGCGGTAGCTTTTCGGTATTAAGTAGAGACGAAAGGCATATTTGTATCTCAGGTAGTTAAATGTTGTGGGGTTATGTTTTAGTGGATTTTTTGTTGCTCTAATATAGATCGTTCTCTACAGTTCAAAGCTGCCACATTGTTCCGATGTTTGTAAAGCTATGGCACTTAACTTGCGGGGTGGTTAGTCCCTAGTGTTACAAACTACTTAAACTAACTGAAACTAACCAAAGGGCAACACACACAGCCATGCCCGGGGCTGGACTCGAACCTCGGATGGCGAGCAACCACAGGTTCGCAGCAATGCGTCTTAGAGCGCTCGTCCACTCCACCGCGGCTCACATTATTTCTTGAGTATCATCATTAAGTTCAAATGTTTGTAAAGCTTAAGGGACTTAACTGCGGGGTCATCAGTCCCTAAACTTACAAACTACTTATGGACTAACTTATACTAAAGACGACACAAACATCCATGACCGAGGGGGGGGGGATTCGAACCCCCGACGGGGAACGGCCTCGTGCATCGTAGCATAGCGCCCCAATGCGCTCGTCCGATCCGCCGCGGCTCATTAAGTTCTTGGTACTGAGAGTGTCGTGCAGTAGAGATGTTGGAAAGCTGTATCGTAGACTTCCAACGATGCGTAGCATTCTTCGATCTGTAGAAACAAGACTAATAGTTTGTGTTCTTGACATATACAAAGCTTGTGATCCGTATTCTAGTACTGGGCGTACGAAAATTTTGTATGTGTAAACTGCGATTGGATGTTAATCACCTCTTGTTCTGTAGAGCCTTACCAGATTGAAATTTTTGTCGGGCCTGTTTATTTTTTCTGTCATATTTTTCTGCCAGATAGATTCCGACGTATTTGGTACTAGGTTGCGGAGCTACGTCATGTCTCCCAAACCGTGCAAATCACTTTCGCAACTCTCGTAACTTTCACGGCTGCAAAGAATTCTTTTGACCGTGGCGTAATAGTCCAAAAACCTTATAATAGTCATGTAAATGTAAGGTATTTTATAAGATTGTGCATAAAAGAGAGGATGCGAAAAGTAGCCATCTAAAAAAAGTTCAATACTAGGCACCAACATCAGAGAACAGGGAAGCTGTCTGGTACCCGAGGTGTCATCATTTACTTGCAGTTGACCTCAGCAGTTGTGCAAGTGTCTTGCCAGTTCGCATCCTCGGTACGGAAGAAATTCGTATCACTAATTGTTGGCCAAAATGCTCTATAGAGGTGTTCGCCTAAGGTTTCTTAACCATACTCTTTGTCTTAGGTTAAAGTCCCAACGTCCAAGTAGTCCTGTGGAGCGTGGCAGTGTTCATGGTGGTCCACGTGTCATATTGAAGCGGTCAAGTCGACAGCCTCATTGGTGCTATTCGAGAAGTGACTATGTGCCGACAGAGGTTCACCCTCTTCTTTCCCTTCATATTTACAATCACAACACAACCAACTGGATCGGATTCTCACACCACTCAGAAAGCTTATTTCGTGAGTGAATGATTGACATTTCTGCACTTAAGAGAGTACCCTGGGGCCATTGCCTAACAGCGTATACTTCAGTTCACATCGACTTGCGAAGTGATGTTACTCTTCCCAAAACTTACGCTTTTTTCAATTAGATGACACAACCTTCAGTTAATAATTTTTTAAAGTGAACCTGCTCGTGCGACTCAAAAACGGTTATGCCAAGCACTAGTATGAGATTACACATCGTAATTAACTTGACGCTGTATTTATAACTTCTACGGACGAAGGTAGAAAACTTCAGTGTCTATATATTATTAATTTGAAACAATTTTCTCTTAAATTTTATTATTTTAAATATTTCTCGTGACACTGCATCCGTTTATAGGATTGAAACTACTTTTGCAAAATGTTCAAATGTTTATATAGCTTATGGGACTTAACTACGGGGTTATCAGTCCCTAAACTTACAAACTACTTATGAACTAGGACGGCACAAATATCCATGCCCGAGGGGGGATTCGAACACCCGACCGTAGTGGCCGTGCGGACCGTGACTGGAGCGCCTCAGTCCCCTCGGCCACTGCGGCCGGCAATATAGGTTTATAGTCCCCTACAGACAGTAATGAAAGTTTGTGGTAGTGAATTGGCTTTGAAAATACTTGTAAGATCTAAAACGGAAAACGAGGATCGCATGCAATACGTAAACAGTATGAAGGTGGACAAGTTATATATTAATAATGTATTACACGACCCTCAAGTTTTTCTTTTTAAATCTTACGATTAATTTTATAACTGTGAAAAATTCACAATAAATTTTCAGGCCAATCAGTACAATTAGCCTGGAGCTCTACGGAGGCTTAACATCAATAGTTCCTCCCACGACCACAACAAACTGCTTAATATTGCATTGCCATCCTGTTCTAAGCAGTGCTGAAAGTTTCATGTCTTCAGCTCATCACAAATTTCAATTAAATATAAATTAAGAATTTGTGTCAGGCAGTCAAGAAAGCTACCTTATAAACATGTGGTAAAAAGCTACCACTCAAGTCGTGTGACATGTAGATTGTAAAGTGTTACCAGGGAGCTTGGATCAGCAGAAAGCTTTCGTTCACGCGTGCCCGAAAGAGGAGAGGAGGCGGGACGTTAGATCTGTGTTGAGCAGCCTACCTAGCAGAAAATTCCCCAGAGGGGAGTCCTTTAAAAGGGCATTGGCTGAAGAGCTGTGGGGAGCCGTGGACGCCCTCTTGGTCTCTCTTTATTCTCTCTCTTTCGCTGCCTAATTAGATCACTCTCGCGTTCATAACCCTCCTGACGTTCCATTTCCATTAAGAGGCCGAATGAAGCTAATCCGATTAAAAGGATATGAAGGAAACTTGCCGACGACTCTGGAGCTATAGATGTTTGCAGGCCATATGCGTCTCTCGCGATGCAGTCACTAGTAATTACATTAAAGCAGCGACTAGAAAATAATTAACTAATGGTCGTCCTAAACCTGGATAAAAATTATTCAGTTTCCACGACAGATTTGAAATGTAAAAATTCAATTTGTGTACTCGCACATGGCATAATTCTGCCTTTTAATCTTGTCATAAGTCTTAGTCCAAGAATTCATTAATTCCGAATGAAAGACAGCCTTTTTAATGAGTTGACAAATAACGCTTTTTATGCGAGATAATTACCGCAAGCTGCAATAGTAATTACGTCCGATTTGTGGTTGAACATTTGTGAAAGGTTTTCAGGGCCCACGTTTTTTAATTTCAAAATTATGTAATAAATAAAAATAAACCGTAGCACATTTCTTATATTCATGTTACATTTAATGTTTATAGCCGCGGTCGAGCGCATTGAGGCGCTATGCTGCGATGCGCGAAGCCGTTCCCAGTCGGGGGTTCGAATCCCCTCCCCCCTCGAGCATGGATGTATGTGCTCTCTAGTATAAGGTAGTTCATAAGTAGTTTGTAAGTTTAGGGACTGATTATCCCGCGGTTAAGGGACTTAAGCTTAAAAAAAAAGATTTGACTATTAAAGTTTGTATTACTATTAATTGTTGTGTACTAGCTGTAGTTACATTGGGTCGCGAAACTTTTTTCGCGAAAACTGTGGTTCCCATTACGAAAGAGACTGGGAACCACTATTCTACGCTGTCTGTTGACAGACGACTTTGAAACCATTATCAGTACACCTGCTATTCGCCAGTTGTCATCTGTCATCGGATCAAAATAGACGTCGTTTCTCCAGGTGAACTAAATTTTTTTCCCCGGCATTGTCTGTATCGCGAAAATTCATTAGACTTCATTGACTGTTTACACCTGAGTTCCATTGTATAGCAGCTTCTGCTCATCCCCCCCCCCCGTCCCCCATTTCATTCTTTCGTCACCATCTTCATTAAAGCCCAATTAAGCTTTAGAATGGAAAAGAGAAAAACATGTTATCTGTTAGACATGACACATCCCCTTGACAAAATGTTCAAATGTTTGTAAATCTATCGGACTCAACTTCTTGGTTATTCGTCCGTAGCTTAAAAACTACTTACACTAAGGTAAACTAACCTAAGGACAACACATTCATGCTCCAGGGGGGACTCGAACTCCCGACGGCCATCCTCTTGACTCTCCTAGCACTCTTCACACATTGATGTTGGTTATGTCAGACTTGTTACTCATCAACATACAGTTTTCGGCATAAATCACTGCCAAAATAATTGACGACTAAGAACTTTCAGCGAATACCAACAAAGTTTACTAACCTCCTCATTTCAGAAACACTAAAGAAAGAAACCTTTATTTCATTGTAATATGTGTCTCTTCAGAACGTTGCTTGTCAAATAAGTACGTCATTAGGTAACTGTCACATATTGTAAAGCAAAGATGATTTTGAATCTGATAATTAGTGGCGATGATAAAGACCGTAGAAAATTCATATATCTTATCATCGTAGAGTCTGAAAAGAAAAAATCGCTCTGACGTGTTTTACGGCCCACTTTAGATTTGTAGTTTTATAAGTTTTTGCAATCATTTTGATCCAAAATAATAATCTAAATAATAAAAAATTAATAAGTGTGTCTGAAACCCCTTTAGGAAAAAAATTACGTAGTGGCGGGTTCTGAACCACCGACCTTTAGCGTCATAGTCCAACGCCTTGCCCACTACGCTACGGCTATCAATCGAAAGATGAGTCCTTTAATCACATACTATTTATGGCCGTTGTTAACTGATACTAATATGGCATTTGTAGACACTAGATTATCATTTATCGTACGAAGAACGATGTGTTTTTGTTAATTCTTCGGTGCGCCATTGCTTTGAAATGACAACGTGTAAGCTACAATCAGAAAATCATCAAATACGGAATGTCATGTGACATCTCCGAACGGCTGTTTTTCGTTAATTCAATGAAGGGTGTCAAATCTCCGTTATTTTTGCAAATGTCTCAAAAGATACGAGATATGAAAAAAACATAAGGGAGCTAAGTTGTAGAGAATTTTCTCCTCTACAAATTCGGTTATTCAATTTTCGTGTCAGATGAATAGTTAAGGCGTTATTTTAATTCAAATTTCGAGCTGTCAAAAGACTATCGCAAAGGCCCACTTTTAGTGTTTCTACCGTAACCTAAAGTGAGCCACGATGTGTCAGCGATGTTGGTTGGCAGGGCGCAGGTCGTGCGGGGGACAAGCAGGGACTGCGTGGTGTTGGCGTCGCGTGGCGTGTCGGGCCAGCTGCCGCCGCCAGGAATATTCTGCCGCCTTGCAACACACGCCCACGCCGTTTCCTCACATCTTGTCCCACATCCAGCCATCCCCACAACTATTCTGGGACCTCTCGTAATCCCAAATTCACCAAAAATTTCATCACCCTCGTGTCTACGTATTCCTCCAGGAAACCGACTAAACATCTAACTTTCTTGGAATATATTATTAAGTACGTAGGTACGCAGGAGTAACCCATCACAGCAAATCTTGACTCGTATTATATATATACTAGCTTAAACCCGCGGCTCCGCTCGCATATCGGATGAAATCAAATGTTCAAATGTTTGTATAGCTTACGGGACTTAACTACGGGGGTCATCAGTCCCTAAACTTAGAAACTAATTATCAACTAGCTACTACTAAGGACGGCACAAATATCCATGCCCGAGGGGGGATTCGAACCCCCGACCGTAGTGGCCGTGCAGACCGTGACTGGAGCGCCTCAGTCCCCTCGGCCACCGCGGCCAGCATATCGGTTGATTATGATAGATAATGCGCGAAACGGCAAATACTGATTTATTCTTATATTTCCTTATTCGTATGCTTATCCTTACAGAGAAAGAGCTGAAGACATTGTAGCACGCATAGACCAAAGATATGGTCTGTGGCATCACGTTTCGCTATATGTAGCCTCCTTGCTATAGAGTCGCAAAAGTCATCGCTGGCCTTCAGTCCGAATTTTTTTTTATAATTTGACGACTTTCAACCACCATATCTTCCACCCCCTTATAGCTATCGGCATGTAACTTCTATGGTGTACAACAGGAGACTTCGGACAACAATTAAACACAGACCATTCGTTTGCGTTCTGTAGTTCTCGCTGCAGAGCGAAATATTCACACACACACACACACACACACACACACACACACACACACACACACACGTAGAATTTTTTTATACACCGATAACTTTCCATCCCAATATACTCCACCCTTTTATCATTATCAACCCTTAAGCAACAATGCAAACAATTTTCAAAGAGTAATTACTGTTCCGCATTTCGCGTTATATTCTTCAAATTCCTAAATATCTACGAGATAGCTTTAAAACCGTGCCTAAAACCTTCCTCGGGTCTAATATGGTAATTGTATAAATATTTAAGTCTCTGCGTCTTGTCGTTCGGACGTGATAAGGGTACACCGAACAGACATTCACATTTATAGATATAGGTAAAATAAAATAAAAAGGTAATGAAAGCTACAGTCAACCAGCCAGGCCGTTCTATCCGGCCGATTTGCTTCATTTTTCTTTTTAACGTAAGATATTAATCCACATATTTGTTCAAAAATGTTCAAATGTTTGTAGAGTCTATGGGACTAAACTACAGGGTCATTAGTCCCTAAACTTACAAACTACTTACGAACTAGGTAATACTAAGGACGGCACAAATATCCATGCCCGAGGGGGGATTCGAACCCCCGACCGTAGTGGCTGTGCAGAACGTGACTGGCGTGCCGCAATCCGCTCGGCCACCGCGGCCGGCACATATATTTGTCATCAGGTATCGGAATTCACCCGCCTATCGCCTTCCTTCATATATATATTAGGGTGGCCACTCAACCTGGAAACCGGAAAATATCAGGGAATTTTGCAATTTCCGGGAAAAATCGGGGAATTTTCGCATATTTCTGGAATTTCAGTTAGAGGTTTAAAAACCGCACGCTTTCAGAAGTCTCGTGATCTCATGTAATTTCCCGTTTACAATATTGCGGGGACAGGCAAACGCATAACAGAAAACGAGAATTCGGTCTGGTGTAAACGCCATGCGCGCATCGTTCAGTCGCGTTCGCAAGTGTTCCCTTATGATGATGATGATCAACTGGTCGTCGGTTTCAGGAGAAACCATCAAAGAATGTTCGCGTCTACTCCGCTTGACCGCTAGTTTTAGTAGTAAACTGAATGCACTCGCTTTGCTGCAGTACGCTGTTTTTCGCGCACGTGAAATTTCTTGTTGTTATGGGTACTGAAAGTTATTCTCAAGGTAAGAGAGTGACTCGACGATACTGCTTCAATTCATAGAATAATACAAATCCCACAGATGCTTTAAAAATCATACAGATCCTTATACAAAAATAGTAAGAAAAATGATTATGGTTGGCAAGATAAATTGCAAATAATGCTGTGAACTGTTATTCCAGTTTTATTTTTGTTGTCTCTTTCCTTAACTTTCTTCATGAAATTGACGCGAGAGAAATAATTGTCTATAAAGAGTGTACTCGTAAGATGAAATATAATCGTGTGTTCTGTACGCAACTACATTTAGAGACAGTGTAAATTTGCAGGTACAAGTCAATTTCCAGCGAATGTGCATTCACGTGTTCGCTTCAGGTCCTTCGCACAATTAGCATTTTGATCATACTAATTTTAAAACAACTTTAAATTAATACTCTCTCCTCTTTGGATTCTCATACCCCGTTATCACAACAGATCTCACAAACTGCTTCTTGTTGTTCATGTAAACAGAACATATTGTAAGATCTCCTCTTCCACAACTGATATTAGCCCTCAAATAACCGTGTTTTCCTCGTATTCTTTTAATGAGTTGATTGGGTTCAGACGTTAGCATAATTTAAAAATATGGAGTAATGTGGAAATTGTCTTTGTGTAGTAACAGGAAAAAGAATATACCACTCAACAGGGAGGTATTTATTTCCTTCATTTGAATGAAGAGAAGGGCATTTCCTCTCCTTTAGAGGCAAGAAGAAACATTGGTTGTATATTTCTTAATTTCTCTTAGTGACGCCAAGTCTTCTGTCTTCAAACGTTAAATCCACTATTTATCCCCCGCCTACGCAATGAAAACGGGTAATTTGAAGCAAAAATTTCACGTTATTTGTGACGTTATATGTATGTGGTATGCATGAGAATGGTGTGATCAACCAAATGGTCTCAGTGAATGAATATCATGCTGCGCCTTAGAGACCCATAAAAAGCGCTATGAAATTTCATACTTAAACGAGGATCAAGGTGAACATTGCAGGTGTTTTTACCTTATTCATATTTTGTAATTTGTACCTCGTACCTTCCTTTCTAACGTCAGTATATTAGAGCAAAGCTACGGAGCAAAGTATTTCCGCGGCTGTTTGCAAACTCAGCATTTAAAATAGCTATCTCGTAAGAGATAAGGAATACTTCTCACTGTTACGTAAGGAGTCTAGATGGCCCGAGCAGAACATGGAATATTTATACATTAATTTTACTTCTTGTTTAAGTTAAAAGTTAAAAATGGAATTCGAAGTAGTTCCAGTCAACATATTTCGATCACATGGCCGTAAATAATAGTACGATGTTGTTTTCACGAAAGTGATTACTTACTGATAGGGGTTACCAACATTATTGGTGTTCTTAATATCTCATTCTTTTTAGTGGCCGTGTATTCTTATATATTACTTTTACTGTTGTATGTTACAATTAATTTTGATATTTATAATAGGGGAAATGATTACTGTATTAGCACAGTGTATCTGAAACGTGCTATTGTGATAATCAAGTAAACGAAAGTAAAATGTTAGACTAATTTGTATTTTCTTTTTGTTACAGGTAAGTATCTGGCCGATTCCACTGACGTCATTGATTTCGTTTGGTTAGTGCTGTGTTGAGACGAAAGCGACTATGAAGCAACAAAATAAGGAAATAAATTTTAAAAGAATTTGGAGTATCCAGGTCTGTACGCTTAATGCATAAAATATATTGTGATCATTAACTTAGGCATCCTACACTAGAATTACTCAAAAGCAATTGCAAATCAAAAACTTTGATCGAAGATAGTTACTGTTTGTATCTGGAGATTATCATGCGCTAATCTCGATACATTACGACCAGAACCTAGAGTTCAGTTTATATTGACTAGCGTGACGCTTATGTTACTGGTGCACTCGCAATTACGTATGACCTTTCGCTGTTTCCACTAATGCCGTTCGTTCACAGACAGTCCTACTTCCAGCATTTTCTCGCATGTTAGTTAGCTTCGCCTTATATCTGCCAACTGTCAGGAACTTCTAGACAGGCTATATATCTGGAATGACAAAATATGTGACCTATGAGCCGCGGTGGAGTGGCCGAGCGCATTGAGGCGCTATGCTAAGATGCACTAGGCCGTTCCCCGTCGGGGGTTCAAATCCCCCCCCCCTCGGCATGGATGTTTGTGTCGTCTTTAGTATAAGGTAGTTCATCAGTAGTTTGTAAGTTTAGGGACTGGTGACCCCACAGTTAAGTTCCATAAGCTTAACAAACATTTGAACATTTTGATTTGTAACCTATAATGGGCAGTGCTAATGAAACGGGCGAGAAGATATCAGGAACATATTTGGGATTGCAATTAGTCTAATCAGTAGGTCCATACGTAATCTGTCATATACGACTGTGAGAAAAGACATAGTAGCAGTTTTACATTACTGACGTTTGTCAATGTCAAATTGTACTTAATTCTTAATGTTTTTACATTTAGTGGAAAACAGAAACTGGTTAGAAACTTCATGAAGATCCACTCTTTCTTTGTAAACCTTCAGTGGTATTAACTGAATTCTTAGAATTAAATCTCCAAGGATGAATTAGTATCTTCCAGTATTATCTATTTTTAAATGGTCTCATAGCACTTTGAAACGTAAGAAATCTAACCCAAGTTGGTTACAATACTTCCAGCCAGATTAAAATGCGCATTTGGTAAACATGTTAAGAAAAGAAACAAGAGGTAAATGAATATGTTTCGTCCTGTTTATTTACTGACGACTTTTTCGAAAACATTCGAAAAAGTAATAGTCAAGAGTTCTTTCACATATAAACAGAAACAATTTCCTTGCCATTTCACAGTTTGGATTAAAGAAGGGTCGCTCGACTGGGAATTTTATTTATACACTTAACAATGCAAGACTTGTCTTAAATAATAAAACGTCACCAGTTGGTATTTATGCGATCTTTTCAAGGAGTTTGATTGCTTAGAGTACGTTATACTCTTACAAAAAAAAGAAAGTTTCATGGTCTCCAGACTTTGCAAACGGCTGGTATGAGTTCTAAATAACATAATTTAACAAGTTACGCCGAATGATTTAAGAAGGTATCGGAAGGATAGAAAATTTTATTGATTGGCAATAAGTCCCACAGAGTTCAATTTGGGCCCACTGATATTCCTTACATATGCAAAGGACCTTTCACTTAACATATAACAAGCAGAAATGGTACTTTTTGAAGAGGATAACTCCCATAAGAGGGAAAAGCAGAACAGATCTACTTTTTGTAACAGTTCTTAAGTGGTTCTCTAAAAATGCTCTCCCTCTAAATTTTGGAAATGGCCTCTATTCATTTCTGTCCAGCAGTTAGTCATACCAACAGTCGATGTATCACATGGACAGAAGTCAATAAATAGGGTAGACTGCTCCAAACCGTTGGGTGTACATATTGATGCAAACTTGAATTCGAGGAGCATATTTTAGATATTCTCAAGAATTTAGTTCTACTTTTTTGTTAGCAAAATTGCTAGTCCTGGAAACAAATGACTTGAACTCCTGCCATGTTGTAGTTCGTCACTTAGAATAAGATATTGATTTGACAAATCTGAGCCCTGAGGGAGTATGTTTTCGTTATTGTAAGTTGGTTTATGTAGTTTGTAGGTCTAAGGACTAACGAACATAGCAGTTACAAACTTTTGAACATTTTGAACACAAATGTGAGTTGTAAGAATGTTTGTTCAAATATAATTGTCACTTAGGCATGTTTACAACCAGTTGTGCAGTTTAGCACATATATCCGCTACTGATTTTTGTCATTAGTAATTTCTCACAATTTGAGTATAGTAGTAATATTCATACCTACACAGTAAAGCTTGCCTCAGCAACAATAATTTTTTTATAATTTCCCCTAAAACATGAAATGCCTAACCTAAAATTATGTTTCTTATGCAGATTACATTTCGTAGACACATTGCTATTTAAAAACTGTTAGCCTACAAAAAAAAATCATATGTAAGTATAGTTCTATGAGTAGGCCTGAAATACGTCCATTAATGTTAACAGTAATTACCTATACATACCCTGTCAACTAAGTCGTTTCACACACACACACACACACACACACACACACACACACACACACACACACACACACTCAACAGTATTTCTTTTGCAGCTGTTTAGTGAGAGATTCGCGATTTTTGAGCGCAGACGCAATCTGCTGCGAAAATTGAATCACCTTTCGTGTGTTGACATTGTGTGTATAGATTGAAAACGAAAATAGAACTGGTGGGAGAAGATCCAAAGATGTATTGGCACCGGAATTGCACTTACTCGTGGCTATATTTAGGGCGATTTACGCAAGATGTTTGTGTCTATAAATGATTAAACCGTGGCTGAGCGCGTGACTGAGCGACATTACCTCATCTGCCTGCAAATAGCCAACTGCCAGCTGGTCCTCGAAGTGACATAATTCGCGTTCTATTCCCAAGGCGTACGGCACAGAATTCATTGAACTGCTTCTCAACCATATCTTACGGATCAGTGCTGGCGTAATTTCATGGTAAGTGTTTTATGCTGTACCACTTCGGGACGTCTTCAGAGATGAAGCACTGGCAACTGCGTAGAAAGTCCAAGGGCCTCCGAATTTATAGCGTTATTATGTACTGTATAGAGGGTATCACAAATCGCCGCGTGATTCCAAATGCATATTATCTCCGACGGCTGACATCATTCTCAGATACAACTCATAACGACCCTATAAATCCGTCTCCTCTAGATGTGTACGCAGTTGATAGTATTTCATCTATCAAGACATCCGCCACACAAGAGGTTACAGAACTGATTGTCGCTTAATTTACACACCAGGGTGTCCCAAGACTAGTGAACTTGGAATGGCAAAAAATCGTCGATAAAATAATACAATTTAATACGTTTTTCTCTTCTTTCAGTGTAAATCGGACTACGTTTTTCTCAAATATGTGACGCAGTAGGAACCCAGCATTGCATCTTCCTCCACAAAAAAAGTATGCATATCGAAAGGAAAAATATTTAGTCGTGTGTGTGATCTTAAGATGCAAAGCCGCTGTTATTTGAGCGATAAAACAGCGACTCTTTGGTAGCATGAAAAGACGAACTGTAGACTCCAAAGATAGCTTTAATATTGACTTGAAACTAGTGCACCAGGTAATGCTTCTCAGTTGCTAATTCCTAACAGAATTGGATTTACACCGTACTTTCCTTTTCCTCTCCCTACTCTATCCGTCTTCTCCTCCCCTCTCTATTAGTCCCTCTCCTCCCACTCCTCCTCCCCTTTCTCTGTCCATCTCCTCTTGTCCCTGCCTCTATACATCTCCTCTCTGATATCTATGAAAAATTAAATACACCTGCCAACTTTCATGGTGAGTGATGAAACGCTGTTAAAGCCCATTGTAAGGTACCTTCTGCCATAGGTTCTGGAGCATAAAACGTTCTAGATGAAGATACAGAAGTGTGCCGAATTTGATGGTGATCAGTCAAACCAAATATCGTCAGTCGTGATAGAAAGTGCGTAAAAAATCATGATTTTTTTCACTTTGCTCAAATTTTTAGACTTATGTAAATGCCCCAAATTATTTTTCTGAAACCTTTTCCAGAACCATAACGAACAGAGGGTGGGGGGGGGGCGGGAGAAGCAAACAAATTATCCCTCTCTATTGTCTGTATCGTGAATTTAGTACACCCAAAAACACATTGAAAATGCACTTTTTTTTCCAAATATTTCTGTAGATTTTCCAAAAGAATCTCTCGATACAAGACTTTCCAGAGAAACGTGAGCAAAACCAAGAAATGAGACAAATCGGTCAAGCCGTTTTAAAGTGATGTTCTTAAATATATGCGACAGTTGATTTTTATTTATATATGTGACAGTGCAAATCTGCTTACCGCCACTATCAAAACGCGCCATTAGATAAAGCAGATGTGTGGTTAGAATTGACAAGTAAAAGTGCAGCAATTAACAAAATGAAGCCATTGATTCATAACCACTTTGTGCGACTGAAAGAGATTGTCATTTCCCAACACTAGATTTGGATAACAAATCCTTTCACGGTTTCCAGTACTTCTGAAAATTAGCTTGGTGAAGAGTAGGAATTGTACTATAGAGTTACTTACCTTTAATGCGCTTTATTATTAGTAGATAAGCAAAATTTTGCACTATGAATCGGAGGAATAAAATGAAAAATATTATTTTCTTACTCTGTGGTCAAACAAGAGATTAATTTTGTATGAAATGGGTAATGATCATTAGAAATAAAAGCAAGACAAGCGATCCTACAAGGCGGTGAGATTGTATCCACACATGAAAAAAAAATAATTAAAAAAATAACCTGCATCCATTCATGTCCATTGTGCATACCGCCGGATGGGCATTTCCAACAGGACAATGCGACGCCCCCACACGTCCAGAATTGGTACAGAGTAGCTCCAGGAACTTCAGAGTTTGAACACCTCCGCTGACCACCAGACTCCGCAGACTTGAACATTATTGAGCATCCCTGAGATGCCTTGCGCAACGTGCTGTTCAGAAGAGATTTCCAACCCCTAGTAGTGCTACGGATTTATGGAGAGCCCTGCAGCATACATGGTGGCAGTTCCCTTCAGCACTCCGTCAGACATTAATCCAGACCATACTACGTCTACTGCAGCAGTTCTGCGTGTTCGGTGCTTGCAGGGGACCTACACGACATTAAACAGGTGTACCAGTGGCTGTGGCTCTTCATTGTAGAAAAAGTTCAGAGAAAGGCAGCTGATTTTGTATTAACACGACACGGGGGAGAGTGTCATGGAAATGATACACGGTTTTACGGTGGAAATCGTTAAAAGAAAAGCGTTATTTCTTGCAGCGAGATAAATTTGCGAAATTTCTTTCACCAACTTTCTCCTCTGTGTTTGCGAGCATAATATGTTAGCACCCCACCTACATAGAAAGACATGATAAACATCGTGAAATAAGAGATCGAAAACTGAAAGATTTAGGTGTTCTATTTTCCTGTGCAGTATCAGGTAATGGAACGGTCGAGAAACATTATGAAAGCGGTTCCAATCACTGAAATGTGATTAGCGGAATAAATTTGTAGATGTAGATGTTTAACATCGTGTTCTGTAACTGGAGTGAAAAAAGCAACTTGCAGTTTGCCTGTCACCGAGCGAGTTGGCGCAGTGGTAACGCACCGGACTTGTATTCGGGAGGGCGGTGGTTCAAATCCATCCCCGGCCATCCAGATTTAGGTTTTCCGTGATTTCCCTAAATCACTCCAGGCAAATGCCGGGATGGTTCCTTTCAAAGGGCACGGCCGATCTCCTTCCCCGCCCTTACCCAAAACTCCGAACGTTAGCTCCGTCTCTAATGACCAAGTTGTCGATGGGACGTTAAACCCTAAAGCTTCCTTCCTTCCTTCGTTTGACTGTCAGAAAAAAATGTGTGTTTTAGTCGTTGTGTACACCTTCTGCGTGGGACACGAGCCTCGTTCAGTGTAGCGTGGTATCGTCTGTCGGAGGCTGCTGGCAGATAGGCATCTGAAATTGGGCGCCGTGGAGGAAGCCCCGGAGAGGAGTTTAGTGTTTCGGGGCGTGTCAACGACCGTGAAATGAGGCGATACGGGGCGGCGGGGCATCGATAACTTCCTTTGCGCTGCTCTCCAGGCGGCCCATCGACCGCTATCAGCGCCCCACGCGTCGCCTCGAGTGATCAGGCGCGCGGGCTGCCGCGAGGTCCCGCCACGGGAGAGGCGCGCTGTGGCGGAATGTTCTGCAAAGCACACAGGCACTGGCGCAGTTCCGCGATACAGTTTTATTTATTTAATTTGTTCCAAGTACTTTCCGTCACATTCCAGTACTTCCCTCCATCCAAAGTTGCAATAGGGAGTGAGGTACACTCGTATCAAGCCCTCGAGCCGGCCGCGGTGGCCGAGGAGACTGAGGCGCTCCAGTCACAGTCTGCACCGCCACTACGGTCGGGGTTTCGAATCCCCCCTCGGGCATGGATATTTGTGCCGTCTTAGTTCGTAAGTAGTTCATAAGTAGTTTGTAAGTTAGGGACTGATGACCCCGTAGTTAGTCCCATAAGCTTAACAAACAACAACAACAACAACAAGCCCTCGAGAGGTCCTCATCACTTTAAAAGTGCTCTCCTTTCAGCTTCACTTTCACGTGTTGGAACACTGCAAAGTCACGAAGATCAAGGTTTTGACTGTAATAAGTTTGTCCTGTAATAGCACAAATATTCAGTGCGTGATCTGTCACAGTGAGCTGGAGCTTTGTCGTGATGGAGGAACCAAGTGTCCATTCTCGACTTCGGTCGTAGGTTCGCCCATTGCTCACTGTACCACTTAGCTCTGACTGTCTTCTGTGTGTCGAAAACAACACGCTCCCCAACCCTACTGTTGCTTCTTTACCGGGCAGGAGTTTCTGTTACTACAAGTGTGTCATCTTCAAAGACAGAAATGCTGAGTCTTAGTCGTTACGTCATAATACTATAGCCAAGCCTCGTCACCTTGTCACGATGTTACTCACGTACTGACAAGGAAAGTACTTGGGCTCGAACAAACACATATACATCAAAATCGTACGAGAGAATGTAAATATCCGTTATTGCACTAGTGACACTCCCGCATCTGCAAAACTCTGCAGTCGTCCGTTAGGGGCCTCTGCGTGTGCCATGCCGCATTGCACTTTGACCTGTCGGTTCGCCAGTAGGGACGGTGCAGTGTGCCTCCGAAGCTGCATTTTGTGACGTTATTTGTGTGGTGAAGCGTCAGATAGGGCGGCGATTGGGCTATTGCTAATCAATCCTGCTAATGTATTGCGATTAGTTGAGATGAAGTTACGAAGAACCCTTCTTCGTGAAGATGGTATTAGTGTAGAAGATGAATCATTCGCATGCTTTCTCGTATCTGTTATGGTTCAGAAATATGAGCATAAGTAACACTAACACATGATGATGATAATAGGGATGATAATGACGAACAACTCATTGAAAGCGGTAGTGCTACGGTAAGTGCGGGAGGAGGCGATGGAAGCAGTGGCAGTGAATACCAACAGTCTTCCGAGAAGAAGGTTAAAGTTGCAACTATCATCACGGCTTTTGATAACAATACGCTAGAGAACATGTACGATGATTATTACATAAGTAATAATTATCTGCATTACGTATGGCGTCTACAATTACATCTAAAGTGCTGTCTAGAGCATGATTGCAAAGTTTTGCATAAAGACGACACCCACCAGCACAGTGGGGGGTACGTAGAGATACTGCAACCAAAAAGATATGTTTGTTCGAGCCCAAGTACTTTCCTTGCGAGATGGTCCCTTAGAAAACTTTATTAACATCTGTTGGACAGTGAGTCCACTTTAATTCAAAACATCTGTTTATTTAAAAAGCCGTACTAGTTTCAGCTGAAATGCCGCCATCAGTGGGTTTTGATATTCTATAAAAATGTAAAAATAATATTGTAACAAAAATATGGAAAACATTATAAGGTATGTACCTCTTTTCAGGAGTATCATTGTGTAAACATCATTATCGTACCTTTATTTTATTTAGCTATTGTTCAATCGACTGTGATTGTTGCCCATTTACAACCTTGGATTTTAGCATTGCTACTATTATACTTTATGACGGTATTAGTCTGTACATACACTGTGTGATCAAGTGACCGGATCCTCCAGAAACATATGTTTTTCGTATTAGTTGCACTGGGCTGCCATTTACTGCCATTTGCTCCGTATCAAAGACTCAGCAGTCATTAGACACCGTGAAAGACCAGAATGGGTTGCTCCACGTAACTCACAGCTTTCGAACGTGTTTAGGTGATTTCGTATCACTAGTGTTAGAAGTGTGTACGCGAGATTTCCACATTCCTAAACATCCTTACGTCTACTGTTTCTGATGTGATAGTGAAGTGGAAACGTGAAGGGAGACGACCAGCACGAAAACGTACAGGCCGACCTCTTCCGTGGACTGACAGAGACCGCCGACTGTTGAAGAGAGTCGTACTATGTAATAGGCAGACATCTATCCAGACCATCGCACAGGAATTCCAAACTGCGTCACGACTGACTCAAAGTACTATGACAGGTGGGAGGTGAGAGAACTCGTATTTCATGGTGGAGCGGCTGCCTGTAAGCCACACATCACGCAGGTCAAAGCCAAACGACGCTTCACTTGTAATAAGGAGTGTAAACTTTGGACGATTGAACAGTGAAAAACGCTGTGTGGAGTGATAAATCACAGTACTCAATGTTGCGAACGGATGTCAGGGTGCGGATATGGCGAATTCCCGATGCGTGTGTAGTGTTAATAGTAAAATTCACAGGCGGTAGTATTATGATGTGGCCGTGTTTTTAATGGAGGGGGTTTGCACCCACTTGTTTCGTGGCACTATCACAGCACAGGCCTACATTGATATATTAAGCACGTTCTTGGTTCCCACTGTTGAAGTGCAAATCGGGGATGGTGGTTGCATCTTTAAACATGATCGAACACCTGTTCATAATCCACGGCCAGTGACGGAATGATTACCCGCAATAACATCCCTGTAATGGACTGCGTGCAGTACTGACTTGAATCCTTTGGGATGTTTAGGTTCGCCAACTTCGTGCCACGCATCACCGACCTATAGCAAACCTCTCCTCAGTGCAGCACTCCGTGTAGAATGGGCTACCATTCCCCAAGAAACCTTTCAGCGCCTGATTGAACACATTCATGTGAGAGTGGAAGCTGTCATCAAGGCTAAGGGTGCGTCTACATCATATTGAATTCCAGTATTACCGAATGAGGGTGTCGCGAACTTAAGTCATTTTCAGCCAAGTCTCCGGATACTTTTGATCACAGTGTATTTTGGAGTCGTGCTCGTATTAATTGGATGGTTTTCTTTGGACAGATGCTCTCATGTTACAGAAATAAATATTCCGCCTATGGCGGTTGTTTGAATCTTAGGTCATTGTGTTATTTACGTGTATCTTGATGTACTTCGCGAATATTTTGATAACTGTGGCACGAGTTTTGACCTTCCTGTTATTATCCTGTGTGTGTGTGTGTGTGTGTGTGTGACGGGATGTTGGAGGGTGCGCTATTGACTCTCTGTATCCTGTGTTAGTTCATCTAAGGCAGTGTTGTGTATTCGTTTATTACGTTTTTGCCTTTATTTATGGCCTTTTGAATGTAATAATTTTCCTCTACCGTGAGTTTGCGGTTTTGACTTGCAGTTTTTCGTTGTTTGTAGGTCAGTTTCGATAGTTGTGGGATGGTGGTACTACTGTCTCGAACGTTCTGCAAAGGTTTTAATGTGTACTTTCATTCATCATAGTTATATGTGCTAACTGTACCGTGTTCAGAAATTCCTGACAGCAGAGTCTCAAATTACAGTGATTGGTCCTTTAAATCTCCCTGCACCTACTCATAGGTCGTGTCATCTGCCCGTCCGTCAGTCTATGCGGCATCCAGAGACAACAAAGGTCCGTTACTTGCAAATGAACATGCAGACTCGAGCAAACTGCCGATGCATTTACCCCTAAAGTATCCTCTACCCGATTACGAGTCACTCGCCCGCTTTCGTTTTGCATTTTCCTTGCAGCATCAATATATTCCTCCGTAACTAATTGGGGCCTTTCCGTCTTCTCAGCGTCCAGTGTAATATCGTGACCAAGATGCCATAGCAAGTATTACAAACTAACCCTGTAAGTCATCGAGTGCTCCCGCAGACTTGGCACAGCGGTTACACAGGAACTTTGAATTTATTCTTAGAACACAGCAACAACCAGCCTCCTGCGAATTATTGTTGCGTCGCATTGCATAACTTCCCTAGTATTCTTTGTATTATGAGCTTCTCGGGGGCCATTTTTGGCCGTAAATTTTTGTCTATTTGCATATATGAAATACTACTGGAGCAGTAACTTTTTACTAATGTCGTATTAGCACGACGGGTTCCGGCAGCAAGCTGCCATCATCAAGTGTGCTTTTACAGTTACAGATGCATTAAAATGTGGTTATGTTCATATGCTGTTTGAGTCAGACGTCATCTGCCGAAATTCAAACCTGTTTAAGAAGATGAATCTTTTTTAATGTATATATTGAGCAAAAACTTTATATATATATAAATTTTACGCTTTCGTCTTTTACACATGCCGTTTCATTTTTAAAAAAAAAAGTATTTCATAGCATTACTGAGCCTATGGTTTTTAAAGGGACCGTAACAGAAAAACGAAGTACAATTTTGTGCGACGAAATTAACAGTGGCAACATTCACTCCTATTCAGCACACAACGTAATGTTACAGCAACAGGTAGAAGCTAAAATACCGACTCGCTGTTTGAATCTGGGATTAAATTCACTACTTTTCAGTTTTACTGCATGCTCCCCCAATTTCGATATTACACTTAAGATAACCCCATTTCTGCTGCAGTTAACTTTCACCTTCACCCAACGTCACTGTCGCAGCTCCCCCCCCCCAAACGTCACTGTCGCAGCCCCCCCCCCAAACGTCACTGTCGCAGCCTCCCCCCCCCCAAACGTCACTGTCGCAGCCTCCCCCCCCCCCAAACGTCACTGTCGCAGCCTCCCCCCCCCAAACGTCACTGTCGCAGCCTCCCCCCCCAAACGTCACTGTCGCAGCCTCCCCCCCAAACGTCACTGTCGCAGCCTCCCCCCCCAAACGTCACTGTCGCAGCCTCCCCCCCAAACGTCACTGTCGCAGCCTCCCCCCCCCAAACGTCACTGTCGCAGCCTCCCCCCCCCAAACGTCACTGTCGCAGCCTCCCCCCCCAAACGTCACTGTCGCAGCCTCCCCCCCCAAACGTCACTGTCGCAGCCTCCCCCCCCAAACGTCACTGTCGCAGCCTCCCCCCCCAAACGTCACTGTCGCAGCCTCCCCCCCCAAACGTCACTGTCGCAGCCTCCCCCCCCAAACGTCACTGTCGCAGCCTCCCCCCCCCAAACGTCACTGTCGCAGCCTCCCCCCCCCCAAGCGTCACTGTCGCAGCCTCCCCCCCCCAAGCGTCACTGTCGCAGCCTCCCCCCCAAACGTCACTGTCGCAGCCTCCCCCCCCCCAAACGTCACTGTCGCAGCCTCCCCCCCCCCAAACGTCACTGTCGCAGCCTCCCCCCCCCCCAAACGTCACTGTCGCAGCCTCCCCCCCCCAAAACGTCACTGTCGCAGCCTCCCCCCCCCCAAAACGTCACTGTCGCAGCCTCCCCCCCCCAAAACGTCACTGTCGCAGCCTCCCCCCCCCCAAAACGTCACTGTCGCAGCCTCCCCCCCCCCAAAACGTCACTGTCGCAGCCTCCCCCCCCCAAAACGTCACTGTCGCAGCCTCCCCCCCCAAAACGTCACTGTCGCAGCCTCCCCCCCCCCCAAAACGTCACTGTCGCAGCCTCCCCCCCCAAAACGTCACTGTCGCAGCCTCCCCCCCCCAAAACGTCACTGTCGCAGCCTCCCCCCCCCAAAACGTCACTGTCGCAGCCTCCCCCCCCAAAACGTCACTGTCGCAGCCTCCCCCCCCCAAAACGTCACTGTCGCAGCCTCCCCCCCCCAAAACGTCACTGTCGCAGCCTCCCCCCCCCCAAAACGTCACTGTCGCAGCCTCCCCCCCCAAACGTCACTGTCGCAGCCTCCCCCCCCCAAAACGTCACTGTCGCAGCCTCCCCCCCCAAAACGTCACTGTCGCAGCCTCCCCTCCCCCCAAACGTCACTGTCGCAGCCTCCCCTCCCCCCAAACGTCACTGTCGCAGCCTCCCCTCCCCCCAAACGTCACTGTCGCAGCCTCCCCCCCCCAAACGTCACTGTCGCAGCCTCCCCCCCCCAAACGTCACTGTCGCAGCCTCCCCCCCCCCAAACGTCACTGTCGCAGCCTCCCCCCCCCAAACGTCACTGTCGCAGCCTCCCCCCCCACAAAGCCGCCTTCTCTAACGTTACTTTCGCCGCCTTCTCTAACGTTACTTTCGCCGCCTTCTCTAACGTTACTTTCGCCGCCTTCTCTAACGTTACTTTCGCCGCCTTCTCTTTCGCCGCCTTCTCTAACGTTACTTTCGCCGCCTTCTCTTTCGCCGCCTTCTCTAACGTTACTTTCGCCGCCTTCTCTTTCGCCGCCTTCTCTAACGTTACTTTCGCCGCCTTCTCTTTCGCCGCCTTCTCTAACGTTACTTTCGCCGCCTTCTCTTTCGCCGCCTTCTCTAACGTTACTTTCGCCGCCTTCTCTTTCGCCGCCTTCTCTAACGTTACTTTCGCCGCCTTCTCTTTCGCCGCCTTCTCTAACGTTACTTTGGCGCCCCGCTTCTTTCCTTGAGAAGCATTGCCTGTGTGTGCTGGCTATTCGTTGGCACGGCTAATTCCTTGGAGCGGCATTCCCGCAGTGTCCGGCAGGTGCGTGCGGCTGTTTGTTGGCGGCGGTCCCCAAGGACAGGAGGCGGCCGCCGCTCGATCCCGGCCCCGGCGGTCGATAGCGGCCTGCCCAGGACACCGGCGACCACTCTGATTTCTCTCTGCCCCCGCCTCATCTAGGCCTATCTGCCCTCAGGGGAAAACACCAATACCACTACAGTCGCTATCACTCTCTATGGTCCGAGATCGCATACGCTGTCAACAAAATTTCCTATTTTGATTTCATTTATGTTGGCGCGTGAAACACAAACCTATACAGGATGGATTTTATCCATGATGGATATAATTCAGCTCCGTGGGTGGCCGTACGTGTTATGGGGTTGAGACTCAATTCCGCTCCACAATCGGTTTCGGGCTTGCACGTATCAGGTGCTTTTTTTTACACGTCATCTCGTCACCTGCAGTTGTTTTCATTGTGGCTAATGTCACGTAATTTATTTTCAAACTGTGAACCTTACACCAACAAACTGCACATGGTTCTCAAGATATAAGTACCATCAAGTTCGAAAGCAGTCTTGTTATAAATAAGTAAAGCAATATTGAATGTGACAGGTAGCGGTTTTTAGTCTCAACCCTATACAGTTGAGTCCCGACAAATGACACATAATTTGTGAGGTAATTCTGCATCTGAAAATAAAGCAAAATGTCTTAAATTTTAGTGATACGGAACTGAAGTAACTGAACTATACACAATGATGATGGTTACAAAGACTAAGTGTGAATATAACTTATGAAATGGTGTGTAGGTGTTTCGGTGGGCAGACAAGGGTGTGAAAGACGTCTGAATCATCCTACAACAGGTGTTCATCCACCACCCGTCTCATTTCACTTGTGAACGCGTTGCACGGCGTGTTGTGTTGCACATCGAACATCACTCTGCGGGCTTTAATGCGAGCAGCCGCGTTGGTGATGCGAGCGCCAAGTTCTTCGCCTTTAATCGACCCTAATAAGCGGCTGTCTAAAGGGGCTAGGTCGGCTGATCTGGTAGACCATCTAACGGCCAATCCACTGTCCAGAAAATTTGTTCAGATACAATCTCACGATTATCTTGTCCCACATAGCGGCTACAAACAATTCAGGTACGTGATATTCACACTTCGTATTCGTTCATGGATGTCCACAGTCTTGACCCTTTTCAGTTCTATAACCGATCGCAAATCGGTCACATGTTCATAGCCCGTTTTTGGTTTATTTTCGCATGTACAACTATCCCTGTATGCGATTGAGACAACGTAAATATAATTGTCTTCAAAGAGCAAAAAAAAAAAAAAAAAAAAAAAAAATGTTCAAATGTTTGTAGAACTTATGGGACTTAACTACGGGGTCATCAGTCCCTAAGCTTACAAACTACTTACGAACTAGCTAAGACTAAGGACAGCACAAATATCCATGCCCGAGGGGGGATTCGAACCCCCGACCGTAGTGGCCGTGCAGACCGTGACTGGAGCGCCTCAGTCCCCTCGGCCACCGCGGCCGGCGTCTTCAAGGAGCCAACGTACGGTGTGCGAAAGTCGCGATCGCTCCCCGTCGGACATTAGAGTCCTCCCTCTGAGTGTAAGTAGTTTGTAAGTCTAGGGACCACTGACCACTGCAGTTTGGTCTCATATCTTTACAAGCATTTGAATCTTGATTTGTGCGAAAGACGGTATTTCCCCCGCCTTTTTCTCCTGATTGATTCGCATATGCTGTCCAGCAACGACGATTTAAAGCAATTTCTAAATAAAATCGATTTTCTCTGGAAGTAATATGTTATGAAGATATGCTAAGTTTGTATCTCGTGGCATGTATCGGATCATACACGGCATTTAATTTGAAAGCAACTGCATTATAACATGCACCAAAAGTAATATGTTAGCAGGTAATGTAACTATAGAAATTCGAACTTAATTCCCTTTCTTGCGCAAAATGGAATTTAACCCTTAATTAATACTACGCGTTTCAGTGTATTCGTTAGCAGTCATGTGCGAAACATAACCCAGAGAACAGCCGTAGTCGGTTCAATTCCTTGGGAAGGAAGTTGCTCGTGTGTTGTACAGAAACGTTATCCAGGTGTTCTCCTAGATTGTTTTGGGGATATCCTAAAACAAAGTTGACTAGACACCGATTTGAACTCCATGCTTACCAAATGAGTTCAGTGCGCCACTACGCTATGTTCTGTCTGTTTCGACTACACTGAACTTCACGAACAAAAATACATAAGAACTATACAAGAGCATAGTGTAGTTGCAAGGATTACGTTGGGAGTTCCTCTTAATTGAACTATAAAATCCTTCATGCGGGTAACGAGCTAAGAACAAGGTAACTTAAAGCTCTCTTCTTAATCTTCTTGATTGATGGGAATAAAAGCGAATATGTGTACCTGACGTTTCATTTATTTTCAAGTTACACTTTTACGAGAAAAACACGTCGCCTGCCTATATTACTGTAACTATGGTAAGAAACCCTTGTCTCCACACTACTTGAGAAAAAGAAGACTAAACACAAGCATCTGAACTATTAAAGTTTTTAATGTAGAAGTTTTGAAGTATGTAACGTTGATACAATTTTACAGTAATGAAACATATTGCCTGGTTTTCGGTATCTGTTACACTTGTAATACATATCGTTAATAATGACTAAAGGTTGATATTAGCTGACTACAAAATAAAAATAATATACATCTGCAGTCCAGCCTATGACGGACCGTGTTTATCTTTCGTAAGCACCTATCTCAGTCATGTCGAACTTGTAGTACTCGCTGTGATGTCAGAATAGGGTCGCTCCTTCAGTCTTCTCACTCATAGGGGTTCACGTAATTGTTTAGCTCAAATGCGAATTTGTATTCACAACAGAACTCGAGGGTCGGAATTCATTAGGACCAATCAGCTAATTCCCGGTTAGCTACTGTTGGTTAGTGAACGTTTGGACAACGGATAACTATCTGAGAGGCACGTTCTGCATCCCCCCCCCCGACACACACACACACACACACACACACACACACACACACACACACACACACACCTATCTTAGTACTCCTCCTTCTGTGTTAAAATGAAGCCTGTCAAAACCCACGTATGTGTCATATATTTGTATGATCATCTGCTATGTGGAAGTAGTGGTTACTAGCAACACAAAAATCATTATTAAACGACTGTTCCTTGCATACTGGGAGTAATATGACGGCAAAATTCTTAGCAATCGCAATAAGAAACCATTGTACTATAGTTATATATCACCTGTCAGTAGTTTCCAACACATATTGCGAGTACTCCGCACTGTATTTTACCAACAGTGTCCACATAGTAAAAGAAACAAATCTACTGTATATTCCTCTTCAGTGATGTTCTTAGCAGTTGAAATCTTCGTTTCGATTAATCTTATGTTTACCTGTGTTGCTGCACATCTAATCACCCAGATACACAGAAACATGCTCCATAGACTAAACACCAACTCACTAGACACAGATAACTATCAGAAGTAAATGAATAAATAGTACATATAGCCACGAACAATGGATATAACGGAAAACAAAGCTGAGTAATAAAATTAAAAAAACAAACACACCAATACCACCATCACAAAGGATACCACACAAACAAACACACAAGACACATACACAAGAACAACACAAAGGAAGAAAAATGAAGAAAACAGCAGATGGTATACAATGACATACAATCACAAATACACACACAGAATATCCAACATTTTCAACAAGGCATCAAAATACCCCAACAAACCAACAACTCACTTCAAAAATATTTTCCAGAATCAATAGAAAATACAGATCCATACAGAAAATCAGGAATATATACCAGCTGAAATGCAACACATGTGATGGAAGATGCATGAGACTAAAAGAACAATTGACACCAGATATAAAGAACATGTACGAGCCTGGAAGTCACTCAACGTTTGCAGTACACTTACACCAAAACCAACATAACATCACCACCAGAGACACACATGGAAATCTTAAGAATAAAAAAAAAAAAAAAAATACCTCTCACCCTTCAAGAAAACTACCATATCCAAAAAAACAGTAACAGGAAAGCAACATCTCATAAATGATCAAACCAATCTAGCAAACAACACACTTTCCAAGCTTATACACCACCTAAAATAGACACTCTGAGAGTCAATCCCCGTCCCCCTTCACAAACACTCAAATCACGATGAACAACCCTCGCCTCCCTCCTCTCCCCCCCACTCCCCCGCAACCACCACCACAAACCAATTGAAGCTGCATTTACTCATCTGAAAAACATCTTAGACAACCTGTTCGCTGAAATTAAAAAGGCTCTCTCTCTCTCTCTCTCTCTCTCTCTCTCTCTCTCTCTCTCTCTCTCTCGACACACACATGTGGAATTAAATTGCATTGATGTATATAACGTTGGCAACACTCACTGACCACACAGACAAAAACAACGTAGCCACACTGTAGTGAAGTGAAACAGGTGATATGTAAACTGTATGCAGTTCAAATACGTGATGTGATGAAACGGAAGAAACGACACAAAAACAGACGAAAAGTGCCGTACAGAACCGAAAAACACACGCCAGGAACCAACAAACTTCAGGCAACAAGACCGAGAAACAGCAATGAGATGTAGAGAGGAGATAAAATATCAATTTAAAAACACACAGGCCTGACGTGCACAAAGGTTTTAAAAACTGTTTTTAATCTATGTATATAAAAGAAACTGTACAGCACCTGTATCATTTACAGGCGACAGAAGATGCTTTTAAAATAAAAAGCGAAATGCGTCTGGTGTAAATAAATCTCTCAATTGCAGTCAGCATAATACGGATTACCTCTTATCAGTTTTAACAGCTGCTGCGGAAGATGATCACACAACCAAACACAGTGTAACTTAGTTTAAGTAGTTTGTATGCTACGGTCTAATGACCAAGCAGTTTAGTTAGATAGATTTACAAACATTTGAACATTTTTGAAAACTTACATCGTTCTTGTTACAGAAGACATTGTGTGGCGAAAACTATCCTAGGTTAAAATTTAAAGCAATCTGCAATCCGAAGATTGGTTTGAACACCACAGTGCTTTACTAGGCATGGTCCTGTTTGGAGGTGGTACGCAGTTGCCTTCCACCCAGCCAGTTATAGGGGGACGTTCAGTTTAACGTGGGTTCCAAACCACGGCGCTACTCGATATTTTCACATCAACGACACTGCCAGAGGTGGAAGAAGTGGAAAGTGTCAGATATATATTTTTGACGACGTTACAGTGTTCATTTTAATGAAATAAATCGCAATTTGCGATCACTTATGGCATCACTGTAATAGGTTTAAATGGAATACCAAAGTGCGGCGAATGAAAATTTGTGCCGGCCGGTATTAGAACCCGGCATCTCCTGCTTACTAGGCAGACGCGTTGACGATTCCGCCACCGACGACACAGTGACCAGCCCGACTGCAGACGACTCTTCTCTGCACGTCTCCCGCCACACCCAAAGCAGGAGATCCCGGGTTAGAATGCCGGCCAGGCACAAATTTTCGTTCGCCGCACTTTGGTATTCCATCTACAACTTGTACAGTGATGCCATAAGTAATAGCAAATTGCGATTTATTTCATTCAAATGAACGCTGTAATGTCGTCAAAAATATATAATTGTATACAAGCCGAGGCTGGGCTCATGAAAATTGTCTCGAAACCTCATGGTCTGTTCTCCCTGATGCGGGACTACCGTATTGTGGGTGCGAGCATTACACAACAAATAGGCTGTGGTAATAGGAGACAGCGTGGCGAATGGAGAGTTGGGTGTGGTGGGAGACGTGAAGAGAAGAGTCCTCTGCAGTCGGGCTGGTCACTGTGTTGTCGGTGGCGGAGTGGTCAACGCGTCTGCCTAATAAGCAGGGGTTCACGGGTTCGAATCTCGGCCGGGCACAAATTTTCATCCGCGGCACTTTGGTATTCCATCTAAACCTTGTACACTGATGCCATAAGTGATAGCAAATTGCGGTTTATTTCATTAAAACCTAGGTATTGTTAGGTAAAAGACTGGGTGGCTTAAACGATGGTCGAGTAAGCAGAACAGGGAGCAGTGGACGTGGGGTACAAAGCGCCGGTGGACAGAAGGGCCACGCTGATGCGATCCTGGCCTGCAGGCCCACACCGCCTGCCGGCAGTTAGCGCTGTGGCGGTGTGCAGCGCTGCACCGGCGCGGCGGTCGTGAGGCGCGCTCGTGCGGGCAGAATGCGGCCGGCGGTCGTGACCGCGGCGGAGTGGGCGTGAAACGAGTCTGCAGCCGCTCAGCGCTCAGCGCTGCAGGCCGGGCGGCAAGGTCGCCGCAAAGTCACAGCCGCAGCCGCCTGCGCTCACCTGCAGCCGGGGGATCCCAGCACCAGCTGACGCGTGTGCGCGCGACGCACAGGAAACGAGCTGGCTGAAATAGCACAAGCGCTGTTGTAAAAACGTCTTCCTAAACACGCGAAGGGCGTGACTTGGGACGAGACAAACAGGGTAAAGCCCATTCTACACGGGAAATGAGAGCTTACCCATGATGCACCGGTCATGCCGTCCGCGTACAGTGTAGACGCTCCCACATGCACAAGATGCTCGCATACGATCGCTACTAGACGGAATAGTATGGATCCTATTCTCACGCGTATGGAAGTGCTTCGCGCATGCGCAGACGACCGAATGGGAACCCAGCTGACAAACAAAGCCAAGTCGGGAATTTGTTTGAGAACGTGTACTTGTCTCCTGCTCAGAGCAACGTAGTTTTCCGACTAAGTCGTAAGTATTTTAGGAGGTGATACTATAGAGAAATTGCATTAAAATTTTAATATAACCTGTGTACAATTTTTATTGAATACAGAGATATAGCTTTAATATGAAATACAAACACAAGTAGAGCAAATGTAAATCAAGAAATTTTCACCGATTTATCCGGCGATTCTTGGTAATACAACATCACAATTAAAAGTAGAAAGTGTTGAACGTCTCTTATAGAAAGGGCTTAAGGAATAGCGGTGGGAGCAGTGGCGTCGCGTCCTGTGTGTTCACTGGTTCAGTGAACGCTCGGAAAATACTCCTCGTCGGAAAAAAAGTAAAATAAAAAGTGTTTTTAAACTATCATTCTTCGTTTAGTTCTTCCGTCATTTTATATGCACATTCAACGTACTTTTATCGCATGAGAAACGATTTACGTCGCGGAGACAGCACGTATACGAGTCGCAGAGCGGCCGCTCAATAATATAGGCGGCAGTGGACGCAAGAGTTCAAATGCGCTTGCGCGGCTGAGGTTCAAATCCTCTTCTGAACCCGCCCTTAAGGCAGCATATGGGCGCTCCCGCGGCAGGAATGCGCAAGGGGAAACGCCGCTTTTGACATTGGTGTTGCAGCTGGCAGAGTCACGACCTCCTGGCTGCTCGAGCTCTGGCGGTTACGCACGAATGGTCTCCAAGCAAGACAATGGAGCTACTGTGCGCTTCGCTTTGCGCAAGCACAACTCCTCCATGAAGACAACATTCGCCCTTCACATTTGTATTGAAGATTCATCAGAAACACGTCATATTTGGTAAAATATCTTATTACATTAAAGATGCATCAACTGTTGTAAAAGCCTTCAGAAATCCGATCATGAATAATAATGCAGTCACTACTGTTCTCCTAGCAAAAATTGCCGTGTGGTTAGCGGCATCGCGCTGTGCTGTCGAAGGTAGCTGGTTCGAGACCTACTGCAAATAATCTTTTAAACCAATCTTCTTTTTAACAGTTACAGGAACAAGAAGCACTTTTGTATTGTTACTTGCCACATATATTTGGACGTTTTTGCATATGTGTCGCGATTTTGATGGTAAATGACATTTATACTCTTCGTTGTAACAAATATTTAACTGTTTTAAAACACGTGGGGAAGTTAGGGGTTAGGAGGGTGCTACTTGCAGTACCATGCGACCCCGAAGGTAGCTTGTCTCTTCATCGTAGCAGATTCGTTTTGTTACATTCACTTAATAGTGTGATCAGTTACTTACTGTGTTTTAGTGTTCATCAGTATATTCATATTTTTAATTTAATTTTATTTACATTAATGTTGCAAATGATTGCAGTAAACATAAGTAATAACTACATTTACATTTATAAAACAGTGTATGAGACAATGTAAAATGATTATGTACAACCTGTTTGAGTTTCAAGGTAACAGGTCTAAATATTGTGGCAATAAATTGAAATTGAATTGAAATATTCATATGTTCTTGGTGTTTATTATCGAAGAAAAATGAACGACGTTCAGTGTCTTTTAGAAACAAATTACTCAGCTTTAAGTTTGTAACAAAAGTGTGAAATAAAGAAGTTGGTAGTCAGATGCCTCGTCCCGAGTTGAAGCAAGCACAACCAAGGCAAGGTAATACATTCTGCAGATTTTTTAACGAAAATATATCTAAAAGAGGGAAAGGAAAAGTGAACCCCCAGTCATCTGAAACCACCAGCCGCCACTGGGCTGGGGGCGACGAAGGTTATTGCTAGGAACATAACTTACAGCGTCTTCAGATGTTGTGGTAGAGCAGGAATACATCATAACCATAAATATTGAACAAACTGTATAAAATAACGTCCAGAAATGAACACGAAAATGCTGTTACGCATTGCTTCCCAAACTGTGGGTCACGTGGTCTATTCCGGTCGGGCGCCGTGCGACTTCAAAACATCACAGTAAAAATCTTACCGACAGAAAAACAAAAGCTATATAATCTGAAAAAGTGTTGTACAAAACCCGTCCCATACAAGAAACGAATTTGGGTGGTAGCGTACTTAGGGCGATACGAAAACACCGGAGCTGCAGCGTTCGTTCATAATTGTGATATATCAACGCCGCATCTTCTTCCATTCGCGACAAGTCGCATATGAGTAACTTTCCAGTGTTTTTTTTTTTTCTGACTGCGGGAGTGTTATTAACACAAAGACTAAACACTAGCATAAATTTCATTTATTATCACCATATAATTAGTACTGAAACTGTTTTTATTGGACAAAATCTTGTTTCTTTTTTCTGTTAATGCTCTCTTCACTATATTCAACAGCTATTTTATTAATTAAAAACATCTGTTTCACATAAAATATAGTTTCTATTTTACTATTAGCTGACGCGAAGTCAGAAAGTTCTCTCTCTCTCTCTCTCTCTCTCTCTCTCTCTCTCTCTCTCTCTCTCTCTCTCTCTCTCTCTCTCTCTCTCTCTCTCTCTTGTGTGTGTGTGTGTGTGTGTGTGTGTGTGTGTGTGTGTGTGTGTGTGTGTGTGCACTGGGGCGCAGGGCCGAGGACTTCTGCAGTCATGTAAGTAACCCAGTCCTTTGTTCAAACCAGGGAGTAACATAATACTTCTTGTATTTCTAATATATCAGTATGAGAGCGCTCTGTCTTTTTAATTCGAAGAAGCATAGGTTCGCTTTCAAAAATCTTTATTTTTCATTGTTTTAAGCAATCTTGGGTTCAAATGTTTGTAAATCTATCGGACCAAACTGCTTGGTCATCAGTCAGTAGCTTACAAACTACTAAAACTAAACTAACATAAGGAAAACACACACACACACACACACACACACACACACACACACACACACACACACACACACGCCCGAGGGGGGACGCGCACGGCTAATCAGATGCGGCCGATCTTGAGTAATCTATGCTTTTTATTTAAGAAGACGTACTTATTTATGTGGAAAATGACCTCGAATTATCCTGCATGTTGACGTAAAAAGAAATGAGTTTGTGACATTTATACCAGCTCGTTTAGCGCTAGCCATGGCGCACCATGAGGAAGCGAGCTGTCTTACACCCCAAAATTACATTTTTTATCATTTTCCACTATATTAATAAAGTTGCCAAACTAGCCTACAATGTATAGCCAAATAAAAAACGACAATATTTCTCAGTTTCGTTCACGCTTCCATGTTCTTCAAAGTGATAACTGACAATCTGCCTGCACATTTATATCATGGTATGATACATACTTAAGGATATATCACTTCCTAAACATTGAACTTCCGATGAATCTAAGTTTTTCTCAAAGAGCAAATCATCATATGTTCATGCTGTTTGATAATGACTGCACTTAGTCACTTCTAACAAGCTTTAAACACAGTTTTAGACGATTTATAAACTTTTCTCGGTTACAAGCTTAAAGTCAAATATTTAGCACATAAACTCGTTCGTAATCAGACTTCTGAAACAGTTCTTCAAGTTAGTAGTTTCTTTATTGAGACAGTTTTACTAGTTGCCGTAAGTGTGTGACTTTGAGCTTCAACTACCTAGTGGCCTCCCTCAACGAATTATTCTCTAGAGGGCATGCCTACTGAAGCAAATCTACAAAGATATTTCATCCATCTTCCTATTTACCAAGTGTGTTGAAACCGTAGACTTTTTGTTAGCAATCCTGTAGCAATCGAAAACTGATATGAGTGGTACGACCAGCCTGCATGCTGTGGAGTACAGTGAGAGCTACCGTATACGCCTCGTGGGCAGCAGTTTGCGTGTTGGTTTCTCGCGTGCGAGCGTTTCTATGCAGCTAGAGTTCTTCGTGTGTAAAGCTCATGATACTGCACTGCGTATAGCTTACTCGGAGTCAACTCGTGAGACAATTATATGCAAACGTATTCTTCGCAAAGCATTGTTCGGCGCAGGATTTACCACTGGTATTACATGCTTTTTGTATTATTTCATTTTCCAATGGAAAGGATGAGAAAGGTCTCCATTCTCCGGTGCGTGTAAACCTCGACTCTTACCTTATTCTCGTCGAGCCAGCAATTAAATTTACCTGACGGCGGTTTGCCAAACATGTCGTCAATCTTCTGAATTGAGTCGCATTTTCTTTCCTTAACAATCTGCGTTAATCTTAGACGTGGGCAGTAATTGCGCGGTACGGTTTTACAGTTCAGCACTGTATTCTTGTAGAAACAGCTTCCATACTTTCTTCACAAGGATTCCAAAATCCAGTGAAATAATCGTGAATTTACGCCTCTCAACACCACCACACTTCTCTCTCTCTCTCTCTCTCTCTCTCTCTCTCTTATACATTTTCACACAATCATTTAAAGACGCGTTCTTCACTAATTTCCACTACATGAAAATAGTGTAGATCAGAATTCGTTTATGATGGTGAACCATAACCACTATCTAGAACGTCAGCAGCGTCGTCAGCAGTGTCGTGCCAGCTGAACCGATTAGACCGTTTAAGTAGAGAGAGCTTTCTTTTTGCACACTGTGTTGCATTTTCGAGATATTTTTCGACTCAGTGGCATGTTTGTCAAGATACTCTGGAATACATCTTCATCATTAGGTGACAGTGTGGTAAAACATCGGTAGCCTTTCGGAAACAGGGGGAAGACAGAATTTACCTGTTAACCTGAATCTGCTATTTCTGAGAATACGCTGTATTTCTCAAGAGTGCTTTTCACTGGACCCTTAGAAATCCTTGTTTTCCGCCTCAAACATTGAAATGTGTGTAATCATATTTGCTGAGGTGAGGTACACTGATGAAATCAATCTGTAATAAAATCAATTTCGCGACTGACGCCATTTGCAAGTAAAAAATTATCAACGATCACTGCTGCGGAATATTAAAAAAAATGGATTCAAACAAAAACAAATTAGAAATCCCTTGTTGGAATACTGAGTCGCGAAACTGTTGCTGGCGCCCGATTTTGTGTATGAACTGACGCCTGGATTATGTCCCATGATCATTCCATATGATTAATGTTGGATGATCTTCTGGTCAAATGATTTGCTGGAAATGTCCACAATATCGTTCATACCAGCCGCGAAGAATTTTGGCCTGGTGATAATGCATCACTGACACCTACAAAAATTGCATCATTGTTTAGAATTGTGAAATCTGAGAATATAACAGAACCGTAAATGGTCAGTTGAGTTGGACCAAACGAACCAGTGCATTGCATGTAAAATAAGCAGTGTTGCCAACAATTAAAGTGAGCTTCCCACCAGTTTAAAATACAAAACCACTAAAAAAATTGCCCCTACTCTCATAATCGCTAAAATATCCACTAAATTTTTTTTTAAATTATTGTGAAAGAAAACGTTAAGTATATTAGTAATTAGCTTCCTTTATTCGTAAGTAATAAAATATTCACAATCATTAAATGTATAATAAACCAGCAATTCAAGGTTAAGAACATGCAAAAAGTTCTTATAGAAATTCTTAAATGAATTCAATCATTTAAATGAATTTGTCTTCTGCAAAAGAAATAAATTTGTCTGCATCACCACTGTCGGTTTCTGATAGATACGATTTCTGGGTACCGATTTTTTTTTACATAGTTTTTTGGAATATCATAATCATTAGAATTTTTCTTCCAACCACAAACCACGCCGTATTCTTAATATAGCAGTAATAAATAATGCTGTTCCTGCTCTATTGTTGACAGGTTCTTGAATGTATACTATTCCGACCAATAAAATTAATTTCCCTTGCACAAGAAAGACTTAGTGACCAATATTGCCAACATTATCACGCAGGGCCGCCGGGATAAGAACCAAAATTGCAAAATAAAGATTGCTTACCTTTTTATTTTGTATTTGCCTATTTGACATACCATGAGTCTTAAAATCTCAATAGTGACTCCTTAAATTTCTGGCATACCTTGACTAAAAGAAGGGATCGCTTGTAAACTTTGCTATTCAAAGAAGAAAAAAACAGTGTTCCTGTGTCAAATGTGCAACATTCGTAATTGTCTTGAGTGTTAAAAAGCGTGCAAATTTTGTATGAGAACTTGATATGTGAAACATCAGCGTCGGAAGCAAGCACATGTTTAAACTCTGAAATTTAGACTTAAATGGAAATTTACTTGTCTCACAGACATTATAAAATTACAGAAACCACATCATTTTTTCAAAAACTCCCTTTGTGACTACCATTTTCAGAAAAACGCACAATATTATGTGTCATATAAAGTAAATTACTTCGGGCTTCAAGTAAGGCAATAACACGAAGAAGGAAGTTTTAAATAACACTAAGTATTATGAAACATAAACAGAAATTTTCAAATAATCTCCACCTTAAATAACGATTTCAACATAGGGGTCCCACAGACCGCACCTCGTGGGATACGTTACAAAAAAGTCACCTCGTGAGTTAAGGGTTAACGACAGAGTCACGAGTTGTGTTGGCGCTGATGACCTAGCGGTTTAGCGCCCCAAAACATCAACCATCATCAAGAGCTTAGTAGAGGTGTGCAATCGGCAAAGGCACTATATTCGGTCGTGTGTTACCATGGCTCATAAATGCAGTATGTAATCACTCTGTCCTAACGGATGCGTTCCTCGTAGATTCGACATTGATTTGATTTTATTTCGCGCAGTGTTATTTGCACTCTACGCAAATGCCACTGTTCTGTTATAGAGTGCAGGCCGTCGCCACTTCGTTATGCGTGATGAGACTTCCTGAACTGTGGGATTCTCGGTACAATCTTCGTGCTTCTATTGAATTTGCTAACTACGTCTCTAGCTCAAACTACCATTCCGCGTTCGAATTCTCGGGTACGTTTTCAGATGATTAATCGGGATACAAATCGCAGTTCTGCGAATACTACAGTCTTAGCTGTTAGCTGAGTGTAGGGGAACTCTCATCGACCAAGAAATATGACTGGCATGGCTAGGAACTGACACGTTAAAATTTATTCCCCTCTTTGCAGTACCTTCGAAAGCAGTTATTCCCAATTTGTGGCCCATGGATCAGACGTGGTCCGCAAGAGCTAAAATATGATTCGCATAGGATATCAAATTTCAAAATATTATTCATTCTAAATCATTAACTCCTTACGTGGTCAGTCAATCGTAGTATGTAACCACGATAGCTTCACCGGTTATAAAAGAAGTGGATAACATCGATATTCATTTGTCTCTTGGTGCTGTGAACACTTGTTGAATTCCAGAATGATAAACAGTGTAGGAACGCATTTGAATCGTCCTCGTGGGCAGTTTTGCTGTCAAATTGTGAAAATCGTACAAATACAGTATGGAAATCTTCGCCGCGGTGGAGTGGCCGAGCGTTCTAAGGAGCCTAGCTGCGGAGCGCGCCACTGCTCGCCGTAGGAGGTTCGAGTCGTCCCTCGGGCATGAGAGTATTTGTAGTCCTTAGCATAAGTTATTTCTGTTTTGTGATTTTCTCTACGACTTTATCTTCATGAACAAGAGATCCCGCGTGTAAGACACATTCAGGAATCGATTGTAAGTGATTATATGCGTGTAGGTTTGAGCAACAGTATTAGCACTTACCAAGCTTGAAAATAAGACGAAAGATCTAAATTCACATTGGAGAAAACAGAGCCGCAGTGGAGTAGCCGAGCGATCTAAAGCACCTCGCTGCGGAGCGCGCGGTTGCTGGCCGTGGAAGTTAGTCCTCCCTGGGGCATGTGTGTGTGTGTGTGTGTGTGTGTTTGTGTGTGTCCGTAGGTTAGTTTACCTAGGTTTAAGTAGTTTATAAGCTACGGACTGATAACCACGCAGTTTGGTCCGATAGATTTACAGGCATTTTTGAGAAAACACAATGTAATTTTCTGTTATGCTATAGTAGCATTGTCAATAGATGTTACTTAGGTTTTTTGAAACTATTTTTATTGAACCTTGTGGTCCCTGCTCACAACAAAGAAATCGAAGTTGTTCGAACGTTTGTAAAGCTTTGGGACTAAACTGTAGTGCGCATCAGTCGATAGACTGTAAAACTACTTCAGCTTATGCTAAGAAAAAAAAAAAACCACACACACACACACACACACAAAGCGCGCGCGTGCTCGAGGTCTCGAGCCTCCTAAGGGAACAGACGCGCACTCCGTAGCAAGTCGCTTTAGAGTGCACGGTGACTCCTGCGCGGCAATCGAAGTGGTCCCTAGTCTAAATAATGGTTGAGAGACACTGTTGTAAAGCGACAAGCTTGCATACGCTCAGTTTACAGCGAGTATTCCGGAATGGTGTGAGCTGTTGACAGGAGTTGTGCTCTGGGAGGCGGCAGGGCCGCGGCGCGCCAGTGCCGCAGTGGGCCGGCATCTGATTACCCGCCGCCCCCTGACCTTTGCCGCCTCCGCTGCGTTCATTCGCGCGGCGTCATACGATCTCGCCGGCCACAAGACATTAGCCTGCCCGCCGTGCAACTGGGTCAGCCAGTGGCGCGCACCCAACAGTAGCCGCTTCCGCTCCCAGCACGCAACGCCGCTGCAGCTGAAAGGGTGCTGTTGCTCGGCGCCCATTTATAGCTGCTGCTCACTTCCGCGCTGCGCTACGCCTAGTGGTCACTGGGACAGGAAGAGGAGCGAGGCCATCGCGAGCACCACACTATGCGTGTATTTATGGCCAGCTACGGAAGGCTACAGAACCCATATAGACGGAGATTTGCCTTAGAAATTACACATCATTGGTTCATCAGCTAAGATGCCATTTTTCTACCATAATTGAGATGACGGTAGCGCTTTAAGGAATTAGTAACTGTTTTGAAGGCTTTTTCTGAAGGTATTTGAGTTCTTTACAGATTTCGTACGCACCCTGCGTCACTATGAACTGTAACTGGGCTGTTTGTCCCATGGAATTATGCATACGAGTTCAAATCACAACTTCGAATTGCGGCGTCTGTGCTTTCTGACATGCCCGAAAGAACAGACGCCGCAATCCTTAATCCGAATATCCAGAACTGTTGCACATTTCAGTGCGGATGCACACGAGGACCATACACCCGGCTGGAAACGAACCGTCTAGTACAATGTTCGAAGTAGGAGGATATATGTAAGATTAGGTCGGACCAGTTACGAGCTTAAGTTCAAATGTTTGTAAATCTATGGAACTTAACTGCTTTGGTTATTAGTCCCCCAGGCTTACAAACTACTAAAACTAAGTTAAACTAACCTAATGACAAAACAAACACACACACACACACACACACACACACACACACACACACACACACACACACACACCAGGGAGGACTCGAAGCTCCGACGACGAGCAGCCGCGCGCTCTGCAGCGAGGTGCCTCAGATCGCTCGGCTACTATACCGCAGCGAGCCCTGGTAGTTCCTACAGGTTGTCAACCCCGTGTGCTTGGGGTGGAGCAGCGGTTTGCAACTGCCTAGTAAGGAGGTCCCGGGTTCGAATCCCGGGCGTGGCACGAATTTTCACATGCCCATCCTGTATAATTAATACACCAACCATCACCTCAGACTAAGGAGGAAAAGAGAGAAAAAATTATTATGGGAAAAAAAGTTATTTTGTAATGAATTAAGTGCGGTTTTCAAGTTAACACTGTTAGTTGTAACGTTTGCATTTAGCCATTTGTAATTCATGCAACGAATAGAGATTTCTATCTCGAACAGAGAGGACAAAAAAAAAGTTCGAAAATTCACGAACACAACAATTGCGTACAAAAAATCAATTATTTTTGTTAGTCACTGCTGCTAATAACGCTGTTATTAGCGTTCCAAACTGCAGATAATGCTGTCGATATTTTTATTTCTTTTGTAGCATTTGTAAAATTAAAATCTCAATTAACAAATGCCTGACCTAAATATTTTTATCTTTAATTACTAATCACCTGAAAATGTATTTCTGACAACAGAAGATTCGTTTTAGATAAGTTACTGTGAAACTGTTTTAGCAGTTTCCAGACATCGTTCGTTACGTCAACAATTACCTAAAGTACACGGTGTAACATGTGTAAGTATTTTTATATGTGGTACCTTAACACAAATAGCAGGGTGTTGGTTCTTTTTTTTCGTCTGATTCTGTGTCGAACAGTCGTTCCACACGGCAAACGTTGCAACCCTGTGTTTCCTGCCTCGCCGTACCTGCGCCGCAAGTGAACAACGGCTGGCCTTACAGACTTCCAAGTCGAGCGTTATTCATCTTTACTCCTGACTTCCCAGAATATAGGCCTGCAGGCGCTACGAATACTACCTTACCTAAATTCATACCACTTTTAACACCTAGATTTGAAACTCCAAATGATGGTGTTCAGTACACTATCCTAAGTCACCTGTAGAAATTTTTCCACTCATACAGACTACACACTATATATTAAGCTGGGAAGCAAGGAACTACATTAACTGTAGAGGCAACTATCTTCGGCAATCAATATGTAAGTGGCCCACAATGAAATCAGTTCAGAGCGTCTGAAATAATGCAGATAACTATTTTTGCTTGTCATTTCTTGAAAGTTCAAAAAGAAGAAAAAAAAAAGTGGGAGCAAGTATTGTAAAACATGACACATTTTATTACATATTAAATTTGGAGTAGTTTGAACTACACAGGAAACTAGAATTTATGCAATAGTCCATTGCTCATAAGTGCCAAATTAATTCAGGCATTATTCGAAAATAACAACACGTAACAACAAACTTTAATTTGCAACCTCTACCAAACCAATCCCGTCTATCGCTCCTCCCCCCTCCATCTACCATAAAATAACGAAAGAAAAGAAACTTCATCGCCTACTACGTTTTCTCTGTTCATGCGGTCCGACTTAAGTATCTGCCATAACATGTTAATTTACCATTTTACCAACTGTAAAACTGTGTGAATTAGTATGTATGCCATTTCCTTAAGCACAACTTCGAATAAACTTACTGAGTTGCTAAGTTTAAGGTGGACCAACAACGATACATCATCTTCCCAATCTTAACCAGTCATTTCTAGAGGAGATATTTGACATTATGAAGAATGTCGAAAACGGACTGAGGATTGAATCCGGGAATATACGACTCGTACTCTTCGCTACCTAACACACCAATAATTCCGTTTCCTTTACATGATCTACACATACTAATTAGAATAAATGGTGAGGATATTGCACCGTATGCAAGACACGGAAGAAACAAGAGCAGCAACATCAAAAGGATAATTATTTCAACGCACAGGCAGATTAGATTGCTTAACTAAACCAAACACTTAGTAAATGTAAACAAGGTCATTGGAGTGAAGCAAAAGAAAACAATGTTGCGAGATAGTTTAAAGAATAATGAAATATTTCAAAAAAAATGTTCAAATGTTTGTAAAGCTTATGGTACTGAACTACGGGGTCATCAGTCCCTAAACTTACAAACTACTTATGAACTACTTACGAACTAGGACGGCACAAATATCCATGCCCGAGGGGGGATTCGAAACCCCGACCGTAGTGGCCGTGCAGACCGTGACTGAAGGGCCTCAGTCCCCTCGGTCACCGCGGCCGGCGGAAATATTTCAATAGCTATTGGTGGTGGCACTGTAAAGCTTTCTTATCCTCGAGATATGATGCTCCTTATAAATACGCAGTGATGATAAATAGAATGTCAGAATATTTGCTCTTTCCACTGAATTTAAAATGCAGATTACATTAACCAGTTTCTGATCTCATTCATACCTAAAGTTGCCGTACTTTGCGACGCTGACATAGTCGAACACACGGCGCTCAGAATTCAGTTGCTCTGACGTAGTGATGACTACAACCTTTGACTTGTCTCGCTGCCTGTCGAACTGCAGTACCTACTCTTCCTTAGGTACACCACATAGTGTAAAAAAAGGAGTGCTTATACAGCCACTGTCCTAACGAAGAGTTCGATGACTCAGTAGCGCCACGTGTGTAGTTATCTCCAAAGAATCGACAGTTTGTTGGTTCCGTGTGTCTGTCCTCTGGACGACAGAGCTCCGCACTTTGGAAATATTGCGTCATATGAGCGTCACCACCCCACTGCTACAGTCGACAGGTCGTGATGGGAAGCAGACGCATTGCAGCAAGTCCTCTGCTGCCCATTTTATTGTTTCCGTGTGCTTGTGAGATGCGTCGGTGTCTATTTATTTATACTGGCACATTTTCTGTACGGGTTTCCAGTGCAGGTTTAGAGGGAAAGAAGAAAGTATGGTTCCGGTTATCAAATTGATCATTTGTAAGAGGTTTCCATGCAGCATCTGCATAAAGTATGTAAAAGAGCCGTTGATGACGTTGGCAGTATTAAATTCCTGGGATTACAGCTTGATAATAAATTCCGTTGGGAGGAGCACACCACAGGACTGCAGAAACACGTCAACTAATTTCTATTTGCAATTATAGTGTTACCAGACGTAGGTGACATGAAAATAAAAAAATCTTGCATACTTCACTTCCTTTCTTCCGTAATGTCGTATACTTTGGGTTAACTCTTAAAGTCAAGCAAAAGTTTTCAGAGTCCAAAAGCGTCGAATACGTACTATTTGTGGAGTAAATTCACGGACATCCTGTAGAATCCTCTTCAAAGAACTGGCTATACTAACTACTGTCTCTCTTTATATTTATTCCTTAATGAAATTCATACTATTAGTATGGTACTATTATCAGCATGTAAAAAAAATTAACATGTTCCACATCCACGAGGATCTCCTCAACATGGCTCTGTGGAACTAACAACTAATCTAATTTCCTTCCATAAACACCAAAGTTGAACGAGAGTTGAAGGTTTTCACTCTCCCAGACCATAATACCTATGGTGGGGCCAGAGTATTTTGGAATACGACACCCCGCTCGTCAGGTCTACGTCGTACTCGCAAACGGCCGTCAATAGCATGGAGGCAGAATCTACTTCAATCGCTGAAGACCACGGCCCGCCATTCCACATTCCAAGTAATCATCTGACTGTCGAACCGTGCACGCTAATGTCTCAGCGGTAGTGGAAGAGGTGCTATAGATGTGCTTAACCGTAGTCCCACTGCAAGTAACCGTTTGACAACAGTTCATGTTGACACTAGTGGGCTCACAATCCCTCTCATCTGCGCTGTGATAGTTTATGATCTGCCACTGCTGCCCTTACAATATGTCTACGGATGTGAGAATGCCCACGTGACCACTGCACCCAGAATCGTTGCACAACTGACGCATCACGTCTAATATGTGCGGCAATTCTCCGTGAAGGACCACGCCGCCACGCGGAAGCCCACAATTTGACTCCTTTCAAACCTGCTCAGTTGGCTAAAAGAAGCACCAGTGCGTCTCCGTTGCATGGTGTATGTGTTCTTTACACGTGCCTATCACAATTAGCCTTATGGCTGAAAACATTACCTATTACAAGGTAGACACAGATAGGCCACGGACAGCTATGTCACTACGCTGTCTACTGTTCGACGATGCCAAAATAATCATCAGTACATCTACTATCCCCTACGTGGCATCTGAGTAAAATCACTGGCGTCTTCCAAGGTGTACCGTTTGTTTTCCTCCCACAGTGTATTCTGCGAAGCTATTTCTGCTGAAACTACTTTCCTCCTTGCTCAGCCTGTTGTTTGTAAGTTGAAAGTAAAAATTCTTATATTCCTCTTCAAATTAAACTTTAGTCTCTAACAGAAACATGAATTGAGTGCAGCGCCGAGTGCAGTAATACTGGACCCTGTTCCATACGAAGAGGGCTTATATACATATATGTGGAGGGGATAGCTTCCAAACGCTGCTCGAGGTGGAAATGCCTTATGCGATATCCCCCTCCACTTCACCCACGATTGCATAAATAAGTTCCCCCACAACACAACGGTAGGTTTTCGGCCGCAAACAGCCCGAGTGCTCTCTTCAGGACGGACTAATAGATTGCACCTGACGAAGATAAGGAGACACTTTATAGAAATACCAAGCAGAATTTCAGACTGTTGGAAGGTCAGCGAAGATGTTTCTAACAGTTAAATATTGGCCAAGAAAAGAAGCGCTAAATGCAGAACTGCATAAACTGATAAGCAATTAGATTGCTTGGATCTTTTTTTCATTTCATTAACTTTACTCGTATGTTCCAGAATAGCTATTCCACCCAGCTTCTCAACACTAACGCCACCACCCACCCAGCGCGCCTGATTTATGTACGCATGTACTACGCATAAAATTTCCACGTGCAGCTAGACAGTGGCTATTTATACCTAAGCGATGCATCATGATTCCGTGAAAGACTCTTTTAGCAAGGTAGTTAAACTTGGTTTATATCATGAAGTAACGACCGGTGACTCATTTTATCGCTCTTGGAAATTTCTGCTAGACTGTCATGTGGCTAACAGCTGAAACACTACTTGTGTACATGTGGAGAGCACTAGCTGCATTTCGTCATCCATCGCTACTGCGACCGCTAATATCTTGTCCCATAGTAAATGTTATTTCGGCATTAAATTCCTAGCTTCCTTCCGAAACGTGTGCACACTATGATTTATACGTTGACATTTATGCCTCACGAGTGTAGTACTAAATTACGGCCACTTAGTAAATTATAAAGGTGAACGTTGAATCTGAAGACTGTATATATCTCACTGTTGATCACACGAATAGTGACGACGAGTTTCCCTGGGTGGTGGAGCATCTGCGCATGCGCTGCTTTTCAGCTGATGTACCCTCGCCTACGTCTTCCTGCCTGTTGGCCGCAAGAATGAGGCTCTGACGTAACCTACAGTCCGTAAGCTTATTAAGAGTCACAACTCTGCATCAACTGCTCCATTCCCTTTGGAGCGTACTGATGAGACTGTGATTGGTGAGATCATTGCAAGATTTCCCTTTGCGAGCTGCCTACGTAGCCTATTGAGGTGTCACTATACCCATGGACCAGCAGCCGCAACCAAGTTTCGTTCGTCTAATCCTGAGCATCCTACAGGTGAGTTAGCACAGTGGTAAAACAAGTGAACATAGATTAAGCTGATTCTTCAGCTTTTCTTTCGTATACTTTTCTAGTAATATTGATCGATCAGTTCTCAAATGTCAGTTAATACCTGGTCTCTAAAGTCTCTTTCTTCAACGTTAATTAATTTTTACTCTTTGGGTTACTCACAGGGAGCAGCAATATTTGTCAGAAAGGTTTTTTTTTTTTTTTTTTTTTTTTTTTTTTGTGACTAAACATAAGAAGCGCGTCTCTGTTCCATTTCCATGTGTAACCTGAAAAACTACGACACGTTTAGAAAGTTAATTTTTTTAAATCCTGTTCCATTTGGCTTTGTGGAACGGAAAATAGCACAGTCTGTGGCATGGCAAATGAGAATAGAGAAAACCAGTTATTCGTCCACGTCAAGACGTAAAGAAAACATTGTTTTGGTTCGGTTTAATTTCTTGTGTCATTTTCCAGAGTGTATTAAGTTGCGTACATATAACTCCAGCGATAACTGTAGAGTGTGACGTACGAACACAACGTATAGTTAATAATTTGTGTATCACTTGTGTTTGAAAATTTATCAGAAAAGAATGCAGTGCCAGATTTGAAGTTCTTTTGATTATAAATGTCATAGTACAAATGGGTAAGCGAAATCTGTATGTTTTGCATTAAAAATAAAACACTGTAGGTCAAGATAGCACTTGAATTTTATTTTATTTTATTTTACTTTTTTTTATGATGTTACATTTAGGCTCCATCTATTAATGTTCTGACCAATAAAATGCATTAACGGCTCCATATATTATTTTTTTAAAATGTTGATATGTTTGTAAATCTATGGGACTAAACTCCTAGGGTCACTCCCTAGACCACGCAAGCACGTACGCGCGCGGGGGAGGATTCGAACTTCCGACGGCTAGCAGCCGCGCGCTCCTCCGCGAGGCGCCTTAGTGTGTTCGTATCCTCCACCGGGGCGGTCGACAGAAAGTACGCGACCTTACCCCCACATACTCGTCTAACCACCCGTTTGTACGCAATAAATACCCTTCTTCAACCAAAGGCGTTAGTTCCAACAGTAACACCACATGTCATAAGTGAATTAAAATACGCAGACTACTTTTCGTTTTTGACTATCACTTATTTCAGAAACTGTTCGAACGGTAAACAATGCAGCATTTACTTTCTGAACAAGTTCCTGAACATTATTTTTTCACGACAGTTTACATTTTGCAGACATTCGCCATATATGTCACTGCATCTTACCTGCAACATTGTATCACTGTACGACACGAAGTCCTGGAGAAATAACGTCAGCGATACCGAGATTCGTGAAAAGTTAGATTTTGTCTGAACTGTATTGATCCAGTGTTTAATAAATAGCTTTGAGTACAATTTGAAACAGATTTTTTTATTCGGTACAAGCTTATTCATATATTGGTAATTTGGAAGAATCCGTGTACATCTAAGTCGCGGCGCCGCTGCGGTCGATACCTATCGAACGGTTCACTCTCGAGATATTCTCGCTGGGACGCTAAGTAAAATTTTACATACGAGGACAATTTGATATTTAAATCTTCGCTTTACGAGGGCAGTTAATTTTACAGAGCGGACAATGGTACATACAAAAACTTGTCAACCATAGAGCAGTAACAGCATTATTTATTTACGTGATGTCTGTACAAAAAATGTTTGTAATTCTATCGGACCAAACTGCGTGGTCATCAGTCCGTATCTTAGAAACTACTTAAACCTAGGTAAACTAACTTAAGGACACACACACACACACACACACACACACACACACACACACACACACACACACACACACATGCCCCAGGGAGGACTCAAACCTCCACGGCGAGCAACCGCGCGCTCCGCAGCGAGACGCTTTAGACCGTCTGTACAAAGCACTAATGAAAACATAAAAACAACTGCTGTTCCTGCTCTGTGGTTGACAGGTTCTTGTACATGCCTTTGTCCGATCAGTAAAAGTAAGTGCCCCCGTATATAAAATTTTATTTTACGTCCCCGCGAGTTCCACTGATTGCCTGATTACTTATATGTAATGTTTTATCATTCGCGCCGACAGAATCTCGAACGTGGACCGTTTGATGGAGATCGACCGCAGTGGCGCCGCGACTTCGATGTACACGGATTCTTCCAAATTACCCGCATATTTAGTACACTGTCATTAGTAAGGTAAGCAAATGTTCTAAGCAGTTCTACGTAGAAGAACTGGATTATTTACGTAATTAAGGTTTGCCGGCCGCGGTGGCCGAGGGGACTGAGGCGCGTCAGTCATGGTCTGCACGGCCACTACGGTCGGGGGTTCGAATCCCCCCTCGGTCATGGATATTTGTGCCGTCCTTAGTCTTAGCTAGTTCATAAGTAGTTTGTTAGTTTAGAGACTGATGTTCAAAAATATTCAAATGTTTGTTACGCTTATGGGACTTAACTACGGGGTCATCAGTCCCTAAACTTACAAGCTACTTATCAACTACCTTATACTAAGGACGACACAAATATCCAAGCTCGAGGGGGGGGGGATTCGAATCCCCGACCGCAGTCGCCGTGCAGACCGTGACTGGAGCGCTTCAGACCCCTTGGCCACCGCGGCCGGCAGGGACTGATGACCCGGTAGTTAAGTCCCATAAGCTATACAAACATTTGAACATTTTGAATTAAGGTTTATAACAGTTCAAAGCAAAGCAAAGAAAATAAAGTAGCTGCTGCTCCGACCAGCACTTAATGCTGATTTCGGCTAATGAGGGCGACGAGCTTCGGCGGCAGTGGCGCTCTGGCGCGGCGAGTGGAATGCGGTGTCTGGTCTCGTTTGACGGTCGGCGGACAGTAGAGACCAAAAACGGACTGGAGGGGGAGGGCATAGGCTAGGAGCGGACGCCACCACTGGCAGCCAGAGGGGGGCACTCAAACACTGCACTCATCCAGCCAGATAATGTCAAAGTTTCCTCCTGCCTCATTCTTTCTGTCCCATCAAGAAACTCCTAATCTTTTTCCAAAAGTTAAGCTCATTTCAGTGTTACGGTGTTGTTTGTATATACTTACTCTTAGGTCTGTCGTGTTCATAGCATTCCTCTACGTTTTATTTGATCTACTACTATCCTTTCGGTACAACTTTATGTACTGATGACTGCTACATGACTAAGGAGACTTGCTTCTAATTAGAGTCCTGGGGAACATGTAAAATAAAACGATAAGAATAACCTCTGGATTGGTAATGCACTTAAACATTTTCAAAATATTTAAAGAAATCGACCGTTTCAGCGCATTGAAATAAATTCAACGGTGAAGTCTGAAAATTTGTGCTGGACCGGGATTCGAACTCGTATTTCCCGTTTCAGGCCAGCGGTCGCCTTAACCAATTAGGCTATCCAGGCACGCTTCCCTTCCAAGCCAACTTCGGACATTCCGAAAACAGACACCATATCAATAATTGTCAAATATGCCACCAATTTCAATGCACATGCATTAATACACTCGATCCCTTTCGGCAATCCAGTATAGGCTGCGAGCAAGAGGGGGCACTATCATCGTAGTGTGCTTTAAGCTGAGACCCCCGGACCAGCACCAAATTTCAACTTCGTCGTTGAATTGATTTCAATGCCCTGAAACTGTGGAAATGTTAAAATATCCTGAATTAATAAAATTACGGCCGTTAATGTCAACCAATGGTGCCTGTTCATTTGGACATGTCTGAAAAAAAAAAGACACCATATCAATAACTTAAACAAGTACTCCGATTAACATAAATTCAAATGTAGGTCAACTACACAAAATTTCTTGAAGTACGAAAGAAGACTATAATTTGTATGCAATAGAAACAAACGGACACTGATCATAAATACTTTCTATAAGTTTGTAAGTGCGTCTCGGTTGCACAGTGGTAGGCTGCCAGACTACAAATCGAAAGGTCGCGGGTTCGTTCCCCGACAGGTCCTAGTATTTTTGTCACTTTCCACTTCTTTCACGTCTGGCAGTATTGCTCAAGTGAAAAATATCGTGTAACACCGTGGTTCGGAACCCACGTTAAACTGTAGGTCCCCCTATAACTGGCTGGGTAAGTCAGTTCTAAGGTCGGAGGAATGCAACGGCATACCACCTCCAAACAGGATCATGCCTAGTAAAGCACTGTGGTGTTCAAACCAATCTTCGGATTGTTTTTTTTTTTTTTTTTTTTTTTTTTTTTTTTTTTTTTTTTTTTTTAAGTTTGTAAACTTTTCAAACTATTTTGATGTATCCAGAATGAAATTTTCACTCTGCAGCGGAGTGTGCGCTGATATGAAACTTCATGGTAGAGTAAAATTGTGTGGTTGAACCGGGTTCCAACCTAAGATCTTTTCCTTTCGCCGGCAAGTGTGGAAAATAGGAGGCGAGGTACTGGAAGAAGAAAAATGGTAAGGGCGGACTATGAAGCGTGTCGGGATAGCTCAAATAATAGAGCGCTTGCCCACGAAAGGCAAGGGTCTACGGTTCGAATCCCGGTTTCGTCATAGTATTTTAAGCCCCAGAGAGTCTCATATTCTGATGTGAAATAAGATTTTGATAATTGGCGCAAAAGTACTGACAGTTGTAAACGTGAATTTTAGGTATGTGATGAATTTTAGGCAATATTTTACGACGCGATTTCACCCGTATGCGAGATACCTTAATACCTGTGTATTGTCGCGGCTGAGCGCATTGAGGCGCTATGCTACGATGCGCGAGGCCGTTCCCCATAGCGGGTTCGAATCCCCCCTCGGGCATCGATGTTTGTGCTGTCTTTAGTATAAGGTAGTTTGTAAGTTTAGGGACTGATGACCCCGCATTTAAGTCCCATAAGCTTTACAAACATTTGAACATTTTGAACTTCTGTATTGTAGATAAGAAATAATCTGTAGTAGTTATCCACGCAAATTACAGATAATAGAATGTACCATCGATCACAGATCTCAGGCCAAAAATTCGCACCTTTGGCACTGACATACGAGGAAAAAAACCCTCTAACCCAACCTATACGTTACCATCAGAGGGAAGCTACAGATCACTTTTTAAACACAAAATATTAATCTACAATCTGTTCCGTTTGTAAACAAACTGTCGTCTTTAACTCAGCCACCACATAATTAGTCACGACTTCTACAAACAAGCACGCATTCTCTCATTACATTCTCGAATAGTGGTAATGATTCCCATCCCAGATCCTGTTTCATTTCCGTAACGCTGTCTTCCCTGTATCGTGACAATACGAAACGAGCTGCCCTTCTTTGGACTCTTTCAATGTCCTCCGTTAAACCCACCTGATAAGGATCCCACACTGGGCTGCAATACTCCAAAAATGGACAGACGAGCGTAGCGTATGCAGTTTCTTTTGTAGTTCTGTTGCATCATTTAAGGGTTCTGCCAATAAAACGCAGTCTCTGGTTCGCCTTTCCCACGACATTATCTACGTGTTCTTTCCAGTTTAAGTCTGAAGTAATAGTAATTCCTAAGTATTTTGTGGAGTTTATGGCCTTCACTTTTGATTGATTTATCAGGTAAACAAAGTTTAACGGAGTTCTTTTTGTACTCATGTGGACGACATCACACTTCTCATTATTTAGAGTCAATTGACAATTTTTACACTATACTGATATCTTATTCAGATCCTTCTGCAGTTCGTTTTCATCTTCAGATGATTTTACTAGACGGTAAATGACGGCGTCATCTGCAAACAACCTAAGAGAGCTACTTAGATTTTCCCCTAAATCGTTTATGTAAATAAGGAACAGTAGAGGACCAATAACACTACATCGATTACTACGAACTGTTTCCTCTCTGACAGGAAATCCCCTATCCAATCGCAAATTTGGGGCGATATACCATAACCACGCAATTTGATTAAAAGCCGTTTGTGAGGTACGGTGTCAAAAGCCTTCTGGAAATCAAGAAACACGGAATCGATTTGCGAACCCTTGTCGATAGTACTCATCACTTCGTGTGAATAAAGAGCTAGTTGCGTTTCGCATGAACGATATTTTCTAAATCCGTGTTGACCCTGGGTCAATAGATCATTCTGTTCGGGGTAATTCGTAATATTTGAATACAGGATATGTTCCAAAACCCTGTTGCAAATTGAGTAGTTCATTACTGGTTCCTCCCCCCCCCCCCCCCCCCCCCGTTATATGTCGGTACAGTAGGGATGGCGGTTATCGCTGAAACAACCGGTTTTCGGTTATACCGGTACTTTTCATCTCCAGTTTAACCGCACTGTAAAAACTGCTCAAGTTAACCGTTTTTTTAATAACCGGTTTTCGGTTTTTTATTGCTATTATTTCCAGGAGAGTTCGACCGAAACATAATTTGCGGCCGAAACAGAAACGGTAATCGAATATTCGGTTCTTCTAGTTTCGACCGAAACCGAAACTTACGAAATTTAGTTAAAATTTAGGTAAATTTACGTTATACGACAAATTCCATATTTTGCAATATCCCCTCCCAATACTACGCCTTCTTGAGTGTGTGTAAGCCTAGCCAGGAGTCCGTAGAAGACGATATACGAAGCATTCAGATTTACTGGCCTAGTATTTCCATCCAGCAGTTGCTAATATTGAGCAAACAACTCCGTAAGTTGGACTTGTGAGCCAGTGCATACGAATATCTCGTTATATTCAATATATATATATATATATATATATATATATATATATATATATATATATATATATATATATATATATATATAAAGTTACAGTCAGTAAATGAACTTCAATCGGTGCTGCAGAAGTATTTTGAAAAATAGTCACAGTTCAGACTAACAGTATGATTGTTGTCAGTGTAAATTGACGTAAATTGAACTAGAAAAGCTGTGTACTGCTTAGGTCATCGGTCCCTAGACTTACAAACCACTTAATCTAACTAACTTACACTAAGGACAACGTGCACACCCATGACCGAGGGAGGAGGGAGGACTCGAATCTCCTACTGGAGGAGCCGCGCAGTCCGTGACATGGAGCCTCAGACGGCACGGCTACCTCGCGAGGCACCACATGATGAATGTTACCTAAACCCATATTTGTTATTAAAAAAGCTCCTCGCTTTAAAGGAATCACATTAATAGAACTTGTTAGCATAACAATATGATAATACATTTAAAGTTATTATTCCAAGCTTATAGTACATCACATAATAGGTCTAGGAATCGAATTTACCTTCTCTTCCAAGGAAGATTTTGGATGCTTTCTCCTTAAATGACACAGCATGTTTGTAGTACCTCCACCCGTTTTCAGCTTTTTACAGCAAATGGGGCATTGTACCTCACAGCTCCCGTACTTCGTGAAGTACTTTCACACTCGGTATGGTGCCATTTAATACACAACCGATGTCTGGTGACGACAGCAGGGAACTGCCGCATGAGCAGACGGAGGCAAGTCTTGTACACTGACGGTGCACGCGCGTCGTCTAATAGGCTACGCCACAAGGCAACAGGTGCATCGATGCCTCAATAAGCTACATCAGTTCTTAAGTTCTTATGCCAAGCGTTTATGACTGTTGGGATTGTTCTTAAATTATCACTGATCGCTTTTCTTAGTTTTTGTGATGACCTAATATTTCACAGCAGAGGAAATTTTAGGTATAGCCCTAAAAATTAAGGTCTACTAGTTTCAATATTGTAAAATTATTTACAAGAAACTCATTTTGTACCACTACTACAGGAAGTAGTCGTACCGGTGTTTTTTTTACCCGGTTCTTGGCAATATCTAACAAAAACCGGTTAGAACCGACACCAAATAAATACAAAAAAAAAAAAAAAAAAAAATCGGTTATTCAAAACTAAAATACCGGTATCGGTTTTTCCCATCCCTACGGTTCAGTATGTAGACGTGGCTGGTCCGCAGGGACTGATAACCCCGTAGTTAAGTCCCATAAGCTGTAGAAACATTTGAACATTTGGCCGGTCCGCCATAGCAGTGCACGCTGTGAGAGAGGCAGCAGTGTCGGAGGTGTGCAGAAAGTAGTGGTCGGCGCGGCCGGTCGGCTACTTTCTCCGCGGCCAGGCGGAACAATAGGCGGCCGCGGAGAGGCAGGCGCGCAGTCTGCTCCCAGCTGCCTGCAAAGTGAGAGCGCGCCGCCTCTTCCCAGCCCCCGCTAATTGACGCCACCTGACAGCCCGGAAACACGTCGCCCATGGCGCTCCCTACCGGTCTTCCCGCTACGTCTGTCCTCTGCGTCCGGCGGGCGATCGGCTGACAGTGGTCAGTTTCCACCCTCCGGACGCAAGTTGTCACCTAGGATCCTCACTTGTGGCGCTGTCGCTCCGGGGACGTGTCGCGAGGCACTCGCACAGTGGCCCGCTGGTGGCGTATGAGCGGCGACCGCGCCCACTCGCTGAGGAAGGCTGACCTCGGCGACTGGACACGTACCGGCAGGCCGGGCAGTTGCCCGCGGACGGCCGGCGCTCTGCCTGTCGCCTCACCCCAAATTCCTCCTCTTACACGAATCTGAAAGGAGCGCAGGGCGTGAACACACTGGTGGAGATGTCACGTCCGACATCCGCCCTCACTCTGGAGTTACCTCTCGACGGCTCTTCAGTTCGATTTGTGGCCGGCGTGTGCGAGGATCGGATACAAGTGGACGGTGCTGAGATGAATCTGAAGGAGCTGCGGAGTGTGCACGCGACTAACGCCTCTTCTGACATACCTGTGCCGGCCGCCGTCATGTACGTATAACTGTTGTCGACTCTCCATGTTTATTATGTAATCTTCTAATGTAATTGTGACGTATTTGTAAACCCTAGTGATCTACATAGCTGGTAGCATCTCCATATTTAAATTCATGGCTGATCATAGACCATTACATTACAGAAATGTCGAATTAGGTCTAAAAAAAAAAAAAAACCTGTAGATTTTTTAAAAATTTCCCAGTTCATCATCTACAGCAATATCTGGCATTTCTGTGTTAAATGTAAATATGGAGATCCTTTCAGACGATGTCTATCGTTCCCGTTTTCTTAGATGCTACTCTGTCGGTTGGAAATTTTCTACGAAAACGCACATTTTGTTATGAAATTTGGGTAATAAGTCCACTTTTATTTTTGGTCCAAATTCATATTGCTTACTCACAGACCGTATTTCATATGTGATGCAAATTTGACTTTTTCGCAATGTGATTTATTGGAAGTATATTTACTACAAGCCATTTGATGCAAGTAGATTTTTTAACAATTTATTTCCTGGTTGGAAGAAGCAAGGACATGTCATATCTCGCCTCGCCGCACCTGAAGAGGACTATTAGGCATTTGTTGCCCACATAGTGAGCGATAAAATAGAATCGTTAGTTCATCTAGAAACCCGAAAATAGTATTGCAGTTATTTTGAAGTTATGTTTCCAATATTGCTCAGACGTTTCCTTCGTGATTATTCTTATACTGGTACCTCGCAAGATACATTTGTAGTGTATATCATTACGCTATTGCACTCTTAAAAAAAATTGTACTGATACCACATAAGAACTGAATTTTATCGCTTCTCTTTGCTCCCAGCAATTAATTGGCCTACTGCGTGACAAAAGCTTACTCTACAATATTTTTAACAATTCAGGATCTGAAAAATTTTCCAGTCTATTTAACTCAACTAATTTTAATTATATTTAATTTCACTAACTACTTTAATGGTGAATACTTCTCAGTGAATGAGATAACAGGTTTCATGGTTTCTACACTCCGTGAAGTAAAACTTTTTCATCAAATCCGTCCTTTAGTAACTCGCTAAACACGCCCACACTCTTGTCTGGCCCATACTGATAGTAAAGAGTCTGCGAATTGTTTGACAGAAGTGAGAGAAGCATTGGTTTCCCACATTTTCTTTCTGTCTTCGCCCCTCCTACTCTGTCCTCCTGTCTTTTCCTTCCCATCCCCAGGTTTTTCCGTCAGTTTGTTCATTAACTTCGCTTTCTTCTCCTTCCTCTCCATTTTCTCTTACTTGTGCACTCCCTCTCCTCCCGTCTGTCCTCCAATATACCTCCGTCCTTGTCTGGCCTTCTCCCCCTCTCCTTCTCCATCCTCATCCCAAGGTCACAATATTTCTTTCCAGATAAGTAATATGTAAACAAAGTTCAGTAGTAACGATCCGGTGGCTCAGGAAAGAGAGCTTGAATTATCTTCTCTGGGTAAGACATGTCGACCACGTACTAATCATAGCGTTAGTTTTAACCTGTCATACTTGCCCAGATACAGAGGAAAGTTACGGTTCATTTGGACCTATACCTGAAATCTGTAGTTAGAGAACAAACTTTTCGAAAACTTTTTCTAATATCTTAGATAAAATTGAGCATCATAGAAACACGTCGAATGCAGCTTCGCTATAATACGCACCCTTTAATCCGACCCAATGTTGTAAGGGACCGGCTGTCTTCCGGCGACTTAGGACGGCCAGTATTGAAGATGCGTCCCGGGAGCTGTGGGCTTGTTTTTCTGCCGTGGAGTTGTCAGTTGGCAGCACGTTCGGTGACCGAACCGCGCTTCGCGGATGTGAGGTACTCTCCGCAGCCCAGCTGGCTCTGAGCTAAGAATACTGGAAACAGCCGGACACATCTGGCAGGCGTGCTGTAACCTCTGATGGACAGTGGACGCAAAGGGAACCAAACGAGAAAGAGAGAGAATATAGCAGTACTTTGTTTTGCAGCGTAAAAACACTACTAAACCAGAAGAACCTAAAATGTTTGACGTGCACAATAATCGAAATTAGTCTCGGATGTTTTGATTCAGAAAATGTAATATCCCATCTGATATCAAACTGCAGTCTCTCTAACACTTGTAAAGAATACGAGTTTATTATTGATTCAAGCCCACTAAGGAGCGCTTATGACTAGTTCTTCTTCGATGCTTTCATCCGTTCCCAATATTTCTTGAGCCCTGCTGATAATTTCTCCGTTCTCTCCTGTGAAAGGGGCTTCCGACGTTTAGTGATTGCAGATGGTGGGGTCCAAGACTCTTAACACAGCACAAAATTTGGAACGATCTTGTATCTCAAGATCAGATATCCCGGCCGAAACTAAGTCCTGTAGTACTTCATTAAGCGACAGCCTTCCACTCTTGTAGCTTTTAACCAATGAGAAGATCTTCTTGGTAAGCCTACTATTCATTCGTTGTATGTCCCATGGCCATAGAACTTGAGCCTTCTACGTCGCATACCTGTATTGGCTGATGGTAATTGTTGATACAGTTCAGAATTACATTTCAGTCGGTAGGTCCCATCTGAGAGTAATCTCGAGTCATGATTTTTTCTTAGAATACGTCTTTCGGCTTTCAACAGGTCATCCATCGTGACTTTTCTGATCATCAGGAGGATTTCTGCAGAGTACAGAAACTGTGCTCTGACAGCAGTTCTGTAATCTCAGACCTTGGTATTCGAAATGTACTTCTAGTTGTGTCGATTGTTACGCCTTTCTATGATGGTGTTACCTTTACAATCGTTGAGGTGGGCCCATTCTCAAAGGTAACAAAGCGATTGATTCTCCCAGTCGTTCAATGTATAGTCATCAAAGGGGTGTTTCTGGAGTGTCGGTTCTCAAAGTATTTGGTCTTGTCATACGATAGAATCTTCAGAGTTGTTGGTTAAGATGGCAATGTCCTCTGCGAAACAACGGCACCTTATCTCGATTCTTCGGGTCGTAGGTTCAATAGCAACTAGTTTGATTCCTGGAGTCCTCATTGTACATTCCCAGGTTTTGATGGCTTTATCAAACACCAGATCATGAAGCTCTTTTGAACTTTGTCTTAGAGGTTCTATCCGTGAGAGCCTGTTTCATAAGTCTGTGTGTGTGTGTGTGTGTGTGTGTGTGTGTGTGTGTGTGTGTGTGTGTGTGTGTGGTAATCCATACCCCGTATTAGAGTATTAACCTTGCGTTACTAACATCTGGTTTAAACGTTCGCTACTAACATCAGTATTTCTAGGGGTTTTGAACTTTTGTTAGTAACACCCCTCAATTCGGCGAGCGTGGTTCCAAACCAACACACTATCCGTGTACACTTGTTCATAGATTGTTCCTCAAAACGGGACAGCTCACTGACTATTTGAACTTAGCCGTCATTTTGACGGATGTTACTAAGCTAGGGTTAAGACTAGTGTTTGGCGGTCGATGAAATCATAAGGTCTCGTAACGTCGACGAAAACCACGGAGATTTTGGTACTCTTTACTTGTTTTAGTTGAAGAATGGTTTTCATATTAAAGATCTGCTCGGTACAAGACCTTCCACGCCGAAATCCTCCTTGATATTCACAAATATTTTCGATCACATTGACTTCCCCTACATTGTCCAGTAAAATCGTGAAGAGCACTTTGTATGCTCATGGCAGCAGAGATATCCCCCGGTCGTTGCTGCCATCGCAGTTTCTTATAAAAATGATGTATTATAGCCAATTTCCAGTCATCAGGGGGTCCTGCCAATCTCCAAACAGTCGACCAAAATCCAGTCTAGGGTTTCTATGATACAATAAATAGTAAAGAATTCAAAAATGTAAGGAAACAATAGAAACATTGATTGTACTAGGTGGTTGTACGGAGTCTCTACACCAAAGAAATATTTTGCCGGTGGTTTCATTTTAAAGCAAAGCTTAATGAGAGTACGGTAAAGTAAAGCGTATTTTCCCTAATTGTGGTGGAAGATAAATAACAGGTATCAAAATATTTCATCTGATGGTGCGGTAGAGTATTAAGTGAGTGACATTTTAATGGACAGAGTTAGAGATGATCTCTTCAGAAATAAATATTAAATACGCAAATCAGCCAAGTTACTGTTCAGTAAATATACGTCTTAGAACCTCTCAGATTTTATTCATACTCATTATATCTTACACTTGCTTGTTTCTATCGTCAACATTAAGGTGTGCGTTCTAAGTGTCCATTAGACATCTTTTATTGTTTTGGTCCATACTACGTCCTCCCAAAAGACAGAAAGAAGGAAATGTCACTGAAAGATATTTGTTTCACGGTGTCAGAGAAATGCCCATAGCGTCACGCTGTGTCAATCCTTTGCAGGAATTTGGTGATGGCATTCTTCTTCGTGTTGCTTAGCCGAACTGGCGCGGACGCTTCGCCTTTTATCATTTCACCTGATAGCATCTTATATATCAGGGTCCATTGTCTGATAAGTTTCCGCTAAAATAGCTAATTTTCCTTTGAAAAAGACGTCACACGACGGTACAGGAAACTACTTATACCACTAAAAAAAAAGTAACCCATAGTGAAAAACTGCAGTAACAGGATCTGCCCTCGTTTAAGTCACAACGTAGATACAGTGTTACGTTAAGGTGATGCAGGATTTCACAGCGTTAAATCTGTGGCACATTACTACATCAGTTATTCCTTTAACTTAAATACTAACGTTAGTGTAATTTCAAAACGTTTAAAATACTGATAATTTCATAGTGAGTGTTTGTTACCAATGATGTTAGACGTGATCTCGGCCTTAGCTTACGCAGCTGAGAGTAAATATAACGACACAGATTATTTAATGGTTGATATCTAAGACACATTTGGGGTGGAAATTAATGTTCTCTGATAGCGGCAGTGCTTGGGAAAAAATTTTTGCTTGAGGATATACTCTCTCTCTCTCTCTCTCTCTCTCTCTCTCTCTCTCTCTCTCTGCGCACCTCCCTTCCCTTTCCCCCGGCTTCTTTTTGCCTCTCGTGGACCCAAACGTTGCGACAGTTTCCGAACCTCGAACAGACGTTTGAAGCTGAACTTCCACCGCATTTCTGACGAAACAAAGTTCGTGCGCATCGTGAACGCACTTTACCGAGTCCTCGCGCTCCTGCGAAACATTGAAACTTTGAGAAAGGAAGAGAAAGTGATTTCAGATACGCTGTTAGGGAGGAAGCCTGCTAACGGTATAACATTTCGGAGCTCTAATGACTATCGATGAGAAAATTTTCTTCTTGCTATTCTGTTTTGTTAAAACCTCAGTTCACCCAGAGGTCATTCGCCGTCAAGTCATATCCATCCTTGACATGTTACGGGGCGCAAGTAATTTACACCGATGGCTCGATAGTTTAAGTGGTCGTGTTGGCTTCTCTTACACGCATGCAGGGCATAACAAACTGCGCTCCTTTCCGTGTGGCTGCAGTGTTTTCACTGCGGAGTTAGTAGCCATCTTTCTTGCGCTTGACCATATTCGCACCTGCAGTGTTGCAGAGTGTTACGTCATCTGCAGCGACTCTCACAGCGGACTAAGATCCATTGATCCCCGCCATCCTTTGATAATAGCCAGGCAAGAGTCCCTCTATGTCGTTGAACAACGCGGTCGGTCAGCAGTAATTATCTGGATTCCAGGGCACGTCGAGATCGTAGGGAATGAATTGGCTGACAGGTTAGCCAAAGAGGCCAGAGGCCACCGATAAACCTCTTCTGGAGATCGGTATATCATCTGCTGACCTACGTTCTATGCTACGCAGTCGAACCTCCGGTTTGTGGAATACAGAATGTCATGCCCTCTAAACGCCCAACAATTTACGGACAATAAAGGAGACAACGAACGTCTGAAGTCCTCTATGCGCACCCCTCGTAAGGACTCTGTCGTCCTCTGGCGGCTACGCATTGGCCATGCTTGGCTGATACACGGTCACCTTCTGCGTCGCGAGGGCCTACCTCAGTGTTGGTGTGGCACCCATTGATCAGTCAGCCACATTTTATTTGATTGCCCTAACCTCGCCGCCCAGAGGCTAAACTAACCTAAGGACAACACACACACACACACACACACACACACACACACACCCATGCCCCAGGGAGGACACGAAACTCCGACAGCGAGTAACCGCGCGCTCCGCACAGCGAGGCGCCTTAGATCGCTCGGCTACTCCACCGCGGCCACGTTACAGCATCACAAAACAATATCTCCTTACTTACTGCTAGCAATCGTGTAGGCAGAGGTCGCTGCACTTAACTATCGATACTTGACCTATCCTCGATCTGTGCGGGTGTAAAGTGATTCTTTGAGCAAAAGAAGTCGCTGAGCCCTTACAAATTGCATCTAGAAAGGTACGATCAGTATGACCTCACCGGGTATCTACTTTCTCTTCCGAGCGAATATATGTAGTTACATATATAGAGACATAATCATCATAAAATACGAGATAGAAGATCGAAAACGGACAGATTTGGTATTTCCTTTTTCCCGAGACTATGAAAGCAGTTCGACGGTCGCTCTGCCAGGCACTTAAATATGATTTGCAGGGTAGATGTGTAGCCGTAGCATCGCATGATGGCGCTAACAAACAAGTGCGGAATTTTGTTCCTTGTTAGTAAATTGCAATTAAAAGTGTTGCATATCAATGATTTCTTGTAGAATTTGGCGGTAGAGTGGATATCGGCTTTTGACGAGCCATAGTACCCACAAGGAAACACCGACAGTGGCGCTGCTACAGAGATTTTCCCCTCAATCGCTCTGCGGCACTGTGCTCGTGCCGCTAGCTGCAGACTGCCCAGGAATTCACCGTAGCTGCGCCGTAAGACGGGGCTCTCCGCTCCCTGCTGGCAGGACAAGTTAATTAGTAAATAGCGCCTGCGAGGGGCCGAGCTGAGTGCTGCCCGCTGCGTCTACTAAGCGCCCCCGGAACGTCTTCCCTCCCTCAGCCTACCTTAAGTACATGCCGGGGTTTTTCTTCACACGTCGCAAAGGGGCGTAGCTAGCGACTGGGGAAGGGGAGGAAGAGGGACGAACCACATCCAGTGCGGTTTTTCCCGTTCCTTTTAGGTGCAATCTGAGGTGCTATAATTGTCCAGTCATAAACGTTGACGCACTGACAGTTCAGTTTAGTTAGCGATGCTGATCTGAATGAAGTGCAAAGTTACAAGCGACTGGCAAAAGGTGGACTTCACTCCCGTGTATAAGAAAGGACCTACATACTTGCAGACTAAAATCATTAACGTAAGTTTGCTGTAGAATTCTTGAACATATTCTCAGTTCTAACACAGTAAGCCGGCTGCGGTGGCCGAGGGGACTGAGGCGCTCCAGTCACGGTTTGCACGGCCACTACGGTCAGGGGTTCGAATCCGCCCTCGGGCATGGATATTTGTGCCGTCCTTAGTCTTAGCTAGTTCATAAGTAGTTTGTAAGCTTAGGGACTGATGACCCCGTAGTTAAGTCCCATAAGTTCTACAAACATTTGAACATTTCTAACACAGTAAATTTCCTTGAGACGAAAACGCTTCTATCCATGCATCAGCACGACTCCAGAAAGCATTGATCGTGCGAAACTCAGCTGCCCTTTTCTCTCATGACATCTTGCGAGCTATGGATGAACGTAAACAGGAAGACTGCATATTTCTCGATTTTCGAAAGGCGATTGACACGATGCCGCGCTGCATACTGCTTATTTAGGTACGAGCATATGGAATACGTACCTAAATATGCGAGTGGCTCGAAGGCTGTTGCACTCTAGATTCAAAAAAGAACACGCAAATGATGACAGGCAAAAGTTAGTAGAGATACGTGCGTCTATAAAAAGATCGATGCGGGAAGCATACAATAATTATCACAGCCATACCGTAGCAAAAGATGCAGCGACCTCTGCCTACACGATTGCTAGCAGTAAGTAAGGAGATATTGTTTTGTGATGCTGGAACGTGGCCGCGGTGGAGTAGCCGAGCGATCTAAGGCGCCTCTCTGCGGAGCGCGCGGTTACTCGCTGTCGGAGGTTCGTGTCCTTCCTGGGGCATGGGTGTGTTGTTGTCCCTAGGTTAGTTTAGCTTAGTTTAAGTAGTTTGTAAGCTACGAACTGATGACCACGCAGTTTGGTCCGATAGATTTACAAACATTTGCTGTAACTTGAAGGTCGTCTGCCGCCACGTACCGGCTGAGTGTGCGTCCCCTCGCCGTGGGTTCACCCTGAGCATATTCGCATAAATGTACCAAGGTAGTGACAGTGTTTTATCAGAAAGTGACTACACGCTACATTGTGTAATTATTAGGGGTTGGTGTCTACCACGCCGGTCGCATTGCATTTCAGTGAGGATTAATGTGAGAAAATTGTTGAACCTGCGTGTAATATTTTCCATACACTGACCTTTGTCGAGAGTAACCGTAAGCAGAAGTGTAAAGCGAAGGTGGTGATTGCCTTATAAAGGTGCGTAACGAAAAATATTGTCCATGAATTGCAAGTTCTGGCCACTTTAATGCTAAACCTTTGCTTCGTGAATATAATTGCGTAGCAGCCAAATATCCTGCTGAAACAACTCCCTTAACGTTAAGGTCACGGTCATATCAAAATATATGTTTAGGATGCCATTCGGTTATTAACATTAGCGAACATTTATCGGGCTGAGGGTGTTTCAAGGTTTCCCAAACAAATATGTTACTTTCAGTTCATTCCCACCAAAACTAAACTACTAAGTACTGCTAATTTATTACGACCAAAATGTACCAAACCACAAGTGAAGATACATTATCGCTATTTCATCCTCAAATATCACCCTGTGATATAAGTATAAGCCCATGTTTCAATATCCTTGGAAAGGCTGATTTATGACGTAACCATATCATGACTTGAAAATGCAATTGAGTCTCTTGCGATATTGAACTACTTGAATGCAAAGATGAGGTTAACACATTGTCCTCTTCCACTTTGTTGTAACCACTTCATCTAAATTCCGTAGTTCCACTTTGAGGGAGGTGGGGCTAATGTAAGCACTTTCAGGTGTGTAGGATGTTTGTTTACTTTAAACAGACCGTTTTTGGCACTGATACACCAACATTACTGAATGACGTGTAACTTAACTCCTATGGTATTGCTGTCTAGTAAACTTTTTCCTCTCTATTAAAATGTCGCTTGAGGCAGAAAGCAACGTTTTGCCTAGAAGTCACACAGACCGCTGTTTTTTCTATGATAGAGTGTAATGGTGAGCACGGTTTCGTGCGATTGTGAGCGTTATCGTTATAGGTTAAAGGTGTCCGTTGTAAATTTACGTCCTGCATCTTCAGACGTACACTGAAACGTGACTGTTGCCGTAAACTTTTCTCAGAACGGCTGCCAGACATGCTGGTGTGATGATTAAAAACAATTTGATTACAAGAAGAAGGTAATCACTCTCACATACAGAGTGTCCTTCATCTCATTACTGTAATTTTGATTTTCGAATTATAAAGGAACACACTGAAATGACGTTTAAATGCGAGTAAAAACAAAGGGGCTGTAAGTTTACGCAAAGTTGAATCACAAGAAAACCGCGTGTTCAGGAAGAAACGTAAAAGTGACATCGTTATCAAACATTGATATCTCTCTCTTATTAAAAGAAAGAAAATGGTGATATCCCCATTTCTTCACCACGATATCTTCCGTGAGAGGGAAGTCATTGTTGGATGATGTGTAATTGAGCACCTGCGGAAAATTTTGAATGAAAGTAGCATTTGTCAAGGACAAGAGAAAATACCAAGTAAATCTCATGGTGGTTACGCTTTAAGTGTTCGATGGAATACACCGCAAATAATTCAGCTTCTCATTCACAGCTCCTATGCTGAAAAACACTGAAACCGTATATGCTTTTGATTGAGTGATTAGTGAGATAAGTGAAATGCAACTAATACGTCAAGAAGAAACAGCGATTATTCACATTTCTTTTTCTTTTTTTATGCCAGAGATAGATTTCGGTTACTTTGTGGTTATTATAAATGCTGAAAAGTCCGTTAAAAGATGCAGACGTTCCGAACCATCATGTTGAACCTCGAGTTGGCACTCCAAAAGTTCGTATGTTTTAACTCTCATTTTAAGTATTGATAATGGTCTTCCAGTGACTGAAAAGTGTATATCTGCCACAGAAAGAAAATATTTGCGACTGAACGCCGTTCTCTTGTACATATTTGAGACAAATGACGTAAACACCCTCTCACAATCTAGTTTCGAAACTAACCACTACATATTTGCATAGCAATTGTTACGTGACCACACATTAGCTCACAAAAACTATAAAAATAAAGTATGCAAAAGTTAATAACGACTATAGTAGGCGAGGTACTGGCGGAAGTAAAAATTTGAGATCGGGCCGTGAAGCGTGCCAGGGTAGCTCAGTCAGAAGAGCGCTTGACGGCGAAAGGCAAAGGTCCCGTGTTCGAATTCCGGTCTGATGCTCAATTATAATACACTAGGTAGTTTCAAGATTATAATGAAACTATTATTCGTTGTCATTGTAAAGCTTGCAAGTGGAAATGTTTCAAATGTTTGTACAGCTTATGGGACTTAAATACGGGGTCATCAGTCCCTAAACTTACAAACTACTTATGAACTAACTAATCCTAAGGACCGACCGTAGTGGCCGTGCAGAACGTGACTGAAGCGCCTCAGTCCCCTCGGCCACTGCGGCCGGCCTTGCAAGTGGAGCTAAGAGTATTCTATGCCTGTTACATCTGTTACATTACCTAAAGTATTGCTGTAATTAGATCAAATTTTATGAACGGTAAGTAGTGTTTTTTATTTTTATTACTTTATCGGGTGGGTAGTTATATATTAAAGAGGTGGCGGCTTTAGGAGGAACACTACTGTGGAACTGAATCTTTGGAGTAAGGCTGTTTCCCTGAGAAGATGCAAGGGGCGACTTGAGACGGAGTGTGGCAGCACGTCTTCCGTTGTCAGCAGAGCGGAACAGCCTGCCGCTTAGTGAACAGCCGGCAATCGTCTCCAGGCAGCGCCGGCCTCGGTGCAGGTAACAGGAACACTGGTTAGCAGAGCTGTGCGAGCCACAGGCAGGCGTGAACAAAGTCACTAGTTCCTCTCTACGTTTGTCATAAGTGTCGACGTTACACATGAAGTGGCACTGCCGGAGAATCACATCGGTAAAGTTGTACTGAATGGCAACACTGTCGAACAACAGGGTCATTATATACTGAGATAACTTTAGCTGAACCTTACTAAATGGGGAAACTACAGTTACACTGCACTGATATTCATAGCACTATCTTACGTAACCCATTGTTACTGCCTTTTATCATTTACCATCTATCAACGTTCCCCTGGAGTACAGTTAGTGCTAATAAACAGCAAATGAATACTTGTAAGTCGTCTTCCCCTGAAAGGGGACAAGTAACTTAAAACACCGAACGTACCCTGCAGTGCAACGAAAGATAAAGGAACGTATTAATGTAGTTAACAGATTAAGGGTAGAGTGTATCACGGAAATGACATACCAGTTGTTCTGGAAATCATTAAAAGAAAGGCGTTATTCGTTGCCGCGAGATGTATTTGCGAAATTTCTTTCAACAAACGTTCTCTTCAGATTGAGAAAATTTGTTTTTACCACCCGCCTACATAGGGAGACATGATCATCAGAATAACAAAAATCAGATCAGAATAAGAAAAATCAGATCGGAAACAGAAAGGTATCGGTTTTCCTTTTCCCATGAGCTATTAGACAATGTAACTGTACAGAAATATCACAAAGCGGTTCGATGATCCCTCTTCCATGCACTTCAGTGACTTGCAGAGTATCTACGTAGATCTATAGGCGAAAGTTGTAATTACTCAGTAGATATTAAAGAATTAGTGTAGTGACCGAAGGAACGTGCTTATCACGCTACACTACATTTATTTTGTGAAATAAATATACAGAATTAATATGGCCTGAAACTTTCGGCGTACACACACTTGGTTCTATAAGACCTGCGAGAACCCAAAGGAAAAGAAAACTACTCGTTCAGAGTTTAATATGGCACTGGTAAAGTTGAAGTCTACTAAAGGAGGTCTATACTCAATCTCTCGGGACAGGACAAGTTCGAAGTTACAGCGGTACACAAACACTGAGAAGGTTCAAACGCGTAGCGGTGGTCGATAGCAGAATCCAGGCAGGCGGGTTCTCGTAGTATCCACTTCCTGAAGCGGAAGTCAAATTCCACCTCGCAAAACTGAAAGAAGTTCAAGAAATACACACCCAACTACGAAGAAGTCCTCAATATCTTCTGCAGAAAGGTCAACTTTGAAGTCGTACCCAACCTCTTTGCAATCAACAATACTAGCTAAAATGATCTGCAATGAGAGCAGCCAACTCAAACAAATAAATACGACACTGTGCACGAAATCTTAAATACAAGAATGAAAAAGTAAGTTGCCTTTCTCGTCCTTCTGGAAGGACGTCAGCGCTATCTGGGTTAAGAGACTCAACAGCGAGGTCATCAGCATCTTGGTGCAAGAATGGTATATTCACAACTACCTACGTCCATCGTAGAATACTGTCACGAAATAGGAAAAAACAGATTTGTATTGAAAGAAATCAACCGGCTAACATATAAACTTACTATCTCTGATATTCCTCTTAGTCCCCTCTTACGAAATGCAAGGAAAAAGTCGTACTGGCATGTTTTAGGTCCACTTCAGGTTTCTCGGTTAGAGAGAGAGAGAGAGAGAGAGAGAGAGAGAGAGAGAGAGAGAGAGGAATGATGATTATGATGATGATGATGTTTCAAGGCTGCTATTCGTGAAGTTTCCCTCTAGGCGTCGGTAATTTTGTCCAACGAGTGAGAGTGAAATCCGATTACAGGAGTGGATCGTAAATTTTATGGAACGAGTCTTTGGTGCTTTGATGCGGCGAAAGACTGTTTCCAATAACACAGAATTATGACCGAAACTTTATTACTTAGAAACATGATAAAAGTAATGGCAGTTTACAAAGTAAGTCGAAGATTCTTTAACTACAAGCTTGTCAAACGCTGTCCACATATAAACTTACGCAGTTACTACCTGAAGAAAGGAGGATAGCCTTTTTGAGTTTTGATTGTTACAAATTAATTTTGCAACTATGAATAAAGAATTATAAAATTATAATATAAAATTTTTATTACTTTGAACTTGTAGTCTGGCACTCTACCACTGTGCAACCGAGGCGCACACATAAAATATATATTATGGAAGAGGAGCGGAAAGCGTTCGGTAATAAAGAAACTATTCCCTACAATCATCAATCATGATTATTAATTATATTTCACGATTTTTAATAAATTCCATATAGAAAGACTTTTTCCTGTGACGTATTCACCCTTACATGGAGTATCAGCTTCAACTCGTTCTTCTAACCTCCATTAAATGATCTGCAGCAAAATAATATGATGGTAGAGCAGTTACTGCAATTGAATATCGAGCTGTGAGAAGGCCATCGCAAACGATTTACTTTTAGTGTTACTAACATAAAGTGGGCCAAAACCACGGTTATATTCTAATTCTGAAGCCGAACAAGGCTCGAGTTATGCTTTTTGCGGGATCATTCTATACGAAGAATCACCTGTTCCACCAATCCTTGTGTACAACAGACCCAGTGCCATTCGTCTCACGTCAATGTGAGTTGCAGAATATTTATGTAGATGTAGACTGGCTGGTGTGGGGACCGAGAACTGACGCTTGAAATAAACTAATATAGCGCTTTCGTGTTAATAGACGTAAAAACCTCTTGTATGATTTTGTTAGTGGTCAAAAACTACTTGTAGCAGACATCTTTAAAATAGTGCTTTTGCCAGACAGATCCATTGCGAGAATACTCAGAATTTTAGGCCACTAACAGAGCAAATAGCTTTCAAAACGCTAATTTGGCCAATATTTGAATCCGCTCGTCAGTGAGGGATCCGTACCAGGAGAAAGTGATAGAGAAGTTTGATATGAAGCAGCGAAGAGCAGCAGACCTCTTTGCGGGTTTATTTAGTAAGCGCGGAAGCGACAAGGAGGCGATCGGACAACTGCAGTGGCAGGCGTTGCAAGAGAGGCATTCTAAATCACGGTATGGGCTGCTGACAAATTTTCATGAAATGTTTCCAGTGTACTGATTCTTCCTACATCTCGTGAAGAGACCACGTGGGTAAAACTACAGCCTACAGGAGATTTCTCGCAATCGTTTTTCCAACTAACCACTAGAGACTGGAATAGGGGAAGTAGGAACCTAAACTACCCTGCGTCCCACGCCGTGAGGTGTCTTGGGAAGTACATAGAAATAGCTAGCAGTAGGCGTATGCACGGATTTAAGGTGGAACAAGCACCTGAAAGTAATTGCAGTTATACATTCATAGGAAGAGACCTCACGGAATGGATGTAACTTACAAAACCGTTTACTGGTGAATATTTCAATATTACTTGCCATCCAGATCGGACAGGTAGAAGAAATAGGCAAGATACAAAGAGAAACAGCGCATTTCTTTGCAGGTGAAACCATCACGAACGTGCTGAACCAAGTCCAGTGGCAAATGCTGCAAGACACTACATCACTGTGTGGGCTTCTATAAAATTACGAGGGTGTGCGTTTTTGGCGTTATGGTTTGCAAAAAACTGCAATGCCCTAATGCGGCATATTTAAAATTATTAATTTACAGACGCTTTTCTTCCGGTGACTTGTAAAGCATCTATTTGTTTTTCCGGTCAACCAGACGGCTCCAAAACCCCGGCATAACAACTAACACTCCACCGTTACAGACAACCTACGTAACAGCCGCCAAGAAAACACGCATTGTCTACCGAAAAAAAGTTGACTGTTCCGCCTAACATTTACCTCCAGACAGGAAATGTCATCAACATAAAAAAAGGAACAGTGATTTCCCGCACTATGTTTTATAGACCGGGCGGGTTCTGGACACTAAGACAGTATTCCTACTCAGCCTCCTGACTGCCACGAGGGAGCAAAACTAATGGCGTGATTGTGAAAAACGTCACTTATAACTATCTTGTGCAGTCATATGAAGGTAATTAATAGCTTCTGAACGAAAATTTAAAGCAAAAATAATTCCGCTCTATCTGGGTTTTTTCCCTCTTCCAAGCCCCCCCCCCCCCCCCACCACCACCACCACCACCTTCCAATTAATGACCAGGATGATTGTTTCTGGAGCTCTTGTTGGTGGTTACAGAGAAAATAATGTCGGCGGGAGCGCGACGTTGCAGTGGGTGGCTTGTCCGGCAGGCGGTTCCGCGGCTGCACAGCAAGTGGGGCGTTGCGCGGTTAGCGAGGGGGCGCCGCGGCCACCGGGACCCGCGCAGGCCACTGACCCCGCGTCATGCGCCACTTCCGCCGATACTTCCTCTCTGCTGATACTTGCCCGCAAATTACTTTGACGGTCTCAGGTGCGGATTTGCGGACGCATATTAAGTCTCTTCAACGACATCTGGCTCGCTACCTCGAGATCTAACCCGTACGATAAAGCAAACTACCACAGCCTGGCGTTCTTCCTTCCGCTCCTCCCGGAAGGAATCGTCCAGTTCGTGTCGTCTACACATCGAGTGATCATATCAGGTGATCGCTTTTTTCGCGTAAGGATCCACCTGCACGTTGCAGTTGTGGATCCGCAAAGACGGATCGCATATATTGGTGGAATGCCCCTACTTTTGGTCCTTCGTGCGAAGTACAGCCTCCCAAACACATTACCTTTAATATTGGGAGACGGGTGGTTTGAACTCGTTTTGTTTTCTCCGTGAAAGTGGGGTTTCTTTTCAGTGATACCGTTCGAGGATAGATTCGTCGTGTTTGTAGCATCCCCTGTTGTGCATTCGGATTCGGGACCCATGACGTCACCTCCTTGGAAAGGCCGAGTATTTATCATCATGTTTTAATAATTCTTGAGACTTCCTCCTTCCCGTACGTTTTGACACATATTATCCTAAAGTAGTGTTTTGGTGAATAGTAGATGCTTGAAACTCTGGTGTGTCTAGTGTTGGGCAATGGTGATTTTATAGACCCCAGTCCTACGTGGGGATGTTCTCCTGTTCACGCCCCTTCTTCTCCCTCTCTCCCCTTTTATTATTGACTGCACCACGGAGGTCTATTTTCCCCGTTTTTCTCATTTTTTATTGTTTACCCCTTGTGATTATACCTGCACATTCTTTTCGTAGCCTCTACTTTTCAACGTAATACTCGTGGATCGATGCCGTGCGAGAGTAGCTGCGTTGTCTAAAGCTACGAACTGGTCGCCCGCTCCCTCCGGTTAGTCCTTCCTCGAGCATCGGTGTGTGAGTTGTCGTTTGTGTAAGTTAATGTAGTTTGTAAGTCTAGAGACTGATGACTATAGCAGTTTATAATCAATTTAAGCAGTGAGGACGGGTTGAGAATCGTGCTTGGGTAGTTTAGGCGGTAAAAACAGAGCCTGGTGCAGGCTATGTTCCGCCCTTGCAGCCCACAGTTTTAATCTAGCTGTTTCCAAAACAGCACACAACACACTGCAGGGCAAAACATTCGGTTTATTTCTAATTGACGTCCATGGCCGTGACAACATTGGCAGACTTTCTAGCCACAAAAGGAACCAAGATTGGTCAAACAAATTGCCCAAAATTATCATACATCTCCATTAAAAGACTCATCAACAACAGTTTCAAGAAGACCTTTTAGGACCACTTGACAACACAAGGGCAAGGAAAAACATGGCTTCTACTGTTAGAAGAGAAGAACGCACTTCCCAAACACCCGCGAAGGGAAACTTGACAGCATTTCGAAGAATTACTGGCCAAGACTTCCTTGCGGAACTGCACAGGATTGGAATCTTACCCTCACTGAAGTGTGTTATATGTGATAGAGAAGACACCATTATGAATTGGGAGCATCTCAGAAACTGTGAAATATTTCAATCTTGTTACGGGATGTCAGATGGTCAATTGTATTGGGAAGTTAGAAGACTAATCTACATCTACAACCCTACTCCGCAAACCACCTGACGGTGTGTGGCGGAGGATACCTTGAGTACCACTATCGATTTTCCCCTCCTATTCCAGTCACGTATTGTTCGCGGAAAGAAGGAATGTCGGTATGCCTCTGCGTGGGCTCTAATCTCTCTGATTTTATCCTCACGGTCTCTTCGCGAGATATACGTAGAAGGGAGCAATATACTGCTAGACTCCTCAGTAAAGTTATGTTATCGAAACTTCGACAAAAGTCCGCAACGAGCGACAGAGCGTCTCTCCTGCAGAGTCTTCCACTGGAGTTTAGCGATCATCTACGTAACGCTTTCACGATTACCAAATGATCCTGTAACGAAGCGCGCTGCTCTCCTTTGGATCTTCTCTACCTCCTCTATCAATCCCACCTGGTACGGATCCCACACCGGTGAGCAGTATTCAAGCTGTGGGCGAACAAGTGTACTCTAACCTACTTCCTTTGTTTTTGGACTGCATTTCCATATGATACTTTGAGTGAATCTAAGTCTGGCATCTGCTTTACCGACGATTGATTTTATGTGGTCGTTCCATTTTAAATCCCTCCTAATGACTACTCCCAGATACTTTATGGAATTAACTGCTTCCAGTTGCTGACCTGCTATAGTGTAGCTAAATGATACAGGATCTTTCTTTCTGTGTATTCGCAGCACATTACACTTGTCTACATTGAGATTTGTCATTCCCTGCCCCATGCGTCAATTCTATGCAGATCCTCCTCCATCTCAATACAATTTTCCATTGTTAAAACCTCTCTATATACTACAGCATCATCCGCAAAAAGCCTTAGTGAACTTCCGATGTTATCCGCAAGGTCATTTATATATATCGTGAACAGCAACGGACCCACAACACTTCCCTGTGGCACACCTGACATAACTCCTACTTCGGAAGACTTCTCTCCATTGAGAATGACCTGCTGCTTTCTGTTATCTAAGAATTCCTCAATCCAATCATACAATTGGTCTGATAGACCATATGCTCTTACTTTGTTCATTAAACGTTTGTGGGGAACTGTATCAAATGCCTTGCGGAAGTCGAGAAACACAGCATCTACCTGAGAACCCGTGTCTATGGCCCTCAGAGTCTCGTGGACGAATAGCGCGAGCTGGGTTTCACACGAACGCCTTTTTCGAAACCCATGCTGATTCCTACAGAGCAGATTCCTAGTCTCGAGAAATGTCATTATATTCGAACATAATACATGTTCCAAAATTCTACAACTGACCGACGTTAGAGATATAGGCCTATAGTTCTGCACATCTGTTCGAGGACCATTCTTGAAAACGGGGATGACCTGAGCCATTTTCTAATCTTTCGGAACGATATGCTGTTCTAGAGACCTACGATACACCACTGCGAGAAAGGGGGGGGGGGGGGCAGTTCCTTCGCGTACTCTGTGTAAAAACGAACTGGTATCCCATCAGGCCCTGCGGCCTTTCCTCTTTTGAGCGATTTTAATTGTTTTTTCTATCCCTCCGTCAGTTATTTCGATATCTGCCATTTTGTAATGTGTGCAGCAATCTAGGGAAGGAACCACAGTGCAATCTTCCTCTGTGAAACAGCTTTGGAAAAATACATTTAGTAATTCTGCCTTTAGAGTGTCATCCTCTGTTTCAGTGCCATTTACGTCATAGAGTGTCTGGACACTTCGTTTTGACCCACCTACCGCTTTGACATAAGACCAAAATTTCTTAGGATTTTCAGCCAAGTCAATACAAAGAACTCTACTTTCGAATTCGTTGAACGCCTCTCGCATAGCAGTCCTCACGCTACATTTCGCTTCATGTAATTTTTGTTTGTCTACAAGGCTTTGGCTACGTTTATGTTTATGACTATGTATCAAATGTCTCAGTATTAAATAAATAAATGGATAGAGAACTTCCATGAACGCATTGGTAGCTGCCGCGTGGCCTTGCGTGGCCATATGGGGGATATAAGCTGTCATACATAAATGGGAAAAGATTTTTCAATGTGTTTGTAAAGGTAATTACATTTTAAATAAATTTAGTATGTTGTATTGCACCTCAGTGTTGGTCCGTACCTCCTGGACACCCTGTTAGAATATCCTCTCGTTGTTTGTTGTGGTTGGAGCGTGAGAGTGAGCGTGTGGCTGGGTGTTGCAGATCGGAGCCGAGCAAGCGAGTGCGCGTGACGTTCTTCGAGTCGCTGCGGCCGCTGGTGGTGAGCTCGCCGTCGCCCGAGCCGAGCGCCGACCTGGTGGAGCCGGCGCCGCTGCATGCGGGCGCGCCACTCGCCCTGACCATGGCCGCCACCGCCGCAGACCACGCCGCCGCCTACGCCCGCCAGGAGAGGTCCGTACACAAGCCTGCCTCTAGACCATCAGGTGTCAGGTGTAAGACAGTAAAACGGTGCTTTCAATAAGGGCTTTCACTTATTTCCTCATACGGCATTCCTACCATGTATGTTGTCGGTCTCGTACCCAGCAATGGCTAATCTGCGAGACGAGCGGCACCAGGAGCGACGGCCTTGCTGCGGTAGCACTCCTGCGGGCCCCGTAGCACAGAGTAACAGATACAGAGGAGAAGCCCCCCCTAAACCTCTGTCCTACGCCACAGAATAAGGAGTATACAGAAAGCAAACTCCCGCTGCAGTCTGTCGTCCAAAATTTAGTTCGCATGCGCGGAATCGGCCATCTTGAAAAGCAGTAAACGTGTTATTACTCCCTACTCTGTGGCGTGGTAATGCGCCGTCTTTGTTTGTTAATTCTGTATTTTAACTGCCTGAATCGCATAAAAGTAAACGAGTATTTGGTACAGTGAAAAGAAAGAACTGTGTGTCAGTGGTTCGAGCTGTTCCGTTTTTATTATGAGCAGCAATAAAAGAAAAGGCGGCCGATGGTGTTCAGCACCTAATTGCCGCAATAATTCGAATACAAATAAGGATATAAGTTTCTTCACCTTCCCAAAAGTTGCTGAGCTGTAAGTGAACGTCGCTATATGTGTAGTGAAAGTTAAATGTTATCAGTTTCGAATGAGAGTAATGTGTGCGTAATTATTAAAAGTAGCCTTGCTTCTTCTCTTGACGATAACTCTCGCTGTTGCTGTTGCTGCAGCAGTTCAACAGCATCTAAACGTTGAAGTACATTTATATTTTATAAGTTTAACGTTGCAAGGAATAATATAAAATGAATGACAAAGAATAGTGCGTAAGTAGGCAGGTAAAATTTTACTTACGGCATTGGAGGAGTAGTGTGGTAATGTTGGCAACGAATGCTTTTCGGATACTCAAACAGCCGGCCGCGGTGGCCGAGGGGACTGAGGCGCTCCAGTCACGGTCTGCACGGCCACTACGGTCGGGGGTTCGAATCCCCCCTCGGGCATGGATATATTTGTGCCGTCCTTAGTCTTAGCTAGTTCATTAGTTTGTAAGCTTAGGGACAGATGACCCCGTAAATAAGTCCCATAAGTTCTACAAACATTTGATTTTTTTATACTCAAACAAATAGTTTAATGGGAATAATTATTTTATGCTGTTCCTGTTCTGTGGTTGTCAGTTCCTCTATATGCCCTTCTCTGATCAGTAAATTAATGATACTCCTAAAGCAAATACAACTTTTATATATGCCCAGACGTCATTAGTTCTATGTAATCACGTTGTACTGCTAAGTCTGACTCAATATTTTGTGCGAATTTATTCGTGTTAAATAAAACCTGGCAGTTGTAAAGTCACTTTCTTGTTTATAACTAATTTCCCACACATAACTCCGTTATTTGGAATGTTTCTAGAGATAAGCACCAAATAAAACGATCGTCGAATCCACTGTACATTTTCGTAGTTGTATTAAGATTTAGGCCTTTTTTTTTTTCGTTGGATTACAATTAGGGGCAAGAAGATGCCGCAAAATAGATGAAAGCCGTTTCCTATCGTAAAAGTTGGTGAGATTAGCTACAGTTCGTAAAAAGTCCATTTCCAGCCAAAATACTAAGTGGCTATAGTTCCGCGTTTACTGCTTTTCCATATGGCGTCGAGCGCAACGCTTGGTAACATACAGATCAAAAGCGCCGCCCCCCAGCTTTCCCTTCTGTATGCTCCCTATTCTGTGCCTACGCTGCCCTCGTAGTTCCGTAAGATGCTAGCAAGTGTCAGATGGTTCCCCGGCTTAGTACCGGTAGACGACACTAGAGGCGCTTCTAAGGGTAGCGTGGAGGGGAGGCTGAGGGGAAAGTTCGTGCCGCCTGCCATGAGGCCACGGCTGCTGTGTCCGGTGTGCCGGCGTTTGAGGGGAAGTGGTGGTGGGACAGCCGTTACCTGCCGCTTGTTCTGGCCAGTTTTAAGGGCTGCTTCTGACCGCAGCGCCATCATGGGACATCTTACGGAACCTTCCCTCTCCGCACCCCTGAGCGTGTGACCGGGCTCTTATGGAGGCTTCCCGTCTGTATATATTTGTCTGTGGTCTGCGCCCGTAGCGATGGCCGCTACCACAGACAAATATATACAGACGGGAAGCCTCCATAAGGGCCCAGTCACACGTTCAGGGGTGCGGGGAGGGAAGGTTCCGTAAGTTGTCCCATGATGGCGCTGAGGTCAGAAGCAGCCCTTTAAAACTGGCCAGAGCAGGCGGCAGGTAACGGCTGACCTCACCACCACTTCCCCTCAAACGCCAGCAAGCCGGACACAACCGTGGCCTCGTGGCAGGCGGCACGAGCTCTCCCCTCAGCCTCCCCTCCACGCTACTCTCTGACGTGCGAGAGGCAACAATGCATCCTAGAACGCACGGTCACTCCTGCGCGGTCTGTATTCCTGCAGGACTCACTTGTTTGGAATGTAAAATTCCCTTCCCTCCCTCCTCCCTTTGCCTCTTACACTGACGGATAAATAGGGATACCTAGCAAGTAATTATCTGAATCTGTAACAAATTTGTTTCTGTAAATCCTAAAATTAATATTAGTGTAATGTCAGTGGCCAGTCAAACCACTACCATTAACATTTCCTTCATATTTAGACGAACCAAATGTGATAGAAATGGGCCTCCTGTACGTTTTGTTTTCTGGAAACCATAGCCAGTAATCTTCAGGCTCTCAAATATTCATAATAGATGCCACTTATCTTACTGACAGTCTTGACGTTTCGAAAAAAAGGCAAGAGTTGTGTTCTCACCATGATAAGCGATCTACAATCCATACATCTTACAGTAACACTTTCTATACACGATGAGCGGCAAGTAACTTTCCCAGTAACTAATTGGCCTCTACTGCTCGCGCCAACGCTCCAGTACACAGCCGCCGGCAAGAGGAGCACCACACGATTTAGTGCTAGCGTGAAATCACTGTCTGGGGCACAGTTCGTTATTACCCGAGTTAGCGCGAACTCATTTGGCGTACTCATTTCTTTTCGTAACTGACACACAGATTGAGGTTGCGCAATGAACACGCATTTGGGAGGAGGCGATTCGTATCAGCCTCCAACCTACATTGTTTAGGTTTAAAATCACTCCAGGGAAATGCAGCGATGGCATACATTTATGTGCTGTCTTTCATGGTGACCAGTCGAACATTTTGGATGTTTGTTGTAACGTACCCCCCGCCATGCACCTACGGAAGTTTACGAAAGGTTGCCCATGCATTAATTCGAGATACAAGTTACAGTATCTTCATTCCACGTTTCATTCAATTCCGTCTAGCCCTTTCTCTGTGAAGAGTAGCAAATGTGTTAACGCACTGTAAGGTGCCCTCCGCCGTCCAGCTGTTTCAGCATGAAGAGAAAACAACGTATTAACCAATTGTATGGTATCGTCCGCCATGCACCATGCGGTGGCTTACGGAAGATATCCCATGTATTAATCAGGTTATAAGCTACCTCTTTTGAAAATTTCATTGATATTTCAGCGTGAAGCCGTAAGAAACAAATTAATTATTTGTAAAGCACCATTCGCCATGCATCATACGAAGTTAATTTTAGTATGCGTGTAACCTTCGCGCGAATGCAAGCAATGAGTTGAAAACGTTTTATCGCAATAGTATGAACGGTATGGCCGTGCTTAAAATACGGAAAAAATACAAACATTAAATTTTATATATTAGGTTTATGTGTTAATTTCAAATTCGCATTAAAACCAAACGTTGGTAACAACAAATTCCTTCTGCTGGTGGTTTTCACCCTAATGATTCGGTACGCTTGGTGTAACCGCAAGAAAAAAGTCATTTAAAAATCTGAATGAAGTATACTTTCCACTTTTAAAAATTTTTCTTACTTTAAATTGCTTACATAAAATTCACATGGTGCGAACAATATTTGTTGCAAATGTTTCTTTGACGATTATCACCCAAAAAAGTAACGTAATTCCAGAGCTACTAGAATTTTCAGAATTTTTTTTTCATTCGAAACTTCACCGAAATCTGAAAATTAGCTATTTAGTCACGGTGATTAATTGAAATGATTATAGGTAATCTGGATATATTAATATTTCACTGATAAACTGAATTCTTTAATCATATTTTTAAAAAAATATTAGGATCGGAATACAACTGTAGACTATGACGAATTCCATGTGTAAAGTATCCTCCGTCAGGCACCAAAATTTTATGTGACAGTGACCTTCCTCTTGTTTTAAAGGTCAATTGTCCAAAATGTCCTGAAGAGTTTAGGGTGAATACAGTGGTTTAGAAGTAGACGTCGCATGATGCAGCACTTTCCTGCGCATTTCATTGTTTATTACGTCATACCTCCTGAACTATTTGTCGTACAGTCATTTAATGGTGCCTATGACCATCGCGAAAGTGCAAGCAATATGTCGACAAAGTTTCATCTCAATCGGTTGAACGGTACAGCCGCGCATAAAATACAAACACACAAACATTCGTTTTCATATACCAGATATCACAAAGAGTACATTGAACATGTAGTTTTATTTTTGCAGCCGGCCGCGGTGGCCGAGGGGACTGAGGCGCTCCAGTCACGGTCTGCACGGCCACTACGGTCGGGGGGTTCGAATCCCCCCTCGGGCATGGATATTTGTGTCGTCCTAGTTCGTAAGTAGTTCATAAGTAGTTTGTAAGTTTAGGGACTGATGACCCCGTAGGTAAGTCCCATAAGCTGTACAAACATTTGAACATTTTATTTTTGCAAATATTTGACGTCTTGGTTGATTAACGGACGACACCGAAGAAATTAGCACAAAAGGCGTGCCCCAGAGCCAGTAAGTGGGATATGCTCCACTGGATCCATACTAGTTACGTGCAAGAAGTCGTCGAATTCCAGTGCCGTTTGACAGCTGACATGTGGAAGCTGGCCTTGACGCAGACACCGATCAAATACATTTTATGACGTCAACTGTTTGCTGTAAAGCGTAAGAAGCTTTGTATTACGAAGTAGTCATTGCTACAAGAACCAATGTGTTATTAATTTCGCCGGGTTTTGCAGTTAATGAAGCATTCAATAACCCTTTTTAATGCACTCAAATGTAGTCTGAGATTTCTGTTTTTGTGGAATCAATAGCTTTGAAGCAATATAGCAAATTGACTTCGCCCGGATTTTACCTGGGAAGAAACGAATCCAGCAAAACAAAGCGGCCTGGAGTAGCTCTCGGGGAGAGGTAGCGTTTAATTGCGCCGTCATTAGGAGCCGGCAGCGCGGGAGTGGTCTGGGGAAGTGATTATCGCGGTTTCCGCGACCGGAATACGCGCCCAGCCAGCACGATAAACACTCGCAGAAGGCGCACTGGACGCCAAGTTGTCTGTCCGCGCTGCGCGCACGCACCGGGCGGTACGGCCACTTTACTTGCTGCTTGCACGGGAAAGTGTGGAATGAATTGTTTCGGGGAAAGTTACAGATGTTCTTTCACAAATGCAAAACGCCTTAAAACTGCATATGTCACCGGATACTGGTGCACAGATTGCACAGATGTTACTTGCATACCCGTGCTTGCAGTACACCCTGGACAAGGTTAAATGGCTGGATGAGAGCTTCACAATCCACAGTAGACGAAGTACCGACAATCTAGCCAGCTTCGATGACCGAAATCGGTGACATCCGAGGCAGATAGTCAATACTGAGAGAAGGGCTACAGTGCAACAAATCACGGCGCCATTCCACACAGAACGTGTCAGACACGTCTCCCAGTGGACAATGCGTAGGAACGTGGGTTGCATCTTGTATGGGGGCTGGCGCCGCACACGGGTGCCTCTGTTAACACAACGCCATCGCACACGACTACTTGTAGTTGTTGCCAATCGCCAGGGGTTGACATTGTAACAATGGAGGAGCGTGATATGGTCGGACGAACAAAATTTCAACTGCACAATGCCGATGGGAAGCATTGTGTGTGGCGCAGTTCACACGAGTTGATGATATGATCGATAGATCCCACGCTGTCTTGGCCTGCCGATTCTCACGATTTCTCGCCCATGGTAAACGTCTGGTCCGGGATTCGTAAACCACTGCTACACAACATAATCTTTTCCAATATGTGGAAGCCACGTACACTGCTATGACCCATCAACATCCAGCGCTCTTTTGATTAGTTGCTGAGGCGTGTAGCATCAGTTACAGCCAGCAATGATGGCAACAACCAATAATGATTTCATGATCTTCCTTCACATACGGCTGTATTTTGACGTGATCTCCGTATGTGTATCTCCCAAATAAATTTGGTTGTCTATTGGAGATCATCTTTAGTGTTGCACATTGGATGGCCAGCAGTATCAGTACTCTCTCTACTCTCCAAATATACCCATAAAATGTTTGGCATCTTCAGTCTGGACTTTGCCTAGTGGGGACTTTGCCTAGTGGGGACTTTGCCTAGTGGGGACTTTGCCTAGTGGGGACTTTGCCTAGTGGGGACTTTGCCTAGTGGGGACTTTGCCTAGTGGGGACTTTGCCTAGTGGGGACTTTGCCTAGTGGGGACTTTGCCTAGTGGGGACTTTGCCTAGTGGGGACTTTGCCTAGTGGGGACTTTGCCTAGTGGGGACTTTGCCTAGTGGGGACTTTGCCTAGTGGGGACTTTGCCTAGTGGGGACTTTGCCTAGTCTATTTATAGTTATGTTCCATTGTACCAAATTGAGGAGCAAGTCTCCATGATCATGGAACCAGAATGTATTTCTATAGTAGAGTCATGTCTTTGTGTAGTCATTTCTTTGCGATTTGTAACCTTGTATCCTGCGCGCAAAGATGGACTCTGTGGTCCTTGATGGCGGCTGGCCGCGTTTGCTGCTCCCCTCCCACTCGGAAGCCACGGGAGAGGTCAGTAGGCGGTATGCGCGGCCGTGGTCGCGGGCAGGCGCCTCCAGACAAAGGCGCCACGACGCTCCACTCGGCGCCTATTTTTAGGCGAAGTCTGTTTGCGTCGGCTCAGCAAACCTCGGCGCGCAGCACTTTCGCTCGAAAACTGCCAGCTATCCAAAAGGACAAACACTGTCTGCCCTGAAATCCCTGACCGCTTCGTGACCTTGACCTCGCCCACAGCGCACTGTAGATTCCCTTTCTGCGTTATCAGCCAGTGCCCATATTCCTAAGTGAACTATTAACTGTAGCGCGGGAATGGCCGTGCCGTTCTAGGCGCCATGTCACGGACTGCGTGGCCCTCACGTAGGAGGTTGGTCCTCAGTGAACACAGTAATTTGGCCCCTTAGGTTTATAAACAGTTTTGGGCTATTAATTATTGCAGTGCCATTAGAAAACTATTCTCGTGTCTGGAGAAGCACGCTTTAACGCGAAAAGGTATTCAACAAAAAATGGAGACAAAACAAAAGTTGACACTCCTCCGCATGTTAAAACTGGGTACTGGATCGGGGTTCGAACCCGGCACCTTTGCCTTTGGTCTTTCGAAGGTAATAGGTGATGTACTGATGAAAGTAACGCTGTGAGGACGGGCCTTGAGACGTGCTAGGGTACCTCAGTCGGTATAACGATTACACTCTAAAGGCAAAGGACCCAGGTTCGAATCCCAGGTCAGCACAGTTTTAATCTGCCAGCAAGTTTCTTGTCAGCGCACACCAAGCTGCATGCTAAAAATATCATTGTCAAAACAAAAATGGCTGAAATCAACTGTTACGTAAATGCAGATTTGGATTTCGTCTGCATAGGGACGTTGCTATAAGTACTTCAGAATTTTTTATTATAATATCAGACTAGAGCGCAAAATTGACTTAATTTCCGACTAGTTTCGACCCAATGTTAGGACATCTCCAGGGTGTTACTCCGACAGGGTGTGGAGTTGAACAGGGGCTGCGAGCTTTTCATGTGCTAAATAACTCGCAGATTAAGATGTTTCGACATTGGATCGAAACTAGTCACACTAAACTATTGTTATATATAAGAAAAGAACTATAAGAGCGCTGTTGTCTACCAGAGGAAATAAAATGTTTCAAGAAATATGTAATTGAGAATTTACCGTAAGTTGAGGCCGTAGCGAAGACTAACATTGATATGGCAATCGTTCGCCAGTGTCATGTACCTCTGGACGCTACTAATTGTGTACTTTCTCTTATTTCTCTACTGATATTACTTCATTGTGACATCTGGTACGTAATAGTACACACACGAGAGAGAGAGAGAGAGAGAGAGAGAGAGAGAGAGAGAGAGAGAGAGGGGGGGGGGGCAGGGGCAAAGGAAGGGAATTGCTTTATAATTTCTTCTTCAACAACAATGACGTTTTACAATTAGGGCTTCACATGAGGATTTTAGTTTAGGAACTGGGTCGACAATATTGGACGGGACACTTAACGATGACGAGTGTGAATCTGATTTCAGAACAGTGTCTCACTATTCGCATAATACAGATAGGAAATCACACAAATTGATCGGAGGTACTCTTATAACTACACCAAGTGCAAAGCCACCTAAAGAGTAACTGAAAAATCTCTGTTGTACATGATAAATGAACAGCACACAGTTAAGATTTTTTGGTCACCTGCACATACACATACTAAACACTGCAAGTAAAAATAACCATTGTATGCATGTCTAATGGAAGTGTCATTGTAAAATAATGAAAACCTAAACGAGGGGAAAAAATCAATAAATTTTCGACATGGTAGCATTGTTAACTTGATTATTTCAGTGGATCGCATTATTGTGAAATTATTTTAGAATTATTAGTCCGTCATTCAGTTTCAGAACATTTTCGTGTTGATTCGATGGTGCATTTTCTTGTAACAATGCATCGCTTGCATTTGGACAGTTGTATATTTGTTCTCGAACCTGTGGCATTGGAGAAATATGAAACAACATTTGAAATATGTGGTCCATTCTGGCATCTTTCTTGTGAAAATTACGGACAAGTAAATCGTGCATTTATTTTCCTTTGTAACGGCTCGGTTTCTTAGTTTTATCTACGAGGCGCATCCAAAAACTAAGTTTAAGTTTCCCTACGTTTTTTTAACGAAGAAATCAGATACATGAAAAACTTAGTTGACAACGGGTACAGGAATGTAGAGTTAGTTTAGACAGTCCCAAAGGCACTGATACACTTGTCATAGCGTATAATCAACTTTTGTATTCATGTGTCGTAGAAGTCTGCCGCTTCTGAATGGAACCATCGTGTAACAGTCTTCTTCATCTCCTCGTCGTTGTCAAACGTTGGCTAGAGGACGGGAATTTCCAGGGGTGCAAGAAAGATGGAAATCCCTGAGGGAAAGATCAGCACTGTGTGCTAGATAATCAAACAGGTCCAAGCCGAACTTTTGCGAAAACAGTTGCTGTGCGACGAGTCGTACGAGGAGTAGCATTGTTACGGAGCCACACACCTGTAGCACACCTGGTCCCATTCATCAGTTGATCCTGTGATACGAGAAGTGCCTCAATTCTTATGGTGAATAAATCGAAAAACAGCCCATTCATTGCTGTAACTGTTACCACTATAGATAGTAACTGTGCTGCCTTTGATTTTAAAAAATACAGGGAAACTTAGTTTATGTATACACTTGGTTTTACACTAAGCTTAGGTTCATCGTACACTATTGACACAAACACGCAGTTAACCATTTTTATGTAATTATCTGAAAACCCGGCGTTGCCCGAGTATTCTTTATTTGAATCTTCCGTTAATCCACTTCTTCCCTGCTCTGTCTGTTCACCCGTTCCTCTCCTCTTTGTTCATCTTCTCCTCCTCCACCTCTTTGTTTAAACCCCTCCCCATTACCCCACTACAAAAATTACATGTATCTACGAATTTTTGTGACAGTCAGTGAAACTGTTACGAAAATTATTGAAATATATCCTCCTCCATGCATCTTAATAAATTTTGTGTAGAAGGCCACGCTCCTCTTGTTTGGAAGCCATAAGGTGCAAAATTTCATAGAGATCTGAATAAAAACTGTAGCTTTGCAAACAAACCTTTTGCGTGAGTGGGCGGTTTACACGTTTCTCATTGCTCACGACGTGATATCTCCTGAATTTTGTCGTAGGTGGTTCTTACCTCGTGGTAAGGAATATGCGCGCCAAATTTGGTTGAAATCGGTCCTGTTGTTTAGGAGACGTGCAACATTGTCGCGTGATGCAGCAGTTTCTCGCCAATTTCCTTGCTTATCAAATGTTCAAATGTTTATAGAACTTATGGGACTTAATTACGGGGTCATTAGCCCCTAAGCTTACAAACTACTTATGAACTAGCTAATACTAAGGACGGCACAAATATCCATACCCGAGGGAAGATTCGAACAGCGGACCGTAGTGGCCGTGCAGACCGTGACTGGCACGCCTCAGTCTCCTCGGCCACCGCGGCCATTCGGACTATTTTATCAAGTTGGTGAAGAAGAAAGATAATACCAAAGCAATGGTACCTGTAGACGATGTGATGATAGAGAGAGAGAGAGAGAGAGAGAGAGAGAGAGAGAGAGAGAGACACAGTTAAGTGCGGCTGAAATGGTGGAAGGGAGTGTTACAAAAGTTTGGACCCAAAATAAGCACAACAGAAACAGTGTCTGGTAGTGAGCAGAAGTGACAAGACAGCTTGAAACTGGAAGATCATGACGTAGAACCTGTGCAATATTTTATATATCTTGGGACCATACTTTTAGCTGACAACAGAATAACGCAAGATGTTAACAGCAGAGTCAACGCGAGAACAAACTTCGGTAGTTCGTTGCGTCACTCACTGTGGCATGAAAGCTTCCCTCAGTCAGCAAAAGTATCGTTCCATTAAACCTATTTCCTTCCCATCTTATCGCATGTATTGGAAGGAGTAGTTATAACGAAATAACAGCAGGATCCAGGCCACAGAGGTGCGATTGCTTCGGTCTAGTACCCTTAAAACCAGTAGGGATAAAATCAGAGATGGGTCTGTCCGACTTCATCTGGGAATCCAACAGGGTGTGCGTGATACACTGGAGTCATGTCGACTGCAATGGTTGGTCATGTTAGAAGCATTAAGCTACTAAGAACACCTAAGGCGTACTTGAAAAGTGATTGGTAAAAGACCAAGAGGCAGAGGATAGCTGACCAAAACAAACAGAAAAGGATCTGGCTAAGAGGAAGAGTAATATCAAGACATAAGTTTGGGTAGAAGCGCCGCAGACCGCTTGGCCACCGCGGCCGGTTTCCTGAAGTGATGTACGTGATCGTTAAAAGTACAGTGACATTCCTCTTGATTTGGAGGTAAAGTGTGCAAAATTTCATCAATATTGGAACAAAACTGTGAAGTTGTATGCAACACAAACGCACAACTGATACAGCTACTTCTGATGTATATTAACTTCGTTACTTTAGAAAAAGTCGCACTGACGTGTTTTACGGTCCACTTTAGATTTGGTTTTTGTAAACATTTTGACAAAAATAATAATCTAAATAATAAAAAATTAATTAAAAAGTGTCTGAAACCGTTTTTAAAAATAATTAGGTAGTAGTGGGTTTCGAACCACTGACCATCAGTGTGAGTCTAACGCATTGCTTGCTACGCTACGAATAACAGTTAAGTTGCGTCCTTTGATTTCATACTATTGATGGCCGTTGTTAACTGATGCTAATATGGCAGTTGTAGACACTAGATTATCATTTATCGTACGAAGAACGACGTGTTTTTGTTTATTCTTCAGTGCGCCATTGCTTTGAAATGACAACGTTTACGTTACAATAAGAAAATCATCAAATACGCAACGCAAGATGGCGTATGCCAGATAGTTTTGGGCGAGGAATGTCACGTGACATCTGCGAACGGCTGTTTTTCGGTAATTCAATGGAGGGTGTCAAAACTCCGTTATTTTTGCAAAATATCTCTCAAACGATACGAGATATGGAGGAAAAAAATAAGGGAACAAAGTTGAAGCGAATTTTCTCCTCTACAAATTCGTTTATTCAATTTTCGCGTCAGATGATCGGTTTATTTGCAATTAAAATTACATTACAAACGGCTTCTTTTTTGTATTACTAATGTTTTTCTTATCCGAAATATTTCAAAAAGAGAGGTTCTGGTCTCTGGTAGCCAACAATTATGTCTGTAAAATTTGGTTCCGATCGGTTGAACGGTTCGACCTAAAAAGTGGGAACACGTTACAGCCTGACAGTCATCATCAAATCGCCGTGTTTTTATATATATATATATATATATATATATCTCTGCAACGATGCAAGATATGAAAAGTAAGGGAACAAAGTTGTAGAGAATTTTCTCCTCTGCAAATTCGGTTATTCAATTTTCGTGTCAGATGAATAGTTAACCCGTTATTTGCATTTAAATTTCGAGCTGTCAAGACGATCGCAAATGCCCACTTCTAGTGTTATTACCGTAACTGAAAGTGGGCGAAAAGTATTCCAACCCTGATACCAACAGTACAGTTATGGTGAAGCAATGTGTGCGGAGTTAAGGACTGTCTCAGGGCTGCCGACCCCAAACGTCCCCGCAGGGAAGCCGCCGTGTGCCGAGCTGCGGTGACTCTGGTCTTTCGGTATACGGCGGACGCCTCGGGTCAGAGGCGAGGCGACCTGATTAGGAGGCGGGTCAGAGGCCGGCCTGCCAATTGACACAGACTGCGCGGCCCGCCGCTTTATGGCGCCCTAAAGCTCAGCCGGCTCTGCAGGCGGCCGGCGCTCCTGCTGTCGCCACCATTAACTCATCACGCCCGGGACCACCCGCCTGGACAGAGACATTCTGTCCGACGGTTACTCTGCGGGCGGGCTGTCTATTTTATCAGGAGCACCGCAGATACCACTACCAAATTCCTACACGATGTACAAAGATCACAAGATTGAAAATAATAGACCCCAATTGAAGTTAGGAAGATAATGAAACCAGTTGTTTCGCTGTTCTTGAATATTAACGCTGCTACACGCCTTGGCTGTGAATCAAAGAGGCTTTGGATGTGTTGTTGGGTATAGCAGCCCTGCTGCTTCCACATTCTACCAAATTTGATCTGCTGTGTTGGTGTATCCTGGGACAGTCGTTCTACAATCATCGAAAATGTTCAAATGTTTGTAAATCTATCGGACCAAACTACGTGGTCATCAGTCCGTAGCGTACAAACCTACTTAAGCTAAGGTAAACTAACCTAAGGACTACACACACAACACACACACACACACACACACACACACACACACACACACACACACACACACACACATGCCCCAGGGAGGACTCGAATCTCCACGGCGAGTAACCGCGCTCTCCGCAGCGAGATGCTTTAGACCTCTCGGATACTCCACCGCGGCCCGCAATCATCGATAACATTAAATGTATAGACGAGGAGAGAAAGGAGACAACGGCAACGATGGGCGAGGAAGTAGTCTTGAACATTGGGTGCCACTTGTGATCGCGTGTTACATTGCTTGAATGTGCCGTCGCCAAGCTCCAAAGATCTGGAAAGATAACTGACTCCAGTGCTTCAGAGATGTGACACTGGCTGGTTACTGTATTACCAGTGAGCACCGGGAGGGGCGGGAGAGGAGGAATGTGGGACCAACGTGGCGAAGCGTAAGGCAACAGTTGTCTCATCACAGTGTCGCTAGATTCTAATCCCACCATAAGTGTGAGGTCATCCATGTGGCCACTAAAAAAGAATCAGATAACCTTCAGTTACACGATGAATCAGTTAAACCTAGAGGCCGTAAATTCAATAAAATACCTACGAGTAACAATTACGAACAACTTTTGGAAAGAACATACAGAAAAATATTGTAGGGAAAGCGAATAAAAGACTACGTTTCATTGGCAGAACCCCTCGAAGATGCAACAGTTTTAGTAAAGAAACTGCGTACACTACACTCGTGCATCCTATTTTGGAGTATTGCTGCGCAGCCGGCCGCGGTGGCCGAGGTGACTGAGGCGCTCCAGTCACGGTCAGCACGGCCACTGCGGTCGGGGGTTCGAATCCCCCCTCGGGCATGGATATTTGTGCCGTCCTAGTTCGTAAGTAGTTCATAAGTAGTTTGTAAGTTTAGGGACTGATGACCCCGTAGTTAAGTCCCATAAGCTTAACAAACATTTGAACATTTGATTGCTGCGCATTGTGATATCCACACCAGGTGGCACTGACAGACGATTTAGACAAAATTCAAAGAAGGGCAGCTCATTTTGTATTATCGCGATATAAGGAAGAGTGTGTCACGGAAATGATGCACGAGTTGGGGTGTAAATCATTAAAATAAAGGCGTTATTTACTGCGGCGAGATCTATTTCGAAATTTCTTTCACCAATTTTCTCTTCAGAATGCGAACATATGTTGTTAGTACCCACCTACATAGGGAGACGTGACCATCGTAATAAAATGAGAAATCAAATCGAAAACAGATTTAGGTGTTCATTTTTACCACGTGCTTTTAGTGAAAATGTTCAAATGTTTGTAGAACTTATGGGACTTAACTACGGGGTCATCAGTCCCTCAGCTTACAAACTACTTATGAACTAGCTACGACTAAGGACGACACAAATATCCATGCCCGAGGGGGGATGCGAACCCCCGACCGTAGTGGCCGTGCAGACCGTGACTGGAGCGCCTCAGTCCCCTCGGCAACCGCGGCCGGCTGCTTTTAGTGGAACTATAGAGAAATATCATAAAAGTGGTTCGATGAACCCTCTGTCATGCACTTCCATGTGATCATGTAGATGTCGATGTAGATAATAATTGTTCAGGCAAAATGTAATCGACACCTGGCGTTCACTCTGCTGAAAGTGACTTTAACGTTACACTGGAATACTGCTTCTTGCCAAACACACCCAATATGTTGTTGATATGGTTAGCGTTGTGCCAGAGTGATCCACCACTGCCAAGGTACAGTTAAGAGAGAGAGAGAGAAAGAGAGAAGGAGAAGGAGGAGGAGGGGAAAAAAGAAAAGAAAAAATAAATAAATAAATGGGATAAGTGCTGCGTGCGCAGCTTGTGCAGTACACATTTCTGCCGCCAGGCGTGCACAGCGCAACTCGCTGTTAGTTTAGTGCCGCTTGAGTTGTCGACCTGGTTCGCTTTGTTCATCTGTAGTGAGAAATTTTGCTGTTGCTGTTGCGTTCTTGTTTCGTTTGTTATGATGACATGTTTAAGTGAAAAACGTGCATCTGTGAAATTTTCTTTTATACTGGGTAACAATGCTGCTGAAATATTTAATGTTGAAGACTGCTTACCAAGATGACGCTATGGGGAAAACTAAAGTGTAAGAGTAGTTTGCTCGATTTTAAAATGGATATATATATTGATATCCATCAGCTGCCTAATGGACGGACATAATGACAAAATTCGAGAAGTTGTGTTCACAGACCGTCGAAAGAAATTTGATTAACTGTCAGAGGTTAGTGAGTTATCTTGGAACACGGTTCAGCGAATTTTAACAGAACAGTTGGGAATGAAAATGGTTCTAACAAAGTTTGTTTCTCGAGTTCTGACTGATATGATTTTTTGATGCCATTCAGGGTCTGTTCCCTAGGTACGACCATCAATCAAACCTCTTAAGTAAAAGATTTAAGAAGAATGCACAACAATATTCGTCAAAAAAATCCGATTTGTGGGAGACAAGAGACTTGTTTTTCTACCATGTCAACGTACCTGCAGATACAGCCATCTTTGGTAAACAGCTTTTGGCGAAAATTGGCATGGTTTCTCTGCCGCCGCGCGGGAGTGGCTGTAGGCTTTAAGGCGCCTTGCTGTGGAGTATGCATTTTCTCCCCGTCGGAGGTTAGAGTCCTCCCTCGAGAAACTTTTGTGTGTGTGTGTGTGTGTGTGTGTGTGTGTGTGTGTGTGTGTGTGTGTGTGTGTGTGTGTTGTCCATAGCTTAAAGTAGTTTTTAAGTCTAAAAACTGATGACCACTGCACTTCAGTCCCATAGTTTTACAAACAAGTGAATGAATGTTCCGTATCCCCACCATCTTACCAATTAGACAACATTGAAGTTAGGGGAAAAAAACAGTAAAAAATATTTTTAAAATGTAAGAGGGATAGGGAGGAGCTGTCAGCCATTTGTAAGCATGACTAAGAAAATATTCAGATCAGTGGAAGCATCGTTGGGACAAATGCATTAGTTGTAATAGAGAGTATTTTGAAGGGAATCGGATTGTCCTGTAAAGAATTTGAAAATATATAACATTAAAAATAGTCCAGAATGAAACTTTCACTCTGCAGCGGAATGTGCGCTGATATGAAACTTCCTGGCAGATTAAAATTGTGTGCCGGAACCGGGACTCGAACCTGGGACCTTTGGCTTTCGCGGGCAAGCGCTCTACCGACTGAGCTACCCCGACACGACTCACGATGCCGCCTCACAACTGCACTTCCGCCAGTACCTCGCCTCCTACTTTCCAAACTTCACAGAAGCTCTCTTGCAAACACGCAAGACTAGCACTCCTGGAAGAAAGGATATGGTGTAGACATGGCTTTGCCACAGCCTAAGGGATGTTTCCAGAATGAAACTTTCACTCTGCAGCGGAGTGTGCGCTGATATGAAACTTCCTGGCAGGCAAAGGTCCCAGGTTCGAGTCCCGGTTCCGGCACACAATTTTAATCTGCGAGGAAGTTTCATTAAAAATAGTGTTTTTATTCTGGGTTCCCTCCCGTTCGCGCAATATGCGTGTCGTCCTGTGTAGTTGTGCAAAAAGGTGGGTGGAGTCGGTGCTGTCGGTCCATCAGTCCCTCCTTCATCCAGCGATTATAGACCCGCATCACAGTTTTTGGTTACATCCGTCAGGACCACTGATTTCACTGAAGAATAATATGCAGTCGCTATAGGCAACTTTTCTTTCTTGGTCGAACGAAACGTGCTCGAAAGCCGATCACTGTCTTCTATAAAAAGAAAATTCGTGACGGGCTGAGATTAGATGCCGGGACTCCTGATTACGAGGCAGTTGCACTGTCCTCTAAGCCACCCGGACACAGCCGCCACACCTGCATGGACTACCCTAGCTCGCCTTCCATCAGACGTACATTTTCAACCTTCGCAGTGCCCCTGCGTACTGAAGAAGTGATCATTGACAGTCTTCCCCATAGTATACACAGCGTATACGTAAGGCTCTACGGTTTAGGAGGAACGACCGTCAAACTGTATAGAAAATAACTGTGTTTTTTTTACACAAACAGAGGAAAGCAATGGAAAGTTTAGAGCACCTACTTCTACAGGCCTGGACCCATTGCTGTCGAGTTATTTCGACATCGGTTTGTAGAGTGACACGAAGTTTGTGAAGCCTGAAGGAGGGTTGACGCCGTGTGTTCCCTGCGATCGCCGAAGGTCATCCCCGTCCGTTGTTACCACGACGCGCCGAAAGCCCGCGCCCTTGGCAAGCCAGCCGCGTCCTCAGCAAATAGCGGTGACGCAACCGCGGTGGGCGGGGCGCCCGCCACCAGCGCTCCTGGCGGCCGAGGCCGCAACTGCCGCTCTCTACCTGCTGCGTCTGCAGCCAGTGTGTGCTGCTCAAACCCAAACCTTCAGATGTCACTCAGATCCTTACCAAACGTTGTATATCGATAGAGCAGCAGGCGAAACTTATATATAATTCATGATTTTTGCTGCCGTCCAGTAGAACGTGCGTAAATTATAATGATAGTTAACACCTAACCTGCAGAGTAGAGGAAAAGCGTGTCTGTGAGACGTATTCACGTCACGCCACTGTGGGCTAGTTTGTAGTTGGTAGAGCGTTAGCTTCTCGTGCAGAGGATCCTGGGTTCAAGCCCCACCTAGGCTTTATCTTTTTGTTTGTTTGTTTAAACTACAGTGCGTTGGAAATTGTTAAAAGGGGCAACGTGTTCCTCATATGTAAAAGGACTGTTTCGATTTTGTAGCAATGTGTTATTGGCAGTTTACTCTTGCTTCGTTTTATTTGAATGTAGCAAATCTGTACAGTATATTCGTAAATAATAATAATAATAATAATATAATAATAATAATAATAATAATAATAATAATAATAATAATAATCAGGGCCGTATTTAGGCTATGCGACGCTCCTGTGCAGTAACTTATTTTACGCCCCCCCCCCCCCCCGGCATCTGAAATTCCAACTGATTACTGATTATTCCATAATCTTTCGGGAGTGCACCCGGGACAGCGACAATTCTTCGATATTTCGGCTGCAAACCTGATTTTTTTAAAAAAATCTGAATATGTTTGTTTATTCTGTGAAACTACGAATAAACCCTACAGATTTGCTACTTTCAAATAAAACGAAGCAAGAGTAAACTGCCAATAACACATTGCTACAAAATCGAAACAGTCCTTTTGCATATGAGGAACACGTTGCCCCTTTTAACAATTTCCAACGTACTGTACTTTAAAAATGAAAAAAAAATTAAGGCCTGGGTGGAGCTTGAACCCAGGACCCTCTGCACGGCGATCTAATGCTCTACCAACTAACCCACGGAGGCGTGAGATGATAGTGTCTCACAGATACGCTTTGCATTTACTCCGTAGGTTAGTTGTTACTTATTATAATTTACGCACGTTCTACTGGACGGCAGCAAAAATCACGAATTATATAGAAGTTTCGGTTGATACTATATCGCTATACAACGTTTGGTACGGATCTGAGTGTCTGGCATCTGAAGGTTTGGGTGTCAGCGGCGGAATGGTTTCACTTCCTGCACAGCTAGCAATGTTTTTAATCTGAAAAATGCCGAGCTGTGCCGTTAAACTATAGGTCCTCCTATAACTTGTATGTAGGCAATCGCATACCACCAGATTTCGAATTACGAACAGATGCCGTAATGGGTAACGTAGTAGATATCGTCGGAGTAGTGAAGCAACTAAAATCACTGAACAAGAACAAGTATTCTGGTCCGGATTGTCTACCCATTAGATTTCTATCTGATTATGCTGAAGCGATAGCTCCTTACTTAACAGCCATATACAACCACTCTCTCGAAGAAGGATCTGTACCAAAAGATTGGAAAGTTGCACAGGTCACACCGATATTCAAGAAAGGCAGTAGGAGTAACCCATTAAACTACAGGCCTATTTCATTGACTTCAATTTGCAGCAGGGTTTTGGAACATATCCTGTATTCAAATATTATGAATTATCTCGAACAGAATGATCTATTGGACCAAGGTCAACATGGATTTAGAAAATATCGTTCATGCGAAACACAACGAGCTCTTTATTCATACGAAGTGATGTGTGCTATCGACAAGGGTTCGCAAATTGATTTCGTATTCCTTGATTTCTAGAAGGCTTTTGACACCGTACCTCACAAACGGCTTTTAATCAAATTGCGTGGTTACGGTAAATCGTCCTAAATTTGCGACTGGATAGGGGATTTCCTCTGAGAGGACACAGTTCGTGGTAATCGATGGTAAGGCATCGACTAAAACAGAGGTGATATCGGGCGTTCCACAGCGTAGTGTTATTGGTCCTCTGCTGTTTCTTATATACATAAACGATTTAGGGGAAAATCTAAGTAGCTCTCTTAGGTTGTTTGCAGATGACGCCGTCATTTACCGTCTAGTAAAATCATCTGAAGATGAAAACCAACTGCAGAACGATTTGAATAAGATATCTGTATGGTGTAAATATTGGCAATTGACTCTAAATAATGACAAGTGTGAAGTCGTCCACATGAGTACGAAAAGAAATCCGTTAAACTTTGTTTACATGATAAATAAATCAAATGTAAAGGCCGTAAACTCCACAAAATACCTAGGAATTACAATTACTTCTGACACGGAAAGAACACGTAGATAATGTCGTGGGAAAGGCGAACCAGAGACTGCGTTTTATTGGTAGAACCCTTAAAAGATGCAACAGAACTACTAAAGAAACTACTTACACTACGCTTGTTCGTCCTTTTATGGAATACTGCTGCCTAGTGTGGAATCCTTATCAGGTGGGTTTGACGGAGGACGTCGAAAGAGTCCAAAGAAGGGCAGCTCGTTTCGTATTGTCACGATACAGGGGAGACAGCGTTACGGAAATGATACAGGATCTGGGATGGGAATCATTACAACAACGACGCTTATCGCTGCGGCGTGGGCTGCTTACGAAACTCCAATCGCCAACATTCTCCTCCGAATGCGAAAATATATTGTTGACTCCCACTTACGTAGGTAGAAATGATCACCAGAATAAAATACTAGAAATCAGACCCCGAACGGAGAGATTCAGATGTTCTTTCTTCCCGCGCGCTATTCGAGAATGGAATGGGAGATAAAATAGTATAACGGTGGTTCGATTAACCCTCTGCCAGGCACTTCAATGTGATTTGCAGAGTATCCCATGTAGATGTAGACCTAGAAAAACAGGAACATGCCTAATAACTTTTTTAACCAATCTTCGCATCTTTGACTCTTTTTACCTTTTCATATTTTTATATTTATTTCTGGTGCTTCAATAAGGCAGTCACACAGGTAGATATAAGGAAGGGAAAGCAGTGCGGCACTGAGAGGGTTTTTTCATGACACACACTGGACTCGCATTCGTACGGATGGTGGTTCAAATCCACACCCGGCCATCCAGATTTAGGTTTTCCGTGATTTCCCTAAATCACTCCAGGCAAATGTCGGGATGGTTCCTTTCAAAGAGCACTGTTGATTTCCTTCCCTAAACAACCCGAGCGTAAGCTCCGCCTCTAATGACCTCGCTGTCGACGGGGCGTTATACACTAATCTTCCTTTTCTTTTTTCATGCTTGAATATATATCACAGAACTGCTTTACAATGTCCATCCATATCAACGAGGCGCGTCCAGAAAGTTCAGTTTGTTTATATAAAACGAACGGGTACAGATACAGAAAAAATATTGATTGTAACAAAATATACAACTGTTAAACTACTTTTCTACATAGCTTCCGAAATTTTGTAGGCAATTGTCATAGCATGGCACAAGGTTTTGTGTGACTTTTTCATAGAATGTTGCCGCCTGTGTATTCAACCATGTTCTTTCAGCTCGTCGTCATCGTTGAAGTGTTGTCCACCAAGGACAGATTTTAGGTGTAAGAAGAGGATTACTGTCAAAAGATTTATTTTTTTTCCACGATAATGTCTGGTTACATTCGGTGTGTGAGGTCAGACATTATCGTGGAAAAAAAATCTTTTGACAGTAATCCTCTTCTTACACTTAAAATCTGTCCTTAGTGGACAACACTTCAACGATGATAAAGAGCTGTTACCACATGGTTGAATACACAGGCGGCAACCTTCTGTGAAGGATGCATGCAAAAACTCGTGGCACGCTATGACAAGTGCCTACAAAATTTCGGCAGTTACGTGGAAAATTAGTTTAAGAGTTGTAGAATTTTGTGCAATAAAAATTTCTTCTGTATCTGTGTACAAATTCATTTTATTACCAAACGGAACTTACTTTCTGGACGCGCCTCGTACATCTACATAGGTGATCTTATAATCACACTTAAGTGCCTGGTAGAGGTTATCGAACCACTTTTATGCTATTTATCTAGCACTCCATTGTCGAACATCATAGAAATCTGTCTGAGCGTTGATCTGTTATCTTGGCCGCAGTGGAGTGGCCGAGCGGTCTAAGGCGTCTTGCTATGGAACGCGCGGTTGCTCGCCGTCAGAGGTTCGATTCCTACCTGAGGTGTGTGTGTGTGTGTGTGTGTGTGTGTGTGTGTGTGTGTGTGTGTCATACAGGGACTTTCCCTGATGTCCCTTCAGCTATAGTCGTAACTTTAGTAGTTCATGGGAGACGTAAGACTGCTAGAGGCAACAGAACGTATCAAAGTTTGATAACATAAATGGTCTTTCGTTGCGTGAAAAGTAGCACACTTCAAATCCAGAGGGCGCGGGTTCGATTCCTGATAATCCTACGATTTTTATGTCACATTCGACTTCTTTCACCTCCGGCAATGTTGGAAATACTTTCCATCGGACGTCATTCTGAAACGCATGCGGCGGCCTAGGTAACTCGTAGTTCTTGTAACATCATACAACAAATAGTGCGTATTGAAATGCATACAAAAACTTACTAATAACGATCTCAATTGTCTGGCTGCTAAACGTAAAGCTTGTAACGTTCACTGAAGAGTTATTAGACACGTTTGGCTAAAAAGTAGAATAGGTATGTTTTACGAGTCAGCTCTTTTAGTCTTGTTCACTGGTGCAGGGACACAATAAAACTTCAACTTATCCATTAAATTACTACCGCACGTTAAGCTATTAAGGGAACTTGCATGTCTCTGGTAATTAATTGCAGAACAGTAAAAGGCAGACAAGAATCCCCATTCTGGTACGTGCATGATGTCTATCTCAAGCAGCATGGCAAGCAAATTAGCGGCATTACACGTCCTTAAGAAACGGTATCGTTGTTTTTCAGAAATATTTTTATCCTCTTGGCCTTTAATACAACGAAAGCGACCCGGAAGATAACCAGGTAACGTGTTAAACACAACGCGTGGTGAAAGCTCGTATGACAAAACAAACCTCTCTTCTGTACTAGCGGTGTAAACAACTTTCTATGCAGGTATGCTAGGTATCAGGTTAGCGCTGCAGTTCGGTGAGGAGCTGGGTAGCTATTCTTACAGTCGCGGCACGTAGAAGTCATTACGGGTCGCGTAAGTGGCGTAACTCTAGTAGCTCTAATTGCGAAGAGCTCGTCTCGCGCCTGTAGACTGACGTACAGGAAATAAAAGGAACTGTGTCACTTGCTAGTAATGCTGCCGGCGACATACGGGCTAAATAAATGACCTCCAGAACACAAAAATTTTTATCCTCGGAATTACGTTGCTCTGACGAGCCCTGGTTTATATTTTTCATGTTGAACAGTGTCTATGAAAACATTCTGACTCAGATGGTAGGACTGAATATTGGGGTTTCGGGAACAATCAACAACCGCATTAGAAACTGATTGAAGTCTCGTAGTGGACGAAAATCGAAAATCGGCTTTGCCCTGAATGGCTGGTCAGGGATTAGACCCGCGCTCGTCCCAAATGGTAATCCACGACTTAGGTCACTGCACCGTCTTGCTCGGTCATTGGCGTGCAGACACAAAAATCATTTAGGTACGTGTGAAAGGAACCATTTAAACATGGACGTTAATAGAATGCTAGTTCACGAAACATTGTTACTTTCGGGTGTCGGTTTACAAAAAATGTTCAAATGTTTGTATAGTCTATGGGACTTAACTACGGGGTCATCAGTCCCTAAACTTACAAACTACTTATGAACTACTTACGAACGAGGACGGCACAAATATCCATGCCCGAGGCGGGATTCGAACCCCCGACAGTAGTGGCCGTGCAGACCGTGACCGGAGCGCCTTAGTCCCCTCGGCCACCGCGGCCGGCGTTTTCAATATAGCATCTAATCGGTATGCAGGGCAGAAGTTAGTAGCAATTCAACTGTCGATATTCACTTATTAAGGCAGTTGGAGATATTTAATGATTGATAGGGCAGATAAAATGAGCGTTATAGATATGAAAGTACCTACTTCTTTAAACAACTATTGACCATTACGTATACAAATTGTGTTGTGCATATCTACAACAAATCATCTTTCGCATTATATAACTTACATTCGCTTTGTTGTAATTAATATTAGAAATAAGTACTTCAATTTCTCCTATTCACCTATTTATATTATATTTTTACTACGAACTTCGAGAGCAAATAATGATTTACACAATAACTTCCAATAGCAAGATATTGTGGATGATACGATTCGTGAGTCAGTATCTGAAGGTAAAATTCTAAACTACTCTAAGTAAAAACAATTAAGTGCGATGATTTAGAGAGCACACCATAAACCAAACATGATTTTCTTTAGCAGATAGATGTGACGAATGCAAAGGCTGTTTAGAGAAATATATTGCAGGTGACTCAAGTTTTGATTGTGCTGGGGCACTTGCTGTAATTTGGCAGTGTGCTCAATTTGAGGCGGGGAATGAAATTTACAATTCGGTGTCAACATTGAATCAGGTTTCTACGTTGGCGGCCTTCTTCATTGTTATGATGAAATCAAACCACATTCTATAATACAGTGGTTCCGAGTCTTTGGTGCACAAGAGTTAAAATATGGCCCGCGAAAGATATGAACGTTCAAAATTTTGTTCATTTTAAAAATGTTCAAATGTTTGTCTAGCTTATGGAACTTAACTACGGGGTCATCAGTCCCTAAACTTAAAAACTACTTACGAACTAGCTCGTACTAAGGACGGCACAAATATCCATGCCCGAGGGGGATTCGAACCCCCCGACAGAATGGGCCGTGCAGACCGGGACTGAGGCGCCTCAGTCCCCTCGGCCACCGCGGCCGGCTGTTCATTTTAAATTAGTAATATTCCTTGTTACGTGGTCCTTCAGTTGTACTGACGTCAATTGTACTGTGCACCACCATAACTTGACAACTTCGTGGGTAATAACAGAAGTGGAAACCATCGGTACCATCTGAAATATATTCGTGTCCTATTGTAAGCGTTTATTGATTTCCAAAATTATAGAAACTGTAATAATGTGTTTAAATCCATCCACCGAGGAAAAATCATACAACATTATTTCGGAAATCGCCTTCCCCAATCTTACTAAACCATGACTAATTTAGGTGAACAAGGGGTTTTGATAATAAATACAGGAATCTGTTGATAGTAAATGATATGCGCGCAGCTGGCCATAGGAATACAGAACTTCAAAATAAAAAAGAAGGCTCTAAAATCACATTCCTACAAACTGCATTTAATTTTCTACCGCAAGTTTTATTACAGTACAGCTGTTAACATATGTAACATTTTGATTTAACAGAATTTGAAGTTTGTTTTTAGATTGATATAGTTTATTTTTCTTGAACATTGTGGTAACAGCTCACAACAAATAATTGAAAGAGATCCCTGGTCTGTAAAGAGTTTGGAGCCATTGGTGTAGTAAGATCATTATTCGAATTGATTACTACTTTGTCTCGATTCTAAGTGAGTATTTTTTTTTTTTTCACATACAATTCTTAGAACAACCCCGGACCCCTGAAGTCGTGAGCGTATTAGTCACTGTTGCCGGCCGCGGTGGCCGATGGGACTGAGGCGCTTCAGTCACGGTCTTCACGGCCACTACGGTCGGGGGTGCGAATCCCCCCTCGGGCATGGATATTTGTTCCGTCCTTAGTTGTAGCTAGTTGATAAGTAGTTTGTAAGTTTAGGGACTGATGACCCCGTAGTTAAGTCCCATAGACTCTACAAACATTTGAACATTTGAGAGTCACTAAGTTGCGGGGAGATTGTGCTGTTACTCGGTGCAGCCGGGCTCTCGGCTTCTATAAACAGCGCGGCCTTACGCTGGCAGTGAAGAAGGCCTGCCCCCTCCCCCGAAGCGATATGATGCGGGAGCGGCGACTTCGCAGGCGCCTTGACGTCAGTCGCTTGCAGACAGGCCACCATTAATAGTTCCCGTAAACACGGGCCCGCTGTGATAACACGCACGCCACCACAGTAAACCGCCGCACGCAGAAATACTCCACGGCACGAAACTTTAATCCTCACTGCACTTGCTAACCTTGATGACGTGCTCGTGCGAATGACGTACCACGAGCGAGGACGAACACACATTTTCAGAAAGAAAGATAATATCTTTGAAAGACTAGATACAGGAAGTTCATATTCGCAGGAAATATACAGGGTGTTTCACTAAGTGTGTTTGCCTCTGTAACTTATAAAATTATAGGTGACGGGAAATTTTAATGCGGTAGGTCAACACAAGAAATGTTACACTTTCTGCAGAGCTATGAACATAGTTTATTGTATCATTTTCCAAAGAGTTACAGCACAAAGATATAATTTTTAAAATGGAACAATGGTTTTTACTATCGTGCATTGGAGTCGTTTAAACGAGCTGCGTCCAAATCAATTTAAACTACATTCCTATCGCTGTTAGTCTGGGAGCTACAACCCTTCAAAGTTTCAGGGGCAGATACCACACGCTGTACATAATACATGGCTGTGTGGTGGGTGATGGATGTTATGGCGGTGGGTAGTTGATTTACATGAGATGTTCAAATGTGTGTCCATGTTCCTCAATGCATAATGCAATGCGCCGTGGAAAGGATCTACGGACGAGATGTGCCGGTGTGACGGAGCGACATGCGTCCTCGATGCGTCGTTTTAGATCTGGGGATGTGGGCTCAGTGACATAAACAAGATCCTTTAGATATCCCCACACCCCCCAGGGGGCCCACAGTTCTTTTGTGGGTACGTGTGTGGCGCGCACGGGGCCCCGAGCCGGAGCAGCCTTTCTTCTGCCCCAGGCTGCTTCACTTTCCCTCCCGGTTTATGCCTTCGCCCGGAGACGGGCATATTTCGTGAGATACGGTGGTTCTTGTTGTGGTTTTTCTTCCTTCGTTCCTTCCTTTCTTACCCTTCGTTTTCTGTCTTTCTCTCCTTGAACTCTCCTAGCCTTCTTCTCCTCATTAGTCTCCGCCTCGGCGTTTGAGACACTTCTTTTCTTTCCTTCTTTCTCTTCCTTTCCTATCCTCTTCTTCTTTCCTCCCTGTGCGTGTCTGAAGGCCGACCCACGCATTATCGTGCGTAGCAGGTGACGGGGTAACGCGTAATTCCCCGCCCCGGGTAGACAAGTAAGGCACGTACGTACCCCCTGGTAAAGGCCAGGCCCAGGGAGGGGTGATTACCCGAGCTGGTACCTTCCGAACGTGCCGATTGGTCCCTCCGTCAGTTCTCGGGAGGTGTGACCTGAGGTGTGAACAATCACCTAAGGCGGGTAAGCCCTCGGAGAGGGCCCCCACTAGGAAGGAGCGCGCCATCGGAGACGCCGGTAATCACGGGGGACACTTCCGCGATGACTTCCTTATCTTCTTTCGTGACGTTGACCCATAAACGTAAGTTAGACTCGCCTCAGCCTAAAAAGACTCTGCCTAATGTACCTAAATTTCTGGTTGTCTCTCGCACCGACGGAAAGGATTTCAATTCTGTCAATCCTTTCGTTATACAGAAAGGTGTAGATGCAATTGCTGGCCCTGTTAAAACCTGTTCACGTCAGCGCAATGGCACATTGTTGCTGGAAGTGGAAAGTGCCTTCCAAGCCCAAAAACTGATACGTACTACGTTGTTGCACACGTTTCCAGTTAAGGTCGAAGCGCACCGCACACTCAACTCGTCACGGGGGGTAGTCTTCACGAGATCCCTTGACGGGTTGTCTGATGAAGATATCCAATCGTATATGTCCGATCAGGGTGTGACAGCCGTCCACAGGGTCATGAAAAAGGTCGATAACCATCTGACACCGACTCGTACTGTGTTTTTGACGTTTGACAAAGTTGACCTCCCGTCGAAGGTCAAAGCAGGGTATGAAGTCATCTCCGTCCGCCCTTATGTACCTAACCCAACGCGCTGTTTTCAGTGCCACAGGTACAACCATACCCGTGAACATTGCCCAAATGCAGCAAAGTGTGTCACTTGTGGTAGGGACGCCCATGAGGGGGATTGCCCACCTCCGTCCCCTCACTGCCTAAACTGCAACGGTGACCATGCGGCTTCCTCTCGCGACTGCCCTGTATACAAGGATGATAAGGTAATCCAGCAAATTCGGGTTACGGGGAAGGTATCGACATCTGCCGCTCGTAAGTTGTTGGCGAGTCGAAAGCCCACTGTCCTCCCAGCGGGTACATACAGTAAGGTACTCACCTCAACTCGACCTACCAAGGATTCCAGTACCCAGACATGTGACTTCACTTTCGCTGACACAGTTGTGCGATCCGCCAGCCCGAAGATTGCCCGTTCCACGTCCCCGCTCCCTCTTGCTGCTTCTAGGGTACAGTCTTCGTCAAACTCTAGTAAACCGCGGGCACCTAAACAAGATGCCCGGACCTTGAAAAAAGAACCCGTCCGTGAGGATTTTCTGCGTTCTCAGGCTTCCCAACCGTCAACTGCCTCTTCCCGCCGTCACTCTTCCAGAAGAGCTGACAAGAAAAAGAGTTCCTCTCCTTCCCCGCCGAGGCGTGACCCATCTGTCACGCCGTCCAACAGTTGCCGGCCTCGGCCGTCTTCTGTTTCACCGGGTCGCTCCGTTTGCCGGGCGCCCGGCCCTTTACCGGCGGTGGAAACTGCCCCTCCTGATCAACTCAGGGAGGTGGCAGGCGCGTCGGTCGAACCAATGGAACATGACCCTTTGCCCCCAGACAGCGATAGCAGTGCTCCCTCGAAATCCGGTCCTCAGCGGCCGTCGAGGTGACCCCGCTCGCTACTTGGTTTTTATCCTTATTTCTTCTCTCATGGCGCTCCTTCAATGGAACATTCGCGGCATTCGTTCTAATCGGGAGGAGTTAAAACTACTCCTTCGATTGCACTGCCCGCTTCTAGTCTGCCTCCAGGAAACTAAGTTGCGTCCACGTGATCGTGCAGACTTTCCACACTACACCTCTGTGCGGTTCGACCTGCCACCCGTGGAAGGTGTCCCAGCCCATGGAGGGGTTCTGATGCTCCTTCGAGACGACGTCTATTTCCATCCCATTTCCTTGCACACTCACCTACAGGCAGTTGCCGTCCGCATCACCTTATCCACATTTACCTTCTCCCTCTGTAATATATATTCGCCATCGTCATCTGCCCTTACTAGGGCAGATGTGCTAAACCTTGTTGACCAGCTCCCTTCACCTTTCGTGTTGGTAGGCGACTTTAATGCCCACCACCCCCTATGGGGCTCTCCGGCACCTTGTCCGAGAGGCTCCCTTTTGGTGGACATTCTCCACCACCTCGATCTTGTCTGCCTCAACACCGGTGCACCGACCTTCCTTTCTGACACAACACACACTTATTCCCATATAGACCTCGCAATATGCACTCCTCAGCTTGCCGGTCGGTTTGAGTGGTATGCACTTTCTGACACGTACTCGAGTGACCATTTCCCTTGTATCATCCACTTCCTACATCATTCCCCATCTCCACGTCCCACCAGTTGGAACATTTCTAAAGCCGACTGGGGGCTTTATTCTTCCATGGCTGTTTTTCACGATCAGAATTTTCCCAACTGTGACAGTCAGGTCGACTACCTCACAGAGGTTATTCTCACCGCTGCTGAACGTTCCATACCTCGTACATCCTCTTCTCCACGTCGTGTCCAGGTCCCTTGGTGGACTGCAGCCTGCCGCGACGCGCTTCGAGCCCGGCGCCGTGCTTTACGCACCTTCCGCCGCCACCCAACTTTGGAGAATTGCATCAATTACAAACGTATGAGAGCGCAGTGCCGTCGTATCATAAACGACAGCAAGAAAGCTTGCTGGACTGCTTTTACTAGTTCTTTTAACCGTTTTACTCCCTCCACGGTTGTCTGGGGTGGCCTACGCCGTTTGTCCGGCATCAAGTTCCACTCCCCGATTCCTGGCCTGACCGTGGAGAACGCAGTCCTCGTGGACCCAGCTGATGTTTCAAACGCATTGCGTCGTTTCTTTGCGGAGGTTTCGAGCTCTGCCCATTACCACCCTGCCTTTCTCCCTCGCAAACAGGTAGAGGAGGCACGGCCGCCTTCTTTCCGCTCTTTTAATCGTGAAAATTATAACGTCGCCTTCACCATGCAGGAGCTAGATCGTGCTCTCGCCCTGTCCCGGTCTTCTGCTCCCGGGCCCGATTCCATTCATATTGATATGCTGAAGAACCTCTCTCCTGCGGGCAAGTGCTTTCTTCTTAGTACCTACAATCGCATATGGACTGAAGGTCATGTTTCCACAAGTTGGCGTGAAGCCATTGTTGTCCCCATCCCCAAACCAGGGAAGGACAAACACCTTCCTTCCAGTTATCGCCCCATTTCTCTGACGAGCTGCGTCTGTAAGGTGATGGAACGCATGGTTAACGCTCGGTTGGTCTGGCTCCTCGAATCTCGCCGCCTCCTGACTAATATCCAATGCGGTTTTCGTCGACACCGCTCTGCTGCTGACCACCTCGTTACGTTGTCGACCTTCATTATGAACAACTTTCTAAAGAAGCGTCAAACAGTAGCAGTGTTCTTCGACTTGGAGAAGGCATACGATACCTGTTGGAGAGCGGGCATTCTCCGCACATTGCACACATGGGGCCTTCGGGGCCGCCTTCCTCTTTTCATTCAAGCGTTTTTGGCGGATCGCAAGTTCCGGGTACGGGTGGGCTCTGTTTTGTCAGATACCTTTTGCCAGGAGAATGGGGTACCACAGGGCTCCGTCTTGAGTGTGGCGCTCTTTGCCATTGCAATCAATCCGATCGTAGATTGCCTTTCAGCCGACGTCTCCGGATCTCTTTTTGTTGACGATTTCGCAATTTATTGTAGCGCCCAGCGGACGTGTCTCTTGGAGCGTTCTCTCCAACGCTGTCTTGACCGTCTATATTCCTGGAGCATCGCAAACGGCTTCCGATTCTCCACTGAGAAAACTGTGTGTATAAACTTCTGGAGATACAAGGAATTTCTTCCACCTTCTCTACGTCTCGGCCCTGTTGCTCTCCCTTTCGTGGAGACTACAAAATTCTTGGGACTCATGTTGGATCGGAAACTTTGCTGGTCCACACATGTGTCCTACCTGGCTGCCCGTTGTGCCCGATCCCTTAACGTTCTTCGTGTCCTCAGTGGCACGTCATGGGGAGCGGATCGTACCGTCCTGCTTCACCTTTACCAGGCCATTGTTCAGTCGAAGCTCGACTATGGAAGCCTTGTATACTCTTCAGCACGGCCGTCGATTCTCCGCCGTCTCAACTCTATCCACCATCGTGGATTACGTCTGGCGACCGGTGCATTTTATACCAGCCCTGTTGAAAGTCTGTATGCCGAGGCTGCTGTATTACCCTTGACCAATCGACGTGACATACTCTTGTGTCGGTACGCATGCCGCCTACGGTCGATGCCCAACCATCCATCTTACAGATTATTTTTTGACGACTCACTCGATCGCCAATATCAGTTGTCTGCGATTGCCTTGCTTCCACCGGGAGTTCGGTTTCGCCGCCTGCTACAGCGGCTCGATTTTACCCTTCCTTCCACCCTTCGGTTGAGCGAAAGCCCATTGCCACCGTGGCATCAGGCCCAGGTTCACACACACCTCGAACTTAGTTCGCTCCCCAAGGAGAGCACTCCGGATTTGGTATTCCGCTCGAGGCTTGTCGAACTCCGTTCGCGGTTCGATAATGCCGTATTTATTTACACTGATGGTTCCAAGAGCACTGCCGGTGTCGGATCTGCCTTCGTCGTCGGGGACAACCGTTTCCAATACAAGCTCCCTGATCGGTGCTCAAACTTCACGGCTGAGCTTTTCGCCCTCCACCAGGCCGTTTTGTATACCTGCCGCCACCGCCACCCTTTCTATGCCATATGTTCTGACTCCCTTAGTGCCCTGCAGAGTCTTAAGGACCCTTTCTCGAACCATCCTCTCGTGTATCGGATCCAACGCTCCCTCCAGTTGCTGGCGGATGACAGCTGTCACGTTTCTTTCCTGTGGGTCCCTGGCCATGTGGGTGTGCCCGGGAATGAGGCCGCCGACACAGTAGCCAAGGCAGCAGCTCTTTTGCCTCGCATGGCTACCTTTTGCGTCCCATCGGACGATGTTCAACGGGCTCTTCGCCGGAGTATCGTGTCGCAATGGCACAGTGTGTGGCTTTCACTATACAACAATAAATTGCGAAATGTCAAACCGATCCCGACCGCTTGGAGGACCTCCTCACGCCCCTCTCGGCGGGAGGAGGTCATTCTGGCCCGGTTGCGGATCGGTCACTGCCGTTTCAGCCACCGTCACTTGCTATCCGCCGAACCTGCACCGCTATGCTCCTGCGGTGAACTGCTGACAGTGCGACATGTTTTACTGACTTGTGTTAATTTTAATCATCTCCGTGTAGCCCTTCACTTTCCGTCTACTCTGGAGGAAATTTTAGCTGATGACACACGAGCAGCTGCTCGAGTTTTGCGTTTTATCAACTTGGCCAACTTATCCAAGGATATTTAACTCTTTTAATTGTCTTTTATCTTTCGTTTTTAGCCTCTTGTTGATGTTCTGACAGTCTACATTTTTTTAGATCATAGCGAATCTATGTTCTTGGCTGGGCGCTAATGACCATAGAAGTTGTGCGCCCTAAAACCACAAAAAAAGATATCCCCACAAAAAGAAATCTACTGGTGTTAAATCGGGCGACCTTGCGGGCCATGAATGAGGACCATGGCGCCCCAACCATCTTCCTGCAAACCTGTTGTTTAGTTCTTCCACAACAGCACGCGCAGAATGGGCTGGGTGACCATCGTGCTGCATCCACATATGGACTCTCGTGTGTAGACACACATGTTCAAGGAGACCACCCAAACTGTCGGCTATAAAAGAGCGATATAACTCACCTGTCAGTGTACCTGGTAAATAGTGTGGACCGATGATTTCATCCACAAGGATTCAACAACACACGTTAATAGACCACATACGTTGGCGGTCGACAGCTCGTACCCACCGAGGATTGTCTGAGGCCCAGTAGTGCATGTTATGGCGATTCACTGCACCATAATTTGTGAATGCGGACTCATTAGAGAACATAACACTTTGTAAAGACTCCAGCGTGAAGTTACGCATGGCCCACTCACAGAATGTATGAAAAAATTGTTGAAATGTCTTGGTCGCAGTTAGCTATATTTCATGACGCGTTTCGAGAACATCATCATCAGAAAAAGATTTTAAAAAAACGATGGGAATTACTCCATCTTGGTATAGATTCCTGATTACAAATTTAAAATATCATCATGGATGTCTGGTGAAGGTGTTCAACCAGAATTACATGCTCAACTGTTGAGCATGTAAGTCTGGTTGAACACCTTCACCAGACATCCATGATGGTATTTTAAATTTGTAATCAGGAATCTATATCAAGATGGTGTAATTCCCATCGTTTTTTAAAATCTTTTTCTGATGATGATCTCGAAACGCGTCATGAAATAAAGCTAACTGCGACCAAGACATTTCAACAATTTTTTTCATACATGCCAACGTAAGGTCGCGTGTCCACAAGAATGGATGGTTTTATGAACCAAGTGATAAACCACTCACAGAATGTCACTCTTGCACGGAAATCGTTCCCATGCAGCTCCTGGATCAGTGACAGGCGGTACGAGTGAAACCTGTTGCCGTGTACTATACGCCACACAGATGTGAGACTGACACTAGCGACTGCAGCAACGGCTCATAAGCTGACATGAGGAACGTGGTGTAGTGCAGCTAAAACACACACCTCCGTCTCCTCACTTCTTGCAGGTCTTCGTCTGTTACTGCGGCGCATTACCAAGCTGCCTGTTTCCCGAAGTCGTTGTTCGGCACGTAAGAACGTAATGACTGCCGGGGCTCTTCGCCTAGGATATATCATGGCATACGCCGTGGCTGCTTCAGTGGTATCGTGTCGGCACTCGCCGAGCGTCAGCAACATGTCAACGTACTCGTTCTTCGTGTATGCCATCGTCATCCGATGTCAGTAACTGTGGTATATTGAGACCCGGTTGTTTGTGTGGCTCCAACTGTCGGGCATACGGCCGTGTGCGGCGACAGTCGGCAATGTTACAGCGCATCGAGGAAGCTTCTCGCTCCGTGACACCGGCGACGTTACAACTCGGCCGCACCACATTTAGAAGGCGCATTGCATTATGCACAGCGTTTGTGGTATCTGCCCCTGAAACTTTGTAGGGTTGTAGCTCCCAAACTAACAGTGATAGGAATGTAGTTTAAATTGACTTGGATGCAGCTGGTTTCAACGAATGCAATGCACGACAGAAAAAACTATTGTTCAATTTAAAAAATTATTACTTTGTGCTCTAACTCTTTGGAAAATGATACAATAAACTATGTTCATAGCTCTGCAGAAAGTGTAACATTTCTTGTGTTGACCTACCGCATTAAAATTTCCCGTCACCTATAATTTTATAAGTTACAGAGGCAAACACACTTAGTGAACACCCTGTAAACCAGTATATTCCGAAGAAATGATCAGTGTTTGTCAGCTCGCAATTGGCGAGGACCCTGATAGCTTGTGCCATGCGTGACGACAACGTCGCATATAAAGCGCAAATGGCGTCTTGTGGAAGCCAACCACGCTGCATTCACCTGGTGCAAAGTTCATCTGTGGCGGTTGGCATTTGGTCACAGCACTACATCCGTCGAATCACAATATCTCTCACGTTATCAATTCGCGACAAGTTTGGTGATCTGTCGGCCCAGGGCAAAAGGCTGACATCCTGTGGCACCAAGAAGGCGCGTGTTCGTGCAGCAGCATGTGCATTGTCTTGCTGAAAAAATGCCGTCTCGGGTGTCGTGGAGAAAGGGTGTTGTTACGGGTCGCAGGATTTAACTCACGTAGGTCAAACTGATGAGTGCCCTGGACACGCACCAATTGTGATTTGTGGTTGCACCCAGTAGCACACTACACCATGAGGCCTTGAGTTTGCTATATGACTTACACAAATGCATTTACTGTGCCCTTGTCTGCAGCGAACGTAATTGCGGCCACCACTTTCAACAAACCGAACCTGAATTCGTCCCAAAACACTATCCGAAGCTATCGTGTCCCCAGGGATGTCGCCCCGCACTCCACTGTCGTGTAGCATATTTTTGCACATTAGTCAAAAGTACCCGAGAAGTGTGCCATGCTGTAATAAAGGGCGAAGCCCGGTCACCCACAATAGTCTAAGATGTGTTACGCTGTTCCATTGCTGCGCCACAGTGCTAGCCTCAGTTTGAGGCGTCGATCTTTCCAGGCGGTGGTCTGGCTGGAGCGAACTCTCCCACCTTATTTTCATAAAGAAAATAATCTTTTATCTACAATTTCTGTCTATAACTTGTTTCACTTTGTACACAGATGGAATTAAAATTCCTTAATCTTCTGGCAATTTTCTATGTCTGCTTCAGTACTGTTTAGTATTGGGATCCATTTTTTTGAATGCAGGTGGCTTGCCTGTTCATATATGCCGCGCCCAGTCTGGATATTAAGAGTTCTCGCTTAGCTTAGTAATATATACACAGAAAACGAAGTTATAATCACAACCATATGACATTAGCTTCACTGAATCTGTTTCTGCAGGAAGAATCTTCTTCTCCATTACAGAACCTAATTGATGAAATTTCTTATAAATCGAACTATGGACATTGTAATGTTTCCAAAAAGTACACACGACTTTTTAAATTGTAGGGGACTAGATTCTACATCGTCGTTTAAACCATCCTTTCACCTCGACCTTGCTTCTGTGCCTTTCGTGTACCTATCATAATTTTTTAGCTACTTGGCAGGTATCAAACTGAATATCTTCAAGAATACGATGTGCTAACATTAACAGTTTATATATGGACATATTATTTATTTGTAGCTACGTATTCAGTTTATCAAACTAGTAGGTAACCGACAAAATATGTTAGTATACAGAGTTATCATTTTTGTGAAGCTGAGTTATGAACCTGATGCAGTCATTCATACATTACTTTTATTCAGCAGTAATATTATGAAATAGTGGTCAAGTATTTGCGATTCTAATTAACAGCAGAAGTTTGGACGTGAATGAATTGTTAAAGATTTACTTCTATTCCTAAAAGTATAACTAACCAAAGTAAACGAACACCTGTTATTCATAACATTTTTACCGGCCGCGGTGGTCGAGGGGTCTGAGACGCTCCAGTCACGGTCTGCACGGCCACCACGGTCGGGGGTTCGAATACCCCCTCGGGCATGGATATTTATGCCGTCCTTAGTGTTAGCTAGTTCGTAAGTAGTTTGTAAGCTTAGGGACTGATGACCCCGTAGTCAAGTCCCATAAACTATACAAACATTTGAAAGAGATTGAAACATAACATTATTCTGTTACTTCTCAGCATCCTTTGGAAATGAGAGATTTCTGAATTATATTTTTGACAGTTGCTACAATTTATAGCGCCACAAAAGCTCGTAAATACGAAGTTATTTTGAAAATGCTGCTTCAGTGCAAATACACATTCATTACTCAATTGTTTTGCGGTGTGATTTTTACGACCCGACCGTTTGGCAGCGCTGCAGTCGCGAGGTTGCAGAAAATCACTGGGAGTTTCGCGACTCTTTATGTTCGACTCTGGCGTTTCTTTGTGTACCACAGCCATTCCTTCCCTTTCCTGTCGTAGACGTGTATGGTTCGCGTTAAGGAGAAGAAAAAGAAAACAAATCCCAAAAACCACTGTAATTGAGCCTCTAAATGGTTTGGATTTTCCGCCGTATGCAAGACACCTGATTTTTAATTGTTCCAAAACATGTTTCAGCACATGTTGTGCTATCATCGATGGGATAGTTTATTTTTGTTCTGAAATTATAGTTACTGTACAATAGTCTTCAGTTACTTCTAAAATGTTTTTTTTGTAGGTTCATTCGTTTTTACATTTTACTTAGGTTATCTGACTATATAGCTATTTCAGTTTAGTGAATATTAGGCCTAGATATATGAGTATCACATTTCTTACATACCTTTTACATTAGGCTACATAAAACTCGTTACGTAGCCTACTTATTTGTTGTTTTGGTACAAACTTGTCATCTGCAAACATACCAAACAGTTTACGATTTTCTTACTTCCTATTTTTCGGTTCGAGAAAAACGCGTCATTTCTGTATAGTACTTACGATTCTTTTCTCTCTTTGTTAGAATCTGGTTGTTGCTGTTCATTTTAATGTGGATGTCACTCGTTTTTCAAGTTTTTTCGTGCTATGCATTACGCCAGTGGTGTAATATTCGGCGTATAACGAGTGACAGCCACATTAAAATTAACAGCAACAACCAGATTCTAACAAAGAGAGAAAAGAATCGTAAGTACCATACAGAAATGACGCGTTTTTCTCGAACCGAAAAATAGGAAGTAAGAAAATCGAAAACTGTTTGGTATGTTTGCAGATGACAAGTTTGTACCAAAACAACAAATAAGTAGGCTACGTAACGAGTTTTATGTAGCCTAATGTAAAAGGTATGTAAGAAATGTGATACTCGTATATCTAGGCCTAATATTCACTAAACTGAAATAGTTATATAGTCGGATAAACTAAGTAAAATTTAAAAACGAATGAACCTACAAAAAACATTTTAGAAGTAACTGAAAAGACTATTGTACAGTAACTATAATTTCAGAACAAAAATAAACAACCCGACTGATGATAACACAAAATGTGCTGAAACATGTTTGGGAACAATTGAAAATCAGGTGTCTTGCATACGGCGGAAAATCCAAACCATTTATCCAAGCAAACACGGAAGAAAGAAAAACAGCAGCATCAAAAGAGCCGGCCGCGGTGGCCGAGGGGACTGAGGCGCTCCAGTCACGGTCTGCACGGCCACTACGGTCGGGGATTTGAATCCCCCCCCCCTCGGGCATGGATATTTATGCCGTCCTTAGTGTTAGCTAGTTCATAAGTAGTTTGTAAGCTTAGGGACTGGTAACCATGTAGTTAAGTCCCATAAGCTCTACAAACACACGGAGAGCACCAAACGAACATTGGTGGGGAGCGCTGGCCGCTGCGCCGCTTGGTGGGCAGGTTGAGTGCCGGCTCGCCTGTTACGAAACATGGCACTTACGACACGCGGGGCTTCCGCACTTGCTGCTGGCGCGAACTGGGGAGGGGGGGGGGCGTCTGCTCCCCACAGTTCACTCCACCCCACCACACTGATCTGTGTCAGTAACTGACAACTCATTCTACACAAGTCGTGTGTCTGCCTTGACGTCGTAGATGTCGACGGGATACTAAACGCCACTAAACTTATTCCGCCTTCTGTTGCTTTTTCACAGGAAACTTGGATCAACTATTTCTGTTTCCTTATTTTGCATCCAAATAAAAGTGTCTTTTTAATGAACACTTGCTTTATGTTCTGTAGTGGCATAAATTTTGATACCGGTAAGGAAATTGGAAAGTAATAATTGTTCATTTGCAAAGCGATTTAGACAAAATTTCTACATGGTGCGAAAATTGGCAATTGACACTAAATAAAGAAAAAAAAATACACATGACCACTAAAAGAAATCGGCTGAAGTTCAATTACGTGATAAATCAGTCAAACCTTAAGGTCGTAAATTCTACTAAATACCTAGGAGTTACAATTACGAACAACTTAGTCTGGAGAGAACACACTGAAAATATTGTGGGGAAGGTGAACCAAAGATTACGTTTCATTGGCAGAACGCTTCGAAGATGCACCAGCTCCACCAAAGAGACTGCCTACATCACACTTGTGCGTCCTCTCCTGGAGTACTGTTACCCATTGTGGGTCCCTCACCAGGTGGGACTGACGGAAGATATTGAGAAGGTTCAGAGAAGGGCAGTTCGTTTTATCATGTTACCGGGGGGAAAGCGTCACGGAAATGTTGCACGAATTGGGGAGGAAATCATTAAAAGAAAGAAGTTATTCATTGCGGCGTGATCTGTTTGCGAAGTTTCAATCACCGACTTTTACTTCTGAATGTGAAAATATTTTGCTAGCACCGAACTACTTAGAGAGACATGACCATCCGAATACAGTAAGAGAAATCGATCGAAAACGAAACGATTTAGGTGTTCTTTCCTCCCGCGCGCTATTAGAGAATGGAACGGTAGAGGAAAGTTGTGAAAGTGGTTAATGTCAGGCACTTAAATGTGATTTGCAGAGTATAGATGTAGATGTAGACTATGGTGTCCGTAGCTGCTTCAGAATTTTGGTTTATTTTTATAGTCCGTCTTACTGGCAGAACACTTGATACTATGTCATAAAGGAACACAGCAGAGTTTGGAGATATGGAACAAACCACTGAACGTTAGCAGACCAGGTGAACTGCATGAACCTAGCACTATAGACCAAGATATGAAAATCATAAAAAATTAGTAAAGACAGACACCTCTTCCCATTTCAAGAAAACCTCCAAATACGTAAAGCAATAACAGGAAAGAGACAGTTACTAAATGGCCAAATTAACATAAGAAAAAAGAACACTTAATAAATAGAAAAAAAGTCACTTAAAACCTTGATTTCCAACTTTCCACTACAAGTCGGCCCGCCTTATATAGCCGGGCAGACGTAAATTCCAGGAAGAAGTCACTTACTGAGCCAATGTTTCTGCCAGTACATTTTTCTATCATGCTAGTTGAAACATTGATGGCATTTACATATACACACACATCCACCCAAACGTGCGTGGCGGAGGGTACTCGTACGACTACTACTTACTTGCGTTTCTGTTTTAGTTCCATATACAGCGAGGGAAAAACGAACGCTCGTATGCATCTGTATGCGCCCTAATCATCCTGATCTTATCTTTGTGGTCTTTACGCGAAATATAGGTTGGCAGCAGTAGAATCGTTGTGCAGTTCGCTTCAAATTCCGCCCCTCTAAATTTCTTAAAGACTGAAACTTCCTGGCAGATTAAAATTGTGTGCCGGAACCGGGACTCGAACCTGGAACCTTTGCCTTTCGCGGGCAAGCGCACTACCGACTGTGCTATCCCGACACGACTCACGATGCCGCCTCACAACTTTACTTCCTACTTTCCAAACTTCACAGAAGCTCTCCTGCAAACACGCTAGACTAGCACTCCTGGAAAAAAGGATATGGTGGAGACATGGCTTAGCCACAGCCTAAGGGATATTTCCAGAATGAAACTTCACTCTGCAGCGGAGTGTGCGCTGATATGAAACTTCCTGGCAGATTAAAATTGTGTGCCGGAACCGGGACTCAAACCTGGAACCTTTGCCTTTCGCGGGCAAGCGCACTACCGACTGTGCTATCCCGACACGACTCACGATGCCGCCTCACAACTTTGGAAAGTAGGAGGCGAGGTACTGGCGGAAGTAAAGTTGTGAGGCGGCATCGTGGGTCGTGTCGGGATATCGCAGTCGGTAGTGCGCTTGCCCGCGAAAGGCAAAGGTCCCAGGTTTGAGTCCCGGTTCCGGCACACAATTTTAATCTGCCAGGAAGTTTCATATCAGCGCACACTCCGCTGCAGAGTAAAGTTTCTTTCTTAAAGACTGTTTCTCGAAAAGAACCTAGCCTTCCCTCCAGCTAGTCCCATTTGAGTTCCCAAAGCATCTCTGTAACACTGGCACATTGATCGAACCTACCAGTAACAAACTAAGCCGCCCGCCTCTGAATTGCTTCTATATCTCCCTTTAAACCTGTTTGGTAGGGATACCAAACACTTTATTATTACTTAATACGGTCTGCTTTAGAGACGAATCACGTCTTTTCAAAACTCTCCCAATAAAACGGAATCAGCCATCCGCCTTCCCCATTGCTATGCTATGCTATACGCTCATAGCATTTCAAACCGCCGATTCAGTTATACTACTTTTTTGTAGTACCTCCACCTATTTTCAGCCTATTAAAGCAAATGGGGCATTGTACCTCACTGCTACGGCCTTCCTAAAGTATTTCCGGACTCGGGAGGGTGCCATTTAAGGCACTACTTAGTGTCCGGCGACGCCAGGGAGGATCGCGTATCAACAGATGGAGGTAAATCGTGCACACTGCATGTGCATACGTGTCGTCTAATTGGCCACAACACAAGGCAACAGGTGCACTGATGCTTCAACAGTAGTTTATCAATTCTTATGCCATGCGCTTGTCGCTCGTTTCTGAATCGCGCGCGTTCTCAATCAGTCACAAACCGCATTTCCTAGTTTCTGCGATAACCTAATATTACACAGCAGGGGAAATTTCAGGAATAAATATTACCGATTTCGGTGTTTTTTAATTATTTAAAAACAAAAACATTTAGAAGCCCTACAACTTGAAATAGTATTTTATCCTGTTATTGGCAATAAAAAAAAACACACACACACACACACACACACACACACACACACACACACACACACAGAGGTTGTAACCAGTGATCTCTATATAACCGGGATGTACTGTATAATTCTGGTGACTTAGCATAGAACTGTGGCGTGCCCTCACATTCATAGGTTTTGCACGAGATTTGGTATTGTCCGCCAGTTTGTAATTAGTCAAACGAATTTCCATCAGTCAGTACGTGACAAATAATTGCAAGATTACCTCTGGATATGAAATTTATGCCGATATGTGAAGTAACAAACTCGCGTGAGTAGAAAATCTAAACATACGAGGGCCGCTCCAAAAAAAAAAAAAAAAAAAAAAAAAAAAAAAAGCACACTATTTTAAAAAAAATACAGTTCTCATTTTGCATGTTTGAAAGTTTTGCAGTGTGTAGATACATACTTCCCGCTTGTTACTGTTCCCGTGAGTGACGCCGTCACATTTTGTCTTCAAGATGACTGCTACACTTGACCTTCGTCAGAAGCAACGTGCTATCATTGAATTCCTGAAACACCCGGCTTGCAGTCGTGACCTGGCTCCATGTAACATCATCTCTCTGGGAAACTGAAAGACTCTTCGTGGGACAAGGTTTGAAGATGACTCCCGTGTGCATGCCAAACAGTAGCTCCAACGTGTTGGTCCAGAATTTTACCATGCGGGTATACAGGCGCTGGTTCAAAGATGGCGTAAGGCAGTTGAGAGGGATAGGGATTATGTGGAGAAATGAAAATATTGTTCCTAAAGGATTTATCGACACACTGTAAAACTTTCAAATATGTAGAATAAAAACTGTATTAAAAATAGATTGCATTTATTTTGGAGTGACCCTAGTATTTCCTTTTCGTTTTCTTGTAATCTATATCTATAAATGTGAATGTCTGTTCGGTGTACGCTTATCACGTCCGAACGACAGGACGCAGAGAATTTAATATTTGTACAGTTACTAATTTATATCTGAGGAAGGTTTTAGGCACGGTTTTATAGCGATCTGGTAGATATTTAGTAATTTGAAGAACATAACGCGAAATGTGAAACGATAATGACTCTTTGAAAATTATATTTACCCTTTGAAAATGGTTTTATTGGTTGCATTGTTGCTTGAGGGTTGATAATGATAAAAGGGTGAAGTATATTGGGATGGAAAGTTATCGGTGTATATAAAATTCTACGTGTGTGTTTGTTCATATTTCGCTCTGCAGGGAAAACTACAAAACGCAAACGAATGGTCTGTGTGTAATTGTTGTCCGAAGTCTCCCGTTGTACACCATAGCAGTTCCATGCCGATAGCTATAAGCGGGTGGAAGATATGGTGTTTGAAAGTCGTCAAATTATTTTTAAAAAAAAATTCGGGCTGAAGGCCAGCGATGACTTTTGCGACTCTATAGCAAGGAGGTTACGTATAGCGAAACGTGATGCCACAGACCATATCTTTGGTCTATACGTGCTACAATGTATTCAGGTCTTTCTCTGTAAGGATAAGCATACGAATAAAGAAATATAAGAATAAATAAGTAAAGCAGTAAAAGAGAAATTTCTTTTAATACATCTCTTTAAAAAAATCGATTTGACGTTTCGCGCATTACATCAAGTGATCTATCTGTGATATTATTACAGTCATTGTTGTTGAATTTCCTTTAATACCTCCAGATATGCAGTTTCAGTTCAAAAGACTTAAGTTTCCAGTTCGTCTAGATTTTGCCATGACAATTAACAAAGCTCAAGGACAATCATTAAAGGTAGCAGGAATCCATTTACAGCCCTAATATTTTTCACATGGTCAATTATACGTCGCTTGCTCTAGGGTGGGCAACACAAAAAAAAAATCTCTACATTTACGCTCCAAACAATACTGCAAATAACGTAGTTTGCCAGAATGCCCTAAAATGAAATTAAACTGAATTTGGAGATTACTCTCACCATACGTGTTGAGATATTGCAACACAGGCTATAAGGTATAATGTATGTATTATTTATTGTAAATCATTAAGCACTTCACATATTTTTTATTTGAATGTTGATTAAAAATCTTTGTTTCTAAAGAAGGTATTGTATTTCATTTCATCTTTCAAAATCAGTCTCGTAGCGTAGTACTGAAAGATAATCAACCAACACGCGAGCGGAGCCGCGGGTTTAAGCTAGTACTTCATAGAAGCCGTCAAGAAACATAATATGAACATCTTTGGCTGGCATGCCCATAAATCTGTAGTTCAACATCGAGAGAGTGTAGAAATCGCTGGTTACAACCAACACCAAATAATGCCAATTCAAATGTTTGTATAGCTTACGGGACTTAACTACGGGGTCATCAGTCCCTAAACTTATGAACTAGCTAACATTTAAGACGGCACAGATATCCATGCCCTTGGGGAGATTCGAACCCCCGACCGTAGTGGCCGTGCAGACCGTAACTGGAGCGCCTCAGTCCCTTCGGCCACCGCGGCCGGCAATAATGCCGAAAAAAACCGGTTATGCATAACTAAAATATGGGCATCTGTTTTGACGGATGGGTTTTCCCCATCCATATTACGAGGACAGCGCGAAATGCAGGGCAGCTCGTGGTACGTGGAACAGGTGGTGAGGGTCAGAGAGTTGTGGGGAGGCAGAGGGCAGGTATCGATGTCTGCGGCAGGTGGCCGGTGTTCAGCAGGCGCCGCCCGCGGGGTTCCGGTCGTTACGGCCGGGGCGCCCCTCCTGCATCCGCTCTCTTTCCTAATCCACCGCTGTCATTAGCCTCTTCCGCAACCCACCAGTCCAGGCAGGTTCTACACTCTTGTATTTGGCTTTCACCACAACGTGTTTAACAATGTACACTTGCGCTCTAATGTACTGCACTAGCTTCAGTCCTGTCCCTGTAACTGAAATTTAATTTGCCATTTGATACTACGTCCTTAACACAGAAATGCTTTCACACACACACACACACATTCTCCTCCCACGCGCTCGCGGTCAGGATCTACTGACGGCGACGTAAAATTATTTTCCTTCCTACACAACGCTACACTGAACAGGATCTGTACACAGGTGGTAAAAACGCTGCAATGTACCTTTAAGCCGCCTCCAGTAGGACCTTGCTCACGGTAGGGATCTGCCTTTCTCCCGTTATCTTTAGATTGAAACATTTTAGTTTGGTTTTATCGTGACTGCTAATGTATAGATTGAAAATGGAGGTTTTCTGTGATCAGTCACTTTTATTTTATCCCCACAACGCGTTTTCGAGGTTTATACTTAATTCTTTAAGTGAAATTTCATTGTTGTTTGCTGATTTGGGTAGCCATGATATAAGTATATCCTGTGGCACTGCTAACAAGGAAAAAAAAAAAAAGAAAAAGAGCATCCAATATTCCGTTTTGTTTATGCCTTTCACTGAAGCTTAAATGGGAATATATTCGCGTGGTTATTTCGGATTTGGCACGTTAGTTAAGGAGTGACCGGATACAAGTATATCGCAACAGTTTTCGTAAATATGCCTATACGCTTGCTTATTTCCATCAGAATAACCATCAAGTATAATATATACGAAATAATTTGATATGTATCAAAAAACTTATAAACTTAAAAACTAAATTGAACGGACGCCAACCACCCGTACTCAGGATCACAACGCACCGGTGCATAATCGAAGCGTAGAATTTTCGATTTTCTCGTAATTTCCTAGGTAGTTCATGTTATTACTTGCACATAATGCTGTGCTAATCGACTACTAGAATTACAAACTATGAAGTAAATCAGTAATTTGAAGCTAGTGGCCTCCTCTTGCTGGAACAATGAATGTCATATTTTATATTTTCAGGTTCAGGGCCATATTTCCACATCAGTATCTCAGTAAAAACAATATTTTTAGTAAAAATAAACAACAATAATTGAAATTTAAATTTTTATGATGATCATAAAATTTCCTGCCCCTCTTGATAATACTTATTAAGGAATATGGGTGAGTACTGCAAGGGTTGGATTCACCTTTGTATTTCTCCAGTTTAACGTATCTGATGCATGCCTGTCGTTTAGGTTAGTACCCAATTGGATATCCTGTACTACACATTGTGTCATCCCCACTATTATTACTTCTAGTCGTTCTAGGCGCTAGTACAAACACGCTGAGGAGAGTACCATATAACGGACCACTTGTTTGTACTCCTAATTGACAGCGTATATCAGAACGCAGAGACTGCGACATTTCCACTGTACATTGACGCAGTCGAATAATAGGTACAGTCATACGAGACGATAAACAAGGTAAAGCAGTCAACAATCCGAAGATTGGTTTCAACACCACAGTGCTTTACTAGGCATGATCCTGTTTGGAGGTGGTATGCCGTTGCCTTCCTCCGACCTTTTAGGTGACTTACCCAGCCAGTTATAGGGGGATATACAGTTTAACGTGGGTTCCGAACCACTGTGCTACTCAGTATTTTTCACATCAGAAACACTGCCAGAGGTGAAGAAGTGGAAAGTGAAAGATAAAAATTCTATGGCCTGGCGGGGATCGAAACCGCGACCTTCAGATTTGCACTCTACCATTGTGCTACGGAGCCGCACACGAGATGATAACCAACTACATTAATTTCCCCCACTTCCATGAATGCGACAGTGAAATGTAATTCTGCTCCGTTTCTGCAACTTGCGTGAATTCTGATTTTTCCCTCTTGTAAACTCGTCCATAAATGATTCGAATCTCATCCTTCTTTCCTGTAGTGAGCTTTCCACAGATATCGATAAATTAAGTTCTGACTTAAAACACATCAGAAAAGTTTCCTTGGGCTATTGGCTAAGAATCCTGTGTTGCAGAAAGTCTGGTGGGTCCTCACTAGATGGCAGCAGTGACCGCTATCGATCCAAAGCGACCGCCTACTAAGACTATGCTCAAGAGTGTTTTGAGGTCTCAAATGTTCAAATGTTTGTATAGTCTATGGGACTTAACTACGGGGTCATCAGTCCCTAAACTTACAAACTACTTATGAACTACTTACGAACTAGGACGGCACAAATATCCATGCCCGAGGGGGGATTCGAATCCCCGACCGTAGTGGCCGTGCAGACCGTGACTGGAGCGTCTTTTGAGGTCTGAAAACGGGGCTAAAGCGTATAGCGCGACGTCGACATTTGACATGCGCGTCAAGTAGCGTCCAGGTCATTACTAGAAGAATATGCTACCATGACTGCTAGCGAATTCAATACCCAAAGAAGTCAGATATGTAAGAGCAAACCGTGTCAGGAGTGCCCCTTAGCTATAGAAGTGCTGTGGGAGCAGGTGCAGGCCATTCAGTAAATTACGAGATAAATAAGTTTCACGACAGATTGGTCTGGCTGCACTTGCTGCTAATCAATGCCTATTACATAATTTTGGTTTTCCTCAGATTGATAGTGTAGAGCTTAATTGTTCTCAGACCATGCGTTGTCAAGGGTACGCATCAAGTTAGCGAGGTAGTTATGACACTGACAGTGATCCGCGGTCGTACTTCAACATAGCCCTTATGAATTAGGATTGAAGAGCAGCTCATTTTGTACTATGGCGATGTAGGGGAATGTCATGGAGATGATAAAAGAGTTGAACATAGGCCTTTCTTGTTGTTGCGAGATCTGGTGGACGAAATTTCAATCACCAACTTTCTCATTCGGCTGCGAAACTACTTTGTTGTCCCCTCCTAAATGGGGAGAAGATAAAACGGAAAGATTTAGGTGCTCGTTTTCTCGTCATCGTTTCTTCATTCCAGCGAACCGGGTGTGGGAACAAAATATCCTCCTACACAAACTTCTGTCTTGATATTACTCTTTCTCCAGTCTGCATTCCTCTTGGCCAGATCATTTTCTGTTTGTTTCAGCCAGCTATCTTCTGCCTCTTGGTCCTTTACCAACCACTTTTCAAGTATGCCTTAGGTGTCCTTAGTAGCTCAATGCTTATAACATGACCAACCATTGCAGTCTTGATGTCTCCAGTGTATCATGCACACCCTGTTGGATTCCCAGATGAAGTCGGACAGACCCATCTCTGATTTTATCCCTACTGCTTTTATGGGTACTAGACCGAAGGAATCGCATCTCTGTGGCCTGTACCTGCTGGCATCTCGTCTTGTTAGAATTTCTGCTTCCAATACATGCGTCAAGATGGGAAGGAAATAGGTTTCATTGAACGATACTTTTGCTGACTGAGGGAAGCTTTTATACCACAGTGGGTGACGCACCGAACTACAGAAGTTTTTTATCGCCTGACTCTGCTGTTGACAACTTGGGTTATTCTGTTGTCAGCTAAAAACATGGTCCCAAGATTTTTAAAATGTTGCACAGATTCTACGTATGTTCTTCCAGTTTCAAGCTGACTGTCTCATCACTTCTGCTCATTGCCAGGCAGTGTTTTTGTCGTGCTTATTTGAGTCCCAACTTTTCTGACACTTCCTTCCACCAGTTCAGCCTTTCGTGTACTCCATTCTCTCTCTCTCTCTCTCTCTCTCTCTCTCTCTCTCTCTCTCTCTCTCTCTCTCTCTCTCTCTCTCTCATATATATATATATATATATATATATATATATATATAAAATCACATCGGCTACAGATACCATTGCTTTGGTATTATCTTTCTTCTTTACCAAATTGATAAAATAATCCTTTGTGTTTGATGGAAAAGTTCTGCAGGTAGACAACTTCTTTGCTGCACTCCACTTTGTGTTTCGAACCCGCCGGATCTTATATGTGGACTTGACACAACGTCTTGATAAAGCTGTTGCACTCGTGCAATTGTGCCTTCGTTCGTTTTCTCCCGCGCGCTGTTAGAGTTCGATGGATCCTTAGCGAGGCACTTAAGTTTTAATCGCAGAGTAGTCAAATAAATGTAAATGTTTCGTCTTTAAGAGCCCATTATAGACACTTAAAATGCGCATGAAGCACCTTGGAGGAAGTTGTGCTCATCGTAAGACAGTTCAAATATTTTGAATGATCATGTGCAGTTTCATGGTATTTAGGACCTGATAATACGGCCGCTTTATATAGCTTCCAAATTGGTATGGGTTCGTGCATCCTGTTGTTAACCTGCATGTGTCATTTAAGGTCTTTTTGTCATCTGGTCATACGGACGGATAATGTGTATTCCACAGTGTGAAATCAAGGTGCCTGGGTAGTCCTTAACACAGTTATATCGGCTTTGTAATTTTCCATAGATAATTCACTTAATAACTGAACAATTAAGTGTAAAACAAAAACTGTAAATTAGCCCAGCAACTAAATTATATTCGGCAAATTAAACTTTTTACCAGATAATAAAGTAGTTGCTAGCATTGGAACAGTTGGTACCCTATTTACTTGTCTTACCTGTGCGTTTCAAATGTTCCAATGTTTGTAAATCTAATAGACTTAAACTACTAGGGTCATCAGTCCCTAGCATTACAAACTACTCAAACTAACTTACACTAATGACCACACGCACACACTAATACCCGAGGGAGGACTCGAACCACCGGCGGGAACGGCCGCCTAGTCAACACCACCTAGAGACAAGGCCTCACAACAGCACATGCAACGTCACACTGACCAGGCCACGGTCGCCAGCTGAATGGCTGCCCGATGGAGCACGCCCACTGCCTCGTAGCGGCCAGCCGTTCAGCTGGCGGCCACGGCCTGGTCAGTGTGACGTAGCAGTGGCTGTTGTGAGGCCTTGTCTCTAGGTGGTGTTGGCCTAGTCCATAGCATGACCTCCTTGGACCACGCGGCCATTCCGCCTCGGCCTGCACGTTTCCGTGTTAAGATATTCACGTTGCGGATTACCACATAACTGGCAAGACAGTTGGAAAGTGGCGAAGAGGCGATGATGTTACAAATTATCCGTCGTTACAGTAGTTCACGCTGCTGATTAGCACTGCCTACCTCCTCCATCATGGAGGAAAGTACTCAGTTACTGGCTTTGGGATTCAGAGGCAAAGGCGTTCTTGGCATTTTAATTAGTCCATCTCCACCCGTACTCCACAATGAACCCAAAGGTGCGTGTCTGAGTGATACCTAGTACCAATACTAGTCACTTGCTTTCCTGCTCCCCTCCTACATAGAACAAGGGAAAAATGAATGTTTGTATGCATTTGTACGAGCTCTAATCTCTGTCGGTTATGGGAAACCAAAATGTAGATAGCCAGAGGCGAGTCTGAACCGCCGTCCTCCCGAATGCTAACCCATGTGCTTGGATTGTTCACCACTGGCACTAACGTTGCGAGACGATTAGACTCTGTTTACACAGCTCGCATCATCCACGACGAGGTTTGTTAGCTTGTGGATGAAATGTCGTACCGCCGCTGTACACATGGACCAGAAGTTTGTATTATTGAAGAGAAGAGGGTGATCGTTGCACATTTAATTTTTATCCGAATTCTCCATTATTTATCAGGAATATCTATGTAAGACACACTTGTAGAACTATACAGGTACCGTATTTGTCCATTCCGAGACGAGTGGAAGCTGATTTGGACGCTAACGGGTTTCTTGCACGGTGTTAGGCGTGGTAAAGATGTGTTGGGTGGTATTTCCGTAATTTTATCAACAGTCAGTAACTCATTGGTCAAACGTTGAAACAAACAACCGCCTACGCAGTGTACCCACGAATTTAGTTTATATTTACCGTAAAACTATGATATTGTAATTGTCAGGTAAGTTAGGTTTTCATGACTAACAGTTACAATTGTGGATGTGCACTAAGTGAATGAAATAAATTTGATATATAATAAAAGTAAATAATTGCGACCAGTTCTTATTTTTCCTTAATCTTACAATTATTTGGTGGTCGCAGTGCTTAACATTCGACAAAATTGAATTCAATGTCAGTTATCATTGTTTCTCTCTGTGTGCCCATGCTTCTGTACCACGGCTGCTGTTATTAGATGATAATAATAATAATAAATCCAATACCTTCAGCCGCCAGTTTTTAATTTAATTTATTCACGCCATATACTTTCGCCATCTTCAGGTCGCTCAGCAGAGTATCAAACCGCCAATGAACCCGTGTTTTGTATCAACAACGGCAGCACTGGAAGTTCAAATGTTTAAATGTATGTTGGTCATCAGTCCCTAGTCTTAAAAACTACTTAAACCAAGTTAAACTACGAACAGCACACACATCCATGCCCGAGGAAGGTTTCGAACCTCCGACGCGGAAGGCCGCGCGATCCGTAACGTGGCGCTCTAGACCGCTCGGCTACTCCTGTACGGCACACTGGAAGTAATGTCAGTAAATTATCCTATGAACTACACTACCCTCTTCATGTATTGTTGCCTACGTCCCCATCAAGAACATCTTAATTTGTGTAAGCGCCACACAGTGTAACTACTTCAACCACCAGTGCACAACTGTGAGGTATTAACATTGATTACTGTATTATTACCCAAGTTTTGTAGGATCCTCTGCGACACTCGTGTAAATGAATGCGTCGTTAAGGAAGACAGATTCCAATCCTCCCCTGTTATGGGCCTTCAGAACAGTAACGTAACGTAAGGTACAGGTAGACAGGTAAATGCCGTCCTGGAAGGCTAGTGGAGCTGCTCTCAGCGCAGCGGACGTAAACAGGCCGCGGGTAAAAAGCTGGAGACGGGAGCCTCTTAGCGCTGAATGCGGCGGCTGGGCGGACACAGGCCTGCCCGCGAGCCCCGGCTGGCTCGGCTCATTACTATTAATGAGCGGAATTGTGGCCGCGGGCCGCAGAATGGCGCCAGTGTTTGCCGCGGACGGCTTTTGTGCCAACGGCAGTGGGGGGTGGGGGGTGGGGGCTGCGGACAGCGCGGGCGCCTCTCTGCTGCTAATCTGGCCCTCGGCAAGAAAAACTTCGCATATTCACTCAACATCTCACCCAGGGGCTGGTTTCCGGAGGGGTCAGGACAGCGTTCCCGTATATCCCACAGAATCGTTATGTTAATACACTAGCTGTACCCAGCCAAGCGTTGCTGTTGTTAAGAGATTCAATGAAAGAGAAAGCACACATTTTAATGTCTCATTTCATAATACTTTGTGGTGTCGTACAAGTCTGAAGTGCGCGCCACGTACTTTCGCCGCGCGCCGCCATGCAAGCACGGCGCGGCGTTCTTACGACGTCGGCCACGAGCGCCCTCTGCTGCAACCCCAGTCGTGGCCACCACTGAACTGCATCGGTCACTTGGGATTAGGATAGGCACTAGGACTCATCACTAGGCAGGCTGCTACCTAGTTAAACTATGTATTGCATTCCACTAGTCTTCAGTTAACAAAGTTAAGTATTGTACTATTTCTTCGAACTATATCTCTTGTTCTAATCTAGCTTAGTGTTTCTACTTTCTGCTGACCCACTGGCTGGTCACCTCAGACTCTTTTCCCGCTCACGCGTGCATCCTATTCCCTGCGTCGGTCTCTCTCTACTGGGCTACCGACACCCGGGACAACCGGCGGCAACGAGACACAAAACTTTGTAAATGGGAATTGGATATACGTCCTATACTACCTTCTCTCACCCTCACTCTGCCCCCTCTCTTTGTGCCTATTGCGAGATTTTCGTGTGGGTGCGCTTGCCCGAACCTTTCTCTTTTGTGAGAGGGGCTGTCACAGTGATGATATAAGGAAACGGTGCTACTTCTTCTGGCTGCTTCATCCAGCTGCTGCTCGTAGGTACTGAGGCCGACTGCCTGTGCCCGAGCAGCAAGTGCGGCTGGTCAAATCAGTATCATAGCAGCCGCTGCTCTCTGTGACCGCGCGTTATTATAATTCGCACGTGCTGCTGCGATGCTAAACTCTCATACTGGCGTTGTTGCGCCGCTGGGTGTGCAGTCGATGCCAAGGACTGCACACAATGAACAAAATAGTTTGTCCATGTTACACTACACCAACGCGGGCAAAGTGATACTGTTGAAATTCTAGACACATGTTTGGCCTCGTTTCAAGGGGGCCAACTGTACACTCCTCGTTTCCAAGCCCAAAATTATTTATAAACATGAGAACAGAGGCAGAATTACCTGTACAAATAACTGACACTCTTGCGGATTGCTTAGCCTTGTTGAGTTTATTTGCCCAATTTTTCCACAAAAACGCAAGTCCTGTCGAGTACTGACCACTTCAGTGAATACGTTATATATAGCGAGCACTTTCAGTTCTAAATCTGCAATGAAGTGCACGGTTTTATGTGCATTCGATCATTCAAATGTCCCTTTCAGGAAAAGACAGCGAGTTCGAATGTATCACTTAGTAAAAGTTCAGCCTTTCCAAAACCAATACGCACAATTCGCGTGCTCAAAAATAATGATTCAAGTCAAAGCTCCAAAATCGCGATAAACACACGTCTGTAGTATTCCTTCCAAAATTCACTAATCTCCTGAGCGATTGTAAAGTGCGCGTCCACGCACTTCAACCTAAAAATTTACTAAGTCGTACCAGCTCGCACTAAAATATTTAATTTTCTAATCTTAACCACCAAATTCGAAAATAATTCTAAGTTCAATCTTTTAAACTTCTAGTCGCGCCGCAGACCAGCACAGATCCTGCCTCAAAGAGGCTTCCACACAGACTGACCATAATCAAGATGCGGACCGCTATTTATCGTAACTCTCTGAAGTGGAGAATTTTTCAAAAACTTTAAATAGGACTCGTTTAATACAAGTTTTATGTCAATTTGTAGAACTTTTATCAGCATTCCAGAGCTGTAATTAGTTTTCTTGTGTATGAAATAGTTTTGCTAATAAATGCGTATTTAGTTGCAAGTTCCTAATGTCATACCAGTTTGTTACATAAATTATTTACTCTACATAGGGTCCTATTATTCATGGAACATGTGTACTGGCGTTATTTTGTGTACTTGAATACATGCCATGCCTTAAACAACTAAAGTTTGTTACAAAAATATTTGTTATTGAATAATTTGTAAATTGTGAACGTTACTATACTTTGGGGATTAGTTTTCTACTTTTGAATTTTTATAGTTATAGTCGTTACAAAAGTTTGTTAAATATTTCAAAAGCTACGGGTAACACATTAGTTGTATTTACACCGAATTGCACTGTTTGCATGCTAGAGATCACTTATCTAATCATACTTCGTTACAGAGACTGCGGTCTATTGCGCGCTGGTAGATGCACCTCCACAGTACGTGGTGAAAATGGTTCACTCATGCCTCAGGGCATGTGTGTCCGTGCCCCAATATCTGCTGTCTCCGACGTGCACACCGGGCAAGCTGCATCCGAAGAGCGTCAAAGGCAGCATCATACACTGATCCAGTGTCTCGACATCAGGAATGGGCTCTGCATACACGATAGTTTTGAGATAGCCCCATAACCACAAGTCTAGAACCGGTAAACGAGCGGGCCACACATCGCGACCTCCGGTCCGATATATTGACCAGAGAAGACACGGTGACGTGCGTACGGACGTTAACGGCCAAGTGCAGCAGGAGAGGCAAAGTCATCCGCAGGGAACGCCGATAGTCTGTTAGGCGCCGTGCAAGGAAGACTGCTCTCAAAATAAGGTCGCCAATTATTCCCGTCTACACAATCCGGTGCACCAGTGCTGATGATTCGCTGCCACCATGGCTGTTCTGCATGCTATCACACAGATGAGTGTTATGATAGTTGAAGATACCACTCCGCGTAAATGTGGCCTCTGAATAGGACGGATGATACAAAACACGAAATCGTTGTTGCGTAGTAGATAAACCAGTGACAAAATTGCTTTTGATGTGCAAAATATATCGCTAGTAAGTCTTGTACACGCTCCCTTTCCCAGAGCCATATCTGTGTTTTTTTATACGTTCACAGTGTAATCTGCGTTTGAATTGTAAACATTCCAACAGATTGACATTTCGGCCGAAGATATTTTTTATACTAATGGAATCTGTTACTTACTTGAACAGAGTAAGCCGGCCGCGGTGGCCGAGGGGACTGAGGCGCTTCAGTCACGGTCTGCACGGCCACTACGGTCGGGGGCTCGAATCCCCCCCTCGGGCATGGATATTTGTGCCGTCCTTAGTTGTATTTAGTTCGTAAGTAGTTTGTAAGTTTAGGGACTGATGACCCCGTAGTTAAGTCCCATAGACTCTACAAACATTTGAACAGAGTAAATCCTGCATACCTGAAGGCCGGTCCTCTACATATTCTCAATGATGGTCGTTGGTGGCAGGTGAAGGATCTGTTTGAATCCCCGACGCTCATTTGAATGAGCTTCTAGTAGTGTAAAGAGACTTGGAACCTACTTTGTGAAGCCGAAACTGCTATCGAAATAACTTTTTTTTTTAATTACTGCTGTTCGTTCATTGTATGCAACATATGTATTTGTCGTGATGCCTCGTCAACAGACCAATCAGTATTCGCTGTTGATTGTGCCCCATGAAATTTGGATTTTAATTTACACCGGGTAACAGAGAAATAAGACCAAAATGACTTGATCTTACAATCGTGTATCATGACATACAGACGCCTTCATCATTGTGTTGCTTCCCTGAAGTCATTCCTTTAGGCGTAGTTTTTACATCTACATCGTTACTCTGCAAATCATACTGAAGTGCCTGGCAGAGAGTTCATCGAACCACTTTAATATTATTTATTCACCGTTCCATTCTCGAATAGCACGCGGGAAGAAAGGACACACAAAACTCTCCGTTCTTGATTATCATTTCTCCCTATGTATGTGGTAGTCAACAATATATTTCGGAAGAGGAAGTTGGCGCTCAAAATCTCGTAAGGAAATCTCTCCGCGACGAAAAGCGCCATTGTCATAATGAGTACCTCTCCAACTCCTGTACCATTTTCGTGACACCCTCTACCCTGTATGGTGATAAAAAAAACTGTCCTTCTTTGTAATCTTTCGATGTTCTCCGTCAAAATTACTTGATAAGTAGGTAGTACTCCAAAAGAGGGCAGACAAGTGTGGTGTAGGCAGTCTCTTCAGTAATCCTGTTACATCTTCTAAGCATTCCACCAGTACAACGCAGTTTTTAGTACGTCTTCCCCTACCACATTTTCGAGACGATGTGGTAGAGTGCGTTTTGACCAAAGAGCTAAATAGACTCTCTCTAATCACGAAGTAACTTGACGTGGACGAGTGACGTGATGCCGCGGTGGAGTAGCCGAGCGGTCTAAAGCGTTTCGCTGCGGAGCGCGCGGTTGCTCGCCGTGGAGGTTCGAGTCCTCCCTGGGGCATGGGTGTGTGTGTTTGTCCTTAGGTTAGTTTATCTAGGTTTAAGTAGTTTGTAATCTACGGACTGATGACCACGCAGTTTAGTCCGATTGAAAAAAAAAAAAAAAAAAAAAAAAAAAAAAAAAGTTACGTGATGTCAAAATATTGTCCCGAGTTATCAAATGGAGACGTTCATGTGCTTTTGCCTGCCGATCAGTATGCTTCGAAAGAATAGTTTGGCGTTGACGGTGAGGGTCACGTGGTCGATCAGCTGCTTACTGTTGGCTGCTAGGGTTTTGTCTGGTTTGTGGCTGCTTTCATGACTTGCTTTTGAATCACAGCTGTCTTCTCAACATTGAAATGCTCCTCTTATGCGAATTTCTGCTCTTTCCTCGTCGTTTAAGACAGCTACATGCCGACCGCGGTGGCCAAGCGGTCTGCGGCGCGCCAGTCACGGTCTGCACGGCCACTACGGTCGGAGGTTCGATCCCCCCTCGGGTTTGGATATTTGTCCCGTCCTTAGTATTAGCTAGTTCATAAGTAGTTTGTAAGCTTAGGGAGTGATGACATTTGAACATTTAAGACCACTGCAGACAATAAATTTAACGTTTGTCCTTCTCTTTCGTGAACAAAAAGAACCGCTGTTGCGTGTTCCCAACTGCTACGCGCAAATGGTAAAGGTAAAGCAGTCAACAATCCGAAGATTGGTTTGAACCCACAGTGCTTTACTAGGCATGGTCCTGTTTGGAGGTGGTATGCCGTTGCCTTCCTCCGACCTTCGAACTGACTTACCCAGCCAGTTATAGGGGGACCTACAGTTTAACGTGGGTTCCGAACCACGGTGTTACTCGGTATTTTTCACATAAACATTACCGCCAGAGGTGAAAGAAGTGGAAAGTGACAGATAAAAATCCTAGGACCTGGGGGATTTGTAGTCTGGCACTCTACCACTGTGCAACGGAGGCGCACTGGTACCGGTTGTTTATGCCGGTGTTGACGTTCTCTCCATTGGATATGATCGACGCGTGACGTTGACGAGACGCCGGCCAGCGTGTGGATGCAGCCCTTGTACAGCGGTACCTGCTGCCCCGTGCTTGCAGGGCCTCCCCCTCGCCGCCTTCTAAAATATACACGCGCTGCAGGGACCTGGCGCCGGCTTTGAAGTGCGCCGCGCTGCCAGGCGCCGCCTATCTGCCATCGCACGCCGCCGCAGCGCGCTTCTCGCTGAATGCGGAGCGCCTCGCGGTGCCGCCGCCTCTGCAGCTTCCAACAGCACACCGCAAACACGCATTTTGCCAAAGCCCGTCTTGAAAGAAGCGCGCCACGTACGACAGCATCTCGTGTTATCAGCCTGTATTAAAAGTAACAGCGTAGTTAGTAGTGTTCTGTTGTTTCTCAGCGTAACACCTATTAACAACAAAATAAACTAATTTTGTTATTCCTGGCCGGCCGCGGTGGCCGAGGAGACTGAGGCGCGTCAGTCAAGGTCTGCACGGCCACTACGGTCGGGGGCATGGATATTTGTGCCGTCCTTAGTCTTAGTTAGTTGATAAGTAGTTTGTAAGTTTAGGGACTGATAACCCCGTAGTTAAGTCCCATAAGCTATACAAGCATTTGAATTTGTTATTCCTGTGACCTCAATAACCAGCGCAGGATCTAAGGGGGGGACGGGGTCAAACCGGAGTGTCTGTTCAGCGCGGCACTTTTAGAGAGGCGCCAAATGGTCCCCAACACAAGGTGATAGAGAAGTGGTACTGAGTTGAAAACTTCCTGGCAGATTAAAATTGTGTGCCGGGACTCGAACCTGGGACCTCTGCCTTTCGCGGGCAAGCGCACTGCCGACTGTGCTATCCCGACACGACTCACGACTCACGATGCCGCCTCACAACTTTACTTCCGCCAGTACCTCGCCTCCTACTTTCCAAAGTTGTGAGGCGGCATCGTGAATCGCGTCGGGATAGCACAGTCGGTAGTGCGCTTGCCCGCGAAAGGTAAATGTGCCAGGTTCGAGTCCCGGTTCCGGCACACAATTTTAATCTGCCAGGAAGTTTCATATCACCGCGCACACTCCGCTGCAGAGTGAAAGCTTCATTCTGGTACTCAGTTTTTTGTAATGGAACCAACAATTTATCTGGAATAATTTTTGCGTCCCAATGTAACCAGTACACCTACTATAAACTGAAAGTAATATAACAATTACATGTATCATGAAAATGGAGAATGCTTTAATGAGTAATATTTTTAAAATGTCGTGGGACTGCTATTAAATAAAAAGGTTTCTTCCATACGACGCCCATTATCCCCCCAATAGACAACCCTCTGTACGCAACTGAGAGCTATAGCCGTAGTAAGGCCCTATTCACACGGTGATATGCAACTCGCTCTCCAGTTACCTGACAGCCAGGAGACTGGCAGGCTGAGGGGCTCGAGCAGCCGAGCGCATTGAGGCGCTATGCTGCGATGCGCGAGGCAGTTCCACGTCGAGGGTTCGAATCTCCCCTTGGGCATGGATATTTGCGCTGTCTTTAGTACAAGGTAGTTCATAAGTAGTATGTAACTTTAGGGACTGATGACCCCGCAGTTACGTCCCAGTTACTGTTCCTAGTCATGTGGCCACGTTAGCTCCCGCTGATGGCAGGTGAACGGTTCGCCTTGTCGAGTCATTCCTGTGGTGATACGATTACGTGTGGGGCATACTCTTGCCACGCTGTCGAGCTCCCCCTTCTGATCCACACGATCTATATGGATATTGCTTCGTAAAAGAGACGCCTCTGCGTGACTTGTTTGACCAAGCCTCGGCACTGTAGCAGACTGCTTGTGCGTTGTGAGACGAGTTGCTTCTGGATCCCACGTCGTAAACTTGCTGTTACGCCCGATGGTAAAGCTTATCCTAATAGATAATAGCATCTTAATATTCTGCAGTACATCTTAACACCCTAGCTGCATAATTTCGCATCGTTGCAGTTGGAATTTCATGTGGGAATTTGTCAGTTCACTTTCTAAAACCTACACTTATGGAAGCACCTCTCTACCTGGTTATGTCGCTTCTATGAATGTTAAATATATGCCGTAAACTTGGAAGAGATGTAGCGCATTCGAAGGCACGGTACACTGACGTTTGTTCGGCGATCAATACAACGATCTTCCGGGCCATTAAGTTCTGACACACCCAGATTTAAAGAAAAACTTGCAGCCATGACATATTCACTCAGAAGATCTATTGTCGAACTATTCCTGAAGCACCCAGAAACGGAAATGAGTTCTGAGGGCTGCAAGTGTTTAGCAAAGAATATAGAATGAACTGTACTGTTGTTAATACAAGGAATTAAGACATTAAGACAGCCAGTTCTACTATATAGTAGAACACATTATTATTATTATTATTATTATTATTAGAAGAAGAAGAAGAAGAAAAGGCTGGGAGACAGAATCTGTGCCGTACCAGGATTCGAGCCTCACATTATTATTATTATTATTATTATTAGAAGAAGAAGAAGAAAAGGCTGGGAGACAGAATCTGTGCCGTACCAGGATTCGAGCCTGGCTGGTGCTCAACCTACTGTGCTAACCTAGCCTAACTGAAGGCTCACTCCGGTAATACGAGTCTTGAGACATAGGCAGAATTTCTGTGAAATTTTGAAAGATTTGGAGTTGTGACATGAGCTGTTTGCCGAGCACGGATACCTCAGATAGCCGCGAAAGGTAGATATCCCAGCTTAGAGTTGCGGTCTGGAACACAGTTTTAAGGGGCGAGGAACTGCCAAGAGAACATACACTAAAAACTCATTCTGCAAACCTTTCCAAAGATGTTTTCAGTAAGCCTGTGCCCCCGTTCTGTGGGACAGTGTCTAGGCCCAGGAATATCCGCATTAACAGTTTTTAAATAACTCTCTGAACCCGCGTGCATTGCGTTTCCGTTGGCTTGCGAAGGCGGGGCTTTTCAGCGTGATGGATTTGTTCGGCTGTTATTGATGTACGAACTTGACACGAATTTTCGTTCTACCAAGGCAGTGAATAACAGTGACGGCTAATTACGTGTAAAATGATTCGGAACTGGAACATTCTCATTGATGGTGGGATAAATTAGCATAGAAATTACATGCTCCTAACCACCTTTTATTGATTTTGGTTTAACAAAGCAAGATTCGAACATATCTACTTACGTACGTAAACACGCTTATGAGTGAAAACTACAATCACCACTTGCTTAATCATGTATTGTTCCACCTTTGATGCAAAGTATAGTAACGAAACTGCGAGTAGTTCGTTGGTGCAAACCATCCATCAGATTCAAATTGTGCGCATTTGGTGGTCAAGACACCAGCATTTTACTTTAACGCTGCTAAAAATAGCGAACAAGGACTCTGGCTTTCTGACTTAGGCAATTATCCTGCTGGAATGCCAATCGCTGTCGGAAACACACAAAGCTTGAAAGGGCGCAAGTTGCCCCGTAATAAGAGGCATTCAATCAACAGCTCTTAGGGTGCGTACTATTACTGCAGATCCGATGAAAGCCCGTGTGATTTCTCCTATTTTCGTAATACAGTCTCAGCATGTCTAGATGAGTGGGGCAGTGCAAATTTCCAGCAGTCCTTTGGTTGACAGCATATTCGGCCACGATCAACGACATAGTGAACCATGGAATGTCATGCAACTGACTCACGGTTCTATATGGATCATTCCTTACCAACTGCAGCTGCAATTGACAAGGTGTTTGGATTAACATGGCGTCGTCTGATGCGGAGCTCCTTCTTCGACAAATGTGTGCCTAACGCTGTGCTTCTAATCACTTGCCGGCTGTATGAGTACCAGCACTGCACTGTTTTGTCAGGTCTGTGTATACTTCATAGAGCGGGGAGGCGTCATTCCGCCATTTGAGTTTCCCTGTTGTCATTTTATCACTTGGAGACACTGAACGGAGCCATAGGAGCTACAAAATGGAATACCAACGGAGAAAAAACGGAACATTTCCGACATATGCATATATGTTTGGGTTAAATACTGACATGATAGCAGCGCCGTCTATGGGAACAATGTCATTTGACAGAGCTCGGAGAGTAAATCGTTTTCTCGTTGTAATGAGGATCGTTTTGACCTTGCGGACGTTAGTGGCACAATTTCAGGAAGACGTTCCAAAAAAAAAAAAAAAAAAAGTTCAAATGTTTGTAATTCTATCGGACCAAACTGCGTGGTCATCAGTCCATAGCTTACAAACTACTTAAACCTAAGCAAACTAACCTAAGGACAAACACACACACACACCCATGCCCCAGGGAGGACTCGAACCACGGCGAGCAACCGCGCGCTCCGCAGCGAGACGCTTTAGACCGCTCAGCTACTACACCGCGGCGAAGACGTTCCAGGTTTGAAGAAGTTCGTTTAAACGCGTTAGTCATCATGATCCACGTAAACATCTCTTTTGTATATTAAACTTACGGAAAAACGCTACGAACATACAAACCAATGTAATATTCTTCATGGATGCACGTGATAGCATCTTCGTCAGTTGTCCGTCCATAACAATCTCTCCTTTATTAAACTAGATGATGTCAGTCCATTTTCTCATTTGCGATCTATCGTCGCTAGTATTCTCCTCTGCTGAGCTTCTGGAGTTTTCCTAATTCGTTACGTGTCCGCAATGCCAGCAATGCTTCAACTTCGTCTATGGTGGAAATGATGGTCCCGTGAGTCTTACGGAACGTGATAAGCGAGTGATTTGTAACTGGCAGCGTTCACAAAGATTAGGTCCGTGAGAGGTAACGGAGTCGCGACACCCAGAAGTTTCCTCCTGGAGAGAACCGGCACTGGGCTGACGGCTTCCGCTGCTGAAAGCGCGCACAGGGAGCAGCCGGGCCCCTCTCTGGCGTGACGTCTCTCGGGAGGCGCACAGAGTTTTTTGTGCCCCGCGAGAACCCACCTAGAATGGAAAGACAAAATCTTGGCACAGCCTTTTACTGCTCTCCTAAGAGCGCGCGCGCAAAAAGCTTCACTCGGTCGATAATCCTCGTAGCTGCCGAGGACGTGTCCTCGACTAATGTTACCTGGGGGATAGGAGGTGAAGAGCAGTGACACTAATGGATCCGTAGTTCTCCCACAGTCTTAGGAGTCTTGAAAGACCGCGCAAGGCACTTCATAATGTAATAACAGGTTCTGTCATTGTGGGACTTTTCACTATAGGATGACACTTGATATTGTGCTAGGCTCTTACTTTCGCTCAATTTCGATGGTGCCTGGTTTTCTAAATTAACTAAAAGAATGCATTGTTGTCACTAAAACAACACCAACAAAGGTACACACATCTTCACAAGGGGTTGTATCACAGGGATCGATATTAAGTCCACCATTTGTATTCATTATGTAAATACACGAAATTTTAAATATCAGTTTTAATGCTAATTAAACTAGGAAGCCAAGGAAACTTACACAATTCAAAAGGGGCCCTTCGATTGTCGTGCATTAAAAAAATTCGTGTGCGCAGCCGTTAAGATTGGTTAAAGGAACGGCGTGTTTGTAAACACAATTGTTCCAATTTCGACCACAGTAAATAGTAATTTATATATAAACTGCTATCAGATACCAAACATGATGAAATACTTTAATTTTTTGACGATACATTACTCGGAAAAATTGACAACAAATTCAAACAAAATTACATCATCTCTTTGAAAGTGATAATCTAAAGTGCATTCGGTTATAAGTATGCGCCGATTTTGTTGTTCATTTACCATGTATTTTGATTTCCTGCTTTCATGAGCATTTATGCAGATGGTTACAGAAAAGAATTAGCAATCAAACTGTGTGAATCAATAAAATACACTGAGGAAAAAATTGTCTCGTCACATTGCACTCGGCGCAGATCACGAGAATTAAGCTACATTTAAGTCTCAAAGGAATGTATGAAACTGCTATGGGGTTTTACTGTGGCACATGGAGATAGATTCCGTCTCTTATCCAATTTGTCATTACTGATCACCATTCACAAAACAGATTTCGTATGTGGATCTAAAGTTATCGTTCGTTTTTTGTTGAGTGAAGGTTGGCTGTCAGTGCTATGTGCCGATTGAAAAAAAACTTTCAGATTTCTCTCTTCTTATAAGACTGATATTTTCACCCAATTTTATTATTCCTACACACAGAAATTTCTGTATACCAAACATTAAAGTCATCTGAACCTAATAAGTTTTTACTGTTTATGAAAAGTGATAATTTTTCAAATTTCTGAAATCGATTTCAACGACTATTTCGGTGCATGACGCCTGAAAATATGAAATAGTTGCACAGTTACAGCCACCTCCATCGAGTTTCCTAGAGTGCGATGGGAGGATCGTAGACAGACGGATGGACGAAACGCTTACATTCTGTGGACACAACAGTGATGCACATCTTTCACCTGAGGGGATAAGTGTGCAGCCTCCTACCAATTGATGGAGTGGGCCCGTTAACCTCCGGCCTAGGCGTTTATCCTGGTGTGACGGATTTAAGCTCAGTATCAAGATACTGACTACATTTAGACTACACCAGCTGCAACTGAGCTAAAACGAAACACATTTTAGTTTAAATATTAAGAACTAAGCATTACTGATGTTCTATTTTCTCTTAAAAGGTTTATACTACGTAAACACGCTTAAATGTAGCCCGATATCTGCGACTTTCAGCTCACATTCACTTCGGTGCACGTGCGATGATACATACGTAGCCCCTGAGCAGAAGCAACCCGCGTTGCTACGCTGTAGGTTTGGTTACATACGCGGAAGGCGCGACAGCGTTCGGATCTCCTGAGTTTTAAAATCAGGCCTATGTTCAATCGTTGTGAGATCTAATGTGGTACGCGATACGTACATCGCAAGGGATATTTCATTTAACTATGATGAATTGGCCCTTAAGTGATACAGTTTAGAGCCCTGTCCCTTATTTACAGTAACGTATTAACATACAACCGCCGTTCTTTTGTTTGTTGGAAATAAGATTTCAAGAAAAATATTTCTCTGCGTCTATAAGGAGCATTGATTCAAATTCTTTGTTTTTTGGTTAATTGCAATAAAATAATTAATACTATATGGACCTAAAACGAATTGTGCCTATATCATCCAGAAAAATTGTAGTCGTCTTTCTTGGACCATTTGGTATTAATAATGTCTTTTGAGAGCTACAAATTTATTGCAAACTACCAAATTGATTACTAACTAAGTACTTATTGGTCGGGCATCACACCTTGAAAAATGTTTGTTCAAAATAAATACATGTTCAAAGTTTTACTGTCATTGAAAGAAGTCGACAGCGTTGTCCATAACGCGTTGGTAGCGAGATGGAATTCTTAGAATAACCTTAGAAGAGTCAGTTGTGTTGGATAGTTCGGGCGGAAAGATCTGTTGCTTGAAAAATCTGAGACACACTTCTGAAGCGAATGCCATGAAGTTCTTCTTTGGTGCAGGAGACAGAGTAGTGAGCAAGTCCGCTGAGTGTACTGGGTGTTCCAGCATTTCCTAGCCAATGCGTGGAACAAATTACTCACAACTTGGACCACATGCGCTTTAGTATCGTCTAGTAAAATGATGGGTGAGTCCTTTAGAATGTAACGTCGCTTTTGTCACGGATTTGGTTGCAGACTATGTTCCAGGATCGAACGGCTTGGAGTAAAGGGCGACACCTATGAAGGACTCTCCATCCATGTTTTGGGACAGTAGTCAGACGTATATAGTGCAGGTTACGACTCACAAAAAAGTTATTGGATTCTTATAAATACACTGCTCAAAACAAGTACATCAGGTGAGATGTCATACGCAATACACACATTGTTAAGTATTTTATTCAAACCTTGGGTAGTGTGTGTGTGTGTGTGTGTGTGTGTGTGTGTGTGTGTGTGTGTGTGTGTGTGATACAGTAAAATATTTTGCTGTCTCTACTCTTTACTCACGGTTTACATGGCGTTTACTTAGAGCTAGGCACAATGGGGCTACCATAATAGTGAGTTATTCACGTTGCCTTCTAATACGATGTGTGATCTCCTCGGTAGGCCAGTATAGATGCACACCTGTGTGGCACGGACAGTATGATGTGATCAATCAGTTCTTGAGGGATATTTGAGCATTGTTCTATGAATGCAATATCCAGCACTGCAAACGTTGTAGAAAGTACTAGTCTAGATGCAATGCCTCTACCAATTGCTTCCCAGACGTTCAATCGGGCTTAAGTCCCGTGAACAAGCTGACCACTCCATTCGTGCAATTCCCTCAGCTTCAAGCATGTTGTCCATTAGTGCAGCTCTGTGGAGACGAGCGTTATCGTACCAGAAGGAACACATCTCCTATGGCACCGGCGTAGGGCACAACAAAAGTCAAATCGCAGTTATGAACGACATAGAGGTCCGTACGTCCGCTAATACTGACTCCCGCACACTCCATTCGGCTAAACAGTGTCTTGCTTTTAATGGGCCGCGGTGGAATAGCCGTGCACACTGAGGCGCCGTGCGCGCAGCCGTTTGCCGTGGGGGTTCGAGTCTTGTCTCGGGCATGTGTGTGTGTGTGTGTGTGTGTGTGTGTGTGTGTGTGTGTGTGTAGTCTTTAAGCAAGGGACTAATAACCAAGCAGTTAAGTTCCCCGAAAGCCATTTCGGACAGTTTATATTGGTATTGGGCATCCCGTTGCTGCTTAGAGGGTGCGTTGCAGCTGAGTTGCATTCAGCCTCCTGTCTTGACGGGCTGTTAATCGAAGATAAAGGTCACCTCTTGCTGATGTCACCCTTGGAATACCTTGGCCTTGCCTTCTTTTAACGGTTCGTGTCGTTCGAAATAGCGTCCAGGTCATGGTAATTGCACTTTGGGACAGTCCAATAGCTGCAGCCAACTCCCTCTGTGTCTATCCAGCTTTCAACCTTCCTATGGCTCTTGATGTAGTAGCTTTGGGTAAGTCACATTGTCGTTGCATTACAGTACCTGGTCACTACACTATCTGAACCCAACTGCTTGTGTAATTTGTTTGCTAGAGTTAACACAAGTCAACACCAACCCACTCTACAGCGGCTTTCTGTTATTACCACTATCTTGGTTGCCGTAATGTCGTTATTTCCACTCCGTAGAACTGACAAAAAGACGTCGAACTATTTCAGTTTAGTCTACGCATGAGAATGTCTCATAACCTAGATATCTCAACTGATCCTATAATTGCTTTCACCAAAGTAATTTTTTATTGGTCATAATATCAAACACTATATACATTATCATTGGTTATAAATAATTTTGGCTGTATTGGTTAAGAAGAGATTATTTATTAGAATACAAAATCTTCAACATATATAGGTTCTTGACGGTGAGATTTCAAAATGTTTACATGTTTGTAAATATATGGTACTTAAATACTCCGGTAATCTGTCCCTACGCTTACAAACTACCCAAACTTATACTATGGGTAATAAATGCTCATGCCCGAGGGAGGATTCTAATGTCCGACGGCGAGCAGCGGCGCGCTCCGGTCAGATTTGGTCGATCGATGAATTTAAACCTTAATGCCTTCAACTCAGTCGCGAAACCGTAGATATCGAAACATGACATTCTCTTCAGAAATGTTTCAGTGCTCCGCTAGGCAATAGACTGTTCCACTGGAATCGGCACTGCTAAGAGTATCCTGTAATTCCCATTTCACTGCCAGTGCCTTAGACGCAATGCTGGCGACTACTTACAAGGACAGTAAAACTAAGGGGTGGGCGCGGAAGATTAGAGTTTAACGTTACACACGCTCGGGCTCGGGCAAGGAAATCGGCCGTGCTCTTTTAAAGGAACTATCCCAGCATTTGCCTGGATTTAGGGAAATGAGGATGACCGGAGGCGGATCTGAACCGCCGGCCTATCAAATACTAGTCCAATGTACTAACTATTTCGGTGCCCCCACTTGGTCAAAGCGTAACGGAAATGACCGGAAAACTCCAGAGGCAGATGCCGAAAGAGTTACATTCTGCATCACGACATGAGCTTCTGTTAAAGTTGCGAGAGTGTACGTTTCTTGAAGAGTCAACCACTGTATTCTCCCTACACCGATCAGCCAGTAGATAATGACCACATATCTAGCAGCCGGTATGTTCACCTCTGTCACGGGTAACGGCGGTGACTTGTCTTTTGTTGGACGAAACGTTTGTGTCGGTGGAGGGAGTTGGCATCAAATCTTCATACACAAGTCACTCAATTTCTGTAAATTCCGAGGCTAGGAGTACCACGTTCAATTACATCCCAGATGTGTTCTATCGGATTCTGATCTGGCTTGTTAGGGGGCCAGAACATCAATAGCAACTCTTCACATTGTTCCTCGATCCACTCTAATACACTACTGGCCTCTTGGCAAGGCGCATTATCCTGTTTAAAATGCCTCTGCTGCTGGGAAACAATCGTCAGACGGGGGTGCACGTGGTCTGCAAACAGTGTACAATACAGCTTGCCCGTGTGCCTTGCACTAGCTGCACCGGACCTCAGGATGCCCACGTAAATCTCCCCCAGAGCGTAAATCAGCCGCCGCCAGCTTGCCTCCGTCCCGTAGTATAGTTGTCAAGGTACTGTTGGCTGCAAGACGACAGATTCGCACCCTCCCGTCACTCTGCCACTGTGCCAACGTCCAGTGACAGTGGTCGCGTGCCCATTTCAGTCGTAGTCGTCGATGGTGTTAACGCAGGGACATGCAAGAGTTGTCGCCTGCGAGGCCCGTTGTTAGAGATGGATGCACTGACCGTTCAGTCACACGAGTACTCTGCCCGGCACTGAATTCTGATGTCAGTTTCACCACAGTTCGCCGCCTGTCCTATTTTTCCAATCTTCGCACCATACGAAGTACAATTGTAAAGAGGTTGTGGCCGCCAAAGCACTTCACGTTTGGGTGTGATTTCACCTTTGTTCGCCCTTGTTGAAGACACCACAGCATTCCTCTTAACACCGGACTCTCGCGTAGTTTCCGAAATGCTCATACCGAGCTTGTCTGTCCGATCAAACAAGCACAGATCGCCTGTTTTCCCCCATTCTACGCACTGACAGCAAGCTCAGTGATACAGCATGCATCGTACATTTGTCTGACTAGCAGTCATTCTTCATCGGTGCTACTGCTCTTGCCTCGACGAGCTATACTTATAGTAGTAAAGTGATCATAGTGCTCTGCCAGAGCATCGTATCTCGCGCAAGAACCACGAGGATAATTTTAGAGTCCTACCAGCAGAATTCATTACGCGAAGCACATGCGTGTGGAACAAAAAAAAAAAAAAAATGTTTGTTAAGCTTATGGGACTTAACTACGGGGTCATCAGTCCCTAAACTTACAAACTACTTATGAACTACTTACGAACTAGGACGGCACAAATATCCATGCCCGAGGGGGGATTCGAACCCCCGACCGTAGTGGCCGTGCTGACCGTGACTGGAGCGCCTTAGTCACCTCGGCCAGCGTGTGGAACAGGAAGAAGAGGAAGTGACACTGGTACACAAAGTACCCTCCGCCACACACAGTGAGGTGGCTTGTGGAATAGGGATGCAGATGTGGAGGCAAGGAGGGAAGTATTCAGAATGGAATACACTGCCGCTGGCCGCTTTCGGTGATGACTTTGGCACCTAGGATTTGCACGCAGTCCACGAGTGGCACTGCTGTCACAGGTCCGCCGGCGGGTGGTTGTCGAGGCCCTGCACGTTCCGCGGGACGGCTAATTTTAATTTTAATTCCCGACTCTCGTCGCGCTACGTTCAGCTTTAAACTTAGTCGCTTTATTTTTAGCTGGAATGTCGCCGAGCGCAGACACCGTGCAAAATTGCGTGGAGCCTGTGAACGTCACGAAGTTGACAACGCTTTTAAACTTTTAGGTCTTGAGATAATCTAGTAAAACCACTCGTAGTGAATGTACAAAAGTTTATGTTACAGAATTTCAAATCACATTGTGGTGTTTGTGTGAGTGAGAGAGAGAGAGAGAGAGAGAGAGAGAGAGAGAGAGAGAGAGAGAGAGAGAGAGAGAGAGAGAGAGGGTGGGGGGGATAGGGGGGACTACTCTGCCTACGAAGCAGCCAGTAGATAATACTTGACCATTTCGAAAGAGTCGAGTCCTTATCGCAGTGTTCAGGTCGTGCTCGTGTGGACTCTGGCGGAAGCTGCTTGCTTAACGGACGGTTTGCGCGCTTTGACCCGGTGTCTCACAGGCTACTCTGGATGCAATCACGACGGAAATATTTTGCTGTTGTTCTTGGGAGATACGTAACTAGTGTTTCTGTGTACTTGAACTCTGAAATTCTGAGAGATTAGATACTCCTCGAACTGGCTAGACTCTTCCATGGGTGCCCACGCGGAACCCTAAACCTTCCGTTCCTAGCGGGTTTTTTTTTCTTTCTTTTTCTTTTTTCCCAGATAATAGACGTGTTTGATACGCTACGTCAGCGGTTCCCAAACTGTGAGCTGCAATCCACTACTGGGTCGTGGAGGGAGGGGGGGGGGGGGTATTTTCAGGTGGGTCGCCGAACAACATTAAAATAGCTACATACAATACTTCAATACTTTACCGATTGAAAAAATAAGAAAGTATAATTACAAAACCAGCCTCAATCAATCCAATGTGGCTAATAACGCACGTACGTCAATACGACGAAAACGCAGTCATAACATTGATTCATAATTCCGATATGGCAGCTCTGCGTCCTGTTTCAATTTCTACTGGTGCCGTATGAGTAACTTTCCATCGATTTACTCTTTCTATGACTGCGAGATCGTACCCTACATGTTTGTTGTTTAGTTCGTGTATTCGTTTTTATAGTGTTGGTTTGTTTCATTTTACACTGTATTTCTATTTTCTATTTATTTTACTATTAGCGTGTGGATTAAGACTGGAACATCCCGTACCTAGTGGGGAGGGAGAGTAGAGCTTTGAAGGAATTAACGGGATCCACAACTACTTAGTTATACGAACCTCCGTTCCTCTAGTTTTATTTATTTATTTATTTTTTCATTTGTAAAAACAAACAAGTTTTACGGGGTAAATTACTGCCGCCTAAAACTAACAAGTTTCAATACATAAAAAATATATCAATAACATTCAAACTAAACACTACCACAAATTTCATAGATCTTACCATTTAATTTGTATAAAATATTTTTAAAGTAAATGTTACCTTCACCAATTTCGGAAGTCTTACTCAGCAAAGCATTTGCATAAAACTTCTGATCCTTATTACAAGTTCAGTGGCGTATCTGCCGGGCTGGAGCCACCCCCGGCCCTCCTGGAGCCCCCAATCCCTGCCGACCTTGTTGCCTCCCCTAGAGAGAGAGAGAGAGAGAGAGAGAGAGAGAGAGAGGGGGGGGGGGAAAGAAAAAAGGATCAATCCTCCCAATATGAGTAAAGGCCCAGTCTCCCCCCACCCTTTTATTTTATTTTATTTTTTCCTTTTAGGCATCACGTCAGCCAGGTGATTGACGTCAGCCCCCCCCCCCCCCACCCCAACCATGATCGTGGATACACCACTGCGCAGGCCCTACTGAGAAGAAAAAGGAATATTTGTTTAACCAGCGCCGTTTTATTCCTTCAGTATGCCGGACGAATTTGACAAATTAGTGTCAAGTAACTTCATATTATGAACAGTGTTCGTCAAAAATTATTTGATGTCAAGACGTAAACTGCTTAATTGTAGTTGTATAAATTACTCAGGATAGGTATCTTCGCTCTCTTAGTTTGGATCATTTTGTAGATAATAAACAGAGCATAAAACTAACATAGCTTCCTCGGTTGCACAGTGGTAGAGTGCCAGACTACAAATCCAAAGGTCGCGGGTTCGATCCCCGCCAGGTCCTAGGATTTTTATCTGTCACTTTCCACTTCTTTCACCTCTGGCAGTAATGTGTGTGTGGAAAAATGGTGGTTCGGAACCCACGTTAAACTGTAGGTCCCCCTATAACTGGCTGGGTAAGTCAGTTCGAAGGTCGGAGGAAGGCAACGGCATACCACCTCCAAACAGGACCATGCCTAGTAAAGCACTGTGGTGTTCAAACCAATCTTCGTTGACTGCTTTACCTTAGCTTAGCTTACGGGGCGTTAGAAAGTGAATTGCTTTTCCCGGTGTGTCGATGTTCGTTTATCGCCGTGCAGGGTGTCGCAGACATGCGGCATGCTGCTTCTGCCGGTCCGTAGCAAACAAGCGGCAGGGTCCGGTAATCGGGTCGCCGTGAGTCAGAGCGGCTGTTGGTGGGTCGATGTGTGCGGCTGCGGCTCCTCTGCCAACGCGCCGTAAAGTCTGGCCGTAATGTGGTGCCGCGCCGCGCCGCCGTCTCCAGAGGCGGGTCAGCCGGCGAGAGCCGCCTGACTACTGGGCTGAGGCAGTTCACTTCACGTTACGTAGCAGACCGTTAATGTTGTAAGTCCTTTATTACTAGTTCGCTAGCTCACTGTTTCCATCTTGAGACTCCTGGTTAGTTGACTATCACGTAACCAGGGTCCATACAGATGATCTCAGTTAGCTGACAGTCGTCTGTTGATACCTGATAGTGCAACTTCGTTAAGGCAGGTGGGTATGCTTTCGAGGTCTAAACCAGAATCAGACTAAAATCTGCTGACTGAGCAACACCATGAGTCACGATTGCATTCTTAATGTTGGTGCAGTTTTCGCGGGGCCGTTTCCCACCGAGGGCGGCCAGAAGCGACCGCAGTGTCGATTTGTAACTGGAGTGAAGAGTAGGGTGCGAACAGCAAGCCGTGAGGGGCGGCCGCGCTGACAAATGGAGCGCTGGTGCCGGTGATGGATGCGCCGCCGTGACGGCCTGTCCCCCGCAACGCGCCCTCCCGACCACCCGGAGCGCAGCTTCGCCAGTATCCAGGTCATCAGAGCGGGAAACACGTACAAGTAGGACGTTTACGCGACGGTGGGACTACCTGCTTATTGTCAAACCAAGAAAGTTGCGGTTGCTGTACGAGGTGCATTCCCCGTAATTAACTACTCACCCGAAAAGGATGAAACTGGCGTTACTTCTCGACGTAATCTCCCTGCAGACGTAAACATTTTTCACAACTCTGACGCCATGATTCCAGGACAGCGGCGAAGGCTTCTTTAGGAGTCTGTTTTGACCACTGGAAAATCGCTGAGGCAATAGCAGCACGACTGGTGAATGTGCGACCACGGAGTGATGGAAAAAGCCAAAAGTCACTAGGAGCCAGGTCAGTTGAGTAGGGAGCATGAGGAATCACTTCAAAGTTGTTATCACGAAGAAACTGTTGCGTAACGTTAGCTCGATGTGCGGGTGCGTTGTCTTGGTGAAACAGCACACGCGCAGCCCTTCCCGGACGTTTTTGTTGCAGTACATGAAGGAATTTGTTCTTCAAAACATTTTCGCAGGATGCACCTCTAACCGTAGTGCCCTTTGGAGCGCAATGGGTAAGGATTACGCCCTCGCTGTCCCAGAACATGCACACCATTTTTTCCAGCACTGGCGGTTACCAGATATTTTTTTGGTGGTGGTGAATCTGTGTGCTTCCATTGAGCTGACTGGCGCTTTGTTTCTGGATTGAAAAATGGCATCCACGTCTCATCCATTGTCACAACCGACGAAAAGAAAGTCCCATTCTTGCTGTCGTTGCGCGTCAACATTGCTTGGCAACATGCCACACGGGCAGCCTTGTGGTCGTCCGTCAGCATTCGTGGCACCCACCTGGATGACACTTTCCGCATTTTCAGGTCGTCATGCAGGATTGTGTGCACAGAACCCACAGAAATGCCAACTCTGGAGGCGATCTGTTCAACAAAACTTGAACGCACCTCTATATAATCTATGCAAACAGCTTCGACTTAGCCATTTTTCTCGGTGCAATCCCAAATTTCTTTTTATAGGCGGTTATCCAGCAACTTGCACAGGTTGCGATGTATAGTCAAATTCTATAAGTAGATGGGGTATTGACGAATGAAGTAACGATTACACCGTTTGTGAACTTTGTAATGTCCATCTCAAAATTAAATGTTGAAATGCTCGTAAACCTATTTAACCAAACTACTGTGGTCATCAATTCCTGGACTTACTTATTACTTAAGCCAATTTAGAATATGGACACAAACTCGCCCATGCCCGAGGGAAAATTCGAACTTCCGGCGGGAACGGCCGCCCAGTCCGTACCATGACACATTAGATCACGCGGCTGTATATTCAAAGCAACCAACTATTGACCTGGACTCCTCACGACGACTACTACTGTTGACGTTTACCGTTTGCCACGCAAAGTAACGAATAAAATAATTTACTTACGTACTTCGGTCCACATCTCGACACCGCGTATTGTAGTATGTTCGGTAGTGACATACAAACTGACAGGAAGCTGTAATTTCTTCGACGGGGTACGAATTACGAAATTTTAGCTGTATTTGTTGCAGAGAGTGCTCACCAAATACGCATCAATGAAATGCCAATCGTCTTCACCAAAAGTTTTTGTCTATAAACTTCTGGTCAAGTAGTATCTATTCTAAGAACCGTAAGCAACATGCGCCTCGTGAATTGATCATGAGATAAATTAAAATTGTAACCCTTATTGACAGGTCTATTTTTTGAGTTGACAATGAAATTTCTTTGCTATTGAATGTCTGTGACTCCACAGGGGACATCTGTATACCTTTGGTACGCGCGCGCAATCTTGCAGAGATGCATCGTTTGCTCTATTATCTCTATAGAATAGGAGCGTGGCCTTTGTCCAGTATTAAGCTGTGTGTCAGTAGATAAAGATGTTGGCAGTGTGAGTTAGGTAGCAGTGCACGGAACAAAACAATTTTTTATTTGATGTGAAATATTTGATGGAGAAATGTAAACATGGAAAGCAGATTATCAAGATGAACCTATACGTTTTGAAAAATTATATTAATTTTAAGAGGAAAATATAAGGTAAAGTTTTTTTCATTATTTGATTTGTCTGCAACTATGCATAATCTTGTCGTTCTAGGTTCTAGAAGACATTCAGTTCAGGTGTGTAACATCTAGTTCAACTTTCTATGAATTAATGTTGAAATAAGTGAAAGTTCTCTTAATAAAACAACTGCCAACAAACAAAATGATAAAAAACTTCTGCGTATTATCCTCTTGAAAATATACAATAGAAAAATGAATCCTAATAATCTTGTTTCCCTTTTATTTCACGTTACTTCAGATAAAACTGTATTCTCTTGTGCACTGGTACCTGAGTCGGATCGGCTGTCAATATCTGTCTCTGCGCACTCACTGCTTACTACTGCCAAAAAGCCGCAGCCCAACCGTATAACGATAATGAAAACGTAGCAAGCAGCACAGTGTCTGTGGGAGAGGGTGTACGCATACCAAACCGACGGAAATGATCCCTACGTGTGCCGCGCGGGAGTAGCCGAGCGGTCTGGAGCGCCACGTTACGGATCGCGCGGCCTCCCGGAGGTTCGAATCCTCCCTCGGACATGGATGTGTGTGTTGTCCTTAAGTTATATTAACTTAAAGTAGTTTGTAAGGCTAGGGACTGATAACCAACGTAGTTTGGTCCCATAGGATTACAAACATTTGATCCCTACGTGGTCACAGACATTCAGTAGCAAAGAAGTTCCAATGTGAACACAAAGTATACAGTCCGAAAAGGAATTTTTGTCTTAACTGGGAAAATGCAGTCATAAAGAGGTTCGCCTGGTATTTGTGTCTTTTGAACTGATTTTTTAGTCACCCACCACAGGACATTTCTTCCTTATTTCATTCTATTATAATATTGTAAGTATGAACTGCAGTATTTTTCCCCATTGTTTATCGATTTAACTTCGATTAGTGAAATCTTCTGAGCGATATATCGGACTGTATAATGGCACCATAGCTTTTGCCGAAGCAGTAATTAATCTCCTGCCATTTGTTAACTGATCCATCATTTCTTTCAAAAGAAAAGGGGACAGGAGAACGGAGCGGAAAACAGCATGCATCAGCTACAGAATTAATTTTTGACAGAATGCAACAATTATTATTTTTTAGTCGTATGTAAGTGTTGGCGTGTATTAACAAAGCATATAACGCACTTCTAAAGTTGAAAGTTTCGTACGTGTCACAATGGGTCTGTTACGACCATTTCCAAAATGTCGGTTTTTTTTTTCAGATTTGAAACCTGACAACCCTAGTTAAAAAACGCCCAAACTGTGTCGTGCAGTAGGACTTGTGACGTTCTGGAGGCACAGTGACAACGGCCGCTCTGCGGGGCGTGTTGCGCGTGGCGGCGTTCTTTCATGTCGCGGTGGCGAGGCGGCTAATTCGCTTCTCGGAGCAGCTGGGCCCTCAAAGGCCGCCCGGCGCTCGTTTGTACCTATCGATCAGCGGGGCCTAGGTGGCGCGCTCTGCGTGAATGAGCCACTCCTAGCAGCACATTCACCTGTGTGCTAGCCCCGGATTCTAACCCCGATATCTGCCTTTTGCTGACTCAGTTAACAGTTACGGCTCTCGGCACGTCTTGCGGACTAATTCTGAGTGTCTCTTTTTTTTCCCCTTCTTCATTAGCTCACGAAAGCCAGGCTTCTGTTCCCGAAGTGTGAAGAGTGTACTTGTTGGGAGTATAATATTTGAACTCTTGTCTTAGGCTATCACTACTACGCCCACTTGGATATCAGATATCCCGACTCAAAATTATATAATATTACTGTCCTTTACGAATCAAGACACACAGATATTATGGAAATTAAACAGGCATTGACTTAACTCAGTGGGGAAAGTTGCAAATTTGTGCCGGACCCGGATTCGAACCCAGGTGTCCTACTTTCAAGGCATTTGCTCTGATCACTACACAATTTCTATGTTGATTAATTTAGCGTGAGCAACATATGCAGCGAGCGTGATAAGGTATGTTACATCGAAAGAAAAGGAAACTGACTAAACGAGAAAATAAAAGCAACTTTTCATAGTAAAATGGGCAAAATTAATTTCGTCTCTCCGTTGGCTGCACGTCCTTCTATCAAAAATGTTCAACTGTTTGTAGATCTATCGGACCAAACTGCATGGTCATCAGTCCGTAGTTTACAAACTACTTAAACCTAGGTAAACTAACCTAAGGACAAACACCCACACCCATGCCCCAGGGAGGACTCGAACCTCCACGGCGAGCAACCGCGCGCTCCGCAGCGAGACGCTTTAGACCGCTCGGCTACTCCATCCTTATATCTACCCCGTCACGTGCAATATAGTGCCTTGCTAGTCACTCATTACAGTTGTACGCCAAACGAAAACACTGCAATAGACAGACAATTCACTGGACCCTGCTGCATAGAGCCGTGTGTACCTCAATTAAAAATAACAATTGCCGACAGATGTCTTCAGTTAGCAGCGAAGTTGCCGGTTCGCACAAGTCACTTGCTCAAGCAATCGAAGAACGCAGAAAATATAAATTAAAAAACGTTCTCTTTCACATGACTAACCTACCTGAACGTGGACCCTGCGTCTCCTACTTTCTGCTCGTACCTCCAGGACAACACAGCGAGCACGCGCAGCAGTAGAAACAACTGCGATCAGAGAACACCTGCTGCCTTTCGTTTGCCCCACTGGAACGTCAGCCACAAAGCTTTTCAATCGAGTACCAGTGTCAAACACTGGACATGGCATTTGGGACCTATCGTGAAGTGTCGTGTGCATATTAGTAAACATGCGAGGCAAACATTTAATGTTAAATTACAGCTTGGTGTGTTAGAGTAGCTGTGTCCAGCATGCCCCCGCAGCTGTCGCGTTTTGGGAGGCGGCGGTGGCTGCTCGCATGACTGACCGCCCGGTTCCTGCCCCCCTCTCCACCCCTTTCCTTGTTTTTTGCGCCAGCACGGAAGTGGCGCCCTGTCCACGTCTCAACCCGACCGGCCACTCTTTTTCCTGGTTCCTCTCCTGCCCAGGTGGCGCAACCGTCGGAGCGGACCAAACGTCTGCGCACCCTTGCGTAAAGCAACTTGGTTTTATGGCCACGAATAACAGTGTCTGTTACCCCAACTTGTTACAGTAGAAATCCAGCGATATTGTGAACTAGACGCTCAAACGCACTGAGCAGTTTTAGGAACAAAAAAATTGACGATTCAGGACGAATATTTCACTCTCCGACGATTCGATTTTGGAAACTACACCTGTCCCGGTCGCTGCGTACCAGTCATTTCTCGCAGTTGCGAGAGTGGAGTATAGTACGCAATGAACTTGTGAAACTAATGGGGAGAGTTTCTTAGAATAATGGTGTAAGAGTCGACCTTAGACGTCAACGTGAGTGGCACGATCGATGTGATGATAGCATTTCAAATGGTCCCCGACGCTAGAGCAATCGAAACTAAGGGGAAAATTAGTATATGAAAACTATGGCGGATGGCACATTGCGAATTTTAGATAAATGTGCTAGACGTGTTACAAGTGTTTTTGAAGTGTATTTGAGTAGTAGACAGCTGACGCTAGTATTGCGTCAAACCCGACTCTTAGTACGTTGTGGTTTACATTCGTGGGCATTTAAAATTTCATCTTAAATGAAAGACTGGCATCGTGCGTTCACAGGACTCATAAGCTACTGTCATCATTATTTTCTATATTTCTTTCGATTTTATATTTATTTATAACCGCAAAATCTCTGGTAAATCAAAGAACAGTAGACTCACATAAATCTGAAATGAGGTATAGATTTCCCTCCATGAAGCACAACATGTTAAACTTATCAGAGACCTAGGCTAATTTAAGACACAAATTGCCTTTGCGCACAAAAAAAGTAATTAGACTGACCCACTTCACGGTAATGGGTATTAAATTTAATAAATAATTAAAATTAAAGTAATCTTTATAATGCGACTACGGAATTTCAACAGTTGAAGAAATAGAATGCGATTGTCTCAATTAGTTTCCATGCCCATCCAAAAACAAAAAGTAGTACTTAGCCAGAACTCAATAACCAAATAATATTCTCTTATTCTCGAACGGTAGTGATTCGCGTGGAACTTGGCTTATACATATGGCTACTGGCTTATATATCGCGAACTTGTCAGAATGTGATTCCGTCAGCGGTTCGGCGGCATTTTTGACATAATTTGTACGATCCTTTTTACTTTCATTTGATTAACTTAAAACCAAAATCCAAAAAGTTAAGTTCGTTAATTAACGGATTAATCGTCTTGAGCCGAGCTAAGCAAATGTTGTTATTGAAGGTGTTGTGTTGCTATTAGCCTGAAGAATTTTAACGGTTTGATTACCGTGGACTTATACAGAAGTCTGCCTTGCACAGGATGACTGCTATGGTAATCGGTTGGGGAAGAAACAATCCCCTCTAGTGAACTGAACCACATCACCAGAGAAATCTTTTTTCCAGCTGACTTCTACAGCAGCCCGAGTAATTTCCAAGAACACTTCCAGTCGAAATAGACTGACATGAATCGATGGATGTACATCGAACGTGCAATTGTACATCTGAGTTAAAGACAATAGTTTGTTTTACAAAAAGAACATAGAACATAGATTATAGAGTAAGATTCTGTGTTCAAAAAGTAATCTGTAGCTTCTCTCTGATAGTGAGGTATAGGTTAACAGAAGATTTTCCGCAAGTGAGCGCCGAAGACACGAATTTTTGGGCTGAGACTTTTTAGATTGTACATTGTGTTATGCTAATCTGTAATTAACGAGGATAATCACAAATTATTTTTTATCTACAATACACAAGTATTACGATATTTTCTCGTGTGTTTAAACTCCTTGATAGTGTTTCGTTTGCTAGTTTGTATATCTACTAGCGTATCTTGTGAGACATAGATATGACGTCATTGGTCAAAGCCGAGGGTGTTCAATTGTGCCTAAATTACCTACTTTCATTTCACTTTAGGCAAACTTCAATGTTGTCAAAATACAGGGCGTTATTAAAAGGTACGGCCAAACTTTCAGGAAACATTCCTCACACACAAAGAAAGAAAATATGTTATGTGGACATGTGTCCGGAAACGCTTAATTTCCATTTTAGAGCTCATTTTAGTATTTCTCTTTAAATGGAAATGGAAATAATTCGTGCAGACAATTGTCAAAATACCCAATTGTTTCGTTAGTATGTACTGTACTTCCTCGATTCACCGCATTTGTAAACATTGCACTGACTGCAAAACCACGTTCGTGATGAACACTAACCAGTTGATGCTACGTACTGATGTGCTTCATGCCTTTACTGTAGAGTAATGAGTCGCCTGTCAACACAAGCACTGAAGTCAACATTACCTTCCTTCATTTGGGCCACCTGGTGGTGAATCCAAGTACAGTACATACTAACGAAACAATTGGGTATTTTGACAATTGTCTGCACGAATTATTTCAATTTACATTTAAAGAGAAATATTAAAATGAGCTATAACAAGGAAATTACATGTTTCCGGACAAATGTCCACATAACATGTTATCTTGTGTGTGAGGAATGTTTCCTGAGTGTTTGGCCGTACCTTTTTGTAACACCCTGTATAAATCACCAATGTAAACACACGTCGTAGTTCCCGCGAACACTACAAACCCATGTTCGATATATCGATTCATGTCCGCCTATTTCGACTGCAAACATTCTTGGAAATTACCGTAGTCCGTCTGATTTCAGTGGACCTCCACAGAAGTCCAAAGTGGTTATAGGGTTAATGGCACAATTAGAAATTGAAAATTTTGGAAATTTTAGGATGACGCGAGGGTGATAAAATGTGTGTGTGTGTGTGTGTGTGTGTGTGTGTGTGTGTGTGTGTGTGTGTGTGAGTGAGTGAGAGAGACTGACTGACGCTCTCCTCCCGCGCCTCTCTGTTTCCCTCAATACATTCACCCCGTTTACACGGGCTCCCAAAACCGGATTTCGTAAACCGATTTCCCAATTCCGCTTTTGGTTGGTCATGTAGACACTCCAAAATCGATTCTGGAAATCCGCTTCTCTAAAGCGGTTTTCCAGTTCCACAATCGGTTTTCGTGCCCATGTAAACGCAACCGTTCTTGAAGCGTTCTTGGTTTGTCCTATTGTGTTTTCTTGTTAAGAATTTTCGACACATATGGACAGAGTGATATTTTCTAATGTGAAATAAAAGTATAAATATTTAGAGCGAACATGAATCTGTGTATTTAAACACATAAAAATAGCGATTGTACTGACTAAATCGGGAACCGAATCAGCTGTTTTTCGGCCGCCATATTAAGAGGGCTAGGAAATCCGATTCAGGCTATGCCATATAAACACGACAGCGAAAAACGGTTTACGAAAATCTGTTTTCGTCTTTCGGAAGATGTGTTGCATGTAAAGGCGCGTTCACACGAGTCAAGTTTAGTTGAACGAGTTTACTTGATCAACAAAAGCTGAAAGCGACTTGAATCAGTTTTCGTTCACACGTTTCTCCTGAAATCGATCGAAATGGCTGAAATTAGCCGTGCGCGAAGTCGTTTTTGGGTGCGTCAGTGGATATTAAGAATTAAGACTGGGAGCGTCGGAGGCTTCGTTAAAGGGAACTATCATTAGGGGACATGGAAGAATATCGAAACCATTTGAGAATGTCGGAAGAAAAATATGTAACACCATTCAGAAAAATATATGCTCTTTTATACTAGAACAGTTTGGACACACACAATTCCTCCGTTCCCACTCCACTCTTTTTACCTGGACACTAATGAATATTCTCCTTTGTACATTTGATTGTTTTTATTTTGTTTCTTACGTTGTCAGTGGTTAAACCGCTAATGTCCATTTCTTTCACGATACCTCGCAAAGCATTTTCCCGCACATCTTTGTTTTCGTAAGTATCCATACGATTCCACAAGTATTCGCGCTTATGGTACAGTTCTAAATAAATAAATAAATAAATAAATAATCATCTCGCTTTATGACCTCTTAACACTCATTCTGTGAGATATTTGAAAATCCGCAATGAAGTTTTAAAACATAGTGGGTTTACACAAGTAATTACGTGGTTCAACTCAAAGTTGAATCGTCACTTGAACGGAAAAGTTTGACTGGGTCAATCTTTTTTTGATCCACTAAAAAGTTGATCAACTCAATTGAAACGAAGGTTCACACGAGGTTTTTCATTCAGCATTTATTGATGAAGTAAACTCGTTCAACTAAACTTGACCAGTGTGAACGCGCCTTAAACGAAGTGAGCGATGTAGCTCCGCCGCACAGTAATCCTGTTACCCCGCGGCCACACATTGGTACCAACGCTTTGGCCAATATTTTTGAGACAGCGTCCACACATTGGAGCCAATATTCAGTTGAATTCGTCGAGAGCCAACGAAAACATATCTAACGCACAAATCGCGGCCAATGCGTTAACGCTTTTGAGTGTGAATAATTAAATTTTGTCATTGTAAATCAAAAGTGTGAAACATACGTAAAAGATGATATGATGGGGTGTTGTATTACTTCCTACCGAACATTAATTACGGTACGAAATCAGTAATCCTATACATATTATAAATGCGAAAGTTTGTATGTATGTTACCGCATCACGCTAAAACTGCAGCATTGATTTAGATGAAATTTCATATAGAGATTTCTTATGTCTTGGATTAGGACATAGGCTACTTTTCAAAATGTTTATTACAAGTTATTTATTTCAAATATATCCATAGAAATACGTCACGGTTGTAAGAAGATTCTAATACAGCAGCAGAGGTGCTATGTAGTATATGTCATGTTTAGCCGTGAGGGTTAACGTATCATATCAGAAACTTTCATTATCTTGAGCAAAGGTTCTTGTCCTGCTATAGTGAAAATTTTTTTCTTTGTTATTGTTATCTTTTTTATTTTCGAATATACAAAAAGATTCTGTCATACTGCCAAAACGGCTTAACTGACATATAATTACATACACAAGAAATCTGAATGTTGGCGTTTATGCCGCATTCATTTTCATTTGTTACAACAAATGAAGAAAGTATGTATATACATTAAGACTTTATATAAAATATGTCCTAAGTACAATGGCAAGAAAAAAATGATGTTTTGTGTAGAAGGGATCTAGATACCAAGCTCTATTTTGTGTACAAAGCGAGAACTGCCACGTATAAATAGCGTACATAAACTGTAACGAAAGTAGTAGCAAATGTACTCAACAGATGGCAGGCGGTACGCTGCAGTTAACATATGAAACGTTGTGTGTTCCGGCCAACTGCAACGAAAGTCGTAGCAAATGCACTCAACAGATGGCAGGCAGTATAACACATGAAAATATTTCTCAGGACGCGTAATGTGTATTCAATTGTGATATCTCCATTACTACAAACAAGAGTCAAGGACAAACATTAAAAGTGGCAGGTATTCATCTGGCCACCCCATGTTTCTCGCACGAACAGCTCTACGTAGGCTGCTCCCGTGTATCGAGAGCTAGAAATCTCTACGTTTACTCGGAGAGCAAGAAGTCTCGAAACGTCGTTTACAGGGACGTATTGCAATAGATTTTTGGCTCTCCATCCGTTCCAAGACAATTATATATTCCGTGCTAACAATGTCGCAAACAGTCATGTCAGTAGCTCTTTCTTGGCACTTTAATGTCTGAATATTGAACCGCGGGTAACACCGCGGGGAGCAGCTAGTTTTTTAATATATGCTACAAGTAAACGATACACTTTATAAAAACTTAGAGCTGCTACTTTAAATGATTGAAAATAAAATAAAAAATAAAGATGTTTTGGAGGGATGCTATGGTTTTGGTATTACGGTTCGATTTCTTGCTAAAGGGGACAATTTTAGAAGCCTACACTTTCCTTTTTAAATAACCATGTAATTGATATCACTAGTAGTGCTTGAAGTTTGCAAAACAATATTTAAAGCTTGACAGGAAATATTAAGTACTGTACTGTTAATTTTAAAAATTAAATTCAGTAATGGAGTGTGTCGAAAGTCTAAAAGGTTTTTTTTATTTCACAGTTCGTGCCTAAGTTTTTCTGTGGCATTTCGTTTTTTTTAGGTTTCTTTCACAAATGAATCACTTTCTGATACAGTTCTAAAATTTACAGAGAGATTTCGAAACTTTAAAACGGCGACGAAGAACGAACGAAGAAAGAAACAGTTTCGAGATGAGCAGACGACAAAGACAGAATGAAACGTTGGCGCCAATGTGTGTACGACGTACCCATATTGGCCCAACGTCCTTTGATGTTTGGTCGAAATACCGACAAGCAACGGAGCCGTACCAACATTGGCGCCAGCGTTGGTTCCAACGCTATTTCAGCGATCCACACATTGGACCAACTTCGGCTTCGTTCGAAGAGTTGCTTTCTGGCTACCGCGCATGCGCAGCACCTAAGTTCGCGTTTGAAGAGCGCCTGGCCCCGAATCTGGCTACTTAAAGTGGGGCGCCAGCTGTTCGAAGAGTTGCTTGCAAGCAGAATCAAGTAGCCAGATCCTGCCCGAGCAATTTTTTCTGGCTGCCAGATTCGCGCATGCGCGTGGCTCTCTTTTTACTCGTGGGGATACACGACGCTCACTTGTTCAAAGTGGAACTTAACTTAAAAAAAATGTTCAAATGTTTGTTAAGCTTATGGGACTTAACTACGGGGTCATCAGTCCCTAAACTTACAAACTACTTATGAACTACTTACAAACTAGGACGGCACAAATATCCATGCCCGAGGGGGGATTCGAACCCCCGACCGTAGTGGCCGTGCTGACCGTGACTGGAGCGCCTCAGTCACCTCGGCCACCGCGGCCGGCGAACTTAACTTAGATCTACTGTGTGTTTCTTCTGTAATTGTAGGCTACGGCCTTATGTATTCTTATAATATCACCTGTAGAAAATGACAGAATTCAAAATTACATTTCTTCCAAATGTAGAGAGATTCAGATTTCGTATCCAGTGACGTCGATTTCTACGCAACGTTGTTGCGCCGAAATAACATCAGAATTTATTTCCTATTTTTTATTTTTATTTTTTTATTTTTTATTTATTTATTTATTTTTTTTTTTTTTTTTTTTAACTTTGTGGCACATTTCTCAGATATGGAATTTGTCTAACATTTGTGGGTGCGGCGTCTTCTGGCAGAATAATTTAGAAATTTGGTTTCTTTTAAGTACCAGGACGCGGGAATGGGGGAGTACTCCTATTACAACAATCTGATTCTTTTTGTGGTTTTCTGGCCTTGAAGCAGCAGGTTTCTGTAACAGCCAGGTTCAACGTTTGTCGGTTCGTTGTGTTTGGAGGAAAAAAAATAAAAATGTGAATTTAGTAGCCTTTGAGTGGACGTTATAAAGAGGAAAGAGATGACACGGAGTCCCATTTGCGGAATAAAGGAATGCCAGGTGCAATAGATGGGACCCAAGGCATAATAAATAGGCCTAAAGAAGAAACAGCAACCCTCTCTCCCCGCAACTGCTGTTCCAGTTTAAATCTCTCGCTGTGGTTCTTGCAAAAACCTATTAAAAGCCAATGTAGAGTTTCTACACCACAAAATTTCCTGTGTACGTAACACGAGTGGCTCCTGTGTGGGAGAAACAGCTCTATAATAACTATAATACACGAATTTGGAAGCACTTGGACCTGACAAGAAAACGCAAAGTGAACGCAGGACAGTATTGTACAAATTTTTCTGTAAGTTTATCTTTCATTTAGATCTTGCTAAAAATATTTCGTAAAATTTTGTAAACGATAATTGGTGAATAAACAAATGTATTGTAAATAACATTCGCGCCGTTACTGTTCTTTCTGCTGTCTTTTCACGCTACACTAGCGAAGGTGGCAAAAAGGCTAAATAAAACGCGACAGGTGTTCGAAGAGCCCAAACACCAAGCACGGACACATGACGTCACCATTGCCGCGCATGCGCAGTGGAGCCTGTTTGCTGGCTCTCCAAGTAGCTTTCAGGCAACTCTTCGAACGAACCTACTGTTGGCGCCAACGTTGGGTCCAATGTGTGGATCCGGCCTTTGAAGTGGCGGCAGCGCGGGCCACCTGACAGATGCACTTTTGCGCATCTGTGCCGTCACAGGCGCGGCGCAGTCGCGTTCGGCCCGCGTCGCGCGGCCTCGGCAGAGTTCGGGCGTCGCGCCGCCCCCGCGCGCGGCGAGCGCAGCATCGCCCACATTCGCGCGCAGTCCGCCGGTGCGCGAGCGGCGCGTCACTCTCCGTTCAGAAAGGGGTGGCAGGTGAGGCGGGTCGGGCGGCGCCGCCGGTGTTCGCGCGTTTCCGGGCCGTGTGCGGCGACGGCGAGCGCGCCTCGCCCACAGCGCCACAGTGTGCGTGCAGCCGGCGGACGGGCGTCACCTGTGAGGAGAGGCGCCGGCGCGGGCCGCGATGGCGGCCGGTCGATAGCTGCGTGGCCCAGTAGCCTGCGTGGCCAGCTGAGCGGCATGGGGTCGCGCGCAGCCTCCTAGCCGCCTCCCAGCCATGGCCGCCTCGCACGGCGGCATCCTCTACTACGTGGTGCCCGTGCCCCGCGAGGACACCAGGTGCGCCTCTACACGTCCTGTGGTCTGTACAGCGATAATAAGTGCGATGCTACGTGTACGTGCATTAAAAAGTTACGACGGTGTGCTACACTTGTTCAGAATTCCTAGTCGTTAGGCTCACCTAGGATTTTATCCCGTCACTTTCCGCCCTTTTAGTGTTGTGGTCGAAATACACGTCAACTGTGCGTCCCCCTGTAACTGGGCCAATAAGTCAAAGGTCGGAGTAAGGCAATGGCGTACCGCCTCCAAACAGGATTAAAGCTTAGTGGAGAACTGTGTTCAAATACTCCAATAGTTAAATGCTTTACCCTTTTTATAAAATATAGCATTAGAATCCCTTACGACTTTATGCAATATTATTGTACAGTTCCGAATTATATGTGACGAAGACCACACAAATGCGGCATAGTGTCCGTACTGTCAATTAACAGGAGAGGAAGGAAGACATTGTCAGCCGTTTTTGTTACTGTATTCGAAACGGAAAGCTTCTTTGGAACCGTATAGCGTGCACCTGGTAGGAGTCGTTTTAATCTGCATTTCTACGTGACAGTTTCATTTCTCTACTTCATGTGCTGAAAGTCCTCTCCAGTACTGCCCTCACCAAAACACAGATTTAATGTGGTTACTACAGTCTTTCAACTTTCACCATTGCACGCAATTTGTCAATGATAGCAAGAAAATAACTATATTGATCAACTTGTTTCGGCGAATTAAATTGCCGTCATCGGATCATTCATTTACAGCCACAGCATCCTGAACCATTTCACGAAAAGTGAATGACCATCTCGTCGTTGTCAAGAATATATCACAAAATTCAGAGTCTACTTTCACAGTCTTCTCCGCGAATTTCCTCATCTGCTTTTTTGACAATTAGATGGACATTCACTCTTGTGAAATCGTTTAGTATGTTAGGGTTTTAATAGATGACTTGCGGATGGCAATTTGCCGAAATTGGTTACCAGTGTAGATGTTTTATTACGGTCACTGGCAAATTAGTCCTCTAATGACTGCAGTAACCTACTCCAAACCAGCTGACATTTCAGTTAATCGTAATTAAGATCGTTAATGAGAATGAGCCCTCAGTATGCACTATTACGTATCACAACCGAAACTAACATCCGCGACAGCTGTCATGTTTGTCTAACACACAAGCTGCCAGCCCTAGAAGCTATGTGCGTATTTAGTTATGGTGAAACTACTAGGAGCGCATTGTCAACAAGCGTTCAGTACAATGGAAATATCCCTGATGCGCTGTAGCGGACACCACTGCCGTGACCTATATATCGCAGTGCATCAGTTTCTCGGGACTGCTGTTGTCGCCAAGACATCTCTCCTCGGAATGACTGGTTTATTCAGAAAACAAACCGGCATTGCTGAGCACTGCCCTGCAGACAGAAGTGTGCAGGGGCCCCCTGTGGCGGCGCCGCCTTCTGCGCAGTACAATTCGCAGTGCCGCAGGTCGAGGCTATCACGTTAAAGCCGCTCTGGTCGTCCCGGCAGCCCATTCCTAGAACTCGCCACCGCCAGATAACACAAGCTGCTAGGCTCTAGGAGCAAGAACTTCATTTCTCCGTTCGACACGCCGATTTCTGATACATTACACTGTACATCAGTTGGCTGTTGTGCTATGCCCGTAGGTATGTAGATGGAATGTGTCAGCGCTGATACATTCGCTTGGTGTCTAATAAAGATAAAGCTGTCTACATGTTCGAATTCTACATTCTTTTGCGTTGTTGAGGCATTTAGAATTCCATTCTTAGTACGTATCGTAATCGATGACTTAGTACGTTTCATTTCGTCAAGAATACAGCAGCACTGATTCGGAAAGAGTGTTTTCCTGTTTCAAACGCGCACCCTACCGGTACCGTTCCTTCGTTCGTGGAGTTCTCCTCGAATTGTAAAGTTGCATCATTAAACTGACCAGCCTAAAGTAGTACCATTCTGTTTTAAGCTGCACTTATTGGTCGTCATTTGCTTATAAAACTCGTTAATACAACTGTTTGTCATTGACCATATCAGTCTCACAAGGAGACCACATGGGTATCGGATTTTATAATTTGTTTTTGGCACGTGAAGTTCAGAAAACAAAGCCATTCGACGCAACTCTCATTCTCCAGAAAATCGACTTTGAAGTTTTGCAATAACAGGTAAGTATCAATAATTAAAACAATTGTTGCATCTGTCGGTCGAGCTCAGGTGGTAGCGTTCTGGCCTTAAAACCGTAGAGTGTGTGGTTCGAATCCCGCCGTTAGTTTTTTCGTTGTTCGAATATTTACACAATTTTCATATCTAATGGTATTTGTTACTAAAAATGTGCGTATTTTTTATTCGTAATTTTCTGTATTCTATGTTTACTTCATGGAGGATGTAAACAAATTTGCACCATTTCAAATTGTTATATTAAACATTTTTGAATCTCTAATTCCACGCGTCGTCAGTTTTTGTGTGTGTGTGTGTGTGTGTGTGTGTGTGTGTGTGTGTGTGTGTAGACGAGCGGAACACCTAATCAAGTGAAACGGTTGTTAAGTTACCTACTTGGAAAGCCATTAGTAGCTATGGAGATAACTTTCCAATAACAGCGTCGTAGCTCTTCACAAACTGAACGATCAAAGTCAGCCGTCGTCAACTAATAGTGAAACCAATACCGTAGAAATTGTAACTAAAGTTTTTTGATTGAAACCATAAACAAGAACCTTTTATACAATATGGAAAATTACGAATAAACAAAAGTATGTACATTTTTCGTAAGAATTACCATTAGATAAGCAAATTGTGTAAGTATTCGAACAAAGTGGGAAAAAACCCGTGAGGCCAGAACTCCACCACCTGAGCTACACCGACAGAGGCTGGAAACATTTTAATTATTGGTACTTACATTTACTTGCAAAACTTCAACGCCTTTTTTCTCGAATTTTTAGTGTTGGGTAGAATGGCTTTGACTGGTTGTCAGAGGTCTGAACTTGACATACCACAAATATAAAAAAATTCTAAAATCCGACACCCATGTGGTCTGTAGCATGGTAGGAAAAAGTGGCCATGTTGAAAATGAGATGTTGGAGGAACTTCCTTGTGACTCTTAGGTTTATGCCTTTAAGTAGACTAACACTACTTGATTCGTCTGATTTAGCGGAGGGATAAACAGTGATGCTCTTCTTTATAAGACTACCATCATCGAAAATATCCAGCAGTTGTCTGTGGAAAGTATCAAATTTACGATTCAATTTTATAGTATTTTGTGACCAGTGGATATACGCATTCACGCGTAGAACAGGAAGAACATTCTCAGATAGTCATCCTCCGTACGAGAGCGTGGTAGATTGTCACGCAAGGTGTCCGGGTTCGATTCCCGGTCTGGTTGGATATTTTCTCCACTCGGGGGTTGGATGTTACGTCATCATCGACGCGCAAGTCGCTCATGTGGCGTCGCCTAAAGACTTGGACCAGGCAGGTCGAACACGATCCCACTGCGGTCTAACGGCCAAAAATGAAACACGAAATCACCATTTTCAGTTAGAAATAATTTTTTTACCGGGGGGGGGGGGGGAAGGAGGAGGAGGAGAATCAGTGACTAAAATTGTCAATGCCTACATTTCAACTCTCTGGTCAGAAGAGTGTATAATGAGTTAATATTGCACTAATGGCCATTTAGCGGAAGGTTTGCAACTCGCTTATCATGGTAACCAACCATAATTTTCTGCCTGCCAATTGATTGTTCTTTATATCTTTTGCAATTATTACACTCCCTTCACAATCAACTTATTATGAATGAATTCTCCAATGAAGTTTTTGATAAATTGCGTACGTCTTGATCATTAAATCACAATTTGTTTACAGAAGATAGAGTAAGCGGTTAAAGCCTTTGATAAGAATCGAGAAAGGCCAAGGTTCCGGGGTCGAATCCCGTCCCGGCACATAGTTTTAATGTGCCAGGAAGTTTCACATCACGACACACTCCGATGCAGAGTGAAAATATCATTATCGAACTGCTAAAATTGATTTTAGGCTTTATTGAAGTTGCGATACGAATAACGCCGACACAACCTGATTGTTTTGTCACAACTCACACACGCATGCGCGCACACATACGAAGTATTTATGCAAAGTGTTTCAAAAATTAATTCATAATAGAATCATCCTTGAGAAGACGAAGTTTTCTGTACTGTTTTTCATCATAAGATACTAACTGGGATAAACGTTACCGGGCCTAGAATGTAGTGAAGCAGTGTATTAGGTTGGTGCATAATTTTGTAGCGTTATTGCTTTGCAACTTAGTATTCCGGTTCCTAAGGGTTTATTTATCGTTCCCTGTTACTTGTAGTTCACTATTGCTATTACGAGTTTATATAATTTGTCGTATGGAGGTAGGTTGTGAGATGTGGACACTAGAAAATGGAGTGACAAGTGGATAAATCGGAACATTTCTGATGTATTCCTGGTTGATATAGGTAGAGCGGTGGCAGCATCAGAGGCAGCCACAAACATTGGCACCGTGTGTGAGGATAAACCACTGGCTAGAGAACGACAAGAAAATGGTTTTCGCCTGAGAAATGTATGAACTTTGAGCCTTCCAACATCGTGACATTTGCCTATCTGCGTGCAATGAGGAAGATTAAAAAATCAGGTGAAAGGGTACCGCTTCCTCTAAACCGGAGTGCATAATTGCTTGCTTGACTTGAAAGTGGCTCGTGAACAACACCGACCATTCCTTTGCTACATCTTTAATGTCCATAACATCATACGGAAAAGATGGCTGCGTTCGAACAAAGCCACAAATCACCGTACAAAGATCGGCGCGCATCCCCAAAACGTTATCCATCTGGTGGGACACAGACTGCGAATTACTTCTCAGAGCTGTAGCAAAGTGAGACACCTGCAGTCGCTATCAAAAAAACCAATCACCTGTGGAAAGACTACGTGAAGTGATGCTACTCCACGATAATGCCCGCCCGCGTTTTGCTAAACTGACCAGAGGCACTACACAGGAATTTGGTTGGGAAGTAATTCTGACACACTGTATTCAACCGATCTTGCGCACTGAGATTTTATCCTTTCCGCTTTCTAATAAGGTACTTTCTTTTCGGATGAAAATGCGCTCCGAACCTGTTTAGACTGCTTCTTCACCGCAAAACCACACACTTCTATAGACTCGGAATCGGAAAAGTTACCCCAGCGTTGGTATACTGCTCTAAATAGTGACGGTAAATATATTATTGACGACCAAAGTGTCTATGTGGGTCTGTTGTGTCTATGAAACTTAAGGAAAAGCTCTACGAAGACTTGGACCAATGTAATACGTTATTTGGACTGAGTGTTACACAGCATGTAGACTCTAACCCTCCCTTCCCCATCTCGTCCTTACGCAACAGAAAGCTAGATAGCTGGCAGACATCATGTTTAGTGCTTTTCCCTAAAAAAAAAATTGCAATTTCGTTTTGACAGGTTGTGTAATTAAAATTGCCGCGGTGGAGTAGCCGAGCGGTCCAAAGCACCTCGCTGCGGAGCGCACGGTTGCTCGCCGTGGAGGTTCGAGTTCTCCCTGGGGCATGGGTGTGTGCGTGTGTTTGTCCGTAGGTTAGTTTACCTAGGTTTAAGTAGTTTGTAAGCTACGGCCTGATGACCACGAAGTTTGGTCCGATAGATTTACAGACATTTGAACATTTATTTGTAATTATAATTGTGTGTGGTTTGAGGGCTGGATGATAAATCGTTCGTTACGCCATGCACTGCTTAGGATCAGTGCGCTCTCTCTCTCTCTCTCTCTCTCTCTCTCTCTCTCTCTCACACACACACACCCACGTTCGCTGAAGCGCAAGCCTTCCTACTCGCGGTCCTCCACTGTTTGCACTCGAGGCTAAAATAGCGGACCGGACGCTACTCAGGGCCACTCGGCGTTGTTTGGACTGCGACTGAGTCAGGCGTCAGTTTTTGCAGCGGCCGTTTACTCGTACGAGGCGCGGCCTTCTCGTCCGACGCGCTGAGTCTCTTCAGCCCGTGTACAATTTTAGTCTCTCATACTTCCTTGGCATGTTCGGCATTTGTCTCGCAGCAGCGGACCGAGTCTAACGATCCCAGAAGCGCTCTATCACACACCAAAAAATAGTAGTGAGCTTTGTATTTCAGGACTTCCTACTAATGTCGCAGTAAATTCATATCGGCGTTCCCAAGACTAATCTCTGGAAGTCATCGTATCGATGAAAGCTAAGTTTACAGTATATATCACCTATTGTTTCTGACATCGTTAGTCTTCCGCATAGGTAGACTAAGGTTGCGATAAGTCGTCAGCTAAAGCCGAACTAACCAGGTAAGACTAACAGACACGCCAAGTATTAAGATTTGTCTGTAATCACGATTTCTATGGTAACATCGCGATCGTATGGGAGCCCCTGCTGAAATTACGAATTTCACTACTTGATTTATTGTCAGCAGTTTGGGCACGTTTCATTTTTACTGCAATGTTTTCTGAATCAGTACAATTTCATATATAGCACAATACCTATCATCTGCTTAGCATAAACTACAACAGACACTAAATCGTATTTTATAGTGCTGTCTCGAAATTTCACCACTGTGGGTGCGTAAATTTGTAGTTATTTGACGTTCTGATGTTCATGCAGTTATGGTACTTAGTGTTAATCAGTTATTCAACGGAGTGTAACGAACTCTCAAGAGTTTTCACTGTCTTTGACGTAGATAAACGAATTTAAAGTTCAGTGGAAGTGTTTTGAAGTCACGGATATTGTACAAGTTTTTATTTTTTAATTTTTTTAATTAGCCTTGACAAGTCTTTTCAAGCGTTACAAATAACTTCAAAACGAGATTTTATCATCATCATTAGAGACTGATTATGCCTTTCAGCGTTCAGTCTGGAGCAAAGTACCTCTAATAAAATTCCTCCATAATCTCCTATTCAATGCTAACATTGATGCCTCCAGCCGGCCGCGGTGGCCGTGGGGACTGAGGCGCTTCAGTCACGGTCTGCACGGCCACTGCGGTCGGGGTTTCGAATCCCCCCTCGGGCATGGATATTTGTGCCGTCCTTAGTTAGTTCATAAGTAGTTTGTAAGTTTAGGGACTGATAACCCGTAGTTAAGTCCCATAGACTTTACAAACATTTGAACATTTGATGCCTCCAGATCGTTTGCCAAGTCGTATCTCAGGAGTCCCTGATCTGTCAATTAGAGGTGGGACTCCATCACCTCCAAAGGTCCGAGGCACTTTGCTCTGATTGTTGTCAGCATGATATTGAAGTACCTAGGAAGCAGGTTGCTAGCCTTACTAGCCAAGGGCCCCACTGGGTTTTACCCCTAACGGTTGAGGAACTAACCGGTGGATTTGGTAGTCTTTGCCGTCTGAGCACAAAGGTGCCCACGATCAGAATGTCAGAGATGCCCAACCTTATTCCAAAGTAACTGGTATCTCAAATGTCAGGACCACTTACTTGGCCACTCATACGTTGCCCGTGGTTCATGAACTAGGACATGACTCCAGGAACCCACACCGTGAACCCAATTTTAAAAAAATCTGTGATAGTCCTGGCACCCAGTTCCCTTGTCCCTATTAAGAGTGTTTTTCTGAAATCTCTGCACTAAAGAAATTACGGGCATTAGTTGTCAGAAGGTTTCAATTACATCAATAGAAAAAGATGAACATTTGTGCCAGACCGGGACTTATTAGTCATCTGCGGTGACCGCTAAGGCATGTGGACACAGGGGTCAGCACGAATGCACGCACTACTCTAGCTCTCCTCCCGTCACACCTAAATTCTAAAATTATCCACACATTACTGACATAGTGCTACAAACCATTGCACTCAGGTCCTCATTACTTACGGCATTTCGTCTTACTAATTATTAAGGGATCAGTGGCTGCTTTCGCCTTAATTACAAGGCCATGGTTTCTATTTTTAGGATATATAATGAGCTGAACTGTTATTACCGCTGGGGTAATAGTACGGTGTTGTGTAAGCGTCTGAAGAAATAATTACTGTAACAGCTGAAATCTTGGACAGTTTTTGCTATTTTTGTCATACAGAACAAGCAGAACTATGAACTATGTACTGCCTCAAACTAATCTTTTTTGTTATGCGTAAACTCATGCCGGAGCGACCGCTCTGCAACGGGAAGTGATGAGTGTTTCTGCATGTTACTGTTTAGACTTTAAATAATGTAGTCACTGCACTTTATCGTTTGCGCAACGCTTAATTGTTTTTAAGTATTTGGATTGACGAAAAATATTCAAACCGCGGTGGAGTGGCCGAGCGGTGTTAGGCGCTTTGCTGTGGAGCGCGCGGTTGCTCGCCCTCGGAGGTTTGTCCTCCTCTCTCGGGCGCGTGTGTTTGAATGTTTGTGTGTTCGTATTTTATGCGCGATCGTACCGTTCAACCGATTGTGATGAAACGTTGTCAACTCATTGCTTGCACACGCGCGAAGGTAATAGGCATACTAAAATTAACTTTGTATGCAGCATGGTGGAGGGTGCTTTACAATTATTTAATTCGTTTCTTACGCCTTCACGCTGAAATGGCTGAACGGATATGAAAAATTTGAAACAGATAGCTTATACCCCGATTAATACATGGGCTACCTTTCGTAAGCCAACGTATGGTGCGTGGCGGAGGGTACCTTACTATGGGTTAATACGTTTGCTACTCCTTCATGCTGAAAGGGATGGACACATTTCCATCAAATCTGGAACATTGGCTACCTTCCGTAAGCCCCCGTACGATGCATGGCGGAGGGTACCTTACAGTGAGTTAACATGTTTGTTACTCTTCACACTGAAACGGCAGGAGGGAATTGAATGAAATGTGGGATTAAGATAGCTTATACCCGAATTCATACATGGGTTATATTTCGCAAACCACCTTAGATGCATGGCGGAGGGTACTTTGCAACAAACATCCAATTTGTTTGACTGGGTACCATGAAAGTCAGCATTAAATGTATGTTTTCGTGAAGGAGATTTTTATAATCTGCAAGTGAATTTAGCTTGGCGGAGGGTACCTTGCACTTTGTTACCGTTTGACCAGTCATTATGAAACTTAGCACATATATGTATGTTTTCGTATATAGGAGGGTAGATGGAGGAGGAGACGGACAGTGAGAGGGGAGGAGAATGAGAGAGGGGAGATGGTGAGACAGGTGAAAGGAGATGAACAGAGGGAGGGGAGCTTTTGAATAACGAAGTGAATGAAATGAATGTCTCTCTTACTTTTATGTATCGTTAAATTTAAATAAATTTTATTATCGACTATAAAATTAATATTTCTATCATTCGCAATTAAACAACCTAGCACTTTAAAATTTCAAACGTTATTTGGACAAATATTTCTTCGTCGGCAGCAACGCGCCGGGTCTTCCTAAAATTGAAGAATGACGTAATGGCCTAGTGGAGCATGTTTCCTGATAGACCAAATGTTAGATGAGAATGAAGTAACACTGCAGAGCAATGTCTCGGCACGCAGGTAACGATTAAGGCATTGATGTATTTAGTAGATTCATCAGTTGATTCCAGTTTCTCCTCGGTGGTTTTTCTGGGTGCTGAGCAGCGTCGACCCCTGTGCAGAACGAGCGACGCTGTTAGGTGCATATGTAACGCGAGTAGTTGTGCTGCTGGCACCGGTTTGAAACGCCAGCTGTCGCTTAATGTCACACCTACGCCTCGAGGTCCCCGTCCAGACCTTGCTAGATCTGTATATTTGTGTGTGTGTGTGTGTGTGTGTGTGTGTGTGTGTGTGTGTGTGTGTTGACCGGCATACCCGCTTTCAAATCCTGAACTTAGCAGCGCTAAAATATTTGGAACGAAAAGATGAAAAGTTATTCATACAGCAGTTATGAGAGACGAAGGGCAAGAAAGGGACGCAGTGTTTGGGGAGTAATACAGTAGCCCGTTACGGTACGGTACCATCCTTATAATTATCGTTTATGTCCGTCGCAGAAGGGACAACTCTTGAAGAGAAAAAATGCAGTATGTAAATAGATTCTAACCGGAAAACTATTATATAAGAATACACGAAGGAACTACGTAGCCATCACCACGTGCGCCTGTTGCGTACTGGTTAACAGTATAGCCATTAAAGTGTAGTTGGTTTAATCAGAAATGTGCATGCAGTTGTCATCGCACGATGAGTTCAGTAGTAAAAACAGTTACTGCTACTGCAGCTGAGAGAGCAGATGTGACATGTTGGATCGTTATTTGGCGCTGTAGTAATTCATAAACTTGTGTGTTAACTGCAAATACTCATCACGAACAGTCAAGGAATGACGCTAGCTGTTCAAGCAGCAATAATATAGTTTCCCAATGTTGTTCAATCTATATTCTGAGTCAGCTGTGAAGGAATACAAGGAGAAATGCACAGAAGGAATTAAAGATAGAGGAGAATAGAATCTTCGTGGTCTATGACGTTGAGATTGTCAGAGCATAGGACCTGGAAGAGCAGTTGAACGAAATAGTGTCCTGAATGGAGGTTAAAAGATCATTGACTAGAGAAAAACAAGGATAGTGTAATGTAGTGTAAGGAAATGAGGCGATGCTGAAGGCCTAAGATTACGTAACGAGGCCGTAAAGGTGGTAGATGAGTTTTGTTACTTAGGAAACAAAATAACTTAATAGTACTGAAGATATAAACGACAGAATCGATATGCGAAGGAAAGTGTTACTGAAGAACATAATGGTGTTGCCATCCAATATTAATGTAAATGCTGAGAATTACTTTCTGGAGGTATTTGCCTGTAGTGAATCATTGTACAAGAGAGAAACGTGAGCGATAAGGAATCATTATATAAATACGCTAACACGAAAATTGTGGTACAGATAACTAATTTATTCATACAAGAAGGCCAATGAAAGTTACATAATTCGAAAGATTGTTTGTCGTAGATTTCACGAATATAAATATTGTGTGTGTATTTAGCCATTAAAAGTGGTAAAAGGAAGTATAAATTTTCCTATCTACAGTTAGCATCAAGTTCTACATTCTCCAACAATCGGCTCACAGATTGGCTATTCGCCTCGACCAAAGACGCTGTAATGCAGCGCAGTATTAAAATAACGGATTAAAATAAGTGAATATCGCAACATGGAGTGCTCGCAACTCACTTTCTTGTGCCGTTCAAATGCTTCATTTTCGCAGCGATTAAGAGTGGTTAAAGGAAATGGATGTTTTCATATGAATGCCGATATAAAGGATGATGCGCCGGGAAAGGCATCTAGCAGTGCTCGGGTGAAACTACGAAGTCGACATGTTGTCACCTCTGGAATTCTGAATATCGCTCTATTGAAATAACATTATTTCTTGGCGATGTATAAATATACGAACACTGAAATTGTAGTTCCATTTCAAAAATTAGGCTAATGAAAGTTATATAATTCGAAAATAAAATGAGAAGTATATACTTCCGTTTTTATTTGTTGTTGTTGTTTTTGTTGTTGTCAGGCATTTTCCTTAACACGTAAAAGATAGCGTTTCATACCCCCCAGTACCGGTTAAATTTTACCAAATATCCCAGCTGCCTCCTATGATGATGTTGGCAACAGAAGCTGAATAGTGAGAATCCTGTGAGTCTTCGTTTTAGCCAATCGCTTGACATCCCTGATCTTTTCTCATGGAATCTTCGCTTTACGAGGGCAATTAGTTTTACTGATCGGACGAGGGTACATACAAGAACCTGTCAACCATAAAGCAGGAAGAGCATTATTTGTTTACTTCATGGTCTGTACGATACACTAATAGTCATTCTATGTCGTTCGAACAAATGGGCAAAGATTTTCTATCGTGTTGTTGATGTTGCCAACATAATCACGCGAGGCCGCCGACATGATACGTAAAATTTTACCCCCAGTGACCATTGTAAACACAATTGGTCGATTTTCGACCACAGGTAATATTAGTACGAACAAGATAGCATTATAGATGGGCGGATCGAGTAACTAATGAGGCGCTGAACAGAAATATTGTGGGATAGCTTTACTGAAAGGAGGGATCGATTGGTGGGGCACATTAAGACCTCAAGGAGGGAAGTGTCTGGGGCTAAAAGCGCAGGAGGAGGCAGATACGAATACAGTAAGCAGGTTCAAAAAAGGAATGAAGCAGCTTGCACAGGATAGGGTAGCGTGGAGAGCTACATCAGACAAGCCTTTTGACTTAAGACAACGCCTTACACACGTTGCGAGAAAGCACGTAGCAATTGCAGCGAGCGGTGGCAGGCAGAGAGGGGGATCGTGACGTGGTCCGGCGCGGCGCGGCGGCCTGGATATAATTTTAGCCGAGGCGCGTGCCAAGGCAGCTCCGCGTGTCCGGCGCCACGAAGCGGCGGCGGGATCGTCTCCAGCACCCCGTCTCCGTCCCCGCTAACGTCTCCCATCTCTGCTCTCCGCCAGTAACAGCCCCCTTGCTGCTGGCTGTGCGCCAACTGCGTTTCCCGGTCACAATACAGGCTCGTTTGTTGTTTTTTCTGCAGTATTCACAAGGGAAACTCCCCAGATTTAGAGGTAAGATGGCACAGGGTATAGCTCGTAAAACAACTGAACACAAACAGGAAGGAGACGTACGGAAATGTGAAGAAAAATCAGCAGATGAGAAGTAGTGAACAGTCCAAGCGCAACATGCACAACATCGAGGTTACTGACAACATGCTGTTGGGATGATGTGGTCGTGGTGTCGGACAGCGAAACTGGTATATCAAGAGTTGAAATCTCCCTTACGCACTACATTTGTCTTTTGTCCTTCAAAAATTACGAACTGCCTGTCCCATTATTGACGTATCTTTTCGGATCTTTGGCTGTTGTTATACATTGATTATAGAATAAGTGATGATGCAAGAATATAACAGGTTGTAATTTTTCCCTATCTAACACGTTGTAACACGAAAACTTACTACCGTACGGGTAAGAAACTTGATAGCATTAACGTAAATGACGTGGGGACATGCAGCATCATTTCATATGAAACACTTAATGCGCTGCTACTACACATCGTACCATTACATACCGGTACTATTACTGATACAAATAGGGGTCTATATGGCACTCATTAGTGTCCAGAAGCGTCTGAAAGCGCAATATTGCGTAGGAACAGCTTAGATCATTAGAGACAAAGAATTTACATGTAGAAGTCTCAATTGATGGCAATTCTCTCTCGTGAAGATTTAACCAAATCCCATGTCCATACGTGATCTATGGGATTGAGATAAGGTGACTTTGGACTCAGAGAATGCACCGAATGATATTCTCCCTCCTTTGAAACCAGCTCTGAATCCTAATTCTAGTGTGTGATTGATGATTGTGTTGGTGTGACGTTCTTCAGGGTAAATCCATTTTCATTATTTTTCTGAGTTATTGTTAATATTAAATTACAAGGTAATCATACGAAAATAATTGGAAACCATATTGTAGCGAGTTAAGGTTTAGAATATTCCCTGCACGGATCTAAATAATAAAAACTTAGTTGGCTCCAGTTAGATTCAAGCGCTTGTAATTTTATGTTCGGAAATCGTGGGCCTATCTACTCAGCCAATGGAACACATCGGAAATGTTCTATTCTATCGGCGTAGAGTTCTTGTTTTTCAAAAAATTCAAATGTTTGTATAGCTTATGGGACTTAACTACGGGGTCATCAGTCCGTAAACTTACAAACCACTTATGAACTAAGAAAGACTAAGGACGGCACAAATATCCATGCCCGAGGGGGGATTCGAACCCCCGACCGTAGTGGCCGTGCAGACCGTGACTGGAGCGCTTCAGTCCCGTCGGCCACCGCGGCCGGCTTGTTTTTCAACCCTTTCTACTTGCTCTCATAACGATTTTCAAAAGAAATTATACGAAGAGTTAAAATCTATCCTATTACACTGCTTCTATTTTACGATATAAACACCAAGCTGATGCTCCTGCAGACCTCTAGTGTTGTGAACATTCGCATGCGCACTGCTCTGTTCTTGGATTACACTCTTAGGACCGGGAATTCTTTTTCGCCCCTCATTGTAAGAGTACAAAGAACGGCACACAAGCGACATAAAGTAACACTTAGTAGAGACAGAGCGCTGCAGCTGTGCTGTATTATTTGTACGGGCTGCAGCAGAGGTGTGGTTTGGTCCGCTCGGCTCGGCGCGTCAGCACCATGTGCGGAATCGCGATCCGGAGATCGGTGGCGGCCAACCAGGCGGCAGGTGTCGCGACCCAGCGGCCCGGCGGTTGCGTCACGGCGCGGCTGATGTCAGCTGAGGTGCGCCGCCCCTCACCTCCCAGCCGCCCGTCATTCAGCAAGCGTCTGCTAGCTTTGTCTCCTGCAAATTACCAAGCACCAGGAAATCGCTTGCCGGCACCGCCTCGTTGCTCATTAAGCAGAGAACGGACGAGTGAGGAAGTTCTAGATCGCCGACAGTGCTGCCACTGCAATCGCTACCGACCTTGTCCTTGTTAACCCTACTATTGGCCCACTCTAGGTTACGGTAGTAACACAAAAAGTGGGCCTTTGCGATCGTCTTTTGACAGCTCGAAACTTAAATGAAAATAACGGCTTAACCATTCATCTGACACGAAAACTGAATAACCGAATTTGTAGAGGAGAAAATTTTCTACAACTTTGTTCCCTTATCTTTTTTTCATATCTCGTATCCTTTGAAAGATATTTGCAAAAATAACGGAGTTTTGACACCCTCCATTGAATTAATAAAAACCAGCCGTTCGCAGATGTCACGTGACATTCCTTGTCCAGAACTCTGTGGCATACGCCATCTTGCGTTGCGTTTTTGATGATTTTCTTAGCCGGCCGCGGTGGCCGAGGGGACTGCGGCGCTTCAGTCACGGTCCGCACGGCCACTACGGTCGGGGGTTCGAATCCCCCCTCGGGCTTGGATATTTGTGCCGTCCTTAGTGTTAGCTAGTTCATAAGTAGTTTGTAAGCTTAGGGACTCATGACCCCGTAGTTAAGTCCCATAAGCTATATAAACATTTGAACATTTTTTATTTTCTTATTGTATCTTACACGTTGTCATTTCAAAGCAATGGCGCACTGAAGAATGATCAAAAACACGTCGTTCTTCGTACTATAAATGATAATCTAATATCTACAAATGCCATATTAGCATCAGTTAACAGCTGCCATAAAATAGGAGTGTACAGAAAACAATTCCTGACTGTTAGCTGTAGCATAGTGGGCAACGCTTTGGACTGTGACGAAGCAGGTCAGTGATGCGGAACCCGCCACTACCTAATTTTTTTTCCTAAAAGTGTTTCAAACACTATTATTAAATTTTTGTTATTTCGATTATTATTTTGGTCCAAAATGTTTGCAAAAACTTATAAAACTACAAATCTAAAGTGGGCCGTAAAACACGTTAGTGCGATTTTTTATGTGATGAATCTTATAATTTATCAGTACGTTCTTTTATACCTTTCCTCTACCAGTTTTGTTTGCCACTATTTTTAGGTTAAAATATTGTTTAGGTGATGGCGGGTTGTTCTTGACGTGTAGATGTTGGTAGCGGCGCAATGAATGGCGGGAAGTGAAGGCAGCCAATCAGGAGTAGCGTTCAGACAGCCAAAACAAATGTCTTCACGTTTTACGCTTTGAAAACAACCGTGCATCGCGAACATAAATATTTTTAAGTGAAACATTGCAAAATCGTGATGTTGATAGAAAATATTTTCTTTTTGCGACCTACACTGTAAGTTAATTTCGAAGAAACGTTACGTACATATGACGCGGCCTCCAATTGATCTGTATATCGAACAAGTTACGACTAAACACTTAACAATTTGAAATACATGTAATATATAAAGCAGTGTCCGTATATTTGTACGTGTTGCATACAAATCTACAGTTTTGTTCCAATCTTTATCAAATTTTGTACACGTAAGCTTCAATCCATGAGGACGGTCGCCGTAAGTGTAAGAATCACAAACGATATATAGTTCACGAGATATGACGTTATAAACAATGAAATGTCTAAAACTGCTGCATTTAGCGACAATACTGCTAAATTTCTCCTAAACCACTAGACCGATTTCAACCAAATTTGGTACACATATTCCTTACGTGAGATAACAAATGCCGTACGAGTAAGAACCACATACGACACATGGTTCAGGAGATATAACGTCGTAAATAATAGGAATCGCAGAAAACTGCCACATAATGCGGCGAGACTTTATAAATACGCTATATGAGAATAAGAGTACTTAACGACTTGCAACAAACTTGAAACATAATTTCAAACCTTTATTAAATTCTTTCTCGATGACACCCATAGCAAAATGAAGAAAGGAAAAAAGTTTCTCGCTTACTACTCTTCCGCTGTTTGTGAAGTAAAACTACGGCATTCGGTATGACGTTACAATTTATAATTTGTACACTACAAATTGTAGCCGCGGGAAATTTTACAGTCAGTATACAAGCATATAGTTGCATGTACCTTCTAAATTGTATCACAGTAAGACACGTAGTTTATAAGATATGAGAACATAAACAGTAACTTTCCGCTGTTCATGCACTAAAACTGCGGCATTATGACGTTACAATTTATAATTTCTACACTATAAATTGTAGCCGCAGGAAATTTTACAGACAGTATACGCGCATACAGTAGAGTGCACCCGCTAAATTGTATGACAGTACGACACACAGTTCATGAGCTATTAACAAATAAAAAGAAACATTTATGGAAAACCGATTCATCACGCACCAAGTTTTAATATATTAGTTCTTTACTATTAATTGTATTCTCAAGAGATTTTAAAGTCCTACAGCCCTTATACAAATGAATATATAACTAAAAATGGCAGGAATAAATAAATACCCGGGCAACGCAGCGTTTCCAGCTAGTAAAAAATAAATAAAAAGTATAGATGTTTTGACGAAGAAGTTATTGCTAAATGAAATGCACTCACTTTCCATTAATGTATACTCATGTAGAAATAGTTCTCGGTGTACTTTCTCCATTTACGATCTGGTAGCTATTTGTATTCCCCTCAAAATTTTATTCATGTATAAACAGCAGACAATTTCGGAATTAATTCATGCCACATTGAGGAGGGGGGGGGGGGAGGGAACGCTGCTGCCAACTCGCAGTGTACACGTCAAACAGAAACCGCTGTCACCTATACTACATTTTAATGTTTAGGAACACACAGAAAATATTGTAGATAAGGCGAACCAACCGCTACGTTTCATTGGCAGAACACTTAGAAGATGCAAAAGATCTACCAAAGAACCTGCCTATACCACACTTGAGCGTTCTATTTTGGAGTACTGCTGCGGATAATGGGATCCCCACCAAGTGGACTTACATAAGATAGAGGCGAAGCTTGTTTTGTATTATGTTATGGGTGGAGAGTGTCACGAGTTAGTGAAAGGCGTTATTCGTTGTAGCGAGATTTGTGAAAAATTCTTTCACCGACTGTCTCTCACAGTGCGAACATACTGTTAGCGCTCAGCTACATGGGGATACATGATCATCATTACAAAATAATAAAAATCAGATCGTTATTAGAGAATGGAACTGCAGTGGAACATCATAAGTGATTTGCAGCGTACTGATGAAGAACACGGATTTTTTGATATACTAACATCTTTGACGAACCGAGCTTCGAGAACTGTTCTATCATATAAAAGCGAACTGTCACTTCCATGCGAATCTTTACATTCTACCACAACCAGTGGCGAAGTCGAGGGGGGAGGAGGGGCTAGGAGGCTGCAGCATGCCCGTCTCCCATGAATACACTTATAGGCGTGTTTTCCATATTTCAGTGTGCTTCAGAATTACAAAATTACACCAACAAACTTTTAGGGTATGTAGAAGGCATCTTGAACAAAATGAGCATAGAAACACATGTCCTGAAGAGTCATCCAACGACGCTACAGTGTCAAAGTTGTCGGAGGGAATGTCTAGCGGCAGGAGCCGATGCATGTAACTTGGACTCTCCTTAGTGTCGTTGAAAGGCGTTTCAGGGCATGGGTTTCAATGTTAATTTTTTTCCTCAATACATCTTCATCCCGTAGATTTTCAGTGTAATAGTGTGATTCTAAAATACACACTCATCTCAGTCATCGAAGTCCATTTATTGCCGGAAATATCCGCAGGGCGAAACTTTGCGAGACACATTTTTAGTTGCTGGTATGTGAGGAATTTCGCTCGCTCGGTCTTCGCAGCGCATTTAGTTTCTAAGCTTAAAGTAATTACAGTTCAGAAAAATACACAGGTTACACCTTGTAGTTCTTATAATTGCCCTTGAAAGATCAGATGCTAGAGATAGATGAGTGGTTGATTCATTATCATTCTGAGATTGGAAGTTATTTTTCTTCCTCAAAATATAAGCGTTTGTTGTAGTATGCTTCGCAAAAGGCAGATTCGGGCACTGATATATTCATCATTTGAAAAGGTGTTCACTGTGGCTTTTCATACTGAACTAATATATGCGGAAGTGATTTTGAATGTAAAACGAGGCTTCGGTGAGGTGTGCATATTACCAACTTGCTCCTTTAACCACTTCATCGAAATCCATTTGGACTTGGACGACTTATACAATCATTTGTATATGAAATTTGTGTTTTCCGGTGTTATTACTTTGGTGCTGTTGCCTTGAAAATGTTGTGCACTAGTATCTTTGAATTACGTTTAATATACCTTCATGGTATTGATATGTTAGTTTCGCCTTGTTACAATGAGAGTTGTGGTAGAACACAACGTTTTGATGGATATGGAGTGTTTTTTATGAACTATTGTTACTCGAAGCATAGTTTCCAGCGGTTTCGAGCGTGCAATCTCAAAGCTGTCCGTGTAAGTATGCAGGGGGCTGGTGACTGCAGCAGTTTGGTCCTCTAAATTCTTTCCATCCATCGATACAGATCACATTTGGATGGTACACCTGTCGCGTCAGTTGGTGTGTGGGGACGTGAATCGCTACACTTTTGTGTGAGCCTGCATGCTCTTATCATGTCTCCGCTGCTAACTGTAATAGCCAGTTTCTTAATAATTCACTATATATACCTTGAAAATAGTATTATTGTCGGAGATAATGTTCAGGAGAAGAGAAGCTATAAGAAATGAGCTGGTGGCAGAAAAGTATTTCCCATTGGCTCCTTGGAACGTGATGCCAGGCAGTAATTAACTATAAATTTTACAGAAGAATGTTGAAGATTGGATGGGTAGGTCGCTTAACTAATCAGGCACTGAGCAGAATTCTTGAGGAAAGAAATTCCTGGCATTTATTTCCTAAAAGAAGGAATTTGTTAGGACAAACTGTGGGACATCAATTTAGTATAGGGGGAAGTACGGGGGGGGGGGGGGTCACAATCGGCGAGGGAGATACAGGTTGAAACAGATGTGGGTCATTACTTAAAGCTTCCGGACTGAGATGCCGTGGTCCATATATGAAACTTTCCCCTGACGATTCGCCCTCGTCTGCGGAAAGCATCCTCGGAGGTAAAGCGGCGTACGGCATCTCAGCCCGGAAGCTTTAAGTAATGACTATACCTGCCGTGAAAGCCTTCATTCTATGATCAAATGTGGGTTGCCGTTTCTTATTAAATGAAGAGGCTTGTGCAGTATAGAGGAGCTTGGAGAGATGCATCTACAACAACAATAAAAGTGGAGTTGCAGCCGGCAGCTACATAGTGGTTTCGTGTGGAAGTCATAATTGCTGAATCGTGACGCCGTTAGTACCGCTGACCTCGGACAGGCGCTGTCTGGTGAAGAAGAGTGGCTCGGTGCTTGTGGGGTGTCGGTGGCGCTAATGGACGCGAAAACAAACGGCAGCCGCTGTGGGAGGCCGGCGCGGTTAGCTGCCGCTGACGTAACCTCATGCCGCTGCCCTCCAGGCCCGACCTCTGCCACATCGCGGTGTCGTGTTTCCGAGTCATTATCGTGTAATTGAATTTCGTGGCCAAATTCCTGACATTTTGCTCCAACTGCACGCATCTGCTGGGAGATTTACCCAGCAAAAGATGATACACGTTTTATAGTTGAGTTTGCTTGTCCATTGTTGCCCATTAACTTCCTGCATCTACTGACTGCGAAGAGCCTTCTCCTTTTATTTTCCTTTACTTTGCTTAGTCATGCGTTTAATTACGTTCTGACATGGGCGCTAATGACCTCAGTAGTTTTGAGCCCTAAAACCACATGATAGCAACTGATAGCGTCTCTATATCTACATTCCAACCACCTTCCTTGGTCATCTACACCAGCTACTTACGTCCTCGTTCTCTTCCACGCTTCACTGTTGGCACTACACGTGGTAGTAAGCAAGCTCTCTAGACTATCTTCCATCTCTTTACCACAGGGTACAGCGTGAGTCATTATTGCACACGTGGTGGTGGTGGTGGTGGTGGTGGTGGTGGCATTTATGGCCGTTAGACCCCAACCGGGGTCGTTTTCAGCCTGCGTGACGAGAGTTTTTATCTGACGCGATGATGAAGACAACACAGCACCAGTCCCCGAGTGGAGAAAATATCCGACGAGACCGGGAATCGAACGCGGGTCCCCTGCTTGGCAACCTACCACGCTGTCGTAGACTACGGACCCGAACTGTTCCACGCAAGTCGTTTCTTGTTATCCATTGTCCAGTGGTGTCCCTCTTTGCATCGTCTCGATAGTCGCTTACCTTTAATAATTAAGGTCACCCTATTCCGTTTCCTGCACTGTTCGCTAGGTAAACAAAACTACATAAATGTAGACACTGTAAAAGCACGGCGCACGTATCATAGTAGATGCTGTGAACGTTACATCCGTTGGTGCCATAATCTTGTGACTTTTGTACCCAATCTGTTTGCAGCCCGACAGATCTTAGACTGCAAAAAGTGTTGAATCAAAAAGAGCTGCGGTAATGGACGGCGGCGTCTCACTCACTAGTGTTATTCACTATTCCTCGATTTTCCATCTCCATTAATCACACAAACAAATTGTTAACTTTTATTGGCTGCGAGTGATGTAATGTTTGTGCAGCTTCGAAGAAAAAACCGTAACTAGACGCAGTGTCGGTTTCGTTGCTGTGCTGTGCTGTACTGCACTGCACGGTTTGCACAGTTTTCATTTTAGCACTGTCTGTAAATCAGTGGCTTCTGTGGTATAAAAATAAAAAGGTAGCCGTGGCGGGTAGTGGCGTTGCGGGCTGCGCGGCCGCAGTTTCACGAAGCAGTGGTCGCGGATATGGCAGTGAGGGCAGGTTTTTGCTGGTCGGCGGTGGGCAGCACGTGAATAACGCACGCCGCGGCCAGTAAGTGGGCCCATGGGCCGTTTGATCAATATACACCGACTGCCTGCCGGCTCCCCCTTGCACACCAGAAATCTCTTTCCAATACACCGCGTCTCCGGCCCACTACATTTTGAACCACTAAACGTACTCTCGAATCTAAACGCTTTGCAAAGCCTCGCAGTCCAAATGCACACAACAGCTTCAGTAAAGCATTGTGGTGGTCTGCCTATAGGAAGAAGGCTACTACAGTCAGAATTATTAGGGTGTCTTGGGCATCGCGAATCTTAAAAAAAACGCGAAATGCTCAGGATTTTTGCCCATCTTAAATAACAGGGAACACCCGGAAATTTCATTTTAAGTCTTAATTTTATGTCGACTACAGAACATTCTCGCAACCGCAATAAATTTAATTCCTCTCCAAAACAATAGCCTTAATTCCATCATATTAATTTAAAATACAGGTAGTCGCGCTCAACTTTTTTATCGAAAATGTCTCTGGACCTTCAACAGATATAGAAAAAAAAAAAAAAGACTGACAGCCACGAACGTACGACAGGGACTTAAGAAAGTACTATGAGACGGTCTGAAAAGTAAATGTACTTTCAACACGAAGTTAAGTTTTCTAATGTATACCCCCACATTATTTCTTATCCAATCAAGGACGCGAAATATCACAAAGAATGTCGTTGGTTGCATCGGTTGCATTCGGAGAAAATGCGAAGTTGACGTTTGTAATAAATGAAGTGCGCAGCTAGTGCGTCCCTAGACTCTTGCTAGACTCACGGTCGCGTCTCAGGACGCGTCAGCTACACGCTTCATGTATTTCTAAATAATGTCGGTCGACCATGTTTAACGATAATAATGTACGGAAAAATGTCACAGCAGGTTATTATAGTTTAAACTATAAGCAGTGCGTTAACTTTGTTGATTATCTTACAAGAGATGGTTTTAGTGTACTGTTAGCGCATTGGACAGCCTTTAATTACTCACTGCATACTGAAGCGATCTGCAAAAATGTATTGATTTGAATTAAACTACTCGTTTAGTAAGAGTATTCGTGCAGGGACGAATAATTTAAATTTTTGAAGCCGATACTCATCAAAGTATTGCTCAGTACACAACATGCGAGATCTACAATATTTTTAAACTCACCACGATGATGATCTTCGAGCCGCAGACAGACTGTCCTTCGTCTAAATTTCGGCGGAGTGGCAGAGCTCATTGAGGCGCTATGCTCCGATGCACTATGCTCCGCCTTTTCCCGTCTGTGGTTCGAATCCTCCCTCGGCATGGACGTTTCTGCTGTCTTTAGTATAAGTTACATTATAAGTAGTTTTCAAGTTTAGGGACTGATGACCCCCCCACAGTTAAGTCCCATAACCTTAACAAACATTTGAATATTTTTAATTGAACAATTCAATTCACATGCGGATCTGCAAACATTGGATTTTTTCCCCCAAATCTGTCAACTAACAAATTTCGTAGGATGATAGTTGCACAAGGTGCCCTAAAACTCTACACATAGCCTCAAGCAGTATCTTAATAGACCAAGTAATAAATTAAACATCTTAAAGACCAGAATTAATCCTCAAAGATGCGAAAAAATCAAATTTGAAATCTAGTAGTTTGGAGTGGTCACCCTCATTACGTGTGCTCATTTTCTACTCTTCCGAAACTGGCTGAGAGTAAATGGGAACAAAATTGTGTAGAATACATCCGTGAGTTCGTTGTGCAGATGAGCATGGCTAAGCTTATAGAGCGGGGGTAAAGTTTATGTTGACACAGAGAAAGTGGGAGAAAGTGAATTCTTTTCCGAATTTTTATTTTGATTTCTAATGAGACTGGTAAAAATTTTTTGGACAATGCCAAGTTTTTCAGTTCTCTATAATATTAATAACTTTTACCCTAAAAAAACATGGCGTTCAATTACCTTAGACATGACGAACCGGTAGCCACTCTTAGAAATTTAAACTCTGAACGAGCAGCAGTACGTATGGCTGGCAGTAGTTGGGCGTTGGACAGCAGGGAGCGGAGAGTACCGTGCCGCAGCGCGTGTATAAATTAGCAGCGGCAGGGCAGGACAGGACAGGGCGCTGGCTGCCACGCCCCGGTCCCGGCGGCCCGGCCACGCACTGGGTGCGGCACCTCGCACCAAGCAGCCCGCCTACCGACCAGACACCACACAGTGCCCGCCAAATAACGCAAAGACTGACATCTGGCCAGCTGAGGTCTGCAACTTTAGCGACCCGGGTACCGGTGATGACAGTACAACACTCATTTCCCGAAAGAAGAAAATCCCCTTCCCGATCGGTAATCTAAACCGGCCCCCGTAAGTGGCTGCCCATCTCGCTGACCAGTGGACTAGGGAAGGCGGATGAAACTGCTTCTCATTATGAACATACCTGCGACGAGTCGTTAAAGAATAGGCGCACCTCTCTTGCTACATCATCGGAAGCTCCAGTAGCGGACGCTGTCGTGAAGCTGTGGAGCTTCCGACAGTAAGGATGTTTTTATGCAAGAAAATAAAACTAAATATTCGATACTTGTGTTCCTGTACAGAGTTCTTGCAGAATCCAGTACTTCTTTCGATAGCTGTTATCGAGAGGAGGATACCCGGTATCGAATTAATTTTACCTGTAGACAGTTGCAATAACTTCTGAAAATAAACTCTCACCAAGCACAGATGCTTTTGCATCGAAAGTTGAGCTATTGTTGACCAGATGTGTATAAACACAGAAAACTAGCTTTAATGACCTCCTACTCTGAAAATTAGCGACTTTTTCAAGATATGACATATTTTAGTGTGTTTGCTAATGCTTTGTTTTTCTGTCGTGCGCTTGCTATTTACGATGTTCCTAGAGGTTATATTCTGGAGTTACTATGGGCGAAGCGGAATTTTCCTTGGTCTCTTTGGCTGCTCTGAGCTCATCAATACTACTTCAGGGTTACTACTTGGCTCCTTCGTATCCTGCCGCATTCCGAGAAAAATAAAAGTTTTTAGGCGTTGACTCCAATACGGTATTAATGGCAGCAACTTTTCAATTTAATTAATCGAGATCTATCTTCCAGCTCAGTAAATAAAAACTCGTTGCATACTTTCACAAGACTGTTGTGATATTATTACGTTCTGTTAATTAACAGTAAATCATTGGTGTAATCCTGGTTATTGTCATAGCGTTCAGAAACTTTAACTATCAGGTATTCAAAATACTCCAGTAAAGCTGCAATTTGGTTGAGTAGAAATAATGTCTCCTAAATATTCACAGCAATTGCCCGTTTGGGGAAGCTTAAAGGAACGGAACGGCTGATAAAGATTATTTATTCTCGTGGTACCACTTCAATATCCTAACTTTTAGCGGTGGAGAGTCACGCGACACCTTTGTTCTGTATTCACTGCGTTAAATAGAACAGTGTGCTCTATAGCGGAGGAAACTGGAGGGAAAGCACTTGCAACCGCACTAAGTTGAACATCAGAGGCAGTATTTGGTACTGAAAGAGCAGAGACTGGTGGACGTGATAGGTTAGTACTTTGGCCTGCCTCACTGCAGCACCGCATATTGCGTGGAGAGGAGAGCTGTCTGTGGCAGGTCTTCAAGTAGCCAGTGGAGGTGCAGCGAGACGGCAGCGTTCCCACGGCTGTTGAGCGCGTTGCACGCGGCCGCGAATGCTCTCGCCTGGCTGTTAATTGCCCGGACAGCTCACACGCCACGCCCTCAAACCCACTGGACAGCAGACAGTCTCACGCTTACTGTCCGAGAATTTAGGCCGCTTGGATGTTTGAAATTTAGCTCAATCGTTACTTTTATCTTCCTGTTAAAGACCATCTTGGTTGCAAATATTTTACATTTCATTAACGCCTTTCTCCTTTTTGGGGCATCATAATTGGTAAGCATAATCAGTTACGTTAAAAAGACTCGGTGCGATAGCCAGGGAGATATCAAGCTCTCCAACCGTGCCACAACGGCTTGTATGTGAAATTTTGTTAATGTGGCCTTTGCTTCAACCCTGTTTGAGGTTTCGACGAGTCCCCTTGAACTCAATGTTACTTCAAATACTTAGTCTGCCTCGCTATGACGCGGAGTCTTAATGTAAACTAAGAATTCCGATGATACCCCAAAAATGCGAAACGCGTTGATAAAAAAGATTATCAATCATGAGTCTTTAATTGGAAGTAAATTTGCATGTGGTTGCTGTGCCGACCAGCATGATGGGGTGGATAGTATTCCGTGAGAATCACTACTTTTATCTCGCACAAAACGACTCGGGAATCTACAGCTATACACACGACCGTGCTCACTGCAGTCCCTGCTGTTAACTCGTCCCCATAATTCCCGCGTACCTCGTTCTGCCGAGAAACGCTCGTAGGGTTCAGCAAAAGACACTTACCCAACGTGAAGTCTTTCCAGACCATAATGTAAATGTGGTCTTCTTGGTTTACACCTTAAAGTCATAACATAATTTTAATTCCTAATGTGTTCTAAGGATGACTAATATCATCTTTTCACCAGTTACATACATGGTTGACAATACTTGGATTGCACTGAGTTCCCGTTCACGAGGTGTCACGTGATTGTAGTCTCCATGGCACGATGTCAAAAAATATTGAGAGATCTATATACGATATATAGGCCTATTCGTATATAAAGACAGCTTACTTTTCATGCAAATCTACAGTTCTAAACCGCTCGTGATAAAATTTTCTAAAACAGTAAAATCAGTGTGGGGTTAAGAACAACCTAGCACACTCATTTCAGGACATATGAAACAATGTCATGCGTGATGAGTCTTACTCTTCTTTTTAGGTAGTGTGTGCATTTTTTATTATTTTTTCAAAATTGGCATAAACAGTAGATTTGATTTACGAACAAAGAAACACTTAACTCATACATAAGTCTTGTACCGCACAAACTAGTGAAGCATGAATGAAATATTGTCATTTGTGATGACCTAATAGTAATGCCATACCTACTAAAATTTTAGTTCTAAAAATGACGTTTCATTTCCTTACGTCTGTGCTACTTTGTTAAGAGTGCTTAATGACAATTTACCTCAAAATTTTATGTGAACTTTCAAAGCTTTGTAAATAACACAGAATAATAGACTAACTTCAGACGTGCAGCTTAAGTCGGCAAATTTCGCGAAATTGCCAATAAATAATTACGATGTGCAGTGCCCTTTCTTACCCATGGAACCATACAAATGTCCTTCAGACATGGCAAGAAATGTATTCGCAATTTCAAATATTAATCAGCATTAGCTGTCTGATGTAATGGTGAGGTATGAAAATTTTTTGTCTGACCGGAAGTCGAACTCGCTTGCAAAAAGCGGGAAATCCTGGTTCGAGTCCCGATCCGGCAAAACATTTCATACGTCACCATTAAATAAGACAGCTGATGCTGATTAATATTCGCATTTGCAAATACATTTCTTACAAATAATTGATACTTTAACAAAATATCTGCGGACCATCTCAAGTGCCTGCTCTTTTGGAACACTCGTTTCACTCTAAACTCAAACTTTAACATTTTACATCATTTTGTGGGGCCTGGTGATCTAGCGGTAAAGTGCGTATGTTTTCAGATAGCCTTTCGCTCTCAACGGCCTGACGAGTCGACAGAAACGGCACATTGTTCCGGATTCCACACCCCCTTTCTCCGGCTGTATAACTGGGGTAGGCTTAGGGTCAGGAAAGTCGCCAAAGTGGCGTCCAGTTGACACTAGGCCATTGGGGGCACACGAAGTTAACAGCTATTATCACTTTGTCATGTTCACATGACACCAGTTTAATGCCACCTCTGTGTAATGTTTGACTTACAGAGCGCTGTTTCTTGACTAAGAAATAAGAGTTCTCTAGGGTGTTTTGTAAGTTTTAGAAACATCGGGCCACGCTAGGATTCAGTTGATGTTTGACAGTATACCCAAGGCACCGGATTGTGCATTTTCGAATTCATGCGCTCAGTTCTCTGAGGGTATCAGTACCTTGCAGAGTTTATGGTGGTCACTTTGAATATCACATAACCTGACTTTGCCTACTGATTTCAGGGGCGTCAAATTTTTTTTTTTTTTTTTAATTTCGCTAATTTTTTGTGATGGAACTCCATGAGGCTCTCTTGTTTTCGGGGTCAGATTTGTGAAACCAATTCTCACACCTGTTACTAAGGAGCCCAACACACACACTCGAAATTCAGAAGACGAATATTAAATCCCCCGCTTAATGTCAGGAGTCAGCATTCGAAGTATCCACCCTGCATACAGTTTTCTGTATGGCATTTCAGCAGTGTTGGTCTGTACATATGCTCTCTTTATGCCACACTCACACTTACCTAAGGTCTGTGTGTGACTTGACTTACGCGTCAATTTTCTTTGAGTTCATCAATCCGATTCAGTCTTTTCGGTGGTTTCACGCAGTCATTTCTTGGAGCTCTCGCAAACTTTGAAGTTAGCACTATCGTTTCTTTATTACTCGCACGAATAAGCCAACGTCGCAGACTATTGATGTCTGTACAATCTTCGGCGTACACCGCTTTCATTCTTCAACGGGTTTCAGTCGGAGGCACGTTTTCTGCGGTTAGAAACTGCGGTTAGACGCTGTTCTTCACGTAGCTACAAGGTTACGTTAAACCTCGCCATGCTAAACGCTACAATACAAAGTCCTTTAGTGGCAGAGAGTTGCAACTTGATTCAGCGGAGCGTGAAAGCCGGCAGAGTAGCATGACTGGCATGACATGTAATACCTTTGCCTATAATGGGAACAATAAAAAATCGGGAGTATAATTTCTTTAGCACGTCCTAGTAAAATCCAGTTGCTTTGCTAACAAAACACCTAGCCTGAAACCGTCTCACTGATAGGAATAATGATTATTCCTCCCGCCCCCACCGCATCAGCCGCCAATTGTATTGCTTGGAATCTACTCTAGTAGATACCAGACAGCGTCACAGCGACATCGGCCAGTGCCGGCCGGTCGCAGTCTGTCAGCAGGGACGTCCGCCCACGCCTTTCTCGGTCGAATAGCTGTTCCAGCCAGTTACTGGGCGCGTAAAGGTCACAGCACGAGGCCACAGCTGGCTCTGTGTCGCCGTGGCGTATCTTGTGTCCGCAACACGACACCCGTGCTTGGCGCGCTGCGGATTACACGGCTCAGGGCTTTTAATTTATTAGAGAGAGAGAGAGAGAGAGAGAGAGAGAGAGAGAGAGAGAGACCTGAACTATCTAAACGAAAATGTTGGAAACCGCCGCGACATCGATGGTGTAGAAAGTTTGTACCTTTCTATTCTGGTATGAATAACAACTGAAATGTCTCTATTTGAGTTTGTCACTCTAATCTTTCCATTATTATGGAACGCTATAGTGCATTCCTCGAATCCTCATTGAAAGTTGCTTCTTGAAAGCTAGTCTAGCGTATTTAGTTTTCTTATTTTTATTTTTTATTATTAAAGTGTGCTCTTGTGTGCTTGCTTCTTACATAACTTAGCGCCATATGTTAAACAAACCGTTGTTAATCTTGGTCTGAAAATGTGCGTTAGTCTCGCTTAATAAAAAATTTACAAATGTTTGTTAAGCTTATGGGACTTCGGGGTCATCAGTCCCTAAACTTAAAAACTACTTATGAACTAGCTAATCCTAAGGACGACACAAATATCCATGCCCGAGGGGGGATTCGAACCCCCGACCGTAGTGGCCGTGAAGGCCGTGACTGGCGCGCCTCAGTCTCCTCGGCCATCGCGGCCGGCAGTCTCGCTTAAACCTAAATGGCTTGACCGATTTGAATATTTTTTATTCTCTCTAATATAGTAATTGATTAAAGAACAAGCAAAACGAAGAGCTGGAAAACCGGAAAAAAGAACATTCTACTCCTATTATTCCGTCGAAAGGGAAGCCGCCATGCACAAGTGTTCGGAAGCTGCAGCCGTGGGAATAAAATGAGTCGCACTGCTACGTGAACACGAATGCGATAGTACTGATTTTTAATCTTTCTTCTGTAGAAAGAACTGTCACTTTGTGTGTGTTTTAGCTTGCAAGTCATGCAACTGTAGTGTTTTGTTCTTGATGAAATTTTGCACAAAATGTTCAAATGTTTGTAATCCTGTGGGACCAAACTACGTTGGTCACCAGTCCCTAGTCTTACAAACTACGTAAACTAACAATTAAGTTAAACTAACCTAAGGAGGCAGTGCGATCCGTAACATGGCGCTCCAACCGCTCGGCTACTCCCGCACGGCAAATTTTGCACACTTGCCCTTCAAAACAAGATCGTGCCATAAAATGGACGTCGACACCGTTTTACTAATTATTTAAAATTTCGTTTATCTTCGAATGTTTTCATGGATATGGTATTTATAAAAGGCGAGGCAGCTTATATGGTGCATCAGAAAGGGTATCTTGCAATTAACTTTGACAGTATTTCGCTTATCACCATGAAAATGGACAGATGTGAGGTTTCGTAGATAGGGGGAGGATGAGATGAACTGAAGAGGCGGAATGAACAGTGAGAGGACAAAGAGACGGAAGGGCCGGAAGAGGTGGAGAACAAGGAGATGAGCAGAGAGATAGAGGGAGGGGCGAATTTTAGGGGACATGGACTGCGAGAGTATGGATTAAATGAACACGCAGGCAGCGCCGAGCTTTCACCCACTTGATGCTTAAATCTTGATGTAATTGTTTCATCGTTTTATGTTTCTGACTCGCCTTAAATTACCTTCATGAAGAGGTCCTACCGTTCAGTACCTCTGAACGATGTTCCATCTCTTGTATGTGCACATTTTCTCCTGTGGTTCCAGAGAGTTGAAAGACACTAATTCGCAGGTCTATACACTGGAATAACACACCACATAATTTCAATACACCATATCGCACTTTTAGTACACTTCTAGTTCTGTTACATGGATTACTTAATAAAGAGATGTAGGCAAAGTATCTTCTCGTACCATCCGATTTTAATACATCGCTTTTTACAATACGGTATTTCATTATAACATTTAATTTGTTCTCCCTGGCGAAGTATTTCATGACGCCATGGATGTCGCATTTTGTACACGATTCTCCTTGACAGCCCCACATGTCAAACTATACCACACAGCAGGTGTAAGCGTCTGATGGCGGCCCTCCTGGCCAGTAGCTCAGAATTATGTCTTCCAATCTCCACAAACCATAACGAATCTCCCGTAAGAGGGCTCTTCTTCTTGACCAACAGCTCTAAGTTTACGTTGGCTAAAGGAGAGCAGAGAAATGGAACATCGTTCAATAAATACGTCACACTTCAGGTCTTTCGTGTTTGGTTCTCATGTACCTTGAAGAGACTGCCAGCATTGGTTTTCGGGCATTTCCGTGACGCTATCCATTTGTGACATGCACTGGAGCACCCACTCTTTATACACATAGTGTCCCGTGTCAGCCCTGCTTAGTATGGCTGCCACAGATATTAACAATATTGTTTCGGTCGCATGGGTGTTAGATAAGCTATCTCCTACGTAGCTCCATTGCATATTTCCAGTACTAGCAGTCTGTGAATCTGTCTGCCCCCCCCCTCCCCCCTACCATAACGGAGACACAGTGCTCATTTCATATCTCCACAAATTTGTAGACCAAGATCTTTCATTTGGGATTTACTGATATCCAATAAATTATTAGTCGCATAGTACTACCCCTTTTTTTTTTGGGGGGGGGGGTTTCAAAGATTGGGCCCTCCCACGAGGACAAGGGCCCTCCCCTCCCTAACAGGGAAAAGAATAAAGAAGTAGTTGAGACAAGTAATTTTCTTTCAAGAAAAATATGTGAAAGTAATTATTTTAGTAAAAGGACTGTCGAGTAGGAACTTTTTCATCGCTACTTAAAAAGTGGCATTTATTGCACGAGATATTAAAAATACTCCATACAGCCCCCCCAACCCGGGATCTTACGGTCCTCCCCACCCCTCCTCCCCTCCCCACCCCTCCTCCCCTCCCCACCCCTCCTCCCCTCCCTACCCCTCCTCCCCTCCCCACCCCTCCTCCCCTCCCCACCCCTCCTCCCCTCCCCACCCCTCCTCCCCTCCCTTGGCCAAGGAAAAGGTCCTGGGTTCGAACCCCTGTCTGGCACAGTTTTAATCTGCCATAAAGTTTCGTATCGGCGCATACTCCGCTGCAAAGTGAAAATTCTATTCAGTTAAAAGCGATAGCATGCCGCCGCGATGACAGTCAAAGACTATGGAAGATCGCGTCCCATTAACGAACGACGTATTCCGGTGTACGTACCGAACGGGGTACTCTCACGGGTTTACTATCATTCAGTTCCATCTTGGTGGCGTTTCGATACCAACAGAAAGAGTACTGCGATTTGGGGCATTGCGTTGGCCGAACCTGCATAGAAGCTTCCGTCGTGCAGCTGTGATGTAGACCCCGTCTCCATAAACTAATCTATCGCCGCATTCTGTTGTTCCACAGTCCAGAGCATGTCAACTAAACTCCAGAAAACATTGTTCAACACTGTTCATAATATTATTAGAGCGCTGTGTGGTTGGTTTCCAGCAAATGAAAGTTTAAAAAACTGTCATATTTCTCGCGTTTCCTGTAAAAGATAATCCACGGGGTATTAATAACGTGTGTGCAGCATAAAACGGCAGAAGGCTCGTAAACTACTGGTGTGGCAGGCGCCGTCACGCCGCCGGTGTTTTCCGGCTGTCTGCGGTTGCCAGGAGACGGCTGTCCCCCACCTACAATACTGGGGGTGGCGCCGCTTGCTCATTCTTTTGTTGCCATTGTTCCTCTCCTCTAGCTTCAATGTAGCTCTCTACTGCCAATTAATACTCGACGGTGCCTCTGGGGGAGCGGGAGGTATTTATTGATCCAGAAATACTGCCCGTGTTCCGATGCCTCTGTTGCGTTCTGTGGAGGGGCTCCTGAGTCAGTCATATACCGTATTCCTACCGTTCCTCATTGCAGCTGTGCACAAATTTATTATTTTCGGAATGAATTTTCACTTTGCGGTGGAATAATCACTGGTTTTAAACTTGCTGGCAGATGGAAAATGTATCACAGAGGCTATACCAATCGAAACGTTTGCCTTTCGCGGGCAAGGGCTCTACCAAATAATCAGTCTGCTTGGAAGTTTCAAATGAGAACAAACGCCGCTGCAGAGTGAAAAATCATTCTGTAAACAATTCTCCAGGACTGTGAGGCAGGCAAGAGTTCGAATGGGGGATATAGGTACTGGAGGAAGTAAAGCTGTGACACTGTATTGTGCATGGATAGCTGACAAAAGGCAGAGGTCCCTCGTTTTTGTTTCAATCCCTAATATTTGTTTTCTGATTTCTCTACCTTTAAAAAGCAAAGCCCACAGATTGCCTCGTGAACAATGTTTGTCATTATGTCTTGTTATTTCTCGTAACTGCGGCCAAAAGTGTCATCAACTTCAGAGATATCCCACTACAAACAAGCATGGATTCAGTTTTTATAAACTATCTCGGTTTTTGCCATAGAATAGGAATGTCTTTGCAGAGAATACAGATGCCAGAATACAAATTAGTCTCAAACTTGTGAATATTATAAATAAGAAAGGGTCTAAGAGTCAAAGTAAGAAAACATGAATCAGACGTTTGAAAGATGTCTGTATGCGTTGCAGATTACTTTTAAAAAGTTAGATAATTTTGAAAGCACAGTTGATCGTATTGAACATTTTTTCTAAAGTATTCTGTATAGCATAAGTATCTCTGAGGTGCCAACCATTACGATTTAATCGTAATTGTTACGAAAATTGTTTAAAATTACTAGTTTACGAATGAAGTGGTTTGAATTCCGATTTTCTGGTTTAAATAACAAATTGGTCTCATTTGTTTTGCGGCAGTAATACTCGGTTCCTTCTGAGTTGGACAAAAGTGAACCGGTTTTGAGCAACACCTTCTAGCATGTTGTTGTGGAAATCGCTAGTACTGACACCGACTTCTACGAACTCCAAAATTGCGTATTACGGCATACGGGATGAATCCACAAAGTCGCGCCATTGTGAAATCTAGCAGCAGCCAATGAAAATACGGAACGTCTCTCGCTGCGCCCCTACAGGAAAAATCGTGAAGGGTGTGGGTAATAAAAGATCGTTCATCATATTTCCTCCATTGTTAGTCTGTGTTCAGAAGTTGTGTTGGTTTTTTTATTGCTTCGTTTCTACTAATGCAGCGATTTCGTGCGAGTGATACGCTGTACTGAAGTGTATGATGAACTGTTCTTATTTGTAGAATAGTTCTGTGAGAAAATCGCCAATAAATGTTATCTCGTTCCATCGATTTTTTCGTAAAATTAAGAACTTTGTTTTGCAGGAAAAATATAATCCTCGTGAATGTGATGCTTATGAATCATTTCGAAAAATATATCGTAAGGGTATCCTTGTTTCAGGATTTCTGCGAAATATTAATCTGGAAATAAAAAAAACGAAGACCTTCTGTATCGAGGAAGAAAATAATTATTCAGTTTTGCTCCCCCCACCCACCCACACACATTTCTAATGTACTCATCAGGATGATGTAGTAATATGCTGCCTCTATCTCATCTGCAACCTTACAGAAACTGTTTTCACAATTTTGGCGATTTCATATTCACTTATTCCCCTTGGACTCTTCCTTAGCCTCCCCCCTACCGCTGATACGTATTACCTCGCATTACTATTTGCTGTATTCAAAATTTGGAACCTCTGATCTCTTTAAGCCATCTAAGTCACATACGGTTAGTTCGGCAGTTGGACCCTTTCTAATCTATATTAGTCATATATTGCCTCCCAAGCTACATTAATTTTCTGGTGCTTTGCAACCGTATAATTTTAAAGTGACCCCTCTATCAGCTATGCAGAAACCGTAATAAACTGGAAGAGCAATATGCGTAAGTGCTATTTTCTTATCTGAAACATTTTCGTTTCGGTTTATCGCTCAAGTCTTCCTTGACGACCTACAAAGACAGCGGAGGTGTTGCGTAAGCAGGCACGCCTGGCCTGGAGGTATTAAGGAGGGTGGCTGGCGCCGGCTCCAGCCAGGCACCCAGGGAAGCCCGATAGCAACTAATAGCAGCCTCCTGCGTGCTGCCGACGTTACGCAAGCCTCGGCCGCATCTGGCCAAGTTCACCAGGTCAACACTTGCCACACGGACGCTCTCCACCTCCCGACCCGCCGTTGTACTTTGACATCCTATCTATTGTACAGTTTCATTCGTCTATAGCCACTAATTTTAACACATCGCATTAACTTGTACGACGGAACTGGATAAACAGGCGGTGAATTGCAATTTTGGGGCTTCAGCGAAAAAAATTATAAATTTAAGAAATTGTTGACCAACGAAAATGCAACACCCTGAAGGAAGCATCTAAATTGAAATTTGTATCATGCGTTTGGAACGACGAAAGATGTACACAATGCATCATTGGCGCTACCTGCAACCCCAATATACTGTAAAAGGGGAACAGCCTGTCGTACTGTATTCGTTCTTTCTTACTCTTGTTTCTACAGGCAGCTTCAGTACGCCTCGTATTAGACAGCTAGCGTCTTTCGAGCACGCTTCATAGTTCGACCGAAGCAGAACATCGCTTTAGAGGGATTGCGGATCGTCCTTCAAAGAAATCGGCGATCTTGTTTCGATGTAACCAAGTAACTGTGAAGCGGATACGTAATCGCTGGATATAGGAGGGAACAACGGACCGACGATCAATTGTCCCACCTGATTACATCACTGCAGATGCTGACAGGCATTTGTGAGATGGAAGTGGCAGTGATCACCGCCCTGCCCCATCACAAACAATATCACAACGAATTCAGTCTGTTGCGTATCGAGCAGGGTCCGTGCGTACCAGTCGACACCGTTGGCAGAAGAGGACAGTCTGCAAGGCGTCCGTCGCTGCATTTATGATTTATTCAACTCCACACACAATGGTGGATTGAACCATGGACAACAGGATGGAATATTGTTTTTACCGACGAATAGTGTCTGCCTCCACAACCACCACCACGATCACCACAAAGATAACGGTTAGATTAATAATCTAGACATGCGGTAGTGAGAAGCTGTTGAGCCGCCTTATGCGTCGCCGTTCTGGTTCTGCATCTGGTATTAAGATTCCGCTCCCGGAACCCCCTAGTACGTATTCCTGGTACGCTAACAAGCCTGTTGTCATCCCATACCTCTGGAGCTTACCGACGACCTCACTGCAACATAGTGTACGGCCATACGTGTCACCTTGCTAGGGACTTCATTGCTGCCCGTCAGATCGAGTTGTTGCCTGCGTCTCCCTGTTCATCCGTTTTCTCGAGTATGGAAAAGTCTTGTCGATGATTAAGCTTGAAAGTTACGAAGAAATAAATTTTTACACGGGAGTCTACCAGAAAGAGCCTTGTAAATGGTATCAATGGGAGATCCAGAGTGAGTGGCGGGTAAGGATGCCTTGTCTCTCTTCGTGTACACGCAATTCAGTCACAATGCTTGCCCTCGAAAGACCGTGGCATCTAATGGCCCGTGCATATTTGTTTTCTCAGCGATACTTCTCTCATAAATATAGGAAATAACTGGTCATCACATGCTTATATTCATCTTTACTTGTTTATAAGAGTTTCGCATGTGCGCCTCGGTTGCACAGTGGTTAGCCGGGCGCCGTGGCTCAGCGCGCCCGGACAGAGGGCTGAACGCCCTCTGTAGTAAAAAAAGCTGAGCCCACCATTCAACGAACAACCACGAACAAACTGAACGAACGACCGCGAACCATAGATCTACCAGATGACAAAAAAAAAGTGGTAGAGTGCCAGACAATACAAAGGTCGCGGGTTCGATCCCCGCCAGGTCCTATGATTTTTATCTGTCACTTTCCACTTCTTTCACCTCTGGCAGTATTGCTCATGTGAAAAATACCGAGTAGCACCGTGGTTCGGAACCCACGTTAAACTGTAGGTCCCCCTATAACTGGCTGGGTAAGTCAGTTCGAAGCTCGGAGGAAGGCAACGGCATACCACCTTCAAACAGGACCATGCCTAGTAAAGCACTGTGGTTTGAACACCAGTCTTCGGATTGTTGACTGCTTTACCTTTAAGAGTTTCGCCTCTGAAGGGGCTTCGTAGCTCACATCGGTGTTTATTAAAATTTGTCAATGGTAGAAACAGAGATGGCAACGATGCCATTAACACGTTCCGTCACTTTGAAAGACGCACAAATATGACGAAAATAAACGTTTCGTTTGTCATCTATTTCATAATGTCATAGACAATTTCCAGAAAGGCAGTAGATTTTATGAAGGATTTGTATTGCCATTTTATTCTCACATTTTTGTAAGGCTTTCATAGTCTTGTTACTGATTCCTTTTGCAATATTACAATTAAAAATTTTTGCGCTGCACCTAAAACTGCCACCCTGATTGGTGAGAGGGTTGTCCACCCTTTCTCCTCCTCCTCCAGAATCGGGCATGAATTGTGCAGGAAGTGGGCATTACTAGTCATGGTTCCGTTGGAGATGGTATGCCGTTGCCTTATCCTGAAGGTTGAGCTGTGTAACCCAGTCAGGCTTCGGTGCCCTGCAGTTTCCTTTGACTCCGAACCATAGTGAAACTATGCTTTTTTACCTTAATAAAGCACTGCCTGTAGCGAAATAAGATAAAAGCGACACACAAAGCCGTAGTTGGCAGTTTACCACGAAGTAAGGCGGCCAACTGTTTCAAAACTCAGTGCGGAGCATTTAGAGGATGACTAAGACCACGTGATTCACTGTGCCAGGTATTCTGAAACTAGGAAAGAAATGAACATATCTAACACGAGCGACATTTTATTCTTAAATTTCAATCTTTATTTACAGCTCATAAATATTTTCTCAAGCTCCTATTCTGAATTTTAGTCTGACAATTTTTACATATACTTTCTACCTTACGTTTTTCGATCACCTTCGTTGTCTGTATTATTATATGTTCCAACTCTTAGAGCATTGTGCTCTACACTCCGCCCAAAAGAATTATGTTTTGCAATAACCTCGAATGAAATTTAATGAAAACTACTTTTAAAAAACATCTGAACTACTCAATTGTGGAAGTTATTTCGATGAAGTGCAGAGTTTATTAATTGTGCCTTACTACATGCAATGCTAATTCACTTTCTTTATTGCATTTGCAGAATTTCACCACCTTTGTATTCCTGAAGGATGTAAAATTAATGCTGATATTGTATTTGCATTATGCGTAATTTAACATCTAAATTTTGTTGTTTTTACCAAAAATATTTCACTTATATTAGGCACCTTCGTTGAGTTACAAAGAAATACAATGGATAATTATTTAACGGTAAATTTGTTATTGGCAACACAATACCGTAATGTTAATATTTAATACGAGCTACCATTTTGCGCCAACGTATTTCAAGCACAAGAAGTTCTGTTTACTTGAGGCAGTTAACCTAGTTTTTAATAATATTTCTTGCTTGAAGGAAAAAAAGTAATTTTTCAAAGAAGAAAATCTAGAGAAACGATATCAAGATCAGAAAATGTTAACTGGTCAACATAAATTTTTAACAGCCTTGTGCTAAAATAGTTGAACAGTGACATTTCTGGCTCATGATGGCAGCCTATACTTTCAAAACTACCTTATGTAGGGTATTTAACTGTTTCCTGGGAATCGCCTGATTGTTAAATGGTTAATTTATGTCATTTTATGCTCACATCGTGCTTTTTTCCTCGTGAAGGTCAGAAAAAAAGGTGAAATACAAATAATTTGCATGCCCGCGAAATCGTTTGGAGTCATGGATGCCTGTGACGTCAGCTGACATTATGCTGCGCCTGCTGCTAACGCTGGGCATTAAAGTTTCTTAAATATGGCTTACAGATATTGAATATTATCGCGCTGTAAAAATAAAACTATAAAGACATAAAAGACCGTGGTTAAAGCAATGAGAAGATCCGTAAAATGTGGTTGAAACTTGCTCGTAGATGCAGATGGGATAGCGATCACTTCGTGCGTTTATTTCCCTGAGGATAGTTTTCATATAAGTAAACACGCCCATGATAATTATTATTCCATTAGTGCGCTATTAAATAACTTGCTCCGCAACTGTAGGTGGACGGTTGAACATAAATGACACATTCGTAACAAATCAAATATCTAATATTTAAGGAAAATAGTGAAAATAGTATGGCAATCAGAAAAATCAATTCGCAAAAATACCAAACCAGTCAAACGCAGTAATTTCGAAGGTACAAACGCATTCAATATTCTCTTGCCTCTAGTAAGTTACGTGAAATTGAGATTAAATTTTACTCCCCGTCCCGGCGACTTCCCGTGCTAATGTTTGCAAAAGATGCTGAACCCGGGCAATCACGTGGCGTTGGTGTTAACCAATCGCATGACAACAGAAATATTTTGTCATGAAATCATCTTTTTGCGAGGACAATTACTTCTACTGAAAGAAATGTACGTAACCTACAAGAACTTGCCAACCATAAAGCAGGAAAATCACTTTTTTTTTCATGGTTGTATGAAATTCAAATTTTGTGTGTGATTCGGACTCATAGTATTAACATATTGCCAAAGATACTCTATTGTTTTGTTAGTGCTGCCAACATACTAGTGCGAGGCCGCCGTGACAGGAAATAAAATATTACCTAAAATTGACAAGCTTTGGCTACGCCGCCGATGATGCCATAGCCACACACTAGACTTCAGCCCATATTGTATAAATATACATAAGGCATTTCACTGTACTTCATAGGTTCTGCTGTTAAAACTTGCTACCAATATCAGAGTAGGTAAAATTGAAATTATTCCCTTAACTGCAAGTTTTATTGTATAATTTGAAACCTTACGGTCACTCTGTTGACAAGAATAAGTACATTTTTAAATTGCATCATGTCCCTAGCAAAAAAATAGATATAAAATATAGATAGGTTTTACTTACGAAACAGTTTTCACGTTTATTTCCGGCACGTAGAAGTCTTGATTGTTTTTGAAGAAAGATACCATAAACCCACCAACTTTTGGAGTATTTCCATTATCTGCCTCCACAAAAAATTTCTGTTCCTATGTATAAATTGTAAATGTTTTACGTCACAAAATACTAAATCGTACACAGAAAAAGTAAAGAAAATTCTATGGTAACATTTGCTAACATGCTATCAGCTGTGATAGACTTTGCTATCAGTAACTTTGTTCGAAGAGTGGCTTTCTGGCTACCGCGCATGCGCAGTACGAAAGTTCGCGTTTGAAATGCGCCTGGCCCTGAATCTGGCTACTTGAAGAGTGGCGCCAGCTGTTCAAGAGCTGCTAGCAAACAGAGCCAAGCAACCAGATCCTGCCCGAGGAAATTTTTCTGGCTGGCAGATTCGCACATTGCGAGTAGCTCTATTTGTAGTGGGGATATACGACGCTCGCTTGTTCAAAATGGAAGTTACCTCAGAAGTGGACACATTAGTCTGCTATGTGTTACTTCTGTAATGCTTCAGTCTCATTTATTCTTATAAAATCTCGTATAGAAGGTAACATAATTCAAGGTGGCATTTGTTCCAGCGTTTCAGATTTCGTCTCTAGTGACGTCTATTTCTACGCTGTGTTGTTACGCCTAAATAAAAGGCTGAAATCAGAATGTTTTGGGTGTTTATTTTTGTACTTTGTGCTACGTTTTTCAGATACGGAATTAGTCCAACATTTTTGGGTGCGGCGGCTTCTGGCAGAACAATTTAGAAATTCAGTTTCCAGGAAGCAGGCAGGAGTGGAGGAGATACTCCTATTACAAGATAATCTTTTTGTGTTTTGCAGAGCATGAAGTGCAAGTTTTCGTAATGTAGCAGTGTGTTTCAACTTCACTGAGAAAAGTGCCAAGGTTTTTACACTTTCGGTGACTGTGCTCATCGCGATCTGAGACTTTTGTTTACACCGTTTACACCGTGCCGCGTTTAATATGGCGAGACAGTAAATACAATGTTGTTCTCTTAAAAATAGGACTTAATATTATTAGCGTTAATGTTTTTGTATGCCCTTAAGTCATCTCCATTTTTTATCGCACTACACTGCGGTGAATGCTTTTCCACAATTTTCTTTCAAATAAGCCGCCATACCACCCCCACAGTTGCTGCTTCTGTTTAAATCTCTCGCTGCGACTCTCGCAGAACTCTATAATAGCTAATTTAAAGTTTCTCCACCACTACGTTTTCTGTGTGCGGTACTCGAGTGGTTCCTGTGTGGGAGTAACTTCTATACATAATCATAATACACGAATTAGGAAGCACCTGAACCTGATAAGAAAAAACAAAGTGAGAATTCACGACAGTATTGTACAATAAGTTGACTCACGACGTTAACAAATAACTAGGTAATATGCACAGCTTTAAAAAAAGCTATCAAAATGTTTCTCCTTACAAAAAGTTATTATATGGCGAAAGGGTATTCAAATGGAATATAATCACCTTCTTTAGTGAAATGCTGTATATTTTTGTAAGTAGTATACTGTGCTATAGTGTATATTTTTCTATACATGGTGGATCTTTCATTTCAGTATACACCTAAACATATTTGTTTTGTGACGAAACCCATCTCATTTCATTTTGTAAATGAAAAGTGATGAATAAACAAATCAAATCAAACGTGATGTAAATAACATTCGCGCCATTGCTGTACATTCTTCTGTCCTTTCACGTTACACTAGCGAAGGTGGCAAAAAGGCTAAATAAAACGAGATGGGTGTTCGAAATACATGACGTCACCGTTGCCGCGCATGCGCAGTAGCGCCTGTTTGCTGGCTCTCCAAGTAGCTTTCTGGAAACTCTTAAAACGGACGCAGTGTCTACTACAAGGAGTGTAGCTTCTTTTTCGTGATGTAATGTCACCAGAGATTCAGCAAATAAGAGCATTTTCGATCACGTGGTATAATCATTAAATTTTAATGATTTAAAGCATGAAAAGCATAAAAGGAACAGATGTTTTGTAAGACTAATTACCGCAATTACTATTTGCGTGTTATAATAATTCAGAAAACAATAATTCGAGCCATATTTTTAACATACGAAAAAGCCTATTGCATGCAAAAATAGCTAAAACTCAGTTACTTGATATATTGGAACGAGAGAGAGAGAAAACTAGTGTAGTAACGGACACTGTTTGCCGCGGCGGAGTGGCCGAGCGCATTGAGGCGCTATACTAAGATACGCGAGGTCGTTCCCCGTCGGGTGTTCGAATCAACCCTGGATGTTCGTGATGTATTTAGTATAATTTAGTTCATAAGTAATTTGTTAGATTAGGGACTGATGACCCCGCAGTTAAGTCCCATAATCTTAACAAACATTTGAACACACAAAGTTTGCGTTAGCAACGGAACACCACCACCACCACCAACAACAACAACGCTTCCCGGTTGTAGCCTATATAACGGGAAGATGGCACAGTTCTTGCATTCTGCAAGAACGAAATTATAGATCCATTTACATATTTTAGAAATAATAAAAATCCTATAATTTCATCGCATCCCATCAGTATCTACTGAAAGCACTAAAAATGTCCAAGCTTTCAACGTGAAAATAAGCGTGGGATGGTAAACAAGGAGTTCTTGGTCGTAAGTTGTTCGTGGCGCAATTTACAACATTCCGAACTACAAAGTATTGAGAGAATAAATAGCATTTTATTTTTAATGTACATTACGAAAACGTCTGTTACGCACCACATTAATAATAATTCATGCATTCTATTCGGAAACATTTTTGTATTGTAATAACTCGAGTGTTTCCTGCAGTTTTGAACTATTTTGATCTGCTTTTCTTCGTGTTGAGCATCGAATAAAGTTTTACTATTGAAGTGGATGGCCAAAATCCTTTCTGTGAACACAATATAAAGCTATGAATTAAACATATATCGGTAGGGCAAATTGGAATAGCATCGAATTAAGCATATAATGCTAGTTACTAATGATGCAGCAGTTGCCTATTCGTAAACCTTTGTGAAGATTGTCAGCATTTTTGTCTGTAATATGATAACCTCTTTTCAAAAGGAAATTCGCAGTTACTCATTACGGACGGGAAATAGCTATTTTTGCATCAACGTTTGGGGGGGGGGGGGTGTCTAAGCACTAAGAAATTTTGTTGCCATTAAATTTGGCTTTAAATGAAATACAGTGTACCACTTCATTCAAAATACAGCGACTTATGACGAATCTACTATGAGTAAGACAAGGGTTGACATAAGATACAAGGATCGCTGCTTTTCTTGTTGTAACAGTGACGCAATATATTTATGCTTCAGGATTAGTCTCTTAACTCTTTACGGATTTATAAAAAAGGGGAGAAAGAGCGATTCGCAACACAAAGTACTGTTAAAAAAGCATTTGTATGAGGTTACAGAATAAATTGGTGCAATTGGTAGTGGTAGCTTTTTGTCCCCCACCCACCACCCTCTGGTCAGCGGCATTTCATTGGCCCTCCCAATTCAGGTTGTCACCAAAAGTGGTCTATTTGTGATGGCCTTATGACATCTCTAAATTAAATTGTAAATAATGCCTTAACCTCTCATCCCGAACTCCACTTGAATAAGTGGAAACATTCTCTAAAACTTGGCTCTTACGATTTACCATGCCGATATTTCGTACTGTTTCAGAAATATAACGGCGATTTTACACCGTCCGTGTGTCTGTAACGTGTTGGCACTTTTTAGGTCGCGCCGTTCGCCGTTCCCTCTGGTGATATACTGGACGTCACTAGGCCCTATCTCCATTGTTGTGCGTCGCATCGAAAGTAATATCAAATAAAATATATTCACATTTGTAATGTCGAGTAACTTTTGTTTGATTTTTCGTTTTTACATTTTCACTCTCAAATTTGGTACACATATTTAAAGATAAATTCTGGAAATGGCTCTACCGTCATTCTTTTACTGAAAATTATTTAATGGGGGCTAGAAAAATGGTTTGAGGTTGATATTTCATCTAGGGTTGAATATATTCTTGTTGTGCTCTCCAGTCCGGAGATTGGTTTGATGCAGCTGAGCAAACCTCTTAATCTCCTCTTATGAACGGCAACCCACATCCATTTGAATTTGCTTGCTGTATCCGTCTCTTGGTATGTCTCTGCGACTTTTACCCCCCCCCCCCCCAATTCCCTCCAAATCCA